>JALMGD010000024.1:1957500-3274351 GCA_023634205.1 Actinemys pallida
CACAGCTCCATTGCTATTTTCAGCTCCATCAGAACTAGCCCGGGTGCCGCACGCCAGCCCCCAGCTCCAGGGCAGACACGCAACAACAGCCCACAGCTCTGGGGTGACCCCGGGGTCACGGCTCCCTGCCTCTGGCCCGGCCACCATCAGGGTCACGTTCGTCTGGGCAGGGGACAGAACTTCCTCCGGGGCTGGGCCCAGGCTGCAGAACGAGCTCCCCCAGCAGCCAAGGGCCCCCCAAACCTCCCCACCTCCGGCTCCAAGGCCAGGCGCCCTCCCCCGGCCGGCCTGCTCCATTATCGATCCGGGGCAGCGCGGCCATTGACCCCCCAAACTGCCGCAGACCAGACCCTCCGCGGTGGGCACAGACCTCCCCTGGGGAGCGGATGAGAGAGAACCCACCCATGACAGATGGGGTCACGTCGCTTAATGCTCGACTGGCAGGCGCCCGACACCACGGTGACCAGGGCAGCGTCAGACCATGTGCAGGGTAGGAGGCTGCTTCCCACTGGCTGGGACCCCCTCAGTTACTGTCCCCGCTCCCCGGCCGGGTGTCCCCTCTGCTGGACTCAGGGCTCTGAGTGGCCCGTCGGTGCGAGCCCCCGGGGATCTAGCTGGGTGTAGTGCTGGGAGCCGAGGTGCTGGGCTGGGGCTGCTCACCTGCTACAATGATCTGCACAGGGTCGCTGGGCTCCGAGTAGGCAACTTCTCCTGTTCTGTTGCTATAACGACAGGTGTAGCTGCCACCGTGTTCCCGTCTGGCGCTGGTGATGGGAAATTCAGCCTCAGAGCCAGCAGGGTCTGTGTAATTCAGAGAGTTCCCATCTCCAGCCTTGTAGAGGAGGAACCTCATGCCCAGGCGCTGATGCCGACACTGGATGGTGACTTTTCCCCCCACGGAGATCACCCCACCAGGACTGACAGCGATGGAGGGTTTGGGGTAGGACCCCTCTGGATTCACAAACAAACAGGCAGTAAGTGGGGGTGACACATACTGCTTCCGTCTGATTCAATCCTCAGCCCATCTGTCGCTCCAGTGTTTCCCCCGCCCCGGGGAGAGACACAGCAGGGGGGATGGAGATTTCCAATCTCTGATTCCTTTAGTCGTAGATGCTGACCTCTCCTCTACCCCGTGGTGCTCAACTCCCCCTCTACCACCTCTGGCCCTGCCCCTGCACCACCCTGCACCACCCTTGCTCTCCCAATTCCACCCCCTTCCCCCAAGGCCCCGCCCCTGACCCGCCTCCTCCTCCCTCATGGAAAGTCCTAAGTGCTGCCGAACAGCTGTTAGGCGGCAGGAGGGAAGCGCTGGGTCGTGAAGGAGCGGAGACGCCACACTCGGGGGAGGAGGAGTGTGGGAAGGGGGTGGGCGCAGGGGGAGCTTGGCTGATGGTGGGCGTGGAGCACCTAATTTTTCTCTGTGGGTGCTCCAGCCCCGCAGCACCCACAGAGTCGGCGCCTATGCCTTTAGTTATCCATGGTCAATTCAGCTCAGTCCCGACTGCAGTCAGGAGTGACTCGGATTGACCTCAAGGAGCTGAGGTCAGAACCTGTCCCTGCCCCCATTGCAGTCAGGAGTGACTCCGGATTGACCCCGGAGGGCTGAGACCAGGATCACCCTCTTCTGTTTTTCTAACATTGTAGCCGAGCAGCAGCTCTTCTGTATTTTGGCAAAACATGAATTATGCTTTAAAATGTTCCAAAATCCATGTTTTCTCCAATTGTCTGGCAATGTGCTGTATGCACCGGAGTGCGGGGTGGGGTTCGTGGGACAAATCTGAGTCTTTTGAGCAAGGCCTCCAAAAAACACATTTGCAAAATCCCCTGGTTGTTCTAATATTTTCCTGCCCACACCTGGGGCTCAAATTCTGGCTCTGCTCTAGTGCCCCAAACCACGCTCTGCGTGTCCACTTCTTACAGCCCTGCTCTGACTGACCCGTTCCCCAGGCTACTGCCCGGGCACACTTCAGGGATGCTGTGGGGTGGCTGGTACCTTCACTCTGTATTTCCCAGGGGGACAGATCTTTGAGTGCAGGCGAATTCACCCTGTGTCTTGCCCATCCCTGTAATGAGTGGGATGAGGTCTCAGTCCCCATTTCTGGGTGTAGGAGGGAGCAGGGGTCTGACAGGATCATACCTTGGGGGCTCTTCGCCCCTCACCTCCGACTAGAGTAACCAGACAGCAAGTGTGAAAAATCGGGACAGGGGGTGGGGGGTAATAGGAGCCTATATAAGAAAAAGACCCAAAAATCAGCACTGTCCCTATAAAATCGGGACATCTGGTCACCCTACCTCCGACCCACGTCCCTCGTCCTTAATGCAGAAATTCCCCCAGCTGCCCCATTCACCACAGATACTCACGTCCCAACACCCCTCTCCGCCCAGCCAGCCAGAAACCTGGAAAGGAGTTGGGTCATTAGGGACCAGATCCCAGAGCAACTGGATCCTATACCCTGGTCTCAGATTCCCTCCATGGGCACACGCCCTGGTCTCAAATCCCCCATGGGCACACGCCCTGGTCTCAGATTCCCTCTTATGGACACACGCTCTGGCTGTCTCTGATACTCACCGAGGAGGAGGGCAGTGAGAGCAGACGCCATGACGGGCCACTGGGGACCCCTCAGTGCTGCCATCAACACCCCGGTGCTGAGCTCCACCAAGCCTGAGGCCCAAGTGCGAGCTGAATGCGGAACTGCGCCAGGGGCTGCAGCCCCAGGAAGATCGTGATGCGCTCGGCCCCTTTCTTCTCATCAAATGGTTTCTCTGCAATCTCCAGCCCAAATCTACCGCGGTCAGAGCAAAGCCAGCTCCCTGTGACACCCAGCAAACCACATCCCCTCCTGCAGCTGCCCAGCCCCCCGCCCTCCATCACCTCCCAGCCCCACATGTGAGCTGACCAGTCCAGGGACCAGCTGGGAAAGAGGGAATCTCAGAAGCCATCAAGAGGTGCCCAGGCTCCCCTGACTTTTTCCAACAGGCCCATTTAGCCTCCCTGGAGCAGCAA
Organism: Actinemys pallida; assembly: GCA_023634205.1. NCBI lineage: Eukaryota > Metazoa > Chordata > Testudines > Emydidae > Actinemys > Actinemys pallida. The sequence continues at coordinate 1,960,505 of JALMGD010000024.1, forward strand.
CTCAGAGCAGAGGAGAGCACTGCCCCCCCACACACATGTTATCACCCATAGAGCGATCCTCTTCCATGGAGCTGAGCAGAGGTTCCTTCCTGACCCGGCTGGGCCCAGCACCCACCCTGGAGCATGAAGATGGAGGGACCTGCCCAAACTCCTTCTCAGGTAGCGTCGCTGCAGATGCTATTCTTAGCGCAGTGGTGTGAGACAGGGACGGGACGGGGGGGTTGTGGTTTCCGGCCCCCGTAATCAGACGGGGAAGGGATAAATTTATGTTCTAAGTTGCTAAAGCAGCAGCCGAAAAATGCGAGAAAAGGGGAAATGTGTCCAGAGCCGGCGCTCGCTTGCTCATTCTACTACTGCCAGAGAAACTCAGCGTAAACCTGATTCCCCGGCAGCAACCCTATAGTATAACCTGGCTCTGGGAGGGGACTGGGGTGTAGTGGTTAGAGCAGGAAGGCCCTACCACTCTCATGAGAGCAATCCCATCTCCCCTAGGTGCGACACACACTCCCGACGCAGGGAGAGGGGGGCTGGGGGCTATCTGGGGGGGCTGGTTTGTGGTTCAGTGTTTATTACAAATCTGGAGATTAATAGGATGCAAAATCACATAAAAGCTGCCTCAATGTGTCCCCTCCCCTTCCCGGTGCTGAGCCCCCCCCAACCCTCGAAATGTTGGTCTTCACGGGGAAGGGGGACAGCAGCTCGATGGAACGGGGCTGCAGTGGGGGGAGGGCAGTGTCCCACCTAAATCTTCCCTAGAAGCAGAGTTCTCTGGGGCTGGCGCTGCAGGACGGTGAGTCTGTCGCCCCCTGGGAACTGGCGCCCCATGGCTGCGGGGGGCTCTCACTGCAGGGCCCCCCAGCTCACGCTGATAGCAGCGTACATGCTGGGCTGGGCAGGCTCGGGGGCAGGGACTGCCCCCCCCCTGCCCACTTGGTCTGCAGCGCCTGGTCGTCCAGCTCGGCGTAGGTGAGTCCGTCGGCGCCGGGGTCGGGCTCCTGGGGGTGGGAGTGGAGAGAGTCACTGTGTGTGTGTGTGTGTGTGTGTGTGTGTGTGTGAATAACTGATAATATGATCCGGTTCTGGGACAGGAGTGGGGTCTAGTGGCTAGAGCAGGAGGGCCTCCCGCCTCTCCCCTGAGTGATCCCATCTCCCCCAGGTGTGACACACACTTCTGGTGTAGGGACAGAGGGGCTGTGAGGTGCCTGCGGAGCTAGTTTGTGGTTCTGTGTTTATGACAAATCTGGAGATTAACAGGATGCAAAATACCATAAAAGCTGCCACGATGCATCCCCTCCCCCTCCTGATGTTGAACCCCCCTGCCCCTCACATGTGGGTCTAAGTGGGGCAGGGGGACAGCAGCTCGATGGGATGGGGCTGCAGTGGGGGAAAGGCAGTGTTGCCCTAAATCTTCCTTAGAAGCAGAGTTCTCTGGGCTGGTGCTGCAGGGGGGTGAGTCTGTTGCCCCTTGGGGGCCGGTGCCCCATGGCTGCGGGGGGCTCTCACTGCATGGCCCCCCGGCTCACGTTGATCGCGACGTACAAGCTGGGGCTGGGTGGGTTCGGGGGCAGGGGCCGGGCCCCCCCACTTGACCTGCAGTGCCTGGCCGTTCAGCTCGGCGTAGGTGAGTCTGTCTGCACCAGGGTCGGGCTGCTGGGGCTGGGAGGGGAGAGAGTCACTGGGGTGTGCTTATGTGTGTGTGTGTGCGCACATACACCAAACACCGTCGCCCACCTGACACACAGAGCAGGGCCCATCCCCTCCAGTAGAGGGCGTGAGGACACACACACACCCTGCAATCCCACCTGGCAATCCTATAAGCCCACTCCACTCCCAATAGCCCGAGCCCCACCCCAAACCACTGAGTGTGCCAGGAAAGGCTGGGCGGGGGGGCTGTGATGGGGCTGCTGGGGACCATGCAGATCAAGGTTTGGGTCAGGCCCCATGGGGGAACAGGAGACAATTACCAGGGTCTGCGGCTCTTTCCCTTCATCCATGGAGGTGTCTGCAGAACAGAGACACCCGCTGAGCTGCACCCCCGGCCAGCCCAGAGCAGAACCCCACAGCCAGCTCCAAGTGGAGTCAGAGCAAGCAAGATTTGGGGGATACATAGCACCAGGGGGTGCTGGGCTGCCGGGCAGGGAGCTCGGAAGGGGGCGCTCTCCCCTGGTAGTCGGGCCTGGCCCCACTACCCCAGCGCAGCTCTAGGGGGCGCTGTCTGATCCAGCCTGGCCATCATTTCCATCCCCCCCTACAGTGCCAGTCAGGCCTGGCCACACCATCTCCAGCCAATGGGCTCATCTGGCCCGGTATCCCGCCTCCCATGCTGGCTGCCCTTGGCTGCTTTGCAGGGAGTCCCAGGCCCAGTCCCCCAGATCCCCCGTGGCCACTGATGGGCCCAGCTGCCCCCAGAGGAAGCCTCCATCTGCCCCGTTAGTAGCAGGTTCATGTCTGAGCAGGAGGCTTCGCTCCCCTCCCAAATCCATCAATGGGGGGAGTCACTGCCCCCGAGAACAGTCTCAGTCTCAGTCCCTGCCCCAGGACAACCACTGGGGGAAGCTACCCCATAGTCTCTGACTCAATAGATTCCCCCCCAGCCCCAGTACCTATCCCCGGGCTGCCCGGGTGCGTGGGAGCCGTTGCTGGTCCAGGCTGGGTCAGGTCAGTTCCCCCTGCGGGAATAGATCCAGCCTCTGTCAGTGGTGGGGGGAGGGGCTGAAACAGCGACTCAGGGTTTCCCCCTCCCCCCCTTGTGACTCAGCATCAATCGTCAGGGTCTTTCCCAGGTGTGTGTGTGTATGGGGGGGGGATTTATGTAGCTGGAACGGTGCCGGCTGGGCAGCCCCTGGGCCTCGACTCCTCTGTGCTTCCCCTGAATGGGGGCAGCCTCGGGAAGCAGCCCCCTGGAAGGCCCCCTGGTCTGCAGCTCCCCCTGTGGCAGGGTTCCCCCCTCCCTCAGCCCCAAACCTCCAGCAGCTGTGGCTCCTCCCTGGCTGGGGTCCCCCTGCTGACTGTGTCCCAACTCCCCAGGCGGGCACCCCCTCTACCGATCCCAGGGCTCAGGGCAGAGCCTGGCTCTGGGAGTCCCATGAGTGCTGAGTCCCCCCGAGGGTCCACTAAGAGTGGGGCTCTAGACACCGAGCCGGGGCCCTCACCTGCTACCACCAGCTCCTCGGGTTCGCTGGGCTCTGACCAGGCAAAGGATCTGTTGCGTAGTGATAATAGCAGGTGTAGCTCTCTCCGTCTCCCCGTCTCACGCTGCGGATGAGAAATTCCCCCCCAGCCTCAGCAGGCTCCACGCATCCCAGTGGGGTCCGATCCCCGACCTAAACAGAGAGAACCTGGCATCCCGGTGATCAGCCCGACACCGAAAAGTGATATCCTGCCCCAGGGTGGTCACCCTGATAGGGCTCAGGGAGATGGCGGGTTTGGGGTACATCTCTGCACTTAGAAGGAAACAAATTTGAAACATCGACCCTGGCCCAATCCCTGGGGTCTCACAGCTTCCCACACTGGGATCCCACAGTTTGCACCGAGTTCCTGTATCCTGGCCCCCCAGAACTGGGCTACCCAGAGCAACCCACCCCCACCAGCCAGGAGGGGTGCGCCCTGCTCCCCTCACTGCCCCAGTCTGGGACTGCTGCTCACCTACCTCTCTCCTGCCCCGGGGAGCTTGGATCTCTCCCCACTGAATGTCCTAGGGGTGAGATCTCACCACAGCTGGTCCAAACAGAACCATGACCCAAAGCAGAGATCTACGTGACCCATAAGTACCAATCAGCTGATGTACCCGACCCAGCGCTGGGGACAATGCCAACTCAGGATCCCCTCAACCTTTGTGTCCCCAGAGCGGGGGCAGTCGGGGGAGCTTCCTCCTGGGAAAGGCCCCTGCTCTGCAGCTCCTACTGGGGGCAGGGATCCCCCCTCCCTCAGCCCTGAAACTCCAGTGCCTGCTGCTCTCCCCTGTCTGGGGAACCCCCCAGCCCCAGTGGGCCCCAGGGCTAAGGGCAGAGCCTGGCTCTGAGCATCCCATCAACAATGAGCCTCCCTGTGGGTCTGGCTGGGGGTGGGGCTGGGAACGGGCATGCTGAGCCAGGCCCCTCACCTGCTACCACTAGCTCCACAGGGTCGCTGGAATGCAACCAGATGGGCGGGTCTGATTTGATGCTATATTGGCAGCTGTAGCTCCCTGTATTCCTGGAGATTTCATCAGATGACATCATCTTTAATTAAAGATTAGTCTATAATTCCTGGAAACTCCAGGTCAGTCGCAGAATTCAGCTGTCCTGCGTAATTTTGTTTTTTCCCCGCAGAAAATACATTTTGCCCAAGAAGTGCTGCAGTTCCACATTTTGACCACCAAAAGACGGTGTGGCGCTAGAGCAGCCAGCAGCATGAACGGAGCCAGCTGTTATGGCGCCACAGCGGCCACTGGTGGCCAAAAGGCAGAACTGCTGCACTTCTGGGCAGAATGTATTTTCTGTGGGCAAAAAAATTCTCTGCCTGCCCCGTGCTGCAGAATTCCCCCAGGAGCAGAAGTTCATCACAGCACCTGCCCGCAGAGCCAGGTTAGGGCAGAGTGGGGCACCCAGGCTGCTGCGGGGGTCACAGACTGGGGCTCAGGAGCTAGTGGGGTGACAGCGTTGAGTCTGGGGATGGGGAAGGTTCAAAAGAAAATCTGAGAAAGAGAAATTCCATCTTGTGCCCCCAGTGGGTCTGTGGCAGGTTGCTCCCCCCCCTCTGGGGTGCCATGTGATGTATTGGGGTACCACTGAGCCCGCCTGTTCCACCAGCCTGGGCTCCCTTACACTGGCCTGCTGAGCCAGGCCCTCAAGCCTTCCCCAGCACACACACAGGTAGGGACGCACCCAGCTGCAGAAAGACACAGACACTGAAACCAGCTCGGCGTGGGAAGCCTTCAGCTCAGGAGTTGCCCAGCACTCAAGTGCACACCCCCTCTGGAGTGTAAACCCAAACTGTACTGTGTTGTGCTGCACAGAGAAATGTACAGCGTAAGCGCATGAAATTCGCTCCCTCCCGCAATGGAGAGGAAGATCTGCACAGCTTTTTGCCCCCCCCAGTTATAAATTCCACAAATTAGTTTTAAAGAAAACAAAAACAAATTTATTAGCTACAAAAGACAGATTTTAAGTGATGATAAGGGATCGCCAACAGATCAAAGCAGATCACCCAGCAAATAAAACCAAAACGCAATATGAGCTTAGCTACTAAAGAAACTGGTTACAAGCAGGAATTTCTCACCCTAAATGTTGGTTTAAGCAGATTGCAGAGTTTCTTGAAGGCAAACTGCTCTTGCTTGCAGCTTAAAACTCCAGGTATTCCTGTCACAGGCCAGACACCTTTCCCAGCCTGGCTCAGTCCTTCTCTGCCCCACCCCCCATTTGTCTTTGTTTCTTAGGTGTTCTCAGCAGTCCTCCTGGGTGAGGATTCAGTGAAGAATGAACCCTGATTATCTCACTTCCCAGCCTTCAATAGGTTTAACATATGGTGGGAACCCTTTGTTTTCCCATGTGGTTCCCCCCCCACCCCAGTGGAAAAATACTGGGATTGCATCATGGAGTCCTGTACCAGGTGAATTAATCACACAGCCCTTCAGGGTCAAAGCAGCCTTGAGTCAGAGGTTGTTTGGACCATCCCAGGAAACTTCTCAGGAAGGCGGGAGATTAGCATCTTCAAAGACCTATTGTTCTCCCTAATGGTCCATTGACTGGTTCTCAGTGAGCCAGCCAGACTGGTTGCATTCTGTCTGGTGGGCATTCCCCAGGGGCAAACACTTTTTCAGTACAGATGTATAGTTAATATTCCTAACTTTAGATTCAAAATGATCCATGAATACAAATAGGATAATAGTAGTCAGTAAATCATCATCTTTCCAATGATACTTCACTAGACCCATGTTGCATAAGACACCATCTTAGTTATGCTGTAATCATATTATAACAATATTTCTATGAAGACTATGGGGTGTAGTGTCACAGGGTCGACAGCTGGGAGAGATGCAGGTACTTTCTAATGCCCCCGCAGAGATCTGCCCCCAAGCTGGAGGAGACATTGTCCGTGGTTATGTGGCCAGGCCCCTAGAGAGGGACGTGACACAGGCTTTGTTTATACGCCATTGGCTAGCGGCAGTATGAAGCTGGGGACCAGGAAGGTTTGATTGTGTTCCGGGCTCTGGCAGGGGAGTGGGGTCTAGTGGTTAGAGGAGGGGGCTGGGAGCCAGGACTCCTCATGTAACTGCTAAGCACCGAGCCCCTTCTGTTTGCAGGCCCAGGTTGGCAGGGCTCCCGCTGGCAGGCACCGCCCGCGCGCAGCTCCCGTGCCGGTGTTTCCTTCACAGGCACCAACGTGCCCTCGGCTGGAGCCGGTGACAAAACAAATGGCCCGTTCTCTCGCACGACCTGCCAGGCTGTGCAGACACCGGCCGGGTCGCAGCCGGCACTGAGATCTGGGAGAACGGGAATCCCGGCCTGACGTGCCACGGGACAGGCAACTTCCTGTGTAAATACGGGGTGTCCCTAGTGATACGGGGCTGTTGGCAACATGACCTCACCTCCCCGGCCCCTCCCCCATTCTGCCACCCTCAGCCTCTGTCCCATCACTCTCCTGGCCCCTCCCCTGTTCTGCACCCGAGTCCATATCCCACCACCACCCGGCCCCTCCAGCAATTCCCCCCTCACTGCCCCACCACTTTCCATGGCTGCCATATTCTACTGCTCTACAAGGGAAGGGACCCCCACCTACCCTCAGTTAACGTGGCTGCCTCCTTGCCCCCTGCAGCATTCGCAGGGCGGCCATGCTGCCCCCTGGTTAAGATGTCCGATGCCTCAGCCTGGGGGGGGGAATAATCCTGGCCCCCTGGACTGCCTAGATGGGCAAGGAGAGGGGAGGGGTGAATGTGGGGTGGGGAGTCATTATGGGGCAGGACCTGTGGGGCAGGGGAGCTGTGGGGGGGAGACTGAGGATTCGGAGACAGAGGCTGAGGGGGCTGGAGCTGAGGGAGGATGAGGGGGCAGTGAGAGGGGAGGCTTCTGGGGGTAGAAGTGGCAGCCATGGGGGCACTCAGGAGCACTGCATCCCCCCCTCTGACCCCCAAACAATCCTGCCCCCTGGCTCTGACCTACTGGGGGGAACCTGTCTGCCCTCAAACTCCTGTCCCCCATCCCGGCCCCTCTGCCCTCAACCCCGCTCCCGACACCCCCAACCTACTTCCCTCAAACTCCCGGCTCCCCACATCTGGCTCCCCCCAGATACCCCCATGGGGGAGGGGCCAGAAGCGCAAGCAGTTAAATCATACTGCGCCCTGTTGTGTTCATGGAGATGCAATAAAGGGCCCAAGGTGCGAACACGCCCCAGCCCGTGCCCCACGCTGAACAGGGTGAAACACGAGCTGGGGGCAGGGTCCAGAGCCCACAGCCTGCTCAGCCCCACGGCAAACCCCCCATTGACCCCTGGGACCGGCTGTTACAGACACAGCAGAGCAGGAACCAGGGGAGCCGTGGCAGGCGCCATGTGAAACGAGGGGTTTGTTCCAGGCCCGGCCCCGTTAGCTGGAGCGAGTCTCTAGCCGGAAAATTTCCCGGATTTGGGCATCTCCCCGCTGGCCCCAGAGATGCTAGCGACTGTCCTGGGGGCAGAGGAGCCAGCGGAGCTGGGCTGGAGCCGGCGTCACTGTGGCTCCTGTTAAAGTCCGACCCCTTTTCCTCCCGGGTTAGGGGTTCAGCCGGGGGAGAGGCGATGGTGTCGGGATCCCTCTCTCCAGCCACTCCGCTCAGGACGTCTCTGCGGAACAGGTTCCAGACGGCCCGGGGGGGCGCAGGAGATGGCAGCCACAGCGGTGAAGCGAGTCTCTTTTTTTAAGGCCCCAAAAGGTGGTGGGCGGCACAGCCTGTCCCCGCAATATTTTATGCACCAATGAGGCCTCGTTTCTAACACCCCAATTTTGAGTCACAGATTTCTGCTCCCCCAATTCTCCCATGTCCCAGGCGGGCCCCAGCCCGGCCCGAGGGTTCTGTCCAGCGGCCGGTCGGGTTGGACTAATCCCGTCTTTCTGACTCGCCAACTTTCCCCCCAATGTTCATTCATCCAGGTTCTCGTGACGCTGCCTGAACTTCTCACTCACCTTCATCGGCTGAACCCACCATGAGGGGACATTTGGAGGCTCTGGTATCACAGCTCCCCCGGGGTGGGTAGATTTGAGGGGCAGGGGAGAAGGAAGCTCTGGGGGGTTTATACAATAGAAATACAGGGTGGGGGAAGTTTAGGGAGAAAGGGGGGAGAGAAAAGCGGCTGGGGGACCCCGCTGCAGAGAGAGGAGGGGGACAGATCATGCTGCAGAGAGAGGGAGACAGACAGAATAAGTGCCGTTATTCCAGCACCAGGGCCAGATGCAGCGTCCCCACACACAGGGGCCCAGGGCTCTGTCTAGGGGTGCTGGGGGGGCTGCAATTGTCTGAGATGAGGAGGCCCGGCTCTGGGCTGGGCGATGAGCCCTGGGTCCTGGGGGATTTAACTACCCAGCTGCCTGTTGGGAAAGTGCTAGGGCCAAATGCACCCTGCCCAGTGCGGCCCCGGATGGACGGGGGATGATGCGGGTGTCTGAGGGGGAGGCTGTAACTGAGGGCGGCTGGTTTAGACTCGATGGGGACCCCCAGGCAGGAGCTGGCTGTGAAGGGGCAGGCGGGTGGGGTGACCATGGCTGTGAAATGCCGGGTGCCTGGCCCTAAGGAAAGGGAGGAGGCAGAGCGGTCAGTGCTGGGAGTCTGTCCGGGAATGGGTTAGTTATCGAGTGCCCGTCCCCCCCAGTGCCCCCGGCTCACCACAGACGCATGCGGGGCCCTCCACATGGTGGACCCTGTTATGGCCCCGCTCCCCACTGAGGGCCCTGGGCAGAGACCAGCCCAGCTGGGCCAGCACGTGGGATCCTGGCGCCCTCCAGGGGCTGCTCCGAGGGAACCCAATGAGCCCAGCGCAGGGGCAGCTCCTCTAGCTGGTGCCACAGGGGCTGGTGCTCGGGGGCCGGGGGGTTCGATATTGAGGTGCGGCTGTTGTTCTGGGAGCGGTTGGGAGGAGGATTCTCTGAGGCAGGGGGTTTGGAGGTAGGGGGATGTTGTGTTGGTGTCTCAGGAGCTGTCAACCCACCCCAGAGCGATCCCATCTCCCCCAGGTGTTACACACACTCCAGGTCTGGGGACAGGGGGGCTGTAGGGTGCCCAGGGGGGCTGGTTTGTGGTTCTGTGTTCATTACAAATCTGGAGATTAACAGGATGCAAAATAACACAAAGAGCTGCCTTGGTGCTTCCCCTCCCCCTCCCAGAACTGAGCCCCTCTTATGCCCCACCCATGGGGCTGGGTGGGGCAGCACCAGCTGTAGGGGGGTTATGGGGTGGCCATAAGCTGAGCCTGTTCTCTGGGGGAGGAATCACTCTGTCACCCTCTGGTTGCCCACGCTCCCTGCCCCGTCGCTCCAATGATTCCCCCTGGGTTCACGCTATGGGGGTGGGTGGTAGGCAATCTGCACCCCAGCTCACGTTGATGGTGGCATCCAGGACAGGCTCGGGGGTAGGGGCCGGGCCCCCCTGTTTGGCCTGCAGCGCCTGGCCGTCCTGTTCGGTGTAGGTGAGTCCCTCAGCGCCAGAGTCGGACTCCTGGGGCTGGGACGGTAAAGCCTCCACAGCCGCCGACTCCCTACGGGGAGAAAGAGAGAGATAGTAACAGAACCCAGGAGTACTGGCTCCCAGCCCCACTCCCTCACTACAACCCGTTAGACCCCACTCCCCTCCCTGAGCTGGGGAGAGAACCTAGGAGTCCTGTATCCTGGGGCAGGTAGATCAGGGGTCGGGAGCGGAGCTGGGGTCTCACCTGCTCTGTCTCGGGGCTGGTCCTCTCCCTGCAGAGACACGAAGCAGAATCATCCATGAGTCGACCCGGATCCCGTGTACCAGCCCTGCCCGTCTCCCTGTACCACAGCGCCCCCTATGGAGCCACCCGCCCCACCCTCTGCAGCACAGCGCCCCCTAGTGCTGCCAAGGGGATTTGGAGCCAGCTCTCACCCTGGGCCCCTGCCCCACCCCCTGGGTTTCTTTTCCCATTTCCCATCTGTAGTGAGGTGGTGTGGCTCCCCACCGCCCCGGAGAGGAAAGAGCCCATCCAGAGACCGGAGTAGGCAGAGCTAGGGTGCTCTGAGCCCGCCCCTCGGAGGGTCACATGGCAACCCGGAAGTATAAAGGCTCGCCCTCAGCACTCACTATGGCCCCAGCTGCTATAGAGGCCAGACGTCTCTAGCCTAGCCTGCGACTGGGAAACCCCCGCGGCCCAAGGCGGCCACTAGGACTGGCCGGGCCTGCCCCACGCCCGTTACCCGGAGGAGCTGCGGGGCCTGCCGATCGCTCACTGCCCCAAAGAACCCATGGTCCTGGACCCCCCAGAGGACAACGCCCTGACCCAGGTAGGCCCCAAGGGGGACTGTGAAAGTAGCCCGGGGGCAGCCGACCCCAGTGTGGCTGCAGCACTGCCAGAGCCCATGTCAGTGTCTTGCGGCCAGGATCCCCACTGACAGCTGCGGGCCCCGGGCTGGGACGCAGTGGAGTGGGAGGGCCTGCATCCCCCCGGGGTGGCAGTCTCCCCCTCTCCCAGGCCTGAGGAAGCCTATTGTTATTGCTCAGCCCTGCCTGAGGGCCTGAGCCCATGACTCATTGTTGCCCCGCCCTGACCCAGGGCCTGGGCTTACGGTGTTTATTTCAGTTACCAAAAGGGCTGCCGAGGGAGACCCCCACGGACAGACTAATTCCCCCGAACGACAACGGTATGTAGTGAGCCGGTGTGGCTCCCCACCGCCCCAGAGAGGGTCGAACCCCGGCTAACCCTTGTACACCATCCAAGCCATGACCTCTTCCCAGCCCGGCTTAGCAGTGGGTTTAACCCTTCCCTCGCTGGGCGGGGCACTCACTTCCTCCAGTTCTTCTGTAGCAGACGAAGGCCACGAGGAGGAAGAGGAGGAGGCTGGCGGTCGCCATGCTCATCCCGGCGATCATGGTGCGGGTCAGAACCAGAGGTACCGGCGGTTCTGATCCCCCTGGGAAGCAGCACCAGGCCATGAGTGTCTGGTTCGTTACCTGCTGCCCCAGCCCCTCCCCCTCGAGGACCCAGGGATCGACAGCAGAACATTCTATGGGGCTGGGGTGGGGGGCAGGAGCAGATGGGATTCTGGGTAATAGTGGTCAGGGGGTTCACTCACAATGGCACAGAACTATACTGGGGTTGAGGCAGGGGCGGGATGTACCTCAGGCTCCATGTACCCTGTGAAGCCAGCTGGGCCTAGACCCTGCAGCCTGCTCCCCGCCGGCCCCCGCCCCCTGTCCTGGAAATTTCCAAGCAGCTTCAGCTCATTTCTGTGTAGGAATCATGTGGGTGAGGGGATGGCAGTGGGAGGGGGCTTCTGGCCGGGGAGGGGGCTTTCAGATCATTGGGAGAACCAGGCCCCGCTGAAGTGATCAGCAGTGGAAGATGTAATGGTTCTGCCATTGTGACTGCCATCATTAGGTTCCAGGCTCAACAAGGCGTCACTCTGAATCGGTGGGTTCAAGTGTTAACACCATGTCTATCTGGGTTGATAGGTTCCAGGGTTAGGCCCTGCTTGACAGCACCCATGGGAAGAGGGAGCCCTGCTTCTGAGCCATTCCCCCGGGACCTCTGCAGACACAGGGATACATGGGACCATTATCCCTGGCTCTCTGTTCCCAGCCCCATTCTTCCAGGGGTTACTCTCTCAAACTTGTGCCCCACATGGGTAGCTTTGTGGTGCCAGTGGGGAGCACAGCTCCCCGGTTTGTGGGGCCCGCCAGGGTGAGGCTGTTTGTTTGGGGGAAGCTCTCCCAGGTCAATCTGGCATCTGCCCAGTGACACCCCCCCCCGCATATGAAATGAGTCAGGGGAGTTTCAGATGGGGCATTTGCTGGGGGATCTGCCCCGGTCCCACCCACCCAACCATTCATGGCTCCCCCAGGGGTGGCTCTTTGGGCTGCACAAACCTGTTTCGGGGGGGGTTGATGGCGATTTCCTGCCCCCAGACTCGGTACCTGGCCCTGCGCTGCCTGGGTGGCTGGGAGTCGGCATCGCTCCCAGATGAGTCGGGTCGGTTCCCCCTGTGGGAATAGAACCAGCTTCTGTCAGGGGCAGGGCGCAGGGCTGAGAAAGCTGGAGCCCTGGAGTGTGTGGTTAGTTATACAGGGAACCTCTCCTCCCCGCAATCGGCAATGGTGGCTCTTCCCCGGGCTGACTCAGGGATTCGGGCCGGCTCAGTGCCCCCGGCATCCCAGAATGGGGAGGATCGGCCCAGCGAGACCCTGAGTGCAGATACAGCCCCTGCCTGGCTCCACGGAAACCGGAACCAAAATCATTACTGACTCGTATTAATTACCAGGAGCCCCCGTCATGGGCCAGTTCCGCCGTGTGCTCGGAGCTGTACAGACACATGACACAGAGACGGTCCCTGCCCCAGCCAGGTGCCATTCACACCTGGAGTCACTGCGGAGGTCTGGGCGCGGCTGTCCCTATGTCGAAGGAGGAACGTCCCTGTGTCTATACAGCTACAACAGGGGAGCTTGTCTGCCAAACGGGGCTGTATCAAACCAGGGGGGGCTAATACCGACAGCCCAGAGTCGCTCTGAGATCACCAGTGGGGGTTGGGAACCACACGGGATTCGTCATTTTGGGTCCAGTTTTCATGTAGACAAGGTCTTAGTCCATCTTTCTATCCGTCACCAGATGTGCTCCCATCTGTCCACCACCCTACGTTCCCAAGGACCCACATTCCCACTGATCCGTGGCCGGCCGTCCCCATGGATCTATCCATCACCCTCTATATAGAAGAACTGAACCCATCAGTTCTGTCTGCAGGGACCATCCCCCTCCAAACGGTCGGAATGGCCCCATGGGCGTCTGAGCGGGGAGCCCTGTTCCCTGGGGGATGAATTGTTCGATTTTCTTGCTCGCCTTCTCCCTCTGACTCCGTCGTGGGGGGATCCATTTGCTGGGTCCCAGCTGGGTCGGTTCCCTCTGTGGGATGAAAACGAGCATCTGCTGGGATGCGGAAGGGAAGGAATCAAGCACCCAGCCATCGGCCCTGAAACTCCAGCGGCTGCTGCTGCCCCCTGTCTGGGGAACCCCCCAGTGACTCTGTCCCCGCTCCCCATCTGGGCATCCCCTCTGCTGGGCCCAGGGCTCAGGGCAGAGCCTGGCTCTGAGTGTCCCGTCGGGGCCGAGACCTGCTGAAAGTCCGGCTGGGTGTGGGGCTGGGAACAGGGACGTGGAGCTGGGCCCCTCACCTGTTACCACCAACTCCATGGGGTCGCTGGGCTCTGACCAGATGGGAGGATCCCACTTGGTGCTATATTGGCAGCTGTAGCTCCCGCTGTCTCCCCGCCTCACGTTGTGGATGGGAAACTCAACCACATCCCCCGCGGAGTCCATTGAGCGCCGTATGTCTGGGTCTCCAGTTTTACTGAGCAGGACCCTCGCTCCCGCACACCAACACTCACACCGGACAGTCACGGCTCCCCCCAGGGCGACCGGCCCACTGGGGTGCAGGGAGATGGAGGGTTTGGGGTAGCTGGGCTCTGCAGGTAGGTGGACACAGGCCTTGAGATACAGACCCTGACATGGTCACCTGGCAGCTGGGACCCGCAAACAACGGCCTGGAGATGGGGAACCCTATCATCTGGCGACCTGGAGATAAAAAGCCCCCCACCCCAGCTTGGCAGTCAGCCGGTTCTAGCCAGTGTGGAACAAAGGATGGATAAGAGGAGAGGACCCCGGTGACCTGACCAGCTGGTTCCAGCCAGAGAGGTGCAAAGGACGGCTTAGAGGAGAGGAAGCCCAGGCAACCCTGTTTACCTGGACAGAAGACAATGGACAGAGGCGGGGCTTGGGGGAGGTGATATAGGATGCCCAGCTCAAAGAAGGGGGTTCTGGGCTGTCAGGCGAGAGCAAGCAGGGGCCACCTGGATGCAGAGAGACTTGGATGTGCTGTGCTGAGGGAGTCCAGGCCTGAGGCCCTGAGAGTTTCCTGTGCTTTGTTCAGACATTCAATAAACCCTCCTGTGTTACGCTGGCTGAAAGTCACTCAGGTCTAGAGAACAGGGGGCATTATTCCCTCTGGGAGTGGAGTCCCCGGGGGTCCAGAGCGAGTGGACTCCCTGAGAGGGCCCACGACACAGACAGGCGTGCTGAAGGCTCGGAGATGTTCTGTTCCTGGAGGAAGAGAACCCTATGGCTTAACCCCCAAGAGAGATTGTGACCCCCGAGAAGGGCTGTCGCACAGAAGGGGTTTCTCCCAGGGACCTTGGGGAACTGAGAGAACAGAGGCCTGTGAGTCCGTGACCACTTGGGAACAGCGCGGAGATGGCCTGTAACCATCCCCTTAAGAAGGACATTGTAGAGTTGTGCACAGAGACGGCCGCGCATTGGAAAGCTCACCAAGGCACAGCTGATTGCTCAGTTGGAAGAGGATGATCACTCTAAAGAGCCAGTTCCTGACCCACTGGGGCTGCGAGAGAGGCTTGGACCAGCCAGGCAGCCCCAGGGCCCGCACCGGTTCCAGGCCCAGCTGAGGCCATGACAGAGGCTGGGAGCAGCCGGGCCTCCCCGAGACCCATGTCCCTGACCAGCAGGGGGTCTCCACCGGGCTCCCCCTTGGTGGATCTGAGACGGATGGAATTGGAGTGGAGATTGAAGGATCAGGGGACCAGGACAGACAGGGAAGGCAGGAGGCAGAACAGCAGGAGATGAACTGGCGATGGCAGAGCTGAGAGGCAGAGGAACCCGTGCAGGGGTGAGTGGGGATGGACCTTGGGGTGCCAATTCCACAGGGAACCTCAACACTAAATTGCTGCCCTAGGTTAAGGAGGGGGGAGATAGAGGTGCCTGTCTTGCGGCCTTTGGGAAGGCTGGCAATTGGAGCCAGGCTGACCCTGCAGAACGTCTCCAGCGTCTAGCCCCCTTTCTGGGTCCCAAGGCCATAGAGCTGTTTAGCCAGATGGGTGGGGTGGCAGATTGGCTCCCACTCCCGGCCCCAGAATGTATGTCTGCGTGTACTCTCCTGGGCTCAGGCCTGTCAAACCTCCAGTGAGAGCGGAAGATGGTGGTCAATGGGGAGAAATTCCTGGCTTGGCGAGATCTTGGGATAGAGAGACCTGTTGTCAGGCCCCATGTGGTGTAGCAATGGCCATCATTAATATTCAGAGTTAACTGTGTCACATGGAATTGGTAGGTTACAGAGTTAACACGGTGTCTATCTTGGTTGGTAGGTTCCAGAGTTGACACCACTCTGGGCAGCACCCCTGCTTCTGAGCCGTTCCCCCGGGCTGTCTGCGGACTCAGGCAGACAGATGGGATGCATGGGATCATTATCCCCGGCTCTCCGTCCCGGCCCTGTTCTCCCAGGGGGATACGCACCGAGCTGTGCCCCACACGAGTGGCTTTGTGGTGCTGGTGGATAGCACAGAAACCCAGTTTGTGGGGCCCACAGGGTGGAGCTGTGCATTGGGGGGAAGCTCTCCCAGGCCCTGCCCCCACAAAGCCAAACTGGCATCTGCCCAGTGACACCCCCCACATATGAAATGAGTCCAGGGGGGTTCAGATGGGGCATTCACTGTGAGGATCTGCCCCCATCCCACCCAGTCAGCCCTTCGTGGCTCCACCCGGGGGCATCTCTTTGGGCTGCACAAACCTGTTTCCAGAGGTGGTTCGATGGTGATTCCCCCACCAGCCCGAGTACCTGGCCCCACGGTGCCTGGGCGGGTGGGAGCTAGCGCTGTTCCCGGCTGAGTTGGGTCGGTTCCCCCTGTGGGAATAGAAACAGCATCTGTCAGGGGCTGGGGCAGAGGCGTGAGAAAGCTGCTGCTCTGGTATCTGTATTTATATATACAGGGACATTCTCCTCCCCCCCCCCGCCTCCGCAACCGGCAATGGCGGCTCTTTCCCGGGCTAAGCCGGCGTCCCTGGGGAGAGGACGGGACCCAGGGATTCGGGCCGGCTCAGCACCCCTGGCATCCCAGAATGGGAGGATCAGCCCAGCGAGACCCTGAGCGCAGATACAGCCCCTGCCTGGCTCCAAGGAAACCGGAACCAAAATCATTACTGACTCATATTAATTACCAGGTGCCCCTGTCGTGGGCTAGTTCCCTTGTGTGCTCGGAGCTGTACAGACACACGACACAGAGATGGTCTCTGCCCCAGCCAGGTGCCATTCACACCTGGAGTCACTGCGGAGTTCTGGGCGCGGCTGTTCTTATTTCGGAGGAGGAACGTCCCTGTGTCTATAGAGCTACAGGGGAGCTTGTCTGCCAAATGGGGCTGTATCAAACCAGGGGGGCTAATACCGACAGCCCAGACTTGCTCTGAGATCACCAGTGGGGGTTGGGAACCACACGGGATTCGTCATTTTGGGTCCAGTTTTCATGTAGACAAGGTCTTAGTCCATCTTTCTATCCGTCACCAGATGTGCTCCCATCTGTCCACCACCCTACGTTCCCAAGGACCCACATTCCCACTGATCCGTGGCCGGCCGTCCCCATGGATCTATCCATCACCCTCTATATAGAAGAACTGAACCCATCAGTTCTGTTTGCAGGGACCATCCCCCTCCAAACGGCTGGAATTGCCCCGTGGGCATCTGAGCGGGGAGCCCTGTTCCCTGGGGGGTGAATTGTTCGATTTTCTTGCTCACCTTCTCCCTCCGGCTCCGTCGTGAGGGGATCCGTTTGCTGGGTCCCAGCTGGGTCGGTTTCCTCTGTGGGATGAAAACGAGTGTTGGCTGGGATGTGGGAGGGAGGGCACCGAGCAACCACCCATCGTCCCTGAAAGTCCAGCGGCTGCTGCTGCCCCCTGTCTGGGGAACCCCCCAGTGACTCTGTCCCCGCTCCCCATCTGGACGTCCCCTCTGCTGGGCCCAGGGCTCAGGGCAGAGCTTGGCTCTGAGTGTCCCATCTGGGCCAACATGTGCTGAGAGTCCGGCTGGGTGTGGGGCTGGGAACGGGG
The DNA here is from genome assembly GCA_023634205.1 of Actinemys pallida. Taxonomy (NCBI): domain Eukaryota; kingdom Metazoa; phylum Chordata; order Testudines; family Emydidae; genus Actinemys; species Actinemys pallida. The sequence continues at coordinate 1,977,557 of JALMGD010000024.1, forward strand.
ACGAGGATCTGGACCCCTCACCTGTTACCATCAGCTCCACGGGGTCGCTGGGCTCTGACCAGATGGGTGGATCCCACTTTGTGCTATATCGGCAGCTGTAGCTCCCGCTGTCTCCCCGCCTCACGTTGTGGATGGGAAACTCAACCACGTCCCCCGTGGAGTCCATTGAGCGCTGTGCGTCTTGGTCTCCAGCTTTGCTCAGAAGGACCCTCGCTCCCGCACACCGACACTCACACCGGACGGTCACGGCTCCCCCCAAGGCGACCCGCCCACTGGGGCGCAGGGAGATGTTGGGTTTGGGGTAGCTGGGCTCTGCAGGTAGGAGGAGACAAGCTGTGTAGGGTGACCAGACGTCCCGATAAAATCGGGAGCATCCCGATATTTAGGTGCTTGTCCCGCATCCCGACCAATGTTTGGTCGGGATGCAATTTTTTGCTCCGCTGGCAGCATGGTGTTTTTTTTTTCTCCACAGGCGGACACCCCCGCCCCCCCATGTGTACCGATATTTTCTTCCTCTCATCTGGTCACCCTAAGGCTGTGAGACACAGACCCCGGCACGGTCACTGCGCCCCATCCCCACAGCCCGGCCCCAGTGACGAGGCCGATACAGGGGCCTGCAGGGAGAGTCTCCTGGATGCTTTTCCCCCAAATCCAAGACCGAGAGAGCTGGGCTAGCGACACAAGAGACACGGGGTCCCCCACCCCTCAGCAAGGTAATGGCACGGATCCATCTGCAAGGAGCCCGTGGAGGGGTGGCTGGGGCAGGGCAAGGAGAGGCCAAGGGGACCTAGAGGCCAATTCTGTTTTATCTCCATCAGCTGGGGAAGGAGAAACCAGTTCAGTGGGGAATGATCACAAGTGAATCAGAGTTCGCTGGTGTAGCAGGAACTGCTGGGTAGGGTCACACTGGGAACTATTGCTGGAGCTCGCCTGAACAGTAACTACCATTGGCTGAATTAAACCCACTTAATGGGCAACAATTTTCATTCATGGAGCACCAGGATCTGGAGTTAGAACATCCAAGGCACTAGGCCAGAACCCCACCACTCTACGGTCCCTTCGCGGCTTCTCTGTTCTTAGGCTGGTTTGTTGTATCTTGAGCCATCCCCTTGCACCGTCTCTGTTTGCTGTTCTGAGTTCCAGCTCAGATACCTGCAGCTATTTCTCCAGGCGATGGGTCGGCTTCTCAACTGAACAACTGTCCCTCCGCTGCTTTTTTTACAGTCCCTTTGCTCTCGGACAACTTTTCCCTTCCTGTCGCTGCACCTGAAGGTGCTGGGTGGACGTTTTGTCCGTACTATTTGCTTTACTGTTGTTACAGCTCACTTCCTCCTCATTTCTTCAGCCCTTTTCACTTTGCTCACAGCTCATTTCCATGACGTTTCATTCGTGCTTCACTTCTCTTGTGGTTTTCTAACAATTGCTTAGGTACTTAGCCACTCTTTTTCCTTCCTGTTTCACTGCCCGGTTCTTCCTTTAACTTTCCCCCTCATTCCTCTCTTTCCTCTGTCTACTTCCTCCTCTTCCTGCCATCTCTGTCCCTTCTCAACGGGACTTTCTCCCTGCCAGCTCTCTGCCTGGCACCCTTCGATGACACAGCTCGGCCACTGGGTCCTTTTCCACTGGCTCCCCGCTCGCTGGGTCCCTTCATTTCTGGTGCCGGTTGTTACCTCACTGGCTGCTGGTGTCTCTCTCCCGGCGATGGGTAGCCTCCCTCCAAACTCTACCAGCCATTTCCACCAGGAGCACTGGGGGCGGGGGAGGAGCTGCTGTCTCCTGTCACCTGCTATTTTCTCTCTTCCCCCACCACAAAAATACCACCCCAGGCTTGAGCTCCCCCCACTTCCACTGCCCGGGAAACCTTGGGGGTCTCCCCACAGCTGCTGTTTCCAGGCTGCTTCTGAGCAGCCAACGTGTGCGGCTCCCACTGCTCTTTAACCTGACAGCCTCCAGCCCAGGTGGGCATCACACAGCCAGCCATGGAATGCAGTCACAGGCTGGGGGCAAGGCTGGCTGGGCAGCCCCTGGGCCTGACTCCTTTGTGCATCCCCAGAGCGGGAGGAGCTGGAGGAGCATCCCCCTGGGAAAAGCCGCTGCTTTGCAGTTCCCCCTGTGTGCATTGCTTCCCCCTCCCTCGACCCTGAATCTCCACGAGCTGCTGAATGAATTTGCGGAATGAATTTTGTTATGTGCATATAGAGATGATCTGTGGTGAGGGTGGGACTGAGGGGGTTTGAGGTGGGGGAGGGGGCTCAGGGCTGGGGCAGAGGGTTTGGGTGCATGGGGGTGAGGGCTCCAGGTTACAGGAGGGGGTTCAGGGCTGGGGCAGCTGCTTGGGGTGCGGAGGGGGGGTGAGGGCTCCAGCTGCTGGTGGTGGCTGTGGGGTGGGGCTGGAGATGAGGGGTTTGGGGTGCAGGATGCCCCAGGACTGTGGTGGGGAGAGAGGTGCCTCTTCCTGGCTGCGGCAGCTTAGAGGGAATTTAGGGGCAGGGATCCCTCCTTCCTCCGCCCTGAATCTCCAATGGCTGCTGCTCCTCCAGCTGGGGAACCCCCCAGTCAGGGCCGGCTCCAGCTTTTTTGCTGCCCCAAGCGGTGAAGCGGGAAAAAAATATATAAAGCTGATCAGCGGCACTTCAGCGGCAGCTCAATCGCGTCACTTCATTCTTCGGTGGCACTTCAGCGGTGGGTCCTTCGCTCCCTCTCTTCCTCTTTGGCGGCACTGCAGCAGCAGCTCAAAGAGGAAGAGAGGGACTGAGGGATCCGCTGCCAAATTGCCACGTGCCGCCCCAAGCACCTGCTTCCTTGGCTGGTGCCTGGAGCCAGCCCTGCCCCAGTGACTCCATCCCCGCTCCCCGGCCGGGTTTCCCCTCTGCAGGGCCCAGGGCTCAGGGCAGAACCTGGCTTTGAGCATCCCATCGGAGCCAAGACCCGCTGAGGGTTCAGCTGTGTGTGGGGATGGGAACAGGGACGCCGAGCCGGGCCCCTTACCTGCTACCACCAGCTGCACGGGGTCGCTGGGCTGCGAGGAGACGAAGGGCTCTGATTGGGGCCGGTAGCTGCAGCTGTAGCTCCCTCCATGCTGTCGGCCCACGGTGGGGATGCGGAACTCAGCCCCGTCCCCAGCAGGGTCCATGTGTCGCTGCGGGTTCAGGTCTCCAGCCCTGTGCAGGAAGAACCTCACGTCCCGGCGCTGCCCCTGACACCGGATGGTGGCGTCTGCCCCTGGGGCCGTGACCCAAACAAGGCTCAGAGAGATGGAGGGTCTGGGTAAGCTGGGATCTGTACACAGGAGACAGGCTGTAAGAGCCAGACCCAGGCACCCATCCAGCCACGGCCTCCTAGGCCGGCCCCAGCCACAGCCAGACCCAGAGGCCCCCAGACAGAGATTCCCTCCCAGATCACCAGACAACAGCCCACAGCTCTGGGTTGACCCCGGGGTGATGGCTCCCTGCCTCTGGGCTAGCCGCAATCAGGGTCACGTTCATCTGGGCAGGGGACAGAACTTCCTCCGGGGCCAGGCCCAGGCTGCAGAACAACCTCCCCCAGCAGCCAAACCTCCCCACCTCTGGCTCCAAGGCCAGGCGCCTTGCCCCGGCCAGCCTGCTCCGTTATTGACCCAGGGCAGTGCGGCCATTGACCCCCCAAACCGCCCCAGACCAGACCCTCCGCGGTGGGCACAGACCTCTCCCGGGTAGAGGACAAGAGAGAACGACCCGCCCGTGACAGGCGGGGCCACGTTGCTTAATGCTCGACTGGCAGGCGCCCCGACACCGCGGTGATCAAGGCAGCGTCAGACCATGTGCAGCGTAGAAGGCTGCTCCCCTCAGCTGGGAACCCCCCAGTGACTCCGTCCCCGCTCCCCGTCTGGGCGTCCCCTCTGCTGGGCCAAGGGCTTAGGGCAGAGCCTGGCTCTGAGTGGCCCATCGGTGCGAGCACCGCCCCCCAGGGGATCTAGCTGCGTGTGGGGCAGGAGATGCTGGGCTGGGCCCCTCACCTGCTACAATGATCTGCACAGGGTCACTGGGCTCCGAGTAGGCAGCTCGTACTGTTCTGTTGCTATAACGACAGGTGTAGCTGCCACCGTGTTCCCGTCTGGCGCTGGTGATGGGAAATTCAGCCTCAGAGCCAGCAGGGTCTGTGTGAGTCAGATAGTTCCCATCTCCAGCCTTGTAGAGGAGGAACCTCATGCCCAGGCGCTGATGGTGACACCGGATGGTGATGTTTCCCCCCATGGGGATTACCCCACCGGGGCTGACGGAGATGGAGGGTTTGGGGTAGGACCCCTCTGGATTCACAAGCAAACAGGCAGTAAGTGGGGGTGACACAAACCGCGTCCATCTGATTCAATCCTCTGCCCATCTGTCACTCCAATGTTTTACCCCCCGCCTGTCCCTGGGGTGCAGGCCCGGCCCCGCGGCTCACAGCCGGGGTGATACACAGCAGGGCGGAAAAGAGATTTCCAGTCTCTGATTCCTTTAGTTATCCAGAGTGAATTCAGCTCTCCCCCTCTGTGGGTCAGGAGCGACTGCAGATCAGAACCCAGCCCTGCCCCCACTGCAGACAGGGGTGACTCTGGGTTGACCCCAGGGGCCGAGATCAGAATCACCTTCCTGTGTTTCTAACGTTGTAGCAGAGCTGCAGCTCTGCTGTAGTTGGGCTGAACATGGATTATTCTTTAAAATATTCTAAAAATCACATTTACTCCCATTGTCTGGCAATGTGCTGTATGCACAGGAGTGCGGGGCGGGGTTCGCGGGACAAATCTGAGTCCTTTGAGCAAAGACGCCAAAAACACCTTTGCAAAATCCCCCGGTTGTTCTAACATTTTCCTGCCCACCCCTGGGGTTCAAACTCTGGCTCTGCTCTTCCCCGAACCGCTCCCAGCCGCTGGGGATGTAGCTCCGCTCTGCACGGTGCCGGCGGCCCCTCTGGGGACGGGATATTCCCAAAGCTGCTCAGGGGACGTTCCAAACGCCGGGTCGGGCTGAGCCTGACCCACGAGCAAAGCAGTGACACGCGCGTGTGCAGCAAGCCGAGGGTGAGACACAACGGTGCCTTGCTCCAGTCCCTCTGAGTGTCCACGTCTTACAGCCCTGCTCTGCCTGACCGGTTCCCCGGGCTCCTGCCAGCTCCCCAGGCACAGTGCGGGGGCGCTGCAGAGTGGCTAGTGCCTTCACTCTGTTTTTCCTAGGGGCAGAGCTTTGAGAGCAGGTGAATTCACCCTGTGTGGTGCCCATCCCTGTAATGAGTGGGGCGAGGTCTCAGTCCCCACCTCTGGGTGTGGAAGGGATCAGCGGTCTGAGAGGATCATCCCTTTGGGCGATCTGCGCCTCCCACACCCCACCCACGTCCTTGTCCTTAATGTGGAAATTCCCCCAACTGTCCCATTCCCCACAGATACTCACGTCCCGAGACCCCGCTCTGCCGAGCCAGCCAGCAGCCTGGAAAGGAGACGGTTCATTAGGGACCAGATACCAGAGCAACTGGATCCTACACCCTGGGCTCAGATCCCCCCTTATGGACACATGCCCTGGCTGTCTCTGATACTCACCGAGGAGGAGGACGGTGAGAGCAGACACCATGACGGGGCAGTGGGGGACCCCTCAGCACTGCCACCAACACCCCAGTGCTGAGCTCCACCGAGTCTGAGGTCCGAGTGCAAGCGGAATGAGGAACTGCGCCAGGGGCTGCAGCCCCAGGAAGCCCGTGGTGCGCTCGGCCCCTTTCTTCCCATCAGATGGTTTCTCTGCAATCTCCAGCACAAATCTACCGCGGTCAGAGCAAAGCCAGATCCCTGCAACACCCAGCAAACCACATCTCCTCCTGCAGCTGCCTGGTCCCACCCCCCTCCCCAATCACCTCCCAGCCCCACATGGGAGCTGCCCATTCTGGGGACCAGCTGGGAACGTGGGACTCTCAGGAGGCATCAAGAGGTGCCCAGGCTGCCCTGACCTTTCCCAAAAGGCCCGTCTAGCCTCCCTGGAGCAGCAGCTCAGAGCAGAGGAGGGCACCCCACACACACAGTGCCCCCCATGGAGTGACCCTCTCCCATGGAGCGGAACAGAGATTCCTTCCTGACCCGGCTGGGCCCAGCACCCACCCTAGAGCATGAGGGTGGAGGGACCTGGCCAACCTCCTTCCCAGGTAGTGTCACTACGGATGCTATTCTTAGCGCAGTGGTGTGAGACAGACAGGAAACAGGGGCAGAGGGGCGGGGGGGTTGTGGTTTCTGGCCCCCGTGATCAGACGGGGGAGGGATAAATTTAGATCCTGAGTTGCTAAAGCAGCAGCCAAAAAATGCGTAAAAAGGGGAAGTGTGTCCAGAGCCATCGCTCCCTTGGTCTTTCTGCTACTGCCTGGGAAACTCTGTGTAAACCTGAGTTCCCGGCAGCGACCCTGTAATATAATTTGGCTCTGGGAGGGGACTGGGGTCTAGTGGTTAGAGCTGGAGGGGCCCCCTCACCCCTCCTCGAGCGATCCTATCTCCCTCAGGTGTGACACACACTCCTGGCACCAGGACAGGGGTCTGTAGCTGCCTGGGGAGGGGGCTGGTTTATAGATCTGTGTTTATTACAAATCTAGAGGTTAACAGGATGCAAAATAACAAAAAAGATGCCTCAATTCGTCCCCTCCCCCTCCCAGTGATGAGGCCCCCCGTGACTCAGCATCAATCTTTGGGGTCCTTCCCGGGTGTGTGTGGGGGATTTATGTGGCTGGGATGATGCCAGCTGGGCAGCCCCTGGGCCTTGACTCCTCTGTGTGTCCCCTGACGGGGAAAGCCTGGGGGAGCATCTCCCGGTAAAGGCCCCGTGCTCTGCAGCTCCCCCTGGGGCTGGGGTCCCTCAGTCTTGAACCTCCAGCAGCTGCTGCTCCTCCCTGGCTGGGGACCCAATGCTCCGGCTGGGCGCCCCCTCCGCTGGGCTCAGGGCAGAGCCTGGCTTTGAGTGTCCCATCAACGCAGAGTCCCCTCAAGGGTCTGGCTGAGCGTGGGGCTCTGGACACCGAGCTGGGCCCCTCACCCGCTACTGTTGCAGTATGTAAGGGTTAAGTAGAGACCTGGGAAACCGCTGGTGTGCTGGTATGGTATTAGGGAGTAAAGTCACAGGCAGGCACCATTTCTTCGCTTGATAGATAAGTGTCATCCCTTGCCCTCCCCTTCAGCTTGCTGGGGATAGATACGCTCACAGCTGCATAAGGAATGTGGGGATCTAAAAGATGCTCTTTGTGTAGAGCAGCGTTATCTTCCCCTCCCTTCCTTTCCCCGCTACATAAACGAGCTCGGGGTCATGGCTCCTCCCTCCCTCCCCTGTGAATGGCTAATTAAGGGAACTTGTGGCTACAATTACTGCAAAGAAATGTCTTTTCAAGGTAAAAATGTCTGTATAATATGCGTAATGCTGTAAATAGTAAATAGGGGTGGGTATAATCATAGTGTGGGCGTTCATATTACTTAATAAGGGTTTTTCTGGTGCTGTAACAGATGTAGGCGTTTACATCCTAACTTAGATAAAAAGAGTGCCTGTAACGAATCCAGTGCTTCCTCGACAATTGGGTCGAGGGGAACAAGTATCACGATAAAGAAGCCCGACTGAAATCCGCCTCTGGATCAACCTGCTCCTTTTTCTAACAGCTACCACCAGGTCCTTGGGCTCTGACCAGGCAAAGGGATCTGTTGCGTACACTATCCTGCTGAGCCAGTCCCTCAAGCCTTCCCCAGCACACACACACAGAGGTAGGGACACACCCAGCTGCAGAAAGACACAGACCCTGAAACCAGCTCGGCGTGGGAAGCCTTCAGCTCAGGAGTTGCTCAGCACTCAAGTGCACCCCCCCTCTGGAGTGTAAACCCCAAAGTGTACTGTCTTGTGCTGCACAGAGAACGGTACAGTGTAAGTGCATGAAATTCGCTCCCTCCTGCAACATGGAGGAAGATCTGCACCACTTTTGCCTCCCAGTTATGAATTGCACAAACTGGTTTTAGAGAAAACAAAAACAAGTTTATTAGCTACAAAAGACAGATTTTAAGTGATGATAAGGGATCGCCAACAGATCAAAGCAGATCACCCAGTAAATAAAATCAAACCACAATATAAGCTTAGCTACTAAAGAAACTGGTTACAAGCAGTAATTTCTTACCCTAAATGTTGTTTTAAGCAGATTGCAGAGTTTATTGAAGGCAAACTGCTCTTGCCTGCAGCTTAAAACTCCAGGTATTCCTGTCACAGGCCAGACACCTTCTCCGGCCTGGGCTCAGTCCTTTCCCCCCCCCCCCCACTTTGTCTTTTATAGATGTTTCAGCAGTCATCCTGGGTGGGGATTCAGTGAAGAATGAACCCTGATGTCAAGGCTAATTCCCCACTCCGGCACTTCGAGTGCAGAAGGTGGGGCCTGCAAGGATTCTAAAAATTAATACTGGCCACTCCAGGCTTGTATTAAACTACGAAGGTTACAGCTTCTCTCTGACCTTGGCTGGGTAGAAGCTGCCACCACGCAAGTGCAGAACCCCTTTGAGAGCCCAGGAAGGCGCACTTGGGAATTCATTCCTGTGGGGCACCCTCAAGCCCTTTCACACCCCCCCCCCCCGGGGATGAGCTGAGAAAGAAAAACAAAGAAAATCAGCTATTGCCACCACCTAATCAAACAAGATGTGCACAAACCTCTTAGGACACACACATCCAATTCTGTTCTTAAAAAAGGTCAATTTTATTAATAAAAATAAGAAAGAAAATACATCTGGGAACTCAGGCTATTGCTAGTTTTAAAGAAAAAAACAACTACAAGGATCAAGCACCAAGACTAGCTTCCTTGAGGTCCATCTTAAAGGTTACAAGCAAAACAAAAGCACCTGGGGTTAGCACAGAGGAATCCACAAGCCATAAAGAAATAAAAGGAATAAACCTAATCGCGTCTTCCTAGACATTTCCTGGTCCACTTACATCTCTGGGGTTTTAGATGAGTAGTTTCTAGGTATGATATTGATGATTTTTCTTACCTCGTCGAAGCTTCTTACAGCATCGCTCTGCCTTGTCCGCCTCTCCCCAGAGAACAACCACAGACAGACAATAGGGGAGTCGTTTTTCAATTCCACTCACTTCTTTTTACCTATGCATAGCAGTGAGATCCTTTAACCCTTTACAGGTAAAGCAATTAGAGAACAGCTACTAAGAGGGATTTTATAGCTACTGGCTGGGTGGGTGTCCATAAAAGGGAGCTCCCCCCACCCTTTCATTTATCAAACTGGAACAGTTACAGAGAAGGGCTACTAGGATGATCCAAGAAATGGAAAACCTGTCTTATGAAAGGAGATTCAAAGAGCTTGGCTTGTTTAGCCTAACCAAAAGAAGGCTGAGGGGAGATATGATTGCTCTTTATAAATATATCAGAGGGATAAATATCAGGGAGGGAGAGGAATTATTTAAGCTTAGTACCAATGTGGACACAAGAACAAATGGATATAAACTGGACATTAGGAAGTTTACACTTGAAATTAGATGAAGGTTTCTAACCATTAGAGGAGTGAAGTTCTGGAACAGCCTTTTGTCATGGATTCACAGATCATGCCCACTCTCGGCCCCGTGCGGGCCGCGGGGGGTGCCCCTGTTAGTGAGACAGCCCTTCTTGGGGGTCCACTCTCTCTCGGGGTCAGGCCCCTCCTCCTCCTGGAGCCACACCTCTCAGAGCCTTAGCACACCTGTTTCTCGCTGTGGGCCCCCTCAGGGAGTCCACTTGCTCTGGACCCCCCAGGCCTTCACCCCCGAAGGGGTTGATTCCACCCTGTTCTCTAGACTGGAGTGACTCTCAGCCAGCATAAAACAGGAGGGTCTATTGAGGATTGAACACAGCACAGGAAACTCTCAGGGCCTCAGGCCTGGCCTCCCTCAGTCCAGCACATCCCAGTCTCTCTGCATCCAGGTGGGCTCTGACTGCTCCCCCTCTCCAGCCCAGAGCCCCCCTGCTTCCCAGCTGGGCATCTGAGATCACCGGCCCCAGGCCCCGCCTCTGTCCATTGTCTTCTCTCCAGGTAAACAGGGTCGTAAACCGGGGCCTCCTGTCCTCGCTTCTGTCCTCTGGCTGGAACCGGCTGGTTAGGTCACTGGGTCCTCACTCTGCAGCCCATTGTCCGCCCACTGGCCAGAATTGGCTGCGTCTCCTCAGCTGGGCCTCCGGGTCACCAGGTCGCCAGGTCACCGGTCACTGGGGTATCCATCCTCCTGACCATCGGCTGGGTCCCCAAGTCCTCTCTCCGGTCCGCTGCAAAACAAACTCCCTCTCCCCTCACCTCATTAAACCAGTAACACCTAGGGAAACTGAGTCCCACCCCCTCCGCATGCAAACCATTGAAACTCCATAGAAAACAAGAAAACCCCCCACTTCGTCACACCTTCCAAGGGGAGTAGTGGGGGCAAAAGACATATCTGGCTTCAAGACTAAGCTTGATAAGTTTATGGAGGGGATGGTATGATGGGATAGCCTAATTTTGGCAATTAATTGATCTTTGATTATTAGCAGGTAAATATGCCCAATGGTCTGTGATGGGATGTTAGATGGGGTGGGATCTGAGTTACTACAGAGAATTCTTTCCTGGGTGCTGGCTGGTGAGTCTTGCCCACATGCTCAGGGTTTAACTGATCACTGTATTTGGGGTCGGGAAGGAATTTTCCTCCAGGGCATATTGGCAGAGGCCCTGGAGGTTTTTCACCTTCCTCTGCAGCGTGGGGCACGGGTCACTTGCTGGAGGATTCTCTGCACCTTGAAGTCTTTAAACCACGATTTGAGGACTTCAATAACTCAGGCATAGGTTAGGGGTTTGTTACAGGAGTGGGTGGGTGAGATTCTGTGGCCTGCGTTGTGCAGGAGGTCAGACTAGATGATCATAATGGTCCCTTCTGACCTTAAAGTCTATGAGTCTATGAGTCTATCATACCTGATTATCTCACTTCCCAGCGTTAAATAGGTTTAACATAGGGCGCGAGCCCCCTTTGTTTTCCAGTTTGGTTCCCCCCCACCTCAGTGGAAAAATACTGGTATTCCATCATGGAGTCTAGAACCAGATGAATTAATCACATGAGCCTGCAGTGTCAAAGCAGCCATGAGTCAGAGGTTGTTTGTAGCATCTCAGGAAACTTCTCAGGAAGGCAGGAGATTAACATCTTCAAAGACCTATTGCTCCCCCTAATGGTTCATTGACTGGTTCCCAGCTAGCCAGACAGACTGGTTGCATTCTGTCTGGTGGGTGTTCCCCAGGGGCAAACACTTTTTCAGTACAGATGTAAAGCCAATATTCCTAGCTTGAGATACAAAAATGATCCATGCATACAAATAGGATAATCATAGTCAGTAAATCATCACCTTTCCAATGATACCTCACAAGACCCATGTTGCATAAAACACCATCTTAGTTATGCTATAATCATATTATAACAATATTTCTATGAAGAATACGGGGTGTAGTGTCACAGGGTTGCCAACCGGGAGAGACCCAGGGACCTTCTAATGCCCCTGCAGAGAACCTGCCCCCCGAGTTGGAGGAGACCCTGTCAATGATTATGTGGCCAGGCCCCTAGAGAGGGATGTGACACCGGCTTTGTTTATACGTCATTGGCTAGCAGGTTGTACAAAGCTGGGGACCAGGAAGGTTTGATTGTGTTCCGGGCTCTGGCAGGGGAGTGGGGTCTAGTGGTTAGAGGAGGGGGGCTGGGAGCCAGGACTCCTCATGTAACTGCTAAGAACCGAACCCCTTCTGTTTGCAGGCCCAGGTTGGCAGGGCTGCCGCTGGCAGGCACCGTCTGCGCACAGCTCCCGTGCCGGGGTTTCCTTCACGGGGACCAATGTGCCCTTGGCTGGAGCCAGTGACAAAACAAATGGCCCGTTCTCCCTGTGACCCGCTGGGCTGTGCAGACACCGGCCGGGCCGCAGCCGGCGCTGAGATCTGGAAGAACGGGAATCCTGGCCTGATGTGCCATGGGACAGTCAACTTTCTGGGTAAATATGGGGTGTCCTTAGTGATACGGGGCTGTCGGCAACACGACCTCGCCTCCCCGGCCCCTCCCCCATTCTGCCCCCCCAGCATGTGTCCCATCAACCCCTCCGGCCCTTCCCATGTTCTGCCTCCCCTGCACCTCCTACCTTTCCATCCCTCTCTGCCCCATCACTAGCCCTGGCTGCCATCTCCCTTTGGTCCCTAAGGGAAGGGACCCCCTGGTGGGCCTCAGTTAACATGGCTACCCCCTTGCCACCTGAAGTCCTCACAGGGTGGCCATGCTGTCCCCTGGCTAAGATGGCCAATACCTCAGCCTGGAGGGGAATAATCCTGCCCCTGTAGAATGCCTTGAGGGGCAGGAAGAGTGGGAGGGGTGAATGTGGGGTGGGGGGTCATTATGGGGCAGGGACTGTGGTCCAGGAGGACTGTGGAGGGGAGACTGAGGATTAGGAGACAGAAAAGAAAATGGGGGACCTGAGGATGAGGGGCCTGGAGCTGAGCGGCGGGTTAAAAAGGGGCCAGGGCACGGTCCAGAGCCCACAGCCTGTTCAGCCCCACAGCAAACCCGCATTGACCTGCGGGCCCGGCTGTTACAGACACAGCAGAGCAGGAACCAGGGGAGCCATGGCAGGTGCCGTGTGAAACGAGGGGTGTGATGAAGTGGAGGGGTTTCCTTGGTTTTTCCTTGGTTTTTCCAATGTTTGCATGCAGAGGGGGTGGGACTCAGTTTCCCTGGGTGTTACTGGTTTAACGAGGTGAGGGGAGAAGGAGTTTGTTGTTACAGAGGACCGTCGAAATTGGGACCCCAGCCAATGGCCTGGAGAATGGATACCCCAGCGACTGGTGACTTGGTGACCGGGAGGCCCAGCTCAGGAGTCACAGCTGGTTCTGGCCAGTGGGAGGACAGTGGACTGCGAAGAGAGGACCCCGGTGACCTGACCAGCTGGTTCCAGCCAGAGGGGAACAAAGGACAGATGAGAGGAGAGGAGGCCCAGGCGACCCTGTTTACGACCCTGTTTACTTGGAGAGAAGAAAATGGACAGAGGCAGGGCTTGTGGGTGGTGATATCAGATGTAGCAACCAGGACGGAGTCTATCAGACCCAACTCCCCAGTCAGCACAGGGAGACCCCAGTCAGGTTCCTCTCTGGAGGAGCTGCGGAGACTGGAGCTGGAGCTGAAAGCAAAGGAGCTGGAGCTGGAGCTGGAGGAGCGGAGGCTGGAGGACCGTGCAGAACAGCGGAAGCATGAGTTGGAGTTGGAGGAGCGGCGGGCCAAGAGGGCCTGCTGGGGGGTAAGTGGGGAAGGGCCTCGAGACACCAATTTTGTGGGAAATCTAGACACCAAACTGCTGCCCCAGTTCCAGGAGGGGGGGTATATTGATGCCCACCTCACAGCCTTTGAGAAGGCTTGTGAACTGAACCAGATTGACCCTGCAGACAGGCTCCGCTGTCTGACCCCCCTGCTGGGTCCTAAGGCCATAGAGGCGTTCAGCCAAATGGATGGTATTGAGACAGGAGGACTATGATCTGTTCAAACAGGCTTTGCTGCAGAAGTTTGAACTGACCCCCGAGGCATACAGGAAACGATTTTGGGGTGTATGCAAGACCTCAGGTGTCACTTACAAGGAGGTCGCCAACCTGCTGCGGGAATATCTCCGTTAGTGGGGGAAGGGCGCAGGGGCCACTACCGCAGAGGATGTGTATAACCTGGTGGGGTTGGAGCAGCTGTATGACATCTGCCCTCCAGACCTTAAGATGTGGTTAGTGGACCGGAAGCCCAAAGATCTGCGCAGTGCAGGGGCACTGGCAGATGAGTTTGTGGACAGTAGATCGGGTGCAGGGGGGAGACCCACATCGGGGACTCAGAAGGGGAGTCATCCAGAGACCTCTCAAAGGTGGGACTCCAGGTAGCCCAACAGAGGGGTGTCTGTGAATGCCGGGGCGGGCTGTCCCCCCTCATGGGACTTGAGGGACCTGAAATGGGGGGCTAAGGAGAGACCCAAAGAGGTTGGGGTGTACAATCACCTGCCTACCGAGGTGCTAATGAGTAATAACTTGGAGAACTGGCCAGATGGCACTCAGAGCACCCTTGTCCTTACCCGGAGCCAGAGACAGTGAGGGACATGCAGAGGCAAGCTTCCCACCTGTCCTGGCACCGAGGACCGCGCTGCACCCCGGAAGCGGCTAGCAGGTCTGGATCCTAGGTGGAGGTGCACAAACGGCTACTTGCGGCTCTCACCCACAGGCACCACCACCCCAGCTCCCATTGGCCAATTCCTGGCCAATGGGAGTGTGGAGCCAATGCTCGGGGTGGGGGCAGCGAGCGGAGCCCCATGGGCCCCCAGCCTACGAGCCAGATCTGCTGCTAGGTAGGGACTATTAGTTTTATTAGTAGTTTTACTTCTAGTTTTTACTGGCCAGGTGCCAGGGTCCCTGGGTCCTGAGCAAGGGGACCCAGTGCCTGGCATTCCACGACCCAGTACTGAGTCACTACCTGAACTCTGAAAACCTCTGCACTAGGGCACAGGACCCACACGATTGACACACAGAGCAGGGCCCAGCCCCTCCAGCACGGGGTGGCACACTGTTACTCATGGGGGAATTCTGTGCATCTGTGGGCACATAGAATTCATCTGTCCCACATAATTTTGTTTTTCCCCAGCATAAAATACATTCTGCCTAAGAAGTGCTTCAGTACCGCTTTTTGCTCACTAGAGGTCACTGTGGCACCAGAGCAGCCAGCAGCATGAACACAGCCCGCTGTGGGATCCCTGGTGGGCAGAGGTGGAACTGCAGCACTTCTGGCGCAGAATGTATTTTCCGTGGGGAAAAAAATTCCCTGCCTGCCCCGTGCTGCAGAATTCCCCCAGGAGCAGAAGTTCATCACAGCACCTGCCGCAGAGCCAGGTTAGGGCAGAGTGGGGCACCCAGGGCTGCTGGGGGGGTCACAGATTGGAGCTCAAGAGCTAGTGGGGTGACAGCGTGGAGTCCGGGGACAGGGGAGGGGGCTGCAGGGACACATGGGGACGGGGGGTTGCAGGGACAGGGGCTGATGTGCCAGCCCCACCCCAGCCTGTGACTGCATTGCATGGCTGGCTGTGTGAGCCGGCACACAAACCCCTCCCCATGTGTCTGTAACCTGCCCTTAGCGCCTAGTCCCAGGGACAGCGCCAGGGCTAACAGACACCTCACTGCATCCACAGGAAACGTTTGGGTTTCTATCTTTGTACAGAAGGAACCTCATGTTCTGGTACAGTTCCCAACACCAGACGGTCATGGTTCCCCCCCAGGGTGACCCCCCTGCTGGAGCTCAGGGAGATGGAGGGCTTGGGGTAGCTGAGCTCTGTGGTGAGAAGGAGACAGGCCATGAGACAGACCCCAGCACAGTCACTGCGCCCCGTCCTCACTGCACAGTCCCAGAGACGGGGCCCCTGGGAGAAAACCCAGCCAGAGGAACCTCTCCGAGATCACAGAGATTCCCGGGAGCTACGCCCGAAACTGCCTAAAATCCAGAGAACCCCTCAGTACCCATCTATCTACCTCATTGGGCCCAGAAGCCTGGGAGCCAGGACTCCTGGGTTCTATCCCTGGCTCTGGGAGGGGAGTGGCGTCTAGTGGTTAGATCAGGAGGAGGCTGGGAGTCAGAGGTGCTGGATGATGCACAGACACAGTGAGAAAAGCCCCCACCCTAAAGCCAAGTCCTGACAATCTAACCAGACACAAGGTGCAGGAGGGATGATTATCCCCGATTCATACAAGGGGAAATGGAGGCACAGGCAGGTTAAGTGACACCCCAAGAAGTGTCCCATCTGCCCAGAGACCCCCATGATGGTCTGGCTGGGTGTGGGGCTTGGAGCGGGGATGCTGAGTCGGGCCCCTCACCTGCTACAACAATCCGCATGTAATCACTGGGATCCAACCAGTTGGGCGGCTCTGATCTGGAGCGAGATCGGCAGCTGTAGACCCCTGAGTCTGCCTGCCTGGCGTTGGGGATGGTGAATTCACCCCCGTCACCATCAGCATCCACCTCCTGGATTCGGATTCCACCTTTATACAGCAATAACCTACTGGCCTCGCACCAGCACTGACAGCGGATGGTGATGGCTCACCCCGGGGCAATCACCCCGCTGGGGCTGACGGAGATGGAGGGTCCGGGCGGAGGGAGCTCTGCGTTCACACACAAACAGGAGTGAGATGGAGACATATAAACCCCTCCCCGTGTGTCTGTAACCTGCCCTTAGCGCCCAGCCCCAGGGACAGCCCCAGGGCTAACAGACACCTCACTGCATCCAGAGGGAACCTGGGGGCCGGGTTCTGATCTCAGCCTCCCAGGTCAATCCGGAATCACCCCTGACTGCACTGGGGACAGGGCTGGGTTCTGATCTCAGCCCACCAGGAGGTGACCATATTTCCCTATGCTGAATATGGGACACCTGGTAAAATTACTCGTATTCAAGCGAGTTCAATGGCAATCAATGAGAACTATGCAGTACAAAGACTCAAATTAACATCAAGTTGACTAAGCCCCTGTTAAAAAGAAATCCTGCGTAGCTGCATTCTTTTTATTTACCTTCTTATCTGTGAGGCTTTAGGGTTCACATGGGGAGGGGTGACACACACACCGCTAACCCCCCCCCCTCACGGGGAGAGGTTACACACACACACACACACACACACACACACACACACTCCCGTACCCCTCTCTCACAAGGGTGGGGGGTGTCTGACAGAACTGAACCTCCCTGCCCAGTGCTCTCCCCCCTCCATACCTGGCTGGGCCCCCGGGGACGAACCCACCTCTCCTGGTACCTGGTGCCGTGTCTTTCTGAGGCAAAACGTGTATGTGGGGGGGAGAGACAGAGGGTCACATGTCCCCCTCTCCAGATTTCTGCCAGGGTTCACAGCAGAATGTGGCCAGCAGCAGCCTTTCGACACTGTGCGGGAGGGAAGGGATGGGAGCTGCTTCCAGCCACCGGGGAGGAGCCGGGCGGGGGGTGGGGGGAAGGGATGACCTGGCCCGTGTCTTTGCAGAGGTCATCTCCCCCAGGGATGGCAGCAGCTTGTCCCTTCCTGCCCGCACAGTGTGGAAAGGCAGTGAACACCCTCAGGCTGCTGCTGGCCACCCACATAACCCAGCCGCCCCCTGTCCCCCAGCTACAGCGTGGGCAGGAAGGGGTTAAGCCCTAAGGCTTCATTGTGCACCAGGGCCCAGGGAACCTGACTGCAGGGGCCTCAGTGACCCCGGCCAGAGAGGGGGCTCAGCAGGGGAGGGTGCCCAGGGGACGGAGCAGCCCCGTGCTCCCTGGGGGCAGGACCCAGGGCGAGGGGGTGGGGGGTGAAGAGGGTGCTAAGCCCCTGCCCGGGGGCTGCTGTGGAGCCTGCAAGTTCGGGGTGGGAACAGGCTGGAAATCCCTTCCCCACCTTGCTGCCGGCCGGAGCTTCCTGGAGCGCCGGCCCAGCCAGAGGCAGTGGGGGGAGGAAGGGAGGAGCCTGCCGGACAGGCTGTGGGTGAGCTGAGCGCTCCGACCAGGGGCTGGGTCTCCCCACAGCGCTGGGTTGGGCTGCGCCCCGCCGGGGGGGACATGGAGGAGCAGCAGGGCTGGGGGGGGGCGAAGGAGCAAGGCAGGGAGAGGACAGCGAGAGGGGGAGCATGTAAAGGGCCGATGGGTGGGCAGCAGAGGTGACACGTAACCGGTCGCTGCCTGGCACCTCCCCGCACCCACCAGCCACCGCAGCTCGCGCCAGCCAGAAATGGGATGGGGGGTGGGGCTCTCTTGTCCAAAAGACGGCACGCAGCAGGGGCTGCACTGATGGACCAGCAGGGGAGCGGCTGGTCCCGCCCACTGCATCTTCGCCCCGCCACCAGCCATGCACAACCACCCCCGTCATCAGCCAGTGGACCCCGCCACTCACTGCTGTTGGGAGGCGGCTGGCGAGCAGGGATCCGGCCAGTACTGATAGGGGGGTGACAGAAAATAAGGGACAGTTTGCCTGTTCTTAAGAAAAAGTTGGGACACCTGCAGGAGGGTTAAATACAGGACTGTCCCTTGAAAAATGGGAGGTCTGATCACCCTACCCACCTCCCATCCCCCGGTTTATCAGGGGTCACCCCCGACTGCACTGGGGACAGGGCCAGGTTCTGATCTCAGCCCCCTGGGATCAATACAAGGAGGTTGAACTGATTTTTGGGGTGAAGGGCTCAGCTCCTCTTTTCCTCTCCCCCTTCCCCTGCCCTGTCCTGAACACTAAAGTTTCCCCTGCCCCACAGATACTCACTTCCTGAAACCCCGCTCTGCCCAGCCAGCCAGCAGCCTGGAAAGGAGATGGCTTGCTAGGGACCAGATCACAGAGTGACTGGATCCTACACCCTGGTCTCAGACCCTCCCCTGCATGGTCAGGCATTCTGGTCTCAGGGTCCCCCCTATAGACAAATGCCCTGGTCTCAGATCCCCCCCATGGTCACATGCCCTGGTCTCAGACCCCCCCCCCCCACATGGGTACACGCTCTGGTCTCTGATCCCCCCCACATGGGCACACACCCTGATCTCAGGTCCCCCCCTTCATGAGCATAAGCCCCCTCGGACACACACCCATCTCAGAGCCCTCCCATAGGCACTTGGCCTGGTCTCAGATCTCTCCCCCATTGCCAGATGCAATTGTCTCAGATTCCCCACCCCCCCACCATGGGACTGTGCCCTGGTCTCAGATCCCCACTCCCCCCCATATGCACACAGACCCTGGTCTCAGATCCCCCCATGGACACACGCCCTGGCTGTCTCCGATACTCACCGAGGAAAAGGATGGTGAGAGCAGATGCCATGATGGGGGCAGCGAGGGGCCCCTCAGCGCTGCCACCAACGTCCCGCTGCCCAGCTCCACCGAGCCCCAAATAAGGAACTCAGCTGGTGGCTCCAGCTACAGGAAGCCAACATGGCTCGTATCATCCTGCGTCCCTCACACATTATCTCTAATCTGCAGCCAAAATCTAGTGCGGTCAAAGTAAGCAGAGGGCTTTGCAAAACCCAAGAAATCCAGGGACTGTCAGCTTGGCCAGGTGTCATGCAGCTCCCAGCTTGTCTGTGTCTCTGTGGAGGGGGGGACAGGTCACCCTCAACATACCTTGCAGCCTTGAGGAAGGTGCATCAGGCTGAGAGCCAGGTGACCACGGGGTCTGGTCTTCAATCTTCCACTGACCACGATTTCCATGGAAATTCCATCACCTTTTCATTGTGGGTTCAAGCCCAGCTGGTGACTTATGTAGGTAAAATTAATATGGTCTTTGGGGAGGAACTGGTTCATTTCACTTGCCGGAAGGATGGGCAGGCGGCCGCTGACCCTGCTTCTAGTGTAAGCGGGGGAATTGTCCCGCTATTGTGGGGAACTTTCCTGGCTTTATACCCGCCCCAGTGGGATTGGCGAGTGAAAGGATCTGAGTCCTCGCTCCGACTCCCTTTACCCAGAGGCCTGCCTGACCTCGAGGGCTCCCCTTCCTCCCTCCCGTGCGGCAGAGTCCTCATAACCACAGCAAGGCTGGGTCCCGGATCCCTGGGGGCTTGACCCCAAGTCTTGACGTGGTCACTTAGGACAGGGGCAAGGGTGTCCCCACTCGGGGGCACTCTCTTTGCACCGGATGCTGCCCTGACCCACTGATCAGTACATAGAGTTCAGAGCACGTACAATTTATTAAACAGCAACTCCTAAAAAAGAAGTAAACATGGGGAAGGTTCAAGGAAACATGTCACCCGCCCTGTGGGCACGGGCACCACAAACAGCCGCCTCTGAAAGGGAAAGGAAGTTCACAGTCTGTTCCTCACATCTTTTAGTTAGTCAGTCAGGGAACTTGTTTTGGGGACCCCCTACTCCACTCCCTGAACTGTGTCCTCAAGCCAGGGAGTGAGAGGTTGGGGATTTTATAACCTGCTGCGTATTAAACCTGTGGAGGGACTTACCACCTCCTCCCACTTGTGAGTCCTTTGGGCTGTACTGAACCCAATCAGCCACACTGCTAGACCACTGCGGAGAAGAATTTTGTGGTCGTAGGTCATCAAGGGCCCCAACAAAGTACGTGTACCAACAGGACACTAATTTTACATTTGCTACATCAGGCCACGTGACTGGGGAAAGTCACAGGTATTATCAGGGTGGGCTTCGGTGACCCTAATAGTGTTTTACCCTGTTATGTTATATTTGTCTCCTGTTTAATGTAATTACTGTGTTGAATATATTGTATGTGTTTGTGTTATTTCTTGGAAGTCTCCAACTGTCTGGCAAGTAAGTGGGGATTACCCGATGGTTAGAGTTTTCCTCCCAAGCTGCCCTGGTGACCCTGCCAGGAAGGAGCGAGGGGGGTGGAGGCACTGCCAAATAAATTCATAGGAAAAAATAAAGAAGATACACCCTGCTGAGTGGGTGGTGGGATCAAGAAGAACCCAGACCTGTCCATCAACACCTGTAAGCAGATTGGCATTACAGAAGGTAACTGGGTGGAGAGGGGGCACTACATATATAGACACACACACACACACAGTATAAGTTTAAAAAACAACAACAATGGAATCCTGTCCACAGCAATGATGATTGTGAAGCTTGGTTGAGGTGGTGGAGTCAGAGGGTGCAAGAGGGTGGGCTATTTCCCAGGGAATGCCTTACTGCTAAATGATGAACTAGCACTCGGCTGAGCCCTCAAAGGTTAACACGTTGTTTTTAATGTAGCCTCACACTCTACAAAGCAGCAGGAATGGAGGGAGGAGACACACCATGGGAGAGAGAGACAGAGACACACACACGTGTGTGTGTAATAAAGAGAGAGAGTGAGGGAGAGACAGAGACACACAGTGTGTGTGTGTGAGAGAGAGAAAGAGAGAGAGAGAGAGGGAGAGAGAGAGAGGTGCATTGCCCCTTTAAGTACGCTGACCCCATTCTAAGTACGTTGCCTTTTTAAGTAGATGAGCATGTTGAGACAACAGCTGCTGCCAGTAAACTCCCTCTGTCCTGAGCCCTGTTGTGTCCCCCCCCCCCCACTCTGTGGAGATGGGATACAGGAGTGGGGGGAGGGGGACACCCTGACATTAGCACCCCTCTTACCCCCCGCCCCTGCACAGCAAGCAGGAGGCTTCCGGAGCAGCTCCAAGGCAGAGGGAAGGAGCAGCACATGGCAGTGGGGGGAGGGACAGCTGAATTGCCCAGCAATTGTTAGCCTGCTGGGCAGCTGCTGCACAGGGAATTTAGGGGAGCTGATGGGGGGCTGCTGGTCCACCCTGGTTCCAAGCCCCCACCAGCTCGATCCAATGGGCTGCTCTTCCTGCAAGCAGTGGACAAAGCAGACGGCTGCCAAACAATGTTATAAGGGAGCCTTGTGCAACTTTAAACGAGCCTGTTCTCTAATTGATCAGCAACGTAACAGCAAAACAACATTAACCAGGGCGGCGTTAAGTGAGGAGTTACTGTACTGCTGAGCTCGCCTGTACAGTAACTACCATTGGCTGGATTAAACCCACTTCATGGGCAATAATTTACATTCATGGAGCACCAGGATCTGGAGTTAGAACGTCCAAGGCACTAGGCCAGAACCCCACCACTCTACGGTCCCTTCGCGGTTTCTCTGGCCTGGTCTACACTACGAGGTTAGGTCGACTTTAGCCGCGTTAAATCGACTTAAGCCTGGACACGTTTACACTACGAAGCCCTTTCTTTCGACTTAAAGGGCCCTTTAAACCGGTTTCTTTACACCACCTCGACGAGGGGATTAGCGATAAAATCGGCCTTAGGGGGTCGGATTGGGTTAGTGTGGACGGAATTCGACATTATTGGCCTCCGGGAGCTATCCCACAGTGCTTCATTGTGACCGCTCTGGACAGCACTCTCATCTCAGATGCACTGGCCAGGTAGACAGGAAAAGCCCCGCGAACGTTTGAATTTCATTTCCTGTTTGCTCAGCGTGGAGAGCACAGGTGACCATGCAGAGCTCATCAGCACAGGTAACCGTGATGGAGTCCCAGTACCAGTCCCAGGATCGCAGAAGAGCTCCAGCCTGGACCGAACGGGAGGTACGGGATCTGCTTGCCATCTGGGGAGATGAATCAGTGCTCGCCGAACTCCGAAGCAGTAAAAGAAATGGCAAAACATTAGAAAAGATCTCCAAGGCCATGAAGGACAGAGGCCATAACAGGGACGCACAGCAGTGCCGCGTGAAAATTAAGGAGCTAAGGCAAGCCTGCCACAAAGCCAGAGACGCAAACGGAAGGTCCGGGGCTGAGCCTCAAACATGCCGCTACTACGCGGAGCTGCATGCCATTCTAGGGGGTGCAGCCACCACTAGCCCAAGCGTGTGCTATGAGTCCCTCGCTGGAAACAGGGAAGCGGGTTCGGCGGACGAGGAAGATGAGGATGGAGAGAACATAGATAGCTCACAGCAGCAAGGAAGCGGAGAAACCGGTTTCCCCAACAGCCAGGATATGTTTGTCACCCTGGACCTGGAACCAGTAACCCCCGAACTCACCCAAGACCCTGAGGGCACACAGGGGACCTCTGGTGAGTGTACCTTTGTAAATATTACACATGGTTTAAAAACAAGCGTGTTTAATGATTAATGATTAATTTGCCCTTGCAATCGCGGCCAGTACAGCTACTGGAAAAGTCTGTTAACGTGTATGGGGATGGAGCGGAAATCCTCCAGGGACATCTCCAGAAAGCTCTCCTTCATGTACTCCCAAAGCCTTTGCAAAAGGTTTCTGGGGAGGGCTGCCTTATCCCGTCCGCCATGGTAGGACACTTTACCACGCCAGGCCAGTAGCACGTAGTCTGGAATCATTGCATAACAAAGCATGGCAGCGTATGGTCCCGGTGTTTGCTGGCATGCAGACAACATCCATTCCTGATCGCTCTTTGTTATCCTCAGGAGAGTGATATCATTCACGGTCACCTGGTTGAAATGGCGCAATTTTATTAAGGGGACATTCAGAGGTGCCCCTTCCTGCTCTGCTGAACAGAAATATTCCCCGCTGTTAACCACGCGGTGGGGGGGAGGGGTGAAGTGACCATCCCAGAGAATTGGGTGTGTGGGGGAGGGGAGTTAGTTGGGTTTGTGCTGCATGTTAAACCTGAAACCGCAGCCACTCCTTTTACATTGCATTTTAAATGGCCAACCCAACGGGTGCTTGGTATGGTTAATGAGAGCAGTACTGTTTTAAAGCATCGCCACTTGTTAACAAGGTTAAAAAAGCCAAAAGACTGTGTCTTACCATGGCTGCCTGCAAGCTGAAATCTGTGGCCTGGCACTGCATGAGTGATCTCTCACACCAAACCGGCAGGCACTCAATATAAGAGGAAAAATGCGACCTTGTAACGAAAGCACATGTGCTATGTGATGTGAACAGCAAAATCTAACGTGAAAGAGTGTACCCATTGTTCTCTAAAATGTATCTTTTTTAAACAACTCTCCCTTCTCCTCCACCAGCTGCAAATATTTCACCTTCACAGAGGCTAGTGAATATTCGAAGAAGGAAGCGAAGGACGCGTGACGAAATGTTCACTGAACTACAGACTGCCTCCCACGCTGACAGAGCACAGCAGAATGCGTGGAGGCAGTCAATGACTGATTTTAAAAAAGCCCAATATGAGCGAGAGGAGAGGTGGCGTGCTGAAACGCGGGCTGAAGAGGAGAAGTTGCGTGCTGAAACGCGGGCTGAAGAGGAGAAGTGGCGTCAACTTGTACTCAGAAAGCAAGAGTCGATGCTCCGGCTGCTGGAGCATCAAAGTGATATGCTCCTGCGTATGGTTGAGCTGCAGGAAAGGCAGCAGGAGCAGAGACCGCCGCTACAGCCCCTCTGTAACCAACAGCCCTCCTCCCCAAGTCCCATTGCCTCCTCACCCAGATGCCCAAGAACACGGTGGGGGGGCCTCCGGCCACTCAATCACTCCAGCCTAGATGATTTCCAGTGCAATAAGTTTTAAAGTTTTAAAGTGCACTGTGTCCTTTTCCTTCCCTCCTCCCCCACCCATCCAGGCCTACCTTTGCAATTATCCCCCTAGTTGTGTGATGAATTAATAAAGAATGCATGAATGTGAAGTAACAATGACTTTATTGCCTCTGCAAGTGGTGCTTGAAGGGGGGAGGGTAGTAGGGGAGGGTGGGGTTGTTGGTTTACAGGGAAGTATAGAGTTGACCGGGTGGGGGGGTGTAGGGGCGGAGGGTTCATCAAGGAGAAACTAACAGAAGTTTCACTCCGTAGCCTGGCCAGTCACAAAACTGGTTTTCAACTCTTCTCTGATGCGCACCGCACCCTGCTGTGCTCCTCTAACCGCCCTTGTGTCTGGCTGCGCGTAATCAGCGGCCAGGCGATTTGCCTCAACCTCCCACCCCGCCATAAATGTCTCCCCCTTACTTTCACAGATATTGTGGAGCGCACAGCAAGCAGCAATAACAATGGGGATATTCTTTTCGCTAAGGTCTGAGCGAGTCAGTAAGCTGCGCCAGCAACCTTTTAAACGCCCAAATGCACATTCCACCACCATTCGGCACTTGCTCAGCCTGTAGTTGAACAGGTCCTGACTCCTGTCCAGGCTGCCTGTGTACGGCTTCATGAGCCATGGCATTAAGGGGTAGGCTGGGTCCCCAAGGATAACGATAGGCATTTCAACATCCCCAATGGTTATTTTCTGGTCCGGGAAGAAAGTCCCTTCCTCCAGCTTTCGAAACAGAAGAGAGTGCCTGAAGACGCGAGCATCATGTACCCTTCCCGGCCAGCCCACGTTGATGTCGGTGAAACGTCCCTTGTGATCCACCAGGGCTTGCAGCAGCATTGAAAAGTACCCCTTGCGGTTTATGTACTCGGTGGCTTGGTGCGCCGGTGCCAAGATAGGGATATGGGTTCCGTCTATCGCCCCACCACAGTTTGGGAATCCCATTGCAGCAAAGCCATCCACTATGGCCTGCACGTTTCCCAGAGTCACTACCCTTGATATCACCAGGTCTCTCATTGCCCTGGCAACTTGGATCACAGCAGCCCCCACAGTAGATTTGCCCACTCCAAATTGATTCCCGACTGACCGGTAGCTGTCTGGCGTTGCAAGCTTCCACAGGGCTATCGCCACTCGCTTCTCAACTGTGAGGGCTGCTCTCATCCTGGTATTCTGGCGCTTCAGGGCAGGGGAAAGCAAGTCACAAAGTTCCATGAAAGTGCCCTTACGCATGCGAAAGTTTCGCAGCCACTGGGCATCGTCCCAGACCTGCAACACGATGCGGTCCCACCAGTCTGTGCTTGTTTCCCGGGCCCAGAATCGGCGGTCCACGGCATGAACCTGCCCCAGTAACACCATGATTTCCACATTGCTGGGGCCTGTGCCTTGTGAGAGGTCCATGTCAATTTCCTCATCACTATCGTCGCCGCGCTGCAATCGCCTCCTCCTCAGCTGGTCCTGGTTTTGCTTTGGCATGTCCAGGAGGCTCTGCATATACTCCAGGGCAATGCGCGTGGTGTTCATAGTGCTCATAATTGCCGCGGTGATCTGAGCGGGATCCATGATCCCAGTGATAGCTATGGTGTCTGGTCTGAAAAAAGGCGCGAAACTAGTATCTAAAGACCAGGGGAAGAAGGGAGGGAGGGAGGGAGGGGCGAGTGACGACATGGCGTACAGGTACAGGGAATTAAAATCAAGAAAGGTGGCTGTGCATCAGGGAGAAATACAAACAACTGTCACACAGAATGCCCCCCCCCAGAGATTGAACTCCTAAGCCTGGGTTTAGCGGGCCGTTGATTTGACGGAGGGAGGGGGGAAGGAAATGAATACAGAACAAATCTATTTTTTACATCTTAAGACGACAGTGCAGCATGACTGATAGCCCTCGGCATTGTCTGGGTGCTTGGTAGCAATGTAACCCTACGTGTGCCAGCCACATGTCTGCCAGCACCCAGATCGCCCTCAGCCTTTTCTGGGTGCTTAGCAGACAGTACTTGGCAGAAAATAGTATATTACGACTGATAGCCATCATCGTCCAACGAGGAAGGTTAAAGGCAAGGGGTTGCTGCTGTGTAGCAATATATGCTGTACAGTAGCCAGAAGGATCAGTAAAGGCGCTCAGGCTACAATAATCTATGAGCATTTCAGGCAACCTGTAAATTTGTCCGACGAGGATGGTCACCAGTCGTAATAAACCATCTACTGCCAAAAGGTAAGGGGCTGGTGCAATGCAGCCCTACGGCTGCCAGCCCCACAGCTACCAGCATCCCGATCGCCGATGAAGGCTACCAGTCATGCTGCACCGTCTACCGCCAAAAGGCAGTAAGCTGCTGCTGCTGTTTAGCAATGCAGTCCCACGTTTGCCGGCACCCGGAAGACATATGGTGACGGTGAGCTGAGCTGAGCGGGCTCAATGCTTGGCATGGTATGTTGTCTGCACAGGTAACCCAGGTAAAAAGGCGCGAATCTATTGTCTGCCGTTGCTGTGACGGCGGGGGAGGTGCCTGACGCAATGTACCCAGAACCCCCCGCGGCACTGCTTTGCATCATTCGGGCATTGCGATCTCAACCCATAATTCCAATGGGCGCCGGAGACTCCGGGAACTGTGGGATAGGTACCAAAGTGCAATGCGCCGGAAGTCGACGCTAGCCTCGGTACTGTGGACGCGGTCCGCCGACTTCATGCACTTAGAGCATTTTATGTGGGGACACACACAATCGGCTGCATACAACCGGTTTCTATAAAACCGGCTTCTATAAATCCGACCTAATTTTGTAGTGTAGACAAGCCCTCTGTTTTCAGTCTCTGGATGTCCCAAGTTCAGAGGCAGAGTTCTTAAGATGGTTTATTATATCTTGAGCCATCCTCTTGTGCCATCTCTGTTTCCTGTTCTGAGTTCCAGCTCAGATAACTGCAGCTATTCCTCCATGCCACAGGTTGGCTTCTCGACTGAACAACCATCCCTCCACTGCTTTCTGGGGTACGCACAGTCCCTTTCCTCTCTGACAATTTCTCTCTTCCTGTCGCTGCACCTGAAAGTGCTGGACGGACATTTTGTACATACTTGTGACTGGGATCTTGGAGGGGAGCCAGCTATGGTCAGTCGATTAGGGTGAACTGCAAAGAATGGTGGATATTCCAATACTTAGATTCAACAAACCAGCATAAAACAGCTTCTGTATTACCTCACTGGTTACTCAGAAGTCCAAACAACGCAGTTCCCTTAAAGTGATCCAGCCTTAGGCCTCCATCCAGGTACCCACATCAAATATGATGAAAATTTCTGTAATTCTTATTTCATCATATAAAAGAAAAGGTTCTACCAATCCCAAAGGAGCGGACACATTACCTCCCAGGTTACTGAATATTCCAGATCTTACCCAAATACACTCTGCAGCCAATTCTTATTAACTAAACTAAAATTTATTAAAAAACAAAAGAGAGTCTGGTTAAAAGATCAATATACATACAGACATGAGTGCAATTCTTGAGGTTCAGATTCACAGCAGAGCTGGGGAGCTTTGTGGTTGCAAAGAGTTCCTTTAGAATTCAGTTCATAGATCATAGTCCAATGTCCAAATCTCATATTCAGGGCATACCAGCATAACTGGGACCATAGACGCCGACTCTGTGGGTGCTCCGGGGCTAGAGCACCCATGTGGAAAAATTGGTGGGTGCTTAGCACCCACCGGCAGCTCCCCACCCCACCCCCCCGCCTCAGCTCACCTCCGCCTCCACTCCACCTCGGTCTCCTCCCCTGAGCGCGCCGTGTTCCCCCTCCTCTTCCCTCCCTCCCTCCCAGCACTTTTGCCGCAAAACAGCTGTTTCGCGCTGCAAGCCTGGAAGGGAGGGAGGAGGAGGGGGAACGCGGTGCGCTTGGGGAAGGAGGCAGGGCCGGGGCGGGGAATTTGGGACAGAGGAGGCAGAGTATGGGCGGGGCCAGGGGCGGGGGGGGGGGGTGAGCTCCCACCGACGCCAACGAAAGTTGGTGCCTGTGACTGGGACCTCAGTCTTGCAACTCAAACTTCCCCTGATGAAGTCTAAGCAGATCTGAGATGACAGAATCAGGACCCAAGGATCTTTAATACAATTTCATGTCCTCTTTGACATGTTGGGATTTCCTCGCGGAACAAAAGGTAATGAGGATGACTTTGAAGGAGCTCCATCACCGGTACTTAGCTATACGGATTAACATAGGGCCATTTGCTTGTTCCTCCACCATTCACAGTACATTTCAAAGAGAGATGAATACCGAGAGATCCCGTGTTTACAATTCATTTGAATGCTAGGATCTTCTTTTGACCTCTGAATTATCAGAATACAGCACAGACAGTGTGATAACTGAAGGGTGGGGGGTAGCCCCGTTTATGGACACCCAGCCAGCCAGTTAGCGGTAAAATCCTGCTTGGTGTCTGTTCTCTGCCTGCTTTACCTGTAAAGGGTTAACAAGCCCACAGGTAAAAGGAAAGGGGTGGGCACCTGACCAAAAGAGCCAATGGGAAGTCTAGAACTTTTAAAATTTGGAAAGAAACTTTCCCTTTGTCTGTTGTTCTCCGGAGAAGGAGACATGGAGCAGCAATGCTGTGTACGGCTTGAACCAGGTACGAAAATTCATCAGATCATACCTAGAATTACTTATTTGAAACCCCCCAAATATGTAAGTAAATTAGGAATGTTTAGCTAGATGCGATCAGGTTTATTCTTTATTTTGGCTTGTGGACTCCTCTGGGCTAACCCCAGATGCTTTTGTTTGCTTGTAACCTTTAAGCTGAACCCCCAAGAAAGCTAATTTGGGTGCTTAATTTTTGTAGTTGTTTCTTTTAAGTCCTAACAAAAAGCCTAAGTTCCAGATGTATTTTTCCCTTTTTGTTTTTAATAAAATTTATCTTTTTAAAAAACAGGATTGGATTTTTGGTGTCCTAAGAGGTTTGTGCATGTTGTTTGATTAGCTGGTAGCTAATTTCCTTTGTTTTCTTTCTCAGCTCTTCCCTGGAGGGGGGGTGAAAGGGCTTGAGGGTACCCCACAGGGAGGAATTCTCAAGTGCTCCTTCCTGGGTCCAAAGGGTTTTTTGCACTTGGGTGGTGGCAGCATCTACACATCCAAGGTCAGAGAGAAGCTGTAACCTTGGGAGTTTAATACAAGCCTGGAGTGGCCAGTATTAATTTTTAAAATCCTTGCAGGTCCCACCTTCTGCACTCGAACTGACAGAGTGGGGATTCAGCCTTGACAGACAGGGACTGTTGATGACATTGTCCACCCTACTCATACACACACAAAACCACAAACATTATCTCCCCACATGTCTTCTGTGGGTTATTTATTTTGCAGGATGTTTAACCCTTTCTAGCCATGCATCACACCCCCAACATGACACTGTGTGGAAGGGCAAAATTAGAGCTCCTGCATACACTTTAAGGACCTTCCAACATTGATATGAGCTGCGCTTACCATGAATTCTTTGTAAAACCAAATTATGGATGCCTGCTTTGGTCCCAGCCAAAAATGTAGTCCATACTTTGTGAAACACTTTAGTGATTCCGGGGTTTGGTCTATGTGTTAACTTAACATAGCCATTAATGTTTTTCAAAGAGCACTGACTCTGGCATTCAGCCATGAAGGCTGTGAGGTTTGGTAACTCAGTTTCCCTTTGCGCACAGCAGTTCAAGCTTGTAGTGGTTTTTCTGCTGTGAAAAGTTTTTGAAATTTGTCTATGCATTAGCTGTGGAACCGTAACATTATTAGGCTTTTTAATACAAAGTGTGTTCTTGTTGAACCAAACAGCATAATCATAAGGGTTTCTATTATGCACCACTTGTAACATGTTGTGACTAAGTGAGGGATTTTCTTGTTTTTTCCTTGTTTTTCCAATGGTTTGCATGCAGAGGGGGTGGGACTCAGTTTCCCTGGGTGTTACTGGTTTAAGGAGGTGATGGGAGAGGGAGTTTGTTGTTACAGAGGACCAGTGACAGAACTTGGGACCCCAGCCAATGGCCTGGAGGATGGAGACCCCAGTGACTGGTGACCTGATGACCCGAGGATGCAGCTCAGGAGTAACAGCCGGTTCTGGCCAGTGGGAGGACAATGGGGTGTAAGGAGAGGACCCAGGAGATAAGACCAGCCAGTTCCAGCCAGAGGGGGCCAGAGGACAGGAGAGAGGAGAGGAGGCCCAGGCGACCCGGTTTACAACCCTGTTTACGTGGATAGAAGACAATGGACAGAGGCGGGGCTGGGGAAGGTGATATCAGATGTCCAGCTGGGAAGCAGGGGGGCTCGGGGCTGGAGAGGGGGAGCAGGCAGAGCTCACCTGGAGGCAGGGGAGACTGGGATGTGCTGTGCTGAGGGAGGCCAGGCCTGAGGGTCCTGAGAGTTTCCTGTGCTGTGTTCAAACGCTCAATAAACCCTCCTGTTTTATGCTGGCTGAGAGTCACTCTGGTCTAGAGAACAGGGTTGCATTATTCCCTCTGGGAGTGGAGGCCCTGGGGATCCAGAGCGAGTGGACTCCCTGAGGGGGCCCACAGCAAGAGATAGGCGTGCTAAGGCTCAGAGAGGTGCTGCTCCAGGAGGTGAAGGGACGTAACCCCGAGAGAGAGAGGACCCCTGAGAAGAGCTGTTGCACTGAAGGGGGTTCCCCCCAGAGACCCCATGGGACCAAGACTGGGCATGACCTGTTAGTCCATGATAGCCTGGCCAACCTCCTTCTCAGGTAGCGTTGCTGCAGAATCTACTCTTAACCGAGTGATGTGGCACAGAGACAGGACGGGGGCTAGGCGGGGTTGTGGTTTCCGTTCCCCATGAGGGGGGGAGGGAGGGATAAATGTAGATCCAGAGTTGTTAAAGGAGCAACCAATAAATCCGTAAAAGGGGAAGTCTGCCCAGAGCCGGCACTCGCTTCCTGTTTCTGCTACTGCCAGTGAAACTCTGCTTGAACCTGATGCCCGGCACCTACCCTGTTATATACCCCAGCTCTGGGAGGGGAATGGGGTCTAGTGATTTGGGGTTGGGGGTGGCTGGAGCCAGGACTCCTGGGATCTCTCCCTGACTCTGATTGGGGGGTGGGGTCTGGTACTTAGAAAAAAGGACACAGATTAGAGCCAGCCCCCTAGAGGTGAAAGGCTCCGTGTCCCCTTCCCCAGCCCATCCCCTGGGCAGTGAGTCTGCGCAGCTCAGGGCCCTGGTCTCAGAATGCTTTGAAAGAGACATGGGGGGCAGCCAACCAGCCCCCCCAAAAGGGGAGGGGGAAATAACACGGGGACAGAGCTCAAGAGAAACTGGCCCCCCTGGCTGATGCCCCAGCTCTGGCTCCCCAGCTTGTTTGCCACCCCCTACCCTCCTCAGCCCGGGCACATCCCCCCCGACCCCACCCATGTCCTATATCCCCATCCCCTGCCATTCTGCCCTCTGGCCTGTGTCTGATCCCCCATACATGTCCCCCCACCCCGCTCCATGTCCCCTCCCCCATTCTGTAGTTCCTTCACATGCCCCCGATCAGGTCCCTGTCCCCCCAATTTTGCCCCCTGTCCCTCTACCCCCCATTGTGTCCCCTCATGCCCCCTGGCCCTTCCCCAGTTCTGCCCACCCCATCCCCTATCTGCTTGTGACGGGTTGGGTCACAGAAACCCGCTTGGGACTGGCACCTGATGTGCTTGGACTACCTCTGAGCCCGTGTTACCTGGCAGCTTGGGACTTCAGTACCTTGCCTTGTCTGAGCCAGACACGCCTGCCTGCTACAAACACAGACCCAGGTCTGAACTACATCCCCCCACAAGCTGCAGGCTTCACTGAAAACACCTTAAGAAGTGCTCCTGTCTCCAGCACTCAGATACCCAGCTCCCAATGGGATCCAAACCCCAAATAAATCCGTTTTACTCTGTATAAAGCTTATATAGGGTAAACTCATAAATTGTTCACTCTCTATAACACTGATAGAGAGATATATACAGCTGTTTCCCCCCCCCCCCCCCGGTATTAATACTTACTCTTGGGTTAAGTAATAAGTAAAAAGTGATTTTATTAAGTATAAAAAGTAGGATTTAAGTGGTTACAAGTAATAACAGACAGAACAAAGTAAATTACCAAACAAAATAAATTAAAACACGCAAGTCTAAGCCTAATAAGGTAGGAAACTAAATGCAGGTAAATCTCACCCTCAAATGTTCCACTAAGCTTCTTTCACAGACTAGCCTCCTTCTACTCTGGGCCCAATCCGTTCCCCTGCTACAGTTCTTGTTCCAGCTCAGATGGTAGCTAGGGGATTTCTCATGACTACTGCCTCCTTTGTTCTGTTCCATCGCCTTATATATTTTGTGCACAAGGCAGGAATCCTTTGTCCCTCTCTGGGTTCCCACCCCTCCTTCTAAATGGAAAAGCACCAGGTTAAAGATGGATTCCAGTTCAGGTGACATGATCACATGTCACTGCAAGACTTCATTAACCACTTGCCAGCACACATGTATACAGGAAGACTTACAAGTAAACAGAGCCATTTACAGTCAATTGTCCTGGTTGATGGGAGCCATCAAGATTCCTAGCCACCATTAAAGATGGATTCCAGTACCAGGTGACATGGTCACATGTCCTGTGAGACCCTAAGGGCTTGGCTACACTTGCAAGTTAGAGTGCATTAAAGCAGCCCCAGGCTACCTAACTCCCGACCTGTCCCCACTGGCAAGGCACTTAGAGCGCGTGGACTCTGCAGCTGCAGCGCTCCTGGTAATCTACTTCCATGAGAAGCATCACGCTTGTTGCGCCTTGGCTGAAACGCCCCAGCGTCAGTGTGAACAAAGTGTTGCATTACTGCGCTCTGATCGGCCTCCGGAAACGTCCCATAATCCCCTGAAGTCAAGTGGCCACTCTTGTCATTGTTTTGGAATCAGCTGTAGGAATGCAGATATCCCCTTTCAAAGTTCTGTTTCTGACAGCCCGCCTGCTCATCTGCTCCGGGACAAAGCAAGCCATTAGCGTGGAATGTTGCTTGCTGTGAGTGTGTGTGACAGAGGTGTGGGGGGGTCTGAACTTACAAGACAGCATGCTGACACACCCAGCACCCCAAAACCCCACTCTCTCTCCCCCCACATACACACAACACACTCCCTGTCACACTCCACTCCACCCCACCCCACCCCCCGCATTTGAAAAGCACCTTGCAGCCACTTGCACGCTGGGACAGTGCACTGCTCTTTGTGGCGTTGCAAGAGCTGCTAACGTGGCCACGCCAGGGCGCTTCCAGCTGAGAGCGTAAACACTTCGCAGCATTTTCCCTGCTGGGGTCTCTGAAGGCGGGTTTAACGCCCAGTGCTCTACATCTGCCCTTAGCCTTCATTCTTCCTGGCCTGACTCACAGGAAGGCTTGCAAGTAACCAGACCCATCTACAGTCAATTGTCCAGGTTAATGGGAGCCATCAAGATTCCAAACCACCATTAATGGCCCACACTTTGCATAATGACAATAGGCCCTCAGAGTTCTAGTCCATATTTCTAGTTTCAGCTACAAGAATGATCCATTCATACAAATAGGATGAATACATGCAGAAGACCATAACCTTATGCCATGTAACATCTCTGTGCAATCTAGCATAAAACATATTCCAGGTATGTCATATTGACATTCATAAGCATATTTCTATAAAGCATTATGGGGTGCAACATCACACCCCTCACACACCCCAACCTCCCTCAAGGAATGTGGGGAAGAGGGGTGTGTGGAGCATTATGGGAGCAGGAGACTGAGGGAAAAGAAAGTGAGGGACCCAGGACTGAGGGGTCAGGAGTAGGAGGGGGCAGTGAGAGGGGAAGCTACCGAGGGGTAGCAATGACAGCTTCCTCCTGGGGGGCACCATCTGCCCCCTCCCCCCTCATGCCCCCAAACAATCCTGACCCCCAGCTCTGAGCTTTGGGGGAGCCTGTCAGCCCTCAAACTCCTGTCCCCCATCCCGACCCCTCTCCTCTCCTCTCAACCCCCTCCTGATACCCCCAACCTACTTCCCTCAAACTCCCATCTCCCCCCAGCCAGCTCCCCCCAAACACCCACCATGGGGGGACCCCAGAAGCGTGGGCAGGTAAATCACTCTGTGCCCTGCTGTGTTCGTGGAGACGCAATAAAGGGCCCAAGGTGTGAACACGCCCCAGCCCCTGCCCACACTGAACAGGTTTAAACACGGGCCGGGGGCTGGGTCCAGAGCCCGCAGCCTGCTCAGCCCCATAGCAAACCCCCCAGTGACCCCTGGGACCAGCTGTTAGAGACACAGCAGAGCAGGAACTAGGGGAGATGTGGCAGGCGCTGTGTGAAACGAGGGGTTTGTTCCGGCCACGATCTCAACCCCATTCGCTGGAGTGAGTCTCAAGCGGGAAAATCCCCCGGGTTTGGGCGTCTCCCCACTGGCCCTGGAGAAGCTAACGACTGTCCTGGGGGCAGAGGATCCAGCGGAGCTGGGCTGGAGCCGGAGTTGCCGTGGCTGCTGTTAAAGTCTGACCCCATTTCTTCCTGGGTTGGGGGGGGATTCAGCCGGGGGAGGGGCGATGGCATCTGAGTCCCTCTCTCCAGCCGCTCTGCTCAGGACGTCTCCGCGGAGCAGGGTCCAGAAGGGCTGGGGGATCCACATTCTCGTGATGGTGCCTGAACTTCTCACTCACCTTCAATAGCTGAACCCACCACGAGGGGACATTTGGAGGCTCCATTACCACAGCCCCCCCTGGGATAGGGAGATTTTTGGGGCA
This sequence comes from Actinemys pallida, assembly GCA_023634205.1. Lineage (NCBI taxonomy): Eukaryota > Metazoa > Chordata > Testudines > Emydidae > Actinemys > Actinemys pallida. The sequence goes on from JALMGD010000024.1 coordinate 2,012,210, forward strand.
GGGGAGAAGGATGCTCTGGGGGGTTGTACAATAGAAATGCAGGCTTCGGAGGTCTAAGGAGAAGGGGAAGAGAAAAGGGGCTGGGGGACCCCGCTGCAGAGAGAGGAGGGGGACAGACACCAGCGGGGCAGTAAGTGCCGTTATTCCAGTGCTAGGGCAGATGCAGCACCCCACACACAGGGGGCTGGGGCCTGGGGGCTCTGTCTCAGGGCGCTGTTCTGTGTGCGATTCTGCGGGATGTGGGGGCCTGGCTCTGGGCTGGACAATGAGCCCTGGTGGTTCTGGGGGATTTAACGACCCAGCCGCCTGTTGGGAAAGCGCTAGGGCCAAACGCACCCTGCCCGGTGCGGCCCTGGATGGACGGGGGACGACGGCGGGTGTCTGAGGGGGAGGCTGTAACTGGGGGCGGCCGGTTTAGACTCGATGGGGACCCCCAGGCAGGAGCTGGCTGTGAAGGGGCAGATGGCAGGCGGGTGGGGTGACCGTGGCTGTGAAATGCCGGGTGCCCGGCACTAGGGAAAGGGAGCAGGCAGAGCGGATGGTGCTCGGAGTCTGGCCGGGAAGGGGTTAGTTATCGAGTGCCTGACCACCCTGTGCCCTGGGCTCCCTGCAGCCATATGTGGTGCCCTCCCCATGCTGAGCCCTGCTACAGCCCCACTCCCCACTGACAGCCCTGGGCAGAGACAGGCCCAGCTGGGCCAGAGAGTGGGACCCCGTCGCCCTCCAGGGGCTGCTCCTCGGGGAGTCCGACGTGCCCAGCGCAGGGGCATCTCCTCTAGCTGGTAACGTAGGGGCTCGTGCTCCCGCCATCGGGGATTCAATCCTGGGGTGCGGCTGTCAGATCTGAAGCTGTTTGGGGGGGGATTCTCCGAGGCAGGGGTGTTTGGGGGAAGGAGGGTTTGTGCCGGTGTCTCAGCCCCCCGAGAGGAAGTGGCTAGTCCCCCAGGGCAATTCTCTTCTCTGCATGGCTGTATCCAGGCTCCTGGGGGCACAGAGAGATTACACGTTACAGGAGCCCCTGGGGGGAGCAAGGGGCACAGAAGGGGGGGTCACCTCACCTAGGGCGCCCCCCTCGGGTGGCTGTAATAGGCCTCAGCCAGGATCAGCCCCAGGACGAGCAGGACCACGGCACCCAGCACCAGGCGGGCGATGTTGGCGTGGGTGAAATCCGGGGGGGCTGCTGCGGGAGGAAGGGGAGAGTCACTTGGCGGCTCGGATGGGGAGATCAGCAGCTGGCGCTGCCCTGGGAGCGGAGCCCCCAACCCCCCGTCCGGCAGGTCCGGCCCAGCCCCTCTCTGGGGGATCTCTCAGGTGCCATGGTTCTGGGGCCGGATCCCCTCAGGGGAGGCTGCGTCCTGCAGCCCTGGGCAGCTAACCCTCAGCTTCCCCGGTGAAGGGGGCTCCCAGGTGGACGAACTGCCCCAAGACACCTGACACCCCAGGACTGGGGCAGAGGATGGGGACAATCAGAGCCTCAGGGTCTTAGCCCCTCACAACAGGGAACCACCCCAGCTCCCTGTCCCCATAGGACCCCTCTGTCCACCCCCACAGGTGCCTCTGCCCCAGTCTGTCTGCTGTGCAGTGAGCACATCCCCGGGGTATCTCAGCTGCTGACAAACACAGCCAGGCAGTGCGCGCTGGGGGAGGCTGGTACATTTCCCGCTGTCCCCCACATTTGGGCGGTGACCAGGGCCATGGGGACCAGGGCGCAGCCAGAGGCAGCAGAACATCTATTGCGGGTTTCCCTGAGACCCCAGTGTGGGGAGGGGAAGCAAGAACCAAGGGAATTCTGGATAATGCTCACTCCTCTTGCCAGGGGGATGTCATGTGGCCCAAGAAGGGGGGGGGTTATTGCCCAAGGACTCTGGCACCCATCTGGGCCTAATTTCACAGCCCAGCCCCCCAGATCCTGCCCCTCCCCTGGGATCCCCCAGCAAATTCCAGGCTGCGACCTGAAGGGCAGGAGGCATCGGGGGAGCTGGGGGTCTGGTGGTGAGTGAGGGGCAGGGGGCTGTCCCTCCCCCTGGTGTCTGGACCCCTCCCACCTAAAGTCACTGGCCCCATCCCCCACAACCAGCCCCAGGCCCTGGGAACCATGACCTGTTTTCAAGTCTGGTTCAATGGCGGATTCCTCCCCCCACCCACCCCCATGTTTCCCCGGCAGCTGGGAGCCGGTGCCGCTCCAGGCTGAGTCAGGTCGGTTTCCCCTGCAGGAATAGAACCAGTGTCTGTCAGGGCAGGGGGAGGGGCCAAAACAGTGACTCAGCGACTGCCCACCTCGGGCCCCAACTCCTCCTTGGGTCCCCAGAATGGGAGCAACCCAGGGGAGAATTCCGCTGGTAAAAGCCCCCTTCTCTGCAGCTGCACCACGGGGCAGGAATCCCCCCCCCAGCCCCTAATCTCCAGCTGCTGCTGCTCCCCCTGGCTGGGGAATGCCCCAGTGAGTCCATCCCAACTCTATCTGAAGGGGGGTTCTAGAGAGGATGGAGCTCAGCTCTTCTCAGTGGGGGCAGCTGACAGACCAAGGGGCAACGGTCTCAGGTTGCACTGGGGAAGGTCTAGGTTGGATATTAGGAAAAACGTTTTCACTAGGAGGGTGGTGAAGCACTGGAATGGGTTCCCTAGGGAGGTGGTGGAATCTCCAACCTTAGAGGTTTTTAAGGCCCGGCTTCACAAAGCCCTGGCTGGGATGATTAAGTTGGGGTTGGTCCTGCTTTGAGCAGGGGGCTGGAGTAGAACCTCCTAAGGTCTCTTCCAATCCTAATCTTCTATGATTCTCCAGCCATGGGCAGATCCAGGGGCCCGCTGGCAGAGATTCTCTCCCAGATACCAGAGTCCACCTGACCCAGAATCCCAGCCCTGCAAGCTCAGCTCCCAGCCCCACAGTTCCCTAGTTCTTGGGGTCCTGATATGCTGTGTGTGGCCCCTGCCTCATTCACTGCATTCAGCCCCCCTGAGCACAGAGCGACTCACAGGCTGGCCTCTGGCGCCTACACCGCAGGGCTTGAGACCCACATAGGAAGGGAATCAGCCCCCCGGGAGGCAGCGAGACATCTTATCCCCATTCTACAGGGGGGAAACTGAGGCACAGACAGATTCACTTTCCTTAGTGAGCTCCCAGGGGCCAGGACTGTCTCTTCACTCTGTCTTTATGCAGCGCCTGGCACAGTGGGGCCCTGATCATGGCAGGGGCCTTACATGCTCCTTCAACAGATGGGATCCAGTGCTATTGAGGCCAGCGTTTGAAGAGGTCTCCACTAACTGGGAGCACAACAGTTTGTGGGCGCTTGGACTGAGTTCCCCCAAGATTGAGACCCCCCACAAGGAAGGACACTTTTGAAAACCACAACGTGCTCCCATCACACAGTCTGTGGCCACGCCAGGAGCTGGGCCAGATCTCCTGGGTCCCAACCCAGCGCTGTGTCCACCAAGCCACCACTTCTCCTGCAGCCCCTGCCTCATTCAGCCCCAGCCAGGGCACTGCCTGGGGCGGGGCCTGGAGAACAGAGGGGAGGGGATCACGGGATTAAATAGCGACTCACGGTTCCTACGCACAAGGGGCAGCGTTAAAGTCGCCTCCCTGCCCCGAGTCTCCAGGGGCTGCTGCTCTCCCCTAGCTGGGGAACCCCCAGTGACTCCATCCCCGCTCCCTGGCCGGGCGTCCCCTCTGCGGGGTCAGGGCTCAGGGCAGAGCCTGGCTCTGAGTGTCCCATTGGCACCGAGCCCCCGTGAGGGTCTGGCTGGGGGTGAGGCTGGGAACAGGGACGCCGAGCCGGGCCCCTCACCTCTCACCACCAGCTCCACGGGGTCGCTGGGGTACGACACGGCGAACGGCTCCGATCTGCTGTGATAGGAGCAGCTGTAGCTCCCGCCGTCCTCCTGGCACACGATGCTGAAGGAAAACACAGCCCCAAACCCGTCCGAATCCACAGGTGGGAAATGGCGTCCATCTTTATTCAGCACGAACCGCATGCCCTGGTGCTGCCCCCAACACCGGATGGTCACCCATCTCCCCAGGGAGACCCCCCAGCTGGGTATCAGGGAGATGTTTGGTTTGGGATAGCTGGGATCTGCAATGGCAAGGAGACAGGCTGTGAGACGCAGGCCCCGTCACTCAATCCTGGGGCCCTTCCTCATCACGCGGCCTCAGTGGTGGGTCAGACCCGGCGGCCCTGGGGACGGGATCCTGGATGCCTTTCCACAGGGGCCAGAGTTTCCTCTGAGCCCTGGGCTAACAGCATGAGACACGGAGCAACCCTAGCCCCTGGGGGCCCAGAGATCTGCTCCTTAGTGGGTGAGAGGCCAGTCCAGTCTCCAGGGTCCATTCACTCCCTGGCTTCTCTGCTGGGAGCCAGGACTCCTGGGTTCTGTCCCTGGCTCTAGGAAGGGAGTGGGGTCTAGTGGGGAGAGCAGGGAGGATGGGGCCAGCACCTGTGCACAGCACCACCACTGACTTGTAGGGGACTGTGCAAGTCTCTACTATACACTGAAGTTTATAACCTTCAGCTCTGCCCATCACCCCCTAACTCATGTGTTACCTGGGAAAGCCCCCCCCCCCACTCTGCAGCTCCCCCTGGGGGCAGGGATCCCTCTCCCTCAGCCTTGCATCTCCAGCAGCTGCTTCTCCCCCATGGCTGGGAAATGCCCCAGTGACTCCATCCCCCCTCCCCAGCTGGGTGTCCCCTCTGCTGGGCCCAAGGATCAGGGCAGAGCCTGGCTCTGACCATCCCATCGTTGCAGAGAGCCCCTGAGTGTCCATCTGGGTGTGGGGCTGGGAGCCGAGACACTGAGCCGGGCCCCTCACCTGCTACAATGATCTCGACGGGATCGCTGAGATACGACCAGCGACTCTGATCCGTTATGGAGCGATAGTCGCAGGTGTAGCTCCCTCCATCTTCCCGGCTGACACTGGGGATGGGAAAATCAGCCACGGCCCCATCAGGTACCGCCGACCGAACATGCAGGTTTGTGTGTCCAGCTTTACGCAGAAAGAACTCCATGGATTGGAACCAACCCTCACAGCGGATGGTGACGCTTCCCCCGAGCGCCACCACCCTGCTGGGGCTCACCGAGATGGTGGGTTTGCGAAATTCACGCACGGCTTTCAACAAGAGACAGGAGTTAAACAGGGGAGACACCCCACCCCTGCCTCCCCCCCGCCCCAATTCAGTCCATCCGTCATTCGGCCTCTCTCGGAGTCAGTCCCCTACCAGGGTTGGCACTGCCTGCCCATGGGGCTTGGGGGCAGGGGGTTCACCCATATGTAGCTCAGGACACGGCTGCATGAGAGATCACCTGTCCCCTCACAGGCCAGCCAGGGAGCCTGACCAGTGGCCCCCTGCAGCTCTGCCCCCCGCTCCAGGGTTGGAAATAGAGTCTGTGACCAATGGGAGTCGCACAAGACCCACCTTTCCCCATGCCTTGGGAACGGGGTATCTACAGCCCACAGACGGGCCCCGTTAGCATTTGTATGAGCTGAAATAAATCTACATGCCGCCTCCCCCCGATCCTCGCAGCCTGTCGGGGGCAGGACATTGAACCAGGGGACGGTTCCCCTCTGCTTTGTCAGACCCCGGGAGCCAGATTCGGATGCTAGTTACTCCATGGTGGGGCGGGGCACAGAAGAAGGGGGACGGGTCTGAGCTCACAAGAGGAGTTTGGGTTCAGTTTTGGGGAAGGTTCAGGGCTCATTTCCTCTTTTCCCCACCCTATGCATCCCCTCCCTGTCCTTGATGTTACCGTCCTCCCCACAGACTGATACTCACCTCCCCACACTCCGCTGTGCCCGGCCAGCCAGCAGCCTGGAGAGGAGACAGCTTGTTAGTGACCAGATCCCAAAGCAACTGGATCCTACACCCTTGCCTCAGACCCCTCCTCCCCCCATGGGCACACGCCCTGGCTATCTCCGATACTCACTGAGGAGGAGGATGGTGAGAGCAGACACCATGACGGGCCTGTGGGGGACCCTCAGCACTGCCACCAATGCCCTGGTGCCCAGCTCTACTGAGCCTGAGGCCCGAGTGTGAGCGGAATGAGGAACTGGGCTGCAGCCCCAGGAAGCCTGTGGTGCGCTCGGCCCTTTTCTTCCCCATCAGATGGTTTCTCTGCAATCTCCAGCCCAAATTTACTGTGGTCAGAGCAAATCCAGATCCCTGCAATGCCCAGCAAACCACATCCCCTCCTGCAGCTGCCCAGCCCCACCCCGCCATCACCTCCCAGCCCCACATGGGAGCTGCCCAGTCTGGGGACAAGTTGGGTAAGGGGCAATCTCAGGAGGTATCAAGAGGTGCCCAGGCTGCCCTGACCTTTTCCAGTGGACCAGTATAGCCTCTCTGGGCAGCAGCTCAGAGCAGAGGAGGGCTTCCCCACACACACAGTGCCCCCCATGAAGCGACCCTCTCCCATGGAGCAGGACAGAGATTCCTCTCTCACCCAGCTGGACCCAGTGTGTGGAGGGGGCTGGCTAACCTCCTTCTCAGATACCGTCGCTGCTGACGCGGTTCTTAGCTGAGTGATTTGGCACAGAGATGGGACGGGGGGCTGGGTGGGGTTGTGGTTTCTGGCACCTGTGAGGGGATGACATAGGGGTAAATTTAGATCCTGATTTGTTAAAGGAGCAGCCGGTAAATCCGTGAAAAGGGGAAGTCTGCCCAGAGCCAGCACTCGCCTCCTGTTTCTGTTACTGCCAGTGATACTCGGTATAAACCTGGTACCCTGGCAGCTACCCTGTTATATACCCCAGCTCTGGGAGGGGAGTGGGGTCAGATGATTGGAGGGGCAGGGGGCTGGTTGCGGGTGGGGGTCTGATGCTTAGAGAAAAGGACACAGATCAGAGCCAGCCCCCTAGAGGGGAAAGGCCCTGTGTCCCTTCCCCAGCCCATCCCCGGGGCAGTGGGTCTGCACAGCTCAGGGCCCGGGGCAGAGCTCACAGGGGCCGACAGCTGAGCCAAGCTTCCCTCTCTGACCCCAGGATGCTGCGAAAGGGACACGGGGGGGGGAGCCGACCAGCCCCCCAGAAAGAGGACGGGACAAGATCACAGGGACAGAGCTTGAGAGAAACTGCCCCCCCCCCGCCCTGGCAGATGCCCCAGCTCTGGTTCCCCAACTCATTTGCCCTTCACCTCCCATGACGTTCACCCATTGAGCCCCTCAGCCCCCCGTTCTGCCCCCTGGCCTGTGTTCCCTCCCCCAATCACATCCCCCCAACTCCACCTCATCCCGTGTCCCTTCATGTCCCTGGCTGTCCCCCCAGTTCTGTCCCCCCAGCCTGTAATTCCCTCACGTCCCCCCCCATCAGCTCCCCATCCTCCTAGTTCTGCCCCGTCCCATGTCCCTTCACCCACCATTTTGCCCCTCAGGCCCCCGACCTCACCGTTGTAGGGAAGGGACCCCTGGCTGCCCTCAGTTAACATGGCCGCCCCATTGCCCCCTGCAGCCCTGGCAGGGCGGCCATGCTGCCCCCTGGCTAAGATGTCCGACGCCTCAGCCTGGGAGCGGGAACAATCCCCCCCCAGACTGTCGGGGTGGGGCTGCTGCGAAAGAGACACCCGGGATGGCGGGGGGTGACCAGCCCCCCAGAAAGGGGAGGGGGCCAGAATATGGGGACAGAGCTCAAGAGAACCCCGACCCTGGCAGATGCCCCAGCTCTGTCTCCCCAGCTCCTTTGCCCTTCACCCCCCACATTCATGCATTGGGCCCCTCAGCCCCCCATTCTGTCCCCTGGCCTGTGTCCCATCTCCCATTGGAGGGCTGGGAATGTGGGGGGGCAAGAGTATCTAGAGGGGTGGAGAGGAGTAAAAGAAAAGGAGAAGGTGAGGCATGGGGGGCCATTACAGGGCAGGGAATGTGGAACAGATGGGGGTTAGAGGGCAGGAGACTGAGCAGGGACCCAGGATTGAGGGGGCAGGAGTAGGAGGGGGGCAGTGAGAGGGGAAGCTGCTGAGGGGTAGCAATTCCCCTCCCCCCTCAGACACTCCAACACTCCTACCTCCCCGGCTCTCACCTTCTGTGGGGAGCCTGTCTGCCCTCAAACTCCTGTCCCACATCCTGGCACCCTCAACCCCTCCCGACACCCCCAACCTACTTCCCCCAAACTCCCGGCTTCCCCCAGCCAGGTGCCCCTAAAGGCCCAGAAGCGCCGGCGGCTAAATCACTCTGTGCCCTGTTGTATTCATGGAGATGCAGTAAAGGGCCCAAGGTGCGAACACGCCCCAGCTCCTGCCCCACACTGAACAGGGTTAAACACGGGCCGGGGGTGGGGTCCAGAGCCTGCAGCCTGCTCAGCCCCACGGCAAACCCCCATTGACTCCTGGGACTGGCTGTTACAGACCCAGCAGAGCAGGAACCAGGGGAGCCGTGGCAGGCACTGTGTGAAACGAGGGGTTTGTTCCAGCCCCGGCCCTGTTCGCTGGAGCGAATCTCTAGCTGGAAAATCCCCCGGGTTTGGGCGTCTCCCCACTGGCCCCAGAGATGCTAGCGACTGTCCTGGGGGGGCCAAGGAGCCAGCGGAGCTGGGCTGGAGCCAGCATCACCGTGGTAGCTGTTAAAGTCCGACCCCATTTCCTCCCGGGTTGGGGGTTCAGGGGCGATGGCATCAGGGTCCCTCTCTCTAGCCCGCTCTGCTCAGGACGTCTCCGCGGAGCAGGGTCCGGATGGCCCGCGGGGCCCAGGAGATGGGGGGAGTGGCAGCCACAACAGTGAAGCGAGTCTCTTTCTTTAAGGCCCCCAAAGGGTGGTGAATGGCACAGCCCGTCCCCACAATGTTTTATCCACCAATGAGGCCTCGTTTCTGACACCCCAATTTTGGGTCAGGGATTTCTGCTCCCCCACTTCTCCCATGTCCCAGGTGGGCCCTAGCCCGGCCCGTGAGTTCTGTCCGGCGGCCGCTCGGGTTGGACTAATCCCGTCTTTCTGTCTTGCCAACTTTCCCCGCAACGTTCATTCGTCAGGTTCTCGTGATGCTGCCTGAACTTCTCACTCACCTTCTTTGGCTGAACCCTCCACGAGGGAACATTTGGAGGCTCCGGTATCACAGCCGCCCCCTGGGGTGGGGAGATTTGGGGGGCAGGGGAGAAGGAAGGTCTGGGGGTTTGTACAATAGAAATACAGGGCAGGGGAGGTCTAGGGAGAAAGGTGGGAGAGAAAAGGGGCTGGGGGACCCCGCTGCAGAGAGAGGAGGGGGACAGACACCTGGGGGGTAGTAAGTGCCGTTATTCCAGTGCCAGAGCCAGACGCAGCGCCCCACACACAGTGGGCCGGGGGCTCTGTCTCGGGCACTGGGGCGTGTGTGATTCTGCGGGATGGGGGGGGGGCAGCTCTGGGCTGGGTGATGAGCCCTGGTGGTCCTGGGGGATTTAACAACCCAGCCGCCTGTTGGGAAAGCGCTAGGGCCAAACACACCCTGCCCAGTGCGGCCCTGGATGGGCGGGGGATGATGCGGGTGTCTGAGGTGGAGGCTGTAACTGGGGGGGGGGGCGGTTTAGACTTGATGGGGTGACTGTGGCTGTGAAATGCTGGGTGCCCGGCCCTAAAGAAAGGGAGCAGGTGGTGCTGGGCTCTGCCTGTTCCGCCTCTCCAGCCCCGAGCCCCCCTGCTTCCCAGCTGGGCATCCGAGATCCCCGGCCCCAAGCCCCGCCTCTGTCCATTGTCTTCTCTCCAGGTAAACAGGGTCGTAAACTGGGGCCTCCTCTCCTCGCTTCTGTCCTCTGTCTGAAACCGGCTGGTTAGGTCACTGGGTCCTCACTCTGCAGTCCATTGTCCTTCCACTGGCCAGAACCGGCTGCAACTCCTGAGCTGGGTCTCTGGGTCGGGGTCTCAGGTCACCGGTCGCTGGGGTATCCATCCTCCAGGCCATTGGCTGGGGTCCCAAGTTCCCTCTCCGGTCCTCTGTAACAACAAACTCCCTCTCCCCTCACCTCGTTAAACCAGTAACACCCAGGGAAACTGAGTCCCACCCCCTCTGCATGCAAACCATTGAAACACCACCGAAAACAAGATAATCCCCCACTTCGTCACATCGGCTCATCTAAATAAAGATTTCTTGCCTTCTCTACTGTTGTTTCCCAGAAGTGATTGTATGATGAGTCGGTGCGCATCCCACTCAACACCTCTTGCAACAGGCCAACTTTCTTCATAACGCTTGTCAATAACAGGTTTGGGCTTTGAATTTTTGCATTAGCTTCTTCTACAGGACCCATGGCTTTCACAAGAACTGTTAGTGTAAAGTATGTTGAAAAAGATAGAAGTTGCTTCGAGAATCCACGACATTTTAAGCCAAATTCATCAGAAGAGTAACTAAGTTCATCTAGGCAGTTCATCATGGCCTTGTAGTTGTGGAGCAGTGATTTAATGCTACTGATCCTTAGTGTCTATCTTGTTGGGCACAATGGTCGTAAAGAAGGTTCCCCTTCACTCTGAAACTCTCTGAATGCTGCCGTACGTTTTGGTGACTCCCTGAAGGCATTGATGAGATCTTTCACCATCGAAAACATATAACGACACTCTTGAATATTATGCAGGGCTTTCTGCGTGGCAAGGTTAAGGGAATGTGCAGCACAGTGCACAAATTCTGCTCTCGGCTCTCGATCCTTCCCTCTGGCTTGGACCCCAGTAAATTTGCCGGACATATTACTGGCTCCGTCGTAACACTGCCCCCAGCAATCAGAAAAGGGCAAATCACACCTGAGAAATGTATCTTCCACAATTTTGAAAAGAGAAGCAGCATCCATTGTGTCAGTTTGGTAAAACCCAATGAACTCCTCATAAATCTCCCAGTCTTCACTAGAAAAGAACCTTAAAGAAAAACTTACTTGTTCTTTTCTTGACAAATCGGTAGTCTCATCCATTACAAACTTAGAAGCCTTTATCTTTTGCACAATTTTTCTTAGCGTCATCATTGCCATTATTTCGATTATTTCGTTAATAACCTCATGTGACAGCCTCTTGTATTTTGTGCGATTAAGCCACTGTCTCAGTTCCTCAGAATCTGTATTGCGTAGCAACAAGAGCTGCATCAAATTGGAATCACTCTCATTACGTCCACGTAATGCTATTCCTTGTTGAGTTAGGTACTGAACACTGGTAAAAATGTTGTGCAGTGCAATCCTAGCTGATTGTGATTCTTTTCTGCAACTGGCTGACACTAGTGCAGAAACATTTACCTGTGATTGCAGAGCAGCGTACTTCATTACCAGTTCCTTGTGACAGGAGGATTTTTCATGTGATGTAAAAACCACGCAATGCGTGTCTCCAATCTTGAAATCCAGACAAAATAAATGTTGGTTCGGCCTTTGTAGAAAATATTAAGATCTTCTTTTCAGAACAGTTTTTGCAGACTGAGCGAAAAGCTCTGTTTAATTTGCTATTGTACTCCAGCCACTTAAATCTTGATAGCCAAGATTGCTGAAAACTCCTTGTAGATTTGCCGCATCTTTCTTTTGTATAACTTCAGTTTGAAAGCTGGGTGTTGAACTCGGGCCATCACTTGATGAATTACCCTTTTCTTCTTTTTCTCTGGGTAACTTTATTAAGAATTTATCCATTGTTGATCATTAGCGGTCCTACAAATCAAGAATTTGTTGCTGGGATAAAATGAAGCTACAACGCGTCGGCGCCACAAGATTACAAGGGTCAATTAAGAGTGGAAAGTCAGAAGCAGCACTTGCCTGCTTCAATATATTATATTTTGTTGTACCTGTTGTGATGAAATGGGAATGTTCTTAATGTTTTCTCTGAATACTGTGTGGGTGCCTCAGTTTCCCCTGCAAGGTGACAACTGAAGGTGTTGGGGACAAAGAGATCAGGTGGCCTCCTTGTCCGGAAGAGACACAAAGGCCAGAGGAGGGGCTGGAGGGAGTGTCAGTTTGGAGCTGGCTCAGGAAATGGGGAGAGGCCCAGAACTTGGGTCTGGGCTCCCCCCCCCCCAAAGATGGACTTGACTGAGGGGTCCTGTTTTCTGTACCTACAAGCTCTGTTTTAGACTGTGTTCCTGTCGTCTAATAAACCTTCTGTTTTACCGGCTGACTGAGAGTCACGTCTGACTGCGGAGTTGGGGTGCAGGACCCTCTGGCTTCCCTAGGAGCCCCGCCTGTGCGGACTTGCTGTGGGAAGTGCACGGTGTGGAAGGGCATGCTGAATGCTCTGAGGTCAGACCCAGGAAGGTGTAAGCTTCTTGCCCTGGAGACAGTATGCTCAGAGAGAGGAAGCTCCCCCAGAGTCCTGACTGGCTTTGAAGGAGTGGTTCCAGAGCATCCCAGCATCCCCTTCCACACCATGCGCTTCCCGGAAGTCTGCACAGGCACTGACGCTCCCTCCTCTGGCCTTTGTCTCTTTTCCAAGCATTAGGAGGCCACCTGATCTCTTTGTTCTCCAACACCTTCAGTTGACACCTTGCAGGAGAGCGGCCCAGGCCATCAGTTGCCCGGAGACAGGGTGTTGGCCTTTCTCTGTGCAGACAGCATCACACTGGCCCTCTAGGGCTCTACAACAATCACACCCCCTTATCCCACCATCTAGATCCTTAAAAAATGCATTGGGGAAACTGAGGCACCCACACAGTATTCAGAGAAAACATTAAGAACATTCCCACTTCATAACACCTGTATACGACCAGTTATATACTTTAAAGGGTGTAAAATAATCAAGTATTGTGCTAAACACAATGATACTCCAAACTGACCGCCAAATTTAAGTTGCGTGTTTTTCCCCTCAGGTGAGGGTTCTGGGGTGGGGCTGGGGATGAGGGGTTCACAGTGCAGGAGGTTGCATGATGCAAAAGCAATAGGTCTCTCTTCTCCCGAAGGCATAATGTGTGACACGACTGCTCCCACTCCATAAGGTGACGCATCGCAGGCCAACTGTAGGGGTAAGGATGGATCAAAGTGCGTCAGAACTTCAGAATTTAGCAATGCACCCTTAGCTTTGTTAAATGCAACCTCACAGGCTTCAGTCCACTTCCAGGCCTTGTTCTGCCCAAGGAGTTTGTGAAGTGGTTTTAGCCGTGTGGCTAACTGTGAGATGAACTTTCCATAATAGTTCAATAGTCCTAGAAACGAGCGAAGCTAGCTAACATTGCGAGGAGAGGGAGCCTCCACAATAACCTTAACTTTTGCAGGGGCCTTACGAAGACCAGTAGCATCAATGATGTGTCCCAAATATTCAATAGAGGGCTGGAAGAATTCACACTTGTCTTTGCGGACTCGTAGGCCATACTCTTCCAGTCTTTGTAGGGTAGCCTCTAAATTCTTTGGGTGATCCTCCTCATTCCTTCCAGTGACCAGGATGTCATCCAGATAGCACTGGACTCCTGGCAAGCCACACAAGATCTGGTTCATAGCCCTCTGGAACAGGGCGGGAGCAGAGGTTATTCCGAAGGGTAGGCGACAGTATCGATAAAGCCCTTTATGTGTCACAATAGTCAACAGCTCTTGGGACTTTTCATCGACGTGCATCTGTAAATACGCTTGACTCAGATCAATCTTACTGAACTTTTGTCCCTCAGCCAGGCTCGTGAAGAGGTCATCGATGCAGGTAAGCGGGTATTGCTCTGCACACAACACTGGGTTGACAGTGACTTTAAAATCACCGCAAATCCGGAGGGAGCCATTTTTCTTCACTATTGGAATGACAGGAGTTGCCCATGGGCTATGGGTAACTGGTATTAGGACTCCATTTGTGACCAGGCGCTCCAGGTCCACTTCAACTTTCGGCCTGATGGCATATGGCACAGTTCTGGTTCTCAGATATTTTAGTTGACTGTCAGGTTTAATGTTCAAAGTCACAGTGATTCCCTTCATACTTCCCAGATCTTCTCCAAAAACAGCCGCATGTTTCCTTAGTATAGAGGTCAGACCAGTTTCTTCTTTTATCATTTGGTGCACTTCTGCCCAGTTCAGCTGAATCTTCCTAAGCCAAGACCTACCCATTAAGGCTGGGTAATTACCTCTCACCACAGTGGCAATTTAGCAGCCTGTCCCTTGAGCTTCACCTTAACATCAGTAGTGCCCAACATGGGCACAGCTTCTCACGTATATGTCTTCAGAACAGTTTTTGTTGCCTTAAGCGGAAGATGCTGTAGCTTTTCCTTATACAGTCTCGGAGACCAGCGAGACGGCTGCACCGGTGTCCAGTTCCATGCGTATAGGTTTGCCGTCCAACAACGGGGTTACCCAGTATTCATGTGAGCTCACTGCCAAAGACAAAACGTGGAGTGGCTCTTCTTCTTGCGATGAGGTGTCACCTTGGTCATCCTGGGTCTGCTCTAGGGTATGCAGATTTCCCTTTTTGGTCGGCCAGACCACAGGCCTCTTTTTCTTTTGTTTACAGGCACACACAATGTGTCCCTTTTTGCCGCAGTATCGACACACCAGGTCCTTACACCAGCATTCTGACGCAGGGTGACCCGGCTTACCACAGTGGTAACATTCCTGACTCCCCACAGTTTTGTGGGTAGGTTTTTGTGACACCATATGCACCCTAGGGGATGCACCGATGCATTGCGCCTCCTTTGTAGTCAGTTCCATGGAGACAGCAATATCAACAGCCTTTTCTAAGGTAAGCTGAGCCTCTCTCAATAGGCGCTTCCATTTAGCTTCACTGTGCAGGACACACACTAACCTGTCACGTGGGGCATCACAGGAATCCCATCCTCATCATCACGTTGTTATATCCTTGGGGGCAACCGTTTTAGGAAGAAATCATTGGAGACACAGAGAGCTGTAAACCTTGAAAGCAGCCATTTATTGCCACACACTGAACTAACAAAAACCAGCCAAAACTGGCTGGGCTATCCCCTAATAATCTAATTTAGTTGCCATAGCAACAACAAGATTCTATTACCGTGACAACCAAATACACAACACTGTTCAGGCGAGCTCAGCAATAGTTCCCAGTGTGAATCTACCCAGCAGTTCCTGCTACACCAGCGAAATCTGATTAACTTGTGATTATTCCCCACTCAACTGATTTCTCCTTCCCCAGCTGATGGAGATAAAACACAGTTGGCCTCTAGGTCCCCTTGGACTCTCCTTGCCCTGCCCCAGCCACCCCTCCACGGGCGGGGGATGTCTCCTGGATGCTTTTCCCCCAAATCCAAGCCCGAGAGAGCTGGGCTAGTGACACAAGAGACATTGGGTCTCCCCACCCCTTGCCTCTCCTTGCCCTGCCCCAGCCACCACCAATGGCGCAGATCCATCTGCAAGGAGCCCACCTCTCCACGGGCTCCTTGCAGATGGATCCGCGTGGTGCCCTGCTGAGGGGTGGGGGACCCCGTGTCTCTTGTGTCGCTAGCCCAGCTCTCTCGGGCTTGGATTTGGGGGAAAAGCATCCAGGAGACTCTCCCTGCAGGCCCCTGTATCGGTCTCGTCTATGGGGCCGGACTATGGGGCCGGGGCTCAGTGACCGTGCTGGGGTCTGTGTCTCATGGCCTGTCTCCTCCTGCCTGCAGAGCCCAGCTACCCCAAACCCAACATCTCCCTGGGCCCCAGCAGGCGGGTCGCTTTGGGGGGAGCCGTGACCGTCCGGTGTGAGTGTCGGTGTCGGGGAGCGAGGGTTCTTCTGTATAAAGCTGGAGACCCAGAAACACGGCAGCACATAGACCCCGCTGAGGATGTGGCTAAATTTTCCATCCGCAATGTAAGCCAGAGAGACGCAGGGAGCTACAGCTGCCAATATAGCACCAAATCCGACGCTGAGTCACTGTTCAAGGCTCCCACCCCGGCCCTGGGTGTTCAGTTCTGTGCCTCCCCCCATCCCAGCCAATGCTCATTTTAATCCCAAAGAGGGAACTGACCCAGCTGGGCCCCAGCAGCCGGATACTCCCTGTGACAAAGTGGGGGGTTTTCGTTTTCTGTGGAGTTTCAATGGTTTGCATGGGGAGGGGGTGGGACTCAGTTTCCCTGGGTGTTACTGGTTTAACGAGGTGAGGGGAGAGGGAGTTTGTTTTGCAGAGGACCGGAGAGAGGACTTGGGGACCCAGCCGATGGCCTGGAGGATGGATACCCCAGCAACCGGTGACCTGGTGACCTGGAGACCCGGAGACCCAGCTCAGGAGTCGCAGCCGGTTCTGGCCAGTGGGCGGACAATGGGCTGCAGAGTGAGGACCCAGTGACCTAACCAGCCGGTTCCAGCCAGAGGACAGAAGAGGGGAGAGGAGGCCCCAGTTTACGACCCTGTTTCCCTGGAGAGAAGACAATGGACAGAGGCGGGGCTTGGGGCCGGGGATCTTGGATGCCCAGCTAGGAAGCAGGGGGGCTCAGGGCTGGAGAGGGGGAACAGGCAGAGCCCACCTGGATGCAGAGAGACTGGGATGTGCTGGGCTGAGGGAGGCCAGGCCTGAGGCCCTGAGAGTTTCCTGTGCTGTGTTCAACTCTCAATAATCCCTCCTGTTTTATGCTGGCTGAGAGCCACTCCTGTCTAGAGAACAGGGTTGCGTCAACCCCTTCGGGGGTGGAGGCCCGGGGGGTCCAGAGCGAGTGGACTCCCTGAGGGGGCCCACGGCGAGAGACAGACGTGCTAAGGCTCAGAGAGGTGTAGCTCCAGGAGAGAGAGTGGAGCCCCGAGAAGGGCTGTCGCACTGAAAGGGGCACCCCCCCCCCCACGGACCGCACGGGGCCAAGAGTGGGCACGATCTGTGAGTCCGTGACAGCCTACACTCCCGAGAAAACGCAAACCACCAAGATGGCTCAACCATGGAAGCCTTCCTCACACCTTCAGTGACCCCAAAGAGTATTTTCATCAAATATATGTTGAGATCATTGATGCTTGCAAAGTTGCCATTAAACAGAGGTTTTCAACAGAAAGCTTTACATTCACAGTAAAATTGGAGAAGCTTATAACTGAGGCAGCAAATGGCTCGAAACAGGACATTGTCCCAATAAGTGAAGCTTTCCATGGTGACATCAACACGGAGAAACTATTTCTTCATTTAGAAATGTTGAGTGATATTTGCAGATTGAGAAATTGCCAGCTTAATTCAGTGAGTGAAGTGAAGCAATTTCTAAAACAAAATGAAGGCTTGAGTGACATGTTGTCAGAAGCTACAATTCTCCTAAAATTATTCTACACCATTCCGACTACAACCTGCACCGCTGAGCGATCATTCAGTTGCTTGCGCCGACTGAAAAATTATTTGCGAACAACAATGGGCCAAGAACGTTTAAATCACTTGACATTTCTGCACGTTCATAAGAACTTTACCTCTGAATTGGACATTGCAAGTCTCCTGGATGACTTCATTTCAAGAACCAAACAACGACAAAAAGTGTTTGCTGCCTCCTGAAGACCATCGCAAAAGAAGGGGCTATATTTGTTTTAATTTTAGAAAGTTTTTGTTTTTGAGGGTTATTGAACAAACAGTGTATGGTCGTTTCCGTATTCAAAAGAGTATTAATAACGCTGATATTCTTGGTTAAATAATTTTTTTTTAATGATAGTGATATTGTGCATAAAGAGAAACTTAAACGCTTATGGCTTCCAGTCCATTTTTACACTATTTAATAAAATATATATATCGGCATACAGGGCGGGGGGTGGGGGGTTAGACCCATTCTGGGCACCACCAAAAATTATACAAACCTGCCGCCTATGTTCCCGTGCAGAGATGGCTGTTTGTGGTGTCCCTGTGCTAGGGTGACCAGACAGCAAGTGTGAAAAATCGGGACAGGGGGTGGGCAGTAATAGGAGCCTATATAAGAAATGCCTATATATATGGTCCTGACCCTAGTCTCAGATCTCTTTCCTCCCCCCCTCCCCCGACACATGGCCTGGCTTTATCCGATAGTCACTGGGGAAGAGGGTGATGAGAGCAGATGCCATGTTGGGGGTAGAGAGGGACCCCTCAGCGCTTCCACCAACACCCCAAAGCCCAACTCCACTGAGTCCCAAATAAGGAACTCAGCTGGTGGCTCCAGCTACAGGAAGTTGACAATGTCTCGTCTCTTCTTGCGTCCATCACATGTTGTCTCTAATCTGCAGAAGAAATCTAACACAGCCAAAGCAAGCAGAGGTCCCTGCAAAACCCAGGAAACCCTGGGCCCATCAGCCTGGCCAAGCATCATGCGGCTCCCAGCTTGTCTGTGTCTCTGTGGGGAGGGGGGAGAGGTCACCCTCAGTGCACCCTGCAGCATTGGGGAAGGTGCATCGGGCTGGGAGCCAGGAGACCACAGGGTCTTGTCTTCAATCTTCAACTGACCACTACAGTAGAACCTCAGAGTTACAAACTGACCAATCAACCACACCCCTCATTTGGAACTGGAAGTGAGCGATCAGACGGCAGCAGAGATAACTTAAAAATACAAGCAAATACAGAACAGTTTTGTGTTAAACATAAACTACTAAAAAAATAAAGGGGAAGTTTAAAAAGAAAGATTTGCCAAGGGAAGGAAACTGTTTCTGTGCTTGTTACATTTAAATTAAGATGGTTAAAAGCAGCATTTTTCTTCGGCATAGTAAAGTTTCAAAGCTGTACTAAGTCCATGTTCAGGTCGATGAAGTCAATGTTCAGTTTTAGACTTTTGAAAGACCAGCAATAACCTTTTGTTCAGCGTAGTGAATATTTCAGTTATGTACAACCTCCATTCCCCAAGTTTTCATAACCCTCAGGTTCTCCAGTATTTCCATGCAGATTCACAAACAGACTCCCCCCCGACCTCCTCTCCCTCCCCCCCTCCACCCCCCACTGCCTGCTTTGTTGCATAGATTCATAGATTCATAGATTCTAGGACTGGAAGGGACCTCGAGAGGTCATCGAGTCCAGTCCCCTGCCCGCATGGCAGGACCAAATACTGTCTAGACCATCCCTGATAGACATTTATCTAACCTACTCTTAAATATCTCCAGAGATGGAGATTCCACAACCTCCCTAGGCAATTTATTCCAGTGTTTAACCACCCTGACAGTTAGGAACTTTTTCCTAATGTCCAACCTAGACCTCCCTTGCTGCAGTTTAAGCCCATTGCTTCTTGTTCTATCCTCAGAGGCTAAGGTGAACAAGTTTTCTCCCTCCTCCTTATGACACCCTTTTAGATACCTGAAAACTGCTATCATGTCCCCTCTCAGTCTTCTCTTTTCCAAACTAAACAAACCCAATTCTTTCAGTCTTCCTTCATAGGTCATGTTCTCAAGACCTTTAATCATTCTTGTTGCTCTTCTCTGGACCCTTTCCAATTTCTCCACATCTTTCTTGAAATGCGGTGCCCAGAACTGGACACAATACTCCAGCTGAGGCCTAACCAGAGCAGAGTAGAGCGGAAGAATGACTTCTCGTGTCTTGCTCACAACACACCTGTTAATACATCCCAGAATCATGTTTGCTTTTTTTGCAACAGCATCACACTGTTGACTCATATTTAGCTTGTGGTCCACTATAACCCCTAGATCCCTTTCTGCCGTACTCCTTCCTAGACAGTCTCTTCCCATTCTGTATGTGTGAAACTGATTTTTTCTTCCTAAGTGGAGCACTTTGCATTTGTCTTTGTTAAACTTCATCCTGTTTAACTCAGACCATTTCTCCAATTTGTCCAGATCATTTTGAATTATGACCCTGTCCTCCAAAGCAGTTGCAATCCCTCCCAGTTTGGTATCATCCGCAAACTTAATAAGCGTACTTTCTATGCCAATATCTAAGTCGTTAATGAAGATATTGAACAGAGCCGGTCCCAAAACAGACCCTTGCGGAACCCCACTCATTATGCCTTTCCAGCAGGATTGGGAACCATTAATAACAACTCTCTGAGTACGGTTATCCATGCCAGTTATGCACCCACCTTATAGTAGCCCCATCTAAATTGTATTTGCCTAGTTTGTCGATAAGAATATCATGCGAGACCGTATCAAATGCCTTACTAAAGTCTAGGTATACCACATCCACAGCTTCTCCCTTATCCACAAGACTCGTTATCCTATCGAAGAAAGCTATCAGATTGGTTTGACACGATTTGTTCTTTACAAATCCATGCTGGCTGTTCCCTATCACCTTACCACCTTCCAAGTGTTTGCAGATGATTTCCTTAATTACTTGCTCCATTATCTTCCCTGGCACAGAAGTTAAACTAACTGGTCTGTAGTTTCCTGGGTTGTTTTTATTTCCCTTTTTATAGATGGGCACTATATTTGCCCTTTTCCAGTCTTCTGGAATCTCTCCCGTCTCCCATGATTTTCCAAAGATAATAGCTAGAGGCTCAGATACCTCCTCTATTAGCTCCTTGAGTATTCTAGGATGCATTTCATCAGGCCCTGGTGACTTGCAGGCATCTAACTTTTCTAAGTGATTTTTAACTTGTTCTTTTTTTATTTTATCTGCTAAACCTACCCCCTTCCCATTAGCATTCACTATGTTAGGCATTCCTTCAGACTTCTCGGTGAAGACCGAAACAAAGAAGTCATTAAGCATCTCTGCCATTTCCAAGTTTCCTGTTACTGTTTCTCCCTCTTCACTAAGCAGTGGGCCTACCCTGTCTTTGGTCTTTCTCTTGCTTCTAATGTATTGATAAAAAGTCTTCTTGTTCCCCTTTATTCCCGTAGCTAGTTTGAGCTCATTTTGTGCCTTTGCCTTTCTAATCTTGCCCCTGCATTCCTGTGTTGTTTGCCTATATTCATCCTTTGTAATCTGTCCTAGTTTCCATTTTTTATATGACTCCTTTTTATTTTTTAGATCATGCAAGATCTCGTGGTTAAGCCAAGGTGGTCTTTTGCCACATTTTCTATCTTTCCTAACCAGCGGAATAGCTTGCTTTTGGGCCCTTAATAGTGTCCCTTTGAAAAACTGCCAACTCTCCTCAGTTGTTTTTCCCCTCAGTCTTGATTCCCATGGGACCTTACCTATCAGCTCTCTGAGCTTACCAAAATCCGCTTTCCTGAAATCCATTGTCTCTATTTTGCTGTTCTCCCTTCTACCCTTCCTTAGAATTGCAAACTCTATGATTTCATGATCACTTTCACCCAAGCTGCCTTCTACTTTCAAATTCTCAACGAGTTCCTCCCTATTTGTTAAAATCAAGTCTAGAACAGCTTCCCCCCTAGTAGCTTTTTCAACCTTCTGAAATAAAAAGTTGTCTGCAATGCAGTCCAAGAATTTGTTGGATAGTCTGTGCCCCGCTGTGTTATTTTCCCAACATATATCCGGATAGTTGAAGTCCCCCATCACCACCAAATCTTGGGCTTTGGATGATTTTGTTAGTTGTTTAAAAAAAAGCCTCATCCACCTCTTCCACCTGGTTAGGTGGCCTGTAGTAGACTCCTAGCATGACATCACCCTTGTTTTTTACCCCTTTTAGCCTAACCCAGAGACTCTCAACACTTCCGTCTCTTATGTCCATCTCTACCTCAGTCCAAGTGTGTACATTTTTAATATATAAGGCAACACCTCCTCCCTTTTCCCCCTGTCTATCCTTCCTAAGCAAGCTGTATCCATCCACACCAACATTCCAATCATGTGTATTATCCCACCAAGTTTCAGTGATGCCAACAATGTCATAGTTGTATTTATTTATTAGCACTTCCAGTTCTTCCTGCTTATTACCCATACTTCTCGCATTTGTATATAGGCATCTAAGATACTGGTTTGATCTTTCCTCCCAGTTTTGTCCTGACCCTCCTTTCTCTCTGCCAATATAGCCCACACTCCCTCTCGTTTCCGACCCATCTCCCAGGTCTCCATGTTCCCCACTTACCTGCGGGCTTTGCTCACCTGTCCCCGTCGAACCTAGTTCAAAGCTGGCTGGTGACCCATGTAGGTAAAATTAATACGTTATCATGCAATTAAAGGGGGCAGAGTTAAGGAAAACTTAACTGTGGCATTTCCTGGTGCTGGAGGGTTTGACTCTGCAGCCTTCCCTCTCAGCCTGCAAACCTGCCCACCTGCGACATGAGCCGGGGCACCGTGTGAGGAGCAGGTGCGATGGGGAACGCCTGGGTTTGCTGCCCCTTGAGCCATAGCTGAGCGGTGATGATGGGTTTACACTGTAACGCCTGGTTCTAAGGGGCTTTTCTCAGCGTGTGAATTAAATCAACCAAGTTCAAAAGAAAACGGGAGGAAGAGAAATTCCATCCCGGGCCCCAATAGGACACCAGCCGGGAGAGACCCAGGGACCTTCTAATGCCGGGGCACCGCGACTCGGGGGCAGCATTAGAAGATGGTTCAGGAGCCCGGCCGGATTGTCCCAATGGGCTTCTTAAATCCCCTCCCGGCCCCCACTCACCAGCTGCCCCCCAACCACCTGAGATCCTCCCCGCATAGTTGCTCTCTGCCCCATGGAGCAGGAGGGGGACGAGCAGCATATTCACTGCAAAACAGAGTCATTCCCCACCCTGGTCTGTCACCTACAACTAACAACCCCCACCTCTGCCTGCCCCCTCATCTCCCATCCTGCCCCCTGGCCTATCCCCCTTGAAATCTCCCCGAGCCTGCCCCCCTCACACCCTGCTCCCTCCATGGCCCATCCCACCTCACACCCCCGTCCCCTGCCCTGTTCCCCCTTAAATGCCCATTCTCCCCCCTCAGTTAAGATGGCCACCATCTCCCAGCATCCCCAGTGGGCTTGGCGCCAGGCTGCCCTCTGGGAAATGGCGCCTACCTGGGCTAGGAGGGGCAGTGGGGGGTTGGGGAATATGGGAGGTGGGATAACGTCGAGGAACATTGGCAGCCAGGGGGCTGAGGGGGTAGGACCTTGGGGGCAGGGCAATGACAGGGAACGGGGGGAAATGGAAGCTGCCCCCATGATTAGGAGTGCCTGGGTTCTCCCCTCATGAGCATTTCAGGGTGAATCTGCCTGATGGCTATGGGGGCTGGTGGCCGTCGTCTGCCCCTCACTCCCTCCCACCCCTGGCCAGTGGTGCCCCAGCTCAGCCAGAGTTTTGGCAGGAAACCAAATCCTCCCCCATCTGCCGACCCCGACTCTGTGAGAGGGGAACCCCTCCACCCCTGCCCTCTATCATGCCAAACCAGCAGTGCTGCGAAAAAACAATGAATCAGCCTGCTTGAAAAAAATTGTTCTTCTGCTTATATTGTGAGACTAACTATTAGAGCTGGATGAAATTGTTTGGCTAAAACTTACAGGGTTTTTGGCCAAAAATGCAGATTCAGGGACACTGAAACGTTTTGCAAATTTGTATTGGTTTTGCCAATCAGTTGGGCGGGGGGGGGGGGGGGGGGAGGGGACAAAAAACAAACAAAAATTAATTGATTTTCAGTTCAACCCAAACCTTTTTTCTTCTTCCTTTTTTGGAATTGCCAGTGAACCTAAAACTCTGCTATTCATAAATTCCTGTGGCATAACTCCCATTTGCTCAGATTTCACCACATAAATTGTGCTGCATCAGCAAGACTTAAAAACCATCTAAGAGGATGCTTCATTATAACTTTTAAATGCTGCTAATGTAACCTGCTCAACTTGGGTCACCAGGAGGGTTTGAACCCCGGAGTTCATGTAGGAAAAGCATGTCTCCATTGTTCAAGTTTCAGGAACTCACACCACTTGAAGTCAATGGCAAAGCTTCCGTTGACATCCGTGATTGAGTCTAAAGTATTAACTGCTTTAAATAGGGTTACCATACGTCCAGATTTTCCCGGACATGTCCGGCTTTTTGGTCCTCAAATCCCCATCCGGGGGTGTCAAGGCTGTATCCCCACTTTGAACTTTAGGGTACAAATGTAGGGGCCTGCATGAAAACTTCTAAGCTTAACTACCAGCTTAGCTTTGGTCCCGCTGCCACCATTCCCTATCCTGGGAAGCTTTTAGAAACCTTTCACCAATTCCCTGGTGAATACAGATCCAAACTCCTTGGATCTTAAATAAGGAGAAATTGACCCTTCTCCCCTCCTTCCTTTCACCAACTCCTGGTGAATACAGATCCAAACCCCCTTGGATTTTAAAGCAAGGAGAAATCAATCTGGTTCTTAAAAAGAAGGCTTTTAATTAAAGAAAAAGGTAAAAATCATCTCTGTAAAATCAGTATGGAAAATAACTTTACAGGGTAATCAAACTTAAAGAGCTCAGAGGACCCCCCTCTGTCTTAGATTCAAAGTACAGCAAACAAAGATAAACATTCTGGTAAAAGGTACATTTACAAGTTGAGAAAACAAAGTAAAACTAAGACGCCTTGCCTGGCTTTTTTACTTACAAGTTTGAAATATGAGAGACTTGTTTAGAAAGATGGGGAGAACCTGGATTGATGTCTGGTCCCTCTCAGTCCCAAGAGCGAACAACCACTTAAACAAAGGGCACACACACAAGCCTTTCCCCCCCCCCAAGATTTGAAAGTATCTTGTCCCCTTATTGGTCCTTTGGGTCAGGTGTCAGCCAGGTTACCCGAGCTTCTTAACCCTTTACAGGTAAAAGGATTTGGAGTCTCTGGCCAGGAGGGATTCCATAGCACTGTACACAGGAGAGCTGTCACCCTTCCCTTTATAGTTATGACAGGGGGGAATTTCCAAAAAGCCGAACATGTCCGGGAAAATAGGGAGGCATAAGGGGACCCCGAGTGCGAGTGGCTTCAGCAAAACAACTCCCCCGATCTGCCGGGGCACAGAGGAGTCGGGTGGCATCTGAGCATGCAGCCGCCTCCTCCTCGGGCTCTGACTTTCCTAGCTCCCGCCGCTCTCCACCGCGGCCGGGGCCGAAGCAACTTCCCCAGCGCAGCAGCCGCCGGAGCCCGGGGAGGAGGCGGCTGAGCGCGCGGATGCTGCCCGCCGCCTCTGTGCACCGGCAGATCGGGGGAGTTGTTAGTTTTGCTGCAGCCACTCACACTCGGGGGTCCCCCGAGTGTCTTTTGCTGGAGTGCTACCGGCTTCACGGTTTGCAAGTTCCTGTACCAAATAACTGAACCAGAGAACTGTATTTAAGCGGTGAATGTGCTTTGACACAAATACTAAATAGAACCATGGTTACTACCTGGCCCTAGCGGAATCCCTTCTCCTTGACCATCATGATGCTATTCCTACTAGCCTCATCATTATTCCTAATCATCAATATTAATTTTCACTGCATTCTCCATGGTTTAGATTGATTTTCTTGTTTAGAATAAGGTCTCAATATTGACTGCTTATTCGTAGCATTACCACCATCATCATCATTACTATTTGTATTACCATGGATTCTTAAATAAAAACATCTCATATAGATAACCCTGTCTCCCTCACTAGCAGCTTGTTTTGCTCACAGACTTTTCTCTGTTTCACCCTCACTTTGTAGGTTTTACAAACGTTTTACAGTTTATGAAGCACTTAGCAACCCCCAACCAAGATCAGAGCGGGAGGGAGGAGGGGGAATGCGGGGTGCTCAGAGGAGGGGGCAGAGTTGGGGTGGGGACTTTGGGGAAGGGGTTGGAATGGGGGTGGGGAAGGAGCGGAGTTGGGGCGGGGCAGGGGGTGGGGGTGGGGAAGGGGCGAAGTTGGGGTGGGGACGGGGGCCCCGTGGAGTGTCCTCTTTTTTCAGTGTTGAAATATGGTAACCCTAAGGTTGCACCCCGGGGACCCCGTCACACACACGTCAGACACTTGCTCGGGCAGTGGCTACACGCCCTCAGGTGCTAGCAGTGGCATAGCCAGATTCTAACATCAGGGGAGCAAGTGTCAATTTCCCCTGGTTCTCCAGGGCCTTGGCACAGCTGGGGAACATGCCCGTGGGTTTTACATGTGAGCTCGCAGCCGGGCCACTTCGCAGCCACCACCGTGCAAACAACCCCCAGGCTCTGTAGGGCCCGGAGCTCTCCCCTGGGTGTCCCGTGGTGCGGGCTCCCCATCCCACTGCCGTTAGCCATTTCCACTGCCCCCAGACAGAGGCCCTGGCACAGCCCCTCCCCCAGCCCCACGCCAAGCCAGGCCCATCAGCAGGGCCAGCTTTAGGAAGTGCGGGGCCCAATTCGAACATTTTTGGCGGGGCCCCGGCAGGGATGACTAAAAAAAAACACATAAAAAAAACCCTTTAATTTCTTCCATGTATTATTTACTTTCCATAACTATATAAATAAAAACAAAAATATTAATTACGTACATTGCTGGCTGGAGGCAGGGCAGGGGCTGACTGGAGGTAGGGTCTGGCTGGAGGCAGGGCAAGGGGTGCGGGGCTGGCTGCGGGCAGGTCAGGGGGTGTGGGGCTGGCTGCGGGCAGGGCAGGGGGTGCGGGGCTGGCTGGAGACAGGGGCTGGTGTGGGCAGGGCAGGGGGTGCGGGGCTGGAGGCAGGGCAGGGGGTGCAGCAGGGGCTGGCTGGAGACAGGGGCTGGCTGTGGGCAGGGCAGGGGGTGCGGGGCTGGTGCGGGCAGGGGGTGCAGCAGAGGCAGCTGGAGCCCTGGCTCTTTAAATAGCCCCCCGAGCCCCCCACTACCCCAGGGCTCGGGGGGCTATTTAAAGGGCCCGGGGCTCCCCTGCTTCTACCACCCCGGCCCTTTAAAAAGCCCAGAGAGACCTGGGGAAGCGGCGGGGCTCCAGCGGCTATTTAAAGGGCTGGGGCGGTAGAAGCAAGGGGAGCCCCGGACTTTTTAAATAGCCTCCAGAGCCCCACAGCCCTACCCCAGGGCTCCAGCAGTGGGGATCTGGTGGCAATTTAAAGGGCCTGGGGCTCCAGCCCCTGCTGGGAGCCCCAGGCCCTTTAAATTGCCCCCTGGGGAAGCCTGGCTGCCCCAGTATGGTTTACCAGTGGCGGCAAGGGCGCGGGCCCTCTTAGGCACGGGGCCCGATTCAGGGGAATCAGCTGAATCAACACTCAGACGGGTTTGGCTGCACTGGTTCTTCTGGCTCTGTCCCGGTGATGCGGCTTCACAAGCTCGGGGTGACGGTGACCCTGCTGCCCTTCCCTCACGCTGGGGCAGGGAGGCTGGAGTGGGTGGAGGCTTTGGGGGGCGGGGGTCACCTCACCTAGCGTCCGCCCCTCCTCCAGCCAAGGGCAGCCTCGGCCAGGATCAGCGCCAGGGCCAGTAGGACCCCAGCACTCAGGACCAGACGGACGATGTTGACCCGGGTGTAATCTAGGGGTGACAAAAGGGGTGGGGGGTTGGTGCAGTCTGACCCACTGGGGCCCTCCTCCGTTTTGTCCCCCCAGAACATTAGGCCGCGACAGATCCCTATCTCCATCCCCCCACCCTGTGTGTCCCCGTGCGAACCCCTCGATCCGTCCCACTGCAGGGAACCCCTCCCCATGGCGCCTGGGCCCCACATACCACTAGTAACTCCAGCCATTCTCCCCACCCAGCCCCAGCCCTTCATGGCTCCCCCTGGGGGTGGCTCCTTGGGCAGAACGAGCCCATTTAACTGGCCAAGGGGGTCCTCTCCCCTGCCCCCTTGCTGCCTGGGCCCTGGGGCAGAGTGACTAGGAGACACCGATCTGGGACCCTCACCTCTCACCACCAGCTGCGCGGGGTCGCTGGGGTGGGACACGGCGACTGGCTCCCGTGTGGTGTGATAGGAGCACCTGTAGCTCCCCGGGTCTCTCCATCCGGCACCGGTCACAGGGAACTCGGCCATGTCCCCTACAGGGGCCGCCTGCCCCCAGTAGCCTCCGTCTTTGTAGAGAAGGAAGGTGGCATTCTGGAGCCGAGCCTGGCAGCGGATGGTGGCGGCTCCCCCCAGGGCGACTTCCTGGCTGGGGCGGATGGACACAGAGGGCTTGGGCAGAGTGGGCTCTGGGAGCAGAAGGAGACAGGCCATGAGACGCAGACCCAACATGGCGACCCAGCCACCGGCCCCTCCCCTGCACAGCTCCCCATTGAGTGCTGGGTGTTCAGGAGAATGGGGAGGGGCTGGCTGAGCAGCCCCTGGGCCCCGAGCCCTCTGTGCGTCCCCGAGATGGGGAGAATCCCCCTGGGAAAGGCCTCCTGCTCCACAGCTTCCCCAGGGGGCAGGGATCCCCCCTCCCTCGGACTCAAATCTCCAGCAGCTCCTGCTCCCCCCCGTGAC
Organism: Actinemys pallida; assembly: GCA_023634205.1. Taxonomy (NCBI): domain Eukaryota; kingdom Metazoa; phylum Chordata; order Testudines; family Emydidae; genus Actinemys; species Actinemys pallida. Next base: position 2,040,094 of record JALMGD010000024.1, read on the forward strand.
TCCATCCCCCATGGGCTGCGGGTGGACCCCTCTTTCCAGGAGGGTAGCCCTGCAGCCCCACCCCTGCCACACAAGGCCCCACTTCCCATGACAGGAGCCCCGAGTGCCCCTCGCCACCCCCCTCCCGTGGCTGAAGAACCCCTGGGCTAGCCAGAACCCAGAGCCAGCCCCCCACCCCGCCACCAGAGGAACCCCAGGCCGGCCCCAGTCCTGGGTCAGACCCAGCCATGCCGGCCGACTGACCCCAGCCCTGTGCCAGCCGAAACAGCCCCAGGCCCCCACCCAGCTCGTCAACCGCAGCCCCCGGCCGGCTGGCCAGCTCGAGCAGCCGCAGTCCACCGTCCCTCAGCAGCGGCTCTAGCCAAGGAAGGCAGAGCCATCCCTGGCCTATTATACCCACCACCCTGCCATCTCCGCTCCCCGGCCAGGTGTCCCCTCTGATGGGGCCAGGGCTCAGGGCAGAGCCTGCCTCTGAGCATCCCATCACCATGGAGCCCCCCGCAAGAGTCTGGCTGGCTGTGGGGCTGGGAGCGGGGACGCCGAGCCAGGCCCCTCACCTGCTACCACCAGCTCCATGGGGTCGCTGGGCTCTGAGGAAACGAAGGGCTCTGATCGGGGCCGGTAGCTGCAGCTGTAGTTCCCTCCATGCTGCCGGCCCACGGTGGGGATGCGGAACTCGGCCCCGTCCACAGCAGGGTCCATCTGTCGCTGCGGGTTCAGGTCTCCAGCCTTGTGCAGGAAGAACCTCACGTCCCGGCGCTGCCCCTGACACCGGATGGTGGCGTCTGCCCCTGGGGCAGTGACCCCAGTGGGGCTCAGAGAGATGGAGGGTCTGGGTAAGCTGGGATCTGCGCACAGGAGACAGGCTGTGAGAGCCAGACCCACCCAGGGCGCTGGGTGCACATACGAGTGGCTAGTCCTGCCTGGCCACGGCTCCATTGCTATTTTCAGCTCCATCAGAGCTAGCCCAGGTGCCGAACGCCAGCCCCCAGCTGCAGGGCAGACACCCGACAACAATCCACAGCTCTGGGGTGTCCCCGGGGTGACGGCTCCCTGCCTCCGGCTCGGCCACCATCAGGGTCACACTCGTCTGGGCAGGGGACAGAACTTCTTTTAGGGCCAGGCCAAGGCTGCAGAACAAGCTCCCACAGCAGCCAAGGGCCCCCCAAACCTCCCCACCTCTGGCTCCAAGGCCAGCGCCCTGCCCCGGCTGGCTTGCTCCGTTATCGACGCGGGGCAGCGCGGCCATTGACCCTCCAAACCGCCCCAGACCAGACCCTCCATTGTGGGCACAGACCTCCCCCAGGGAGATGACGAGAGAGAACAACCCGCCCGTGACAGATGGGGCCACGTCGCTTAATGCTCGACTGGCAGGCGCCCGACACTGCGGTGACCAGGGCAGCGTCAGACCATGTGCAGGGTAGAAGGCTGCTTCCCCCTGGCTGGGGAACCCCCCAGTGACTGCATCCTCACTCCCCGGCCGGGTGTCCCCACTGTTGGGCCCAGGGCTCAGGGCAGAGCCTGGCTCTGAGTGGCCCATTGGTGTGAGCCCCCCATGGATCTAGCTGGGTGTGGGGCACGGGGCCGAGATGCCGGGCTGGGCCCCTCACCTGCTACAATGATCTGCACAGGGTCGCTGGGCTCCGAGTAGGCAGCTGGTCCTGTTCTGTGGCTACAACGACAAGTGTAGTTGCCACCGTGTTCCTGTCTGGCGCTGGTGATGGGAAATTCAGCCTCAGAGCCAGCAGGGTCTGTGTAAGTCAGATAGTTCCCATCTCCATCCTTGTAGAGGAGGAACCTCATGCCCAGGCGCTGATGCCAACACCGGATGGTGATGTTTCCCCCCACAGGGATCACCCCACTGGGGCTGACGGAGATGTAGGGTTTGGGGTAGGACCCCTCTGGATTCACAAACAAACAGGCAGTAAGTGGGGGTGACACAAACCATGTCCGGCTGAGTGTGGGGCTGGGAGCCGAGGTGCCGGGCTGGGCCACTCACCTGTTACAGGGTCGCTGGTCTCTGAGTCGTCAACTTCTGCTGATCCGTCACCAGAACAACAGGGTGTTACTGCCACCGTGTTCCCGTCTGGTGCTGGTGATGGGAAATTCAGCCTCAGAGCCAGCAGGGTCCGTGTAAGTCAGATAGTTCCCATCTCCAGCCTTGTAGAGGAGGAACCTCATGGCCAGGTGCCCCCCCATGGGGATCACCCCATGTAGTAGTAAAACTTTATGTTTGTATTTTGTATAATTTAAAATAAAAATTAATAATGTAGCATGTATTCAATGTATTGGTGTATAATTCGACCATATCCTGCCAGCCACCCTTTCTAAAAGCAAAAAGGAATGGCCTAATGGGCCATTGGTAAAAATGCATCAGCCAGAATCTGTATCTGAGCTGATTTCAAGGCAGTAACAGACTTTTTAGGGTCACCGTTTTGTTGTAGGTTTAGCATTTTAAAATAAATTTTAAAATGCAATCATTGTTGTTCTTTTTTGCATTGCAACTTAATGTTCCTGTTCCAATGTTCTGTGTAAATCAATTCTGTTTTGTGTGTAAATAAAAAATGTGTGTATTAAAAAATAAATACAAAGGCCGTCACTGAACCGGATGTTCTAAAAAAGAACCAAGAACAAACGCAAGGGCGCCCAAAAATTACAACACGCAGAAGAGGGCAAATTAACGACTCTAACAATAAAACAGGCACCTATCAATAAAAACAAAATAGCTGTAATCAAAACCGGCATGGGGTAACTCCCTAAAAACTTAAAAACAAGCAGTCATCAAACAACAATTGATTACAGCATAACGGTGCAAAACTCATTATTCCCAATAAAAAAAAATCACAATATAAACAGGGGGCCTTGCCATGAAAGTTTGGGTTCATCCTGCCAAAATTTCTCCGGAGCATCGTGTCGTGACTGAGAGAACCTGGCTCCTACCTCCCCGTGATCAACCTAGTGGCCACTAGATTGATCCGGACTCTCTGGACTGGTACCTATAACATTGACTGGCGGGACTGTGTGTGTGTGTGTGTGTGTGTGTGTGTGTGTGTGTGTGTGTGTGTGTGTTAAACGCGGCGTATTGCCTTTTCCCCTGAAAAAGATTCCGTGTGCTTCTTATAAGCATAACACCCACCGGGGCTGACGGAGATGGAGGGTTTGGGGTCGGACCCGTCTGGATGCACAAACAAACAGGCAGTAAGTGGGGGTGACACAAACCGCGACCTTCTCATTCAATCCTCTGCCCATCTGTTGCTCCAGCGTTTTACCCAACGCCTGGCCCCACAACTCACAGCCGGGGTGAGACACAGGAGGCAGAACGGAGATTTCCCATCTCAGATTCCTTCAGTTCTCCAGGGTCAATTCAGCCCTGCCCCCGCTGCAGTCAGGGGTGATTCTGGATTGACCCCAGGGGCTGAGATCAGAATCACCCTCCTTCTGCTTTTCTAACATTGTAGCCAAGCTGCAGCTCTGCTGGAGTTGGGCTGAACGTGGATTATTCTTTAAAATAGTCTAAAAACCACATTTACTCCCATTGTCTGGCAATGTGCTGTATGCACAGGAGTGCGGGGTGGGGTTTGTGGGACAAATGTTGAGTCCTTTGAGCAAAGCCTTTGAAAAACACGTCTGCAAAATCCCCTGGTTGTTCGAACGTTTTTCTGCCCACCCCTGGGGCTCAAACTCTGGCTCTGCTCCGCCCCAAACCGCTCCCAGCCGCTGGGGATGTAGCTCCGCTCTGCACGGTGCCGGCGGCCCCTCTGGGGACGGGATATTCCCAAAGCTGCTCAGGGGACGTTCCGAACGCCGGGCCGGGCTGAGCCGGACCCATGAGCAAAGCAGTGACACGCGCGTGTGCAGCAAGCCGAGGGTGAGACACAACGGTGCCTTGCTCCAGTCCCTCTGCGTGTCCACGTCTTACAGCCCTGCTCTGCCTGACCCGTTCCCCGGGCTCCTGCCAGCTCCCCGGGCACAGTGCGGGGGCGCTGCAGGGTGGCTGGTGCCTTCACTCTGTATTTTCTGGGGGGCAGAGCTTTGAGTGCAGGTGAATTCACCCTGTGTGGTGCCCATCCCTGTAATGAGTGGGGCGAGGTCTCAGTCCCCACCTCTGGGTGTGGAAGGGAGCAGAGATCTGACAGGATCATCCCCTCAACCTCCACCCACGTTCCTTGTCTTTAATGTGGAAATTCCCCCAGCTGCCCCATTCCCCACAGATACTCACCTCCCAACACCCCACTCCGCCCCGCCAGCCAGCAGCCTGGAAAGAAGATGGACCATTAGGGACCAGATCCCAGAGCAACTGGATCCTACATTGTGGCCTCAGATCCCCCACCCCCGCCATGGGCACACACCCTGGTCTCAGATCCCCCCCCCATGGACAGACCCTCTGGTCTCAGATCACCCCATCCCATGGACACACACCCTGGCTGTCTCTGATACTCACCAAGGAAGAGGACAGTGAGAGCAGATGCCATGATGGGGGCAGCAAGGGCCCCCTCAGTCCTGCCAGTAGCACCCCGGTGTCCAGCTTCACTGAGCCCCAAATAAGGAACTCTGCTGCTGGCTGCAGCTACAGGAAGTCGACGATGTCTCATCTCTTCCTGCATCAATCACACCCTGTCTCTAAGCTGCAGGCAAAATCTAGGGCAGTCAAAGTAAGCAGAGGGCTTTGCAAAACCAAAGAAATCCAAGGACTGTCAGCCTGGCCAAGCATCATGCAGCTCACAGCTTGTCTGTGTCTCTGTGGAGAGGGGGTGTTGGTGTCACTAGGCATAGCTACCAGGTAACTCAGGGGAGTGGAAGGCCAAAGAGCCGATGAAGCTCTTCTGCTCTGGGCCTACCTGAGCCACAGTGACTCCATCTTGTGAACTCTCACCTACTTCTATGCTAACTGCTTACATGTTGAAGCAGAAATGTAAGGGTCAGCTTTTCTCTAGCATACAGCTGCTGTTTTGCTCAGACTGCTGTAAACAGGCCTTGCAAGGCCAAAAGATAAGCAGACGAATGGGAATTTTTCTAATTGTAACTGCTCAAGGAGGGAGGGGTGGGAGGGGTAAGAGGGAGTAACAGAACAAAGGCTTACACAGAAACAGCTTGGAATATAAAAGGGAAAATGTTATTTGTATGTGCTGCACTGGATTTGAGACATGCTGGTCTCCTAGTGCCATTTCAGAGCTCTGAAATAAACTTGGCTTGCTTTTTCCCCTCGGTGTCTTTATTGGTGCCAAGCACACCGGGCGACGAACCCCTGTTTGCCATCTCGGGGCCCAGTTCTGGGCAGGCAACAGTTTTGGCGCCCAACGTGGGGCTCAAGGCTGAAATTTAGCCTTGCCCGGATCCCTCCTGGCGGCCGACAGATTACAGCGACGACCGACGCCCAACGCGCACCGGTGACTTCATCGGGGGCCTCGGCGGAGACGTGGTTTGCTCGACCCCGGAGGGTCACACCTCCTCAGGTGCTAGCAGTGACGTAGCCAGATTCTAACATCAGGGGGAGCAAGTTTCAATTTCCCCTGGTTCTCGGGGCCTTGGCACAGCTGGGGAACTTGCCCGTGGGCTTTACATATGAGCTCGCAGCCGGGCCGCTTCGCAGGCTCCACAGCCACAGCAGTGCGAACGACCCCCAGGCGGCTCAAGCTGGGGGGACGATCCCACGTCCTCTCTGGCGTGGCTGTGTCAGAGCGTGTCCCAGAGGCCACAGGCTCGGGGGGTGCTGCCCACAAGCCATGGCCCCTAGGGCACCCCCGTGTCCTGACAGCCCCAGCTGCCTTGTGGGGCCCAGAGCTCTCCCCTGGGCGTCTCGTGGTGAGGACACCCCATCCCACTGCCGTTAGCCATTCCTGACCCTGCTGCCCTTCCCTCACGCTGGGGCAGGGAACCTGGAGTGGGTGGAGGCTTTGAGGGGGCGGGGGGTCACCTCACCTAGCATCCGCCCCTCCTCCAGCCAAGGGCAGCCTCGGCCAGGATCAGCGCCAGGGCCAGCAGGACCCCAGCGCTCAGGACCAGACGGACGATGTTGACCCGGGTGTAATCTGGGGGTGACAAAAGGGGTGGGGGGTTGGTGCAGTGAGACCCACCGGGGCCCTTCCCCCTTCTGTCCCCCCAGAATAGGAATCCACGACAGATCCTTATCCCCATCCCCCTACCCTGTCTGAGTCTGTGTCCCCGTTCGAACCCCTCAATCCGTCCCACTGCAGGGAGCCCCTCCCCATGGCTCCTGGGCCCCACATACCCCTGGTAACTCCAGCCATTCTCCCCACCCAGCCCTTCATGTCTCCCCCTGGGGGTGGCTCCTTGGCAGAACAAGCCCATTTAACTGGCCGAGGGGGTCCCCTCCCCTGCCCCCTCGCTGCCTGGGCCCTGGGGCGGAGTGACTAGGAGACGCCGATCTGGGGCCCTCAGATCTGTCGGCTCCCTCCTCCGGCCCGGCCACAATCACGCCCGTCTGGGCAGGGGACAGAACTTCCTCCGGGGCCGGTGTAGGACTCATGAATGAAATTGTTTTTAATTGTTTACTTTATTAATGTAACTTCATAAGTAAAGTTTTATGAATGAAACAATATTCATTCATAAAACCGGTTACCCCAATAACTGGCTAATTAACAGTTAAGATGCTTGTTAAGAGCCATAGCTGTTCAGTCAGCTGCCTTTGTAAGTTTCACTATCAATCCAATTCCTGCTTAAATCACTAAGGCCTGGTCTACACTACGAGTTTAGGTCAACTTTAGCCGCGTTAAATCGAATTAAGCCTGGACACGTTCACACGACGAAGCCCTTTCTTTCGACTTAAAGGGCCCTTTAAACCAGTTTCTTTACTCCACCTCCGACGAGGAGATTAGCGATAAAATCGGCCTTAGGGGGTCGGAATTGGGGTAGTGTGGACGGAATTCGACGTTATTGGCCTCTGGGAGCTATCCCACAGTGCTTCATTGTGACCGCTCTGGACAGCACTCTCAACTCAGATGCACTGGCCAGGTAGACAGGAAAAGCCCCGCGAACGTTTGAATTTAATTTCCTGTTTGCCCAGCGTGGAGAGCACAGGTGACCACGCAGAGCTCATCAGCACAGGTAACCGTGATGGAGTCCCAGGATCGCAAAAGAGCTCCAGCATGGACAGAACGGGAGGTACGGGATCTGCTCGCCATATGGGGAGATGAATCAGTGCTGGCTGAACTCCGAAGCAGTAAACAAAATGGCAAAATATTAGAAAAGGTCTCCAAGGCCATGAAGGACAGAGGCCATAACAGGGACGCACAGCAGTGCCGCGTGAAAATTAAGGAGCTAAGGCAAGCCTACCACAAAGCCAGAGAAGCAAACGGAAGGTCCGGGGCAGAGCCGCAAACATGCCGCTTCTACGCGGAGCTGCATGCCATTCTAGGGGGTGCAGCCGCCACTACCCCAACCGTGTGCTATGACTCCCTCACTGGAGAAACACACAGGGAAGAGGGTTCGGAAGAGGAGGATGGAGAAAATGTAGATAGCTCACAGCCGCAAGGAAGCGGAGAAACCGGTTTCCCCAACAGCCAGGATATGTTTGTCACCCTGGACCTGGAACCAGTAACCCCCGAACTCACCGAAGACCCTGAGGGCACACAGGGGACCTCTGGTGAGTGTACCTTTGTAAATATTACACATGGTTTAAAAGCAAGCGTGTTTAATGATTAATGATTAATTTGCCCTGGCAATCGCGGCCAGTACAGCTACTGGAAAAGTCTGTTAACGTGTATGGGGATGGAGCGGAAATCCTCCAGGGACATCTCCAGAAAGCTCTCCTTCATGTACTCCCAAAGCCTTTGCAAAAGGTTTCTGGGGAGGGCTGCCTTATCCCGTCCGCCATGGTAGGACACTTTACCACGCCAGGCCAGTAGCACGTAGTCTGGAATCATTGCATAACAAAGCATGGCAGCGTATGGTCCCGGTGTTTGCTGGCATGCAGACAACATCCATTCCTTATCGCTCTTTGTTATCCTCAGGAGAGTGATATCATTCACGGTCACCTGGTTGAAATGGGGCAATTTTATTAAGGGGACATTCAGAGGTGCCCGTTCCTGCTCTGCTGAACAGAAATATTCCCCACTGTTAGCCACGCGGTGGGGGGGAAGGGTGAAGTGATCATCCCAGAGAATTGGGTGTGTGGGGGAGGGGAGTTAGTTGGGTTTGTGCTGCATGTTAACCCTGAAACTGCAGCCCCTCCTTTTATATTGCAAACCCATTTTAAATGGCCAACCCAACGGGTGCTTGGTATGGGAAATGAGAGCACTACTGTTTGAAAACATTCCCACGTTAAGAAGGTTAAAAAAGCCAAAAGACTGTGTCTTACCATGGCTGCCTGCAAACTGAAATCTGTGGCCTGGCACTGCGTGAGTGATCTCTCACACCAAACCGGCAGGCCCTCAATATAAGAGGAAAAATGCGACCTTGTAACGAAAGCACATGTGCTGTGTAATGTGAACAGCAAAATTTAACGTGAAAGAGTGTACCCATTGTTCTCTAAAATGTGTCTTTTTTAACCACCTCTCCCTTCTCCACCAACAGCTGCAAATGTTTCTCCTTCACAGAGGCTAGTGAAGATTAGAAAGAGAAAACGTAGGACGCGTGATGACATGTTTACAGAACTAGATGTCCTCCCACTTTGACAGAGCACAGCAGAATGCGTGGAGGCAGTCAATGACTGATTACAGAAAAGCACAATATGAACGAGAGGAGAGGTGGCGTGCTGAATCGCGGGATGAACAGAGCAAGTTGCGGGCTGAAGATGATAGGTGGCGTCAGCTTGCACACAGAGGGCAAGAGTCGATGCTCCGGCTGCTGGAGCATCAAACTGATATGCTCCAGCGTATGGTTGAGCTGCAGGAAAGGCAGCAGGAGCACAGACCGCCGCTACAGCCCCTGTGTAACCAACAGCCCTCCTCCCCAAGTTCCATAGCCTCCTCACCCAGACGCCCAAGAACACGGTGGGGGGGACTCCGGCCACCCAGTCACTCCACCCCAGATGATTGCCCGAGCATCAGAAGGCTGGCCTTCAATAAGAGTTAAAGTTTTAAACTGCAGTGTGTCCTTTTCCTTCCCTCCTCCCCCACCCATCCCGGGCTACCTTTGCAATTATCCCCCTAGTTGTGTGATGAATTAATAAAGAATGCATGAATGTGAAGTAACAATGACTTTATTGCCTCTGCAAGCGGTGCTCGAAGGGGGAAGGGGAGGGTGTGGTGGTTGGCTTACAGGGAAGTAGAGTGAACCGGGTGGGGGGGGGTCGGAGGGTTTATCAAGGAGGAACAAACAGAAGTTTCACACCGTAGCCTGGCCAGTCACAAAACTTGTTTTCAAAGCTTCTCTGATGCGCATCGCGCCATGCTGTGTTCCTCTAACCGCCCTGGTGTCTGGCTGTGCGTAATCAGCGGCCAGGCGATTTGCCTCAACCTCCCACCCCGCCATAAATGTCTCCCCCTTACTCTCACAGATATTGTGGAGCGCACAGCAAGCAGCAATAACAATGGGGATATTCTTTTCACTGAGGTCTGAGCGAGTCAGTAAGCTGCGCCAGCGCGCTTTTAAACGTCCAAATGCACATTCCACCACCATTCGGCACTTGCTCAGCCTATAGTTGAACAGGTCCTGACTCCTGTCCAGGCTGCCTGTGTACGGCTTCATGAGGCATGGCATTAAGGGGTAGGCTGGGTCCCCAAGGATCACGATAGGCATTTCAACATCCCCAACGGTTATTTTCTGGTCCGGGAAGAAAGTCCCTTCCTCCAGCTTTCGAAACAGAGCAGAGTGCCTGAAGATGCGAGCATCATGTACCCTTCCCGGCCAGCCCACGTTGATGTTGGTGAAACATCCCTTGTGATCCACCAGGGCTTGCAGCAGCATTGAAAAGTACCCCTTTGTGGTTTATGTACTCGTTGGCTTGGTGCTCCGGTGACAAGATATGGGTTCCGTCTATGGCCCCACCACAGTTTGGGAATCCCATTGCAGCAAAGCCATCCACTATGGCCTGCACGTTTCCCAGAGTCACTACCCTTGATATCACCAGGTCTTTCATTGCCCTGGCAACTTGGATCACAGCAGCCCCCACAGTAGATTTGCCCACTCCAAATTGATTCCCGACTGACCGGTAGCTGTCTGGCGTTGCAAGCTTCCACAGGGCTATCGCCACTCGCTTCTCAACTGTGAGGGCTGCTCTCATCCTGGTATTCTGGCGCTTCAGGGCAGGGGAAAGCAAGTCACAAAGTTCCATGAAAGTGCCCTTACGCATGCGAAAGTTTTGCAGCCACTGGGAATCGTCCCACACCTGCAGCACGATGCGGTCCCACCAGTCTGTGCTTGTTTCCCGGGCCCAGAATCGGCGTTCCACGGCATGAACCTGCCCCAGAAACAACATGATTTCCACATTGCTGGGGCCTGTGCCTTGTGAGAGGTCTATGTCCATGTCAATTTCCTCATCACTCTCATCGCCGCGCTGCAATCGCCTCCTCGGCTGGTCCTGGTTTTGCTTTGGCATGTCCTGGCTCTGCATATACTCCAGGACAATGCGCGTGGTGTTCATAGTGCTCATAATTGCCGCGGTGATCTGAGCGGGCTCCATGATCCCAGTGCTAGCTATGGCGTCTGGTCTGAAAAAAGGCGCGAAACTAGTATCTGACGGACCAGGGGAGGGAGGGAGGGGCGAGTGACGACATGGCATACAGGAACAGGGAATTAAAATCAACAAAGGTGGCTGTGCATCAGGGAGAAACACAAACAACTGTCACACAGAATGCCCCCCCGAAAGATTGAACTCCAAAGCCTGGGTTTAGCAGGCCGTTGATTTGACGGAGGGAGGGGGAAGCAAATGAATACAGAAACAAATCTATTTTTTACATCTTAAGACGACGATGCAGCATGACTGATAGCCCTCAGCATCTTCTGGGTGCTTGGCAGCAAATACTGGGCGCTTGGCAGTTAGTGTACTAAGACTGATAGCCACTGCAGTATGACGATGATGGATACCAGTCGTAATATACTATCTACTGCCAAAAGGCAAGGGGCTGCTGCTGTGTAGCAATGCAGCCCGACATCTGCCAGCCCCACATCTGCCAGCACCCAGATCGCCCTCGGCCTTTTCTGGGTGCTTAGCAGAAAATACTGGGCGCTTGGCAGAAAATAGCATACTACGACTGATAGCCATCATCATCAAGACAGTTCAATAGGACTGAGCATGTCTGCCCAGGTGCCCATGATCAACAGCCACTGCAGTATGATGATGATGGATACCAATGGTAATATACCATCTTCTACCAAAAGGCAAGGGGCTGGTGCAATGCAGCCCTACGGCTACCAGCACCCAGATTGCCGATGAAGGGTACCAGTCATGCTGCACCGTCTACCGCCAAAAGGCAGTTAGCTGCTGCTGCTGTGTAGCAATGCAGTCCCACGTCTGCCGGCACCCAGATGACATATGGTGATGGTGAGCTGAGCTGAGCGGGCTCCATGCTTGGCGTGGTATGTTGTCTGCACAGGTAACCCAGGTAAAAAGGCGCGAATCGATTGTCTGCCGTTGCTCTGACGGAGGGGGAGGGGCCTGACGACATGTACCCAGAACCCCCCGCGACACTGTTTTGCATCATTCGGGCATTGGGATCTCAACCCAGAATTCCAATGGGCGGCGGAGACTGCGGGAACTGTGGGATAGCTACCCATAGTGCAATGCTCCGGAAGTCGACGCTAGCCTCGGTACTGTGGACGCAGTCCGCCGACTAGAGCACTTAGAGCATTTTATGTGGGGACACACACAATCGGCTGTAAACAACCGATTTCTACAAAACCGGCTTCTATTAATTCGACCTAATTTCGTAGTGTAGACATACTCTAAGTGATTTTTCACTTGTTCTTTTTTTATTTTATCTTCTAAACCTACCTCCTTCCCATTAGCATTCACTATGTTAGGCATTCCTTCAGACTTCTCGGTGAAGACCGAAACAAAGAAGTCATTAAGCAGCTCTGCCATTTCACAGTTTCCTGTTACTGTTTCTCCCTCCTCACTGAGCAGTGGGCCTACCCTGTCCTTGCTCTTCGGACCCTGCTGGCTCTGAGGCTGAATTTCCCACCACCAGCACCAGACGTGAACACGATGGCAACTACACCTGTCGTTATAGCAACAGAACAGACCCAGCTGCCTACTCGGAGCCCAGCGACCCTGTGCAGATCATTGTAGCAGGTGAGGGGCCCAGCCCGGCATCTCAGCTCCCAGCCCCACACCCAGCCAGTGCCCAGGGGGTCTCCGTGAGCCCTGGTGCTCAGCAGATGGGACATCCAGCCAGTGAAGGTTGAGTCAGGAAGACATCTCGGCCCCCTGGAGATGAGCTGAGGAGGGAGGAGATCTGGGGCTGGTGGCTTGGTGCCCTGGATCGCAGGGTAGACCTTGACCATGTCTCTGCCCTGTTGCTGACGCTCCACGCTGGGGACGGGGTGCAGTGGCTGTGCCGGGGTCTGTCTCACACCCCATCTCCCTCCCACTGCAGAGCTTAGCTCCCCCAAACCCTCCATCTCCCTGGGTCCCAGCAGGGAGGTCGCCCTTGGGGGAGCCATGACCGTCCAGTGTAGGGGTCAGCGCCTGGGTCTGGAGTTTGTTCTGTACAAGGCTGGGGCCAGGAATGCAGACGGAGGCAGCTACTCCTGCTATTATCCCCCTGACTCGGATCCGGACACTTGGTTGGAGCCCAGCGACCCTGTGCAGCTGGTGGTAGCAGGTGAGGGGCCTGGCTTGGCATCTCCGCTCCCAGCCCCACACCCAGCCAGCCCCACAGGGGGGCTCCGTGGTGATGGGACACTCAGAGCCAGGCTCTGCCCTGAGCCCTGGGCCCAGCAAAGGGGACTGTCACAGATCCACTGGATTGGGGCAATGGTCCCAGCTTTGGAGCAGCCTCTGGGAGCCCTCAACAATGTGCCAGACCCCCCGGGGGGTCTCACTCTTCCTTCAGGGCAAGCCCCATGGCTCCCCCGTCTCCTTAGGCTGGACCCCTGGCCGGCAGCCCCCCGGCTTCCCATCACGAGCGATGTTTGGCGAGTGCTGCTGAGGCAGACCCTGAGGGAGCCTGGTACAATCTTGGGGTGCAACACGTCCCTCTGCCAGCCTCTGCAGGGCACCCTGCTGCGCGGGCACACAGGAGGGGCTAGGAGGCTACTGCACGCAGCGCAGGAAGTCCTGGGTTTGCCCGGAGAGAAGAACATTATAGCCGGGTCCAGCCTGACTCCCCAGAGCCCCTGCCAAGCAGTGCCCCCCTGGGCCCCTGCTCTGTCCCTCAGCTCCCTCTTTGCTCAGGTTCCCAGGCGAGCCCCTGCCTCCCGCCCCTCCTCAGTCCTTGGCTGTCCGGCTGGTCACACCCGGCTGGCTTCCTGCGGGGGCTGGGCCATCCATGGTCGTTCGTTGGCAGCAGGTAGCAAATGTCCCGGAGATGGGCTTTGTCCTCAGGCCCCCCAAACCCGAGACACCATTCAGACACTTGTCGTGGCCTGGCCGGGAGTAAACAGCCTTTGTTCGCGACCTAGTTAACCATGCAACATAGAGGAGAAACTGAGGCAAACATGGTATTTGTACAAAATATTTACAGAAATTTCCAAGGGGTAGCCATGTTAGTCTGTATCCACAAAAACAACGAGGAGTCCGGTGGCACCTTAAAGACTGAGAGATTTATTTGGGCATAAGCTTTCATGGGTAAAAAACCCACTTCTTCAGATGCATGGAGTGAAAATTACAGATGCAGGTATAAATATACTGGCACATGAAGAGAAGGGAGTTACCTCACAAGTGGAGAACCAGTGTTGACAAGGCCAATTCAGTCAGGGTGGATGTGGTCCACTCCCAGTAATTGATGAGGAGGCGTCAATACCAAGAGAGGGAAAATTGCTTTTGTAGTGAGCCAGCCACTCCCAGCAACTAGCAGGAACTGCACCAGCAACTACACACCATACCACAGAAACACAAACCCAGGAAACAATCCCTGTAACAAACCCCATTGCCTACTCTGTCCCCATATCTACTCTAGTGACACCATCATAGGACTCAACCACATGAGCCACACCATCAGGGGCTCATTCACCTGCACATCTACAAATGTGTAAGAAGTAGTAAGAAGATATATATACATACAAAGAACATGAAAAGGTGGGAGTTGCCCTACCAACAATAAGAGGCTAATTATATATAGTACTGCTCTACAGCCAAAATGCTTCTGAAATAAATGTAGTCAAACTTGTAGTCAAACTTTACTAATTCTGGGTCACTGAGAACGAAAATGATGCTTAAAATTGTTGATTGGCTCTAGTTTTCAAGATATGCTATTGGGTCAGTATATACGACCCTTGACTTGGGAACAAATAAATAAATAAATGGAGATATCCCATCTCCTAGAACTGGAAGGGACCTTGAAAGGTCATCGAGTCCAGCCCCCTGCCTTCACTAGCAGGACCAAGTACTGATTTTTGCCCCAGATCCCTAAGTGGCCCCCTCAAGGATTGAACTCACAACCCTGGGTTTAGCAGGCCAATGCTCAAACCACTGAGCTATCCCTCCCCCCATGGTGGAGGATAAGTGAGTTATAAAGGGAAGGGATCTCAATTTAAACCAGAAATGACTAAAATACATCTTTGACTGGATCTATGAATAAATCTATGACTGGGTTTGGACAGTACTTGCTTTTTAGGCAAAACAATGAATGATGCAATCTGAAGCTGGTATTGCGTCATACATGATATGAATTGCATCATGTTATTCCTAGAAGTCATGGATGATGCAATCATAACAAAGCTTACATCACTCTGCTGAACAAACTGCCCTATATCAGCTCTAGAAATCATACAGTGTCATGCTCTCTTATTTGTCAGTGTTTGATTTTGCAAAGGGACACATTTCTGTTTAGCCAAAGTGAGCAGAGATGCCTCGTACTTGTGTGAACAGTGCAGATAACTTCTGCTATGTTTGTGGTGAAGTGACTTTTGCATCACAAAAGCGCAGTATAACCACTATGGTTAAGAAAGCCTATCACCTTTATTTTGGCTGCAAAATTGGAGATCAGGACAAGAGGTGGGCCCCACACATATGCTGCAACACTTGTGCAACAAATCTTCGCCAGTGGTTAAACAGGAAAAGGAAATCTATGCCTTTTGCAGTGCCAATGATTTGGAGAGAGCCAACAGATCATACCAGCAATTGTTATTTCTGCATGGTGCCTCCAGTTGGGAAAGGTGTGTCAAAGAAGAAAAAGTGGACTGTGCATTATCCAAACATTCCATCAGCTATACGCCCAGTACCCCACGGAGAAGGACTGCCGGTTCCTGATGCACCAGAATCATTCTCACTTGAGTCAGACGAGGAAGAGGAAGAGGATGAAACTTCTGGTCCTGAACCATCAATGTCACAGGACCCACATTTTCTCCCATCCTCCTCCTCTGAACCACACCTCATAACACAAGGTGAACTGAATGACCTTGTCAGGGTTTTGGAACTACCCAAGAGTAAGGCAGAGCTGTTGGGCTCCAGACTACAGCAGTGGAATCTCCTGGCAGGTGATGTTAGGGTTTCCATGTTCCGTCACCGTCAAAAGGATCTTGTCCCATTCTTCTTCATGGAAGGTGATCTTGTAGCCTGCAACAACATCGATGGTGTGATGGCAGCCCTCAACATCGTTCACGATCCAGATGAGTGGAGACTGTTCATTGATTCATCGAAGATGAGTCTTACAGCTGTTTTACTGCATAATGGCAATGATTTGCCATCAATTCCAGTTGGTCATGCAGTCCATATGAAGGAAACCTAGGACAACATGAAACAACTTTTGAGGTGCATAAACTATGACCAACATCAGTGGCAGCTTTGTGGCGATTTGAAGGTTGTTTCTCTCTTGCTTGGTCTGCAGACTGGATACACAAAGTACTGCTGTTTTCTCTGCGAATGGGATAGTCGTGCAAGAGATTCCCACTACATCAAGAAAGATTGGCCACTCCAACAGTCATTGGAGCCTGGGAGGAAAAGTGTTCAGCATTCAAGGGAGATTTTGTTACCACCCTTACACATCAAGCTGGGTCTGATGAAGAACTTTGTAAAGGCCATTGACAAAACACAAGCAGCTTTCAAGTACCTCCGTGGAAAATTTCCAAGGTTAAGTGAAGCTAAGATAAAGGAAGGTGTCTTTGTTGGTCCTCAGATTCGTGAACTTCTTCAAGATGATGCATTTGACCATGCACTGCATGGCAAGGAAAAGACGGCATGGAAAGCCTTCCAGTTAGTGGCAATAAATTTTCTCGGAAACAACAAGGCAGACAACTACAGGTTGTTGGTGGAAAACCTCCTCAAGGCATACAAAAGCCTTGGTTGCAACATGTCACTAAAGATACATTTTTTGCACTCTCATCTAGATTTTTTTCCACCGAACTGCGGAGCACTGAGCGACAAGCACGGCGAGCGATTTCACCAGGACATTGCAACAATGGAGAAACGCTATCAGGGCAAATGGAGCCCATCAATGCTTGCAGACTATTGCTGGACAGTGACAAGAGATGCTCCATTTAATGAATACAAGAGACAAGCCAAGAAGCGCCGAGTAGACACTGAATAGGACTAAACTATGTACAGAATAGTTTTTTGCCTTTTGTTTCATAATAAATTTTATTTATATAACCCTTTTGCTGATTTTTAAAGTGTTACATAAACAGGACAGGTGAAATATTATCATGTAAAGCAACCATAAACACATGAAAAGACCTAGGTTTACAATTTATGATTAAAACTCTACTATCTACACAATATACATAGACATAAAATGTAAAAACTTAAATATCTTAGAAACAGTAGCCAATCAGTTGTTTTAATTGTCATATTTGAATTCAGCACATCAAAATACATAATAAATAGCACATTTTATCTCTGAAGCAGACGACTTCTCAAAAATTGTAGACCAGTGTTATCCCCCATTCATACGAGAGGAAATGGAGGCACAGGCAGGTTAAGTGACACCCCAAGGAGTGTCCCATATGACCAGAGCCCCCCCATGACAGTCTGGCTGGGTGTGGGGCCTGGAGCAGGGACACTGAGCCGGGCCCCTCACCTACTACAATGATCCGCACATAGTCACTGGGATCTGACCAGTTGGGCGGCTCCGATCTGGAGCGAGATTGGCACGTGTAGGACCCTCCGTCTGCCCATCTGGTGCTGTTGATGGTGAATTCACCCCCGTCCCCAGCAGCATCCAGCTCCCGGATTTCGATTCCACCTTTATACAGAAATAACCTCGTGGCCTCGCACCGACACTGACAGCGGATGGTGACGGCTCCCCCCAGGGCGATCACCCCACTGGGGCTGATGGAGATGGAGGGTCCAGGCGCAGGGAGCTCTGCGTTCACACACAAACAGGAGTGAGATGGGGAGACACAAACCCCTCCCCGTGTGTCTTTAATGTGCTCTTAGCGCCCAGCCCTAGGGACAGCGCCAGGGGTAACAGACAACTCACTGCATCTACAGGGAACCTGGGGGCCGGGTTCTGATCGCAACCCCCAGGGTCAATCCGGAGTCACTCCTGACTGCACTGGGGGCAGGGCTGGGTTCTGATCTCAGCCCACCAGGAGGTGACCATATTTCCCTATGCTGAATATGGGACACCTGGTAAAATTACTCGTATTCAAGCAAGTTCAATGACAATCAATCAGATCTATGCAGTACAAACATTCAAATTAACATCAAGTTGACTGAGCCCCTGTTAAAAAGAAATTTTGCGTAGCTGGATCTTTTTATTTACCTTTATCTTTAAAGCTTTAGCGTTCACATGGGGAGGGGTGACACACACACACACACACACACCCCATCCCCCCCTACAGGAAGAAGTTACACACAGACACACACACAAACACACACACTCCTGTACCCCTCTCTCACACGGGGGGGCTGGTGACTGACCGACCCGAAACTCCCTGCCCAGCGCTCTCCACCCTCCATGCCTGGCTGGACCCCTGGGGACGGACCCGCCTCTCCTGGTACCTGTCACAGTGTCTTCCCGAGGCAACATGTGAGGGCGGTAAGACACAGGGTCACATGTCCCTCCTCCCCCCAGATTTCTGCCGGGGATCACACCAGAATGTGGCCAGCAGCAGCCTTTCCACACTGTGCGGGAGGGAAGGGACGGGAGCTGCTTCCAGCCACCCGGGAGGAGCCAGGCGCGGGAAGGGATGACCTGGCCCGTGTCTTTGCCAAGCTCATCTCTCCCCCTCTCCCCCACGGATGGCAGCAGCTTGTCCCTTCCTGCCCGCACAGTGTGGAAAGGCAGCGAACACCCCCAGGCTGATGCTGGCCACCCACATAACCCAGCCAACTCCTGTCCCCCAGCTACAGCGTGGGCAGGAAGGGGTTAAGCCCTAAGGCTACATTGTGCACAAGGGTCCAGGGAACCTGACTGCAGGGGCCTCAGTGACCCCGGCCAGAGAGGGGGCTCAGCAGGGGAGGTGCCAAGGGGACAGAGCAGCCCCGCGCTCGCTGGGGGCTGGACCCAGGGCGAGGGGGTGGGGGGCGCAGAGGGTGCTAAGCCCCTGCGCGGGGGGCTGCTGTGAAGCCTGAAGGTTCAGGATGTGAACAGGCTGGAAATCGCTTTCCCCCACCTCTCCGAACTGAACACTAAAGTTTCCCCTGCCCCACAGATACTCACGTCCCGACACCCAGCTCTGCCCGGCCAGCCAGCAGCCTGGAAAGGAGACGCTCATTAGGGACCAGATCCCAGAGTGACTCAATATTACACCCTGGGCTCTGATCCCACCCCCACCCACCCACCCCATGGGCACATGTCCTGGTCTCAGATTCCCCCCCGCCCGCATGGACACATGCCCTGGGCTCAGATCTCCCCCATGGGCACACGCCCTGGCTTTATCCGATACTCACCGAGTAAGAGAACAATGAGAGCAGATGCCATGATGGGGGCAGCGAGGGGCCCCTCAGCGCTGCCTCCAATGCCCCGCCCGAAGCCCAACTCCACTGACCCCCAAATAAGGAACTCAGCTGGTGGCTCCAGCTACAGGAAGTTGATGATATGTCGTCTCTTCCTGTGTCCATCACACCTTGTCGCTAATCTGCTGGCGAAATCTAGGGCAGGCAAAACAAGCAGAGGCCCCTGCAAAACCCAGGAAACCCTGGGCCCATCAGCCTGGCCAAGCATCATGCAGCTCCCAGCTTGTCTATGTCTCTGTGGGGAGGGGGGAGAGGTCACTCTCAGTGCACCCTGCAGCATTGGGGAAGGTGCATCGGGCTGGGAGCCAGGAGACCACAGAGTCTTGTCTTCAATCTTCAATTGACCACTACAGTAGAACCTCAGAGTTACGAACTGACCAACCAACCACACCCCTCATTTGGAACTGGAAGTGAGCGATCAGACGGCAGCAGAGATCACTTACAACAAGCAAATACAGAACAGTTCTCTGTTAAACGTAAACTAGTAAAAAAAGAAAGGCAATGTTTAAAAAGAAAGATTTGACAAGGGAAGGAAACTTGTTTCATTTAAATTAAGATGGTTAAAAGCATCATTTTTCTTCGGCATAGTAAAGTTTCAAAGCTGTGCTAAGTCCATGTTCAGTTGTATGAAGTCAATGTTCACGTGTAGACTCTTGAACGACCAGCAATAACATTGTGTTCAGAGCAGCGAATATTTCAGAGTTACGAACAACCTCCAATCCCGAGGTGTTTGTAACTCTCAGGTTCTCCTGTATTTCCATAAAGATTTACAAACAGACCCCCCCCTCCCCCGCCACACACCCCGCCTGCTTTGTTGCATTCTGAGTTCAAAGCTGGCTGGTGACCCATGTAGATAAAATTAATACGTGCTCATGCAATTAAAGGGGGCAGAGTTGAGGAAAACTTAACTGTGGTATTTCCTGGTGCTGGAGGGTTTGACTCTGCAGCCTTCCCTCTCAGCCTGCCAACCTGCCCACCTGCGACACGAGCCGTGGCACCGTGTGAGGAGCGGGTGTGATGGGGGATGCCTGGGTTTGCTGCCCCTTGCGCCATAGCTGAGTGGTGATGGCGGGTTTACACTGTAACACCTGGTTCTAAGGGGCTTTTCCCAACGTGTGAATTAAATCAACCAGGTTCAAAAGAAAATTGAAGAAAGAGAAATTCCATCCCAGGCCCCCAACGGGTCACCAGCTGGGAGAGACCCAGGGACCTTCTAATGCCCCCGCAGAGACCCTACCCCCGAGCTGAAGGAGACACTGTCAGGGGTTATGTGGCCAGGCCCCTAGAGAGGGATGTGACACAGGCTTTGTTTATACGCCATTGGCTAGCGGCAGGAGGAAGCAGGGGGTCAGGAAGGTCTGACTCTGTGCCGGGCTCTGGCAGGGGAGTGGGGACTAGTGGTTAGAGCTGGGGGGTGGAGGTGGGGCTAGGACTCCTGGTGTCACCGTCAGTGTCGCACCTCTGGTGCTTGCACACGGTGCTGGGCCAGGCTGGGGCTGCATTAAAGGTGCATCAGCTGCCCGGCCGAAGGGTCCCAATGAGCCTCCTCCAATCAGCCCCCTTGTCCCAGGGCCCTGACCCCCCTGCTCACCAGTCCCCCCAGGAGCCTTCGCCTCCGGAGCAGGAGGGAGAAGAGCAGCAGATTCATTGTGAAGCAGGGTCATTCCCCCACCACCTGACCACCCCACCCCTGCCTGACTACCCAGCACCCAGCCTGTCCCCCCCTCACAGCCCCCCACTAGCCATGGCCGCCATCTCCCACTGCTTTCCAAGGGAGGGAAGCCCCTGGCTGCCCTCAGGTAACATGGCCACCCCCTCGCCCCCCTGCAGCCCTCGCAGGGCGGCCATGCTGCCCCTGGCTAAGATGGCCGACACTTCAGCCTGGAGGTGGGGAACAATCCTGCCCCCCCAGACTGCCTAGAGGGGCAGAGGGAGGAGGAGGGGTGAATGGGGGGTTGGGCCCATAAGCGCCGACTCGGTGGGTGCTCTGGGGCTGGAGCACCCACAGGGAAAAATTGGTGGGTGCTCTGCACCCACTGGCAGCCAAGCTCCCCGCCCTGCCCCTGCTCATCTCACCTACACCTCCGCCTCCTCCCCTGCGGGGTGAAGGTCTCCAGGTCTCTGGGCCTAGAGTGGGGAAGGGGGAAATCGAGGAGAACAGATGCCCTGGGTGCCGGCCCCGAGGGAAGGGGCCCCAAGGAGGGTGGAGAAGGACCCTGATGGGGAGGAAGCAGCCCAGGTTTGGGACGGGACAAAGGTTGGCTGGTGGTTGTAGGTCCCTGAGCTGGACCCTGGAGTAGCAGACGGGCCGGGCTTCCCCTACCAGCCACGGGGGCAGTGGCACAGAGCGGGCAGCAGAGCAGGAGGCTGCTTGGGGCTGTCATCCAGTGGGACTTTGATACCCTGGATGGGGAGGTGTGACGACTTGGGGGGGTTGTGTGGGTTTTTTCCGTGTTTTCCAGCTGGTTGCATGCGGAGTGGGTGGGACTCAGTGTCCCTGGGGGTTACTGGTTTAACGAGGTGAGGGGAGAGGGAGTTTGTTGGTACAGAGGACCGGAGAGGGAACTTGGGACCCCAGCCGATGGCCTGGAGGATGGATACCCCAGCGACTGGTAACCTGGTGACCGGGAGGCCTAGCTCAGGAGTCGCAGCCAGTTCTGGCCAGTGGAAGGACAATGGGCTGTGAAGAGAGGACCCCAGTGACCTGACCAGACTGTTCCAGGCAGAGGGGGTCAGAGGAGGGCTGAGAGGAGAGGAGGCCCAGGCCACCCTGTTTACGACCCGGTTTACCTGGAGAGAAGACAATGGACAGAGGCGGGGTTTGGGGCCAGTGATCTCAGATGCCCAGCTGGGAAGCAGGGGACCTCAGGGCTGGAGAGAGGGAGCAGGCAGAGCCCACCTGGATGCAGAGAGACTGGGGTGTGCTGTGCTGAGGGAGGCCAGGCCTGAGGCCCTGAGAGTTTCCTGTGCTGTGTTCAACGCTCAATAACCCCTCCTGTTTTACGCTGGCTGAGAGTCACTCCGGTCTAGAGAACAGGGTTGCATCAACCCCTTCGGGGGTCCAGAATGAGTGGATTCCCTTAGGGGCCCATGGCGAGAAACAGGTGTGCTAAGGCTCCAAGAGGTGCGGCTCCAGGAGGTGGAGGGGCCTGACCCCGAGAGAGAGTGGACCCCTGAGAAGGGCTGTCGCACTGAAAGGGGCACCCCCCACGGACTGCACGGGGCCAAGAGTGGGCATGATCTGTGAGTCCTGGAGGAGCAGAGCAACCACAGACCCAAAGAGGGGGTGTGACATTATCGGATTAAAATAAAACCATGTCGATCATTGTTGCTACCGTTATATAATTTCAACAAATCTTGTACAAGGTATCCCAGTGAGGTGTGTATGGAGAGGTTATGATTGGCTGATTGTGGTTGCATGAATCATTTGTGTATCTGAAGTTATGAATATTAACCATGTACCTGTATTTCAAATGTTTGCTCTTGTGGTAACAACCACAAGGCGACTAGCCAGCAGATTGTGAAGGAACTATTCAAGTTGAATCGCCCATCAAAGCACACTTAGCTCACAATGGACCTGGGGAGATGCCTGTCTACACTGAATGGCCTTTCCTGGGATGGCCTCTCCTATGACTAAGGGCAGCATGCACGGACATGTGACTCCAAACACCATCTTCTTCCCTGTAATTTTCCATGGGAGAACGATGGGTTTCCCTTCACTTGGCAGAAGCTATAAAAGGCACTGGAAACATCTCCATTTTGCCTCTTTCCTGCTCACACCTCTGGAGTTTGAACTTATACTAATGGGAGCATCTAACCAAGGGCCTGAGGACCTTCCAGTTATTTGGAAGCAACCAGAGACTTCACAAGCCAGCAGTTTATTCCATCACTGCTACAAGCCTAATAAGAACATGAGAATGGCCACATTGGGTCAGACCAAAGGTCCATCTAGCCCAGTATCCTGTCCTCTGACAATGGCCAGTGCCAGGTGCCCCAGAATGAATGAACAGAACAGGTAATCATCCAGTGGATATCCCCTGTCACCCATTTCCAGCTTCTGGCAAACAGAGGCTAGACACACCATCCCTGCCCATCCTGGCTAATAGCCATTGATGGACCTTGCGACAGGTTTGGTCACAGAGACCCCCTTGGAACTGTCTCCTGATGTTCTGAGACTACCTCTGAGCCCATTTTCCCTGCCAGCTTGGGACTCCAGAACCCTGCCTTGTTGAGCCAGACACGCCAGCCTGCTGCAACACAGACCCAGGTCTGGTTCATACCCCCAAAACTGCAGACTCTAACCAAAAACTGCTCATCAGGTCACCTATCTCCAGCACCCAGACACCCAGCTCCCCAATGGGATCCAAACCCCAAATAAATCTGTTTTACTCGGTATAAAGCTTATACAGGGTAAACTCATAAATTGTCTGCCCTCTATAACACTGATAGAGAGATATGCACAGCTGTTTGCTCCCCCAGGTATTACTCTCTGGGTCAATTAATAAACAAAAGTGATTTTATTAAGTATAAAAAGTAGGATTTAAGTGGTTCCAAGTAATAACAGACAGAACAAAGTAAGTTACCAAAAAAAAAAAAAAACCCGCAAGTCTAATCCTAATACATTAAGAAACTGAATACAAGTAAATCTCACCCTTAGAGAGATTCCAATAAGCTTCTTTCACAGACTAGACTCCTTCCTAGTCTGGGCCCAATCCTTTCCCCTGGTATAATCCTTGTTAGTTCCAGCTCAGGTGGTAAAAAGGGGATTTCTCATGACTGGCAGCCCCCTTTGTTCTGTTCCACCCCCTTTTATAGCTTTGGCACAAGGCGGGAATCTTTTGTCTCTCTGGGCCCCCACCCCTCCTTCTAAATGGAAAAGCACCAGGTTTCGGATGGATTCCAGTGTCAGGTATGCAGTGGAGGCTTGCAGGTAAACAGAGCCGTCTACAGTCAATTGTCCTAGTCAATGGGAGCCATCAACATTCTAAACCGCCATTAATGGCCCACACTTTGCATAATTACAATAGGACCTCAGAGTTATTCTCTATTTCTAGTTTCAGTCCCGGGCTGTCTTGGCTTCTGCCAAACACAGCCAAGCAGTGCGCGCTGAGGGAGGCTGGTATGTTACCCGCTGCTGCCCACATCCCGGCGGTGCCCGGGGTGCAGCCAGATGCAGCAGAATGTCTATTGGGGGGGTGGGTCGGAGGTCCCCTGAGACCCAGTGGGGGGAGGGGAAGCAAGAGCAGAGGGAATTCTGGGTAATGCTCACTCCTATTGCCAGGGGGACATCATGCAGCCCAAGAAGGTGGGTTACTGCCCCAGGACTCAGGCACCCAGCTGGGCCCAACTCCTCAGCCAAGTCTCCCGGGATACTGCCCTCCCTCCCAGGATGCCCCCAGCAGCTTCCAGGCAGCAACCTGCAGGACGGGAGGCATCAGAGAAGCTGCAGGTCAGGTGGTGAGGGAAGGGTGGGGGGTTGCCCCCCCCGGGGTCTGGGCCCATGCACAAGGAGTCACTGCCTCTGTCTCACCCAACCAGCCCCAGCTCCCGGGGCGGCTCCTTGGGCACCATGAGCCTGTTTCCAGGGCTGGTTCTATGGTGAGTCCCCCCTCCCGGTACCCGGCCTGGCTGGCGCTGTTCCAGGCTGGGTCGGGTTGGTTCCCCCCGCGGTTGTTCTGCACCTGCTCAGCCTGGGTTTGAAGGGCTCCTTGCTGCTCTCCAGGGTTCCCGCGTCAGGTTTCATGAGCCCTGGGAGCAGGGGCTACACCGGTTGTCCCAGGATCACTCTGGGCATTTCAACATCCCCCACTGGAATCTTCTGGTGTGGAAAGAAAGTCCCTGCTTGCAGCTTTCTGTCCAGGCCGGTGTTCTTGATGATGTGTGTGTCATGCACGTTCCCGGAGCACCCCGCGCTGGGGTCAGTGAAACGCCCATGGTGATCCCCAAGTGCCTGCAACACCCTGGAGAAGTGCCCTTCCTACTGATGTGTCCATCGCAAGATGGTCCGGGGCCAAAATTGGAACCTGCGTTGCCTCTATCGCCCCGCCGCAGTTAGGGAATCCCAATGCGCAAAGCCCCTCCGCTATTTCACACACATTGCCAAGAGTCACGGTCCTTCATAGCGAGATGTGATTAATGACTCCACGCACTAGTGTTAACGCGGCACCTGCGGTCAACTTCCCCACTTCCAGCGGATTCACGACTGGCCGGGAGCAGCCTGGAGTCACCAGCGTCCACACAGCGATCGCCGGGCGCTTCTCCGTGACAGGCTGCTCTCATTTGGGTGTCCTTGTGTCACAGACTCACAGATCGTGCCCACTCTTGGCCCCGTGCGGTCCGTGGGGGGTGCCCCTGTTAGTGAGACAGCCCTTCTCGGGGTCAGGCCCCTCCACCTCCTGGAGCCGCACCTCTCGGAGCCTTAGCACACCTGTTTCTCGCCATGGGCCCCCTCAGGGAGTCCACTCGCTCTGGACCCCCCGGGCCTCCACCCCCAAAGGGGTTGATGCCACCCTGTTCTCTAGACTGGAGTGACTCTCAGCCAGCATAAAACAGGCGGGTTTATTGAGAGTTGAACACAGCACAGGAAACTCTCAGGGCCTCAGGCCTGGCCTCCCTCAGCACAGCACATCCCAGTCTCTCTGCATCCAGGTGGGCTCTGCCTGCTCCCCCTCTCCAGCCCAGAGCCCCCTGCTTCCCAGCTGGGCATCTGAGATCCCCGGCCCCAGGCCCCGCCTCTGTCCATTGTCTTCTCTCCAGGTAAACAGGGTCGTAAAGCGGGGCCTCCTCTCCTCGCTTCTGTCCTCTGGCTGGAACCGGCTGGTTGGGTCACTGGGTCCTCACTATGCAGCCCATTGTCCGCCCACTGGCCAGAACCAGCTGCGTCTCCTCAGCTGGGCCTCCGGGTCACCAGGTCGCCAGGTCACCGGTCACTGTGGTATCCATGCTCCAGGCCATCGGCTGGGTCCCCAAGTCCTTTCTCTGGTCCTCTGCAAAACAAACTCCCTCTCCCCTCACCTTGTTAAACCACTAACACCCAGGGAAACTGAGTCCCACCTCCTCCGCATGCAAACCATTGAAACCCCACCAAAAACAAGAAAACCCCCCACTTCGTCAGACCTTGCGCCGCAGGGCTGGGGCGAGCTCCGCACACAGGTCCAGGGAGGGGGCTTCCCGCATCTGAACGTTCTGTAGCCGCGGCTCATCATTCCAGACCGGGCGACTGGGAACTGCAGATAGTGGGGACGGGGGGGGGCGTAATGACGGGGTCCCCACCGCCACCACCACTGCCCCGGTCGGCTTCCTGGTGACTGCCAAGGCCCCTCCAGCAACACCCTTGTCACCACAGCGCCTGGGCAGTCGCCCACCTCGCCCACACTTAAGGCCCGCCCTGCCAGGGTCGTCCTTAGGGGAAATGGCGCCCTATGTGAACTTGTGTTTTGGTGCCTTGGCCCCTGCTGCCTCCCCCAGCCCCCCACCCTCCATATCACCCCTGGCCCCCACTTGCCCTGTCTCCCTGAGCTCCTTTCTGCGCACCCAGGCAGGCTAGTCCAGACCCACACTCGAGCAGGTACATACATTCCCCTGCTGGTTTAATACTTAGTTCACCAGACCTGTGTCACCCATGAAATTCTCACGGGGGCCGTGCTGCTCCCAGGCGAGGAAGGGGTGGGACTCAGCCGGCTTCCCCGTGCCCTCTCTCGCAGAGGGCTGCGCTGCCAGCCCGGTCTCACTTCCCAGCTCTGGGCAACACCTAGTGGGTCTCAGCGGGAGCGCTCGCTGCTGGTGCCTTTCCCACGCACAGGCCAACTCGTACCCTCACAGAAATCTGGGGGCAGGGGGGTCATGTGACACCTCATATCCCCAACCCACGCTTTGCCTATCGCAGACGTGCATAACAATGTGATCCCACCACTCAGTGCTTGATTCCCAAGCCCCAAAGTGACGCTCCGCCGTGTGCAGCCACTCCATGATGCCAGGAGGAAGCTGGTGTTGTTTCTCTCCATGGCACAGAGCAGCTCGGGCAACTCTGGTCCCTGTTCAGACTGGGACCTCATGACATACTGCCTGGCCAGCCGCGCCGCGTTCACAGCAGTGGAGAGCCGCGCGGGATCCATCCTTTCACACAGGGATGGCGGGCACACCGGAAACAGGGAAATGCTGCGAAACGCAGTCGGAACAGTGTGGAATGCTGGGACAGAAAATAACGCACCACAGGATGCTGAGCCCGCCCCCATGATGCGCTGCGATCCACCCGCCTTCCCACAAGCCCTAGCTGCAGAAGGTGCCAAGTAGCATGGTGGGATAGCTACCCACAATGCACTGCTCTCGCTGTCGATGCTGCAGCACCAAACATGGACACGCTCTGCCAGCAGAGGAAGCACAGTGTGAACGTGCAATAGCGATGTTATCATGGCGCTTTTTGCCGACAACACTCTGTAGTGTAGACAAGGCCCAACCGTCAGAGGAGCGAAGTTCTGGAGCAGCCTCCCAAGGGACATAACTGGCTTCAAGACTGAGCTTGAGACGTTTCTGGAGGGGACGGGATGAGGAGACATCCCACAACGGCATGGAGCCGATCCGCGACTGCTAGAAGAAAATCTCTCTAATGGCCGGAGACGGGACACTCGCTGGGGAGGGCTCAGAGTTACTACAGAGAATCCGTTCCCAGGTGTCTGGCTGGTGGGTCTTGCCCACATGCTCAGGGTCTAACTGGTCGCCGTATCTGGGGTCAGGAAGGAATCCCCCCCCCCAGGTCAGATTGGCAGAGACCCTGGGGGGGTTTCGACTTCGTCTGCAGCCTGGGGCGCGGGGCACTGGCAGGTTTAAATTAGTGTCACTGGTGGATTCTCTGTAACTTGACGTCTTTAACCCATGATTTGAGGCCGTCAGTGACTCAGCCGGAGGCTGGGGTCTGCTACAGGAGTGGGTGGGTGAGGCTCTGTGGCCTGCGATGTGCAGCAGGTCAAACCAGATGATCGCGATGGACCCTTCTGGCCTTAAAGTCTGTGAGTCTGTCGCCTCCTCGGGGCGGTGCCCCATGGCTGCGGGGGACTCTTACTGTGGGGTCCCCCGGCTCACGTTGATTGCGGCGTACACGCTGGGCTGGGCAGGCTCAGGGGCAGGGGCCGGGCCCCCCCACTTGGCCTGCAGTGCCTGGCCGTCCAGCTCGACGTAGGTGAGTCCGTCGGTGCCGGGGTCAAGCTCCTGGGGGTGGGAGGGGAGAGAGTGACTGTGTCTCTGTGTGTGTGTGTGTGTGCGCACCAACCCCCCACCACAGACACACATTCACACAGAGCAGGGCTTGTCCCCTCCAGCAGGGGGTGACAAGACACACATACACACACACACACCTGAAATCCCAGCTGATGATCCCATAAGCCCCTCCCAGCAACCCGACCCCCACCCCAAAATACTGAGTGTGCCAGATAAGGTGAGTGGGGCCCATGTGGGTCAGGGTTGGGGGTCAGGGCATGCAGGCGGACAGGGACACTTACCAGGTTCTGCATCTCTTTCCCTTCGTCGATGGAGGAGTCTGCAGAACAGAGATACCCGCTGAGCTGCACCCCCGGCTGGCCCAGAGCAGAACCCCACACCCAGCTCTGACCCCTCTGTCCAGCCAGGGGGCTCAGAGACCTGCACATCCACCTCTCCCCCACCCCACAGCATGGGCCATGGTCATTAGCCCCGTGTTACAGAGAGGGAAGAATACTGAGGCACAGAGACAGCAGCAGAGTCTAGGGGGTTACAGCGGGGCAGGGGGGCTGGGAGTCGGGATGCCTGGGTTGTCACCCCGGCTCTAGGAGGGGAGTGGGGTCTAGTGGTTAGAGCAGGGGTCTGGGAGCCAGGAGTGGATGTGGATTCCCTGCAGGTCACTGGCTGGGAAGGCCCAATGGAGAAATGAAGGGGAGACCCCCAAAGCCCAAGGCCTGGGATGGGAGAATGGGGGGCACACAGAGACACTCAACGAGAGGGGGAGGGGAGGGTGGCCCCCAGGGAGTTGGTGGGGAGGGAGGCAAGAAGCTCAGCTGACACCAGCTACCTCTTGGACCCTCTCCTTAGTGTCACCCAGCAGCAGGTGTAACTCAGGCCATGCCCCGTATGGGGGGAACCCCCACAAGCCCCGCCCTTCTCCCGTGGTCCTGCCCCACCCTGGTATCCCCTTGGGTGTGTTACTCACAGTCAGGGTCTTGCTGAGCTGGGGCCTCCAACATCCCCGAGGGGCTGGTACTAAAAGAGAGAAAATCCACTTGTAAATGTCATATCCCCCCACCCGCAGGGAGATTCCACAACACACCCAGAGAGCCCCCCATCCTGCCTCACACTGAACCCTGTTCCCTAACCCTCCCCCCGCCACAACCACTAGACCCCACCCCCCTGCCAGAGCTGGGGACAGAACCCAGGCAGAGGCGACATGTGAGTGGGGGCATGCAGGGTCACATGACACCCTCCCCAGATTGCTCGGTCACATGATGCAGCCGGGCCCCCTCCCTGCGCAGCAGCTGAGCTGAGGAGCTGTGCTGCACAGGGAGAGTGTGACGAAGTGGGGGGGAGTTCCTTGGTTTTTCCTTGTTCTTTCAATGGTTTGCATGCAGAGGGGGTGCCGGGACTCAGTTTCCCTGGGTGTTACTGGTTTAACGCGATGAGGGGAGAGGGCGTTTGTTGGTACAGAGGACCAGTGACGGAACTTGGGACCCCAGCCAATGGCCTGGAGAATGGATACCCCAGCTACTGGTGACCTGGTGACCCGGAGGCCCAGCTCGGGAGTCACAGCCGGTTCTGGCCAGTGGGAAGACAATGGGCTGTAAAGAGAGGACCCCGGTGACCTGACCAGCTGGTTCCAGCCAGAGGGGGCCAGAGGACAGAAGCGAGGAGAGGAGGCCCAGGTGACCCTGTTTACCTGGAGAGAAGACAATGGACAGAGGCAGGACTTGGGGCCAGTGATATCAGATGCCCAGCTGGGAAGCAGGGGGGCTCTGAGCTGGAGAGAGGGAGCAGGCAGAGCCCACCTGGATGTAGGGGAGACTTGGATGTGCTGGGCTGAGGGAGGCCAGGCCTGAGGCCCTGAGAGTTTCCTGTGCTGGGTTCAGACACTCAATAAACCCTCCTGTTTTACGCTGGCTGAGAGTCACTCCGGTCTAGAGATCAGGGTGGCATTATTCCCTCTGGGAGTGGAGACCCCGGGGGTCCAGAGCGAGTGGACTCCCTGAGGGTCCCACGGCGAGTGACAGGTGTGCTAAGGCTCAGGGAGGTGCGGTTCCAGGAGGTGGAGGGGCTTAACCCCCGAGAGAGTGGACCCTGAGAACAGCTGTCGCACTGAAGGGGGTTCCCCCGAGGGACCTGGGAGTCCATGATAGAGAGGCAGAGGCAGGAGCAGAGGAACAGCTGGGAGCTGCATGGGGGGGTCACTGCTTTCCAGGGCTGGGGGGGCGTGATGTGACTCCAGCTGTTCTGGGGCTGTGCCCCTCCACTGTCAGCAGGCCCAGGTCATCTCTGAGGAGTCCTGGCTCCCAATCCCACTCCCCTCCCAGAGCCGGGGAGAGAACCCAGGAGCCCTGTGACCCCGGCAGGTCGATCTGGAGGGGGGAGGAGCCGGGTTCCTACCTGCTCGGTCTTGGTGCGGCTCCTTTTCCTGCAGAGGGACACAAACCAGAATCCCCCATGAGCTGATCGGGATCCCCCAGTCCCAGCGCCGGCCACTCACCCCCCGCAGGGCAGCAGGGATGGGGGGCATGGGAGGCTTCCCTCTGCTCCTGGTGCTGGGGTGGGCCGGACCAGCAGGGGGCAGCGTAACACCATAGCATGCGCCGAGGGAGGGGCAGATTAACTCGGGGGGCTTTTCCTGTCCCCAATCTGCTCTCGTTAATGACTCATTATAATGAACCTGATCCATAGGTCGGCTCCCTTGGCATCCCAGGTACTTGAGAGGCATGGTGCCAGTGGCTCTTTATACAGGGACCCCTGAACTGGTGCTGAGATGCAGCCACCTCTGGGGTGGGGCAAGGGGACTGGTTATATGGGGACCCCTTAGCTAGCCCTGAGAAGTGGTCCCTCTGGGGCGGGACAGCTGTGTGTACAGGTCTTACCCATGCAGCAGAACCCCCTGCTGAGCCCTCACCCCACTCTTTGGCTTTCCCAGCACAATCCCCCATCCAAGCCGTGACCCCATCCCGCCCTGCTTAGCGGCAGGTTTAACCCTTCCCTCGCTGGGCGGGGCACTTACTGGCTCGGGTTTTTCTGAAGCAGACGAAGGCCACGAGGAGGAGGAGGAGGGCAGCGGCTGCCGCGCTCACCCCGACGATGATGGAGCTGGTCAGACCCAGAGGTGCCGGCGATTCTGATCCGCCTGGGAAACAGCAGCAGCCGTGAGTGCCGGGAGCAGCTGGTCTGTTCCCTCCCCCTCAGTCCCCCCATCCCAGGCAGCGCCCAAGGGGCTGGGACACCGCAGGGTGCAGGCAGCAGAAAATTCTATGGGGAGGATGTCGGGGGGGCCCAGAGAATCAAGTGGGGTCAGAGCCAGCAAGATTTGGGGGATTTGTAGCGCTAGGGGGTGCTGGGCTGCAGGCAGGGGGCTCAGCAGGGGGCGCTCTCCCCATCAGTCAGGCCTGGCCTCGTTGCCCCAGCACGGCGCTAGGGGGCGCTGTCCGATCCAGCCTGTTCCATCATTTCTAAGGCATTTCACTAGGGTTACCATACGTCCGGATTTTCCCAGACATGTCCGGCTTTTTGGTCCTCAAATCCCCGTCCGGGGGGAATTGCCAAAAAGCCGAACATGTCCAGGAAAATACTAGTCCCCTGCTTACCTTAGAGCGGCTCCGGCAGGCTGCGAGCTGCAGGCCGATTCCCCCGCGGCGGCGGCTACTGCTGCTCCCCCCAGACACCTCAGCTCTGTGTAGCTGAAGAGCTGAGCTGCCCGAGCGCTACCGGTTTCACGGTTTGCCGGGCAGCCCCCAGACCTCCAGACCCTGCGCCCCCAGCCGAACACTTCCCCTCCCGGGCTCCGGCTGCACTGGGGAAGCGCCCGTCCGGGGGCGCAGGGTCTGGAGGTCTGGGGGCTGCCCGACAAACTGTGAAGCCGGTAGCGCTCAGGCAGCTGTTTCACGTGGCTGGGAGGGAGGAGGAGGGGGAATGCGGGGCGCTCAGGGGAGGGAGTGGAGTTGGGACGGGGACTTTGGGGAAGGGGCGGAGTTGGGGCGGGGGGCCGGGGCGGGGCCAGGGCCCCGTGGAGTGTCCTCTTTTTTTAATTTTTAAATATGGTAACCCCCTAATTTCACCCCCTTCCTCATGGTTGCACTGACTCAGGCCAACAGGCCCATCTAGCCCAGTATCTAGTCTCCCATGCTGGCTGCTCCTGGCTGCTTTGCAGGGAGCTCCAGGTTACTGCCTGCCTCCCCCCATGGCCACTGATGGGCCCAGCTGCCCCCAGAGGAAGCCTCCGGCTGCCCCCTAGGCAGCGGGTTTGTGTCTGAGAAGGAGGCTTCTCTCCCCTCTCAAATCCGTTAGCAGGAGGAGGGGGGAGTCACCGCCCGTGTGAACAGCCTCCATCCCCACCCCTGGGCAACCACTGGGAAAAGCTGCCCCATAATCTGTGACTCAGTAGATTTCCCCCCTGACCCCAGGACCTGGCCCCACGCTGCCGGGACGGGTGAGAGCCGGCGTCGCTCCAGACTGGGTCGGGACGGTTCCCCCAACGTCTGGCAGGGTGGGGGAAGGGACTAAAACACCGACTCAGAGATCACCCCCCACACTCCGTGACCAGTGGTGGATCAGCCACTGGGCCTAGGGGGCCTGTACCCAGGAGCCCTGGAGCCCCAGTCGCCAGGCAAGCAGGACAGGAAAAGGCCCAGAACCCCAACCCTGGTCCCCTGCAGAAGCACGGGGCGGGCAGGGGAAGCCTTAGCACCGGGATCTCCGCTGGGAAGGGAGGAGCTCTCACTACCTGCCGCGGCCTCAGGGCTGGGGGAGCTCTCACTCCCTGCTGCGCCCTGGGGCCAGGGCATGGGGACAGAGCTTCTCCGGTCTTGGGGCCACTTTTGGAAACTGCGACGTGCTCCCATCACACAGAGTCTGTGGCCACGCCAGAAGCTGGGCTAGATCTCCTGGGTCCCAGCCCAGCGCCGTTTCCACCAAGCCACTGCAGCCCCTGCCTCATTCAGCCCGGGCCAGGGCACTGCCTGGGGCGGGGCCTGGAGAACAGGGAGATGGGATCATGGGATTAAATAGTGACTCACGGTTCATACGCACAAGGGGCAGCGTTAAAGTCGCCTCCCTGCCCCGAGTCTCCAGGGGCTGCTGCTCCCCCCTGGCTGGGGAACCCCCCAGTGACTCTGTCCCCGCTCCCTGGCCGGGCGTACCCTCTGCTGGGTCAGGGCTCAGGGCAGAGCCTGGCTCTGAGCGTCCCATTGGCACCGAGCCCCCGGGAAGGTCTGGCTGGGAATGGGGCTGGGAACAGGGACGCTGAGCTGGGCCCCTCACCTCTCAGCACCAGCTCCACGGGGTCGCTGGGGTACGACACGGCAAACGGCTCCGATCTGCTGTGATAGGAGCAGCTGTAGCTCCCGCTCTGCTCCCGGTGCACGTTGCTGATGGGAAACACAGCCTCAAACCCAACCGAATCCACAGGTGGGAAATGGCGTCGCTCTTTATTCAGCACGAACCGCACGCCCCGGCGCTGCCCCCGACACCAGACGGTCACGGCTCCCCCCAGGGAGACCCCCCCGCTGGGTCTCAGGGAGATGTTGGGTTTGGGGTAGCTGGGCTCTGCAGTGGGAAGCAGACAGGCCGTGAGACGCAGGCCCCGTCACTCAGTCCTGGGGCCCGTCCTTGCCACATGGCCTCAGTGGTGGGTCAGACCCGGCAGCCCTGGGGACGGGCTCCTGGATGCCTTTCCACAGGGGCCAGAGTTTCCTCTGAGCACTGGGCTAACAGCATGAGACACGGAGCAACCCCAGCCCCTGGGGGCCCAGAGCTCTGCTCCCTAGCAGGAGACAGGCCAGTCCAGGGTCCATTCACTCCCTGGCTTCTCTGCTGGGAGGGCTGGGAGCCAGGACTCCTGGGTTCTCTCCCTGGCTCTGGGAGGGGAGTGGGGTCTAGTCGGGAGAGCAGGGAGGATGGGGGCCAGGACTCCTGGGTTCTGTGCACGGCACCACCACTGACTTGTAGGGGGCTGTGCAAGTCTCTACTATATACTGAGGTTTATAACCTTCAGCTCCGCCCATCACCCCCTAACTCATGTGTTGTCTGGGAAAGGCCCCCCCCTGCTCTGCAGCTCCCCCTGGGGGCAGGGATCCCCCCTTCCTCTGTCCCAAATCCCCTGGTTGGGGATCCCCCAGTGACTCTGTCCCCGCTCCACGGCCAGGCGTCCCCTCTGCTGGGCCCAGGGTTCAGTGCAGAGCCTGGCTCTGAGCGTCCCATCAGTGCAGAGACCCCAGTAGCAAAGCTAGCGGGGTGCAGGGGAAGCAGCCGCTTCCCCCCACCTTTGAAAAGCAGCCAGAGGAGCCGGGGGGCGTGTCATGCGATCCACAGCGTGGCCTGGCAGCCGCGGCCAGAGGAGCGGGTGGGGCGCAGGCTGGTGGCCCGCAGCACGGCCGGCAGCCATGGGGGGGCGGCGGGCACGACCGGAGGAGCGGGGGGGCATGGCCGGAGGAGCGGGGGGCGCAGCATGGCGGCTGGAAGCCGTGGCCGGAGGAGCGGGGGGGGGGGCCATGGGGGTGGCACGGCAGGGACGTAGGAGCCATGCGGGGGAGGGGCGATGCAGCCGGAGGAGGAGGCAAGGAGGCGTGGCCAGAGGAGGAGGCAAGGGGGGGACACCTTTTTTATGTTTGCTCCCCCTCCTCTTAGAAGCTGGCTACACCACTGAGAGACCCCCGAGGGTTTGGCTGGGCGTGGGGCTGGGAGCGGGGATACTGAGCCGGGCCTCTCCTTCACCTCCTACAATGATCTCGACGGGGTCGCTGGGATACGACCAGCGATTCTGTGCCGTTATGGGTTGATATTCGCAGGTGTAGCTCCCTCCATCTTCCCGGCCGACACTGGGGATGGGAAATTCAGCTACAGTCCCATCAGGCACCGACTGCACCTGCGGGTTCGGGTGTCCAGCTTTACGCAGAAAGAACTCCGTGCCCGGGTACAAACCCTCACAGCGGATGGTGACGGTTCCCCCGAGCGCCACCACCCTGCTGGGGCTCACCCAGATGATGGGTTTGGGGTAATCTCGCCCTGCTTTCAAGAAGAGACAGGAGTTAAACAAGGGAGACACAGCCCCGTCCCTCACCCCAGGCCCCAGTTCAGTCCATCTGTCATTCGGCCTCTCTAGGAGTCTGTCCCCTACCAGGGTTGGCACTGCTGCCCATGGGGCTTGGGGGCAGGGGGTTCACGCAGACGTAGCTCAGGACCTGGCTGCATGAGAGATCACCTGTCCCCCGCCCGGCCCCACCACAGGCCAGCCAGGGAGCCTGACCAGTGGGCCCCTGCAGCTCTGCCCCCCACCCTGTGGTTGGAAATAGAGTCTGTGACCAGCAGGAGTCGCAAAAGACCCACCTTTCCCCAGGTCTTGGGAACAGGGGGCTGAGAGTGCAGGGGAGGGAGCTGTTGGGGGTGGATCTGGGGGGTTCTCCCCCACAGCTGCACTGACCATGACGGTTTCAGTTACCCCAAGGGGATCCAGAGCCCACAGACAGGTCCTTTTAACCTTCTTATATGAGCTGAAAGAAATCCACATGCCGCCGCCCCCCATACCTGATCCTCGCAGCCTGTGGGGGGCAGGACATTTAACGAAGGGACGGTTCCCCTCTGCTTTGTCAGACCCCAGGAGCCAGATTCGGCTCCTAGTTACTCCATGGTGGGGCGGGGCACAGAAGAACGGGGACGGGTCTGAGATGACAGTGGGAGTTTGGGTTGGTGTTTTGGGGAAGGTTCAGGGCTCAGTTCCTCTTTTCCCCACCCCATGCATCCCCTCCCCCGTGCTTGATGTTACCGTCCTCCCCACAGTCTGACACTCACCTCCCGACACCCCGCTCCGCCTGGCCAGCAAGCAGCCTGGAGAGGAGACGGCTCGTTAGTGACCAAATCCCAGAGCATCTGGATCCTACACCCTGGTCTCACATCCTCCTCCCCCCCCACCGCCATGGACACACACCCTGGCTGTCTCTGATACTCACCGAGGAGGAGGGCGGTGAGAGCAGATGCCATGACAGGGCAGTGGGGACCCCTCAGTGCTGCCACCAACGCCCTGGTGCCCAGCTCCACCCAGTCTGAGGCCCGAGTGTGAGCGGAATGAGGAACTGTGCCGGGGGCTTCAGCCCCAGGAAGCCCGTGATGCGCTCGGCCCCTTTCTTCCCCAACAGATGGTTTCTCTGCAATCTCTAGGCCAAATCTACCGCGGTCAGGGCAAAGCCAGCTCCCTGCCTTGCCCAGTGAACCACATCCCCTCCTACAGCTCCCTAGTCCCCCACCCATCACCTCCCAGGCCCCCATGGGAGCTGCCCAGTGTGGGGAACACCTGGAAAAGGGAGAATCTCAGGAGTCATCAAGAGGTGCTCAGGCTGCCCTGACATTTTCCAGCAGGCCCGTGTAGCCTCCCTGAAGCAGCAGCTCAGAGCAGAGGAGGGCTCCCCTCACAAACACAGTGCCCCACACGGAGTGACCCTCTCCCCTGGAGTGGGGGAAAGATTCCTTCTTCACCCAGCTGGGCCCAGCGGCCACCCTGGAGCATGGGGGTGGAGGGACCTGGCCAACCTCCTTCTCAGGTAGTGTCGCTGCATTGCCGTTCTTAGCTCAGTGATGTGGCACAGAGACAGGACAGGGGCGTGGGGGTTGTGGTTTCTGGCCCCCATGAGTGGGGGAGGGAGGGATAAATGTAGATCCTGAGTTGTTAAAGGAGCGAGCTGCCGATAAAACCGCGAAAGGGGAAGTCTGCCCAGAGCCGGCGCTCGCTTCCTGTTTCTGCTACTGCCAGTGAAACTCTGTGTAAACCTGATGCCTGGCACCTACCCTGTTATATACCCTAGCTCTGGGAGGGGAATGGGGGTGGCTGGGAGCCAGGACTCCTGGGTTCTCTCCCTGGCTCTGGTTGGGGGGGTGGGGTCTGGTGCTTAGAGAAAAGGACACAGATTAGCACCAGCCCCCTAGAGGTGAAAGGCCCCGTGTACCTTCCCCAGCCGATCCCCGGGGCTGTGGGTCTGCGCAGCTCAGGGCCCGGGGCAGAGATCAGAGGAGTCAATGGCTAAGCTGAGTTTCCCTCTCCGACCTCAGGATGGTGCGAAAGGGACATCGGGGGGGGGGGGGGCAGCCGACCAGCCCCCCAGAAAGGGGAGGGGGCAAGAACATGGGGACAGATCTCAAGAGAAACTGGCCCCCCCTCACAGACGCCCCAGCTATGGCTCCGCAGCCCATTTGCCCTTCACCCCACACCCCCGACGTTCACGCATTGGGCCCCTCAGCCCCCTGTCCTGCGTCCCCTCCCCCATTCTCACCCCTCATTCTATAGTTCCCTCACGTCCCCCCCCATCAGGTCTGCATCCCCCCAGTTCTGCCCCCGTCCCATGTCCCTTCACCACCTCTTGTGTCCCCTCATGCCCCCTCCCCTCTCCCATTCTGCCCACCCCATCCCCTATCCCCTCACCCCCCCAACCTCCCTTAGGGAATGTGGGGCACAGGGGGTGTGGGGCTGTCACAGAGTGTGGGGGGACACAAGGCCCTGCACTCCCGGCTTCCTGTGATTCACCATGACTCTCAGCCAGCCAGTAAAGCAGAAGGTTTATTTAGACGACAGGAATACAGTCCAAGACAGGACTTGCAGGCACAGACAACAGGACCCCCCCCCAATTAGGTCCATCTTGGGGTCCCAGGGCACCACAGTCCCATTGGGGGAGGCAGAGCCCCATCTGGGCTCCCTCCATTACCAGCCAGTTCCTGAAAACTCTCTCCCCAGCCTTTGTTCAGTTTCCCGGGCCAAGTTGTCACCTAGCCTCTAACCCCTTCCTGGGTTCTCATGTTACATGCTCAGGTATTCTCCCTCATGGCCAGTCTCCCCTCCCCCAATGCAGACCATCCTAGCCACACTCCCCTGCCTTCCCAGCCAACACTCCCCACTCAGCATTCAAAGACCACATTAAGAACAGTCCCAGTTCGTCACATCTCTCCCCCCTTCGAGACCGAACTGAGCGGGGTCACTTCAGCCAGTGACCCGGGGAAGTTCGAACCTACCCACGTTCCCGTGGATACTCCAACAACCCTCCCATTCCTTGGTGAGAATTACACCAGGCCCCTCCAGTTTCACCCCCCTCCCCCCGCTAGGTCGGGTGTGCTCGATGGCACTCGTAGTTCGCATGTGGGAAGGTTTATGCAGCCCGTGCCCTTTTCCCACCCCAATACCCCTGGGGTTCCAACTGGGCTGGGGTCTTCTCCCAGCGTTCCAGTCTGGAGGTCGGTGATTCGGGCTCTTTTGGTTCAGAGCCCCCCTTTGAACCTTGGCCACCCTCTGGAAAGGCTCTTCTATGATGGGCAAGGGTCCTAAGGCTGTTTTCCCCTTGTCCCAGGCCTTCCTCCCCCTCTGACAGGGGTCACAGGATCGGCAGTACTGTCGGACAGTAACAAAGACCCCAGGCCAGTAAAAGTTTCGTAGCAGCCTCTGCTGGGTACGCCAGGTTCCCTGGTGCCCTGAGAGGGGAATGTCATGGGCCCGGTACAGCAGCTGGCGGCGATACTTCTGGGGTACCGCCAACTGTCTCTTGATCCCCCCTGACTCCATTTTCCCTGGGGGAGCCCATTCTTGGTACAGGAACCCCTTCTCCCACAGGAACCTTTTCCGGCCACCTCTCCCCATGGTCTGTACCGCACTGAGGTCGGCCAGGTCCCTTATCTTCCGCAAGGAGGGATCTTTCTGCAACTCGGCCTGGAAGTCAGCAGCTGGGACAGGGATGGCCACCTGCTCTCTCTCACCGGCTGGGTCTGAAGCCGCAGCCTCCCTGAGCCGTGTCCCTGGGTGTTCCCTCCCCACCAGGTTAGGGTCCTGCTCCTCAGGCAAGGCACCCTCCCCAAGGTCAGGGCGCAGTGCCCCTCGCTGGCTCTGACTGCGGGTCACAACCAGGGCACCCTGGGGGTTGCTTGGCCAGTCCTCCAGGTCCCCCCCCCCATCAACACCCTAGTGGGCAAATACGGGTGTACCCCCACGTCCTTGGGGCCCTCCTTGGCCCCCCACATCAGGTGTACCCTCACCACAGGCACCTTGAATGGGGTCCCGCCCACCCCCGTCAGGGTCAGGTAGGTGTTGGGCACCACTGGATCTGGGGCCACCACCTCGGGCCGGGCCAGCGTCACCTTTGCACCCGTATCCCAGTATCCATTGACCTTCCTCCCATCCACCTCCAGGGGAACAAGGTACTCTCTCCGGAGAGACAGCCCTGCGCCCACCCTGTAAACCCAAAACCCTGAATCTGGAGCATCCAGCCCCCCAGAGGAGCTGGCCTGGAGCTCTCCTCCCTCCTTAGCAGGTGGTACGCTGCCAGCCCCCCTTGCCTGGGAACGCTGCCCCTCGTCTGGCAGGGTCTCTACCCAGTCAAACCTCTGTGGGTTGGGTCTGCTCAGTCTGTCCCTGAGCCTGAGGCACTGGGCCCATATGTGGCCTCTTTGGCCACAGTGATAGCAGCCCATGTCCCGTGGGTCTCCTCGAGTGGGTCGGATGGACCTTACGTTGGATGTTCCCCTTTGGTGGGGGTTCTCCATATTTCCCCGCTGGGAGGTCCCATGGTGACTCTCTCTCTGCGTTGTGGTGGGACTGTTCCTTTGGGATTCCTCCCTGTTATCCCCTGCCCGACTCTTCACAAACTCATCGGCTAGCTGGCCTGCGTGCTGCCGGTTCTCTGGTTTTTGGTCCATCAACCATCGCCTCAGGTCGGATGGGCACTGCTCATACACGTGCTCCAGTACGAATAGGTCAAGCAGGTCTTCTTTAGTTTGGGCCCCAGCTGTCCACTTGCGGGCATACCCCTGCGCCCGGTTGGCCAGTTGTAGGTATGTGACCTCACGGGTTTTACGCTGACTCCGGAATCTTTTCCGGTACATCTCAGGGATCAGCCCAAACTCGCGGGGCAGGACCTTTTTGAACAGTTCGTAGTCCCCTGTCTCCGCCCCTTTCAGTCGGCTGTACACCTCCCTGGCTGTGGAGTCCAGTGAGGGGATGAGAAACTGGAGCCTGTCTGCAGGGTCAACCCGGTGCAGCTCGCAGATATTCTCAAAGGCCGTCAGGAAGGTATCCATGTCCTCCTCCTCCTTACGCTGGGCCAGGAAGCACTTATCAAAGCTCTTTGCAGTCTTGGGTCCCCCCTCACTCACCGCAGCCGGGGCCTACCTGCTCCTCAGCCTGGCCAGTTCCAGCTCATGCTGACATTGTTTCTCCTCATGCTGATGCTGTTTCTCCTTCTCCTCCAGTTCATGCTGACGTTGTTTCTCCTTCTCTTCCCGCTCCTGCTTCAGTTCTTGCTTCCTTAACTCAAGCTCTTTCCGTCTCATCTCCCATTCATATTCCAGCCGCCTCCTCTCCAGGGACGGGGAGCTCCACCGGGACGATCCCCTGCTGGCCGCTGGGGTCAGGGTGCCCTCGGTATTCGCTGGGCTTCCCCCAACCCCTCCCGTAGGTATAGGTAAGCAGGGTCTCGGGATGTACTCGGCAGCAGTCTGACCCCTCCCAGCCAGGTCAGGCCCCGGAGCCCACGCTGAATCCGCCGGGCGGCTTCCCTCAGGGATAGGGCTCGGTTCATCCAAGCGATCCTTCTCCTCCAGCTGGGCAATTAGCTGTTCTTTGGTGGACCTCCCAATGCGCAGCCCCCTCTGCCTGCACAGCTCCACCAGGTGGCTCTTAAGGCGTTTAGCATACTGTCACGGACTCACAGATCATGCCCACTCTTGGCCCCGTGCGGTCCATGGGGGCGGGGGTGCCCCTTTCAGTGAGACAGCCCTTCTCGGGGGTCCACTCTTTTTTGGGGTCAGACCCCTCCACCTCCTGGACCCGCACCTCTCTGAGCCTTAGCACGTCTGTCTCTGCCGTGGGCCCCCTCAAAGAGTCCACTCGCTCTGGACCCCC
This sequence comes from Actinemys pallida, assembly GCA_023634205.1. NCBI lineage: Eukaryota > Metazoa > Chordata > Testudines > Emydidae > Actinemys > Actinemys pallida. Next base: position 2,081,133 of record JALMGD010000024.1, read on the forward strand.
AGGACCTCCACCCCCGAAGGGGTTGATGCAACCCTGTTCTCTAGACCAAAGTGACTCTCAGCCAGCATAAAACAGGAGGGTTTATTGAGAGTTGAACACAGCACAGGAAACTCTCAGGGCCTCAGGCCTGGCCTCCCTCAGCACAGCACATCCCAGTCTCTCTGCATACAGGTGGGCTCTGCCTGCTCCCCCTCTCCAGCCCAGAGCCCCCCCTGCTCCCAGCTGGGCATCTGAGATCACCGGCCCCAGGCCCCGCCTCTGTCCATTGTCTTCTCTCCAGGTAAACAGGGTTGTAAACCGGGGCCTCCTCTCCTTGCTTCTGTCCTCTGGCTGGAACCGGCTGGTTAGGTCACTGGGTCCTCACTCTGCAGCCCATTGTCCGCCCACTGGCCAGAACCGGTTGCGTCTCCTCAGCTGGGCCTCCGGGTCACCAGGTCACCAGGTCACCGGTCGCTGGGGTATCCATCCTCCCAGCCATCGGCTGGGTCCCCAAGTCTTCTCTCCGGTCCTCTGCAAAACAAACTCCCTCTCCCCTCACCTCGTTAAACCAGTAATACCCAGGGAAACTGAATCCCACCCCCTCTGCATGCAAACCACTGAAACTCCACAGAAAACAAGAAACCCCCCCACTTCATCACACATACATCCTACTGTTGGCCGCTCGCCGGCCTGTGCTCTCAGCTTTCCACTTTCCAGGGAGACCCCTAGTGTGCCAGCCATTCTTCAGGTCACCACCTCTCTGCCAGGGTCGGGCTGCAGACTCCTCCACCCTGGGACCGCTCGCTGCGATCCCCCGGGGGACCCTGTTACTGCAAAAGTCCTTCTCTCTGGTCACACACTCCCAGGGGTTACTCGCCCCCTGAAACCGTCTCTCTCCGACTGTTCAGCCCACCTGGTCCCCGTCGATCCCCCTTCATTTTCCTGCTCCCCAGTCACTTACTGCAGGAAGCGCCGTCCACGGGGTGCAGTAGATCCCACCTTTGCCACCAGTTGTCACACAGTGTGGAGGGACACAAGGCCCTGCACCCCCGGCTTCCTGCGATTCACCATGACTCTCAGCCAGCCAGTAAAGCAGAAGATTTGTTTAGAAGACAGGAATACAGTCCAAGACAGGTCTTGCAGGCACAGACAACAGGACCCCCACCCCCAGTTAGGTCCATCTTGGGGTCCCAGGGGCACCACAGCCCCATTGGGGGAGGCAGAGCCCCGGCTGGGCTCCCTCCATTACCAGCCAGTTCCTGAAAACTCTCTCCCCAGCCTTTGTTCAGTTTCCCAGGCCAAGGTGTCACCTGGCCTCTAACCCCTTCCTGGGTTCTCATGTTACATGCTCAGGTATTCTCCCTCAAGGCCAGTCTCCCATCCCCCAATGCTGACCATCCTAGCCACACTCCCCTGCCTTCCCAGCCAACACTCCCCACTCAGCATTCAAAGACCACATTAAGAACAGTCCCAGTTCATCACAGGGGCGTTGTGGGGTCAGGAGACTGAGTGGAAAGAAAGTGGGGGACCGAGGACTGAGGGGTCAGGAGCAGGAGGGGGGCAGTGAGAGGGGAAGCTGCCGAGGGGTGGAAATGGCAGCTCCCTCCTAGGGGGCACCATCTGCCCCTCCCCCCTCACACTTCCAAACAATCCTGCCCCCCGGCTCTGACCTTTGGGGGGAGCCTGTCTACCCTCAAACTCCTGCCCCCCATCCTGGCACTCTCCCCTCAACCCCCCTCCTCACACCCCCAACCTACTTCCCTCAAACTCCCAGCTCCCCCCATCTGGCTCCCCCGAAACACCTGCCATGGGGGGGCCCAGAAGCGCCGGCGGCTAAATCACTCTGCGCCCTGTTGTGTTCATGGAGATGCAATAAAGGCTCAAGGTGCGAACATGCCCCAGCCTCTGCCCCACACTGAACAGGGGGAAACACGGGCTGAGGGTGGGGTCCAGAGCCTGCAGCCTGCTCAGCCCCATGGCAAACCCCCCATTGACCCCTGGGACCGGCTGTTACAGACACAGCAGAGCAGGAACCAGGGGAGCTGTGGCAGGTGCCGTGTGAAACGTGGGGTTTGGTCCAGCCCCAGCCCCGGCTCCATTCGCTGGAGTGAGTCTCTAGCAGGAAAATCCCCCGGGTTTGAGCATCTCCCCGCTGGCCCCGGAGACTCTAGCGACTGTCCTGGGGGCAGAGGAGCCAGTGGAGCTGGGCTGGAGCTGGTGTCGCAGCGGCTGCTGTTAAAGTCCGACCCCGTTTCTGCCCGGGTTGGGGGTTCGGCCAGGGGAGGGGCAATGGCATCGGGGTCCCTCTCTCCGGCCGCTCTGCTCAGGACATCTCCGCAGATCAGGGTCCAGATGGCCCGGGAGAGCCTGGAGACAGGGGGTGGCAGCCACAACGGTGAAGCGAGTCTCTTTCTTTAAGGCCCCAAAGGGTGGTGGGCGGCACAGCCCGTCCCCGCAATATTTTATCCACCAATGAGGCCTCGTTTCTAACACCCCAATTGTGGGTCACAGATTTCTGCTCCCCCACTTCTCCCATATACCAGGCGGGCCCCAGCCCGGCCCCTGGGTTCTGTCCAGCGGCCGCTCGGGTTGGACTAATCCCGTCTTTCTGTCTCGCCAACTTTCCCCCCAACGTTCATTCGTCCAGGTTCTCTTGACACTGCCTGAACTTCTCACTCACCTTTGTCGGCTGAACCCACCACGAGGGGACATTTGGAGGCTCCGGTATCACAGCCGCCCCCTGGCGTGGGGAGGTTTGGGGGGCAGGGGAGTAGGAATCTCTGGGAGTTTGTACAATAGAAATGCAGGCTGGGGAGGTCTAAGGAGAAAGGGGGGTGAGAAAAGGGGCTCGGGGACCCCACTGCAGAGAGTGGAGGGGGACAGACACCTGGGGGCAGTAAGTGCCATTATTCCAGCTCCAGGGCCAGACGCAGCACCCCACACACGGGGCCGAGGGATCTGTCTCTGGGCACTGGGCGGGGAGGGGCTGCAATTCTGCGGGATGGGGGGGCCCGGCTCAGGGCTGGGCGATGAACCCTGGTGGTCCTGGGGGATTTAACGACCCAGGGAAAGCGCTAGGACCAAACGCACCCTGCCCAGTGCGGCCCTGGATGGAAGGGAGATGACAGCAGGTGTCTGAGGGGGAGGCTGTAACTGGGGGTGACTGGTTTAGACTCGATTAGGACCCCCAGGCAGGAGCTGGCTGCGAAGGGGCAGGTGGCAGGTAGGAGAGGTGACCGTGGCTGTGAAATGCTGGGTGCCCGGTCCTAAGGAAAGGGAGCGGGTGGTGCTGGGAATCTGGCCAGGAAGGGGTTGTTATTGAGTGCCTGGCCCCACAGTGCTCTGGCCTCCCCACAGACAAAGGCGGTGCCCTCCTGATACCGGGGCTTGCTACAGCACCACTCCCCACTGACAGCCCTGGGCACAGTCCAGCCTGGCTGGGCCAGCGAGGGGGACCCCGGCGCCTTCCAGGGACTGTTCCGTGGGGATCCCAATGTGCCCAGCGCAGGGGCGGCTCATCCAGCTGGCACCACAGGGGGCTGGTGCGATTCTGGGGTGCGGCTCTCAGGTCGGGAGCTGCCTGAGGGTCTATTCTCCAAGACGGGGGTGTTTGGGGACAGGCAGAGTTCGTGCCGGTGTCTCAGCCCCTCGAGGGGAAGTGGCTCGTCCCCCGGGGAGATTCTCTTCTCCGCATGCCGGATCCAGGTTCCTGGGGGTGCAGACAGACGGCAGGTTAGAGGGACCCGTGTTGCCCTGGGCCCAGGACCAGATTAACTTGTTGTGGGCCCAGCGCCAAACATATTTGTGGGCCCCCTGGGACAGGAGATTGACACAGAAATTGTCTTTGACACAGCAGATAGCAGCACAGGTTTTATTAACAATAGCAACACGAAGTGGTTTGACTGAGTAAGTTACTCACATTAATGCTTGCTATGTAATATACAAATTACTTACCTGAAGCAAGACTACTGTGAAGAATGATGCTGTAAATAAAATGTATGAAAGTTTTCTTCAGATTTTTTGACGTGCCTTTGCTGCAGTAAATGCTTCAGTTCAACTAGAGACGTCTATGGAGTTTACCATCTCCGAGTCAATGGATAACAGAGTAAGACTGTTAAGACTTTCTTGAATCATTGTAGCACATAAAGCACTTTTTATCCTTTTTAAATGTGAAAAAGACCTTTCACCACTGCAGTGTGACACTGGTAGTGTCAGGTAAATGCGCAGTCCAACAAAGACATTTGGAAAGGCTGTTTGCAAATTATGCGTGTTCATTATAGTCAGCATTTGCAGTGGTGTAGGCAGAGCTTGTGATAACGGCTTGTGTGAACTCCCCACGGACCGCACGGGGCCAAGAGTGGGCACGATCTGTGAGTCCGTGACAGGTTGGAGGGAAGCTGCTTTACAAGTGAGCACCACTGTACCCATTCTTCAAAGATCTCTTCATCAAGGTCACCTGGATAGAATTCAGTGAATCTTTGGAGAGACTCTTTAACAGCGGTCCTGTCAAGGTCACCTGTTAAAAAACAGAAACGGTTCTTTATTTCCGAATGTGCCTGAATTCTTCAGTTGAGATGGCTGACAAGTGAATCAATTATGGTGTAGAATGATTCAACTTTGAACTTCTCTTCCCCTGTCAGCACAAGAGCAGGTTCTTCACTATCATCAGCCATACGCTTTGGATGACGTTGCCGCTTTACCTGAAAGTTAGCTGTAGAACTTAAAGACATTGCAGCTTCCTGGTATTCCTTAAAATTACTCCGTTGTGCTGCCACAAACTCAGAGAGTGACTTCAGCAGCATCACAGCTGTGCCTAAGTCCATTGTTTCAGACTGCAGAAGTTGACTCGTTTTCTTTACTCTTGTAAGAATACTACTCCACAATGTTGTCATAAATGCAGTCTCCAACTGATCCATGGTTTCAACTAATGAGTTTGCCTCTGCTCGTTTTTCACCGTTCTGCACAGTGCCTGCACCAAAAGCCTGAAGCACGGATTTACAGCGTTGGTAGTTGCATGATAAACTGTGAAGTGCCTCTTGTGTCACCGAGGTGCTTTAGGAGAAGTTCTCTCTTACTGGCCTCAGATGTGTCCTCATTCAGAGAATGTTGCAACAGGCCCCAGCGATAAGTTGAACCTGAGAAAAAAACAGTTTTTGGAGAAATCCAGAAACTGTAATTGCATCAGTGCATGACTCTGCAGCAGCAACACCACATAGATGTAGTGAGTGGGTCACGCATGGGATGTACATGGCTTTCTCATTGACTGCAATTACCCGAACTTGCCCACCAGAATAAATGCCAGACATGTTACTAGCATTGCGTATGTTTGACCTCCACAGTCCTTTAGATTGATATTTAGTTCATTACTCAGGGTTTCATTGATAACATTAAACAGATGAAGAGGTGCATGCGATGTAACTGGAACAAAATTCAAGATGCGTTCTACAGGTGTGCAGTTATTCAGCACGTAGCACACAGTAAATGTCAGCTAATCAGTATGGCTAACATCCGGTGTGGAATCAACCCTGAAGGAAAAATACTTAGCCAGTTTTAGCTCATCCACGATGTTCTGCTTTACCTTGTTAGCCAGGAGTTTGATGAACTCTTCACAGATTGTTGATGGTAGATGTGATGTTGTGCCCCGACCAGCATTCCCATACTTGTTGATGTGGCAGTCCAGGGAAGCTGCCATTATTAAGACTGCCAAAGGTTTCATTAGACCCTCTGTCACGGAGTGTGGGGGGACTCACGGCCCTGCACCTCTGACTTCCTGCGATTCACCATGACTCTCAGCCAGCCAGTAAAGCAGAAGGTTTATTTAGACGACAGGAACACAGTCCAAGACAGGTCTTGCAGGCACAGACAACAGGACCCCCCTCAGTTAGGTCCATCTTGGGCTCCCAGGGCGCCCCAGCCCCCTTGGGAGGTCAGAGCCCCCTCTGCCTCCCAGCCATCTCACCAGCCAGCTCCTGAAACTCCCCCTTCAGCGACCCCTCCCACAGCCTTTGTTCAGTTTCCCGGGCAAAGGTGTCACCTGGCTCCAGCCCCTTCCTGGGTTCTCATGTTACATGCTCAGGTATTCTCCGTGGGTCAGTCTCCCATCCCCCAATGCAGACTATCCTAGCCACACTCCCCTGTCAGCATTTAAAGACCACAGTAAGAACAGTCCCATTTCGTCACACCCTCTCAGTGCCAGACCTCGTGTTGTCAGAAATTGAATTGTTGTTACGACTCGCTTCAACGCTTCTGTATAGCCATCTGCTGTCTGTTTATCAAGGGTTTGAGTTTTTGATAAAAGCATTCCATAAGTGGTGAGAGCTTGTTGGTGCTCAGTAGAACTTTCATGTTCACCAAGTCTGCCAATGTGAGCCCAGGAATCAAATCCTCTCTTAGCTAGTGCAGATGCGCTGTTCGGAGAAAACAATTTGCACAGAAAAGAGCAGACAGAGCCAGTTGATGGTGAGTATATGAGTCAGGGCCTTTCAATAATTTCACCATTTGGGGAAAACTTGGTTGAAGGCTGTGTGATGAAGTGGGGGGTTTTCTTCATTTTTTCTTGCTTTATTTCCAATGGTTTGCATGCAGAAGGGGTAGGACGCAGTTTCCCTGGGTGTTACTGGTTTAACAAGGTGAGGGGAGAGGGAGTTTGTTGTTACAGAGAACCAGCGATGAAACTTGGAACCCCAGCCAATGACCTGGAGAATGGATAACACAGCCGGGTGACCTGGTGACTTGGTGACCGGGAGGCCCAGCTGGGGAGTCACAGCCGGTTCTGGCCAGTGGGAGGACAATGGGCTGTAAAGAGAGGACCCCGGTGACCTGACCAGTCAGTTCCAGCTAGAGGGAGGCAGAGGACAGAAGAGGGGAGAGGAGGCCCAGGCGACCCTGTTTACCTGGAGAGAAGACAATGGACAGAGGCGGGACTTGGGGGAGGTGATATCAGATGCCCAGCTGGGAAGCAGGGGGGCTCTGGGCTGGAGAGAGGGAGCAGGCAGAGCCCACCTGGATGCAGAGGAGCCTGGGATATGCTGTGCTGAGGGAGGCCAGGCCTGAGGGTCAGAGAGTTTCCTGTGCTGTGTTCAGACACTCAATAAACCCTTGTGTTTTACGCTGGCTGAGAGTCGCTCCGGCCTAGAGAACAGGGTTGCATTATTCCCTCTGGGAGTGGAGACCCCAGGGGTCCAGAGTGAGTGGATTCCCTGAGGGGGCCCATGGCAAGAGACAGACGTGCTAAGGCTCAGAGAGGTGCAGCTCCAGGAGGTGGAGGGGCTTAACCCCTGAGAGAGAGTGGACCCCCAAGAAGAGCTGTCATACTGAAGAGGGTTCCCCCCAGGGACTGCATGGGACCAAGAGTGGGTACGATCTGTGAGTCCATGACAGGGTGGAGCCCCCCAAAGCCCCGCCCTTCTCCCGTGGTCCTGCCCCACCCTGGTATCCCCTTGTGTGTGTTACTCACAGTCGGAGTCTTGTTGAGATGGAGCCTTCAACAACCCCATAGGGCTGGCATTAAAAGAGAGAAAATCCCTTTGTAAATGTCAGGAAAATTCTCCAACACACCCAGAGAGCCCTCCATGCTGCCTCACGCTGAACCCTTTTCCCTAACCACAGCCCTGCCCTAACCACGAGACACCACTTCCCTCCCAGACCAGGGAGAGAAGCCAGGAGTCCTGGCTCCCAGTCCCCCCTGCTCTAACCACTAGACCCCCCTCCCCTCCCTGCGTGGGAGAGAACCGAGGAGCCCTGTGACCCCAGCAGGTCGATCGGGAGGGGGAGGAGCCGGGTTCCTACCTGCTCAGTCTCGGTGCGGCTCCTTTTCCTGCAGAGGGACACAAACCAGAATCCCCCATGAGCCGATCGGGATCCCCCGGTCCCAGTGCCCGGCCACTCACCCCCACAGGGCAGCAGGGATGGGGGTGCCTTGGGGGGTCGCCTCTGCTGCTGGTGCTGAGCCTGGATCCCTGCTGGGATGGGCCGGACCAGCACGGGGCAGCACAACAGTAGAGCATGCGCCGGGGGGAGGGGCAGATTAGCTCGGGGGGGCTTTTCCTGTCCCCAATCCTCCCTCGTTAGTGACTTATTATAATGAACCTGATCCACAGGCTGGTAGTTCCCATGGCATCCCAGTTACCTGAGAGGTACGGTGCTGGCGGCTCATTATACAGGGACCCCTCGCTCAGCGCTGAAATGCGGCCACCTCTGGGGTGTGACAGCTGTGTGTACAGGGAATTCACATGTAATAGTGCGCTCTGCTGAGCCCCCCCTGCTCCTTGGCTTTCCCAGCACAGTCCCGCATCCAGGCCGTGACCCCATCCCGCCCTGCTTAGTAGCAAGTTTAACCCTTCCCTCGCTGGCGGGGGGGGACACTCACTGGCTCGGGTTTTTCTGAAGCAGACGAAGGCCACGAGGAGGAGGATGGCAGTTGCGTGTTCGCCCCAGCAATGATGGGGCTGGTCAGAACCAGAAGTTCTGAGCCGCCTGGGAAACAGCAGCAGGCCGTGAGTGCTGGGAGCGTCTGGTCTGTTCCCCTTCCCCTCCCCATCCCCTCCCACCCGCAAGGCACATGTGTCAGAAAATTCTATGGGGAGGATGTCGGGGGACCCTGAGGAATCAAGTGGGGTCAGAGCCAGCAAGATTTGGGGGACTGTTAGCACCAGGGGGTGCTGGGCTGCAGGATGGGGGCCTCACTAGGGGGCGCTCTCCACTGGCAGTCAGGCCTGGCCCCAGCGCAGCATTAGGGGGCGCTGTCTGATCCAGCCTGGCTGTTATTTCCAACCCCACCCCGTATGGTGACTTAGCATCAGTCAGGCCTGGCCACACTATCTACGGCCAACGGGCCCATCTAGCCCGGTATCCCGCCTCCCATGCTGGCTGCCCCTGGTTGCTTCGTGGGGGGCCCCAGGCCCACTACCCCCCCGCCTTGGCCTCTGGTGGGCCCAACTTCCCCCATTAGAGGCGGGGTCATGTCTGAAGCAGGAGGCTTCGCTCTCCTCCCAAATCTGTCGAGGGGGGAGTCACTGCCCCTGAGAACAGCCTCCATCCTCCCCTTGGGCAACCACTGGGGGAAGCTGCCCCATAATCTGTGACTCAATAGACTCCTCCTTCCCCCAGTACCTGGCCCTGCGCTGCCCGGGTGGGTGGGAGCTGGCACCGCTCCAGGCTGGGGAAGGTCGGTTCCCCCTGCGGGAATAGAACCAGCGTCTCTCAGTGGTTGGGGGGAGGGGCTGAAACAGCAACTCAGCGATCCCCCCCTCCCCTCCGTGACTCAGCATCGATTCTCAGGGTCTTTCCCGTGTGTGGGGTGGGCGGGGGAATTTATGTGGCTAGGATGGTGCCGGCTGGGCAGCCCCTGGGCCTTGACTCCTCTGTGTATGTGTGTGAATGGGGCAGCTTGGGGGAATATCCTCCTGGGAAAGGCCCCCTGCTCTGCTGCTCTTCCCTGGCTGGGGACCCCCTAGTGACTCTGTGCAACTCCGCGGCCAGGCGTCCCCTCTGCTGGGCCCAGGGCAGAGCCTGGCTCTGAGTGTCCCATCTGCGCTGAGTCCCCCTGAGGGTCCGGCTGAGCGTGGGGCTCTGGACACCAAGCCGGGCCCCTCACCCACTACCACCAGCTCCTCGGGGTCGCTGGCCTCTGACCAGGTGAAGGGATCTGTTTCGTAGTGATAATAGCAGGTGTAGCTCCCTCCGTCTCCCCGTCTCATGGTGTGGATGAGAAATTCCCCCCAAGCCCCAGCAGGCTCCGCGCGTCCCAGCGGGGTCCGATCCCCGACCTTAAACAGAGAGAACCTGGCGTCCCGGCGACCAGCCCAACACCGAACGGTGACATCCTGCCCCAGGGCGGTCGCCCCGCTGGGGCTCAGGGAGATGGCAGGTCTGGGGTACATCTCTGCACTCAGAAGGAGACAGAGGGTGAGACACCAACCCCGGCCCAGTCCCTGGGGTCTCACAGCTTCCTCCCACTGGGATCCCACAGGCTGCACCGAGCTCCTGTATCCCGGCCCCCCAGAACTGGGGTACCCAGAGCAACCCACCCCCTCCAGCCAGGAGGGGTGCGCCCTGCTCCCCTGACTGCCCCAGCCAGGGACTACTCCCCACCTACCTCTCCCCCGCCCCGGGGAGTTGCGATCTCTCCCCACCCTCTGCCCTAGGGGTGAGATCTCACAACTGCTGGTCCAACGAGAACCAAGACCCAAATCAGAGATCTATGTGAGTCTGTGACCCATAAGTACTGATCAGCTGATGTACCCAAGCCAGCACTGGGGATGATGCCAACTCAGGAGCCCCTTGACTTTGACTCCTCTGTGCATCCCCAGATTGGGGGCAGGTGTGGGAGCTTCCTCCTGGGAAAGGCCCCCTGCTCTGCAGCTCCCTCTGGGGGCAGGGATCCCCACTCCCTCGGCCTTGAACCTCCAGCAGCTGCTGCTCTCACCTGGCTGGGGAACCCCCCCAGTGGGCCGCAGGGCTCAGGGCAGAGCCTGGCTCTGAGCATCCCATCAGCACAGAGACTCCCACAGAGACTGGTTGGGTGTGGGGCTGTGAGCAGGGACACTGAGCCAAGCCCCTCACCAGCTCCATGGGGTCACTGAGCTCTGATCAGACGGGCAGGTCCGATTTGGTGCTATATCGGCAGCTGTAGCTCCCTGCATCTCTCCGGCCCACATGGTGGATGGGAAACTCAGCCAGGTCCCCAGCAGGCTCTGTGTCCTGCAGCATGTTCGGGTTTCCATCTTTGTACAGAAGGAACCTTATGTTCTGGTGCCAACCCCAAAACTGGATGGTCACGGCTCCACCCTGGGCGACCTGCACCCCCCGACCCCCCGCTGCAGCTCAGGGAAATGGAGGGTTTAGGGGAGTTGAGCTCTGCAGTGAGAAGGAGACTGGCCGTGAGACAGACCCCAGCACAGTCACTGCTCCTCGTCCACACCGCACAGTCCCTGAGACGGGGTCCCTGGGAGAAAACCCAGCCAGAGGAACCTCTCCGACATCCCAGAGATTCCTGGGAGCTACGACCAAAACTGCCTAAAATCCAGAACACCCCTCTGTACCTGTCTATTTACTAAATGGGCTTCCCACCACCCCAGTCTGGGAGCCAGGATGCCTGGGTTCTATCCCTGGCTCTGGGAAGGGAGTGGGATCTAGTGGTTAGATGGGGAGGGGGCTGGGAGTCAGAGGTGCTGGGTGCTGCACAGACACGGGGAGAAAAAGACCCCGCCCTAAAGCCAAGCCCTGACTATCTAACCAGACACAAGGTGCAGGAACCATGATTATCCCCTGTTCGTAAAAGGGGAAATGGAGGTACGGGCAACCCAAGGTCCCCTCGGAACAGGGATCCCCCCCCATTCCCCAATCTCCAGTGGCTGGGGAACCCCTCAGTGACTCTGTCCCTGATCCTCGGCTGCGTGTCCCCTCTGCTGGGCCTTGGGCTCAGGGTAGAGCCTGGCTCTGAACGTCCCATCAGCCCAGAGACCCCCTGTGCGTCTGGCAGGCTGTAGGGCTGGGAGTGGGGATGCTAAGCCGGACCTCTCACCTGCTACAACAATCCGCACGTAATCACTGGGATCCGACCTGTTGGGCGGCTCTAATCTGGAGCGAGATTGACAGCTGAAGCTCCCTGAGTCTTCCCATCTGGTGCTGGGGATGGTGAATTCACCCCCATCCCCAGCAGCATCCATCTGCCAGAATTTGATTCCATCTTTATACAGAAATAACCTCCTGGCCTCGCACCGACACTGACAACGGATGGTGATGGCTCCCCTGGGGCGATTACACTCCTGGGATGGATGGAGATGCAGGGTCTGGGTGCAGGGAGCTCTGCGTTCACACACAAACAGGAGTGAGATGGGGAGACACAAACCCCTCCCCGTGTGTCTGTAACCTGCCCTTAGCGCCCAGCCCCAGGGACAGCGCCAGGGCTAACAGACACCTCACTGCATCCACAGTCTGTTACTCCTGGGGCAATTCTGTGCATCTGCAGATGCACTAAGGTTGCCAATTTTGGTTGGATGTATTCCTGGAGATTTCATCACATGACATAATCTTAAATTAAAGACTAATCTATCATACCTGGAAAATCCAGGCCAATCCTGGAGGGTTGACAACCCTAGGACATGCACAATTCATCTGTCCTGCGTAATTCTGTTTTTTCCCCCTCAGAAAATATATTCTGCCCAGAAGTGCTGCAGTTCCACATTTTGCCCAGCAGACGCCGCTGTGGCGCCAGACCACCCAGCAGCATGAACACAGCCCTTTGTTCTGGCAGCACAGCGGCCCCTAGTGGGGAAAAAGGCGGAACTGCAGCACTTCTGGGGCAGAATGTATTTCTGTGGGGGGAAAAATTCTCTGCCTGCCCGTGCTGCAGAATTCCCCCAGGAGCAGAAGTTCATCACAGCACCAGCCGCAGAGCCAGGTTATTGCAGAGTGGGGCACCCAGGGCTGCTGGGGGGTCACAGACTGGGGCTCAGGAGCTAGTGGGGTGACAGCGTTGAGTCTGGGGACTATGGAGAGGGCCTGCAGGGACACATGGGGATGGGGGATGCAGGGAAAGGGGCTGATGTGCCTGACTTAATGGAAGAGATTGAGGTCAACCAGGGTCTGCATGGGGGAGGCTTCCCAGCTCCCTAACAATCCCCCCCCACACCCAACACCTTCCAGGTTCACTCCCGGGCTCCTTCCCTCTCCCTCAGCTCCTCCATTACTCCTGACTCCCCCAGGCCTTTGCACTGCTTCTGACAGGTGCAGGAAACACAGTTCTGTCGTGTAATTTAAATGAATTACTCAACGTTCTGTGTTAATATGCCTAGTGAGGAAACTATATTTTCCTTAAATTACCAGAATTTTTTTTGGTCTCTATTGTTATAGACATACTCGTTGACAGATATTTTGAAGTAAATGACCAAAATAATCGATATTGGCATGATTATATTGTGTTATTTTGACAAATTAAATTTGCAGAATTTTCTAATAGTGTGTGCAGAATTTTTTATTTTTTAGTGCAGAATTTTTATTTTTTTGGCGCAGAATTCCCCCAGGAGTATACAGTTGTCCAGGCTAGTGGGAAGTGAATTCAGTACTGGGGATGGTGCCAGCTGAGCAGCCCCTGGGTCCCGACTCCTCTGTGCATCCCCAGAGCGGAGGCAGCATCCCCCTGGGAAAGGACCCCTGCTCTGCAGCTCCCCCTAGGGTCAGGGTTGGATTTGGTGCTATATCAGTAGCTGTAACTCCCTGCATCTCACCAGCTCATACTGTGAATGGGAAACTCAACCACGTCTCCCGCGAGGCCCGTCATACACCGTGTGTCCAGTTATCCTGCTTTATTCAGAAGGACCCTCTCTACCCAACACTGACACTCACACCGGACAGTCACGGCTCCTCCTGGGGTGACACCCCCCCCCCCCCCCCGCTGGGGCACAGGGAGATGTTGGGTTTGGGGTAGCTGGGATCTGCCGGCAGGAGGAGAGACCGAGAGACACAGACCCCGGCACGGTCACTGCGCCCCGTCCCCACAGCCCGGCCCCAGTGACGAGGCTGATACAGGTGCCTGCAGGAAGAGAGTCTCCTGGATGCTTTTCCCCCGAATCCAAGACCAAGGGAGCTGGGCTAGCGACACAAGAGACATGGCGTCCCCCACCCCTCAGCAGGGCAACGGCGCGGATCGATCTGCAAGGAGCCCATGGAGAGGTGGCTGGAGCAGGGCAAGAAGAGGCCGAGGGGACCTAGAGACCAATTGTGTTTTATCTCCTTCAGCTGGGGAAGGAGAAATCAGTTCAGTGGGGAATGATCACAAGTGAATCAGAGTTCGCTGGTGTAGCAGGAACTGCTGCGTAGCGTCACAATGGGAACTATTGCTGAGCTCGCCTGAACAGTAACTACCATTGGCTGAATTCAACCCACTTCATGGGCAACAATTTACATTCATGGAGCACCAGAATCTGGAGTTAGATCGTACCAGGCACTAGGCCAGAACCCCACCGCTCTACGGTCCCTTCGCGGCTTCTCTGATTGCAGCCTCTGTACGTCCGGAGTTTGCAGTGAAATTTCTTAGGATGGTTCATTGCCGCTTGAGCCATCCTCTTGCGCCATCTCTGTTGGCTGTTCTGAGTAGGGTGACCTGATGTCCCGAATTTATAAGGACAGTGCTGATATTCAGGGTTTGTCTTATATACGCGCCTAAAACCCTCCACTCCCTGTCCTGACTTTTCACCCTTGCTATCTGGTCACCCTAGTTCTGAGTTCGAGCTCATATCAAGTCAGCTAGTCCTCCATGCCATCTCTGTCCCCTTGTGAACGGGACTTTCTCCCTGCCAGCTCTGTGTCTGGCGCCCTTCTGATGATACAGCTCAGCCACCGGGGTCCCTATCCACTGGCTCCTCACTTGCTGGATCCCTTCATTTCTGGGGCCGGTTGCTACCTCGCTGGCTGCTGGTGTCTCTCTCCAGGGGCTGGGCAGCCTCCCTCCAAACTCTACCGGCCCTTTCTACCGGGAGCGCTCCGGGCTGTGGGGACCTGCTGTCTGCTGTCCCATCTGTTTTCTTTCTCACCCTACTTCAGCTGCTCAGGAATCTTGTTTCGCGGCTGTTTTCGAGGAAGCCCTCCTTCCTCAGCCCCAAATCTCCAGCAGCTGCTCCTTATCCCAGCTGGGAACCCCCCAGTGACTCCATCCCCGCTCCCCAGCCAGTCCTCCCCTCTGCTGGGCCCAGGGCTCAGGGCAGAGCCTGCCTCAGAGTGCCGAGCTCCCCTGAGGGTCCGGCTGGGGGTGGATCTAGGAGGAGGGACACCAAGCTGGGCCCAAACCTGCTACCATCAGTTCCACGGAGTCGCTGGGCTCTGACCAGATTGGTGGGTCCCACTTGGTCCTATATTGGCAACTGTAGCTCCCTGCGTCTCTCCGGCTCACGTTGCGGATGGGAAACTCAGCCAATTCCCCAGCTGGCTCTGCATCATGCAGCACGTTCGGGTTTCCAGCATTGTACAAAAGGAACTTCATGTTGTGGTGCCGACCCTGATACCAGATAGTCACGAATCCCCCCAGGGTGACCCCCCATTTAGGGTTAAGGGAGCTGGAGGGTTTGGGGTAGTAGGTCTTTGCAGTGAGAAGGAGACAGGCCATGAGACAGACCCCAGCACAGTCACTGTGCCCCATCCTCACTGCACGGTCCCAGAGACGGGGCCCCTGGGAGAAAACCCAGCCAGAGGAACCGCTCCGAGATCCCAGAGATTCCTGGGAGCTACGACCAAAATTGCCTAAAGACCTAATTCCAGAGCACCCCTCTGTACCCGTCTATCTACTTAATGGGCCTCCCAGCCCAGTGTCTCCCCTTCCTATTCCAGTATCTCCCCCCGGATGAGTACACATCAGCCACCAGTAGGTGCTGCGTCTCTGGGTCCCCGTAGCACTGGTGAGACTGCGACGGGAATATTCTGTACAGTTCTGGTGTCCGTGTTATTAAAAGAACGGTGAAAAATTGGAGGAGGTGCATAAAAGAGCCATAAAAATCATGGGAGAGTTCGAGAATGTGGCTTAAAGTGAGATATTTAAGGGGTCAATCTCATTTTGCTGTGGAAGAAGATTGAGAGGTGATTTGATTACAGTGGAGAAACACCTTCCTGGAGAGAAAATAACGAGTCCCAAAGTGCCCTTCAATCTAGCCACAAAAGGCAGAACAAGAACCAGCGGCTGCCAGCTGAAGCCAGAGACATTCAAATTAGAAGCCAGGCACCAATTTTTAACAGTGAGGGTGAAGTGGTGGATTCTCTGTTTCCTGATGTCCTCACATCACAACTGGGTGTCTGTCTGGGAGGTGTGTTTTAGTGAAACACAAGCTATTGGGCTTATTATGGGGGTAAGTGTGTGAAACTTCCTGGCCTGTGAAATCCAGGTCAGATTAGGAGAGCAAATGGTGGCCAAGTCAGACCTAAACATCTCTGAATCTATGAAGTGTGCGGGAGGAGGAACAGATCCTGCTGTTTTACTGTTTCTCCTGCTTGTTCCCTAGAATCAAGAGTGAGCAAGTGGGGTGACTTGGGGGAGCAGCTGAGACATCCGAACAGGCTGGCTGGGGCAGACACCAGCCCTGCGAGGGAGAGGTGGGCGTGGCAGTGACTTCACAAGGGCCTTGGGCAGGAACTCAGCCTATTGGGCAAAGGTGGTGAGGCGGCTGTGACCTCACAGAGCTCCCTTGACATCAGACATGCAGTACAGGGGGGCAGGGCAGGGGGAACCTCAGAGACCCCTGTGGCCTTGCTGCAGCAAGCCTCCTTCTCGCCGTCTCTCCTGGAGGACTGAGAGGATTTGTGTTCATGCACCTGAATGCTAAGGAGGAGCTTCTGTGGGAGTTTTCTCCTTTCCAGCTTGATTCTGTCGAAAGCCGACACCCGCTGTGGAGAAGGTAAGAGTCTCAGTGAAGGTTGGAACATTTCAGTCTGATCCAAACTTTGCCAGCTGAGTGCTGGGCTCGGAAAACACAAGGTAAGTTGGCAGGAAAATGTCCCACGTAGGAATCCGCCCCTTAATACCTGGTTAACTAATGGGTCTCAAAATGTAATTGTAAATGAGGAATCATTCTCGGACAGGTGTCTTTCTAGTAGGGTCCTGCAGGGATCGGATGTTGGCCTTACACGATTTAACATTTTGATCAGTGACTTGGAAGCAAATATAAAATCATCTCTGATAAAACCTGCAGATGACAGACAGATTGGGGGAGTGGTAAATAACAAACTGGACACGTCATTGATACAGAGCCACCTGGATTGTTTGGGAAACTGAGCACAAGCAACATAAATTTTAGTTTGTCCAAATGTAAAGTTATACCTCTAGGAACAAAAAACCTAGGTTATATGTACAAGATGGGGGGCTCTATCCTGGGAAGCAGAGACCCTGAAAAAGACTTGGGGTCATGTTTGCTAATCAGCTGACCAGGAGCTCCCAGCAGGACACTTTGGCCGAAACGGCAAATGCGATCTTTGGATGCATACTGTGACAGACCCAGACCAGTGGGGTACAGGAGTCTGGTAGAGGGCAAATATACTGGTCACTGGATGAGTAGTTTTCTGTTCCCTGAGTGACCAGAGAAGGGGCTGCACTAGAGTAATCAGGAACCTGCTAGAACCAGTTAAGGCAGGCAGGCTAATTAGGACACCTGGAGCCAATTAAGAAGAAGCTGCTAGAATCAATTAAGGCAGGCTAATCAGGGCACCTGGGTGTAAAAAGGAGCTCACTTCAGTTTGTGGTGCGAGTGTGAGGAGCTGGGAGCAAGAGGCGCAAGGAGCTGAGAGTGAGAGGGTGTGCTGCTGGAGGACTGAGGAGCACAAGCGTTATCAGACACCAGGAGGAAGGTCCTGTGGTGAGAATAAGGAAGGTGTTTGGAGGAGGCCATGGGGAAGTAGCCCAGGGAGTTGTAGCTGTCATGCAGCTGTTACAGGAGGCACTACAGACAGCTGCAGTCCACAGGGCCCTGGGCTGGAACCCGGAGTAGAGGGCGGGTTCCCCCCAAACCTCCCAATTGACCTGGACTGTGGGTTCTTCCAGAGGGGAAGGTCTCTGGGCTGTTCCCCAACCCACATGGTGAATCTCTGCGGCAAGAAAATCTGCCAATAATCGCAGGACCCACCAAGATAGAGGAGGAACTTTGTCACAATACACAGCAGAATCTCAGCTAGAAGTGGAGAGGTGCATTTGGCACTGGTGTGACCACTACTGGAATATTGTGTCCCCTTCTGGTGTCCACAATTTGAGACGGATGCCAATAAATTGGAGAAGGTTCAGAGAAGAACCACAAGAATGATTAAAGGATTAGAAAACGTGCCTGATAACGATAGACTCCAGGAGCTCAGTCTATTTAGCTGAACAAAGAGAAGGTTAAAGGATGAGCATAAGGGAACAAATATTGGCTAATGGGCTCTTCACTTTAGCAGACACAGGGATAAGAAGAGCCAATGGCTGCAAGTTGAAGTTCGAGAAATTCAGACTGGAAAGAAGGGGAACATTTTTAACTGACAGGGTTTGGACCAAGTTACCCAGGGTTGTGATGGATCCTCTATAACTGGCATTTTTAAAATCAAGACGGGATGTTTTTCTAAAAAATCTGCTCTAATTCAAACAGGAATTTTTCTGGGAGAAGTTCTATGGCCCATGTAATACAGAAGGTCGGACGAGATGATCAGAGTGGATCTTTCTGGCCTTGGAATCTATGATTCACTGGGGCCTTTGGAATTTGTCCTTTTTCACTTGCCTTTACCTCCCTTCCTCTTCTCTTTGCGTTTCTCTTTCCTTGACCCATTTCTCTCTGCTGCTCATCTTCCTGACGAGTGTGGGGCTGTTCACCAGCTGTCCTTGTAAGGGGCCCTCACAAAGAGGTGGAGCGGGAATCATGTGCTGATGGTGATTTCCCCCAGAATGATCTCCTATGGGGACTGATGCTGTCGTCTGGCCGTCTGTTCCCTTGCTCAGCTCCCAGCCCGGAGCGTCTCCACACTGATGGGCTGAGCTTGGGGTTCTCACTGAGTTAACAGGGAGGAGACTCAGGTCCCTGATGGCTGAGTGCAGTGAGGCCAAATGCTCAGTTTAATGGCATTTCTTTGTCTGTCTGTAACACAATAATTTTTGAAGACAAAGTTAAATTGATTCCAAAATTTCTGGGCATCGGTGGGAAGAACCTTGTTGATTTTGGTGACAATTGGAAACAGCAGAACCAGAAAAGCCTGATTTTCTGCACTACGCCCATTAAATTGATGCTGTAGGTGGAGGTGCTTTGTGACATCAGAGTTAACTCAGCCAGTCAGTGCTAACTCACTCAAGGTGATTTGCATAATTCAACCCCATTGGTTAAAATGAGTCAACCTGCAGGTTTTAATGGGAGAGATGACCAAGGTAGGTGGCAGGGTTAGGATTTAAGATCAGGGTTATCCTATACAATCAGGACATCTGGTGACGTTAATACACACTTTAAAAGCATATACAGTGTATGATAAAACACATGTATCTGAAAAAGTATAATACTGTAGATTTGAAAAGTATGACCATAGACTAGCTTCCTTATACAGCTGTTGTTTTTTATGACAATGTCAGTGCATTCATTTCAGTGATGTTGGCCAACCTAATAATTTCAAATGATGATTTGTAAGCAAAGTCTAAATGAGCTCTCCCTGACAGCTAGTGATGAGCTGGGACTGGGGGGGAGGCTTCAGGACCAGATTGTATTTACATTCACACCTAATCTACCTAGGTATCCAGCAAACAGAGCTGTGTTACCCAAGTGGCTGGGGTTGGGTTACAATTCAGTTGACTGCTGGGGTAATAAAATGTTGTTATTCTTATTGTATGAGTAAAGGGCAGTAGAACTGTACTTAGCCTGTGCTGATTGAGGGCATCAAGAGAGAGGGTGGGGACAGGTGTTTTGCTTGATGGTCTGCCTGAGTCACAAGTACTATTTGACCTGCCCCTCTCCACTGTTTAGAGACAGATCTGATTAGGCTCCATAGATAGTCTTTTGTTTTGTTAAGTGACCACTACAGCTGAAATCACTGATAATCAGGTCTAAGTGCTTAGACCTGCTGTGGGACAGTGTTTCTGTGGAAGAGACGGCCCGGCCTGCACTAGCAGCGAGGTTTCCCCACTGAGAGCTCAGCTGAAATCACTGAGATCTGGTGGAACCTCAAGAGATCAACTCGCAGAGGTCACAGTGGCAGGTGGCAGCAGAAGGTGATGGCGCAGGGCCATTGGCAACAGAGCGATGGAGTGAACGGTGGCACAATGAACAACAGTGGCCAGAGTGAACAGTGAGCAGATGGAGGAATGAGCAAGGTGCCTTCTTGCCTCCCACCTGGGAGGTGAACTCATGTGAAAGCACCTCTGACCTCTGCGTCTCCATTAACCAAGGAGAACACCGCTGCGTAGGGTTCAGTGTAGAACTGATGAATGAAATTGTTTTTAGTTACTCACTTTATTAATATAACTTCATAAGTAAAGTTTAAAGTTTTATGCAAATAAACAAACAGAACTTCATAAGTAAAGTTTTATGAATGAAACAGCGTTCATTCATAAAACCAGTTACCCCAATAACTGGCTGACTGACAATTAAGCCGCTTGTTGAGCCCCATGGTTCGCACTCATTGGAAAAGTCCGCTGCCGCTCAGCTCAATTAAGCCGCTTGTTAAGAGCCACAGCTGTTCAGCCGGCTGCCCTTGTACGTTTCACTTTCAATCCAATTGCTGCTTAGATCACTGAAACTTGCACTGTTTCAATATTGTAACTTCTGCTCCCTGTTTGCCATTCATGACACTTGTCCATATTGTACCTCAAACTCCATTTTAAAATGCTCATTCCATTTCTTAAACCCTGCTGTAACCTTCATTTTGCAAAACTCTGCTGTAATCTTATTAGTGTAGTTCAGATGTATGAATGAGGTATGTATGGATGATGGAATCAACCTCCAGCCCCAGCCCATCCTGATGAAATAAAGTGCAAACACCAACGGCTGAGGATGCAGACAACAGCCCTAACAAAGTAAGAAGAGTCCACCCTAAAAAGAAAAGAACAAAGGTGCAATTGAAGGAAGATTAAAGTCAGGTCCCAGGCTGAAAGTCATGTCTGCAATTGACGGGTGATCAATCACACCGAACCTAGAGGCAGCGTGACACAGCAAGACCTATAGACTCTGGATTCAAACTAAAAGCCTATAAAAAAGATGGGTGAGATGGAAGACTTTGGGTAACATTCTGCTGCCAACATCAAAGGGCATCGGTGCGCGCCCAACAGAGACCTGGCCCTTCTTCGTGCCCAGGCCAGTTAACTGCCATGAGCTGCGAACCCAAGCTGTGAAATCAGGCCATGGACTAAAGCTACGTCCAGGACTGGTAACTATCCAGCAGCTGCAGAACATTTGGGGTGTGTGTGTGTGTGTGTGTGTGTGTGTGGTGACGGGGCAAGGCCAATTGGCTATAGTAAAGTAATGGGAGACAGATATATTAGCCACAGGCTAAACAAATCCCTGTTACCAGAATAAGCAAATGGCAGCTGCTCCAGGTCAATTAAGACACCTGGGGCCAATTAAGATCTTTCCAGAAGACAGGGAGGGCCGCTAGGTTGATTGGGACACCTGAAGCCAATCAGGGGCTGGCTGAAACTAGTTAAAAGCCTCCCAGTTAGTCAGGTGGGCGCGCATGTCAGGAGTTGTAGGAGGAAGTTGCGCTGTTGGAGAGACTGAGCAGTACACACCATATCAGGCACAAGGAAAGAGGACCTGAGGTAAGGGTGAAGTGGATCTTGAGGAAGTGGTGGCTGCTGTGAGGAAGTAGCCCAGGGAATTGTACACACCCTGTTTCTAAAAGGTCAGCTACCATAGCTGATACTATTAGGGTCCCTGGGCTGGAGCTCAGAGTAGAGAGCGGGCCTGGGCTCCCTGCTTTGCCCCCCGATTAATCACTGAGACTGGAAGACAACAGAGACTGTGCGAGGGAGGGTAGCTTCTCCTCACCTCCCTCACTGGCTTATGATGAAAATGGCTCAGTAGACTGTGACCCTTGTCTCTAGAGAGAGAAAGGCTATGCGGAGGATCACAGTGAGCCTCTGAGGGTACCGAAATCTGCCAGGAAACGCGGGACCCACAGAGACAAGGACAGAGCTTTGTCACAAATATATATATATATATATATTAAGTATTAGCTATTGGTTATAGATCAAATTGTTATCATAATAAATATGGTATTTTGCCTTGTCCCCTGAAATGATCCTGTGTAATTTTATCTGCATAACAGCAGTGGAGGGAAAAGTGAGGGGCACATTAAATAAACATTTGTTTGTTGGACTATATTTTAGTGACTTTGCTCCAGAATGCTAGATTTGTGACTGGGAATGGAAACTTATATAAATGCTTCCTAGTAGGCCAATATTTTTAAAATGCATTATGTGCCAAGGTTGCTATCTCATATCGTTGCTATCTTGAAAGGTCATTATGTTGGGGAGTTTCTGTATTAAATATTTTTATTATTATAATTAATTTGTACATAAGAATGGTCATACTGGGTCAGACCAATGGTCCATATAGCCCAGTATCCTGTCTTCTGACAATGGTCAAGGCTTCTGTGAGTGGGGGTTTTTCTTGTTTTCTGTGGGGTTTCAATGGTTTGCATGCGGAAGGGGTGGGACTCAGTTTCCCTGGGTGTTACTGGTTTAATGAGGTGAGGGGAGAGGGAGTTTGTTGTTGCAGAGGACCGGAGAGGGAACTTGGGACCCCAGCCAATGGCCTGGAGGATGGATACCCCAGCAACTGGTGAACCTAAGACCCCAACCCGGAGACCCAGCTCAGGAGTTGCAGCTGGTTCTGGACAGTGGGAGAACAATGGGCTGCAGAGTGAGGACCCAGTGACATAACTAGTTGGTTCCAGCCAGAGGAGAGAAGCGAGGAGAGGAGGCCCCAGTTTACGACCCTGTTTACCTGGAGAGAAGACACTGAACAGAGGCGGGGCTTGGGCAGGGGATATCAGATGCCCAGCTGGGAAGCAGGGGGGCTCTGGGCTGGAGAGGGGGAGCAGGCAGAGCCCACCTGGATGCAGAGAGACTGGGGTGTGCTGGGCTGAGGGAGGCCAGGCCTGAGGCCCTGAGAGTTTCCTGTGCTGTGTTCAACTCTCAATAAATCCTCCTGTTTTATGCTGGCTAAGAGTCACTCCGGTCTAGAGAACTGGGTTGCATCAACCCCTTCAGGGGTAGTGGAGGCCCCGGGGGTCCAGAGCGCGTGGACTCCCTGAGGGGGCCCACGGTGAGAAACAGGCGTGCTAAGGCTCAGAGAGATGGAGGTGGAGGGGCCTGACCCCAAGAGAGAGTGGACCCCAAGAGAGAGTGGACCCCCGAGAAAGGCTGTCTCACTGAAAGGGGCACCCCCCACGGACCACACGGGGCCAAGAGTAGGCACGATCTGTGAGTCTGTGACAGCTTCAGAGGGAATGAACAGAATAGGGAATCATCAAGTGATCCATCCCCTGTTGCCCATTCCCAGCTTCTGGCAAACAGGCTAGGGACACTCAGAGCACGGTGTTGCATCCCTCCCCATCCTGGCTAATAGCCACTGATGGACCTATTCTCCAGGAATTTATCTGGTTCTTTTTTTAATCCTGTTATAGTTTTGGTCTTCACAGCATCCCCTGGCAAAGAGTTCCACTTGCCTTTATGTTGTGTGAAGAAGTACTTCCTTTTGTTGTTTTTTTAAACCTGCTGCCTATTAATTTCATTGGGTGACTGCTCGTTCTTGTGTTATGTGAAGGAGTAAATAACATTTCCTTATTCACTTTCTTCACACCAGTCAAGATTTTATAGACCTCTATCATATTCCCCCTTAGTCGTCGCTTTTCCAAGCTGAAAATTCCCAGTCATTTTAATCTCTCCTCCTGTTTCATACCCCGAATCATTTTAGTTGCCCATCTCTCTACCTTTTCCAATTCCAATATATCTTTTTGGGGGTGGGGTGACAAGATTTGCACACAGTATTCAAGGTGTGCACGTACATGGATTTATATAGAGGCAATATGATATTTTCTGTTTTATTATCTATCCCTTTAGTGATTCCCAATATTCTGTTTGCTTTTTTGACTGCCACTGCACATTGAGTGAATATTTTCAGAGAACCATCCACAATGACTCCAACATCTCTTTCTTGAGTGGTAACATCTAATTTAGACCCCATCATTTTCTATGTATAGTTGGGATTATGTTTTCCAATGTGCTTTACTTTACATTTATCAACATTGAATTTCATCTGCCATTTTGTTGCCCACTCACCCAGTTTTGTGAGATCTCCTTGTAACTCTTCACAGTCTGCTTTGGACTATCTTGAATAGTTATATATCATCTGCAAATTTTGCCATCTCACTGTTTACCCATTTCTCCAGATCATTGATGAATATGTTGAACAGTAATGGTTTCAGTACTGACCCCTCAGGGATACCACTATTTATCTCTCTCCATTCTGAAAACTCATAATTTATTCCTACTCTTTGTTTCCCATCTTTTAACCAGTTAGTGATCCATGAGAGGACTTCCCTCTTATCCCATGAAGGCTTACTTTTCAAAAGTCAATTTAAATTAAGTAATTTAAAAAAAATTATATTTGTTTTAGAAATCTAGAACTGTTATGTATTTTGGTGTAATTTGCATTATCCTTATGTTAAATTTGCATTATCCTAACAAAACATTTAATTTATTCATATCTCTTTTATATGTTGCAGATCAAATGAAAAAACAAAAAACAATGCAGCAATTTTTCCACTCAAAGGCCTCAAAAACCAACCAAGGTGAAGAACACACCAAGAACCAAGAATATATCAACATGTCATCTGAAGGTTCAAGTGGTATATCTACATCCGACCAGTCCAAAGCACAAATACAGCTACCTAGTGAAGAAACTGTCTCCAAAACCTAAAGGCAGTTCCCGATGTTTGTCAGTCAAAGTGTTCACATTTATTGAAGTTACAAAAGATGGCTACTGGTGCACCTCTTGCAAAAAAGCTTAGGAAGAAGGAAAGCTTCCCAATGCTATAATTGGTAAAAGTGGAGGAGCTTGGTTTGCCAGACCGATCGGCAAAGCCAATGCTGACAAATTACTTGAAAAGGCTGCAAAACACCAGGCCTCTGGAGTGCATCAACATGCAGAAAGCCTTATAAGCCAGTCACTGTCAAAGCCAATTTTAGAAGTACTTAATGAGGCTGTTAAGAATGCTGGAGAGACAACACAGTTCATGCGAACAAACATGGCTGTAGCATCATACTTTCTATTTAAGCAAGAGATACCACACACTACGAACTGGAGGCCAATGTTAAGTGCATTGTCACTTGTCCATCCTGAAGTTGAACATTGGTGGACTGGCAAATACTCATATCTTTCTGCAAGAAACTCAGCTGACTGGTTAGAAGCATGTGGTGCAACAGTGAAAGATTCAACAGTTGAAAAAGTGAAGAACTCTCTCACCACATTCAAAAAATTTGCATACATGGCTGATGAATGCACCGATGCAAATGGGCATCAAGTATTAAGACATTGTGTATGTGATCTTGATGTCCATGGTAGGCCAATTCCAGTAGATGCATTTCTAGATGTTCAAGTTATGGAAGACACATTGGCTGCATCTCTGACAACCCACATCTTAGAAGAGTTAAATGCTTGTCAATTGGACCCCAAACGGATATCTGCTTGTGCATTTGATGGAGCTGCAAACTTCTCAGGAAGACATGGTGGAGTACAAGCTTTGCTCAGAGAAAAGTGTAACCCTAATCTCTCCTATACACACTGCAGAGGCCACCTACTCCAACTAGCGCTAATACGAGCTGCAGAATCTTCAAACAACATTAAAAAAGCTATAAATTTAATGTCGTCATTACATTCTTTTTTCAGCAAGAGTCCCAAAAGACTGAATATCTTGGAAAATATGGAAGATACACTGGGACTGAAGTTCATATTAGTCCAACCTGAGAAAACCCGCTGGCTTTCTCATGAGCGATCCTTGGCTGTTGTCTTGAAATTACTTCAGGCGTTGTTATTGGCTCTGGAATGTATCTACCAAGATGGGATGGATCTAACTAGTGAGGCTGGTGGACTACTTTTGTTACTATGTTCAGAGAAGACTATCGCTGTTCTCTCTCTTGTAAGTCTACTGTTGAAACCACTTGGGTCATTAAACAATGCCATCCAGGCATCTGCTACAACAGCAGTAGATCTTTGTCCAGCAATAGAAGCTACCCTTGGATCAATCAGAAATATATTCATTGAAAAAGTACTGGAAGAAGCAAAGACTTCAGTCCAGAAGTTGACTAATGAAGGCATTTATATTGATTCCTTAAGTGAAGAGGACAAGAAGTTTTTGTTAAGCCAGCTGAAAAAGTACACAGACTTGATTCTTACAAATCTACAACAGCAACTTCTAGATTCTACTCAACCTCTACGTAGCTTTTACAGATCCCTGTCCTATAAAACACCGACAGTTGAGTGGAGTGAGGCACTACCAGCAATGGGGCTGCCACGTGATCAGGACAGAACAGAGAATTTGAACACAGAGTGGAATATCATACGACGAATGAATGAAGATTTGACCTCAACTTCTAGTGGCTCGACCCGATCTTTGTGCTACGTTTCCTGAGATGAAAGAAGTAGGAATTCATCACTCTCTACTCCCAGCATTCTTTTTCCTCATTGAATAGTATTTTGTGTTCTGAAAGAAGTTGCCTTCTGCCTGATCATGTGAATGAACTAATGAGCATATCAATTGAAGGAATGGAAGTACCGGACACACAAGAAGCCACCGAAGATGAACGCGCTGCATTCAAGTTCATTAACAGAGTCGTGCAAAATTTAATAAGAAACCAAGAAGGATATAGACGTAGTGCTCCATGGAAGGCTTGAGTAGCCAACTTTAATTTGTGTGATGATTTTAAAACATGTGTTATATAAAATGGTCATGAACATTTTTTCAGTTTTTACTATGGTGCCATACAGCCCCCCTTCGCCCTCATGGTCTCACTCCTCATCGGCCCTGACCGCCCACCTATAAATTCGAACACCTCCCTAATTTCAATTACTGGGGAAAACACTGGAGGGACATGGATTGGGAGGGGCAAAGGGATACGGGACCCCCCTCCCACTGGTGAAAGGACAGTAGAGTCTTCTTGTACCCCTGCCTTGGGGCTGGATTGGAGCCAGTGCCCCCCAGAGGAGAGAGACCCCGTGTCCCAATGTCCACCCCCCTGAGCCAGCCATTCCACAGCGCTGGAACAAGGAGATACCCCACTCCCCTCCCAGAGCTGGGGGTGTGTGATGTTCCCCTGGTGTTATCCAGCCCGGTGATCTGCTAGGTCACTGCAGTCCTTGACTCTGGGAGCCAGCCTCACCCTGCTCCGCTGTGAGACCCCGACTCCCGTGATGTTCACGCACAGCCTCTGGCATGTAAGTTGCTCCCAGCTATGGGAGTGAGCACTTTGGGCAGCCGCTGCTTGGACTGTGCAACCGACTGACACTAGCCGATATCTCCGGTCCCAGACACACCCCTAGGAACCTCCGTCTTGCAGTGTCCAATTATGCCTGCTAGACGCTGCAAGCTCATATGAGTTCGTCAATTTAACAAAGAAATTGATATGTACCAGGCTTGTTATCCCAAGGGAAGTCTCTGACACGCTGCAAACCAAACGCGCTGCTTCAGGTAGAATAAACAAACAGATTTATTAACTACAAAAGCTGGATTTTAAGTGATTATAAGTCAAAGCATCACAAGTCGGATTTGGTCAAATGAAATAAAAGCAAAATGCATTCTAAGCTAATCTTAACACTTTCAATGCCCTTACAAACTTAGCTGCTTCTCACCACAGGCTGGCTGGTTGCCCTACAGCCAGGCTCTCCCCTTTGATCAGCGCTTCAGTCGCTTGGTGGTGGTGTCTGCAGATGGAGGTGGAAGAGAGAGAGCATGGCAAACGTCTCTCCTTTTTATCATGTCCTTTCCTCCCTCTTGGCTTTGCCCCACCCTTCAGAGTCAGGTGAGCATTACTCGTCGCAGTCCCAAACTGACCAAAGGAAGGGGGGTGACTCACTCGAAAGTCCAACAGATCCTTTGTTGCTGCCTAGGCCAACATCCTTTGTTCCTGTGAGGCTGGGCTGGGTTTGTCCCGTACATGCCCTGATGAGGTGTGAACTGCCCCTCTGCTCCTGGAGAGTTTTGCCTGGGCTTGTTTTAAGCCATGAGGACACATTTTGAGCCTCATAATTATATACATGAAATTACAACCTATAACATCACTATAACAACCATGCTCAGTGCATCATGAGCCTTCTGAAGACACCCGACATGACAAACTTTGCATTGGATACCACACAATCATATTATAACCATGAACATGGGGGTGAAGAGTGTTCCCCCCCCCGAGGTACAGAGTGTCACAGGTGGGGACTAGCAGGCTCAGGGGGGCTCTTTAAACAGGACTTAAGGGAAACAACAGGGAGACAGCGGATGTCTGAGCGCCCAGAGGCAGGTGGATGTGGGTCAGTTGTGTCTCTCCAGGCCGATCTGTGGGTCCGGAGGCTGCAGGGGCCAGTATCTTGGGGGCGGGGGAGGAGCATCTCGTGCAGGCACCAGGATGGTGGAGCTGAGGGGACTCTTCCTCCGCACACCACTGAATGGCAACACAGCCTCGTTCAATGGAAAACAGCCCCCTCGCCCCCTGCAGGGGGGATTCA
Source organism: Actinemys pallida (assembly GCA_023634205.1). NCBI lineage: Eukaryota > Metazoa > Chordata > Testudines > Emydidae > Actinemys > Actinemys pallida. Next base: position 2,109,311 of record JALMGD010000024.1, read on the forward strand.
GAACTGCCCCGCTCTGTGTCCTAGCCCCTGCACTGCTCCCAGAAAGTGATGATTTCCATGTCGCCCAGGGGCCCTTGCGGGGAAGTGCCAAAGGGGGGATTAGCTGTGGGGCTCTCCCTGTGTCCACGTTGTCCGGCCCGGGGTCCATAGGAAGGGAACATCGGGGTCACAGGGTGATGCCCCCCAATCTCTCGTACGGGCACCGCCCAGGGATCACTTCCCCTTTGCCCCCCCAGCGCACAGGGATGGATCTCCCAGCACCAGTGCCCCACCCCACAGGTGGCCGCATCCGAATGCCAGGCGAGGGGTCCCTGTATAACCAGCCCACGCTTCTGACCCCATCTCCCCCAGGTGTTACACACATTCATGGCGGGGGCACAGGTGGGCTGTGGGGTGCCCAGGTTGGGCTGGTTTGTGGTTCTGTGTTTATTACAAATCTGGAAATTAACAGGATGCAAAATAAAATAAACAACCACCTCGGTGCATCCCGTCCCCCTCCCGGTGCTGAGCCCCCCACATCAGCCCCTACATGTGGGTCTGGGAAGGGCAGGGGGACAGTAGCTTGATGGGACGGGGATGCAGTGGGGCGGAGGGCAGCGGCTCTCACTGCGGGGCCCCCCAGTTCACATTGATCATGGCGTACAGGATGGGCTCGGGGGCAGGGGCCGGGGCCCCCCGCTTGGCCTGCAGCACCTGGCGGTCCAGCTCAGCGTAGGTGAGTCCATCGGCGCCAGGGTCGGGCTCCTGGGGCTGGGAGGGGAGAGAGTCACTGTGGTGTGTGTGTGTGTGTGTGTGTGTGTGTGTGTGTGTGTAACAGCCAACACCCCAACACACACAGAGCACATGGTACACACACACACACACACATATACATTCACACACACACACATCCCTGCAATACCAGCTGGTGATCCCAGACGCCCCTCCCAGCAACCCGACCTCCACCCCAAAATACTTAGTGTGCAAGGTAAGTTGAGTGGGGCCCATGTGGCTCAGGGTTGGGGGTCCAGCCCCATGGAGGAACAGGGGACACTTACCAGGGTCTGTGGCTCTTTCCCTTCATCGATGGAGGCATCTGCGGAACAGAGACACCCGCTGAGCTGCACCCCCCAGCTGCCCCAGAGCAGAACCCCACACCCAGCTCTGACCTCTCTGTCCAGCCAGGGGGGTCAGAGCCCGGCACAGCCACCCCCGCCCGCCCTACAGCATGGGCCAGGACCATTAGCCACATGTTACAGAGAGGAAAACTGAGGCACAAAGATGTCTGGGGGTTACAGATGGCGCGGGGGCCTGGGAGTCCGAACGCCTGTGTTCTCACCCTGGCTCGGGAGGAGAGTGGGGTCTAGACTAGTGGTTAGAGCAGGGGGCTGTGAGCCAGGAGTGGGTGGAGAACTAGAGCAGGAAGGGAGGGTGGCCCCAGGGAGCTCCTGGGAGTTCGACACTCTCTGCTGACACCAGCTACCTCTGGGACCCTCTCCTTAGCCCCGCCCAGTAGCAGCTGTAAATCAAACCCTGCCCCGTATGGGTGGAGCCCCCACAAGCCCCGCCCCTACCCCGGGGTCCTGCCCCACCCTGATTCCTCCTTGGGTGTGTAACTCACAGATGGGGTCTTGCTGAGCCGGTGCCTTTAATGCCACCATAGGGCTGGTGCTAAAAGAGAAAATCCCCTTGTAAAGGTCATATCCCCCCACCCGCAGGGAGATTCCCCAACACACCCGGAGAGCCCCCCATCCTGCCTCACACTGAACCCAGTTCCCTAAGCCCCCCTTACCCCAACCACCAGACCCCACCCCACCCCGCTCTAACCACTAGACCCCACTCTACTCCCAGAGGCAGATATAGAACCCAGGACTTCTGGTCACCCCCCCACACACCTCCCTGCTCTAACCACTAGACCCCCCTCCCAGACTAAGCAGAGAACCCAGGAGCCCTGTGACCCCGGCAGGCCGATCGGGAGGGGGAGGAGCTGGGTTCCTACCTGCTTGGTCTCGGTGCGGCTCCTTTTCCTGCAGAGAGACACAAACCAGAATCCCCCATGAGCCGATCGGGATCCCCCGGTCCCAGCGCCGGCCACTCACCCCCACAGGGCAGCAGGGATGGGGGGGCCTGGGAGGCTCCCCTCTGCTGCTGGTGCTGAGCCTGGATCCCTGCTGCAGTGGGATGGACCAGCAGGGGGCAGCACAACACCATAGCATGCATCAGGGGCAGAATAACTCAGGGGGCTTTTCCTGTCCCCAAACCTCTCTTGTTAGTGACTCCTTATAATGAATCTGATCCATAGATTGGCTCCCCTGGCATCCCTGGTACCTGAGAGACACGGTACTGACGGCTCGTTATACAGGGACCCTCGCTCGCCTGGTGCTGAGATGCGGACACCTCTGGGGTGAGGAACGGGGACTAGTTGTATGGTGACCCCTCAGCCAGTGCTGAGATGCGGCCTCTCTGGGGTGGGACAGGTGTGCGTGTACAGGGATTACACATGCAGCAGAACCGCCTGCTAAGCTCCCGCCCCACTTATTGGCTTCCCCAGCACAGTCCCCCATCCCAGCCGTGACCTCATCCTGCCCTGCTTAGCGGCAGGTTTAACCCTTCCCTCGCTCGGGGGGCACTTACTGGCTCGGGTTTTTCTGAAGCAGACGAAGGCCACGAGGATGAAGACGAGAAGGAGGACGGTGGCTGCTGCGCTCGCCCCAGCGATGATGGGGTTGGTCAGATCCGGAGGTGCCGGCGATTCCGATCTGCCTGGGAAACAGCAGCAGCCGTGAGTGCCGGGGGCGTTTGATCTGTTCCCCCCCAACCCCTCCCACCCCAGGCAGCACCCAAGGGGCTGGGACACCGCAGGGCGCAGGCAGCAGAAAACTCTATGGGGAGGATGTTGCGGGCCTCAGGGCATCAAGTGGGGTCAGAGCAAGCAAGATTTGGGGGATTTGTAGCACTAGGGGGTGCTGGGCTGCACGGCGGGGGGCTCAGTAGGGGGCGCTCTCCCCCTCAGTCAGGGCTGGCCCCATTGCCCCAGCACAGCGCTAGGGGGCGCTGTCTGATCCAGCCTGGACGTCATTTCTAAGGCATTTCACCCACTTCCTCACGGTCACACCGGCTCAGGCCAACAGGCCCATCTAGCCCGGTATCCCGCCTCCCATGCTGGCTGCTCCTGGCTGATTCGCAGGGAGCTTCAGGCCTCCCCCCCCCGCCCAGGGCTACTGATGGGCCCAGCTGCCCCCAGAGGAAGCCTCCAGCTGCCCTGTTAGTGGCGGGTTCTTGTCTGAGCAGGAGGCTTCGCTCCCCTCCCAAATCCATCGGCGGGGGGGGAGTCACTGCCCCTGAGAACAGCCTCCATCCTTCCCCCTGGACAACCACTGGGGGAAGCTGCCCCATAATCTGTGACTCAATAGATTCCCCCCAGCCTCAGTACCTGGCCCCACGCTGCCCAAGCGGGTGGGAGCCAGTGCCGCTCCAGGCTGAGTTGGGTCGGTTCCCCCTGTGGGAATAGAACCAGCGTCTGTCAGGATGGGGGGAGGGGCTGAAACACCAACTCATAGATCGCCGCCCACCCTCCGCGACCAGTGATGGATTAGCCACTGGACCTACGAGGCCCGTGCCCAGGGTCCCCGGCCAAGTGGGAGTCCCCGGAGGCCCGACCGCCGGGCGAGTGGACGGGGGAAGCCCCAGCACCCCGACCCTGCTCCCTGCAAAAGCACGGGGTGGGGGGACAGGGGAAGCCATAGCACCAGGACCTCCGCTGTGGCCCCAGGACAGGAGGAGGTCTCGATACCTGCAGTGGTCTCAGTGCTGGGGGAGCTCCCCATTATATATGCAGAGAAACTGAGGCACAGACAGATTCACTTTCTTTAGTGAGCTCCCAGGGGCAGGGACTCTCTTCACTCTGTGTTTATGCAGCGCCTGGCACAATGGGGCCCTGATCATGGCAGGGGCCCTACCTGCTCCCGCAACACAAGGGATCCCGTGCTATTGAGACCAGCGTTTGCAGAGGTCTCCACTAACTGTGGACATCTCGGTTTGTGGGTGCTCGACCTGAGAACCCCCAAGACACCGGGGTGCGGGGACAGAGTTCTCAGGTCTTGGGCTCACAGTGGGGGGGGGGATGGGGAGGCAGAAAGTAGCAAATGAGTTGTGGGGCTGTAGTGGGGTATAGAATGGGGCGGGGCCATCGATCGTTACTGTCAGTTCCGGGGAGGGGTGTTTGTGGCTGGGGACGATGCCGGCTGGGCAGCCCCTGGGCCCTGACTCCTCTGTGTGTCCTCAGAGAGGGCCAGCTGGGGGAACATCCCCTAGGAAAGGCCCCTGCTCTGCAGCTCCCCCTGGGGGCAGGGATCCCCCTCCCTCAGCCCTGAACCTCCAGGAGCTGCTGCTCCCCCTCGGCTGGGGAACCCCCCAGTGACACTGTTCCCACTCCCTGTCCAGGCCAGTCCTAGGGCTCTGGGCAGAGCCTGGCTCTGAGCATCCCTCATCAGGGTGACGACTTTCTGAGGGTCCAGCTGGGAGCAGGGACGTGGAGCCGGGCCCCTCACCTGCTACCACCAGCTGCACGGGATCACTGGGCTGCGAGGAGACGAAGGGCTCTGATCGGTTCCGGTAGCTGCAGCTGTAGTTCCCTCCATGCTGCCGGCTCACGGTGGGGATGCGGAACTCGGCCCCGTCCCCAGCAGCGTCCATCTGTCGCTGCGGGTTCAGGTCTCCAGCCTTGTGCAGGAAGAACCTCACATCCCGGCGCTGCCCCTGACACCGGATGGTGACGTCTGCCCCTGGGGCGGTGACCCCAGTGGGGCTCAGAGAGATGGAGGGTCTGGGTAAGCTGCGATCTGTGCACGGGAGAGGGCAGATGACAGAACAAGGGGCAATGGTCTCAAGTTGTAGTGGGGAAGGTCTAGGTTGGATGTTAGGAAACACTATTTCACTAGGAGGGTGGTGAAGCACTGGAATGGGTTCCCTAGGGAGGTGGTGGAATCTCCATCCATAGCGGTTTTTAAGGCCCAGCTTGACAAAGCCCTGGCTGGGATGATTTAGTTGGGGTTGGGGTAGAACCTCCTGAGGTCTCTTTCAACCGTAATCTTCTATGACTCCCCGGCTGGCCCAAGCCATGGGCAGATCCAAGGGCCCCCTGGAGGAGATTCTCTTCCGGATCCCAGAGTCCCCCTGACCCAGAATCCCGGACCTGCAGACACCGAGCCCCAGCTGCCTAGTTCTTGGAGTCCTCAGGTGCCGTGTGTGGCCTCTGCCTCATTTACTGCATCTGCCCCCGCCCCCCCCCCCCCCCCCCGGAGCACAGAGTGACTCACAGGCTGGTCTCCAGCACCGCACGGCCTGAGCCCCACACACGAAGGGAGTCAGACCTCCGGGATGCAGTGAGGCATCTTTATCACCATTCTACATTGGGGAAACTGAGGCACAGACAGATTCACTTTCCTTAGTGAGCTCCCAGGGGCCAGGACTGTCTCTTCACTCTGTGTTTATGCAGCGCCTGGCACAGAGGGGCCTCGATCATGGCGGGGGCCTTACATGCTCCCCCAACACAAGGGATCCAGCACTATTGAGGTCAGCATTTACAGAGGTCTCCACTAATTGTGGGTGTCTCGGTTTGTGGGCACTCGGCCTGAGATCCCTCAAGACTGAGGCTCCCCCACAACCAAGGACAATTTTGGAAACGACGACGTGCTCCCATCACACAGAGTCTGTGGCCACGCCAGGAGCTGGGCCAGATCTCCTGGGTCCCAGCCCAGCACTGTGTCCACCAAGTCACTGCTTCTCCTGCAGCCCCTGCCTCATTCTTCCCCGGCCGGGGCAGAGCCTGGAGAACAGCGGGGATGGGATCACAGGATTAAATAGCGACTCACGGTTCCTATGCACAAGGGGCAGCGTTAAAGTCGCCTCCCTGTCCCGAGTCTCCAGGGGCTGCTGCTCCCCCCTGGCTGGGGAACCCCCAGTAACTCCGTCCCCGCTCCCCGGCCGGGCATCCCCTCGGCGGGGTCAGGGCTCAGGGCACAGCCTGGCTCTGAGCGTCCCATTGGCACCAAGCCCCCGTGAGGGTCTGGCTGGGGGTGGAGCTGGGAACGGGGACGCCGAGCCGGGCCCCTCACCTCTCACCACCAGCTCCACGGGGTCGCTGGGGTACGACACGGCGAACGGCTCCGATCTGGTGTGATAGGAGCAGCTGTAGCTCCCGCCGTCCTCCCGGCTCACGTTGCTGAAGGAAAACACAGCCTCAAACCCGTCTGAATCCACAGGTGGGAAATGGCGTCGCTCTTTATTCAGCACGAACCGCACGCCCCGGCGCTGGCCCCAACACCGGACAGTCACGGCTCCCCCCAGGGAGACCCCCCCGCTGGGGCTCAGGGAGATGTTGGGTTTGGGGTAGCTGGGCTCTGCAGTGGGAAGCAGACAGGTTGTGAGACGCAGGCCCCGTCACTCAGTCCTGGGGCCCGTCCTCACCACAGGCCTCAGTGGTGGGTCAGACCCGGCAGCCCTGGGGACGGGCTCCTGGATACCTTTCCACAGGGGCCAGAGTTTCCTCTGAGCGCTGGGCTAACAGCATGAGACACAGAGCAACCCCAGCCCCTGGGGGCCCAGAGCTCTGCTCCCTAGCGGGGGACAGGCCAGTCCAGTCTCCAGGGTCCATTCACTCCCTGGCTTCTCTGTTGGGAGGGCTGGGAGCCAGGACTCCTGGGTTTTTTCCCTGGCTCTAGGAGGGAAGTGGGGTCTAGTGGGGCGAGCAGGGAGGATGGGGGCCGGGACTCCTGGGTTCTGTGCACAGCACCACCACTGACTTGTAGGGGACTGTGCAAGTCTCTACTATACAATGAGGTTTATAACCTTCAGCTCCACCCATCACCCCCTAACTGATGTTTTGTCTGGGAAAGGCCCCCTGCTCTGCAGCTCCCCCTGGGGGCAGGGATCCCTCCTTCCTCTGACCCAGATCTCCAGTGGCTGCTTCTCCCCCCTGGCTGGGAACCCCCCAGTGACTCCGTCCCCACTGCCCGGCCGGGCGTCCCCTCTGCTGGGCCCAGGGCTCAGGGCAGAGCCTGGCTCTGAGCGTCCCATCGGTGCAGAGACCCCCTGTGGATCTGGCTGGGTGTGGGGCTGGGAGCCGGGACACTGAGCCGGGCCCCTCACCTGCTACAATGATCTTGACGGGGTCGCTGAAATACGACCAGCGACTCTGATCCGTTATGGGTTGATATTCGCAGGTGTAGCTCCCTCCATCTTCCCGGCTGACACTGGGGATGGGAAATTCAGCCACGGTCCCATCAGGCACCGTCCGCACCTGCAGCTTCGGGTATCCAGCTTTACGCAGAAAGAACTTCATGGATCGATACCGACCCTCACAGCGGATGGTGACACTTCCCCCAAGCGCCACCACCCTGCTAGGTCTCACCCAGATGGTGGGTTTGAGAAATTCACTCCCTGCTTTCAACAAGAGACAGGAGTTAAACAGGGGAAACACAGCCCCCCGCTTCCCCCACCCCAATTCAGTCCATCCGTCATTCAGCCTCTCTAGGAGCCTGAATCCTCACAGCCTGTGGGGGCAGGACATTGAACCAGGGGACGGTTCCCAGCTGCTTCAATGCTGGGAGCCAGATTCGGCTCCTAGTTACTCCATGGAACGGGGGGGCTGGGCACAGAAGAATGGGGCCGGGTCAGAGCTCACAGGGGGAATTTGGCTTGAGTTTTGGGGAAGGTTCAGGGCTCAGTTCCTCATTTCCCAACCCCATGCATCCCCTCCCCCATCCTTGATGTTACAGTCCTCCCCACAGACTGATACTCACCTCCCCACTCCCTGCTGTGCCCGGCCAGCCAGCAGCCTGGAGAGGAGATGGCTGGTTAGTGACCACTTCCCAGAGCAACTGGATCCTACACCCTGGTGCCAGACCACCCCCCACCATGGGCACATGCCCTGCTCTCAGATTCCCGCCCCCCAATGGGCACACGCCATGGTCTCACATCCCCCCATGGGCACATGCCCTGGTCTCAGACTCCCCCTGCATGGGCACATGCCCTGGTCTCAGATCCCTCTCCCCACAGGCACATGCCCTGGTATAATATCCCCCCATGGACACACACCCTAGCTTTCTCTGATACTCACCGAGGAGGAGGACGGTGAGAGCAGATGCCATGACAGGGGCGGCGGTGTCCAGCTCCACCGAGCCCCAAATAAGGAACTACGCTGGTGGCTCCAGCTACGGGAAGTTGACGATGTCTTGTCTCTTCCTGCGTACATCACACATTGTCTCTAATCTGCAGGTGAAATCTACTGCTGTCAAAGTAAGCAGATGGCTTTGCAAACCCTCCCCGCCCCCATGGCCACATGTTCTGGTCTCAGATCCCCCTCCATGGCACATGCCTTTGTCTCAGATCCCCTCACCTCCATGGGCACATGCCCTGGTTTTCTCTGATACTCACTGAGAAAGAGGACGATGAGAGTAGATGCCATGATGGGGCCCTGAGCGCTGACACCAACGCCCCGCAGACCAGCTCCACTAAGCCCCAAATAAGTAACTCAGTTTGGGAAACCTTAACTGTGGCATTTCCTGGTGCTGGAGGGTTTGATTCTGCAGCCTTCCCCACTCAGCCTGCAAACCTGTCCACGTGCAACATGAGCCGTGGCACTGTGTGAGGAGCACCTGCAATGGGGGACGCCCGGCTTTCCTGCCCCTTGCGCCATAGCTGATCTGTAATGATGGGTTTACACTGTAACGCCTGGTTCTAAGGGGCTTTTCTCGGCATGTGAATTAAATCAACCAGGTTCAAAAGAAAATCAGAGAAAGAGAAATTCCATCCTGGGCCCTCAACGGGTCACCAGCCGGGAGAGACCCAGGGACGTTCTAATATCCTTGCAGGCCCCTAGAGAGGGACGTGACACAGGCTTTTTCATACAGCCATTGTCTAGAGGGCAGCAGAAAGCTGGGGTCAGGGGGCTCTATTCCCTGCACCGGGGTCTAATGGTTAGAGCAGGGGGCTGGTTGCCAGGACCCAGGTGTGATGGTCGCGCCGTCACGCATCCATTCTCACCCAGCGCTGGGTAACGCCGGGGGCACCACGACTCGGTGGCACCGTTAAATGTCCTTCAGCCACCCGGCCGGATGGTCCCAATTGCCTTGGTAAATCCTGCAGCCCCCTGCTCATCTGCAACCCCCCAACTTCTTGGGAACCTCCCCCCATAGCTGCTCTCTGGTCCGCGAAGCAGGAGGGGGAGGAGCAGCAGATTTGCTGCATAGAAGAGTCACCCCCCAGCCTGTCACGCACAACTAACACTCCCCACCCCAGCCTGCCCCCATCTCCCACCCTGCCTTCAGGCCTATGCCCCTTCGAATTCGACCCCGAGCCTGCCCCCCCCACACCCTCCCCCCACCATGGCCCCTCCCTCCTCACACCACTGACCCGGCCCTGTTTCCCCTCAAATGCCCATCCCCCACCCTCAGTTAAGATGGCCGCCATCTCCCAGTGTCCACAATGGGCTTGGTGCCAGGCTGCCCTCAGGGAAATGGCACATACCTGGTTTGGGGGGACAATGTGGGGTGCAGGGGAATACGGGGGTGGGAGAGTGTGGGGGAATATTGGGGGGTGAGGGGTAGGAGCTATGGGGGGCAGGGCAGTGGTGGGGAAGAGGGGACAATGTAAGTTGCCCCCCACAGTTGGGGGGCACCTGGGTTCACCCCTTGTGAGCATTTCAGGGTGAATCTGCCCCAATGCCATTGGCTCGCTCCCCCGCCCCCCAGCCAGCCAGAGGTGCCCCAGGACGTGCAGGGCGGCCACTGACCCCGCTCCTAGTGTAAGCGGGGGAATGGTCCCACTATTATGGGGAACTTTCCTGGCTTATACCTGCCCCGGTGGGATTGGCTAGTGAAAGGATCGGAGTCCTCGCTCCCACACCCTTTACCCAGAGACCTGCCTGACCTCGAGGGCTCCCCTTCCTCCCTCCCATGCGGCAGAGTCCTCGTAACCCCGGCAAGGCTGGGCCCCGGTGTCACGGAGTGTGGGGGGGACACAAGGCCCTGCACCCCCGGCTTCCTGCGATTCACCATGACTCTCAGCCAGCCAGTAAATCAGAAGGTTTATTTAGACGACAGGAACACATTCCAAGACAGGTCTTGCAGGCACAGACAACAGGATCCCCCCCAATTAGGTGCATCTTGGGGTCCCAGGGCACCACAGCACCTTGGGGGGTCAGAGCCCCGTCTGCCTCCCAGCCATTCCACCAGCCAGCTCTGAACATCCCCCTCCAGCGACCCCTCCCACAGCCTTTGTTCAGTTTCCAGGGCAAAGGTGTCACCTGGCCTCTAACCCCTTCCTGGGTTCTCATGTTACATGCTCAGGTATTCTCCCTCACGGCCAGTCTCTCATCCCCCAATGCAGACCATCCTAGCCACACTCCCCTGCCTTCCCAGCCAACACTCCCCACTCAGCATTCAAAGACCACATTAAGAACAGTCCCAGTTCATCACACCCGGATCCCTGGGGGCTCGACCCCTAGTCTTGTCGTGGTCACTTAGGACAGGGGCAAGGGTGTCTCCATTCTGGGGCACTCTCTTTGCACCGGATGCTTCCCTGACCCATTGATCATTATATAGAGTTCAGAGCACGTATAGTTTATTAAACAGCAACTCATAAAAAAATAAGGAAAAGATGGGGAAGGTTAAAGGAAACAAGTCACCCGCCCTGTGGGCACGGGGACACCACAGACAGCCGCCTCTGCACGGGAAAGGAAGTTCACAGTCTGTTTCTCACATGTTCCAGGCCTCCTGACCAGGCCCAGGCCATGCCGCGGTGATACCACAGTGTGACAATCTGTACCTGAAAGTAGCACCCTGGAGCCCCCGTATTCACCACTGCAAAGCATTGGAACAACAAGGAAACAACAAGAAAATCCCCCACTTCATCACACCACCTCTCGGTGTTATGATCCCGTTCTGAGTCCGGCCTGCAGGGCCTCTTGGCTGGGGGCATTTCCCTGAGCTGGCCCCTCGCTGACCAGGGTCCCCCATTGCTCTGCCCAGCTGCTCACCGCGCTTGGCTCCAGACTGCTCCAGCTCCAGTCCCAGCCCCAACCCCAGCTTGAGTCCCAGCCGCACTCCGCCTCATCACTGCTCCGGGTCTTCGGCGGCACCTCGGCAGCGGGACCTTCACTCGCTCCGCAGGTCTTCGACGGCATTTCGGCAATGAAGCTTCAGTGCCGCCGAAGACACCCGGAGCGAGTGAAGGTCCAGAAGCGAGTGAAGGTCCCACCGCCGAAGTCCCGGAGCGCCGCCCCGTCAGTAAAAGCGCCGCAGCGGGTGGCGCTTTTTTCCCCCCTGCTCCCAGGTGAGTAAAATTAAAAAGGTGCTACTTGTGCTCGGTGCGGGAGCGGCTGCTGCTGCTCTGCTCCCAGCTCGGCTCAGGCTGCTGCTCCCTCCTTAGCTCACCCGCTCTGCTCAGGCAGCTCCAGCTCACAGGGAGGACGGGACCCCAGGCTCCTGACTCCCTCCCTGGCCTGCCTGCCCTCTCAGTCCGGCTGATCTGGAGCATTGGCCTCTCCCCATTGCCCCTGGGGATTGTCGGTCTCAGGGTCTTGATTTCCCATCGAACCTTCCCCTTTCTTTGGTAGTGGGAGCTGGCCAACCAAAAACCCCACTAAGTGTCAGTGAGGGGCCAACACTCCCCTTACATTAGCAAATGGACAGACACGAGGTGGGCAGGAGACAGGATGGAAACGGGGGTGAAATGCGGCTTCTGGGCATGGTGTCGGGCACTGGACGCGGGTTAGTGACCAGCGGGTGCCTTGGCTGCAAGGTGACCCTGACCCCTGCTGCTTGGACCCTGGGTGGTTACAATCCATGCAGGGCCGGCCCCGCGTTGGGTCCGTTCTCCTTAGGCAGGGCAGGTGGGGTGGGTGCCACACACCCGACTGCAGCATCCAATGGAAAGCCAGGAGAGTGAGCTAGGAGAGGAGGAAAGACACAGCGGGGAGGAAAATAACCCAACCAAGCAGGGGAAAGGATCTCAGGGGCCCTCGTGGCGCTGCTAATCAGCTATCCCCGCAGGCGGGCTGGGGGCTGCAGGTCGCGGCAATGGGACGACTTCCAGCTCGCAGAGGGGAAAACAAAGGTCCTTAAACATGAGCCAGGCCGGCCGGCTCCGGCCTCTCAGGGAGAAAGTCCTTTAGAGGAGTCGAGGGGCTGCAGCGCTGGAGGCTGGGGCTGAAATGGGGGAAGATGAAGACGAGACTGTAACGGGTTGGATCACAGAAACCCCCTTGGGAACTGCCACCTGATGTGCCTAGACTACCTCCGAGCCTGTTTTCCCTGCCAGCTTGGGACTTCAGTCCCTTGCCTGGTTTGAGCCAGACACGCTTGCCTGCTGCAAACACACATCCAAGTCTGAACCACGTTCCCCATAAGCTGCAGACTTAACTGAAAACAGCTTAAGAAGTGCTCCTGTCTCCAGCACTCAGATACCCAACTCTCAATGGGGTCCAAACCCCAAATAAATCCGTTTTCCTCTGTATAAAGCTTATACAGGGTAAACTCATAAATTGTTCGCCCTCTATAACACTGATAGAGAGATATGCACAGCTGTTTGCCCCCCCTCCCCAGGTATTAATACATACAATGGGTTAATTAATAAGTAAAAAGTGATTTTATTAAATACAAAAAGTAGAATTTAAGTGGTTCCAAGTAATAACAGACAGAACAAAAACAACGAGGAGTCCTTGTGGCACCTTAGAGACTAACATATTTATTTGGGCATAAGCTTTCGTGGGCTGCAGCTCACATAAGATGCATGAAGTGAAAAATACAGGAGGAGGTATAAAGACATGAAAGGATGGGGGTTGCTTTACCAAGTGTGAGGTCAGTATAATGAGATAAATCAATTAACAGCAGGATACCAAGAGAGGAAAAATAACTTTTGAAGTGGCAAGAGAGTGGCCCATTACAGACAGTTGACAAGAAGATGTGAGTAACGAGGGAGAAATTAGTAATGGAAAATAAAACACGCAAGTCTAAGCCTAATACAGTAAGAAAGTGATTAGAGATGAAATCTCACCCTCAAAGATGTTTCAATAAGCTTCTTTCACAGACTGGACGCCTTCCTAGTCTGAGCCCAATCCTTTCCCCTGGTACAGCCCTTGTTCCAGCTCCAGTGGTAGCTAGGGGATTTCTCATGACTGCAGCCCCCTCTGTTCTGTTCCACCCACTTATAGATCTTTTGCACAAGGCGGAAATCCTTTGTCCCTCTCTGGGTTCCTGTGACAAAGTGGGGGATTTTCTTGTTTGTTTTCTTGTTTTCGGTGGGGTTTCAATGGTTTGCATGCGAAGGGGTGGGACTCAGTTTCCCTGGGTGTTACTGGTTTAACGAGGTGCGGGGAGAGGGAGTTTGTTGTTACAGAGGACCGGAGAGGGAACGTGGGACCCCAGCCAATGGCCTGGAGGATGGACACCCCAGCGACCGGTGACCTGAGACCCCGACCCGGAGACCCAGCTCAGGAGTTGCAGCCAGTTCTGGCCAGTGGGCGGACAATGGGCTGCAGAGTGAGGACCCAGTGACCTAACCAGCCGGTTCCAGCCAGAGGACAGAAGCAAGGAGAGGAGGCCCCAGTTTACAACTCTGTTTACCTGGAGAGAAGACAATGGACAGAGGCGGGGCTTGGGGCCGGGGAGCTCAGATGCCCAGCTGGGAAGCAGGGGAGCTCTGGGCTGGAGAGGGGGAGCAGGCAGAGCCCACCTGGATGCAGAGAGACTGGGATGTGCTGGGCTGTTGAGGCCAGGCCTGAGGCCCTGAGAGTTTCCTGTGCTGTGTTCAACCCTCAATAAATCCTCCTGTTTTACGCTGGCTGAGAGTCATTCCGGTCTAGAGAACAGGGTTGCATCAACCCCTTCGGGGGTGGAGGCCCCGGGGGTCCAGAGCGAGTGGACTCCCTGAGAGGGCCCACAGCAGAGACAGACATGCTAAGGCTCAGAGAGGTGCGGCTCCAGAAGGTGGAGGGATCTGACCCCGAGAGAGAGTGGACCCCCGAGAAGGGCTGTCGCACTGAAAGGGGTACCCCCCACGGACTGCACGGGGCCAAGAGTGGGCACGATCTGTGAGTCCGTGACAGTTCCCACCCCTCCTTCTCAATGGAAAAGCACCAGGTTAAAGATGGATTCCAGTTCAGGTGACATGATCACATGTCACTGTAAGACTTCATTGCCCACTTGCCAGCACACACATATACAGGATGACTTACAAGTAAACAGAGCCATTTACAGTCAATTGTCCTGGTTGATGGGAGCCATCAAGATTCCAAACCACCATTAATGGCCCACACTTTGCATAATTACAATAGGCCCTCAGAGTTCTATTTCATATTTCTAGTTTCAGATACAAGAGTGGTACATTTACACAAATACTCAGTAGATTATAAGCTTTGTAATGATACCTTACAAGAGACCTTTTGCATGAAGCATATTCCAGTTACATTATATTCACACTCATTAGCATATTTTCATAAAATCATATAGAGGCAACGTCACAGGGACAAGCTGAGCCGGGACGTAAGGTGGGATGGGGGAGGAGAGAGACAGTTCAGCCCCTCGTGGGGTTTTTACCAATGTCTCTTTTTAAGGAACCCAAGGAGGGGGAAGTGGGTGGCCTAGTCCCTCCCTGGCATTATTTTGCCCCCCAATTAGGCCCAAAGTCCCTCCTGCTAATTTGGGGCTATTAACTCCTGGTTCCAGCTTCTGTTTCCCCCCAGCGCGATGTCGACAGTCGTGGGGCTGCAGCCAGGGGGCTTTTCGGGTCAGACCAACCCAGTGTCTGTGGCTGGTTCTCTCGGCCGGGTTACAACGTTCAGCGTCGTCCCCAATTTCCCCTGGTTCTCGGGGCCTTGGCCCAGCTGGGGAACTTGCCCGTGGGTTTTACATGTGAGCTCGCAGCCGGGCCGCTTCGCAGGCTCCACAGCCACCACAGTGCGAACGACCCCCACCAGCTCAGGCTGGCAGGACGATCCCAAGTCCCCTCCAGTCTGGCTGTATCGGAGCGTGTCCCGGAGGCCATGGGCAAGGGGGGGTGCTGCCCACAAGCCATGGCCCCTAAGGCGGCCCGTTTCCCGACAGCTCCAGCCACCTTGTAGGGTGCGGAGCTAGGGCGCCCCATGGAGCAGGCTCCCCATCCCGCTGCCATTAGCTATTTCTGCCACCCCCGGATGGAGCCCCGTCATAGCCCCTCCCCCACCCCACGCTAAGCTGGGCCCATCCAGACGCCCTGGGGGCCGGTCAGCAGGGCCGGCTCAGACAGGTTCGGCTGCACTGGTCCTTCTGGCTCCATCCTGACGACGCAGCGTCACGAGCTCAGGGTAACGGTGACCCTGCTGCCCTTCCCCCACACTGGGGCAGCCAGGCTGGAGTGGGGAGGAGGCTTTTGAAGGGGGGTCACCTCACCTGTGTCCACCCCTCCTCCATCCATGGGCAGCCTTGGCCAGGATCGGGGCGAGGGCCAGCAGGACCCCGGCACCCAGGGCCAGGCGGACGATGTTGCCCCAGGTGTAATCTGGGGGTGACAAAGAGGGAGGGGTCATCATCAGCTGCTGCCAGGGGGTGGGGCAGGTAGATGCAGAGGGGCCCCCACCCTCTTTCTGCTCCCCAGAGAAGAAAACCACTACAGCACCATACGCCCATCCACCTCCCCTATCTAATCTATCTATAGCCCCACTCACACACATCTATATCCCGCCATCCATCCATCCCTCCACCATCAGCAACCGGAGACTGCTCTAGGTGGACACTGGCTCTGATCCAGGCTGACCAGTCCCAGGCTCCACCTGCGTCTGTCTGTCTGTCTAAGTCATTTCCAGCCCCTCCCCCCACCTTCCAGTGCCATGGCACCAGCTTGGCCTGGCCTCCCACCTCCCCTGCTGGCTGCTTCGAAGGGACGTCCAGGGCACACACCTCCCACCCCCCGCGGCCACTGATGGGCCTAGCTGCCTCCAGAGGATGTCCCGGGCTGCCCCATGAGAGGCGGGTTCATGTCTGAGCAGGAGGCTTCTCTCCCCTCCCAAATCCGTCAGCGGGGGAGAGTCACTGCCCCTGAGAACAGCCTCTGTCCCTCCCCCTGAGCAGCCACTTGTGGGGGGAGCATCCCCCTGGGAAAGGCCCTGTGCCCTGAAGCTCCCCCTGGGGGCAGGGATCCCCACTCTCTCTATTCCGAACTTCCAGTGGCTGGGGACCCCCTCTACTGGGCCCACGGCTCAGGGCAGAGCCTGGCTCTGAGCGTCCCATTGGGGCCAAGCCTCACCCCACCAAGGGTCCGACTGAGCGTGGGGCTCTGGACACCGAGTTGGGCCCCTCACCTGCTACCACCAGCTCCACGGGGTCGCTGGGCTCCGACCAGGCAAAGGGATCTGATGCGTAGTGATAATAGCAGGTGTAGCTCCCTCCGTCTTCCCAACTCACGCTGCGGATGAGAAATTCCCCCCCAGGTTCCATGTTTCCCAGTGGGGTCCGATCCCCAACCTTAAACAAAGAGAACCTGGTGTCCCGGCGACCAGCTCGACACCGAACGGTGACATCCTGCCCCAGGGCGGTCACCCCGCCAGGGCTCAGGGAGATGGTGGGTTTGGGGTACATCTCTGCACTCAGAAGGAGACAGAGGGTGAGACACTGACCCCGGCCCAGTGCCTGGGGTCTCACAGCTTCCCCTGATGGGATCCCACGATCTACACCAAACTCTTGTATCCTGCCCCCCCCCCGAATTGGGCTACCCAGAGCAACCCACCCCCACCAGCCAGGAGGGGTGCGCCCTGCTCCCCTGACTGTCCCAGCCAGCGACTGCTCCCCACCTACCTCTCTCCCACCCCGGGGAGCTCCAATCTCTCCCCACCTCTGCCCTAGGGGTGAGATCTCTCCACAGCTGGTCCAAACAGAACCACAACCCAGAGCAGAGATCTGTGTGACCGGTAAGTACCGATCAGCTGATGTATCCGAGCCAGCGCTGGGGACGATGCCAACTCTGGAGCACCTCAACCCCGACTCCTCTGTGCATCCCCAAAGCAGGGGCTTGCCAGGGCAGGGTCCCTCTGGGAAAGGTCCCTGCTCTGCAACTCCCCCCTGGCTAGGGTTACCAGATTGCGGTTTTCGACTGGAACACCCGGTCAGAAAGGCACCCTGGAGGCTCCAGTCAGGACCGCTGACCGGGCCGTTAAACGTCTGGTTGATGGGGCTGTCAGGCTCCCTACCGGGCTCCGTGCGACTCCCTGGAAGTGGTGACATGTCCCTCCGGTTCCTAGGCACAGGGGCAGCCGGGGACCTCCGTGTACTGTCTCTGCCCCGAGTGCCGGCTCCGCAAACCCCATTGGCCAGGAACCGTGGCCAATGGGAGCTTTGGGGGCGGCACCTGCAGATGGAGGCAGCACAGAGAGCTGCCTGGCCATGACTCTGCCTAGGAGCCAAGGGAAATGTCACCACTTCGGGGGGCCCCCCGAGGTAACCACTGCCCAGAGCCCACTCCCCGCAACCGCTCCCACTTCCCAACACCCGGCCCCAGCCTTGAGCCCCCTCCCACACCCAAACTCCCTCCAGGAGCAAGCAACCCAACCTCTGCTCCAGCCTGGAGCCTCCTCGTACAGCCTGAACCCCTCATTTCTGCTCCCACCCCAGAACCCGCAGCCCCCAGCGCAGAGCCCGTACCCTCCCCCAAACCCCAAACCCCTGCCCCAGCCTGCAGCCTCCTTGCGCACCCTGAGCCCCCCATTCCTGGCCCCACCCCAGAACACGCACCTCCCCGCCCAGAGCCTGTACCCTTTCCCACACCCCAACCCGCTGCTTCAGCCCAGAGACCCTCCCACACTCCAAACCCCTTGGCTCCACCCCCAGCCTGGAGTCCCCTCCTGCATCCCAAATCCCTCATCCCCAGCCCCACCCCAGAGCCCATGCCCCAACCCCCTGCCACAGCCTGGAGCCCCCTCCCACACCCTGAACTCCTCATTTCTGGTCCCTCCCTGGAGCCTACACCCCCAGCCGGAGCCCTCAGCCTCCCTCCCACACCCCAACCCCATGCCCCAGCCCGGAGAAAATAAGTGAGTGAGTGAGGGTGGAGGACAGTGAGCAACAGAGGAAGGGGGAGTGGAGTGATAGGAGGCAGGGCCTCGGAGAAGGGGCAGGGCCTTGGAAAAAGGACGGGGCAAGGGTGTTTGGTTTTGTGTGAGTAGAAAGTTGGCAACCCTATCCCTGGCCAGGAAACCCCCCAGTGACTCCATCCCCGCTCCCCGGCCAGGTGTCCCCTCTGCTGGGCCCAGGGCTCAGGGTAGAGCCTGGCTCTGAGGGTCTCATCGGGTCCAAGCCCCCCTGAGGTGTGGGGCTGGGAGCGGGGATGCCGAGCCAGGCCCCTCACCTGCTACGATCAGCTCCACGAGGTCGCTGTATTTTGACCACTCCGTTATTTCTGATTTGGTATGAAACTGGCAGGTATATCTCCCTCTGCTTTTCAGTCCCACGCTGGAGATGGGGAAAATGGCCTCATTCCCAGAAGGGTCCTGCGTCTTTACCAGGCGTCCGTTGTTATACAGCTCAAACCTCATGCCTGGCTGCTCCCCCACACACCGGAAGGTAACGTTTTCTCCCGGCTCAGTCACCCCCTGGGGGCTCACAGACAGGGAGGGTTTGGGAAACTTTCTCTCTGGATTAAAAAGGAACCAGGAGGTGAATGGGACAGGGGCCAGCCCTGCCCTGTTGGTGTCTGTCTGTCTGTCCTGCCCCTGCCCAACCCCTGCGTGTCCAGAGACCGTCCCGTCCTCACAGTCCCTACAAAATACACAGCAGGGTGAGCAGGGCATGTCAGATCCGCCGCCTCTGTGAACAACACCCCCCGTCAGACTCTGATCTCAGCCCCCTCCAGGGTCAATCTGAAATCACCCCAGACTGCACTGGGGGCAGGGCTGGGTTTTGATCTTAGCCCCCGGAGTCAATCTGGAGTCAGCCCAGAGTGCACTGGGAACAGGGTCGGGTTCTAATCTTAGCCCCCGGAGTCAATCTGGAGTCAGCCCAGACTGCATTGGGGGCAGGGCCGGGTTTTGATCATAGGCCCCCGCTCAGGTAATTTCAGGGGTATTGATTTGAGTTTTGGGGGGGAGGTTCAGGGTTCAGCTCTTCTTTTCCTCTCCCCCCATCCATAACAGTAATATTCCCCTGCCCCCCACCGCCCCATGGATACTCACGTCCCGACACCCCGCTCTGCCCAGCCAGCCAGTAGCCTGAAGAGGAGATGTCTCATTAGGGATCGGATCCCAGAGCAACTGGTTCCTACACCCTGGACTCAGATGCCCCCCCAATGGGCACACGCCCTGGTCTCAGATTCCCCCCCCCCCATGGTCACACACCCTGGTCTCAGATCCCCCCAACCATGGTCAGACACCCTGGCCTCAGATCCACCTCCCATGGACACACAACCTGGTCTCCGATCCCCCCCACATGGGCACAAGCCCTGGCTGTCTCCGATACTCACTGAGAAAGAGGACGGTGAGAGCAGACACCATGATGGGAGCAGTGGGGGCCCCTCAGCGCTACCACCAACGCCCCAGTGCCCACCTCCACCGAGCCCTGAATGAGGCACTGAGCCGGGGCTGCAGCCACAGGAAGCCAGAAATGGCTCATGTCTTCCTGAGTACCTCACACATTGTCTCTAATCTGCCGGCCAAATCTAGTGAGGTCAAAATAAGCAGAGGTCCCTGCAACATCCAGGAAACCCAGGGGCCGTCAGCCTGGGCAAGTGTCACGTAGTTCGCAGCTTGTCCCTGTCTCTGTGGGGAGGGGGGGGGAAAGGTCACCTTCAATGTACCCTGCAGCCTTGGCTGGGAGCCAGGAGAGCACAGAGTCTGATCTTTAATCTTCAACTGACCATTGTGAATATTTCCTTGCAGATCCTCCCCCGTGTTACATTCTGGTTTCAAACCCAGCTCATGACCCATGTAGGTAAAATTAATATGTGATCATGTGTAACCCTTGTGCCAGGGGGAGTCGGCAGTAACCAGGACCGGGTTCAATATCCAGGGGTCCCTTCTAACAATACAACACAGACCCGGCCCGAGCCTCCATCCAGTCATTTGGGAAAAGGAAAGAGCCGCCCTGCGTGTCTGTAAGAGACGACCCTGCCCCACGCGCAAGCCCCGAGTCTGTCCAGAGCAGAGAGAACTGGGAATAAAAAGGGGAAAGGAACCCGGCATTAATTTGGGGAAACACCCCAACTATGATTCGCCACATCTGACCATGAGCAAAACTACCGCCCCAGAGTGTGCTGGGCAGCATCCTTCACCTCCGTGTCTCCCCTTGCGGGTCGAAGGTCCATCAAACAAATGTCTCTTTAACATGCCGCTCCCCTGCCCCTTCCCTGCACCCCGGTCACAGCTGCTGTCCCTGGTCAGCGGAGACCCCGAATTCGGAGGTGCGTTTGCAGGAGTTCACCTCGTTCGTCCTGCCACCGCTCGCTGCATCGTGTCATCAGCACCGGCCCTACGCCATCACCGTCTGCTGCCACCCGCCTGTCCACTGGGACCTCTGCGAGTCGCTCTCTTGAGGCTCCCCCCAGCTCCCAGCTATTTCAGCTCCCGGGGGGTGGGAGGGGAGGGCTTTCTGTATTTAATAAAATCGCTTTTTACTTATTAATTAACCCAGAGTATGAACATAAGAACATAAGAACATAAGAACGGCCGTACCGGGTCAGGCCAAAGGCCCATCTAGCCCAGTATCCTGTCTACCAACAGTGGCCAATGCCAGGTGCCCCAGAGGGAGTGGACCAACAGGCAATGATCAAGTGATCTCACTCCTGCCATCCATCTCCATCCTCTGACAAACACCATTCCTTACCCATCCTGGCTAATAGCCATTAATGCACTTAACCACCATGAATTTATCCAGTTCTCTTTTAAACGCTGTTATAGTCCTAGCCTTCACAACCTCCTCAGGCAAGGAGTTCCACAAGTTGACTGTGCGCTGCGTGAAGAAGAACTTCCTTGTATTTGTTTTAAACCTGCTGCCTATTAATTTCATTTGGTGACCCCTAGTTCTTGTATTATGGGAATAAGTAAATAACTTTTCCTTATCCACTTTCTCCACATCACTCATGATTTTATAGACCTCTATCATATCCCCCCTTAGTCTCCTCTTTTCCAAGCTGAAGAGTCCTAGTCTCTTTAATCTCTCCTCATATGGGACCCGTTCCAAACCCCTAATCATTTTAGTTGCCCTTTTCTGAACCTTTTCTAGTGCCAGTATATCTTTTTTGAGATGAGGAGACCACATCTGTACGCAGTATTCGAGATGTGGGCGTACCATCGATTTATATAAGGGCAATAATATATTCTCAGTCTTATTCTCTATCCCCTTTTTAATGATCCCTAACATCCTGTTTGCTTTTTTGACCGCCTCTGCACACTGCGCGGACATCTTCAGAGAACTATCCACGATGACTCCAAGATCTTTTTCCTGACTTGTCGTAGCTAAATTAGCCCCCATCATATTGTATGTATAGTTGGGGTTATTTTTTCCAAGGTGCATTACTTTACATTTATCCCCATTACATTTCATTTGCCATTTTGTTGCCCAATCACTTAGTTTTGTGAGATCTTTTTGAAGTTCATCACAGTCTGCTTTGGTCTTAACTATCTTGAGCAGTTTAGTATCATCTGCAAACTTTGCCACCTCACTGTTTACCCCTTTCTCCAGATCATTTATAAATAAGTTGAATAGGATTGGTCCGAGAACTGACCCTTGGGGAACACCACTAGTTACCCCTCTCCATTCTGAGAATTTACCATTCATTCCTACCCTTTGTTCCCGGTCTTTTAACCAGTTCTCAATCCATGAAAAGACCTTCCCTTTTATCCCATGACAACTTACTTTACTTAAGAGCCTTTGGTGAGGGACCTTGTCAAAGGCTTTCTGGAAATCTAAGTACACTATGTCCACTGGATCCCCCTTGTCCACATGTTTGTTGACCCCTTCAAAGAACTCTAATAGATTAGTAAGACACGATTTCCCTTTACAGAAACCATGTTGACTATTGCTCAACAGTTTATGTTTTTCTATGTGTCTGACAATTTTATTCTTAACTATTGTTTTGACTAATTTGCCCGGTACCAACGTTAGACTTACCGGTCTGCAATTGCCGGGATCACCTCTAGAGCCCTTTTTAAATATCGGCGTTACATTAGCTAACTTCCAGTCATTGGGTACAGAAGCCGATTTAAAGGACAGGTTACAAACCTTAGTTAATAGTTCCGCAACTTCACATTTGAGTTCTTTCAGAACTCTTGGGTGAATGCCATCTGGTCCCGGTGACTTGTTAATGTTAAGTTTATCAATTAATTCCAAAACCTCCTCTAGTGACACTTCAATCTGTGACAGTTCCTCAGATTTGTCACCTACAAAAGCCGGCTCAGGTTTGGGAATCTCCCTAACATCCTCAGCCGTGAAGACTGAAGCAAAGAATCCATTTAGTTTCTCCGCAATGACTTTATCGTCTTTAAGCGCTCCTTTTGTATCTTGATCATCAAGGGGCCCCACTGGTTGTTTAGCAGGCTTCCTGCTTCTGATATACTTAAAAAACATTTTGTTATTACCTTTGGAGTTTTTGGCTAGCCGGTCTTCAAACTCCTCTTTGGCTTTTCTTATTACATTCTTGCATTTAATTTGGCAGCGTTTATGCTCCTTTCTATTTGCCTCACTAGGATTTGACTTCCACTTTTTAAAGGAAGTCTTTTTATCTCTCACTGCTTCTTTTACATGGTTGTTAAGCCACAGTGGCTCTTTTTTAGTTCTTTTACTGTGTTTCTTAATTTGGGGGATACATTGAAGTTGGGCCTCTATTATGGTGTCTTTAAAAAGTGCCCATGCAGCTTGCAGGGATTTCACTTTAGTCACTGTACTGTTTAACTAACCCCCTCATTTTTGCATAGTTCCCCCTTTTAAAATTAAATGCCACAGTGTTGGGCTGTTGAGATGTTCTTCCCACCACAGGGATGTTGAATGCTATTGTATTATGGTCACTATTTCCAAGCGGTCCTGTTATAGTTACCTCTTGGACCAGCTCCTGCGCTCCACTCAGGACTAAATCGAGAGTTGCCTCTCCCCTTGTGGGTTCCCGTACCAGCTTCTCCATGAAGCAGTCATTTAAAGTATCGAGAAATTTTATCTCTGCATTTCGTCCTGAAGTGAAATGTTCCCAGTCAATATGGGGATAATTGAAATCCCCCACTATTATTGGGTTCTTAATTTTGATAGCCTCTCTAATTTCCCTTAGCATTTCATCATCACTATCACTGTCCTGGTCAGGTGGTCGATAATAGATCCCTAATGTTATATTCTTATTAGAGCATGAAATTTCTATCCATAGAGATTCTATGGAACATGTGGATTCACTTAAGATTTTTACTTCATTTGATTCTACATTTTCTTTCACATATAGTGCCACTTCCCCGCCCCCCCCCCCCCCCCCCGCACGACCTGTTCTGTCCTTCCGATATATTTTGTACCCGGGAGGGATTGTGTCCCATTGATTGTCCCCACTCCACCAGGTTTCTGTGATGCCTATTATATCAATATCCTCCTTTATCACAAGGCACTCTAGTTCACCCATCTTATTATTTAGACTTCTAGCATTTGTGTACAAGCACTTTAAAAACTTGTCACTGTTTATTTGTCTGCCCTTTTCTGATGTGTTAGATTCTTTTTTATGTGAATGTTTATCATCTGATCTGGCCCTTACATTATCCTCCTCCATCCTCTGCTCCTGACTATAAGATTGGAGACTATAAGAGACTGGAGATTCTCTATCATTAGACTCTCCCCTAAGAGAAGTCTCTGTCCGATCCACATGCTCCTCTGCAGCAGTTGACTTTCCCCCATCTCCTAGTTTAAAAACTGCTCTACAACCTTTTTAATGTTTAGTGCCAGCAGTCTGGTTCCACTTTGGTTTAGGTGGAGCCCAGCTTTCCTGTATAGGCTCCCCCCATCCCAAAAGTTTCCCCAGTTCCTAATGAATGTAAACCCCTCCTCTCTACACCATCGTCTCATCCACGCATTGAGACTCTGCCTGCCTACCTGGCCCTGCGCGTGGAACTGGGAGCATTTCTGAGAACGCCACCATAGAGGTCCTGGATTTCGGTCTCTTCCCTAGCAGCCTAAATTTGGCCTCCAGGACATCTCTCCTACCCTTCCCTACGTCATTGGTACCTACATGTACCACGACCACCGGCTCCTCCCCAGCACTACACATAAGTCTGTCTAGATGCCTCGAGAGATCTGCAACCTTCGCACCAGGCAGGCAAGTCACCATACGGTTCTCCCGGTCATCACAAACCCAGCTATCTACGTTTCTAATGATCGAATCTCCCATTACTAACACCTGCCTTTTCCTAGCAACTGGAGTTCCCTCCCCCGGAGAGGTAACCTCAGTGCGAGAGGCAACCCCAGCACCGTCTGGAAGGAGGGTCCCAACTATGGGGAGGTTTCCCTCTGCTCCCGTTGACTGCTCTGCTTCCCCTGGCCTTTCATCCTCCTCAACAGCGCAGGGGCTGTCTGACCGGAGGTGGGACAATTCTACAGTGTCCCAGAAAGCCTCATCAACATACCTCTCTGCCTCCCTTAGCTCCTCCAGTTCCGCTACCCTTAATACCTGGGGGGGGGGGCAATGGGCTGCAAAGAGAGGACCCTGGTCACCTGACCAGCCGGCTCCAGCCAGAGGGGACCAGAGGACAGAAGAGAGGAGAGGAGTCCCAGGCAACCCGGTTTACCTGGAGAGAAGACAATGGACAGAGGTGGGGCTTGGGGGAAGTGATATCAGATGCCCAGCTGGGAAGCAGGGGGGCTCTGGGCTGGAGAGGGGGAGCAGGCAGTGCCCACCTGGATGCAGGGGAGACTTGGATGTGCTGTGCTGAGGGAGGCCAGGCCTGAGGCCCTGAGAGTTTCCTGTGCTGTGATCAGTGCTCAATATAAACCTTCCTGTTTTATGCTGGCTGAGAGTCACTCCGGTCTAGAGAACAGGGTTGCATCAACCCCTTCGGGGGGTGGAGGCCTGGGAGGTCCAGAGCGAGTGGACTCCCTGAGGGGGCCCATGGTGAGAAACAGACGTGCTAAGGCTCAGAGAGGTGCGGCTCCAGGAGGTGGAGGGGCCTAACCCCAAGAGAGAGTGGACCCCCGAGAAGGGCTGTCTCACTGAAAGGGGCACCCGCCCACGGACCGCACGGGTCCAAGAGTGGGCACAATCTGTGAGTCCGTGGCACTGGCGCGATGGGGAACGCCTGGGTTTGCTGCCCCTTGTGCCATAGCTGAGCAGTGATGACGGGTTTACACTGCAATGCCTGGTTCTAAGGGGCTTTTCTCAGTGTGTGAATTAAATCAACCAGGTTTAAAATAAAATCGGAGAAAGAGAAATTCCATCCCAGGCTCCCAAAGTGTCACCAGCCGGGAGAGACCCAGGGACCTTCTAATGCCCCCAGAGAGACCCTGCCCCCGAGCTGGAGGAGACACTGTCACTGGTTATGTGGCCAGGGCCCTAGAGAGGGACGTGACACAGGCTTTGTTTATACGCCACTGGCTAGAGGCCAGGAGGAAGCTGGGGGTCAGGAAGGTTTGACTCTGTTCCGGGCTCTGGCAGGGGAGTGGGGACTAGTGGTTAGAGCCAGGGGTGGAGGTGGGGCCAGGACTCCTGGTGTCACCGTCACGGTGTCGCCCCCCTGGTGCTCGCACACAGCACTGGGCCAGGCTGGGGCTGCATTAAAGGTGCATCAGCTGTCCGGCCGAAGCGTCCCAATGAGCCTCCTTTAATCAGCCCCCTCGTGCCAGGGCCCCGACCCCCCTGCTCACCAACCCCCCGGGAGCCTTCGCCCCGGCCCCCGGAGCAGGAGGGAGATGAGCAGCAGATTCAGTGTGAAGCTGGGTCATCCCCCCCCCCCCCCCGGCCTGACTCCCCCACCCCTGCCGGGGATAGAAGTGGCAGCCTGGGGGCACTGGGGGGTGCTGCTCCCCCCTCGCTCCTTACAGCCCCCAACAATCCTGCATCCCAGGCTCTGACCTTCTGGGGGGGGAGCCTGTCTGCCCTCAAACTCCTGTCCCGCTTCCCAGCTCCCTCCCCTCAACCCCCCTCCTGTAGCCCATAGGATTATTTTGCTAGCTATTATATCCTACTAATCCAGCCAGCTGGATTAATTAATACGTTTCTTTTTCTGAAATTAATCCATTTTATTTTTATATTTTATCAGTGTTAATTCCTTGGAATTTAGGATGTGTTGAGGCCTGTGTTTCCTAAGAATAATCCTTATTAATATATTTAGAAAGTAAGTGTCATAATCCACTAACCTATAGGAGAAGGGGACCCATACATTTCTTAGGGTATGGAAATAAGATTTGGGTATAGTAGGTTGGGTCTGAATTACATAGGTCAGGATCCTATAAAATACCTTGTGTGACGAAGTGGGGGGTTTTCTTGTTTTCTGTGTAGTTTCAATGGTTTGCATGCGGAGGGGGTGGGACTCAGTTTCCCTGGGTGTTACTGGTTTAACGAGGTGAGGGGAGAGGGAGTTTGTTTTGCAAAGGACCAGAGAGAGGACTTGGGGACCCAGCCGATGGTCGGGAGGATGGATACCCCAGCGACCGGTGACCTGGCGACCTGGTGACCCGGAGGCCCAGCTGAGGAGACACAGCCGGTTCTGGCCAGTGGGAGGACAATGGCCTGCAGAGTGAGGACCCAGTGACCTAACCAGCCGGTTCCAGCCAGAGGACAGAAGTGAGGAGAGGAGGCCCCGGTTTACGACCCTGTTTACCTGGAGAGAAGACAATGGACAGAGGCGGGGACTGGGGCCCGTGATCTCAGATGCCCAGCTGGGAAGCAGGGGGGTTCTGGGCTGGAGAGGGGGAGCAGGCAGAGCCCATCTGGATGCAGAGACACTGGGATGTGCTGGACTGAGGGAGGCCAGGCCTGAGGCCCTGAGAGTTTCCTGTGCTGTGTTCAACCCTCAATAAACCCTCCTGTTTTATGCTGGCTGAGAGTCACTCCGGTCTAGAGAACAGGGTGGCATCGACCCCTTCGGGGGTGAAGGCCCGGGAGGTCCAGAGCGAGTGGACTCCCTGAGGGTGCCCACGGCGAGAAACAGGTGTGCTAAGGCTCAGAGAGGTGCGGCTCCAGGAGGTGGAGGGGCCTGACCCCGAGAGAGAGTGGACCCCCGAGAAGGGCTGTCTCACTAACAGGGGCACCCCCCATGGACCGCACAGGGCCAAGAGTGGGCACGATCTGTGAGTCCGTGACACCTTGTAAGAGAGTTCTTGGTTAGTTAGGTTTTTTGCTCCTCTAAATTCTAAGCTCTTCTAACTCCTGACGCTTCGGTTTCTTGGAGTGCTTTTTATCCCTCCCTCTATTCTATCTTCTATCAGCTCAGCTTGTGCAGTATAGTAACTACTCAACATTCCTAACCATTAGGGAAGCCAGCACCATCGCGTTCTCGGGCATGCCAGGAGTGAGGCTGGTCCTTCACCTCCCATTATCCGGCGCTCAAGGAAGGGTGTGAGTATGTTAGGTTAAGATACTTATAATAGAAATGTTACCAGCAGGAGTTTGGAATTCTTTTACTGTTTTGCAGTTATAAGTTTCATTGCATTCCTTGTTTTTATGTTAATGGCAAAGATTTTATCAATTTGGTATTGTCCTCAGTGTACGCGTTCTTGCCAAGCACCCCGAGCGTCCTCTCCCAATATAGAACTCTCTGGGTTCTTCAACTCTCTAGTCTGAATTGGACAAGAACCTATAAATCTTCTGGTCGGATGCGATCAGTGGCGAGCCATAAAAACTAACCCATCAAATTTAGGTCAACACTCCGTAGACCCCAACCTACTTCCCTCAAACTCCCGGCTCCCCCGAAACACCCGCCGTGGGGCGGCCCACAAGCGCCAGCAGTTAAATCACTCTGCGCCCTGTTGTGTTCATGGAGACGCAATAAAGGGCCCAAGGTGCGAACACACCCCAGCCCCTGCCCCACACTGAACAAGCTTAAACAGAGGCCGGGGGTGGGGTCCAGAGCCCGCAGCCTGCTCAGCCCCACAGAAAATCCCCCATTGACCCCTGGGACCGGCTGTTACAGACACAGCAGAGCAGGAACCAGGGGAGCCGTGGCAGGCGCCGTGTGAAACGAGGGGTTTGTTCCAGCCCCAGCCCCGTTCACTGGAGCGAGTCTCTAGCCAGAAAATCCCCTGGGTTTGGGCATCTCCCTGCTGGCCCCGGAGACGCTAGTGACTGTCCTGGGGGGGGCGGGCGAGGAGCCAGCAGAGCTGGGCTGGAGCCGGCATCGCTGCGGCTGCTGTTAAAGTCCGACCCCGTTTCATCCCGGGTTGGGGGTTCAGCCGGGGGAGGGGCGTTGGCATCGGGATCCCTCTCTCCGGCCACTCTGCTTAGGACGTCTCCGCGGAGCAGGGTCCAGACAGCCAGGGGGGCCCAAGAGATGGGGGGCGGCAGCCGCGACGGTGAAGCGAGTCTCTTTCTTTAAGGCCCACAAAGGGTGGTGGGCGGCACAGCCCGTCCCCGCAATATTTTATCCACCAATGAGGCCTCATTTCCGACATCCCAATTTTGGGTCACCGATTTCTGCTCCCCCACTTCTCTCATGTCCCAGGAGAGCCCCAGCCCGGCCCGGGAGCAGGGCCGGCTCCAGGGTTTTGGCCGCCCCAAGCAGCCAAACAAAACAAAACAAAGCAAAAAAAGCCGCGATCCCGATCTGCGGCGGCAATTCGGTGGGAGGTCCTTTGCTCTGAGCAGGAGTGAGACCGAATTGCCGCCGAACAGCAGGACGTGCCGCCCCTCTCCGAAGTGGCCGCCCCAAGCACCTGCTTGGTAAGCTGGTGCCTGGAGCCAGCCCTGCCCGGGGGTTCTGTCCGGCGGCCGCTCGGGTTGGACTAATCCCGTCTTTCTGTCTCGCCAACTTTCCCCGCAACGTTCATTCGTCCAGGTTCTCGTGACGCTGCCTGAACTTCTCACTCACCTTCGTCGGCTGAACCCACCATGAGGGGACATCTGGAGGCTCCAGTATCACAGCCACCCTCTGGGGTGGGAAGATTTGGGGGCAGGGGAGCAGGAAGCTCTGGGGGTTTGTACAATAGAAATACAGGATAGGGGAGGCCTAGGGAGAAAGGGGGAGAGAAAAGGGGCTGGAGAGAGGAGGGGGACAGACACCTGGGGGGCAGTAAGTACCGTTATTCCAGCACCAGGGCCAGATGCAGTGTCCCTGCTCCTCATCGACAGCCCCAGGCAGAGACCGGCCCGGCTGGGCCAGAGAGTGGGACCCCGACGCTCTCCAGGGGCTGCTCCATAAGGAGCCCGACACGCCCAGTGCTGGGGCAGCTCCTCTAGCTGGTGACATAGCTGGGACCGCAGGGGCTGGTGCTCGCGGTTCAATCCTGGGCTGCAGTAGTTGGGTTGGGACCGGTCTAGGGGGTGGGATTCTCTGAGGCAGGGGTGTTTGGGGGTAGGAGGTTTTTGCTGGCATCTCAGCCCCCCAAGGGTGAGCGGCTTGTCTCCCAGGGAGATTCTCTTCCCTGCACGGCCAGATTCAGGCTCCTGGGGGTGCAGAGAGATGGCAGGTTAGAGGGGCCCGTGTCGCCCTGCACCCAGGCCCTCGGGGGAGCAAGGGGCACAGAAGGGGGGGTCACCTCACCTAGGGCACCTCCCTTGGGCGGCTGTAATAGGCTTCAGCCAGGATCAGCCCCAGGACGAGCAGGATCACAGCGCTCAGCGCCAGGCGGGCGATGTTGGTGCAGGTGAAATCCGGTGCCCCGGGGGGGCTGCAGCTGGGGGAAGGGGAGAGTCACTTGGCGGCTCGGACGGGAAATCAGCAGCTGGCGCTGCCCCGGGAGCGGAGCCCCCAACCCCCCCATCCGGCAGGTCTGGCCCAGCCGCCCTCTGGGGTCTCCCAGGTGCTGCGGCTCTGGGGCTTCCCTGGGGCCGGACCCCTCAGGGGAGGCTGCGTCCTGCTGCCCCGGGGGGCTGAGCCTCAGCTTCCCCAGTGAAGTGGGTGCCTGGGCAGTTGAACTGCCCCCCTGAGTCACCCAGCACCCCATAGGACCCTTCTGTCCACCCCCACAGGTGCCTCTGCCCCGGCCTGTCTGCTGTGCAGTGAGCCCATCCCCGGGGTATCTCGGCTCCTGCCAAACACAGCCAGGCAGAGCGTGCGGGCGGGGAGGCTGGTACATCACCTGCTGCCCCCATGTCCTGACGGTGCCCAGGGCCCAGCCAGATGCAGCAGAACATCTATGGGGGGTGGGTCGTGAATGGACAAGGAGGGGGAATTCTGGGTAATGGTCACCCATATTGCTAGGGGGACATCATGAGGCCTAGGGAAGGGGGTTATAAACACTAGGCCCCCTGTGTCAAGTAGGGCCCAGCACCCCAGACCCTGCCGCAGCTTCCTGGCAGTGACCTGCAGGGCAGGAGGCTCTGGAGGAGATGGGGGCCTGGCAGTGGGGAGGGGTAGTGGGGGCTGGTTCAATGGTGATTCCCTCCAGCCCCGGTACCTGGTCCCACGCTGCCCAGGCAGGTGCGAGCCAGAGCCACTCCAGGCTGCCTCAGGTCGGTTCCCCCTGCAAGAATAGAACCAGCGTCTGTCCGGGCAGGTGGAGAGGATGAAATAGCGACGCAGCAATTCCCACCCTCACCCTCACCGCCCCCCGACTCAGCATCAATCATCAGTGTCATTCCCGGGAGGGGGAAGGGGGATTTTAGTGGGTGGGGAGTGGGGACCCCCCCTTCCCTCGCTGAATCAAACCAAGAGGGGCTAATTCTGACAGCCCAGACTAGCTCTGAGATCACCAGTGGGGGTTGGGAACCACACGGGAGTCGATATTTTGGGTCCAGTTTTCACGTAGACAAGGTCTTAGTCCATCTTTCTATCCCTCACCAGACGTGCTCCCATGTGTCCACTGCCCTATGGCCCCACGGACCCGCATTCCCACGGACCCGTGACCATCCGTCCCCACTAGGACTGCCAACTTTCTAATCACACAAAACCAAACACCCCTGCCCCACCCCCTGCTCCGCCCCTTCTCTGAGGCCCCGCCCCCGCTCACGCCATCCCCCCTCCCTCCGTTGCTCGCTCTCTTCCCCACCCTGAGTCACGCATTTTCACTGGGCTGGGGGAGGGGGTTGGGGTTCAGGAGGTGTTATGGGCTCTGGGCTGGGGGTTCAGGCTCCAGGCTGGGGCTGAGGGGTACGGAGTGTGGGAGGGGGTGCAGGCTCCAGGGTGGGGCCAGGGATCAGGGGTTTGGGGCGGAGGAAGTGGCTCCAGTCTGAGGCAGGGGGTTGGAGTGCGTCCAATTTTGGGCCCCCCACTACAGAAATGATGTGGACAAATTGGAGAGAGTCCAGTGGATGAATGAAATGAAAATGATCAGGGGGCTGGAGCAGATGACCTACGAGAGGCTGAGGGAACTGGGCTTGTTTAGTCTGCAGAAGAGAAGAGTGAGGGGGGATTTGATAGCTGCTTTCAAGTACCTGAAGGGGGGTTCAAAGAGGATGGAGCTCGGCTGTTCTCAGTGGGGGCAGCTGACAGAACAAGGAGCAATGGTCTCAAGTTGCAGTGGGGGAGGTTTAGGTTGGATATTAGGAAAAACTTTTTCACTAGGAGGGTGGTGAAGCACTGGAATGGGTTCCCTAGGGAGGTGGTGGAATCTCCTTCCTTAGGGGTTTTTAAGGCCCGGCTTGACAACGCCGTGGCTGGGGTGATTAAGCTGGGGTTCATCCTGCTTTGAGCAGGGGGTTGGACTAGAACAGGGGTGGGCAAACTTTTTGGCCCAAGGGCCATATCGGGGTTGCAAAACTGTATGGAGGGCCGGGTAGGGAAGGCTGTGCCTCCCCAAACAGCCTGGGCCCCGCCCCCTATCCGCCCCCTCCCACTTCCTGCCCCCTGACTACCCCCTTCGGAACCCCTGACCCATCCAACCCCCCGCTCCTTCTCCCCTAACTGCCCCCTGGGACCCCACCCCATATCCAACCCCCTGCTCCCAGTCCCCTGACTTCCCCCCCGACTCCTATCCACACCCTGCCCCCTGACAGGCCCCCCAGGACCCCACGCCCATCCAACTCCTTCTGTTCCCCATCCCCTGACCCCTATTCACACCCCCACCCCCTGACAGGCTCCCCGGGACTCCCACGCTTATCCAACCCCCTCCGTTCCCCATTCCCTGACCGCCCCACCCAAACCTCCGCCCCTTATCCAACCCCCTGGCCCCAGCCCCTTTACCATGCCGCTCAGAGCAGCTGGTCTGGCAGCCAGGGCCGGCTCTAGGTTTTTTGCCGCCCCAAGCAAAAAAAATTTTGGCTGCCCCCCACCCCAGCCCTGGGCTCCTCCCCACCGAACCCCTCTGCAACCCCAGCCCTGGGCTCTCCCCCACACCTGCACCCTCCCCCACCCGCACCCCCTGCTGCCCCAACCCTGGGATCTCCCCCCCCCCCGCACCTCCTGCCACCCCCAAATCCTGGGCTCTCCACCCCACCCCACCCGCACCCCCTGCTGCCCCAGCACTGGGCTCTCCCCCCACCTCACCCACACCCCCTGCTGTTCCAGCGCTGGGCTCTCCCCCACCAGTGCTGACTCCACCCGCTCCCCCCTCGGCTCCAGCCGGTCCGGCGCTGGCAGGGTCGGGTTAAGCAGCGGGGCTCCCGGGCCGTGCCTCAGCCCAGGGTCCCTCCAGCCGGGACTCCCGCCTCCAGGACTGGCCGAGACCCAGGAGGACCCAGGAGGGCAGAGCAGGGGCGACCGTCCAGCAGGGGCGACCTGATCTCCTTCTTTGAGAAAGTAACAGACCTTCTAGATAAAGGAAATGCGGTGGATCTAATATACCTCGATTTTAGTAAAGCGTTTGATACGGTACCGCATGAGGAATTATTGGTTAAATTGGAAAAGATGGGGATCGATATAAAAATCCAGAGGTGGATAAGGAACTGGTTAAAGGGGAGACAGCAGCGGGTAGTACTGAAAGGGGAACTGTCAGGTTGGAGGGAGGTCACCAGTGGGGTTCCTCAAGGTTCGGTTTTGGGTCCAATTTTATTTAATCTATTTATTACTGACCTCGGAACCGAATGTAGGAGTGGGCTGATAAAGTTTGCGGATGACACAAAGTTGGGAGGCGTTGTCAACTCGGAGAAGGATCGGGATATTCTGCAGGGAGACTTAGATGACCTTGTAAATTGGAGTAATAATAATAGGATGAGATTTAATAGTGAGAAGTGTAAGGTGATGCATTTAGGGATGACTAACAAGAACTTTAGTTATAAGCTGGGGACGCATCGGTTGGAAGTGACGGAGGAGGAGAAGGACCTCGGAGTCCTGGTCGATCGCAGGATGACTATGAGCCGGCAATGTGACGTGGCTGTGAAAAAAGCTAATGCGATCTTGGGATGCGTTAGGCGAGGTATTTCTAGTAGGGACAAGGAGGTGCTGCTTCCGTTATACAAGGCGCTGGTGAGACCTCATTTGGAGTACTGCGTGCAGTTCTGGTCTCCCATGTTTAAAAAGGATGAACTCAAACTGGAACGGGTACAGAGAAGGGCCACTAGGATGATCCGAGGAATGGAAAACCTTTCCTATGAAAGGAGACTCGAGGAGCTTGGTTTGTTTAGCCTAACCAAAAGAAGGCTGAGGGGGGATATGATTGCCCTCTTTAAATATATCAAAGGGATAAATACCAGGGAGGGAGAGGAATTATTTCAGCTCAGTACTAATGTGGACACGAGAACGAATGGATATAAACTGGCCGTGGGGAAATTTAGGCTTGAAATTAGACGAAGGTTTCTAACCGTCAGAGGGGTGAAATTTTGGAACAGCCTTCCGAGGGAAACGGTGGGGGCGAAGGACCTCTCTGGCTTCAAGATTAGGCTAGATAAGTTTATGGAGGGAATGGTTTGATGGGATAATGTGATTTTAGTTAATTAAATGAGGGTCCGGCTAGAGAATCTTGCCTGTATGCTTGGGGTTCCACTGATCGCCACATTTGGGGTCGGGAAGGAATTTTCCTCCAGGGTAGATTGGCAGAGGCCCTGGAGGTTTTTCGCCTTCCTCCGCAGCATAGGGCAGGGGTCGCAAGCTGGAAGGTTCTCTGCGACTTGAAGTCTTTAGATCACGATCTGGAGACTTCAACAGCTGAGTTAAGGGAAAGTGGGGGGGTCAGTTTTTGTGGCCTGCATCATGCGGGAGGTCAGACTAGATGACCATATTGGTCCCTTCTGACCTTAAAGTCTATGAGTCTATGAGTCTATGAGGAGCCAGGGCAGGGCAGCCCCAGAGGAAGCGGAGCCCTGGAGAGTGGGACGCGGGCCCTGAATGACAGCGCCCCGGGCACCAGTCCCCTCTATGGCCCCGCTGCTGCTGCTGCTCCTGGCTGCCCTGCTGCAGTCCCTGGGTGGCTTGGGCCGCTTCGCCCAGCCCCGGCTGTGGCGCTGGGGGATGGCCGCCCTGTGGCACCTGCAGGTGGCTCCGTGCACCCCGCGGGGCGGCCCCCAGCCCGAGTGTCCCACGCTCTGAGCCCGCCCGGCCATAAGGTGCGGGCGCTGCTCCCCGATGTGAACCGCAGCGGCTCCAGGGCTCTAGGCTTTTGATGCCCCAAGCAAAAAAAAAGGGTGGCCGGAATGCCGCCCCTGAAAATGTGCCGCCCCAAGCACGTGCTTGGTTTGCTGGTGTCTGGAGCCGGCCATGCTGGCAGCCATGCCTCCGCACCTTCCAGCCACCGGGGAGGAGCCAGAGATGACCTCTCCCCCAGCTACAGCGCGGGCAGGAAGGGGTTAAGCCCTAAGGCTGCATTGTGCCCCAGGGCCCAGGGAACCTGACTGCAGGGGCCTCAGTGAACCCAGCCAGAGAGGGGGCTCAGCAGGGGAGGGTGCCTAGGGAACAGAGCAACCCCGCGCTCCCTGGGGGCAGGGCCCAGGGCGAGGGGGTGGGGGGCAAAGAGGGTGCTAAGCCCCTGCCCGGGGGCTGCTGTGGAGCCTGCAGGTTCGGGGTGGGAACAGGCTGAAAATCACACACACCCCCCGCCGCACTCCAGAGCTTAGCTGACGGGTGGAGAGGTTCTCCATGCCAGCGCTGTGCGGGGCTTTGGCACACCCAGGGCTCGGCTCCTCCTGGCCAGTGCCCCAGGCCGGAGGGTCTTGCGCTTTCCTGGGGCGCTGGCCCAGCCAGAGGCAGTGGGGGGAGGAAGGGAGGAGCCTGCCGGCCAGGCTGTGGGTGAGCTGAGCGCTCCGACCAGGGGCTGGGTCTCCCCACAGCGTTGGGTTGGGCTGCACCCCGCCGGGGGGGACATGAAGGAGCAGTGGGGCTGGGGGGAGTGTGAGGGGGTAAAGCAGGGAGAGGACAGCGAGAGGGGGAGCACAGAAAGGGCCGATGGGTGGGCAGCAGAGGCAACACGTAACCTGCCACTGCCTGGCACCTGCCCACACCCACCAGCCACCACAGCTTGTGCTGGCCAGATACAGATGGGAGCGGGGCCCTGCTGGCCAAGACCTGGCCCAGTGGGGGCTGCGCTGATGGACCAGCACGGGAGTGGCCGGCTGCATCTTCGCCCCACCACCAGCCTTACACAACCACCCCCGTCATCAGCCACTGGACCCCGCCACTCACCTTTGGTGGGCAGGCGGCTGGTGAGCAGGGATCCGGCCAGTACTGATGGGGGGAGACAGAAAATACGGGACAATTTGCCTGTTTTTAAGAAAAACTCAGGACACACGAAGGAGCGCTTAAATACAGAAATGGCCCTTTAAAAACAGGAGGTCTGGTCACCCTACCCCACCCCCATCCCCTGGTCAATCAGGAGTCACCCCCCCCAACTGCACTGGGGGTAGGGCCAGGTTCTGATCTCAGCCCCCTGGGATCAATACAGATTTTTGGGGTGAAGTTTCAGGGCTCAGCTCCTCTTTTCCTCTCCCCCTTCCCCCCCTCCCCATCCTGAACACTAAAGTTTCCCCTGCCCCACAGATACTCACGTCCCGACACCTCGCTCTGGCTGGCCAGCCAGCAGCCTGGAGAGGAGATGGCTTTTTAGGGACCAGATCCCAGAGTGAATCAATACTACACCCTGGTCTCAGATCCCCTTCCATGGACACACACCCTGGTCTCAAATTCCCGCCCCCCATGGGCACACGCCCCTATGCACACAACCCCTGGCAGTCTCCGATACTCACCGAGGAAGAGGATCATGAGAGCAGATGCCATGATGGGGGCAGCGAGGGGCCCCTCAGCGCTGCCACCAATGCCCCAGTGCCCAGCTCCACTGAGCCCCAAATGAGGAACTCAGCTGTTGGCTACAGCTACAGGAAGTCCACGATGTCTCGTCTCTTCCTTCATCCATCACACTTGTCACTAATCTGCAGGCAAAATCTACTGCAGTCAAAGTAAGCAGAGGGCTTTGCAAAACCCAAGAAACCCAGGGACTTTCAGCCTGGCCAAGTGTCATGCAGCTCACAGCTTGTCTGTGTCTCTGTGGGGAGGGGGGACAGGTCACCCTCAACGTACCCTGCCGCCTTGAGGAAGATGCATCAGGCTGAGAGCCAGGCGACCACGGGGTCTGGTCTTCAATCTTCCACTGACCACAATTTCCATGACAATTCCATCCCCTTTTCATTCTGGGTTCAAGTGGCTGATGACCCATGTCAGTAAAATTAATATGTGATCGTGCAATTAAAGGCTGGTGTCGTAATGGACCTGCATGAGGGGGCAGAGTTAAGGTCGTTCAGAAAACCGTTACTGTGGCATCTCCTGGTGCTGGAGGGTTTGACTCTGCAGCTTTCCCTAAAAGTCTGTCAACCTGCCCACCTGCGATACGAGCCGTGGCACCCTGTGAGGAGTGGGCACGATGGGGAGCATCTGGGTTTGCTGCCCCTTGCGCCATAGCTGAGCGGTGATGACGGGTTTACACTGTAACACAGAGGTGGGCGAACTATGTGGCCCGTGGGACCGTCCTGCCTGGCCCTTGAGCTCCCGGCCGGGGAGGCTAGCCCCTGACCCCTCCCCTGCTGTCCTCCGTCCACCACAGGCTCAGCTCACCGTGCCGCCAGTGCTCTGGGTGGTGAGGCTGTGAGCGCCTGCTGGACAGCATGTATGCAAGAGCCGCCGGCCTGCTCCGGGGCTCTAAACTGCTCGATGATTTGGCTGGCTCCAGCCGGGCGGCGCGGCTGCCAGTCCCGGTGCTCTGAGCGGCATGGTAAGGGGGCGGGGAGCGGGGTAGTTGGATAAGGGGCAGGGGTCCCTGGGGGCAGTCAGGGGACAGGGAGCAGGGGGCGGTTGGATAGGGGGTGAGAGTCCCTTGGGGACGGTTAGGGGCAGCGGGTCCCGGGACAAGGAGCAGTGAGGGGTTAGATGGGTCGGAGGTTCTGAAGGGGGAGGGAAGAGGGAGGTGCAGATAGGGGGCGGGGGCCAGGCTGTTTGGGGAGGCATAGCTTTCCCTCCCCGGCCCTCCATACAGTTTCAGAACCCCGATGTGGCTCTCGGGCCAAAAAGTTTGCCCACCCCTGCTGTAAGACCTGATTCTAAGGAGCTTTTCTCAGCATGTGAATTAAATCAACCAAGTTCAAAAGAAAATCAGAGAGAGAAATTCCATCCCAGATGTGACGAACTGGGACTGTTCTTAATGTGGTCTTTGAATGCTGACAGGGGAGTGTGGCTAGGATGGTCTGCATTGGGGGATGGGAGACTGGCCGTGAGGGATACCTGAGCATGTAACATGAGAACCCAGGAAGGGGTTAGAGGCCAGGTGACACCTTGGCCCGGGAAACTGAACAAAGGCTGTGGGAGGGGTCGCTGGAGGGGGAAAGTTTCAGAGCTGGCTGGTAGAATGCCTGGGAGGCAGACGGGGCTCTGACCTCCCAATGGGGCTGTGGTGCCCCTGGGACCCCAAGATGCACCTAATTGGGGGGGGGGTCCTGTTGTCTGTGCCTGCAAGACCTGTCTTGGACTGTGTTCCTGTCATCTAAATAAACCTTCTGCTTTACTGGCTGCTGAGAGTCATGGTGAATTGCAGGAAGCCGGGGGTGCAGGGCCTTGTGTCCCCCCACACTCCGTGACAACTGGTGGTAGCGGTGGGATGTACTGCACCCTGTGGACGGCACTTCCTGCAGTAAGTGACTGGGGAGCAGTAAAACGAAGGGGGATCGACGGGTACCAGGTGGGCTGAAGAGTCAGAGAGAGACAGTTTCAGGGGGCGAGTAACCCCTGGGAGTGTGTGACCAGACAGAAGGACTGTTGCAGTAACAGGGTCCCCTGGGGGATCGCAGCGAGCCGTCCCGGGGCGGAGGAGTCTGCAGCTTGACCCTGGCAGAGAGGTGGTGACCTGAAGAAGGGCTGGCACACTAGGGGTCCCCCTGGAACGGTGGAAAGCGGAGAACACAGGCCGGCGAGTGGCCAGCAGGAGGATGTATGCTAAACGCCTTAAGAGCGACCTGGTGGAGCTGTGTAGGCAGAGGGGGCTGTGCATTAGGAGGTCCACCAAAGAACAGCTAATTGCCCAGCTGGAGGAGAGGGATCGCTTGGATGAACCGAGCCCTGTCCCTGAGGGAAGCCACCCAGCAGATGCAGCGGGAGCCCCCGGGACTGACATGGCTGGGAGGGGTCAGATTGCTGCCAGGGACATCCCGAGACCCGGCCTACCTATGCCTAGGGGAGGGGTTGGGGTAAGCCCAGCGAATACCGAGGGCACCCCGACCCCGGCAGCCAGCAGGGGATCGTCCCGGTGGAGCTCCCCGTCCCTGGAACGGAGGCAGCTGGAATATAAATGGGAGATGAGACGGGAAGAGCTTGAGTTAAGGAAGCAAGAACTGAAGCAGGAGGGGGAGGAGAAGGAGAAACAGCGTCAGCATGAGGAGAAACAACATCAGCATGAGCTGGAACTGGCCAGGCTGAGGAGCAGTGGAGCCCCAGCTGCGGTGAGTGAGGGGGGACCCAAGACTGCAAAGAGCTTTGATAAGTGCTTCCTGGCCCAGCGTAAGGAGGGGGAGGACATGGATACCTTCCTGACGGCCTTTGAGAATACCTGCGAGCTGCTCCAGGTTGGCCCGGCAGACAGGCTCCAGTTTCTCATCCCCTCACTGGACCCCACAGCCAGGGAGGTGTACAGCCGACTGAAAGGGGCGGAGACAGGGGACTACGAACTGTTCAAAAAGGCCCTGCTCCGCGAGTTTGGGCTGATCCCTGAGATGTACCGGAAAAGGTTCTGGAGTCAGCATAAAACCCGTGAGGTCACATACCTACAACTGGCCAACTGGCCGCAGGGGTATGCCCTCAAGTGGACAGCTGGGGCCCAAACTAAAGAAGACCTGCTTGACCTAGTCATACTGGAGCACGTGTATGAGCAGTGCCCATCCGACCTGAGGCGATGGTTGATGGACCAAAAACCAGAGAACCCGCAGCACGCAGGCCAGCTGGCCGACGAGTTTGTGAACAGTCGGGCAGGGGATAACAGGGAGGAGTCCCAAAGGAACAGCCCCACCACAACACAGAGAGAGAGTCACCATGGGACGTCCCAGCGGGGAAATACGGAGAACCCCCACCAAAGGGGAACATCCAACGTCAGGTCCATCCGACCCGCTCGAGGGGGCCCACGGGACATGGGCTGCTATTACTGTGGCCAAAGAGGCGACATATGGGCCCAGTGCCTCAGGCTCAGGGACAGACTGAGCAGACCAAACCCACAGAGGGTTGACTGGGTAGAGGCCCAGCCGGGCGAGAGGCAGCATTCCCACGCAAGGGGGGATGGCAGCGTACCACCTGCTAAGGAGGGAGGAGAGCTCCAGGCCAGCTCCTCTGCGGGGCTGGATGCCCCAGACTCAGGGTTTTTGGTTTACAGGGTAGGCGCGGGGCTGTCCCTCCGGAGAGAGTACCTTGTTCCCCTGGAGGTGGATGGGAGGAAGGTGAATAGATACTGGGATACAGGCGCAGAGGTGACGCTGGCCCAGCCCGAGGTGGTGGCCCCGGATCGGGTGGTGCCCAACACCTACCTGACCCTGACGGGGGTGGGCGGGACACCAGTTAAAGTGCCTGTGGCGAGGGTACACCTGAAGTGGGGGGCCAAGGAGGGCCCCAAGGAAGTGGGGGTACACCCGTATTTGCCCACTGAGGTGTTGATGGGGGGGGACCTGGAGGTCTGGCCAAGCAAACCCCAGGGTGCTCTGGTTGTGACCCGCAGTCAGAGCCGGCGAGGGGCACTGCGCCCTGACAACAGGGAGGGTGCCTTGCCCAAGGCACAGGACTCTAACCTGGTGGGGAGGGAACGCCCAGGGACATGGCTCAGGGAGGCTGCGGCTTCAGACCCAGCCGGCGAGAGAGAGCAGGTGGCCATCCCTGTCCCAGCTGCTGAGTTCCAGGTTGAGTTGCAGAAAGATCCCTCCTTGCGGAAGATAAGGGACCTGGCCGACCTCAGTGCGGTTCAGACCATGGGGAGAGGTGGCCGGAAAAGGTTCCTGTGGGAGAAGGGGTTCCTGTACCGAGAATGGGCTCCCCCAGGGAAAATGGAGTCAGGGGGAATCAGGAGGCAGCTGGTGGTACCCCAGAAGTATCGCCGCCAGCTGCTGTACCGGGCCCATGACATTCCCCTCTCAGGGAACCAGGGAACCTGGCGTCCCCAGCAGAGGCTGCTACGGAGCTTTTACTGGCCTGGGGTCTTTGTTACTGTCCGGCAGTACTGCCGATCCTGTGACCCCTGTCAGAGGGGGAGGAAGGCCCGGGACAAGGGGAAAACGGCTTTAGGACCCTTGCCCAGCATAGAGGAGCCTTTCCAGAGGGTGGCCAAGATAAAAAGGGGGCTCTGAACCAAGAGAGCCCGAATCACCGACCTCCAGACTGGAGCGCTGGGAGAAGACCCCAGCCCAGTTGGAACCCCAGGGGTATTGGGGTGGGAAAAGAGCACAGGCCGCATAAACCTTCCCACAGGCGAACTACGAGTGCCATCGAGCACCCCCGACCTAAGGGGGGGCATGAAACTGGAAGGGCCCGGTGTAATTCTCACCAAGGAATGGGAGGGATGCTGGGGCATCCGCGGGAACGGGGGTAGGTTCGAACTTCCCCAGGTCACTGGCTAAAGTGACCCCGCTCAATTCAGTCTTGAAGGGGGGAGAGATGTGACCAACTGGGACTGTTCTTAATGTGGTCTGTGAATGCTGAGAGGGGAGTGTGGCTAGGATGGTCTGCATTGGGGGATGGGAGACTGGCCGAGGGAGAATACCTGAGCATGTAACATGAGAACCCAGGAAGGAGTTAGAGGCCAGGTGACACCTTGGCCCGGGAAACTGAACAAAGGCTGGGGGGAGAGTTTCAGAGCTGGCTGGTAGAATGGCTGGGAGGCAGACGGGGCTCTGACCTCCCAAGGGGGCTGTGGTGCCCCTGGGACCCCAAGATGCACCTAACTGGGGGGGTCCTGTTGTCTGTGCCTGCAAGACCTATCTTGGACTGTGTTCCTGTCGTCTAAATAAACCACCTGCTTTACTGGCTGGCTGAGAGTCATGGTGAATTGCAGGAAGCCGGGGGTGCAGGGCCTTGTGTCCCCCCCACTCTCCGTGACACCAGGCCCCCCAACAGGTCACCAGCCAGGAGAGACACAGAGACCTTCTAATGCCCCCGCAGAGACCCTGCCCCCGAGCTGGAGGAGACACTGTCAGTGGTTATGTGGCCAGGCCCCTACAGAGGGACATGACACAGGCTTTGTGTATACGCCATTGGCTAGAAAGCAGCAGAAAGCTGGGGGTCAGGGGGCTCCATTCCCGGCTCTGGGAGGGGAGTGGGGTCTAGTGGTTAGAGCAGGGGGCTGGGAGACAGGACCCGGGTGTGATGGTCGCACCAGGGGCTGCTAACAGGGAGTTTCGCAAGGGAGTTCTCCAGGTGAAGGAGGAGCAATACAGCACCCTTTTGGGGTAAGTGACTGTCTGTAGTGTGTGTTTGTTTGTGTTTGGGGGTTACTTGCTGTGTGCTGAGCTTGTGTTTGTCAGTCTGTTTGTTTGGTTGTTTGTTTGAAGGACCGTGTGCTGTGGCTGGCAGTTGGAAGCTGTGAGCTGCAAAGGAAGGTTTGAAACCTAGAAGCCTCTGGTAATTGGCTGAGCCTTACTCAGTGGGCGGGGCATTCATACAGGCCAGGGCTTTATAAAGCAGCGCACAAGCGACCAGGGAGCTTTTGCGAACAGGGGCTGCTAACAGGGAGTTTCGCAAGGGAGTTGGGAAGGGGAGTGGGAAGGGGCGAGGGTCCCTTGCCGGTTCTATCTGTTTTCCCTTTATTCCCCTTAATACCTAAAACTTCTTGCTTAAACAACCCTTTCAGCAGACAGGGGGCTGCAGACAGGAGTTTGACAGAGGGAGGCTTACGATGGTTAGGAAGATCCGCAACACCTGTGCCAGCACTGCTTCTGTCTCCTCCACCTGCGCCTGTAGCCAGACAGAGCGCCTGAGCATGGATGCTTCTACCCAGATCCTGGTGTGGTTTTGCAGAGACTGTAACTTGCAATTTCCACTTACTGATATCTAGGCTGGGGGGACCATCCAATGTGAAAGGTGCCTGCTGGTGGAATCTCTCAGGCAGCAGGTGGGAGAGCTACAGGAGGAGGTGGCTAGGTTGAGAAGCATCCGAATCCACGAGCAATTCCTGGACAGTGTCCATGTGGAGACAGCTGAGGTAGCTGTCCCAGTACACAGGACTGCTGATACACCACTGGTGGAGGAGGAGATGGCTCAGGGTGGACACTGGCAGCTGGTTACTTCTGGCAGCAGGCAGTGCTCCACCCCTGCTCCGAACCCTCCCGCTGTGGTAATAGGTAACCGTTATGCTCTTCTTGATACAGGAAAGAAGGCATCACCCCCTACAGTAAAGGAGGAGAAGCCTCGTACCCCTAAGGCTGGGAGGTCTGCTGCCACCACTGCGAATAGGAAACGTAGGGTAGTGGTGGTCGGAGACTCTCTGCTGAGGGGGACGGAGGCGCCCATCTGTCGCCCTGACATTTCATCTCGGGAGGTATGCTGCCTGCCGGGAGCCCGTATCCGAGACGTTACGGAGGCATTGTCGAGGATTATCCAGCCCTCTGACTACTACCCCATGCTACTCATCCATGTGGGCACAAATGATACTGCGCGGTGTGACACTGAGCGGATCAAGAGTGACTACAGGGCTCTGGGAGTACGGGTGAAGGAGTTTGGAGCGCAGGTGGTATTCTCTTCTATTCTTCCTGTCAAAGGTAGGGGCCCGGGCAGAGACAGATGCATCATGGAGGTGAATGCCTGGCTGCGAAGATGGTGTCGCCAGGAGGGCTTTGGCTTCCTAGACCACGGGATGCCATTTGAGGAAGGACTGCTAGGCAGAGATGGCGTTCACCTTTCCAGGAGGGGAAAGACCCTATTTGGACACAGACTGGCTAACCTGGTGAGGAGGGCTTTAAACTAGGTTCGACGGGGACAGGTGAGCAAAGCCCGCAGGTAAGTGGGGAACATGGAGACCTGGGAGATGGGTCGGAAACAAGAGGGAGTGTGGGCTATATTGGCAGAGAGAAAGGAGGGTCAGGACAAAACTGGGAGGAAAGATCAAACCAGTATCGCCCGTCCATTATCAACTGACTAGGGGGCAGAGTTAGAAGACTGTTCAGGAGCCCGGCCTGTTGGTCCCAATGGGCTTAAATCCCCGACCGCCCTGGTCACCAGCTGCCCCTGAACAGCTCAGGAGCCTCCCCCCAGAGCTGCTTTCAGCCCCACAGAGCAGGAGGGGGATGAGCAGCAGATTCGCTGCCTAGCAGAGTCACCCCATCCTGACCCCCTATCTCCCATCCTACCCCCTGGCCTATCCCTCTTCGAATCCCCCCGAGCCTGCCCCCCTCACACCCTCACCCCACCACGGCCCATCCCTCCTCACACCCCCGTCCCCTGCCCTATTTCCCCTCAAATGCCCACTCCCCACACTCAGTTA
Organism: Actinemys pallida; assembly: GCA_023634205.1. Lineage (NCBI taxonomy): Eukaryota > Metazoa > Chordata > Testudines > Emydidae > Actinemys > Actinemys pallida. The sequence continues at coordinate 2,153,218 of JALMGD010000024.1, forward strand.
AGATGGCCGCCATCTCCCAGTGTCCCCAGTGGGCTTGGTGCCAGGCTGCCCTATGGGAAATAGTGGCTACCTGGGCTGTGGGGGGATGAAGTGTAGGGGGCAGGAGAATACGGAGGTGGGAGAATGTGGGGAGACATTGGGGTGTGGGACTGAGGAGTAGGAACTGAGGGGGCCAGGGCAGTGATGGGGAACAGGGGACAATGGAAATTGCCCCCCATGGTTGGGGGGTGCCTGGATTTCCCCCCTTGTGAGGATTTCAGGGTGAATCTGCCCCATGGCAATGGGGGAAACTGGGGGGCATTGTCTGCCCCTGGCTCTCCCTCAGCTGGAGTTTTGGCCATTAAACAAATCCCTTCACACACACCCTATCCGCCGACACCGACTCTGTGAGGGGGAAGCCCATCCCCCCAATCCCACTCATCTCCATTCCTCTTCCACCCCCTCTCTCGTCTCCTCTCAAACGCCCGTCGCCCCTCCAGCACCCACCCCCTTTCTGTCTCCCCTCAAATTCCTGTCCCCTCTCCCTCCGTGATCTCAGCCCGTCTCCCCTCTAAACCCTTCCCCCCGCCTTCAGCCTGCCCCCCCCAAACTCCGGACCCTGCTGCTTTTTGCAGAGGGTCTCACAGGCCCAGAGGGCTCAGGGTGGTTGGAAACTCTCTCCCTCCCCAGCGTTACACAGGCCGGGGGCCGGGGGTCATTTCAAACCGAGCCCCTGGTTCTACTCAGCTCCAGGGCAAACCCCCAGCAGCAGCTGTTCAAAGGCAAAGCTTTCGGGTTAACCCCACGGACAAGGAATCAAACCCGGCCTGTCTATTGAAACGGGGGCTGAGCGACCGCGGCCAACAGCCGGAGTCAGACCGGCTCCAAGTCTCGCTCCTTCGGGAGTCACCGGAGCAGAGCTGCTTTTTTCCAGAACAGCCGGGCTTTGGGGGGAGGAACCGGTTCATTTCACTCTCCGGACGGACGGGCAGGGTGGCCGCTGACCCCGCTCCTAGTGTAAGCGGGGGAATGGTCCCACTATTGTGGGGAACTTTCCTGGGTTATACCCACCCTGGTGAGATTGGCTAGCGAAAGGATCTCAGTCCTCGCTCCCACTCCCTTTACCCAAAGGCCTGTCTGACCTCGAGGGCTCCCCTTCCTCCCTCCCGTGCGGCAGAGTCCTCGTAACCCCGGCAAGGCTGGGCCCCAGATCCCTGGGGGCTCAACCCCCAGTCTTGTCGTGGTCACTTAGGACAGGGGCGAGGGTGTCCCCACTCTGGGGCCCTCTCTTTGCAACGGATGCTTCCCTGACCCACTGATCATTACACAGAGTTCAGAGCATGTACAATTTATTAAACAGCAACTCTCCCCTAGGGCGTCCCGGGTCCCGACAGCCCCAGCCACCTTGAACGGCCCAGAGGTCTCCCATAGGGCACCCCATGAAGTGGGCTCCCTATCCCGCTGCTGTTAGCCATTTCTGCCACCCACAGACAGAGGCCCTGGAACAGCCCCTCCCCCAGCCCCACGCGGAGACGGGCCCATCCATACCCCTGGGGGCCGGTCAGCGGGGCCGGCTCAGACGGGTTCGGCTGCACTGGTCCTTCCGGCTCCGTCTTGACGATGCGGCGACACATCGCTCGGGATCACGGTGACCCCACTGCACTTCCCCACACACCCTGGGGGCACCCAGGCTGTAGTGGGAAGAGGCTCTTGGGGGGGGGGGTCACCTCACCTAGCGTCCACCTCTCCTCCAGCTATGGGCAGCCTAGGCCAAGGTCAGCGCCAGGGCCAGCCGGATGATGTTGCCCCGGGTGTAATCTGGGGGTGACAAAGGGAGGACGGGGGTGGCAGCAGCTGCTTCAGGGGATGGGGCAGGGGGGTCTCCATCCAGCTATGTGGACAGGGGCCCCCATCCCCTTTCTTCCCCCCAGAGCAGAAAAACACCACAGCCCTGTATGCCCATCCACCCCCTCTATCTAATCTAATCTATCCCCACCCAGCCCCCTCTGTCCGGGAGCACGGGAACAGGGGGGTCAGGCAGGGCATGGCGCTCCCATTTTTTACCGGAGATAAGGGTGGGAAAATAATCTGATAATCTGGCAACACAAGCAGAGGGTGCAGCTGCTCATGGTGAACAAGGAACCATCTACAAAATGATGCCTACAAAATGGCAGACACCAACCAACACTCTCCTCAGGAGCAAACAAGGACACCTACTAACAAGCAAAAAGGAACAAGAAATGCACTGGGCAGAGCATTTCAAAGAATTGCTGAACCGGGAGCCACCTGGAGAGGAAGCAAACATCCAGGAGGCAGAAGAAGAGCTTGATATGAACACAGACACCCCAACTAAGGAAGAGATCGTTCAAGACATCAAATCCTTTAAAAATGGGAAAGCTCCTGGCAAGGATAACTTGAATGCAGAATTGTTCAAAGTAAATCCTAAATTAGCAGCATCTATCCTGGCCCCTCTGTTTACATCAGTCTGGGAAAGGGAAAAAGTGCCAGATGCGTGGACCAATGGGGTTATAGTTAGTGAAGATACCAGAGAAAGGAACTCTCTGTGACTGTAATAACTGGCGTGGTATCACACTTTTATCTGTGCCAAGCAAAGTGTTGTGTAAGATCCTACTCCAGCGTACATCAGAGGCAGTTGATAGCGTTCTCAGAAAAGAGCAAGCTGGTTTTCGGAAAGGGCGTGTGGATGCACAGACCAGATCTTCACTCTACGAAACAGAACAGTGCTTAGAATGGCAACAGCAACTCGACATACATTTCATAGACTTTGAGAAGGCTGTTGATAGCATTCACTGGACCAGCCTATGGCGCATTCTGCAGGCATATGGAATTCCTTTCCGTATCATCAACGTCATCAAAAGCTTCTATTTCAACTTTACATGCAGTGAGCTCGGTTTTGAAGTCAAAGCAGAAGTACGTCAGGGATGTGTCATGTCTGCAATCCTCTTCAACATTGCCATCGACTGGGTAATGTGGCGTACAACAGAAGACATGCCAAGAGGCATTAAATGGACACTCTTCTCATCCCTTGAAGACCTGGACTTCACAGATGATGTCGTTCTCCTATCACATACCCAGCACCATATACAAGAAAAAACAACTCGACTCAATGGATTCAGCCAGCAAACTGGACTGAAAATCAACCACAATAAGACAGATATCATGACGTTTAATATAGCCTGACCATCACCAGTACGGATAGAGGATTATATTCTCACCAATGTAGAAACATTCACATACTTGGGCAGCACCATCAGCCAGGATGGTGGAACAAGCCAGAACATCTGGAACAAAATCAATAAAGCCAGGAACACCTTCAGGAGCTTAAATACAGTCTGGAAATCATCAAAATACAACACCAACACCAAACTCAAGATTTATCAGAGCTGCGTACTTTCAACACTACTTTATAGTGCAGAATGCTGGGGAATGAGAAAGTCTGACACGTCCAAACTGGCTTCATTCCATACAACCTGCCTCAGAAAACTCCTCCGTATCTTTTGGCCCAGAACAATCTCAAACCAAGATCTATTGACACAGTGCAGCCAAGAGGATCTGAGCACGGTCATTGCCAGGAGGCGTTGGAGATGGACTGGCCATGTGCTTCGGATGGAAACTGATTCCATCACCAGAGTAGCAATCAGATGGACACCTGAAGGGAAGTGAAAACGAGGCCTCCCGAAAACAACATGGTGAAGAGCTGTGGAAGCCGAGCTGAAAAACCTGGGGCACAACTGGGGAACCATTGAAAGACTTGCCAGAAACAGACAGGAGTGGAGGAGCTTCGTCACTGCCCTAAACGCCAGATGATGATGATGATGAAGGGCGGGCAGGAGGGGGACAATCAAGTGGGGTCAAAGCAAGCAAGATTTGGGGGATTTAGGTGCTGGGGGTGCTGGGCTGCAGGGGGCTCAGTAGGGGGCGCTCTCCCCTGGCAGTCAGGCCTGGCCCCAATGCCCCAGCGTGGCACTAGGGGGTGCTGTCTGAGTAATCATTTACCCTCCCCCACCCGCCGCTGCCCCTCACAGTACCATGGCACCAGCCAGGCCTGGCCACACTGACTGAGGCCAATGGCCCATCTAGCCCAGCATCCCGCCTCCCATGCTGTCTGCTTCTGGCTGCTTCGTGGGAAGGCCCAGTCCCAGTCCCCCTCCCCCATGGCCACTGATGGGCCCAGCTGCCCCCAGAGGAAGCCTCCGGCCACCCCATTAGATGTGGGTTCGTGTCTGAAGCAGGAGGCTTCTCTTCCCTTCCAAATCCATCGGTGAGTTTGGGGGGGAATCACTGCCCCTGAGAACAGCCTCCATCCCGCTCCCTGGGCAACCACTGGGTGGGGAACTGCCCCATAATCTGTGACTCAGTAGATTCCCCCCCAGCCCTGGTACCTGGCCCCCGGCTGCCCGGGCAGGTGGGAGCCGGCACCGCTCCAGGCTGGGTCAGGGCGGTTCCCCCTGCGGAATTAGAACCAGCATCCATCAATGATCCTCCCTCCCACCCTGTGACTCAGTATCGATCATCAGGGTCCTTCCCAGGTGTGTGTGGGGGGATTTTTGTGGCTGGGACCGTGCTGGCTGGGAAGCCCCTGGGCCCCAACTCCTCTGTGCGTCCCCTGAACAGGGGCCACCTGAGGGAGCATCCCCCTGGGAAAGGCCCCTGCTCTGCCTAGGGCCGGGGTCCCCCCTCCCTCAGCCCCAAACCTCCAGCAGCTGCTGCTCCTCCCTGGCTGGAGACCCCCTAGTGACTCCGTCCCAACTGCCCAGCCGGCCGTCCCCTCTGCTGGGCCCAGGGCTCAGGGTAGAGCCTGGCTCTGAGCATCCCATCTGCGCTGAGTCCCCCCGAGGGTCCGGCTGAGCGTGGGGCTCTGGACACCGAGCCGGGCCCCTCACCTGCTACCACCAGCTCCTCGGGGTCGCTGGGCTCCGACCAGGCGAAGGGATCTGTTGCGTAGTGATAATAGCAGGTGTCGCTCCCTCCATCTCCCCGTCTCACGCTGCGGATGAGAAATTCCCCCCCAGCCCCAGCAGGCTCCGCGCGTCCCAGTGGGGTCCCATCCCCAACCTAAACAGAGAGAATCTGGCATCCCGGTGATCAGCCTGACACCGAAAATTGACATCCTGCCCCAGGGTGGTCACCCCGCCGGGGCTCAGGGAGATGGCGGGTTTGGGGTACATCTCTGCACTCAGAAGGAGACAGAGGGGGAGACACCAACCCTGGCCCACTCCCTGGGGTCTCACAGCTTCCCCCCGCTTGGATCCCACAGTTTGCACCGAGCTCCTGTATCCCGGCCCCCCGGAACTGGGCTACCCAAAGCAACCCACACCCTCCAGCTAGGAGGGGTGCGCCCTGCTCCCCTCACTGCCCCAGCCTGGGACTGCTCCCCACCGAACTCTCCCCCCCCCCAGGGGTGAGATCTCACCACTGCTGGTACAAAAAGAACCACGGCCCAACGCAGAGATCAGCTGATGTATCCGACCCAGCGCTGGGGATGATACCAACTCAGGAGCCCCTCAACCTCGACTCTTCTGTCTGTCCCCAGAGCAGGGGCAGCTGGGGAAGCATCCCCCTGGGAAAGGCCCACTGTTCTGCAGCTCCCTCCGGGGGCAGAGATCTTCCCTCCCTCTGCCTCGAACCTCCAGTGGCTGCTGCTCTCCCCAGGCTGGAGAACCCCCCAGTGGGCCCCAGGGCTCAGGGCAGAGCCTGGCTCTGAGCGTCCCACCAGCACAGAGACCCCCACAGAGAATGGCTGGGTGTGGGGCTGGGAGCGGGGACGCTGAGCCGGGCTCCTCACTTGCTACCAACTGCTCCACGGTGTCGCTGGGCTCCAACCAGACGGGTGGGTCCGATTTGGTGCTATATTGGCAGCTGTAGCTCCCTGCATCTCTCCAGCTCACATTGCGGATGGGAAACTCATCAACATCCCCATCTGGTTCCACGTCCTGCAGCACATTCCAGTTTCCATCTTTGTACAGAAGGAACCTCATGTTCTGGTGCCGACCCCGATGCTGGATGGTCACAGCTCCCCCCGGGCCAACCCCCCCACTGGAGAGCAGGGAGATGGAGGGTTTGGGGTAGTAAGTCTCTGCAGTGAGAAGGAGACAGGCCGTGAGACAGACCCCGGCACAGTCACTGCGCCCCGTCCTCGCCGCACAGTCCCAGAGATGGGGCCCTTGGGAGAAAACCCAGCCAGAGGAACCTCTCCCAGATCCCCCCTCCCTCAGCCCCGTATCTCCAGTGGCTGCTACTCTTGTTACCTCAAAGGGGAGCCAAGGTAACTCTAAATGGATCAGGATGTAGGTATCGAGATGTAAAACAAGCCCCTTTTACTCAGAAGAGTAGACCCGCCCTCTGCCGTGTCTGTCACCGGTGGACTGGTCTGCAGGTCTCCCTCTCTCTTCCCTATGTGCAGTGCAAATAATAAAAACTGGCAATAGTTGAAGGTAAAAAAACCACAGGTAAGTGTTTTGGGGGGATAAATTTACAAATCAGGGAAGGGGTAATTGTGAATAAACAGCAACTAGATAAACAATACAAGACAGTGAAACAGCCGCTTTAAAACAGGAGCATGAAGCTCAGGCCCAAAATACAAATCGCCCCGGCAACAACACATATAAACCCCCAACCCCCTATTTCTCTCCCTGTGTGGTCAGCACGTCGGGGGCGGCAGCGAAGTCCAGGACCAGTTGGATCCAGTTATGACTGGGCCATGATAACAGTAAACAACAAGATGGCGGTCACAAGATGGCAGTTCAGACTCCATCTTGGATTGCTGCTATATCTTTACAAACTACTTATTGGATTTAATATATACATATTTTAACAGATTATAACACTGTAACAAAACACACCCAACACTCTCCCCTGGCTGGGGAACCTCCAATGACTCTGTCTCCACTACCCAGCCAGGCGTCCCCTCTGCTGGGCCCAGGGCAGAGCTTGGCTCTGAGCATCCCACCTGGGCGAGACCCTCTGAAGGTCCGGCTGGGTGTGGGGATGGGAGAGGGGATTCTGAGTCAGGCCCCTCACCTGCTACCACCAGCTCCACAGGGTCGCTTGGCTCTGACCAGACGGGCAGGTCGGATTAAGTGCTATATCGGCAGCTGTAGCTCCCTGCATCTCTCTAGCTCATACTACGAATGGGAAACTCAGCCACGTCCCCCGCGGGGTCCATCACACGCCATGTGTCCAGGTATCCTGCTTTACTCAGAAGGAACCTCACTCCCCGACACTGACACTCACACCGGACAGTCACGGCTCCCCCCAGGGCGACCCGCCCGCTGGGGTGCAGGGAGATGTTGGGTTTGGGGTAGCTGGGCTCTGCAGACAGGAGGAGACAGGCCATGAGACACAGACCCCGGCACGGTCACTGCACCCCGTCCCCACAGCCCGGCCCCAGTGATGAGGCCAATACAGGGGCCTGCAGGGAGAATCTCCTGAATGCTTTCGCCCGACTCCAAGACCGAGAGAGCTGGGCTAGCGACACAAGAGACACGGGGCCCCCCCACCCCTCAGCAGGGCAACGGTGCTGATCCATCTGCAAGGAGCCCAGGGATGGGTGCCTGGGGCAGGGCAAGGAGAGGCCGAGGGGACCTAGAGGCCAATTGCGTTTTATCTCCATCAGCTGGGGAAGGAGAAATCAGTTCAGTGGGGAATGATCACAAGTGAATCAGAGTTCGCTGGTGTAGCGGGAACTGCTGGGTAGGGTCACACTGGGAACTATTGCTGAGCTCGCCTGAACAGTAACTACCATTGGCTGAATTAAACCCACTTTATGGGCAACAATTTACATTCCTGGAGCACCAGGATCTGGCGTTAGAACGTTCAAGGCACTAGGGCAGAGCCCACCGCTCTACGGTCCTTTCGCGGTTTCTCTGATTGCAGCCTCTGTACATCCCAAGTTTGCAGGGAAATTTCTTAGGATGGTTTGTTGCTGCTTAAGCCGATATTCAGGGTTTGTCTTATATACACACCTAAAACCCTCCACTCCCTGTCCCGACTTTTCACCCTTGCTATCTGGTCACCCTAGTCCTGAGTTCCAGCTCAAATCAAGACAGTTTGTCCTCCATACCATCTCTGTCCCTTCTCAACGGGACTTTCTCCCTGCCAGCTCTGTGCCTGGCACCGTTTGAAGACACAGCTCGGCCACCAGGCAGGGTCACCCTATCCACCAGGGTCCCTATCCACTGGCTCCCCGCTCACCGGGGCCCTTCATTTCTGGTGCCGGTTGCTACCTCGCTGGTGGCTGGTGTCTCTCTCCAGGGCCTGGGCAGCCTCCCTCCAAACTCTACCAGCCCTTTCCGAAGGGAGCGCTCCGGGGTGCGGGGAGCTGCTGCCTGCTGTCCCATCTGTTTTCTTTCTCATCCTACTTCAGCTGCCCAGGAATCCTTGGGGTCCTCCCCACCACAGCTGTTTCATGGCTGTTTTCAAGGTATCCCCGCTCCCTCAGCCCCAAATCTCCAACAGCAGCTCCTTATCCCAGCTGGGAACCCCCCAGTGACTCTGTCCCCGCTCCCCAGCCAGAAGTCCCCTCTCCTTGGCCTAGTGCTCAGGGCAGAGCGTGGCTCTGAGCGCCAAGATCTCCTGAGGGTCCGGTTGGGTGTGGGGCTGGGATCGGGGACGCCGAGCTGGGCCCTCACCTGCTACCACCGGTTCCACGGGATCGCTGGGCTCTGACCACATAGGTGGGTCTGATTTGGTGCTATATCGGCAGCGGTAACTTCCTGCGTCTCTCCAGCTCACATTGCAGATGGGAAACTCAGCCGCGTCCCCAGCAGGCTCTAGGTCCTGCAGCACGTTCAGGTTTCCAACTTTGTACAAAAGGAACCTCATGTTCTGGTGCCAACCCCGACACCGGACGGTCTCGGCTCCCCCCAGGGCCATCCCGCCCCCCACTGGAGCTCAGGGAGCTGGAGGGTTTGGGGTAGTGGGTCTCTGCAGTGAGAAGGAGGCAGGCCATGAGACAGACCCCGGCACAGTCACTGCACCCCATCCTCACCCTACAGATACGGGGCCCCTGGGAGAAAACCCAGCCAGAGGAATCTCTCCGAGATCCCAGATTCCTGGGAGCTACGACCGAAGCTGCCCGAGGACCTAAATCCAGAACATCCTTCTATACCCGTCAATCTACTGAATGCCCCCCTCAGCCCAGTGTCCCCATCCCCGACCCTCCATGGGCCCATTTAGCCAGTATCTCCCCCCGGATGAGTACACAGCAGCCACCAGTAGGTGCTGCATCTCTGGGTTCCCGCCGAGCACTGGTGAGACTGCGACTGGAATACTCTGTACGGTTCTGGTGTCCGTGTTTTAAAAAGGACGGTGAAAAATTGGAGGGGGGCATAAAAATCATCTGAGACCTCAAGAATGTGGCTTAAAGTGAGATATTTCAGGGGCTCAATCTCATTTTGCTGTGGAAGAAGATTCAGAGGTGATTTGATTACGGTGGAGAAACACCTTCCTGGAGAGAAAATACCGAGTCCCAAAGTGCTCTTCAATCGAGCCGCGAAAGGCAGAACAAGAACCAGCGGCTGCCAGCTGAAGCCAGAGACATTCAGATTAGAAGCCAGGCACCAATTTTTGACAGTGAGGGGGAAGTGGTGGATTCTCTGTTTCCTGATGTCCTCACATCACAGCTGGGTGTCTGTCTGGGAGGTGTGCTTTAGTGAAACACAAGCTATTGGGCTTAATATGGGGGTAAGTGTGTGAAACTTCCTGGCCTGTGAAATCCAGGTCAGATTAGGAGATCAAATGGTGGTCACGTCAGACCTAAAAATCTCTGAATCTATGAAGTGTGCGGGAGGAGGAACAGATCCTGCTGTTTTACTGTTTCGCCTGCTTGTTCCCTAGAATCAATAGTGAGCAAGTGGGGTGATTTGGGGGAGCAGCTGAGACATCCGAACAGGCTGGCCAGGGGCAGACACCAGCCCTGCAAGGGCGAGTTGGGCATGGCAGTGACTTCACAAGGGCCTTGGGCAGGAACTCAGCCTATTGGACAAAGGTGGTGAGGCGGCTGTGACCTCACAGAGCTCCCTTGACATCAGACATGCAGTACAGGGGGGCAGGGCAGGGGGAACCTTGGAGACCCCTGTGGCCTTGCTGCAGCAAGCCTCCTTCTCACCATCTCTCCTGGGGGATTTGTGTTCACGCACCTGAGTGCTAAGGAGGAGCTTCTGTGGGAGTTTTCTCCTTTCCAGCTTGATTCTGTCAAAAGCAGACACCCCTGTGGAGAAGGTAAGATTCTCAGTGAGGGTTGGAACATTTCAGTCTGATCCAAACATTGCCAGCTGAGTGCTGGGCTCGGAAAACACAAGGTAGGTTGGCAGGAAAATGTCCCACCTAGGAATCCACCCCTTAATACCTGGTTAACTAATAGGTCTCAAAATGTAATTGTAAATGAGGAATCATTCTCGGACAGGTGTCTTCCTAGTAGGGTCCTTCAGGGATCGGTTCTTGGCCCTACACGATTTAACATTTTGATCAGTGACTTGGAAGCAAATATAAAATCCGCACTGATAAAACCTGCAGATGACAGACAGATTGGGGGACTGTTTGTCAAATGTAAAGTTATACCTCTAGGAACAAAACATCTAGGCTAGATGTACAAGAGGGGGGGCTCCATCCTGGGAAGCAGAGACCCTGAAAAAGACTTGGGGTCATGTTTGCTAATCAGCTGACCATGAGCTGCCAGCTGGACACTTTGGCCAAAACGGCAAATGCGATCTTTGGATGCATACACAGCAGAATCTCAGCTAGAAGTGGAGAGGTGCATTTGGCAATGATGTGACCACTACTGGAATATTGTGTCCAGTTCCGGTGTCCACAATTTGAGACAGATGCCAATAAATTGGAGAAGGTTCAGAGAAGAGCCACAAGAATGATTAAAGGATTAGAAAACCGGCCTGATAATGATACACTCAAGGAGCTCAGTCTAATTAGCTTAACAAAGAGAAGGTTAAGGGAACAATATTTGTTAATGGGCTCTTCACTTTAGCAGACACAGGGATAAGAAGATCCAATGGCTGCAAGTTGAAGCTAGACAAATTCAGGCTGGAAAGAAGGGGAACATTTTTAACTGACAGGGTTTGGAACAATTTACCCAGGGTTGTGATGGATCCTCTATAACTGGCATTTTTAAAATCAAGATGGGATGTTTTTCTAAAAAATCTGCTCTAATTCAAACAGGAATTATTTTGAGAGACGTTCCATGGCCCGTGTAATACAGAAGGTCGGACGAGATGATCAGAGTGGATCTTTCTGGCTTTGGAATCTATGATTCACTGGGGCCTTTGGAATTTGTCCTTTTTCGCTTGCCTTTACCTCCCTTCCTCTTGTCTTTGCTTTTCTCTTTTCTTGTCCCATTTCTCTCTGCTGCTCGTCTTCCTGACGAGGGTGGGGCTGTTCACCACCTGTCCTTGTAAGGGGCCCTCGCAAAGAGGTGGGGCGGGAATCGTGTGCTGATGGTGATCTCCCCCAGAATGATCTCCTGTGGGGACTGATGCGGTCGTCTGGCCGTCTGTTCCCTTGCTCAGCTCCCAACCCGGAGAGTCTCTACACGGATGGGCTGAGCTTGGGGTTCTCACTGAGTTAACAGGGAGGAGACTCAGGTCCCTGTTGGCTGAGTGCAGCGAGGCCGAATGCTCAGTTCAATGGCATTTCTTTGTCTGCCTGTAACACGATAATTTTTGAAGACAACGTTAAACTGATTCCAAAATGTCTGGGCATCCGTGGGAAGAACCTTGTTGATTTTGGTGACAATTGGAAAACAGCAGCACCAGAAAAGCCTGATTTTCTGCACCATGCCCATTAAATTGGTGCTGTAGGCAGAGGCGCTTTGTGACATCAGAGTTAACTCAGCCAGTCAGTGCTAACTCTCTCCAGGTGATTTGCATAATTCAACCCCATTGGTTAAAATGAGTCAACCTGCGGGTTTCAATGGGGGAGCTGACCCAGGCAGGTGGCAGGGTGAGGATTTAAGATCAGGGTTAGTGGAGTGAGTGAGTGATGGGCGGGTTGCTGAGTTACCTTAGATGTCACAAGGCTACTGCTCAGGCTCCTCTACCTGCAGCGCCACATGGGCACCGACTGCCGAGGGGAAGTTTTTGTTGATCTGAAACTTCTAAAACCAGAAGAACAGATGAGGAATGGCTCAGACGATTTGACAATAAACTGTAGGGTTTGGGGCATTATCCCGTGCAATTGTTACTGGTTCAGGGACGGAAACTGGGCCTACAGAAACAAACAAGTGTCCGACCCTCTAGTTAGTCTCTTTTAAGGTCGATTAAATAATTTTCAACTAATTATTGATATGATGAATTTCGCTGCCTTCGCTCCTATAACCGAATATGAGCAGTTTATAATTAACTTGAATGCGGAAGTTCTTTGAAGTCAGGGTGAATAAAAATGATTTTTTTCAAAAACAAAAAGCCACAAAAAGAATTTAAAAAAACCAATCAGTTGGATTATTTTTATTTAAATTAAAAACAGGGGATTACATTTGAAATTATGACATCCTATGTTAATGCCTAAACTTGCAATAGTTTAGTCCGTGTTTGCTGCCCAGTTTTAATGGACGTCAAACCGCTGAATTCGTGGAAGTCGTTGGCCGAGCACCTGGAACCAGAGTTTGTTGAAAGGGTAAAACAGCTTTTGACAGCAGGAGCCTCTTCTGCAGGCACAGAAAGAATCTTTTCTTCAGTTCAGTGTATTCAGCTAATTCAGTTCAACGACACGTTCATTCAAATTTCAGATACTGACGGGGAGTTGAGAAAGCAGGAAAGGTCTAAAATCTGAGAGATACGATGACCAGAAACAATCAGTTCATTTCACTAACTGCAGATACCTCCTTACATCAGTTAGGTTCAAATGAAAAATACGTTTCGGTACACATTTTTGTTATTATGTATTCTGCACATTTAAGGTAGTTTTATTTAATTAATAAACATATTGAAAATGCTGTTTCTGTGCATTTTTGAATGCATTTGAATTTCCATCCAAACAGAGCTTGGACAATCAGAAGTAAAAAAATCGTCATCTAGGAAATAAATGCATCATTTGCCATTTTCCAACATAATAAAAATGTAAAAATTAGATTAAAGAAATGTAAATTACTCCATATAACTGCTTAAATAAATGTGCATAGATATAGTTTACCATATGGTTAGCAAAAGAAAAAGCACCACATTTATTTTAAAGACTATATTTAGTTGCAAATCAATGTTATTAATGGTTATCAACTAATGAGAATCAACCTATCGTTAGGAAAATAACTAAAAAATACAACATTAAAACATGATGAAAATCAATGGTTTAAATCAATCCACCCTGATGTCTAGTTCTGGGATTCTGAATTTTGGAGGCCAGACTGAGATCCTCATTGACTAGGAACAGCCAGGAACCCAGGAACAAATTCTAGTCCCGTTAGCAGCCAAGCCTCTAAATCAGGGGTTCTCAAACTGGGGGTCGGGACCCCTCAGGGGGTCGCGAGGGTATTACATGGGGAGTCATGAGCTGTCAGCCTCCACCCTAAACCCCGCTTTGCCTCCAGCATTTATAATGATGTTAAATATACAAATAAGTGTTTTAATGTATAAGGGGGGGTCGCACTCAGAGGTTTGCTGTGTGAAAGGGGTCACCAGTACAAAAGTTTGAGAACCACTGCTCTAAATCCAAGGTACAATTGAAGGCAGTAGGAGACTGAGGGACACTGAGAATTTCCAGCCGTTGATTCCACACCCAAAGATGTGACATTGGCGTTGGATGGGGGAGAAGCAGGAAATCACTAGGGATTCTTGCCCCAAACAACAATCACCCATTGTCCTTTGGAGCTCAAAGGTGTCTAATGCTCATGACCTTCTCAAATCGCACTACTGCTAGGAGTTAGAGAAGTGTCTCTGTCCCGAACAGAGGTGGTGAAAATAGAGGTAAGAAGCAAGAGGTGGTTACACAGCAAGGCTGCGGCAGAGCCAGAAAGAAAAGCATAAGAAAAAACATTGATCAAAAATGTTTTGCATTTAAAATTGAGTTCTTAAACAAAGGAAATATTATCTGTGGTTAGTGAACTGAATTGATACCTTCTGGTCACCATGTCCTTCGAGATGTATGAACTGGTAGATCTCATCCCCTCACATCTTGTTTTTATTCACAGATTGAAGGAAGAAAACAAGTTTGATGCTTGGTCAACTCCCCAGGGGTTTCTTAAATCCAGTCAGTTTGTTGTCATTGAACTGAACTAGTTGACTAAACTGAAATGAAGAAACTATTTTTTCTGCACTTTCAAAGGAAGCTACTGCTGTCTAAAGCTGTTTTAGCACTTCAGGTAATTCTGGTTCTAGGGGCTTCAGTGGTTTGACTGTCCTTAAAACTTGGCAGTAAACATGTACTGCTTAATATTGGTTTTCTTCTATTCTCTTTCAATTATTTTAAGAGATTATAATAAGGTTTGGGATTAACATAGGTTGTCAATTTCAAATTTAATTGTAAGCAGCATTAATTTAACAAACAAGCCTGTGGTTAATTTAATTTTAAAAATTCCAGTTCCTATTTTAAAAATAATCTATTTTTCATCCATCTGCCTAGGGATTGAAAAGGCTCCTAGCTCATCTCCCAGTCCAGGAAGGGCTGATCCTCCTCGATCTAAGGTCTGGGGCTGGGCTCCTCACTCTGTACTGGGCTGAACTGAAAGCCCAGATGTAAATTCTAGGAATTTGGATCTGACCTTTAATGGCCCAATGCTGCACAGTGCTTACAGGGCGGCTTTTCCTGGTTAAATCTCAGAGCGCTGACAATGGTGGGTCAGTGCTATAGACCCTGTGACTGATGCTCTCGAAGGGAGTGTTCCTCTAGTGCTCAGTGCAGGGGCCTGGACACAGGACTCCTGGCTCCGTCCCTGGCTCTGTCACTGGCTCCCAGTGTGACCCTGAGGCAGTGACTCCCCTGACAAGGCCACAGTTTCCCATCAGTGGGGTTGGGGTCCCATCCCTAGAGCCCAGGACTTGTCAGGCGTCAGGAATGTGTGTAAGGTGCTGGCAGACCGTGAGCTGGGAGGCGCTGCCTGCAGCAGGTCCGTGTTCTGGACCCCGACTGCTGGCCTGAGTTTCTCCATCCCTTGGCAATAAAACATCATCTTGTTTTCACAGCCACGGTCGGTCTCCCGGTTTCTACACCCGGCCCTGTTGGCAGGACATTGCACCGCCCAGCGCAGCACCTTTCCCAGCTCACATCGCGGCGGGAAAGCGAGGAAGAGGGCCAGGGACGGACCAACTCTGAGCATCTGCCACCCAGCTCAACACCATCTAGACCAAGTGAGTGGCAGGTAGCCCATCCTCACAGGCTTCCCTGTTCTCCTTGGGGAAGGGCAGAAATGGGGGGAATCTCCTCGCAGGGAGACTAGATTTGCTAACACAGCCCCCTGCAGCCCTTCGCTCTGGGCCTGGGCAGCACGTTTCCTGCCGGGTGTTCTCCAGAGCTGTCTCTGTGTGGGGGAAATGTCCCAGCAATGGGGCTCCCAACCTTCCCTTGTAGGAGTCTGTTTCCCTGGCTGAGTCTCGGGGGGAGCCAGACCCTGCCAGGTGCTGAACACCCAGAACCCCAGTCAATGAAATCAGTGAGAACTGGGGGGGCTCAGGCCTCATGTGACTGGGACCTTGTGAACTTTAGCTGGGGGTTCCCAGGACAAGCTCAGCCTCCTTCCCGGGTATGCAGGCTCTGGCCTGGCCAAGAGGGGGAAGTGCCTGGCGATCTGCAGGAGGGAGACACCAGCTCCCAGAGCAGGCCCCGACGCACCTTCTGGGCCATCATGGAGGTGGCCCAGGGTGCAGCAGTGCGGGAGGGACCCAGGACAGGGCGGGAGCTGAACACGGCGGCTCTGGGGCTTCCTCTCCAGGAAACAGAGGAGCCAGGAACCCAGCCCCAGGGCCCAGCAGGGGCCGTCCCCTTGCCTGGCCACTGCAGAGCCCCCAGCCTGCCCAGAGCAGGAGATGGGCGACCCCGGCTCCAGCACCAGCAGCTCCGCCTGCTCCCGAGGGGCCAACAGCCGCCGTGCAGTGGAGTGTGAGCGCGCAGAGGCTGAAGGCTCCCCCAGGGCAGGTGAGGGGAGACACCGGGGAAGGGAGGAGGACGGGGGGCGGGGCTAGTAACATCCAGCGTGTGTCGGTTCACCAAGGCGTCAGGCCTGAGCCACGTGAGCCCCACTGACACTCATAGAAGCTTGCAGCATCCAGGGGGCAGAACTGGGCACTGCCAGACGGAGGTTCCTAGCAATACCAGATTTACAATGGCACCACTGGCGCCATGGGGCTGGGCCCACGGTCGAAAGGGGCCCCGGTGCACTCTTCTCCGCCCCCTGCTCTCTCCTGTGGGGTCAGAGAAGCTTGACTCTGCTGCTGCTGGGGCTCCGCAGCAGCCTCTGCCGGCAGCCTGGCTCCTGCCTCGCCCCTTTCCCCAGCATGCTACGTTCCCTCCCCCCCTCCCTGCCGCCAATCAGCTGGATCAGCTGCTTGCTGGCAGGAGTGGGGAGGAGGAGCGAGCCTCAGCACGCCGCTCTGGGGAGGAGGAGGAGAAGAGGTGGGGTTGAGGCCTTGGGGAAGGGGCTGGAATTGGGGCATACCCCCTCCAACCTGCGTGAGCACCCCCACGACCCCAGCCCACACCCACAGCCCTCTGCCCACCCTGACCCCTGCACTCCCCCTCCAACCTGCGTGAGCACCCCCACGACCCCAGCCCACACCCACAGCCCTCTGCCCACCCTGACCCCTGCACTCCCCCACACACACCCTCTGACCCCTGCACCCCCTCACACGCCCCCAGCCCCCTGCCCTGACCCCTGCACCCCCTCATACACCCCCAGCCCCCTGCACCCCCCTCACATACCCCAAGCCCCCTGCCCTGACTGCTGCACCCCCACACACACCCTCAGCCCCCTGCACCCCCCTCACATACCCCGAGCCCCCTGCCTTGACTCCTGCACCCCCTCACACACCTCCAGCCCCCTGAACCCCCTCACATACCCCCAGCCCCCTGCCCTGACTGCTGCACCCCCACACACACCCCCAGCCCCCTGCATCCCCCTCACATACCCCGAGCCCCCTGCCTTGACTCCTGCACCCCCTCACACACCTCCAGCCCCCTGAACCCCCTCACATACCCCAAGCCCCCTGCCCTGACTGCTGCACCCCCCACACACACCCAGCCCCCTGCACCCCCTCACATACCCCAAGCCCCCTGCTCTGACTCCTGCACCCCCCACACACACACCCAGCCCCCTGCACCCCCTCACACACATCCAGCCCCCTGTCCTTACCCCTGCACCCCTGACACCTCCCCAGACCCCAGCCCTGACTCCTGCATCCCCCCCTCATGCCCCCCCAGCCCCTGCCCTGAAACCTGCACCCCCTTCACACACACCCAGCCCCCTGGCCTGACTCCTGCACCCCCCCACACATCCCCACTCCCATCCTGAGAACCAAACAGGAGCTGCCCCAGGTAATCACTCCACACCTCAACCTCCTGCCCCAACCCTGAGCCCCCTCCCTCGCCCTAGCTCCTGGCCAGACCCCGCACCCGAACATTTTTTTACAATATTTGGAAAGATCATTAAGTGGTCCGTCGAGACCCTCCGTGATTTTCAAGTGGTCTGTGGAAAAATAAGTTAGACTACAGGAACAATCAAGGTACCTCACTTTATTTTCATTTACTTGCTATTACTTATGGGAGGAGGATGAATTAAAAAAGAATGAAAAATGGGGGCAGGGGGAGATAAGAGAGAAGGTTCTTTTTCTTGGCTGGGTCCCAAGGAGGAGCCCCAAAAATGAAGCTGAGCACAGGGCTGGGGGGCCCCACTAACTCTAAATCCACCACTGGCTGTCACGTCACCTGGGCTGGGGATACTGCCAGGGCCGGTGTAACCGCTAGGCAAACTAGGCGACCGCCTAGGGCGCCAAGATTTGGGGGTGCCAAAAAGCGGTGCCCCACATTTTTTTTTTTACACTACAGTGGAGTCACATCTTACATGGGGGTTAGGTTCTAAAGTCACCGCTTAAGAGGAAAATCACAGATAGTGAAAATTACCATAAAGTACAGTATACACTAGAACAGGGGTCCTCAACCTATGGCACGCATGCCAAAGGTGGCACGATTTTTTTTTTAATGGCAGGCTGCGGGTCCCGGCCGCCGCTGAGCCTGCTGCCGACCTGGGGTTCTGTTCACTCAGCCGGCAGCGGGCTGAGCAGAGCCGGCTCCTGCCAGCCAGGGTCCCAGCCCCGCTCAGCCCGCTGGTGTCCCAGCCAGCTCCACTCAGCCTCCTGCCAACCTGGGTGAATGGCCTGGGGTTCCGTTCACCCAGGATTCTGTCCGCCAGCCTGGGGTTCCATTCACCCAGGCCGTCAGGAGGCTGAGCGGAGCCGGCAGCTGGGACCTCGGCTGGCAGCGGGCTGAGGTCCCAGCCGCCGGCCCCGCTCAGCCCGCTGCCAGTCTGGGGTCCCGGCCGCCAGCCCTGCTCAGCCCGCTGACGATCTGGGGTTCCGGCGGCCGCCCCTTTGCCAGCCAGGGTCTCGGCCACCAGCCCCGCACAGCCTCCTGCCGGCCTGGGTGAACGGCAGGAGGCTGAGCAGAGTTGCCGGCTGGGACCCCGGCTGGCAGCTGAGTGAACGGAACCCCAGGCCGGCAACAGGCTCAGCGATGGCCGGGACCCGCAGCCTGCCATTAAAAAAAAAAATCAGCTCGCATGCCACCTTTGGCACACGTGCCGTAGGTTGAGAACCCCTGTTCTAGTGTACACTGTGTGTACTGTAGTTTATGGTAATTTTCACTATACGCAATTTTCCTCTTACGCGCTGACCTTAGAACCTAACCCCTGCGTAAGATGTGACTCCACTGTATTCATTTTTGAAAATTTATAATAAGCAATGCTCCGGGGGGGGCGGTAAAAGGTGGAAGTTTCAACCAAGGGTGCAAAATATCCTTGCACCGGCCCTGGATACTGTGTCAGCTGATCCCCACTGTCTCCAACCTACCTGGGCAGTACAGCAGACATGGCCCTGCCCACTAGCTCCTCTCCACTCCCTAGCCCACCCACCACTTGCCCCCCCTTAAAGTTTAGCCCTCTTACTTTTAAAAATGATTGCTTGCCCCTCTCCCCCCCCCCCCCCCTCAGGCTTTTCTGGCAGCCCTGTTGCCAGGTATCCAGTTTTAGACTGGAAACTCCAGTAGAAAATGGGACCTGAGTGTCTGGTTAGCAGTGCTGACTGGGAACTAAATGTCCGGTTATAGGAGTAACCACATTAGCCTCCGCTTCTCCCACTGCCAACACCCACCCCAGAGGGCTGGAAGAGAACCTGTCCTGCTGCTGCGGGAGGAGGGGCAGCTCAGTGCAGAGAGAGACAGAGAGAATGGGCTAGAACCAGGTAGGTACCCGCTCTATGTGGGCAGGGGCGGGGGGGGGATCCTGTTTACCCCCTCCCCAGCCCTGCTGTGCTTGCAGTTTATCCTTGACCCCTCCCTTGCTCCAGAGACCAACCCTAGCTCCTGCCCCACTGTGCCTGGCCCCTTTTACAATTATTCCCCAGGGGGGCCCACAAATATGTTTGGCGCCAGGCCCACAAAAAGTTAATCCGGCCCTGGTTCCTAGGGGTGTGTCGGGGACCAGAGATATCGGCTAGTGTCATTCAGTTGCACAGTCCAAGCAGCAGCTGCCCAAAGTGCTCACTCCCGGAGCTGGGAGCAGCTCACGCGCCAGAGGCTGTGTGGGAACAGCCCAGGAGTGGGGGTCTAGGGTGACCAGATCACCCAAGTCAACTATCGGGACGGGGGGGGGGGGGGGGGCAAAAAAAAAAAAAACACCCTCCCTCCACAAGCTCTGGAGGGAGGCCCCGGAGATGCAGGGGGAGCGCGGGGCCAGGGTGAGTGAGAGTCCGGCCTGGCCCCGAGCGCAGGCAGGACTCAGTCGGGCGGTAGGGAGAGGAGGGGGGCGGCCCGTGGGGCCAGGCGGCGGCTGTTCTGCCCCCCGGGCAGCGGGACTCGGGAGCAGCCGCTGCTGCAGCTCCCACTGCCGCGGGGGGAGGAAGCGGCCGATGGCCAAGCTCGGCGGCTGCGGCTCTGGCGCCCGGGCCCGAACCCCCCGAGCCCGGGCCTGCTGCGGGGACCCAGCAGCGCGCACGCTGCGCCCAGCCCCTGGCCAGTCACGTCTAGGCTGCTGCCCAGCTGGTGCAATCCCGCGGCGGCCCCGGAGTGGGGGCAGCAGGCCCCAGCCCCCCCGTCCCGCTCGGGTCCCGCAGGGGAACGAACGGGCCTGGGCTGCCGATGCCTTCGCCCCGGGGTCGCTGCGGGATTGCACCAGCTGGGCAGCAGCCCAGACGCGACTGGCCAGGGGCTGGGCGTAGCGTGCGCGCTGCTGGGTCCCCGCAGTAGTCCCAGCTCAGGGGGTTCGGGGGCACCAGAGCCGCAGCCGCCAAGTGCCATGGCCGCTTCCTCCCCCCGCGGCAGTGGGAGCTGCAACAGCGGCTGCTCCCGAGTCCCGCTGCCCGGGGGGGAGAACAGCCGCCGCCTGGCCCCGCGGGCCGCCCCCCTCCTCTCCTACCGCCCGACTGAGTCCTGCCTGCACTCGGGGCCAGGCCGGACTCTCACTCTCCCCGGCCCCGCGCTCCCGGGCCTCCCTCCAGCGCTTGTGGAGGGAGGAGGAATGGTGAGCCTGGGGAAGAGGCGGGGATTCGGGGAGGGAGTCAATGGGGGGAGCAGGGAGCGGAGTCGGGGTGGGGGGGGGGCGCGAGCACTTCCGGGGTCCGGAGCATTTCCTTGTTTGTCCAGTATCCCGACCGCACATGGGTCGGGACGCGGGACAAACAAGGAAATATCGGGACAGTCCCAATAAAATCGGGACGTCTGGTCACCCTATGGGGGTCTCACAGCAGAGCAGGACTGGAGTGACCGAGCAGATCACCGGTCCGGATAACACCAGGGGAACATCACAGGCTGGTTTGTGGTTCTGTGTTTATTACAAATCTGGAGATGAACAGGATGCAAAATAACACAAACAGCTGCCTCGGCATGTCCCCTCCCCCTCCCGGTGCTGAGCCCTCCTGGCCCCCCACCCATGGGACTGGGTGGGTCAGCACCAGCTGGAGGGAGGGCTATGGGGGGCTACAAGTTGAGCCCGTTCTCTGGGGGGGGGGAATCACTCTGTCACACCCTGGTAGCCGACACTCCCTGCCCCGTCGCTGCAATAACTCCCCCTGGGTTCACGCTATGGGGGGGTCGCCCCTGCACCCTGGGGGCTCTGCCCATTGAGCCCCTGGCTCACGTTGATCATGGCGTACAGGACGGGCTCGGGGCCAGGGGCCGGGCCGCCCCACTTGGCCTGCAGTGCCTGGCCATCCAGCTCGGCGTAGGTGACTCCCTCGGCGCTGGGATCGGGCTCCAGGGGCTGGGAGGGGAGAGAAACACTCTGTGTGTGTGTGTGTGTGTGTGTTTGTGTGTGTGTGAGAACACCAACACACACACCAGACAGTTCTGATCCCAGCCAGTGGTGAGCTGGAGCCGGTTCGCACCAGTTTGCGCGAACCGGTTGTTAAAGTTTGAAGCGGTTTTAGAACCGGTTGTTAACCCGCTTCCCTGTGAGGAGGGGGCGCTGCGGCTTTGATGGGCTCTGGCCGGGAAGTGTGTAATTCCTCCTCTGGCCAGCGGGGACGCTGCGCTGCGGAGCCATGTGGGCCGCCGCCTGGCCCTGTTGCTGCTGCTGCTCCCCCGAGCCCTGGCCCTGGGGCTCCCGGTGCTGCCTGGTGGGTCCCCGGCTGCTCTGCTGGGCCTGGGCTGCGTCCTGCTGCTCGGGCTGCTCCGAGCCGCTCTCCCTGTGAGTACCAGCCACCCTGCCCCAGCCAGCCCCTGTCTCCAGTCCCTGCCACACCCCCTGCCCTGCCCGCATCAGCCCCGCACCCCCTGCCCGCTGCCAGCCCCGCACCCCCCGCCCTGCCCGCACCAGCCCCGCACCCCCTGCCCACCGCCAGCCCCTTCCACATCCCCTGCCCAAAGCCAGCCCACCCCTGCCGCACCCCCCTGCAGCCCTGCCCGAAGCCAGACAGCCCCACACCCCCTGTCTCCAGACAGCCCCACACCCCCCTGTCCTGCCTGCACCCAGCCCCTACCTCCAGTCAGCCCCTGCCCTGCCTCCAGTCAGCCCCACACCCCGTCTCCAGCCAACCCCGCACCCCCTTGCCTCCAGTCCAGCCAATCCCGCACCCTGCTGTCTCCAGCCAGCTCCGCACCCCCTGCCCTGCCCACAGCCAGCCCCGCACCCCTGCCTCCAGCTAGCCCTGCCCCACACCCCTGTCTGCAGCCGGCCCCATGTCCACTGGTGCCCTGCAGTTCCCAGGGCAGTAACCCTCCACACCTGCTTCAATGAGGGGGGCAGGGAGCAGCTGGGACCCACACCTGTGCACCCCCCCCCCCCCAGGGAGTGGCAGGGACCCACAAATGTGAAACGGAGCTCATTTCTAGTTCAGACCCATCTTTTTAAAAAAGAACTTTAGGTAGGGTTAACATACATCCGTATTTTCCCGGACATGTCAGGCTTTTTGGTTCTTAAATCGCCGTCCGGGAGGAATTTTTAAAATTTAAACATTTCTCCCGGGAAAATACGGAGGTATGGTAACCCCATTGGTACAAAAAATACATACTGTGGCACATCCCTTAAATCAGAACTTTTTATAGGGAACCGGTTGTTACGTTTTTGGCAGCTCATCACTGATCCCAGCCACCAGGGGGCAGCGATTCCCCCCCCCACACACACACACAGTTTAACAGTTGCTCTGACACACTCTGTCCTGTCCAGCAGGGGGCTCCGGAGAGCTGCTCTTCCCCACCCACCCAGGAATCCAGCAACACCCCCTGCCCACTCAGCCCCATGGGGCAGAGATCAGGGAAATTGCCCCCTGGCACCTGCCCCCCATGGAATTCCACTGACCCTCTGCAAATCTCAGACAAATGCAAACATTTGGAGGAAGGTTTGAGGGGGTCAAGGCGAGTTTGGGGGCTGCAGGGTCAGGCTCTTATTTTCTGTGTTCTGATCCCCAGCTCCGGTGTCTGCCCTGAGGAGGTACAGGGGGGCCAGGCAGAGTCTGGGGGTTCGGCGACAGAACATGCCTCTATTGGTACCTGTGCAGGGCCAGATGGTGGGGAGGGGGGGGCTGGATGGTGCATTGGTGCTGGGGGGGTGAGGAGTGGGGGGCACTTACCAGGCCATCCAGCTGCTTCCGTTTGCCCATGAGGGCGTCTGAGGAATAGAGACACCCCCCTGGTGAGTGGCTGGGTCCAGATCAGGGCCCTGGGCCCAGCCCCCCACCTCCCATCTGAGCCCTTTGCAAACTGGCCCGCCTACCCCCCAGCACACTGGGGTGGGGCAGGGTCACTAGCTCCGTGGTGCAGCGGGGGAAACTAAGGCACAAAGGGGGGCAGGGGTGCCCCCAAAGGCACACAGTGAATCAGGGCTGCACCCCATATCAGCATATCCCCCACACACAGGATGTGTCCCGCTCTGCCAGGGGGAGCCCCGCCCCCTCCAGATGCTGAGCCTGGATACCCTAGAGATAGGTCCCTGCCCCCTGCACCACAGCGCCCCCATAGTGAGCCCCTACCCCACCCCCTGCAGCACAGTGCCCCCTGCCCTACTCCCTGCACCACAGAGCACCCCCAACTGAGCCCCCCACCCTGTTCCTTGCACCACAGCCCCCCCTACTGAGCCCCCACCCCCTTCAGCACAGCGCCCCCTACTGCTGCCCAGGAGCTTTGGGGCCAGCCCTGACTGCCAGGGGAGAGCGCCCCTTGCTGGGCCCCTGCCCCACCCCCTGGGTTTCTTTCCCTGTCCCCCATCCAAACCCTGACCCCTTCCCAGCCCAACTTAGCGGCGGGTTTAACCCTTCCCTCGCTGGGCAGGGCACTCACTTCCTCGGGATTTTCTGTAGCAGAGGAAGGCGAGGAGGAGGAGGAGGAGGAGGCCGTCAGCTGCCACGCTCACCCCGGCGAGGATGGTGCAGGTCAGAACCGGTGCTGCGCGTGGTTCCGATCCACCTGGGAAGCAGCACCAGGCTGTAAGCATCTCGTTACCTGCTGCCCCAGCCCCTCCCTCTCAAGGACCCAGAGACTCACAGCAGAACATGCTATGGGGCTATTGGGGAGGGGCAGGATCAGAGGGGATTCTGGGTAAGAGTGGTCAGGGGGTTCACTCCCAGTGGCAGAGGGCTGTACTGGGGTGGGGTGTGTGTGTGTGTGGGTGTACCTCAGGCCCCATGCCTGTGAAGTCAGCTGGGCCCAGATCCTGCAGCACCCCTCCCCTCCCCGCCCAGTCATGACCCTGTCCTGGGAATTTCTCAGCAGCTTCAGCTCACTTCTGCATAGGAATCATATGGGTGAGGGGATGGCAGTGGGAGGGGGCTTCTGGCCCAGAAGGGTACTTTGAGATCATTGGGAGAACCATGCCTTGGTGAAGTGATCAGCAGTGGAAGACGTAATTGTGCTGTCATTGCAACAGCCATCGGTAGGTTCCAGAGTCAACATTGTGTCACTCTGAATCAGTGGGTTCAAGTGTTAACATCATGTCTATCTGGATTGAGAGGTTCCAGGGTTAATGCCCAACTGGGCAGCACCCCAACGAAGGGGGAGCCCTGCTTCTGAGCCGTTCCGCTGGGCTGTCTGCAGACTCAGGCAGACAGACGGGATACACGAGGCCATTATCCCCAGCTCTCCATCCCCGTTCTCCCAGGGGGATAAGCACCGAGCTGTGCCCCACACAGGTGTGTTTGTGGTGCTTGTGGGCAGTATAGAACGGGGTTCAAAAGGGAGCTAGATAGATTCATGGAAGATAGGTCCATCAATGGTTATTCGCCAGGATGGGCAGGGATGGTGTCCTTAGCCTCTGTTTGCCAGAAGCTGGGATTGGGTGACAGGGCATGGATCACTTGATGATAACCTGTCTGTTCATTCCCTTTGGGGCACCTGCCATTGGCCACTGTCAGAGGACAGGATACTGGGCTTGATGGACCTTTGATCTGACCCAGTCTGGCTCTTCTTATGTTCTCTGTTTGTGGGGTCCCCGGGGTGGGGCTGTGCATTGGGGGGAAGCTCCCCCAGGCCCTGCCCCCACCAAGCCAATCTGGCATCTGTCCAGTGACACCCCCCCCCCAGCATATGAAATGAGGCTGGTGGGAGGGGTTCTGATGGGACATTCGCTGTGGGGATCTGCCCCCTTCCCACCCAGCCAGCCCTTCATCGCTCCCCCTGAGAGCGGCTCCTTGGGCAGCACAAACCTGTTTCTGGGGGGGTTGAGGGTGATTTCGTGCCCCCAGCCCCGGTACCTGGCCCTGTGCTGTTTGGGCCGGTGGGAGCCGGTGTCGTTCCCGGCTGAGTCGGGTCGGTTCCTCCTGCGGGAATAGAACCAGCGTCTGTTGGGGGTGGGGTGCGGGGGTGAGAAAGCTGGAGCCCTGGTGTCTGTGGTTAGTTATACAGGGAACCTCTCCTTCCCCAACCGGCAATGGCGGCTCTTCCCTGGGCTGAGCCGGAGTCCCTGGGGAGAGGACGGGACACAGGGATTCGGGCCGGCTCAGCGCCCCCGGGATCCCAGAACGGAGAGGGTCGGCCCAGCGAGACCCTGAGCACAGATACAGCTCCTGCCTGGCTCCACGGAAACCAGAACCAAAATCATTACTGACTAGTATTAATTACCAGGAGCCCCTGTCTTTGGCCAGTTCCCCCGTGTGCTCGGAGCTGTACAGACACACGACACAGAGATGGTCCCTGCCCCAGCCAGGTGCCATTCACACCTGGAGTCACTGCGGAGCAGGTCTGGACGCGGCTGTTCCTATTTCGGAGGAGGAACGTCCCTGTGTCTATAGAACTACAGGGGAGCTTGTCTGCCAACCGGGGCTGTATCAAACCAGGGAGGGCGAATTCCGACAGCCCAGACTCGCTCTGAGGGTCCGTCAGAGTGTGGGGCTGGGAGCAGAGATGCTGAGCCGGGCCCCTCACCTGCTACCACCAGCTCCACGGGGTTGCTGGGCTCCGACCAGACGGGTGGGTCCCACTTGGTGCTGTATTGGCAGCTGTAGCTCCCTGCGTCTCCCTGGCTCACTCTGCGGATGGGAAACTCAACCACGTCCCCAGCGGAATCCGTCGCGCGCCGTGCGTCCGGGTCTCCAGCTTTACTCAGAAGGAACCTCGCTCCCCGACACCGACACTCACACCGGATGGTCATGGCTCCCCTCAGGGCAACCCGCCCACTGGGGTGCAGGGAGATGTTGGGTTTGGGCTCTGCAGGCAGGAGGAGACAGGCCGTGAGACCCAGACCCCAGCACGGTAACTGCGCCCCGTCCCCATAGTCCGGCCCCGTAGATGAGACCGATACAGGGGCCTGCAGGGAGAGTCTCCTGGATGCTTTTCCCTCAAATCCAAGACCGGGAGAGCTGGGCTAGCGACACAAGAGACACAGGACCCCCCACCCCTCAGCAGGGCAACGGTGCGGATCCATCTGCAAGGAGCCCATGGAGGGGTGGCTGGGGCAGGGCAAGGCCGAGGGGACCTAGAGGCCAACTGTGTTTTATCTCCATCAGCTGGGGAAGGAGAAATCAGTTCAGTGGGGAATGATCACAAGTGAATCAGAGTTCGCTGGTGTAGCAGGAACTGCTGGGTAGGGTCACACTGGGAACTATTGCTGAGCTCGCCTGAACAGTAACTGCCATTGGCTGAATTCAACCCACTTCATGGGCAACAATTTACATTCATGGAGCACCAGGATCTGGAGTTAGAACGTCCAAGGCACTAGGCCAGAACCTCACCACTCTACGGTCCCTTCGCCGCTTCTCTGTCCTCAGGCTGGTTTGTTGTATCTTGAGCCATCCCCTTGCGCCGTCTCTGTTTGCTGCTCTGAGTTCCAGCTCAGATACCTGCAGCTATTTCTCCAGGCAATGGGTCGGCTTCTCAATGGAACAACTGTCCCTCCACTGCTTTTTCTAGAGTCCCTTTGCTCTCGGACAACTTTTCCCTTCCTGTCGCTGCCCCTGAAGGTGCTGGGCGGATGTTTTGTCCGTACTATTTGCTTTACTTTCACTACAGCTCACTTCCTCCTCATTTCTCCAGCCCGTTTCTCTTTGCTCACAGCTGGTTTCCATCACGTTTCATTCGTGCTTTACTTCTCTTGTGGTTTTCTAACAATTGCTTTGTAACTTAGAGACTCTTTTTCCTTCCTCTTTCACTGCCCAGTTCTTCCTGTAACTTTCCCCCTCATGCCTCTGTCTTTCCTCTGTCTGCTTCCTCCTGTTCCTGCCATCTCTGTCCCTTCTCAACGGGACTTTCCCCCTGCCAGCTCTCTGCCTGGCGCCCTTCAATGACACAGCTCGGCCACCGGGTCCCCATCCACTGGCTCCCCACTTGCTGGGTTCCTTCATTTCTGGTGCCGGTTGTTACCTCGCTGGCTGCTGGTGTCTCTCTCCCGGTGCTGGACACCCTCCCTCCAAACTCTACCAGCCGTTTCCACCAGGAGCACTGGGGGCGGGGGAGGAGCTGCTGGCTGCTGTCCCTCGCTGTTTTCTTTCTCTCCCCATCACAAAAAAATACCGTCCCAGGCTTGAGCTCCCCCCACTTCTGCTGCCCGGGAATCCTTGAGGGTCTCCCCACAGCTGTTGTTTCCAGGCAGCTTCTGAGCAGCCAACGTGTGCAGCTCCCACTGCTCTTTAGCCCGACAGCCCCCAGCCCAAGTGGGCATCACACAGCCAGCCCTGGAATGCAGTCACAGGCTGGGGGCGGGGCCGGCTGGGCAGCCCCTGGGCCCCAATTCCTCTCTGCGTCCCCAAAGCGGGGAAGGCCGGGGCAGCATCCCCCTGGGGGCAGGGATCCCCTCCCCCTCAGCATCGAACCTCCAGCAGCTGCTGCTGCCCCCTTGCTGTGGAACCCACCAGTGATTCTGTCCCTGCCCCCTACTCGGGCGTCCCCTCTCCAGGGCTCAGGGCAGAGCCTGGCTCTGAGCACCCCATTGGCGCAGAGACCCCCTGATCAGTGACGTGCACAGGAATAAAAATGTGGCCGCTTTTGAAGGGGCACTTTGTGTGCCCCCCGCAGCCAGAGGAGCTGGCTCTGCTCCCCGGAGGAGTTCTGTGCTCCGGACCCACTAATTCAGGGGGGCCCTGCACCTGCTTTACCCCCTTGCACATGCCCTTGCCCCTGTGGGTCTGGCTAGGTGTGGGGCTGGGAGCGGGGATACTGAGCCGGGCCCCTCACCTGCTACCACCAGCTCTACGGAATCACTGGGACGCGACCAGATGAACAGGTACCATTTGTCGTGATAATAGCAGCTGTAGCTCCCTGCGTCTCTCCAGCTCACGTTGCGAATGGGAAACTCAGCCAGGTCCCCAGCCGGCTCCACGTCCTGCAGCACGTTCGGGTTTCCATCTTTGTACAGAAGGAACCTCATGTTCTGGTGCCGACCCCGACACTGGACAGTCACAGCTCCCCCCAGGGCGACCCTGCCGCTGGGGCGCAGGGAGATGGAGGGCTTGGGGTAGCTAGGCTCTGCAATGAGAAGGAGATAGGTCGTGAGACAGACCCCGGCACAGTCACTGTGCCCCGTCCTCACCGCGCGGTCCCAGAGACGGGGCCCCGGGAGAAAACCCAGCCAGAGGAACCTCTCCGAGATCCCAGAGATTCCTGGGAGCTACACCCGAAACTGCCTAATATCTAGAGCACCCCTCCGCACCCGTCTATCTATTTAATGGGGCCTCACAGTCTGGGAGCCAGGACTCCTGGGTTCTATCGCTGGCTCTGGGAGGGGAGTGGGGTCTAGTGGTTAGATCAGGAGGGGGCTGGGAGTCAGAGGTCCTGGGTGTTGAACAAACATGCTGAGTAAAAGCCCCCGCCCTAAAGCCAAGCCCTGAGGATCTAACCAGACACAAGGTGCAGGAGGGATGATTATCCCCCATTCGTACAAGGGGAAATGGAGGCACACACAGGTAAAGTGACACCCCAAGGAGTGTCCCATCTGCCCAGAGACCACCATGATGGTCCGGCTGGGTGTGGGGCTGGGAGCAGGGATGCCGAGCCGGGCCCCTCACCTACTACAATGATCCGCACAATGTCACTGGGATACGACCAGTTGGGCGACTCTGATCTGGAGCGAGATCGGCACATGTAGACCCCTCCGTGTTCCCGTCTGGCGCTGGGGATGGTGAATTCACCCCCGTCCCCAGCAGCATCCAGCTCCCGGATTTCCATTCCACCTTTAAACAGAAATAACCTCCTGGCCTTGCACCGACACTGACAGCGGATGGTGACAGCTCCCCCCACAGCGATCACTCCACTGGGGCTGACGGAGATGGAGGATCTGGGCGCAGGGAGTTCTGTGTTCACACACAAACAGGAGTGAGATGGGGAGACACTAACCCCTTCCCGTGTCTTTGTAACCTGCCCTTAGTGCCCAGCCCCAGGGACAGCGCTTGGGTAACAGACACCTCACTGCATCCACAGGGAACCTGTGGGCTGGATTCTGATCTCAGCCCCACAGGGTCAATCCAGAGTCACCCCTGACTGCACTGGGGGCAGGGCTGGGATCTGATCTCAGCCCATCAGTAGGGTGACCATATTTCCCTATGCTGAATATGGGACACCTGCAAAATTACTCGTATTCAAGTGAGTTCAATGGCAATCAATGAGAACTATGCAGTACAAAGACTCAAATTAACATCAAGTTGACTGAGCCCTGGTTAAAACGAAATCCTGCGTAGCTGCATTCTTTTTATTTACCTTCTTTTCTGTGAGGCTTTAGGGTTCACATGGGGAAGGGTGACACACACACCCCTATCCCCCCCCTCCCCGGGGAGAGGTTTTACACACACACACACACACACACACACACTCCCATACCCCTTTCTCACACAGGGGGGTGACAGGCCGACCCCATCCTCCCTGCCCAGCGCTCTCCGCCATCCATCCCTGGCTGGGCCATCAGGGATGGACCCGCCTCTCCTGGTACCTGGCGCCATGTCTTCCTGAGGCAACACTTGGGAAGCAGGGAGAGACACAGGGCCCCATGCCCCCATCCCCAGATTTCTGCCAGGGTTCACACCAGAATGTGGCCAGGCCAGCAGCATCCCGGGAGCTGCTTCCAGCCACCGGGGAGGAGCAGGGGTGGGGTGAGGGGGAAGGAATGACCTGGCCCATGTCTTTGCAGAGCTCATCTCTCCCCCTCTCCCCCATGGATGGAAGCAGCTTGTCCCTTCCTGCCCGCACAGTGTCGAAAGGCAGCTAACGCCACAAAGCTGCTGCTGGCCATCGACATAACCCAGCCGCCTCCTGTCCCCCAGCTACCGCGCGGGCAGGAAGGGGTTAAGCCCTAAGGCTGCATTGTGCCCCAGGGCCCAGGGAACCTGACTGCAGGGGCCTCAGTGAACCCGGCCAGGGAGGTGGCTCAGCAGGGGAGGGTGCCTAGGGGGCGGAGCAGCCCCACGCTCCCTGGGGGCAGGACCCAGGGCGAGGAATTATGGGGTGAAGAGGGTTCTAAGCCCCTGCCCAGGGGCCTGCGATGGACCCTGAAGGTTCAGGGTGGGAACAGGCTGGAAATCGCTTCCCCGCACCTCCCAGTCCTGAACACTGAAGTTTCCCCTGCCCCACAGATACTCACCTCCGGACATCCCGTTCTGCCCGGCCAGCCAGCAGCCTGGAAAGGAGATGGCTCATTAGGGACCAGATCCCAGAGTGACTCAATATAACACCCTGGTCTCAGATCCTCCCGCCCCATGGACATACTCCCTGGTCTCAGATCGTACTCCTCACCCACTCACCCTGTTGTGCACACACCCTGGTCTCAGATTCACCTCCCCCCGTCCCCACCCATGGACAGATGCTCTGGCTGTCTCCGATACTCACCAAGGAAGAGGCTCGTGAGAGCAGTTGCCATGACGGGGTCAGGGAGGGGCCCCTCGGCACTGCCACCACCACCCCAGTGCCCAGCTCCACCGAGTCCCAAATAAGAAACTCAGCCGGTGGCTCCAGCTACAGGAAGTTGACGATGTCTCGTCTCTTCCTCTGCCCACCACACCTTGTCTCTAATCTGCAGGCGAAATCTAGTGTGGTCAAAGTAAACAGAGGGCTTTGCAAAACCCAAGAAACCCAGGGACCGTCAGCCTGGCCAGGTGTCATGCAGCTCACAGCTTGTCTGCAGCCTTGAGGAAGGTGTATGAGGCGAAGACTCAGGCAACCATAGGGTCTGGTCTTCAATCTTCCAGTGACCACAATTTCCATAAAAATTCCATCCCCTTTTCATTCTGGGTTCAAGCCCGGCTGGTGACCCATATAGGTAAAGTTAATATGTGCTTATGCAAGTAAAGGCCTGCATCATAATGGACCTGCATGATGAGAATTGAGGTCATTCAGGAAACCATAACAGACCCCCCCACACACACACACCCTGCCTGCTTTGCTGCATTCTGAGTTCAAAGCTGGCTGGTGACCCACATAGGTAAAATTAATACGTGATCACGCAATTAAAGGGGGCAGAGTTAAGGAAAATGTAACTGGGGTATTTCCTGGTGCTGGAGGGTTTGGCTCTGCAGCCCCCTCTCAGCCTGCCAACCTGCCCACCTGCGACACGAGCCGTGGCACCGTGTGAGGAGCGGGCGCGATGGGGGACGCCTGGGTTTGCTGCCGCTTGTGCCATAGCTGAGCGGTGATGATGGGTTTACACTGTAACGCCTGGTTCTAAGGGGCTTTTCTCACCATGTGAATTAAATCAACCAGGTTCAAAAGAAAACAGGAGGAAGAGAAATTCCATCCCAGGCCCCCCAACGGGTCACCAGCCGGGAGAGACCCAGGGACCTTCTAATGCCCCCGCAGAGACCCTACCCCCAGCTGAAGGAGACACTGTCAGTGGTTATGAGGCCAGGCCCCTAGAGAGGAACGTGACACAGGCTTTGTGTATACACCATTGGCTAGAGGGCAGGAGAAATCTGGAGGTCAGGGGGGCTCCATTCCCGGCTCCAGGAGGGGAGTGGGGTCTAGTGGTTAGAGCAGGGGGCTGGGAGCCAGGACCCAGGTGTGATGGTCGCACCATCGCCTGTCCATTCTCACCCAGCGCTGGGTTGGTGCTGGGTAGGGGGCTGAGGGGGCAGGAGCTGGAGGGCAGGGTACTGACAGGGAAGGAGGGAGAATGGAAGCTACCCCCAGTATTTGGGGGCACCTGGGTTCCCCCCAATGAGCATTTTAGGGTGAATCTGCCCCATTGCCATGGGGGACACTGGGAGGCATCGCTTGCCCCTCGCTTCCCTTGCCCCTCCCCCAGCTGGCCAGAGGTGCTCAGCTGGAGTTTTGGCGGGAAAACAAATCCCCCACATACGCTGACCCCGACTCTGTGAGAGGGGAGCCCCTCCCCCCGTCCTTGCCCCATCCCCCCTCCGACCTCCATCCCTCCCCCCCCCCCCCCCCGCCCGGACCTTGGTCCATCTCCGCTCCAAGCTCCGCCCCCCCAACCCCATCCCATCCCCCCTCAAATCCCCATCCTCTCTGCCCCGGTCCTGTCTCCCCTCAAACCCCCCACCCAGCACCAACCTCCGCACATCTCTCCCTTGTTCCTGTCCCCCCTTCAACCCTCATTCTCCCCTCCCGTCTCCCCTCAAACACCCACCCACCTGCCCCCTTTTGTCTCCCCTCAAATTCCTGTCCCCGACTCCCTCCCTGATCTCAGCCCATCTCCCCTCTAATCCCTCCCCTCCCAACCTCATCCTGCCCCCCAAACTCCCATACCCAGCTGCTCTTTGCAGAGGGTCTCACAGGCCCAGAGGGCTCAGGGGGGTTGGAAACTCTCTCCCTCACCAGCGTTACACAGGCCGGGGGCCGGGGCTCGTTTCAAACCGAGCCCCTTGTTCTACTCGGCTCCTGGGCAAACCCCCAGCAGCAGCCATTCAAAGGCAAAGCTTTCGGGTTAACCCCACGGACAAGGAATCACACCCGGCCTGTCTATTGAAACGGGGGCTGAGCGACCGCGGCCAACAGCCGGAGTCAGACCGGCTCCAAGTTTCACTCCTTCGGGAGTCACTGGAGCAGAGCTGCTTGTTTCCAGACCCGCCAGGCTTTGGGGGGAGGAACCGGTTCATTTCACTCTCCGGACGGATGGGCAGGGCGGCCGCTGACCCCGCTCCTAGTGTAAGTGGGAGAATGGTCCCACTATTGTGGGGAACTTTCCTGGTTTATACATGCCCCGGTGAGATTGGCTAGTGAAAGGATCTGAGTCCTCGCTCCCACTCCCTTTACCCAGAGGCCTGCCTGACCTCGAGGGCTCCCCTTCCTCCCTCCCGTGCGGCAGAGTCCTCGTAACCCCGGCAAGGCTGGGCCCCGGATCCCTGGGGGCTCCACCCCCAGTCTTGTTGTGGTCACTTAGGACAGGGGTGAGGGTGTCCCCACTCCGGGGCACTCTCTTTGCAACGGATGCTTCCCTGACCCACTGATCAGTACATAGAGTTCAGATTATGTACAATTTATTAAACAGCAACTCTTAAAAAATAAGGAAAAGATGGGGAAGGTTAAAGGAAACAAGTCACCCGCCCTGTGGGCACGGGAACACCACAAACAGTCGTCTCTGCACGGGAAAGGAAGTTCACAGTCTGTTCCTCACACGTCCCAGGCCTCCTGCCCAGGAGAGGCCGCGCTGCGGTGATACCACAGTGTGACAATCTGTACCTCAAAGTAGCACTCTGGAGCCCCCATATTAACCACTACGATAGGATTATGATAGGTTGGGTACAAAGTTGCCTCGTGAGGCATCATTTTAAAAGTCTTGATCTCTTGAACATTCATGCCCTGTTAAACTGTATGTGCTGTCCTTGTATGGGAAGTTCTGAAGCATTGCTGTATGCGCTACTGAAATATGTTGTGAGGTTGAGAGATGCCCGCTGCCACCCTTTTAATTGCAATAGAGGACCAGCCAGACACTGTTAATGGCTCATCAACATTCATCAAGGAAAGAATCCACTATCCCAGAGACTGTGTACAATGGAGATTGCTGGACCAATGGGGTCTGCCTGATCCCCGGGTCGCAGCAAAGATCTTTCCAGCAAACTGGAAGAAAATATAAAAGAGGGGAAGGGACATAACCCCTGGGCTTCTCTTCCCCACAACTCAACACCTGGAGGAACATTTGGAGGACAAAGACTTTGAACTGGGGAAGGCTGGTTGCAGGCTGGAATGGAGTCCAGTCGGTGTATTGAAGTCACTGACCATGTTCCTAGCAAATGGACAGACGGGAAGTGGGGGAGAGACAGGATGGAAAAGTGGGTGAAATACGGCTTCTGGGGATGGTAGCGGCGCTGAACACGGGTTAGTGACCAGTGGTTGCATTGGCTGCAAGGAGACCCCAACCCCTGCTGCTTGGACCCTGGGTGGTTACAATCCAGGCAGGGCCGGCCCCGCTTTGGGTCCATTCTCCTTAGGCAGGGCAGGTGGGGTGGGTGCCACACACCCGACTGCAGCATCCGATGGGAAGCCAGGAGAGTGAGCTAGGAAAACAACCCAACCAGGGCAGGGAAAAGGATCTCCAGGGCCTTTGCGGTGCTGCTAATCAGCTATCTCCGCGGGCGGGCTGGGGGCTGCCGGTCACGGCAATGGGACGACTTCCAGCTCGCAGAGGGGAAAACAAAGGTCCTTAAACAAGAACCCGGCCGGCCGGCTCCGGCCTCTCAGGGAGAAAGTCCTTTAGAAGAGTCGATGGGCTGCAGTGCTGGGGGGCTGGGGATGAGCCAGGCCAGCACGCAAGGTGAGATGGGTGAGGAGAGAGTTGAACCCATCGTGGGGTTTTTACCAATGTCTCTTTTTAAGGAACCCAACGAGGGGGAAGTGGGCGGCCTAGTCCCTCCCGCTCATTATTTTGCCCCCCAATTAGGCCCAAAGTCCCTCCCGCCAATTTGGGGCTATTAACTCCCCAGCTTCTGTTTTCCCCCAGCGCGATGTTGACAGTCGTGGGGCTGTAGCCAGGGGGCTTTTCGGGTCAGACCAACCCAGCATCTGTGGCTGGTTCTCTCGCCCGGGTTACAATGTTCAGCGTCGTCCCCAATTTCCCCTGGTTCTCCGGGGCCTTGGCACAGCTGGGGAACTTGCCCGTGGGTTTTACATGTGAGCTCGCAGCCGGGCCGCTTCGCAGGCTCAACAGCCACCACAGTGCAAATGACCCCCAGGCGGCTCAGGCTGGTGGGACGATCCCATGTCCTCTCCGGCGTGGCTGTGTCGTAGCGTATCCCAGAGGCCCTGGGCACAGGGGGTGCTGCCCACAAGCCGTGGCCCCTAGGGCACCCCGTGTCCCGACAGCCCCAGATGCCTTGTAGGGCCAGGAGCTCTCCCCTAGGGCGCCCTGTGGCGCGGGCTCCCCACCCCGCTGCCATTAGACATTTCCGCCACCCCCAGACAGAGGCCCTGGCCCAGCCCCGTGCCGAGCCGGGCCCAGCCCCATGCCGAGCCGGGCCCATCCAGACACCATGGGGGCCGGTCAGTGGGGCCGGCTCAGATCGGTTCGGCTCCACTCGTTTTTTTGGATCCGTCCTTACAACTCAGCATCATGTTGCTCGGGATAACAGTGACCCCACTGCCCTTCCCCCATGCTGAGGAAGTCAGGCTGTAGTGGGGGAATCGCAAGGGCGGGGGTGTCACCTCACCTAGCGTCTGCCCCTCCTCCATCGGTGGGCAGCCTCAGCCAGGACCCTGGCGCTCAGGGCCAGGCGGACGATGTTGCCCCCCTCCCTCGGACTCAAATCCCCAGCAGCTGCTGCTCCCCCCAGTTACTCTGTCCCCGCTCCCCGGCCGGACATCCCCTCTGCTGGGCTCGACCGTCCCATCGATGCCGACTGGCCCCCAGGGTCCGGCTGGGTGTGGGGCTGGGAGCGGAGACGCTGAGCCGGGCCCCTCACCTGCTACCACCCACCTCCACAGAGCTGCTGGCGTATGAGGAGACGCGCAGGGCTGTGATCGGAGCTGGTAGCTGCAGCTGTAGCTCCCTCCCTGCCGCCGGCCCACTTCTTCCTGATACCTCACACATTGTCTCTAATCTGCTGCCAAATCTAGTGCGGTCAAAATAAGCAGAGGTACCTGCAACAGCCAGGAAACCCAGGGGCTGTCAGCCTGGGCAGGTGTCACGTAGTTCGCAGCTTGTCCGTGTCTCTGTGTGGAGGGGGGGGAAAGGTCACCTTCAATGTACCCTGCAGCCTTGGCTGGGAGCCAGGAGAGCACAGAGTCTGATCTTTAATCCTCGGCTGACCTTTGCGAATATTTCCATGCAGATCCTCCCCCGTGTTACATTCTGGTTTCAAACCCTGCTGATGACCCACGTAGGTAAAATTAATACGTGATCATGTGTAACCTTCTGCCAGGGGGAGTCGGCAGCAACCAGGGCCGGGTTCAATATCCAGGGGTCCCTCCTAACAATACAACACAGACCCGGCTCGAGCCTCCGTCCAGTCATCTGGGAAAATGAAACAGCCCCCCCCCCCCCCGCCCGCGAGTCTGTAAGAGATGACCCTGCCCACGTGCAAGCCCCAAGTCTGTCCAGAGCAGAGAGAACTGGGAATAAAAAGGGGAACAGAACCCGGCATTAATTTGGGGAAACACCCCAACCATGATTCGCCACATCCGACCATGAGCAAAACTCCCACCCCAGAGTGTCCTTCGCCTCCGTGTCTCCCCCTGCGGGACGAAGGTCCATCAACCAAATGTCCCTTTAACACGCCGCTCCCCTCCCCCTGCCCGTCCCCGCTCACAGCTGCTGTCCCTGGCCAGCGGAGACCCCAAGTTCAGAGGTGCGTTCGCAACAGTTCACCTCGTTCGTCCTGCCACCGCTCGCTGCACTGTGTCGTCGCCACCAGCCCTGCGCCGTCACCGTCTGCTGCCACCCGCCTTTCCACTGGGACCTCTGCGAGTCACTTTCCTGATGCTCCCCCCAGCTCCCAGTGATTTCAGCTTCCGTGGAGGGGGAGGGGGTACCTCCTGCCATCTCGTCCCCAGGAGCCACTGTCCTGCTGCAGGTCCGAGCGCTTACACCTGATTCTCACCCATTCCAGCTCTAGTGGTCACTGAACAAAACGCAGGTTGCTCAATGGAGCCTGATCAGCTCTGTCTGCAAACAGGGGGTGGGGGTAGGTTGCATAGGGTTACCATATTTCCACAATCAAAAAAGAGGACACTGGGGGGGGGGGGAGCCCCACTCTAGCCCTGCCCCGCCCCACTCCCATCCACTGCCTCCCACTTCCCACCCCCTGACTGCCCCCCTCAGAACCCCCAACCCCCCCCCGCTCCTTGTCCCCTGACTGCCCCCTCCTGGGACCCCTGCCACTAATTGCCCCCTAGGACCCCACCCCCTATCTAAGCCTCCCTGCTTCTTGTCCCCTGACTGCCCCCTCCCAAGAACCCCCCACCCTAACTGCCCCCCTAGGACCCTACCCCCTACCTGTCCCCTGCCTGCCTCGACCCCTCTCCACATCCCCGCCCCATATCCACACCCCCTATCCCCGGACAGACCCCCGGGACTCCCACGCCCTATCCAACCGCTCCTCACCCCCTGACAGGACCCCCAGAACTCCTGACCCATCCAATCCCCCCTACTCAATGTCCCTTGACTGCCCCCTCCAGAAACCCCCTGCCCCTTCTCCAGCCCCCTGGCCCCCTTACCCTGCCGCTCAGAACAGCATGTCGGGCTCCGTGCAGAGCTCGACACGTGGCTGCGCTCCCCAGCACAACACACAACCCGGTCCCCGCCCCCGCACAGTGCTGCCGGAGCGGGTGCTGGGCAGCAGGGGAGGGGGAGCAGGGGGGAGGAGGAGGAGGTGCCGAGGCCCGATGCAAATGGCCCGGTGGGCCGGCGATCCGAGAATGCAGGGAGGGAGGGGAGGGGAGTAGCTCTACATTGGCCGGGCTGGACTCCGGCAGCTGATCTGAAGCGGTGGGGGAAGGGCTCTGGCTGCCGGAGCCCCATGCGAGCGGCTGAATTTCCTGCAACCCTGCCACGCTCTGCATGGGGGGGAAATCCCGGACATTTGTAGCTATTTACAAATTCCCCCCGGACGCTATTTTTAACCCAAAAAGCCGGAAAATGTCCGGGAAAATCCGGACGAATGGTAACCCTAAGGTTGCAGGGCCGGCTCCAGGCACCAGCTAAGGAAACAGGTGCTTGGGGCGGCCAATACAAAGGGGCGGCACTCCGTCCGCTATTGGGGCGGCCCGTCCGGGTCTTCGGCGGGAATTCAGCGGCGGGTCCCTCAGTCCCTCTCTTCCTCTTTCAGCTGCCGCCGCAGAGGAAGAGAGGGACTGAGGGACCCGCCGCCAAACTGCTGCCGAAGAATGGAGCGGTGCGATTGAGCTGCCGCCAAAGTGCCACCGGTTTTTTTTTTTTTTCCCCGCCGCTTGGCGTGGCAGAAAACCTGGAGCCGGCCCTGGTCGGTTGGATGGTGCCTGTAGCTCTTAGGCAGAGCCCACACCACCCGGCGGGGACACCTGCCCCCACCCTCTGTCACTCACCCCCGGGATCCGGCATCTCAGCCCCCTGCTTAGCGAGCCCAGTTCAGATGAGGGGCCCCCCTCTGTCAGGACAGGCTAAGCACAGCCCGGCTGCCCCTCCCTCCTGCAATAAGGGGAACGACATTTCACTGCCCCCTTGTCAATACTGAAGTGATTTGCAGCATTGCCGATTTTGTCGTGAGTCTCATGAGAAAAAACGGTCACTGATCTTCTCGTAACTGTTGTGCTTCGAGATGTGTTGTTCACGTCCATTCCCATGTGGTGTCTGCACGCGCACGTGCAAGGGAGCTGGAAGATTTTTCTCCTAGCAGCATCCATTGGGTCGACCTGGGCCCCCCCTGGAGTTGCACCTTCGTGGCATTCAATATAGAGCCCTGCCGACCTGCCACCGCCGCAGCTCCTTCTCGCCGGCTGCTCCGACAGCGGGGCAGGAGGGTGGGTTTTGGCTTGGATGAAAAGCCCAGGGAGTCCAAAAGGGCCATTGCATTGGGGCTGCCACTGGACAGGCCACGGTGCCGGTCCCAAGTTGACGTGGACCGTCTGCTCCCACTCCTCTGAGACCGATAGGAGCCCGACTCCGACTCCCAGGTGTCTGAAAACGACGACCACGGGTGAGCGGCACTTCTAGGCACTGAGCTTTTGCGCCGAGGGCTCGGGGATCGGCGTGGCTGCTGGCTGTGCTCCGTTGCCAGGGAGTGGCATGCCGGGGTCGGAGATCGGCGGCCTACCATAGCGGGCTTTCCCCTTGAAGGAGCCTGGGGAACGACCGGTGCCGGTGATCTGTCCCGACTGGGAGGGGAGAACAGTGCCATGAGGTGAAGCAGTTATTGGGCCACCAGAAACACCTCCGGTGTCGAAGGGACGTGCAGCTCCACGCGGGCAGGAGTCGGGGCGAGCGTCACCGGTGGGGAAGCACTAGTGTGGCCCAACTCAGGTCTCACAGCAGCAGGCTCCTTAGACCTAGCAGGGGGAGAATGACCCCTCTCCGGCCTCTTCTTTTGCAGCACCGGAGACTGCGAACGGGGCCTGTGTGCAGCATGTGAACCGTGAGTGGAGCAGAGACGGTGCCGTGAGTCTTTCTCCTTACCCGGCACCGCTGCTCGTGCTGACGGTGCCGGAGCGCTCCGCACCGAGGAGGAGGTACTCGGCCAGGGTCAGGCTGGGGGCGGAGTGCTGCCTCCATCAACAGGACCTTCAGGCCCTGCTCTCTGTCTGTTACAGTCCTGGGCCAAAAGGTCTCACAAGTGTCACAAGGATCCTTCTGATGGCCCTCTCCTAAGCACCTTAGACACGAGGTGTGAGAATCGCTTCTGGGCACACACTTGCCGCAGGCTTTGAAGCCCGGAGACCCCGGCATCTGGAGAGCATAGGATGGGATTCCTCCCCCCCCCCAAAAAAGGAAACTTATCTAACACTAACGAACTACTAACTATTAACGAACAATGGAAAACTATTGGGGAACAATGTAATAAACTGCAAAATGCGCTTGTGGAGACAAGAGCACAGGGAGGTTCCAGCTACCATCACTGGCGGGAAGAAGGAGCTGAGGGGGTGGCGGGTCGGCAGGGCTCTATATTGAGCACCATGAAGGCGCGACTCCAGGGGACACCCAGGCCGACCCGACGGATGCTGCTAGGAGAAAATCTCCCGACTCCCATGCACGTGCGCACACACCGGATTGGAATCGACATGAACAAGCGCTCGAGGAAGAACTGTTGTTCTCCGTAAAGCCCCAGCCCCTGGAGTCAAGCAGAGACGTGATGATTTCAGGCTTCATTCTCAAAGAGAAAGTAAGTTTCCAGCCCTCATGGCTGTGGAGAAAGTTTCCAGATGTGACCCCAGTGCCCCCTAATGGCTCACAAAGCAGAAGGCCAATAAAAAGAACATCAAATCTGTTATTTTTTTTTCATAATCTCATGATTTTAAAGCCAATCTCATGATTTTTGGTGAGTCTGATTCAGGATTTTGGAACATCTGGAGTTTGCAATACTGGATTTATAACCCAACAC
This sequence comes from Actinemys pallida, assembly GCA_023634205.1. Lineage (NCBI taxonomy): Eukaryota > Metazoa > Chordata > Testudines > Emydidae > Actinemys > Actinemys pallida. The sequence goes on from JALMGD010000024.1 coordinate 2,193,726, forward strand.
CAGCCAAAATTGATCGCTTGGGCAGCACAGCTCTGTCTGCTGGATACTGAGGCAGAGTAGGTATGAATACAGTCTGGTCCCAAAGCCTTTTCCTCCCAGCTCATCATCAGCTGTCAGCAGAGCGCTCATTCAGACCTTGCTTACCCATGCAATTAAAGGATGGCGTAGTAATGCATGTGCACAAGGGGGAAGAGTTAAGGCTATTTGAGAAACCTAAACTCTGGCATTTCCTGGTTCTGGAGGGTTTAACTCTGCAGTCTTCCTCAAAATCTGCCAACCTGCCCACCTGTGACATGCGCCGTGGCACCATGTGAGGAGCGGGTGCGAAGGGGAACACGTGGGTTTGCTGCCCCTTGAGCCATAGCTGAGCGGTGATGACGGCTTTCCACTGTAACGCCTGGTTCTAAGGGGCTTTTCTCAGTGTGTGAATTAAATCAACCAGGTTCAAAAGAAAATCGCAGAAAGAGAAATTCCATCTCGGGCCCCCAACTGGTCACCAGCCAGGAGAGACCCAGGGACCTTCTAATGCCCCCGCAGAGACCCTGTCCCCGAGCAGGAGGAGACACGGTCAGTGGTTATGTGGCCAGGCCCCTAGAGAGGGAGGTGACACAGGCTTTGTTTATATGCTATTGGCTAGAGGGCAGCAGAAAGCTGGGGGTCAGGAAGGTTTGACTCTGTTCCGGGCTCTGGCAGGGGAGTGGGGACTAGTGGTTAGAGCCAGGGTGCAGGTGGGGCCAGGACTCCTGGTGTAACCATTGCGGTGTCGCCCCTCTGGTGCTCGCACACAGTGCTGGGCCCGGCCGGGGCTGCATTAAAGGTGCCTCAGCTGCCCGGCCGAAGGGTCCCAATGAGCCTCCTTCAATCACCTCCTTCATCCCCGGGCACTGACCCCCATGCTTACCAGCCCCCCGGGAGCCTTTGCCCCGGCCCCCGGAGCAGGAGGGAGACGAGCAACAGATTCATTGTGAAGCAGGGTCATTCCCACCCCTGGCCTGACCCCCCGACCCCTGCCAGGGGTAGAAGTGGCAGCCTGGGGGCACTGGGGGGTGCTGCTCCCCCCTCGCTCCTCACACCCCCCCCAACAATCCTGTGTCCCAAGCTCTGACCTTCTGTGGGAGGAGCCTGTCTGCCCTCAAAATCCTGTCCCACATCCCACCCCCCTCCCCTCAATCCCCCTCCTGTAGCCCATAGGATTATTTTGCTAGCTATTATATCCTACTAAACCAGCCAGCCGTATTAATTAATATGTTTCTTTTTCTGAAATTCATCCATTTTATTCTTATATTTTATCAGTGTTCAGTCCTTGGAATTTAGGATGTGTTGAGGCACGTGTTTCCTACTAAGAAGTTTTGCTGAAATGCTGAAATGCAAGAAGCCTCCTGGCCTGTAAGATCTGCTATATAGCAAAAAGTAGAATTAGTTATAAATATGTCAGCATAAAAGCTAGTAACCTTTGGTACAGATGAGAATGGTCCCTGAACTTAGAACCATAGAATCTCAGGGTTGGAAGGGACCTCAGGAGGTCATCTAGTCCAACCCCCCGCTCAGAGTAGGACCAATCCCCAGATGGATTTTTGCCTCAGATCCCCAAGTGGCCCTCTCGAGGATTGAACTCACAATCCTAGGTTTAGCAGGCCAATGCTCAAACCACTGAGCTATCCCTCCCAACTTTGGGGAACCAAAGGGAAGAACTATCCACATCACATCACAGGTTTATCTGACTTCTACAACAGGTTGGTAACCACCCCAACTCGAGGTCATCAAGAGAGCCTAGGCTGGCAGTTTTGGAGTGAGATACACCTCTACCCCACTATAACGCGACCCGATATAACACGAATTCGGATATAACACGGTAAAACAGCGCTCCGGGGGGGCAGGGCTGCGCAGCGCACTCCGGAGGATCAAAGCACGTTCGATATAACGCCGTTTCACCTATAACGCAGTAAGTTTTTTTGGCTCCAGAGGACAGCGTTATATTGGGGTAGAGGTGTAATTCTTATTAATATATTTAGAAAGTAAGTGTCATAATCCACTAACCTATAGGAGAAGGGTACCCATACATTTCTTAGGGTACGGAAATAAGATTTGGGTATAGTAGGTTGGGCCTGAATTACATAGCTCAGGATCCTATAAAATACCTCGTAAGAGAGTTCTTGGTTAGTTAGGTTTTTCGCTCCTCTAAATTCTAAGCTCTTCTAACTCCTGACGCTTCGGTTTCTTGGAGCGTTTTTTATCTCTCCCTCTATTCTATCTTCTATCACGCTATCAGCTCAGCTTGTGCAGTATAGTAACTACTCAACATTCCTAACCACTGGGGAAGCCAGCACCATCGCGTTCTCGGGCATGCCAGGAGTGAGGCTGGTCCTTCACCTCCTATTACCGGGTCCTCAAGGAAGGGTGTGAGAGTGTTAGGTTAAGATACTTATAATAGAAATGTTACCAGCAGGAGTTTGGAATTCTTTTACTGTTTTGCAGTTATAAGTTTCATTGCATTTCTTGTTTTTATATTAATGGCAATAAAGATTTTATCAATTTGGTATTGTCCTCAGTGTATGCGTTCTTGCCAAGCACCCTGAGAGTCCTCTCCCAATGTAGAAATCTCTGAGTTCTTGAACTCTGTAGTCTGAATTGAACAAGAACCTATAAATCTTCTGGTCGGATGCGATCAGTGGCGAGCCATAAAAACTAACCCATCAAATTCAGGTCAACACTCCGTAGACCCCAACCTACTTCCCTCAAACTCCCGGCTCCCCCGAAACACCCGCCGTGGGGCGGCCCACAAGCGCCAGCAGCTAAATCACTCTGCGCCCTGTTGTGTTCATGGAGACGCAATAAAGGGCCCAAGGTGCGAACACGCCCCAGCCCCTGCCCCACACTGAACAGGGTTAAACATGGGCTGGAGGCAGGGTCCAGAGCCCGCAGCCTGCTCAGCCCCACAGCAAGCCCCCCACTGACCCCTGGGACCGGCTGTTACAGACACAGCAGAGCAGGAACCAGGGGAGCTGTGGCAGGCGCCGTGTGAAACGAGGGGTTTGTTCCAGCCCCGGCCCTGTTCGCTGGAGCGAGTCTCTAGCCGGAAAATCCCCTGGGTTTGGGTGTCTTCCCGCTGGCCCCGGAGACGCTAGCGACTGTCCTGGGGGGGCAGAGGAGCCAGCGGAGCTGGGCTGGAGCCGGTGTTGCCGCGGCTGCTGTTAAAGTCCTACCCCGTTTCCTCCCATTTAGGGGTTCAGCCGGGGGAGGGGCGATGGCGTAAGGGTCCCTCTCTCCGACCGCTCTGCTCAGGACATCTCCGCGGAGCAGGGTCCGGACAGCCTGGACGGCCCCGGAGACAGGGGCTGGCAGCTACAACGGTGAAGCGAGTCTCTTTCTTTAAGGCCCCAAAGGATGGTGGGCGGCACAGCCCGTCCTCGCAATATTTTATCCACCAATGAGGCCTTGTTTCCAACACCCCAATTGTGGGTCAGGGATTTCTGCTCCCCCACTTCTCCCGTGTCCCAGGCAGGCCCCAGCCCGGCCCATGGGTTCCGTCCGGCGGCCGCTCAGGTTGGACTAATCCCGTCTTTCTGTCTCGCCAACTTCCCCCCAACGTTCATTCATCCAGGTTCTTGTGACGCTGCCTGAACTTCTCACTCACCTTCATCGGCTGAACCCATCACGAGGGGACATTTGGAGGCTCCGGTATCACAGCCGCCCCCTGGGATGGGGAGATTTGGGGGGAAGGGGAGAAGGAAGCTCTGGGGGTTTGTACAATAGAAATACAGGGTGGGGAGAAAGGGGGAGAGAAAAGGGGCTGGGGGACCCCGCTGCAGAGAGAGGAGGGGGACAGACACCTGGGGGGCAGCAAGTGCCGTTTTCCAGTGCCAGGGTCAGACGCAGCCTCCCCGCTCCCCACTGACAGCCCCAGGCAGAGACCGGCCCATCAGGGCCAGGAAGTGGGACCCCGACGCCATCCAGGGGCTGCTCCATGGGGAGCCCGACACGTCCAGCGCTGGGGCAGCTCCTCTAGCTGTTACCGCAGGGACTGGTGCTCGCGGGGCCAGAAGTCAGGGGGTCAATCCTGGGGTGCAGCAGTCGGGTCGGGAGCAGTCTGGGAGGCAGGATTTTTGAGGCAGGGGTGTTTGGGGGCAGGGGAGTTTGTGCTGGTGTCTCAGACCCCCAAGAGGAAGCGGTTCCTCCCCTGGATCCAGGCTCCTGGGGATGCAGAGAGATGATGGGTTAGAGGGGCCCGTGTCGCCCTGGGTCCCGCACCTGCGGGGAGCAAGGGGCACAGAAGGGGGGGGTCACCTCACCTAGGGCACCTCCCTCGGGCGGCTGTAATAGGCCTTGGCCAGGATCGGCCCCAGGACAAGCAGGACCGCGGCGCCCAGCACCAGGCGGGTGATGTTGGCGTAGGTGAAATCCGGGCGCCTTGGGGGGGCTGCTGCAGGGGGAAGGGGAGAGTCACTTGGCAGCTTGGACGGGGAAATCGGCAGCTGGCGCTGCCCTGGGAGTGGAGTCCCCAAGCCCCGCCATTCGGCAGGTCTGGGCCAGCCCTTCTCTGGGGCCTCCCAGGCACCGCAGCTCTGGGGCCTCCCTGAGGCTGGACCCCTCAGGGGAGGCTGCGTCCTGCTGCCCTGGGGGCTGAGCCTCAGTTTCCCCGGTGAACGGGGCGTCTGGGCAGTTGAACTGACCCCTGAGCCACCCGGCCCCCCCGTAATGCCCCCCTGTCCACTCCCACTGGTACCTCTGCCCCGGCCTGTCTGCTGTGCAGTGAGACCATCCCCCGGGTATCTCAGCTGCTGACAAACACAGCCAGGCAGTGCGCGGGGGGAGGCTGGGACATCACCCGCTGCTCCTGACGTCCCAATGGTGCCCAGGGCCCAGCCAGATGCAGCAGAACATCTATTGGGGGGTGGGTCGGGGATCCCCTGAGAACCCAGTGGGGGGAGGGCAAGGAGAGGGAATTCTGGGTAATGTACACCCCAATTGCCAAGGAGATGTCATGGGGTGTAGGGAAGGGGGTTATAGCCCCAGCCCCCCTGTGCCCAGCAGGGCCCAGTGCCCCAAACCCTGCCCCAACCCTGGGATCCCCAACAGCTTCCTGGCAGCAACCTACAGGGCAGGAGGCTTTGGGGGAGCTGGGGGCCTAGCAGTGGGGGAGGGGCAGTGGGGCTGTCTCTCCATCCCCCCATTTCAATGACCTGTGGTATCTGGGCCCCACCCACCAGATTCACTGCCCCCGTCCCAGCCCCTGGGCACCGCGAGCCTGTTTCCAGGGCTAGTACGATGGTGATTCCCCCCCCAGCCCCGGTACCTGGCCCCACGCTGCCTGGTCGGGTGGGAGTCGGCGCCGCTCCAGGCTGGGTCGGGTCGGTTCCCCCTGCAGGAATAGAACCAGCATCTGTCGGGGCAGGGGGAGGGGATGAAACAGTGACTCATTGATCACCCCACCCCCGACTCAGCATCAATCGTCACTGTCAGTCCCGGGAGGGGGGAGGGGGATTTTAGTGGCTGGGGAGTGGGGACCCCCCCTTCCCTTGCTGTATCAAACCAGGATGCGCAAATTCCAACAGCCCAGATTTGCTCTGAGATCACCAGTGGGGGTTGGGAACCACATGGGATCCATCGTTTTGTGTCCAGTTTTTATGTAGACATGATCTTAATCCATCTATCTATCCCTCACCAGACGTGCTCCCATCTGTCCACTACCCTACATCCCCATAGACCCACATTCCCACGGACACGTGGCTGTCTGTTTCCACTAGGGCTGCCAACTTTCTAGTCACACAAAACCAAACACCCCTTCCCCACCCCTTCGCTGAGACTCCGCCCCCTGCTCACTCAATCCCCGCTCCCTCCCTTGTTCGCTCTTCCCCACCCTCACTCACTTTCACTAGGCTGGGGGAGGGGGCTGTAGTGTTGGAAGGGGTCAGGGCTGTGGACTGGGGGTGCAGACTCTGGGGTGGGGCTGGGGATGAGGGGTTTGGGGTGTGGGAGGGGGCTCTGGGCCTGGGCCGAGGGGTTCAGAATGCAGGACGGGGTGCAGGCTCTGGCTGGGGGTGCAGGCTCTGGGATGGGGCCAGGGATGTGGGGTTTGGGGTGGAGGAGGTGGCTCTGGCCTGGGGTGAATCCAATTTTTGGCCCCCCACTACAGAAAGGATGTGGACAAATTGGAGAGAGCCCAGCATAGGGCAACGAAAATGATCAGGGGTCTGGGGCACATGACTTACGAGGAGAGGCTGAGGGAACTGGGCTTGTTTAGTCAGCAGAAGAGAAGAGTGAGGGGGGATTTGATAGCAGCCTTCAACTACCTGAAGGGGGGTTCCAAAGAGGATGGAGCTCGGCTGTTCTCAGTGGGGGCAGATGACAGAACAAGGATCAATGGTCTCAAGTTGCAGTGGGGGAGGTCCAGTTTGGATATTAGGAAACACTATGTCACTAGGAGGGTGGTGAAGCACTGGAATGGGTTCCCTGGGGAGGTGGTGGAATCTCCATCCATAGTGGTTTTTAAGGCCCTGCTTGACAAAGCCCTGGCTGGGATGATGTAGTTGGGGTTGGTTCTGCTTTGAGCAGGGGCTTCGACTAGAACCTCCTGAGGTCTCTTCCAACCCTGATCTTCTATGATTCTATGAAGGGGTTCAGGTCCCGGCAGCGCTTACCGGGGCTCATGAAAGCGGCCACCCAGTCCCCGTGGCAGCAATGTGGGGTGCGCGTTGCCTCTGTGCCCGCAGGCTCCGCTCCCCGCAGCTCCCATTGGTCACAGATCCTGGCCCATGGGAGCTGCAGAGCCGGCACTGGGGTGGGCGCAGCACGTGGAGCTTCGCTGGCCACCCCAGCGCCTAGGGGCCGCGGGGACCCGGCGGCCACTTCCAGGAGCTGCGCAGAGCTAGGGCAGGCGGGGAACCTGCCTTCGCCCTGGGCCCCCGCTGTGCCGCTGACCTGACTTCTAACGGCCTGGTCGGCAGGGCCGACTGGAGCTGCCAGGGTCCTTTTCGACCAGGCGTTCCGGTTGAAAACCGGACACCTGGCAACCCTTGATTCCTGGGAGCTACAACCAAAACTGCCTAAAATCCAGAGAACCCCTCTGTGCCCGTCTGTCTACGTAACGGGGTCCCCCAGTCTCGGAGCCAGGACTCCTGGGTTCTATCCCTAGCCCCAGTTTAGATCGGGAGGGGGCTGGGAGTCAGAGGTGCTGAGTGCTGCACAGACACAGACAAAAGGTGAAGAAGGATAATTATCCCCCATTCTTGCAAGAGGAAATGGGGGCACCGGCAGATTTAGTGACACCCCAAGGTTGCTTGGGGGCAGGGATCCCCCCTCCCTCATCCCCCTAGCTCCAGTGGCTGGGGAACCCCCGAGTGACTCCATCCTCGCTCCCTGGCCAGGCGTTCCCTCTGCTGGGCCCAGGGCTCAGGGCAGAGCCTGGCTCTGGGGGTGCCATTGGTCCAGAGACTCCTTGTGGATCTGGCTGGGGGTGGGACTGGGAGTGGGGATGCCAAGCCGGACCTCTCACCTGCTACAACAATCCGCACGGAATCACTGGGATCCGACCAGTTGGGTGGCTCCGATCTGGAGCGAGATCGACAGCTGTAGAACCCTCCGTCTTCCCGTCTGGCGCTGGGGATGGTGAATTCACCCCCGTCACCATCAGCATCCACTTCCTGGATTCGGATTCCACCTTTATACAGCAATAACCTCCTGGTCTCGCACCAGCACTGACAGCGGATGGTGATGGCTCCTCCCGGGGCGATCACCCCTCTGGGGCTGACGGAGATGGAGGGTCCTGGCGGAGGGAGCTCTGCGTTCACACACAAACAGGAGTGAAATGGAGACATACAAACCCCTCCACGTGTGTCTGTAACCTGCCCTTAGCGCCCCGCCCCAGGGACAGCGCCAGGGCTAACAGACACCTCACTGCATCCACAGTCTGTTACTCCTGGGGCAATTCTGCACATTTGCGGACACGCTAGAGTTGCCAATTTTGGTCGGATGTATTCCTGGAGATTTTATCACATGACATAATCTTTAATTAAAGATTAATCTTTAATTCCTGAAACTCTAGGCCAATCCTGGAGGGTTGGCAACCTTAGGACGTGCATAATTTGTTTTTTCCCCACAGAAAATACATTCTGCCCAAGAAGTGCTGCAGTTCTGCCCTTTGCCCACCAGAGGCTGCTGTGGCGCCAGAGCAGCCAGCAGCATGAACACAGCCCGCTGATCTGATGCCACAGCGGCACCTGGTGGGCAAAAGGCAGAACTGCAGCACTTCTGGCACAGAATGTATTTTCGAGGGGGGGGGGGGAATTCTCTGCCTGCCCCGTGCTGCAGAATTCCCCCAGGAGTAGAAGTTCATCACAGCACCTGCCCACAGAGTGGGGCTCAGCATTGAGTCTGGGGACAGGGGAGGGGGCCTGGAGGAACACATGGGGATGGGGGTTGCGGGGACAGGGGCTGATGTGCCTGACTGAATGGGAGAGGCTTGGGGTCAGCCACGGTCTGCATGGGGGAGGCTTCCCAGCTCCCTAATAACACCCCCCCCCAAAAAAACCCTCCTCCTGTCCACACCCAACACCTTCCAGGTTCACTCCCAGGCTCCTTCCCTCTCCCTCAGCTCCTCCATTACCCCTGACTCCCCCAAGCCTTTGCACTGCTTCTGACAGGAGCAGGAAATACAGCATTTTGCAGAATTTAAAAATTTTTGGTGCAGAATTCCCTCAGGAGTATACAGTTGTCCAGGCTGGTGGGAAGTGAATTCAGTATTGGGATGGTGCCGGCTGGGCAGCCCCTGGGCCCCGACTCCTCTGTGCATCATCAGAGTGGGGGCAGCCTGGGTGAGCATCCCCCTGTGAAAGGACCCCTGCTCTTCAGCTTCCCTTGGGGGCAGAGATCCCCCCTCCCTCAGCTCCAAATCTCCAGCGGCTGTTACTCTCCTTTGGCTGGAGAACCCCCAGTGACTCCATCCCCACTCCCCGGAACGGCATCCACTCTACTGGGCCCAGGGCTCAGGGCAGAGCCTGGCTCTGAGGGTGCCATTGGTCCAGAGACTCCTTGTGGGTCTGGCTGGGTGTGGGGCTGGGAGTGGGGATGCCAAGCCGGACCTCTCACCTGCTACAACAATCCGCACGGAATTACTGGGATCCGACCAGTTGGGTGGGTCCGATCTGGAGCGAGATCGGCAGCTGTAGCTCCCTGAGTCTTCCGGTCTGGCGCTGAGGATGGTGAATTCACCCCCGTCACCATCAGCATACACTTCCTGGATTCGGATTCCACCTTTATACAGCAATAACCTCCTGGCCTCGCACCAGCACTGACAGCGGATGGTGATGCCTCGCCCTGGGGCAATCACCCCGCTGGGGCTGACAGAGATGGAGGGTCCGGGCGGAGGGAGCTCTGCGTTCACACACAAACAGGAGTGAGATGGAGACATATAAACCCCTCCCCGTGTGTCTGTAACCTGCCCTTAGCGCCCCGCCCCAGGGACAGCGCCAGGGTAACAGACACCTCACTGCATCCACAGTCTGTTACTCCTGGGGAAATTCTGCGCATTTGCGGACACGCTAGGGTTGCCAATTTTGGTCAGATGTATTCCTGGAGATTTTATCACATGACATAATCTTTAATTAAAGATTAATCTTTAATTCCTGAAACTCTAGGCCAATCCTGGAGGGTTGGCAACCTTAGGACGTGCATAATTTGGTTTTTTCCCCACAGAAAATACATTCTGCCCAAGAAGTGCTGTAGTTCTGCCCTTTGCCCACCAGAGGCTGCTGTGGCGCCAGAGCAGCCAGCAGCATGAACACAGCCCGCTGATCTCATGCCACAGCGGCACCTGGTGGGTAAAAGGCAGAACTGCAGCACTTCTGGCACAGAATGTATTTTCGAGGGGGGGGGGGAATTCTCTGCCTGCCCCGTGCTGCAGAATTCCTCCAGGAGTAGAAGTTCATCACAGCACCTGCCCACAGAGTGGGGCTCAGCATTGAGTCTGGGGACAGGGGAGGGGGCCTGGAGGAACACATGGGGATGGGTGTTGCAGGGACAGGGGCTGATGTGCCTGACTGAATGGGAGAGGCTTTGGGTCAGCCAGGGTCTGCATGGGGGAGGCTTCCCAGCTCCCTAATAACACCCCCCCCAAAAAAAAAAAACCTTCTCCCGCCCACACCCAACACCTTCCAGGTTCACTCCTAGACTCCTTCTCTCTCCCTCAGCTCCTCCATTACCCCTGACCCCCAAAATACAGCATTTTGCAGAATTTTAAATTTTTTGGTGCAGAATTCCCTCAGGAGTATACAGTTGTCCAGGCTGATGGGAAGTGAATTCAGTATTGGGATGGTGCCGGCTGGGCAGTCCCTGGGCCCCGACTCCTCTGTGCATCATCAGAGTGGGGGCAGCCTGGGTGAGAATCCCCCTGTGAAAGGACCCCTGCTCTTCAGCTTCCCCTGGGGGCAGAGATCCCCCCTCCCTCAGCTCCAAATCTCCAGCGGCTGTTACTCTCCTTTGGCTGGAGAACCCCCAGTGACTCCATCTCCACTCTCCGGAACGGCATCCCCTCTACTGGGCCCAGGGCAGAACCTGGCTCTGAGCGTTCCACCAGGGCAAGACCCCCTGACAGTCCGGCTGGGTGTGGGGCTGGGAGTGGGTACATGGAGCTGGGCCCCTCACCTGCGACTACGAGCTCCACGGCGTCACTGGGCTCTGACCAGATGGGCGGGTCCGATGTGGTGCTATATTGGCAGCTGTAGCTCCCGGCGTCTCTCCGGCTCACACTGTGGATGGGAAACTCAGCCATGTCCCCTGTGGGGTCCGTCACATGCCGTGCGTCTGGTTCTCCAGCTTTACTCAGAATGAACCTCGCTCCCGGACACCGACACTCACACCGGACGGTCACGGCTCCCCCCGGGGAGACCCGCCCACTGGGGTGTAGGGAGATGGAGGGTTTGGGGTAGCTGGGCTCTGCAGGCAGGAGGAGACAGGCCGTGAGACACAGACCCCGGCACGGTCACTGTGCCCCGTCCCCACAGCCTGTTCCCAGTGACGCGGCCGATAGAGGGGCCTGCAGGGAGAGAGTCTCCTGGATGCTTTTCTCCTGAATGCAAGACCGAGAGAGCTGGGCTAGTGACACAAGAGACACGGGGTCCCCCACCCCTCAGCAAGGCAACACGCGGATCCATCTGCAAGGAGCCCGTGGAGGGGTGGCTGGGGCAGGGCAAGGAGAGGCCGAGGAGACCTAGAGGCCAATTGAGTTTTATCTCCATCAGCTGGGGAAGGAGAAATCAGTTCAGTGGGGAATGATCACAAGTGAATTAGAGTTTGCTGGTGTGATAAATGAAGCGGGGGTGGGAAGCTCCCTTTTATGGACACTCAGCCAGCCAGGTAGCTATAAAATACCTCTTAGTAGCTGTTCTCTACTTGCTTTACCTGTAAAGGGTAAAAAAGTCTCATTGCATGCATAGATAACAGGAAGTGAGTGGGCACCTGGCCAAAAGAGCCAATGGGAAGGCTGGAGCTTTTTAAAACTGAGAAAAAACTTCACCTTTGTCTGTCTGCGGTTGTTCTCCAGAGAGAGGGGGAAAGGCAGCAACTCTGCTGTAAGAAGCTTTGGGCCAGGTATGAAAAATCATCTGAATCATACCTAGAAACTAGGCCTTTGAAACCCCCAGATATGTAAGTAGATCAGGAAATGTCTAGGAACACGCTATTTGATTTATCTCTTTTTATATCTTTATGGCATGTGGATTCCTCTGGGCTAACCCCAAATGCTTTTGGTTTTGCTTGTAACCTTTAAGATGGACCTCAAGAAAGCTATTCTGGGTGCTTAATCCTTGGAATTACTCTTTTAAAATCTAGCAATAACCTGAGTTCCCAGATGTATTTTCTTTCTTTTTAAATAAAATTTACCATTTTTAAGAACAGGATTGGATTTTTGTGTCCTAAGAGGTAGAGCATGTTGTTTAATTAGCTGGTGGCAACATCTGATTTCCTTTGTTTTTCTTTCTCAGCTCATCCCCCAGACGGGGGGTGAAAGGGCTTGAGGGTACCCCACAGGGAGGAATTCCCAAGTGTGCCTTTCTGGGTTCTCAAAGGGTTGTTGTTGTTTTTTCACTTGGGTGGTGGCAGCATCTATCCATCCAAGGTCAGAGAGAAGCTGTGACCTTCTGAGTTGAATACCAGCCTGGAGTGGCCAGTATTAATTTTTAGAATCCTTGAGGGCCCCACCTTCTGCACTCAAAGTCACTGCCCCTGAGAACAGCCTCCATCCCTCCCCCAGAGCAACCACTGGGGGAAACTGCCCCATAATCTGTGACTCAATAGATTCCCCCCGGCACTGGTACCTGGTCCCGCGCTGTCCGGGTGGGTGGGATTCGGCACCGCTCCAGCCTGGGTCGGGTCGGTTCCCTCTGCAGGAATAGAACCAGCATCCATCGGGGTGGGGAAAGGGCTGAAATGGTGACTCTGCAATCGTCCCACCCCCACCCCGCAATTCAGCATCGATCGTCAGGGTCATTCTGGGTGGGGGGATGGAGATTTTTGTGGCTGGGGCCGGGGCCGTCTGGGCAGCCCCTGGGCCCCGACTCCTCTGTGCATCCCCAGAGCAGGGGCAGCCCAGGGGAGCATCCCCTGGCAAAAGCCCCCTGCTCTGCAGCTCCCCCTGGGGGCAGGGATCCCCCCTCCCTCAGCCTTGAATCTCCAGTGGCTACTTCCCGGCCGGATGTCCCCAACTCTGGGCCTGGGGCTCAGGGCAGAGCCTGGCTCTAAGCGTCCCATAAAGTCCGAGCCCCCGAGGGTCCGTCTGGGGGTGGGGCTGGGAGTGGGGACGCCGAGCCGAGCCCCTCACCTGCTACCACCAGCTGCACGGGGTCGCTGGACTGCAAGGAGACGAAGGGCTCTGATCGGGGCCGGTAGCTGCAGCTGTAGCTCCCTCCGTGCTGCCGGCCCACGGTGGGGATGCGGAACTCGGCCCCGTCCCCGGCAGGGTCCACGTGTCGCTGCGGGTCGCCCCCCCGTGGCCATTTACGGGCCCAGCTGCCCCAAGAGGAAGCCTCCGGCTGTCCCGTTAGCAGCGGGTTTGTGTCTGAGGCGGAGGCTTCGCTCCCCTCCCAAATCTGTCAGCGGGGGGGAGTCACTGCCCCTGAGAACAGCCTCCGTCCCTCCCCCTGGGCAACCACTGGGGAGAAACTGCCCCATAATCTGTAACTCAATAGATTTCCCCCCACCCCCCCGGTACCTGGTCCTGGGCTGCCAGGGTGGGTGGGAGCCGGCGCCTCTCCAGGCTGGGATGGGTCGGTTCCCCCTGCGGGAATAGAACCAGTGTTCAGCGGGGTAGGGGCTGAAACAGCGACTCAGCGATCGCCCCACCCCCCACGACTCAGCATCGATCGTCGCTGTCATTCCAGGGGGGGATTTTTGTGGCTGGGGGCCAGTGCCGGCTCGGCAGCCCCCAGGCCCTGACTCCTCCATGAGTCGCCAGAGCTGGGGCAGCCAAGGGAGCATCCCCCTGGGACAGGCCCCTGCTCTGCAGCTCCCCCTGGGGGCAGGGCCGTGTTCCCCTCTCATTTTTTACATCCATGTGCGGAATCAGTTTCGTTATGTGCACAGAGAGGTGATGTGTGACGGGGGTGGGGCCGAGGGGTTCAGAGTGTGGGAGGGGGCTCAATGCTGAGGGAAGGGGTTGGGGAGTGGGTGGGTGAGGGCACCAGCTATGGGTGGGGGTTCTGGAGTGGGGCTGGGGTTGAGGGGGTTGGGGTGCAGGCTGCCTCAGGGCTGCGGCGGGGAGAAAGGACTCCCCTCAGTCCTCTCTCACTGCAGCAGCCCGGGGCTGGGGGAGAGGTGCCTCTCCCTGGCCGTGGCAGCTTAGAGGGAACTTATGGGCAGGGATCTCCCCTCCCTTAGTCCCAAATCTCCAGAGGCTGCTGCTCCCCCTGGCTGGGGAACCCCGCAGTGACTCCGTCCCCTCTCCCCGGCCGGGCGTCCCCTCTGCTGGGACCAGGGCTCAGGGCAGAGCCTGGCTCCGAGGGCCCCATCGGTGGAGTGTCCCCCTCAGAGTCCGGCTGGGTGTGGGGCTAGGAGCGGGGATGCCAAGCCAGGACTCTCACCTGCTACTACCAGCTGCAAGGGGTCGCTGGGCTGCGAGGAGACGAAGGGCTCTGATCGGGGCCGGTAGCTGCAGCTGTAGCTCCCTCCGTGCTGCCGGCCCACGGTGGGGATGAGGAACTCGGCCCCATCCCCAGCAGGGTCCATCTGTCGCTGCAAGTTCAGGTCTCCAGCCTTGTGCAGGAAGAACCTCACGTCCAGGCGCTGCCCCTGACACCGGATGGTGGCGTCTGCCCCTGGGGCGGTGACCGAAGTGAAGCTCAGCGAGATGGAGGGTCTGGGTAAGCTGGGATCTGCACACAGGAGAAAGGCTGTGAGAGCCAGACCCGGGTACCCACCCAGCCCTGCCTCCCTGGCCTACCCCAGCCCTGGGCACATCCAGGGGCCCCCGGCCAGAGATTCTCTCCCAGATCCCAGAGTTCCCCCCACCCAGAATCCCGGCCCTGCGAGCTGGGCTCCCAGTCCCACAGACACTGAGCCACAGCTCCCTAGTTCTTGGGATCCTCATATACCCGTGTGTGGCCCCTGCCTCATTCACTGCGTCCGGCCTGCCCTGGACACAGAGTGACTGAGCTGTTCTCTGGGGCAGCGCACAGCCGGAGAGCAGCAGCTGAGCTGACCCCGAGCAAGGCAGGGGCGATGCTGGAGGTGGAGGGCAGCACCAGGAGGGGTCGGCAGGTGTAGCGCAGTCTCCGGTGGCCGACGGCGCTTGCCCACAATCGGTGGGTTTAGGCTGCAGTCTGGGGAGCTTCTGGATTCCCCGTGGCAGCTGAGCTCTCACGTAGCAGCGTCCATGAGCAGCGCTTTCCCCCTGCTGCACTGGGCTAGGAGACGCTGTCCCATCCTCGCGGCAATGACCTGCCCTCAGGTCACGCCGCCGGCGCCCATTGGCCAGACCGCGCTTTGATAGAGCTGGGCAGGAAGCCATCAGCCCTTCACAGACTCCACCTGGCCCAGACGCTGCAGCGCGGCTCCTCCCCAGCACAGCCTGCCGCGAGGGCACCACACCCGGCCCCCGCTCCCTGCATCGGCTTCCCGCAGACGCCCTGATCTCCGAGGTGCCCGAGGGCTGAGCCCAGCGTATTCCCGGCTCCGGCTGCAGGGTGCTGCGAGTGCCGGCTGCGTGGGCCCGGGCTGGCCGCTCGAGGACAAGCCGCCCAGGGCGCCGGGTGCACACGCGAGCGGCTAGTCCTGCTCGGACACGGCTCCATTGCTATTTTCAGCTCCATCAAAGCTAGCCCGGGTGCCGCACGCCGGCCCCCAGCTGCAGGGCAGACACCCGACAACAGCCCACAACTCTGGGGTGACCCCGGGATGACGGCTCCCTGCCTCCGGCCCGGCCACCATCAGGGTCAGGCTCGTCTGGGCAGGGGATAGAACTTCCTCTGGGGCCGGGCCCAGGCTGCAGAACGAGCTCCCCCAGCAGCCAAGGGCCCCCCAAACCTCCCCACCTCCGGCTCCAAGGCCAGGCGCCCTCCCCCCAGCCGGCCTGCTCCGTTATCAACCCAGGGCAGCACAGCCATTGACCCCCCAAACCGCCCCAGACCAGACCCTCCACGGTGGGCACAGACCTCCCCCGGGGAGAGGATGAGAGAGAACGACCCGCCCGTGACAGACGGGGTCACATTGCTTAATGCTCGATTGGCAGGTGCCCCGACACCGCGGTGACCAGGGCAGCGTCAGACCATGTGCAGGGTAGAAGGCTGCTCCCTCCTGGCTGGGACCCCCCCAGTGACTCCGTCCCCGCTCCCTGGCCGGGCGTCCCCTCTGCTGGGCTCAGGGCTCAGGGCAGAGCCTGGCTCTGAGTGGCCCATCGGTGCGAGCCCCCGGGGATCTAGCTGGGTGTGGGGCAGGAGATGCCGGGCTGGGCCCCTCACCTGCTACAATGATCTGCACAGGGTCGCTGGGCTCCGAGTAGGCAGCTGGGTCTGTTCTATTGCTATAACGACAGGTGTAGCTGCCACCATGTTCCCGTCTGGCGCTGGTGATGGGAAATTCAGCCTCAGAGCCAGCAGGGTCTGTGTAATTCAGATAGTTCCCATCTCCAGCCTTGTAGAGTTGGATCCTCATGCCCAGGTGCTGATGCCAACACCAGATGGTGACATTTGCCCCCATGGGGATCACCCCACCGGGGCTGACAGAGATGGAGGGTTTGGGGTAGGACCCCTCTGGATTCACAAACAAACAGGCAGTAAGTGGGGGTGACACAAACCGCGTCCGGGGTGAGACACAGGAAGCAGAAAGGTAGGGTTACCATATTCAAACGTTTAAAAAAGAGGACACTCCACAGGGCCTCGCCCCCACCCCCGCCCCAACTCTGCCCCGTCCCCGGCCCCGCCCCAACCCCGCCCCCATTCCAACCCCTTCCCCAAAGTCCCTGCCCCAACTCTGCCCCCTCCTCTGAGCACCCCGCATTCCCCCTCCTCCCTCCCGCTCTGATCTTGGTTGGGGGTTGCTAAGTGCTTCCCTGCTCCCCACTCGCCCTGCAGTCCCTGCACACCCCCGCCCCTGCAGCCTCTGTGCCCCCTGCACCCCCCTGCCCCTGCAGCCTCTATGCCCCTTCCTGCCCTGCTCCTCCTCGCCCTGCAGCCTCTGCACCCCCCCCGCCTGCCCTGCCCCTGCAGCCTCTATGCCCCTGCCTGCCCTGCAGCCCCTGCAGCCTCTGTGCCCCCTGCTCCCCACTCGCCCTGCAGCCCCTGCACCCCCCTGCCCCTGCACCCTCTGCGCCCCCTGCAGGCCCTGCCCCTGCAGCCTCTATGCCCCTGCCTGCCCTGCTCCTCCTCGCCCTGCAGCCTCTGCACCCCCCCGCCTGCCCTGCTTCCCCGCTCACCCGGCAGAGGGAGAGCTGCAGGCTCCACGTGGACCCAAACACTGCCGCGCTGCTCTGTGGGGGAGGAGGGAGCGGGGGATGGGGAGGGACTCTGGCTGCTAGAGGCCCCAGTGCCTGCGAGCGGCTTTCAATCAGGCCCAGCTGTCCAATCAGCCGCGCCGCACTCTGCATGAGGGGAAGGGGGAAATCCCGGACATTTCTACTTTATTAGAAATCCCCCCCCCCGGACAGCCATTTAAAGCTGAAAAAGCCGGACATGTCCGGGAAAACCTGGACGGATGGTAACCCTAAGAAAGGAGATTTCCAGTCTCTGATTCCTTTAGTTCTCCAGGGTGAATTCAGCCCTGCCCCCGCTGCAGTCAGGGGTGACTCCGGATTGACCCCAGGGGGCTGAGATCAGAACCCAGCCCTGCCCCCACTGCCGTCAGGGGTGACTCCGGATTGACCCCGGGGGCTGAGATCAGAACCTGGCCCTGCCCCCACTGCCGTCAGGGGTGACTCCGGATTGACCCCAGGGGGCTGAGATCAGAACCCGGCCCTGCCCCAGCTGCAGTCAGGGGTGACTCTGGATTGACCCCAGGGGGCTGAGATCAGAACCCGGCCCTGCCCCCACTGCCGTCAGGGGTGACTCCGGATTGACCCCGGGGGCTGAGATCAGAATCACCCTCCTTCTGTTTTTCTAACATTGTAGTAGAGCTGCAGCCCTGCTGGAGTTGGGCTGAACATGGATTATTCTTTACAATATTCTAAAAAACCACATTTACTCCAATTGTCCGGCAATGTGCTGTATGCACAGAACGCACAGCTTTGAGTGCAGGTGAATTCTCCCTGCGTGGTGCTGTGACAGAAAACCGCTTAGCCAACCCTCTGTCACGCCAGCTCCAATTCGGGGAGGTGAACTGGAGCTGGGTAGATGACCTGGCCCTGATTGGGAAAGCTGGAACAGCTGCTGCCTCATCAGGCTGGGGCTGGATAAAAGCCCCGGGGGAAGGACGCCAGGGAGAGCTGGACAGGCTGTGAGCCGCACTAGAGGACAGGCAGTGAGGGGAAGCAGAGAGAGAGAGAGAGAGAGAGAGAGAGAGAGAGCGAGCAGGCCCCCTCTCTCCTGCTGGTGGACTGTAAGAAGGGGACTATGTGTATGGTGGAAAGGTGGTGGGAACCCAACCTGTAAATAAAAGCACCAGGGGAACACTGCACCAAGGTCTCTGTGTGACTTTCTCAGCCCAGTGGGGACAGGAGACAGGAGGGCCCTGCAGGGACCCCGTTACAGGTGCCCATCCCTGTAATGAGTGGGGCTAGGTCTCAGTCCCCACCTCTGCGTGTGGAAGGGAGCAGAGGTCTGACAGGATCATCCCTTTGGGGGATCTGTGCCACCCACCCACCTCCCTCGTCCTTAATGTGGAAATTCCCCCAGCTGCCCTATTCCCCACAGATACTCACCTCCCGACACCCCGCTCCGCCCGGCCAGCCAGCAGCCTGGAAAGGAGACAGGTCATTAGGAACCAGATCCCAGAGCAACTGGATCCTACATCCTGGTCTCAGATCCCCCCACATGGGCACACACCCTGACTGTCTCCGATACTCACCAAGGAGGAGGACGATGAGAGCAGACGCCATGACGGGGCAGTGGGGGCCCCACAGTGCTGCCACCAACACCCCAGTGCTGAGCTCCACCGAGTCTGAGGCCCGAGTGTGAGCGGAATGAGGAACTGTGCCGGGGGCTGCAACCCCAGGAAGCCTGTGATGCGCTCGGCCCCTTTCTTCCCATCAGATGGTTTCTCTGCAATCTCCAGCCCAAATGTACCGTGGTCAGAGCAAAACCAGCTCCCTGCAACGCCCAGCAAACCACTTCCCCTCCTGCAGCTGCCTGGTCCCCTCCACCCCCCGCCATCACGTCCCAGCCCCACATGGGAGCTGCCCAGTCTGGGGACTAGCTGGGAATCGGGCAATCTCAGGAGATGTCAAGAGATTCCCAGGCTGCCCTGACCTTTTCCAACAGGCCCGTCTAGCCTCCCTGGAGCAGCAGCTCAGAGCAGAGGAGGGATCCCCACACACACACACACACACACAGTGCCCCCCATGAAGCGACCCTCTCCCATGGAGTGGGGCAGAGGTTCCTTCCTGACCAGGCTGGGCCCAGCACCCACCCTGGAGCATGAGGATGGAGGGACCTGGCCAACCTCCCTCTCAGGTAGTGTCGCTGCAGATGCTGTTCTTAGCACAGTGGTGTGAGACAGACAGGACAGAGGGGTGGGAGGTTGTGGTTTCCGGCCCCCGTAATGGGACGGGGGACGGATAAATTTAGATTCTGAATTGCTTAAGCAGCAACCGAAAAATCCGTGAAAAGGGGATATGTGTCCAGAGCCGGCGCTCGCTTGCTGTTTCTGCTACTGCCTGTGAAACTCAGTGTAAACCTGATTCCCCGGCAGCGACCCTATAATATAACCTGGCTCTGGGAGGGGACTGGGGTGTAGTGGTTAGAGCAGGAGGGTCCCCCTGCCCATCCCCAGAGCAATCTCATCTCCCCCAGGTGTGACACACACTTCTGGTGCAGAGACGGGGGGGCTGTGAGGTGCCCGGGGGCAGGGGGGGGTGTTTATGGATCTGTGTTTATTACAAATCTGGAGATTAACAGGATGCAAAATAATATAAAATCTGTCTCGATGCGTCCTCTCCCCCTCCCGGTGCTGAGTCCTCCTAGCCCCCCACACGTGGGTCTGGGTGGGGCAGGGGGACAGCAGCTTGATGGCACAAGGCTGCAGCGGGGGGGAGGGTCCCCCCTTAATCTTCCCTAGAAGCAGAGTTCTCTGGGGCTGGCGCTGCAGGGGGATGAGTCTGTTGCCCCCTGGGGGCTGGTGCCCCATGGCTGTGGGGGGCTCTCACTGTGGGGTCCCCAGCGCACGTTGATCACAGCGTACACACTGGGCTGGGTGGGGGCAGGGGATGGGCCCCCCCGCTTGGCCTGCAGCACCTGGTCGTCTAGCTCACCGTAGGTGAGTCCCTCGAAGCCTGGGGCTGGACGGGGAGAGAGTCACTCTGTCTGTGTGTGTGTGTGTGTGTGTGTGTGTGTGTGCGCTTGCACACCAAACCTCCCCCCAACACACAGAGCAGGGCCCATCCCCTGCAGCAGGGGGTGACAGGGAAACACACACACCCTGCAATCCCAGCTGGCGATCCCATAAGCCCATCCCCATCCCAGCAACCCATCCCCCACCCCAAACCACTGAGTGTGCCAGGAAAGGCGGGGTGGGGGGGGGGACTGTGAGGGGACAGCTGGGACCCATGCAGGTCAAGGTTGGGGTCAGGCCCCATGGGGGAACAGGGGACACTTACCAGGGTCTGCGGCTGTTTCCCTTTGTCGATGGAGGTGTCTGTGGAACAGAGACACCCGCTGAGCTGCACCCCCGGCCGGCCCAGAGCAGAACCCTACACCCAGCTCTGACCCCTCTGGCCATCCAGGGGGCTCAGAGCCCGGCACAGCCACCCCTTGCCCGCCCCACAGCATGGGCCAGGGTCATTAGCCCCATGTTACAGAGAGAAAACCTGGGGCACAGAGACAGCGGCAGAGTCTAGGGGTTTTTGGCAGGGCGGGAGGCGGGTTTGGAGTCAGAACATCTGGGTTCTCTCCCCGGCTCTGGAGGGTAGTTCAGTCTAGTGGTTAGAGCCGGGGGCTGGGAGCCAGGAGTGGATGGGGATTCCCCACAGATCATTGGCTGGGACGGTCTGATGGAGAAGTGAAGGGGGGACACACAAAGCCCAAGGCCTGGGAGGGAGAATGGGGGGCCCCACAGAGGGAGTCTCTGAACTAAAGGGGGAGGGGAGGGTGGCCCCCAGGGAGTTGGTGTGGAGGGAGGCAAGAAGCTCAGCTGACACCAGCTATCTCTGGGACCCTCTCCGTAGTCCCACCCAGCAGCAGCCCCATGCTAAAAGAGAAAAATCCGGTTCTCTAGCCCGGAGCGACTCTCAGCCAGCATAAAACAGGATGGTTTATTGAGCGTTTGAACACAGCACAGGAAACTCTCAGGGCCTCAGGCCTGGCCTCCCTCAGCACAGCACATCCCAGTCTCCCCTGCATCCAGGTGGGCTCTGCCTGCTCCCCCTCTCCAGTCCCGAGCGCCCCTGCTTCCCAGCTGGGCATCTGATATCACCGGCCCCAAGCCCCGCCTCTGTCCACTGTCTTCTCTCCAGGGAAACCGGGTCGCCTGGGTCACCTCTCCTCTCTTCTGTCCTCTGGCCCCCTCTGGCTGGAACCGGCTGGTCAGGTCACCGGGGTCCTCTCTTTACAGTCCATTGTCCTCCCCCTGGCCAGAACCGGCTGCAACTCCTGAGGTGGGCATCCGGGTCACCTGGTCACCAGTCGCTGGGGTCTCCATCCTCCAGGCCATTGGCTGGGGTCCCAAGTTCCCTCTCCGGTCCTCTGTAACAACAAACTCCCTCTCCCCTCACTTCGTTAAACCAGCAACACCCAGGGACACTGAGTCCCACTCCCTCTGCATGCAAACCATTGGAAAAACAAGGAAAAAACAAGAAAATGCCCCACTTCGTCACAGGGGGTGCAGCCAGGGGAGGAGCGATGGCGTCGGAGTCCCTCTCTCTGGCCGCTCTGCTCAGGACATCTCTGCAGAGCAGAGTCCAGATGGCCCAGGGGGCCCTGGAGACAGGAGTTGGCAGCCACGACGGTGAAGCGAGTCTCTTTCTTTAAGGCCCCAAAGGGTGGTGGGCGTCACTGCCCGTCCCCGCAATCTTTTATCCACCAATGAGGCCTCGTTTCCAACACCCCAATTTTGGGTCACGTATTTCTGCTCCCCCACTTCTCCTGTGTCCCAGACAGGCCCCAGCCCGGCCCGTGGGTTCTGTCCGGCAGCCGCTCGGGTTGGACTAATCCCGTCTTTCTGTCTCGCCAACTTCCCCCCAACGTTCATTCGTCCAGGTTCTCGTGATGCTGCCTGAACTTCTCACTCACCTTCGTCGGCTGAACCCACCACGAGGAGACATTTGGAGGCTCCGTTATCACAGCCACCCCCTCGGTGGGGAGATTTGGGGGGCAGGGGAGAAGGAAGTTCTGGGGGGTTGTACAATAGAAATACAGGGCGGGGGATGTGTATGGAGAAAGGGGGGGAGAAAAGGGGCTGGGGGGCCCGCTGCAGAGAGAGGAGGGGGACAGAAACCTGGGGGGCAGTCATTATTCCAGCACCAGGATCAGACGCAGCATCCCCACTCCCCACTGACAACCCTGGGCAGAAATTGGCGTGACTGGGCCAGCGAGTGGGACCCCGACGCCCTCCAGCGGCTGCTCCGAGGCGAGCTCGATGTGCCCAGCGCAGGGGCAGCTCCTCTAGCTGGTGCCCGCGGGGCCAGAAGTCTGGGGTTCAATCCTGGGGTGCAGCAGTCGGCTCAGGAGCAGTCTGGGGGATGGGATTCTCTGAGGCAGGGGTGTCTGGGGGCGGGGGAGTTTGTGCCGGCATCTTGGACCCCCAAGGGGAAGCAGCTCGTCCCTGGGGAGATTCTCTTCTCCGCACGGCCAGAACTAGGCTCCTGGGGGTGCAGAGAGACGTTGTTTAAACGGCCCATGTCACCCAGAGCTCAGCCCCTGAGGGAAGCAAGGGACACAAACAGGGGGTCACCTCACCTAGAGTGTCCCCCTTGGGCGGCTGTAATAGGCCTCAGCCAGGATCAGCCCCAGGACAAGCAGGACCACGGCGCCCAGCACCAGGTGGGTGATGTTGGCGTGGGTGAAATCTGGGTGCCCTGGGGGGGGCAGCTGTGGGGGGAAGGGGAGAGTTACTCAGTTTCTTGAATGGGGAGATCAGGAGCTGGTGCTGCCCCGGGAGCATCCAGTACGGCCATCCCAGCCCCCTCTGGGAATCTCCCAGGTGCCACGGCTCTAGAGCGTCCCCTATTGCCGGGGGGATGCCATGGGGGCCTAGGGAGGGGGGGGTTGCCCCATCCCCCCTGCCCCCACCAGGTCCCAGCCCCCCTGCCCCACCCCTGGGATCCCCCCACAGCTTCCAGGCAGTGAGCTGCAGGGCAGGAGGCATCCAGGGAGCTGGGGGCCTGGCAATGGGGGAGGGGCAGTGGGGCTGTCTCGGCATCCCTCCCAAGTCAAAGACTCCATCCCCGTGGTGACTGGGCCCCACCCACCCGGATTTTCTGACCTGTCCCCCCCATCCAGCTCCAGCCCCTGGGCACCACGAGCCTGTTTCCAGGGCTGGTTCAATGGTAATTTCCTCCCCAGCCCCCATACCTGCTAGGGTTGCCAACTGAAGCTATTCTGGGGGGGGGGGGGGGGGGAATTCCCAACATGACATAATCTCAGTTCCTTAAATATCCTATTACAATCTCCCAGATTGCTTTCAATAGGCACCGGGAGATCAACGCCGAGTCTGGGGAGACTCCAGGCTAATCCTGGAGGGTTGGCAACCCTAGGCCCCATGCTGCCCGGGTGGGTGGGAGCCAGCGCCGCGCCAGGCTGGGTCGAGTCAGTTCCCCCTGCGGGAATAGAACCAGTGTCCATGGGGGTGGGGGGAGGGGCTGAAATACTGACTCAGCGATCGCCCCACCCCCATCCCACAACTCAGCATTGAGCCTCACTGTCATTCCCGGGGCGGGGGGGGGGGGTTTAGTGACTGGGGAGCGGGGACCCCCCTTCCCTCGCTGGGCAGGGACTCACTGCCTCCTGTTTGCCTGTAGCAGAGGCAGGCCAGGAGGTGCCATTCACACCTGGAGTCACTGCGGAGTAGGTCTGGGTGCGGCTGTCCCTATTTCGGAGGAGGAACGTCCCAGTGTCTATAGAGCTACAGGGGAGCTTGTCTGCCAAACGGGGCTGTATCAAACTAGGGGGCGATAATACTGACAGCCCAGACTCACTCTGAGATCACCAGTGGGGGTTGGGAACCACACGGGATTCGTCATTTCAGGTCCAGTTTTCATGTAGACAAGCACTCCTCTGTGCGTCCCCAGAGCGGGAGCAGCCGGGGAGAATCCCCCTTGGAAAGGACCCTGCTCTGCAGCTCCCCCTGGGGGCAGGGATCCCCCCTCCCTCTGCCCCTAACCTCCAATGGCTGTTGTTCTCTCCTGGCTGAGGAACCCCCCAATGACTCCATCCCCGCTCCTCAGGCGGGCGTCCCCTCTGCTGGGCCCAGGGTTCAGGGCAGAGTCTGGCTCTGAGTGTCCCATAAGTGCGGAGCCCCCCCCCCCCCGAGGGTCTGGCTGGGTGTGGGGCTGGGAGCAGGGATGCTGAGCCGGGCCCCTCACCTGTTATTACCAGCTCCACGGGGTCGCTGGGCTCCGACCAGACGGGTGGGTCCCACTTGGTGCTATATTGGCAGCTGTAGCTCCCTGCATCTCTCTGGCTCACGTTGCGGATGGAAAACTCAACCACGTCCCCAGCGGAATCCGTCGCGCGCCATACACCTACGGCTCCAGCTTTATACAGAAAGACCCTCGCTCCCGGACACCGACACTCACACCGGACGGTCACAGCTCCCCCCAGGGCGACCCCCACACTGGGGCGCAGGGAGATGTTGGGTTTGGGGTAGCTGAGCTCTGCTGGCAGGAGGAGACAGGCCGTGAGACACAGACCCCGGCACGGTCACTGCGCCCCGGCCCCACAGCCCGGCCCCAGTGACGAGGCCGAAACAGGGGCCGGCAGGGAGATTCTCCTGGATGCTTTTCCCCTGAATCCAAGACCGAGAGAGCTGGGCTAGCGACACAAGAGACACGGGGTCCCCCACCCCTCAGCAGGGCAACGGTGCGGATCCATCTACCAGGAGCCCGTGGAGGGGTGGCTGGGGCAGGGCAAGGAAAGGCCGAGGGGACCTAGAGGCCAACTGTGTTTTATCTCCATCAGCTGGGGAAGGAGAAATCAGTTCAGTGGGGAATGATCACAAGTGAATCAGAGTTCGCTGCTGTAGCAGGAACTGCTGGGTAGGGTCACACTGGGAACTATTACTGAGCTCTCCTGAACAGTAACTACCATTGGCTGAATTAAACCCACTTCCTGGGCAACAATTTACATTCATGGAGCACCAGGATCTGGAGTTAGAACGTCCAAGGCACTAGGGCAGAACTCCACCGCTCTACGGTCCCTTCGCCGCTTCTCTGGTTTCAGCCTCGGCACGCCCCGAGTTCGGAGGACAATGTTTTAGGATGCTTCGTTATATCTTGATTGAACCATCTTCTTGTGATGTCATTGTTTGTTGTTCTGAGTTCCAGCTCAATTAACTACAGCTATTCCTCCATGCCACAGGTCGGCTTCTCGACTGAACAACCATCCCTCCGCTGCTTTCTGGCGTACGCACAGTCCCTTCCCTCTCTGGCAATTTCTCTCTTCCTGTCGTTGCACCTGAAGGTGCTGGGCGGACGTTTTGTCCGTACTATTTGCTTTACTTTCACTACAGCTCACTTCCTCCTCATTTCTCCAGCCCGTTTCTCTTTGCTCAGAGCTGGTTTCTGTCACGTTTCATTCGTGCTTTACTTCTCTTGCGGTTTTCTAACAATTGCTTAGGTACTTAGAGACTCTTTTTCCTTCCTGTTTCACTGCCCGGTTCTTCCTTTAACTTTCCCCCTCATGTCTCTGTTTTTCCTCTGTCTGCCTCCTCCTGTTCCTGCCATCTCTGTCCCTTCTCAACGGGACTTTCTCCCTGCCAGCTCCCTGCCTGGTGCCCCTCGATGACACAGCTCGGCCACCGGGTCCCTTTTCCACTGGCTCCCCGCTCGCTGGGTCCCTGCATTTCTGGTGCCGGTTGTTACCTCGCTGGCTGCTGGTGTCTCTCTCCCGGCGCTGGGCAGCCTCCCTCCAAACTCTACCAGACATTTCCGCCGGAAGCGCTCTGGGGTGCGGGGCGGGGGGCATGGGGGGGAGGGGGTAGCTGCTGGCTGCTGTCCCTTGCTGTTTTCTTTCTCCTCCCAGAAAAAAATACCGTCCCAGGCTCGAGCTCCCCCCACTTCCGCTGCCCGGGAATCCTTGGGGTTCTCCCCACAGCTGTTGTTTCCAGGCTGCTTCTGAGCAGCCAACGTGTGCAGCTCCCACTGCTCTTTAACCGGACAGCCCCCAGCCCGGGTGGGCATCACGCAGCCAGCCCTGGAATGCAGTCACAGGCTGGGGGATGATGCCGGCTCTGCAGGCCCTGGGCCCCAGCTCCTGTTCATACCCAGAGCCGAGGCAGCCGGGGGAGCATCCCTCTGGGAAAGCCCTTTCTCTGCAGCTCCCCCTGGGGGAAGGGATCCACCCTCCCTCTGCCCCGAAACTCCAGCAGCTGGGAACCCCCCAGTGACCTTGTCCCTAGTCCTGGGCCAGGCGTCCTCTGTGCTGGGCCCAGAGCTCAGGGCAAAGCCTGGCTCTGAGCGTCCCCGAGACCCCTGTGAGTCGGGCTGGGTGTGGGGCTGGGAGTGGGGACATCATGTGATGCTCCAGGCTGGGGATGATGAATTCACCCTCGTCCCCATCAGCATCCAGCTCCCGGATTTGGATTCCACCTTTATACAGAAATAACCTCCTGGCCTCGCACCGACACTGACAGCGGATGGTGACGGCTCCCCCTGGGCGATCACCCTGCTGGGGCTGACGGAGATGGAGGGTCTGGGCGCAGGGAGCTCTGCGTTCACACACAAACAGGAGTGAGTTGGGGAGACACAAACCCCTCCCCATGTGTCTGTAACCTGCCCTTAGTGCCCAGCCCCAGGGACAGCACCAGGGCTAACAGACACCTCACTGCATCTACAGGGAACCTGTGGGCTGGGTTCTGATCTTAGCCCCTGGGGTCAATCCGGAGTCATCCCTGACTGCACTAGGGGCAGGGCTGGGTTCTGATCTCAACCCCCTGGAGTAAATATTAAGAGGTTAAAATGAGTTCTGGGTGAAGGTTCAGGGTTCAGCTCCTGTTTTCCCCTCCCCCTCCATCCTTAATACTAAAGTTTACGCAGCCCCACAGACACTCACGTGCAAATACCCCACTGTGCCTGGCCAGCCAGCAACCTGGAGAGGAGACGGCTTGTTAGTAGGGTGAAAAATCGGGACAGGGGTGAGGGGTAATAGGAGCCTATATAAGAAAAAGACCCAAAAATCAGTACTGTCCCTATAAAATCGGGACATCTGATCACCCTAGCTTGTTAGTGACCAGATCCCAGAGCAACTGGATCCTACACCCTGGGCTCTGATCACCCCCTCCCCCCAAGGGTACACGCCCTGGTCTCAGATCCCCCATGGACACATGGCCTGGCTGTCTCCAGTACTCACCAAAGAAGAAGATCATGAGAGCAGATACCATGATGAGGGCAGCAAGGGGCCCCTCAGAGCTGCCACTAACGCCCCAGAGTCCAGCTCCACCAAGCCCCAAATGAGAAACTCAGCTAGTGGCTCCAGCTACAGGAAGTCGATGATGTCTCGTCTCTTCCTTCGTCTCTCACGAGTTGTCTCAAATCTGCAGGTGAAATCTAGTGTGGTGAAAGTAAGCAGAGATCCCTTCAAAACCCAGGACACCCAGGGACCGTCAGCCTGGCCAAGCACCATGCAGCTCACAGCTTGTCTGTGTCTCTATGGAGAGGGGGGACAGGTCACCCTCAACATACCCTGCAGCCTTGGGCATTGGGCTGGGAACCAGGCGACCACGGGGTCTGGTCTTCAATCTTCCACTGACCACGATTTCCATGAAAATTCCATCCCCTTTTCATTCTGGGTTCAAGCCCAGCTGATGACCCATGTAGGTAAAATTAATATGTGATCATGCAATTAAAGGCTGGTGTCATAATGGACCTGCATAAGGGGGCAGAATTAAGGGTGTTTGGGAAACTGTAACTGCGGCATTTCCTGGTGCTGGAGGGTTTGACTCTGCAGCCCCCTCTCAGCCTGCAAATCTGCCCACCTGTGACACGAGCCGTGGCACTGTGTGAGGAGCAGGCGTGATGGGGGACATCTGGGTTTGCTGCGGCATAGCTGAGCAGTGATGATGGGTTTACACTGTAACGCCTGGTTCTAAGGGGCTTTTCTCAGCGTGTGAATTAAATCAACCAGGTTCAAAAGAAAACGTGAGGAAGAGAAATTCCATCCCAGGCCCCCAATGAGTCACCAGCCGGGAGAGACACAGGGACCTTCTAATGCCCCCGCAGAGACCCTGCCCCCGAGCTGGAGGAGACACTGTCAGTGGTTATGTGGCCAAGCCCCTAGAGAGGGATGTGACACAGGCTTTGTTTATACAGCCATTGGCTAGAGGGCAGCAGAAAGCTGGGGGTCAGGTGGCTCCATTCCCAGATCCGGGAGGGAAGTGGGGTCTAGTGGTTAGAGCAGGGGGCTGGGACCCAGGACCCGGGTGTGATGGTGGCGCCATCACCCATCCGTTCTCACGCAGCACTGGGTAACGCCGGGGTCACCGTGACTGGAGGGCAGCATTAAATGTG
Source organism: Actinemys pallida (assembly GCA_023634205.1). Lineage (NCBI taxonomy): Eukaryota > Metazoa > Chordata > Testudines > Emydidae > Actinemys > Actinemys pallida. Next base: position 2,222,017 of record JALMGD010000024.1, read on the forward strand.
CTTCAGCAGCCTGACCAAATGGTCCCAAAGGCCTTCTTAAATGCTGAAGCCCCCCTGCTCACCAGCCACCCCCCAACCACTCGGGAGCCTCCCCCCCCATAGCTGTTCTCAGCCCCAAGGAGCGAGGAGGGGGGAAGAACAGCAGATTCGTGGCGTAGCAGAGTCACCCCCCCCCCAGCCTCCCCCGTGGTCTATCCCCCTTCAAATCCCCCCCCAGCTTGCCCCCCTCACACCTTCCCACCACCTTGGCCCCTCCCTCCTCACTCTCCTCACATCCCCCCATCCTCTCCCCTGTTTCCCCTCAAATGCCCATCCCCCGCCCTCAGTTAATATGGCCGCCACCTCCCAGTGTCCCCAGTGGGCTTGGTGCCAGGCTGCTCTCCGGGAAATAGGAGGGGCAGAGTGGGGGGCAGGGGAATACGGGGGGTGGGAGAACATAGGGGGAACATTGGGGCCAAGGCAATGGCAGATTAGCCACTGGGCCAACGGAGTCCTCACCCCAGTTCCCTGGCAGGAGCAATGGGGGGGGGGCTGCAGGAGGAAGGGGGAGGGCCCCCCACTTGCTCTGGCCTAGGGCCCCACAAAACCCTTGTCCGCCTCTGGACCAGGGGGCTGAGGTTGAGGGGGCAGGAGCTGAGCGAGGGCAGGGCAATGGCGGGGGGACAATGGAAGCTGCCCCCAGTGGTTGAGGGGGCCTGGTTCCCCCCCCATGAGCATTTCAGGGTGAATCTGCCCCATGGCCATGGGTGGTTGGGGGTTATCGCCTGCCCCTCACTCCCCCCTCCAGCCGGCCAGAGGTGCCCCAGCTCTGACGGAGTTTTGGCGGGAAATGAAATTCCCCCCAATCCATGAACCCTGACTCTGTGAGAGGGGAACCCCTCACCCCATGCACCCATCCTGTCTCCCCTCCATCCCCCGCCCCTCCCATCTCCCTTCCATCCCCCGCCCCACCCATCCCCCCTCCAACCCCTGCCCCTCCCGTCTCCCTTCCGTCCCCCACCCCTCCCGTCTCCCCTACATCTCCCATCCCCCACTCTGTCCCATCTCCTCTCAAACCTCTGTCCCCCACCCTCATCCCATGTACCCTCCGACCCCCTGTCTCGGACTCACAGGCCACAGCCCAGAGCGAGCTGCTTCCACCTGATCGTCCGATATCACCTCCTCACAGCCCCTCCTCCACCCTGTGTCTTCGGTCCCAGGCAAACCCACCACCAGGGCCGTCTCTTCTCAGCCCTTTGTCCTCCCACTGGCCAGAACCAGCCGGCTCCCAACATAGGCTGGGCCTCCGGGTCATCACTTGCTCCGTTCCACCATGTCCAGGCGTTGTCCAGGGTCCAGGCTGCTAGGCGAGGTCACACCTGGCCCTCTGCACCAGCAAACCCCCTCTCCCACCACCTTGTTATACATGCAGCACACAGGGGAAACTGAGGCACTCACAGTGCTCATACAAAGCACCAAGAGAATTCTCCACTTCGTCACATGGAGGGGCCTGGCCAACCTCCTTCTCAGGTAACGTCCGCTGCAAGATCTATTCTTAGCCAAATGGTGTGGGACAGAGACGGGGACGGGGGGGTGGGAGGGGTTGTTCTTTCCGGCCCCTGTGAGGGGGGGACGTAGGGGTAAATTTAGATCCTAAGTTCTTAAAGGAGCAGCCGATAAAACCGCGAAAGGGGAAGTCTGCCCAGAGCCAGTGCTCGCTTGCAGTTTCTGATACTGCAGTGAAACTCTGCGTAAAGCTGATGTCCTGGCTGCTACCCTTTAATATACCCCGGCTCTCTGAGAGGGGAGTGAGGTCTAGTGGTTAGAGCAGGGGGGCCCCGTGCCTCCCCCCCTCCCCGAGCGATCCCATCTCCCCCAGGTGTTCCACACATTCCTGGTGTAGGGACAGATGGGCTGTGGGGTGCCAGGCAGGGCAGTTTGTGATTCTGTGTTTATTACAGATCTGGAGAGGGGAGGGGCTGGGTCACCCTCCCAATTGCACAGATGGGGAAACTGAGGCACTGAGCGAGGGGACCAGGTCAAAGTTCAGACCTGGGAATAGAACCCAGGAGTCCTGAGGCCCAGCCCGGTACTTGATCCACTAAGGCAGTGGTTTTCAAACTTTTTTTCTGGTGACCCTGGGGTGCGGGAGGGGGCTCAGGGCTGGGGCAGAGGGTTGGGGTGTGGAGTGAGGGCTGTGGGGTGGAGCCGGGAATGAGAGGTTTACGGTCTGGGAGGGGTCTCTGGGCTGAGGGTGCAGGCTCTGGACTGGGGCTGGGGGCTCTAGGGTGCAGGAGGAGGGGCTGGGGGTCTCAGGGTTGGGGCAAGGAGCTGGGTTGCGGGAGGGGGTCAGGGCTCTGGGCTGGGGGTGAAGGTTCTGGGGTGGGGCCAGGGATGAGGGGGTTGGGGTGCAAGAAGGGGCTCCAGGTTTGGGGGTGCCTCAGGGCTGGGGCACGGGCTTACCTCTGGCAGCTCCCGGTCAGCGGTGCAGCCGGGATGCAGAAGCAGGCTTCCCAGGTATCCTGGCACCGCGGACCGCACTGCAGCCAGGAAGCAGCCAGCAGGTCTGGATCCTAGGCGGAGGCGCGCAAGCGGCTCCTTGTGGCTCTCGCCCACAGGCACCCCCCAGCTCCTATTGGCCAGTTCCCAGCCAATGGGAGTGTGGAGCTGACGCTCGGGGAGGGGGCAGTGGACTGAGTCCCGTGGCCCCCCTGCCTAGGAGCCGGACCTGCTGCTGGGTAGGGACTAGTCATTTTATTAGTAGTGCTGAGCATCCCCGGGCGCTGAGCAAGGCGACCCAGTGCCTGGCATTCTGCAACCAAGTACTGGGTCGCGACCCAAACTTTGAAAATCACTGCACTAGGGCAAGTATCAGGGGGTAGCCGTGTTAGTCTGTATCTACAAAAACAACAAGGAGTCTGGTGGCACCTTAAAGACTAACAGATTTATTTGGGCATAAGCTTTCGTGAGTAAAAACCTCACTTCTTCGGATGCACTAGGGCACAGGACCAATTTGATTGACACGCAGAGCAGGGCCCAGCCCCTCCAGGAGCAGGTGGAAGACACACACACACACACGCACTTACTCCTGCGGTAATTCTGCACATCTGCGGACACGTAGCATTCATCTGTCCTGCATAATTTTGGGTTTTTCCCCCGCATAAAATACATTCTGCCCCAGAAGCGCTGCCGTTCCACCTTTTGCCACGTAGAGGGCGCTGTGGCGCCAGAGCAGCCAGCAGCATGAACACAGCCCGTTGTTTTGGTGCCACAGTGGCCCCTGGTGGGAAAAGGCGGAACTGCAGCACTTCTGGGGCAGAATGTATTTCGGGGGGGGGGGGGGGGGGGGGGGAATTCTCTGCCTGCCCCGTGCTGCAGAATTCCCCCAGGAGCAGAAGTTCATCACAGCACCTGTCCGCGGACTGGTCTGTCCCTACCCATACACAAAGTACACAGCTGCGTAGGGCACCAGGAAATTTGGTGCTGCTCCAGCCCCTGCTCTGCCTCTTCCCCATGGCCCCCACCCCAGTCCGCCCCCGCCCCCCACTCCACTCAGGACTGCAGCAGGGTCGGGCCTGCACTCACTGGCGACAGGAAGAGCAACAACCCGGCCCCAACCGCACCACCAGTGAGTGCTGGGGGGTGGTTCCCTCCTGCCCCCCAAGCCAGCCCCTCCGTCACAGAGGCCTGGGGCCAGCCCCCTGCCCCGCATAGGGCCCCAGAATGGCTAGGGACGGCCCTGCCCACAGAGCCAGGTTAGGGCAGAGTGGGGCACCCAGGGCTGCTGGGGGGGTCACAGAGTGCGGCTCAGGAGCTAGTGGGATGACAGCGTTGAGTCTGGGGATGGGGGAGGGAGGCTGCAGAGACCCATGGGGATGGGGGAGGAGGCTGCAGAGACCCATGGGGATGGGGAAGGGGGTCTGCAGGGACATATGGCTGGGGATGGGGGTTGTGGGGACAGGGGCTGATGTGCCTGACTGAATGGGGGATGTTTGAGGCCAACCAGGGTCTGCATGGGGGAGGCTTCCCAGCTCCCTAACAACCCCCCCCCAAAAAACACCTTCTCCCGCCCACACCCAAAACCTTCCAGGTTCACTCCCAGGCTCCTTCCCTCTCCCTCAGCTCCTCCGTTACCCCTGACTCCCCCAAGCCTTTCCATGGCTTCTGACAGGTGCAGGAAATACAGTTCTGTGGTGTAATTTAAATGAATTACTCGAAGTTCTGTGTTAATATGCCTAGTGAGGAAACTATTTTTTTTTAATTACCAGAATCTTTTGTTTGGTCTGTATTGTTACAGACATCCTCGCTGACAGATCTTTTGAAATAAATGACCAAGATAATTGAAACTGGCATGATTATATTGTGTTAGTTTGACAAATAAAATTTCCAGAATTTTCAAATACTCTGCAGAATTTTTAATTTTTTGGTGCAGAATTTTTAAATTTTTGGCGCAGAATTCCCCCAGGAGTATACAGTTGTCCAGGCTAGTGGGAAGTGAATTCAGTACTGGGGATGGTGCTTGCTGGGCAGCTTCTGGGCCCCAATACCTCTGTGCGTCCCCAGAGCGGAGGCAGCCCAGGGGAGCATCCCCCTGACAAATATCAGGGGGTAGCCGTGTTAGTCTGTATCTACAAAAACAACAAGGAGTCCGGTGGCACCTTAAAGACTAACAGATTTATTTGGGCATAAGCTTTCGTGAGTAAAAACCTCACTTCTTCGGATGCAAAGGACAAAGGAGCCCTACTCTGCAGCTCCCCCTAGGGGCAGGAATCCCCCATCCCTCAGTCCCGAATCTCCAGTGGCTGCTACTCTCCCCTGGCTGGGGAACCTCCAGTAACTCCGTCCCGGTCCCCTTGCAGGCATCCCCTCTGCTGGGCGCAGGCCTCAGGGCAGAGCCTGGCTCTGAGCGTCCCATCAGGGTGAGACCCCCTGAGGGCCCGGCTGGGTGTGGGGCTGGAAGCAGGGATGCTGAGCTGAGCCCCTCACCTACTACCACAAATATCATGGGGTGGTTTGGCTCCAACCAGACGGGCAGGTCGGATTTGGTGCTATATCAGCAGCTGTAGCTCCCTGCGTCTCCCCTGCTCACGTTGCGGATGGGAAACTCAACCACGTCCCCCGCGGGGTCCATCGAGCGCCGTGCGTCCGGGTCTCCGGCTTTACTCGGAAGGAACCTCGCTCACTGACACTCACACCGGACGGTCACGGCTCCCCCCGGGGCAATCCGCCCACTGGGGTGCAGGGAGATGTTGGGTTTTGGCTCTGCAGGCAGGAGGAGACAGGCCATGAGACACAGACCCCGGCACGGTCACTGTGTCCCGTCCCCACAGCCTGTCCCCAGTGATGAGGCCAATACAGGGGCCTGCAGGGAGAGTCTCCTGGATGCTTTTCCCCCGAATCCAAGCCCGAGAGAGCTGGGCTAGCGACACAAGAGACACGGGGTCCCCCACCCCTCAGCAGGGCACCATGCAGATCCATCTGCAAGGAGCCCGTGGAGAGGTGGCTGGGGCAGGGCAAGGAGAGGCCGAGGTGACCTAGAGGCCAATTGCATTTTATCTCCATCAGCTGGGGAAGGAGAAATCAGTTCAGTGGGGAATGATCACAAGTGAATCAGAGTTCGCTGGTCTAGCAGGAACTGCTGGGTAGGGTCACACTGGGAACTATTGCTGCGCTCACCTGAACAGTAACTACCATTGGCTCAATTAAACCCACTTCAATTTACATTCATGGAGCACCAGGATCTGGACTTGGAACGTCCAAGGCCCTACGCCAGAACCCCACCGCTCTACGGTCCCTTCGCGGTTTCTCTGATTGCAGCCTCTGTACGGCCCAAATTTGGAGGGAAATTTCTTAGGACGTTTTGTTGCAGCTTGAGCCATCCCCTTGCGCCTTCTCTGTTTGCTGCTCTGAGTTCCAGCTCAGATACCTGCAGCTATTTCTCCAGGCGATGGGTCGGCTTCTCAATCGAACAACTGTCCCTCCGCTGCTTTTTTTACAGTCCCTTTGCTCTCGGACAATTTTTCCCTTCCTGTCGCTGCACCTGAAGGTGCTGGGCGGACATTTTGTCTGTTCTATTTGCTTTACTTTCGCTACAGTTCACTTCCTCCTCATTTCTTTAGCCCGTTTCTCTTTGCTCATAGCTGGTTTCCATCACGTTTCATTCATGCTTTTCTTCTCTTGTGGGTTTTCTAACAATTGCTTAGGTAACGTAGAGACTCTTTTTTTCTTCGTGTTTCACTGCCCGGTTCTTCCTCTAACTTTCCCCCTCATGTCTCTGTTTTTCCTCTGTCTGCCTCCTCCTGTTCCTGCCATCTCTGTCCCTTCTCAATGGGACTTTCTCCCTGCCAGCTCTCTGCCCGGTAGCCCTGGGGACGGGCTCCTGGATGCCTTTCCACAGGGGCCCACAGTCTTCTGAGAGCCCTGGGCTAACAGCATGAGACACGGAGCAACCCCAGTCCCTGGGGGCCCAGAGCTCTGCTCCCTAGTGGGTGACAGGCCAGTCCAGTCTCCAGGGTCCATTCAGTCCCTGGCTTCTCTGCTGGGAGGGCTGGGAGCCAGGACTCCTGGGTTCTGTCCCTGGCTCTGGGAGGGGAGCGGGGGGTAGAGGTTAGAGCAGGGGAGGGGCTGGCTTGGGGCCAGGACTCCTGGGTTCTGTCCCTGGCTCTGGGAGGGGAGTGGGGTCTAGTGGGGAGAGCAGGGAGGATGCGGGCCAGGACTCCTGGGTTCTGTGCACAGCACCACCACTGACTTGTAGGGGACTGTGCAAGTCTCTACTATACACTGAGGTTTATAACCTTCAGCTCCGCCCATCACCCCGTAACTGATGTGTTGCCTGGGAAAGGCCCCCCTGCCCTGCAGCTCCCCCTCCCTCAGCCCTGAATCTCCAGTGGCTGCTGCTCCCCCAGGCTGGGAACCCTCCGTGACTCCATCCCTGCTCCCCGGTCGGGGGTCCCCTGGCCCCACAGACACTCACGTCCCAACACCCCGCTCCACCCGGCCAGCCAGTAGTCTGGAAAGGAGATGGGTTGTTAAGGACCAGATCCCAGAGTGACTGTATCCTACACTATGGTCACAGATCTGTCGTGACCCCCTTCCCCTATGGGCATACCCCCTGGTCTCTCATCCCCACCATGGACTCACACTCCGATACTCACCGAGGAGGAGGACAGTGAGAGCAGACACCATAACGGGGCAGTAGGGAGACCCCTCAGCGCTGCCACAAATACCCCAGTGCCCAGCTCCACCCAGCCTGAGGCCCGAGTGCGAGCGGAATGAGGAACTGCGCCGGGGGCTGCAGCCCCAGGAGGACCGTGATGTGCTTTGCCCCTTTCTTCCCCATCAGATGGTTTCTCTGCAATCTCCAGCCCAAATCTACCACGGTCAAAGCAAAGCCAGATCCCTGCAACGCCCATCAAACCACATCCCCTCCTGCAGCTGCCGGGACCCACCCCACTGCCCATCACCTCCCAGCCCCACATGGGAGCTGCCCAGTCCAGGGATCAGCTGGAAACGGGGCAATCTCAGGAGGCATCAAGAGGTGCTCAGGCTTCCCTGACCTTTTCCAACAGGCCCGTCTAGCCTCCTTGGAGCAGCAGCTCAGAGCAGAGAAGGGATCCCCCGACACACACACACACACACACACACAGTGCCACCCATGGAGCGACCCATGGAGTGGGACAGAGATTCCTTCCTGACCCGGCTGGGCCCAGCGCCCGCCCTGGAGCATGAAAGTTGTTGCCAGATTTGCCCGTTACTTTGGGGTTCGCTCATTTCTTAGGGTTACTTTTCTGGAGGCGGGGGGAGGGTTCTGCACATCTATCAATGTGTCTCACACGGAGACCTACTTCTCCCTGCTGCAAGTCCCCTCCCAGTGGAGCCACCCTGCAGGGCCTCGGTTCCCCTGGGCTGGGTTCCTCCAGCCCCAAAACAAAGCACACCCCCCCCTGAGCGGACCGGGTTAACCAGCACTCCCAGGCTGACCCCTTATCTGCCCCTGGCCCCAGCAGACTGGGTCGAGCAGCACTGCCAAGCTGCCACCCCCAGGTTCACACGGCCCTGTCCCCACTTTCCCGTCCCGGTTGCTCTGGCAGGAACCCCCGTGACGAGCAAACCCCACGGGCTTTGGGGGGCTGCCGGGATCTGTCGCTGGGGTAGGAGGAGCCTGGCTGCAGGGCCAATGGGGAAGCCCCAAACCCCCAGGCCGGGGAGCGGGGCCGAGCTCACACACGCCGCTGTGTCTGGAGCCCCGCTCTGCGGGACGGGCGGGGAGCGGGGAGCCCGGCTGGGTCCTAGCGGGAGCCGGGTTCGGCACCGGCGGCACGTCCCGAGGGCGGGACCCGGCTGCGGGGGGGCGGGACCCGGCTGGGTGTGAGACTCTCCCCGGCGTGTGGCGAGGCAGCTGGCGGCTCCGGTAGCCTTTGCTGCTCTTCTGGGACACCCCCCCCCCCGCGGGGAGGGGGTGTGGGGCTCCAGGCCTCCGCGGGGCGGGGGGCTGGTTTGGGGGGCAGGGGGAACCACTCCCCAGCGGCGCGGCTGGGGCCGGGTCTGCACGTCCCGCCGCCGGTCCGGCCATGCTGGCTGCTGCAGCGCTCAGGGGGGTGGGGGAAGAGCCGGAGCAGGGGTAAGGGAAGGACACCCCCGGTTGCCCCCCCTAACGTGCATTCTGCTCCCCCCCCCCGCGGAGCACCCCCCCTCCTCCGGCAGGGCTGGGGGTGCTGCTCGGGCGGGCTGCGTGGGAGAAAGTGAAAGTGAAAGTGACTCACTCTCCCGCAGCCCAGCAGCAGGGGCTGGTTTGTATCGAGCGCGCACAACTGGGGAGGCTGGGGAGCGTCTCTCCCGGGGGGGGGCCGTGATCCATCCGATCCCAGGGCGCGGGGCAGGAGGAGCTCCCCGAGATCAGATGCTGCGCTAACTTCACCATGGTCTGTGGTGCCTGGTACGTGTGACCTGACCTGAGGGTTTGCTGCTGCTGTTGCCATTCTGCACCCCAAGAGGTGGATTTTGGGGTCCTGCAGCTTTCCACCGATCTCCTCCTCGACTGCAGCTGTGGGACCAGCAGGCCGGGGGTGAGCCAAGCATGAAAGCGGGACCGTGTTGCCGTTTAGAGCGTCATGTAACAACATTGTTTGCCAAAACTGCTGGTTAACAATCCTGAATCCAATTTCAATATTTAAAAGAAAAATCAATATCTGAGCCAAAAACAGAAAAGTAAGTGGTTGACAATTATTCATGACAAGTTTGGTTTGGGGCAGGGAGGGGGCCAGTTTTCATCAGAGAAACGAAAAATGTTGACACGGTTTCCTCTAGCCCTGTTACTGTTAAATAGAGCCCTCCAACAACTGTAATATGCTTCGCTCCTGACTAGTGTGTAGAGCAGCGGTTCCCAAACTTTAACAACCTGTGAACCCCTTTCACTAAAATGTCAAGTCTCGCGAACCCCCTCCCAAAAATGAATGTTTCCAGGGATTTTCTCCTTTACCGGAGTATAAATTATAAAAGCAGTGATCTGGGAAATATAACATTTGTTTTTATGACAAGATTATTGCACACTATTATTATTATTTATCATGACAGTATATTTATTACATTATGAAAACGGCAACACTCTTCCAAGATCTCACTTTCGTAGCTTGTATCACTTTGTATAAGCCTCTTATAAGACAAGGTGCATATGTTTCATGAAGGAGTATCAGATGTGAAACAGCAGGAAGGTATTTAAGAAGCCAACTCAAAGAGTTCCTCCTACACAAGCATTCAGGTCTTGAGCAGTCCAGGCAAACAACACACGTTACAACAAAGCTTAAACTTATTCTTCATAGTAATTTTAAAAACAATACTAGCTCTCTGTTTAATTTTAAAAACAGCAGAAAATATCCACCTCCCTTTCCATTTCTTATAAGGAGTCTTGAAGTTTAAATCTCCTGAGCGTGATAGATCTGCTTGCTTTGATCTGCTTAGCTCTTGGAAGTCCAGGGCCTCTTGGCTGCTGGCCCCGAGTTGCCCGGGTTCCCTAGGGACAGCTCTGTCCGCCATTAGGAAATTTTTTCACAAGAACCCCCTGTAACATTTCACGAACCTCCCAAGGGGTTCACGAAGCCCAGTTTGGGAACCACTGGTGTAGAGTGACCATATGTTGTACTAAGATTCTCTTCCCTTTTTTTTTTTTTCAGTGAGTCAGTATAGCTTTTGCCAGCCCAGAGGTTGGGGAGCCAATGTCTTCAGTTTTCACAATGTTTTGTCCAACTTTCGTAAAGTAAATGCATGGTTAATATGAGTTAAAAAGACCAGGGACACTTCCTTGTGAAGAATCTGTGCAGCAGATCATGCTAGAGCTGTGAAAATGCCAGTTTAGAGGCACTGATTTATCATAAAAACAACAAGGAGTCTGGTGGCACCTTAAAAGACTGACAGATTTATTTGGACATAAGCTTTCGTGGGTAAAAAACCCACTTCTTCAGCTGCATGGCTTTTTTTAGGGTTTTTTACCCATGAAAGCTTATGCCCAAATAAATCTGTCAGTCTTTAAGGTGCTACCAGACTCCTTGTTGTTTTTGTGGATACAGACTAACACGGCTACCCCCTGATACTTGACACTGATTTATCCTGTATTTCTGGCAGTGCCCAAAATGTGCTGCTGTTGCTAACGTCTTTCCAAAGAAAAATAAGGCACAATTTAAGGACTGGACAATGCTAAGGTCAGACGTATGAACAGGCAGAGCTTGGAGCTGTGAGGGCAACACAGAAATAGCTCAAAGAATTTTTTTTTTTTTTTCTGAATAAGCTCTTGATGGAAAAGAGTGGCTCTGCAAGCAATCATCCTGCTAACATAGTACTCTGATATCCAGTCACGATTGCAAGTGATCAGAAGTTCTCATCATCTGATTATTCAGTTGTCTGTGTAAAATGAACTGGTGATGGAAGTTCAGTGTCATAATTGACATTGTTGATCAGAAAGGATGAGTGACAAAACCTGGAGAGGGTCCTTCTGTAACAAGGGCACATTAGGTTGGAAAAAGAAATTCGCTTGTCTCTGTCCATGCTTTCCATGACTTCTGTAACATTTCTGTCCTACCTCAATCAAGATGAGCTCATTCTGTACTGACTTCATTTTGGTCACTTTGTGCTTTACCGAGGAATAAAACTAGGGTTCTATTTTCCCACTGCTTGGAAACCCAGCTTATTAAACTGGGTAATGCCACTGATCTATTTACAGTATAAGGTTGATATAGAGTTGTAACTAACAAGACTGATGCCCACGATACATTTAAAACTAAAAAGTGGCTTTGTAAAAATGACATGGGTTTCCAACTCTACTGTGTCTCAGTCAGGGTGGAGCATCTTGTGAGGTGTCTTCACACCAGCTCAAGGTCACAGACTCACGGCTATCCTCTATTAGTTATTTTAAATAATATTTCTGATAATCTGACAAGAATTTAAACAGTTATTTCTTTAACAAAACACCCTTAAGTTATGTCCTATCGAAAGCAACTTTCCGGATCACAAAAAAGAAAACGGAAAGATGAAATAGGATTAGCTATACAAGCACAGAAGGGTTCTATACTTAAGTTTGTACGTCATGAAAACAAGGAAGTTGATCAAGATGAAAACAAGGAAGTTGATCAAGATCATCAAGTAACTGCCGAAGAAAATTTTTACGCAGACAAAGCTCAAGAAACGCAACAAAACACGGAACAATCATTTGAAACAGATGCAGACACAAACCAAGAAATTACAACAGTTGAAACTGTACTAGCATGGGATATAGATGACATTGGCACATGGCCGCAATCTTTAAACAACAAATTACGCGCCATTATACTTGAGAGAGGCCCTGTGAGAATAGAAGGTCTTGAATATCCTAAAGACATTAGAGGTAGGAAATTCACAGAAAACAATTACTACAAAAGACTTTCTAATGGTGAAATTGTCAACAGACAGTGGCTTGTGTACTCTAAATGCAAGGATGCTGTATTTTGTTTCCCGTGCAAGATTTTCAACAGTTGCAATTTAAAGATCGCAACCATGGGTATTAATGATTGGCAAAATCTTAGTCACACATTACCGCAACATGAAAAGGCACTACACCACATTGAAAGTATGCACAAATGGTGTGAGCCGAGTGTAAGGTTAAAGAATCAGACAACTCTCGATGCCCAAAATCAAAGATTGCTGGAGTCAGAGAAGCAGCATTGGCGTCTTGTTCTTGAACGTCTGTTATCTATTGTTGAATATCTATCAACAAACAATCTTGCTTTTAGAGGAAGCGTTGAGAAATTATACCAGCCCCAAAATGGCAATTTTTTGGGCCTTGTACAGCTGCTGGGAAATTTTGACACAGTGATGAATGAATATCTCCGAAGAGTAACTGAAAATGAAATACATGATTACTATTTGGGACCAAGAATTCAAAATGAACTGATCATGCTAATGAGTAATAAAGTGAGAGACAAAATTGTTTCATTGGTTTCTTTGGCAAAATATTTTGCCGTAATTCTAGATTGCACTCTGGACATAAGTCATAAAGAACAGATGTCGTTAGTAGTGAGATTTGTCGACATTAGTGATTCAGCACAGATTACAGTTAAGGAATCATTTATCACATTTTTAGAAGTAGAGGACACTACAGGTTTTGGACTTCTTCAAGCTCTCCTTGATGAGCTAAAACGAATGGGATTGTCCGTAATGAACATTAGAGGACAAGGCTATGATAATGGCGCCAATATGAGAGGATGCATTTCTGGCGTGCAAGCTAGATTGCTGGCAGAAAATCCACAAGCCTTTTTTGTTCCGTGTGCATGCCACAGCCTTAATTTGATTTTGTGTGATATGGCCAAGTCTTCTGTAGAAGCTATATGTTTTTTTGGTTTGCTGCAACGTATTTTCGTCCTCTTTTCAGCTTCCACTCAACACTGGCAAATATTCAAAGCGCATGTCAGTGGTATTACCGTTAAGCCTCTATCTGAGACACTCTGGGAAAGCAGAGTAGAAAGTGCAAAAACATTGCGATATCAATCTGAGGAAGTTTACAAAGCGCTGGTTGCTATTTCAGAAGAAGCCAGAGATCCAAAAGCTAGAAGTGAAGCAGAGTCATTGGCCTCTGAAATAGCCAGCTTCAAGTTTCTAACATCTGTCGTAATCTGGTATGACATTCTTGTTAAAATCTCGAGTGTAAGCAAAATAATGCAGAGTCCAACGATGCAGCTTGATTCAACACTTACCTTACTAAACACCACACGAGACTTTTTAGTGAAATACAGAGAAAATGGATTCAAAGAAGCACAGGTTACAGCAAGAGAGCTTGCACAGGCACTCGGTGTGGAACCAAAATTTCCGTGTCCGAACGTGACGAGTTTCGAGGAAAAAACGGCAAGCAGAAGATGAAGGAGCAGATGAGCCCATAGACGATCCAGAAAAGAAATTTGAGGTTGACTTTTTTAATGTTGTGATGGATAAAGCAATATGTGCCGTTGATGAACGGTTTAATACCTTACGAGCACACCATGAACAGTTTGGATTTTTGTATGACATAACTAAATTCAATGAAATAGGAAAACAAGAGCAGTTAATGACAAAGTGCAAGAACCTAGAGAGCCTCCTGAAGCACGGTGATAGTTCTGATTTAAATGGACTTGAACTGTACGAAGAATTGAGTTCATTGTCAACAGTGTTGCCACATGCAAAATCAGTGATGGACATTGTAGAGTTTATTCATACCAGCAAACTTGTTGACATATATCCTAATGTGTACATTGCCACTCGTATTCTACTGACAATTCCTGTAACCGTAGCATCAGGAGCACGGAGTTTCCCAAAACTAAAGCTCATTAAAAACTATCTCCGCTCTACAATGAGTCAGGAACACTTGACTGGTCTTGCTGTTCTTTCAATCGAACAAGACATCACTTTGTCTTTGTCATATGATGACGTTATTACTGATTTTGCAGACGAAAAAGCCAGAAAGATTGTTTTTAATTAAAAACAAATCCTTGTTTCAATACCTCTTCATAGAAATTTCCAATAAAATGTTGACAAATTAAAAAAGTAATATTATTTGCATCATTCTGTCAATAAATCAGAATTTTTTCTATAGCGCTACTTCCTTAGTGCAAGAATAGTCCATCAGCATTACAGCGTGCTTAATTAGTTTAAACTGGTTTTAATAAAGTGCATGCGGCAAGTGTTCCAATACTGTCAGCTTCTGTTTGTGTTGCTAAGAGCAAGTCGGGCACAGGGGCACCAGTTTAATAATCCTGCGTAGGGCACCATAAACCCTAAGGACGGGCCTGCCGGGGAGAGAGAGAGAGAGAGAGAGAGAAGCAACCAGCTTAACCATGAAAGTTATTTATTGCCAGGAAATAACCATAGGGGAGCCAAACAAACAAAACAGTTATAATATTAAATCTAACCTAAATTTGATTATAAAAGGTTTAGAAAATTATAACTGATCACACAAGTCAGGGTCAGAAGGCTACACCTAGAGAGAGAGAGAGAGAGAGGGTTGGGTTCTCACCACTCCGTGAAGCTTGAATCGATCGAGGGTCCCAGGTGGTGGTGGTAGCTGAGGGTCCGGAGTGCTGGAGACAGGCAGAGCTCCCAGCACGATCAGTCAGGAGAAGATGACGTCCCAGTGGAACTGAGGCAGATTTTGGATCCAGGCATCAGAGCACTGACTTGAGCATGGGAAGGAGTTTTTGTAGGGGCAAGAACAATGGTTCAAGGGAGAACACTAGGTGTGTTTGTGAGTAAATTGATGGCTCAAGGGAGAAGACCAAAGTTGTTTTGTTCAGGCTAGACAACAGGAGCTGATCATTCCTGGCCATGGACGGTGTTCCTTGGAGGGAGCTCACAGTGCAGTTAGGGAGCTTCACTATTTCGGATACCAATGGAGGATTCGTTACTAGAATTGGTCTAATAACTGCTGAGCTGGGGGTGTGCAGGCGTGGGCTCATTAACATCTGGAGCAGAGATCCCCCATCATGCCGTGCTTCCCTGCTTCGCTGGTCCCAGAGTTCCCTGCGGTTCTTGCCTTGGAATCTCTGGTCTCCAGTCTGTAGCTGATGGAGATGCCTCCTTGTCCCATCTCCCATGCAAATGACGCCAGGGGAGTTTCCTTATCCTGTCTCCCTTGTCCCAGGGGTTTCAGTGGGTCTCCCACGGCCTTTCCATTGGTATTTGTAAGTCTGTCGTTTGATCGGCTTTGGTGCAAGCAGAGGCTGCGGGGGGAGGGGTCTTTCGTGAGTCAGACAGGCTGGGTACTGCGCCCTGGTTCCCTGAGAACACAGAGCTGATAGGGAACAGGGTGGAGGGGCCTGGTCAACCTCCTTCGCAGGTAGCGTCGCTGCAGATGCGATTCTTAGCGCAGTGGTGTGAGACAGAGACGGGACAGAGGGGTGGGGGGTTGTAGTTTCTGGCCCCCGTAATGGGACAGGGGAGGGATAAATTTAGATCCTAAGGGTATGTCTATACTACCCGCCAGAGGGCCCCGCCCCTTCCCGAGCGATCCCATCTCCCCCAGGTGTGATGAGGAGCTGTGGTTGCCCAGGCGGGGGCTGGTTTATGGATCTGTGTTTATTACAAATCTGAAGATTAACGGGATGCAAAATACCATAAAAGCTGCCTCTATGCGTGCCCTCCCCCTCTCTGTGCTGAGCCCTCCCAGCCCCCCACACGTGGGTCTGGGTGCGGGAGGGGGACAGCAGCTCGATGGGACGGGGCTAAAGTGCAGGGGCAGCGTCCTCCCTAAATCTTCCCTAGAAGCACAGTTCTCTGGGGCTGGTGCTGCAAGGGGGTGAGTCGGTGTGGGTGTGGCTGTGCCTGCCCAACACACAGAGCAGGGCCCATCACCTCCAGCAGGGGGTGCGCGCACACACACACCCTGCAATTCCAGCTGGCGATCCCATAAGCCCATCCCCCTCCCAATAGCCCAACTCCCACCCCAAACCACTGAGTGTGCCAGGAAATGGGGGGGGCTGCCGGGGCCCATGCAGGTCAAGGTTGGGGGTCAGGCCTCATGGGGGAACAGGGACACTTACCAGGGTCTGCGGCTCTTTCCCTTCGTCCATGGAGGCGTCTGCAGAACAGAGACACCCGCTGAGCTGCATCCCCGGCCGGCCCAGAGCAGAACCCCACACCCAGCTCCGACCCCCCCATCCATCCAGGGGGTCAGAGCCTGGCACAGCCACCCCTCCCCCACCCCACAGCATCGGCCAGGGTCATTAGCCCCATGTTACAGAGAGAAAAACTGAGGCACAGAGATTGGCGGTAGAGTCTAGGGGTTTTTGGCAGGGCGGGAGGGGGGTTTGGAGTCAGAACATCTGGGTTCTCTCCCCGGCTCTGGGGGGTAGTTCAGTCTAGTGGTTAGAGCAGGGGGCTGGGAGCCAGGAGTGGATGGGGATTCCCCACAGATCACTGGCTGGGACGGTCTGATGGAGAAGTGAAGGGGAGACACACAAAGCCCCAGGCCTGGGGGGGGGGAGAATGGGGGGCCCCACAGAGGGAGTCTCTGAACTAGAGGGGGAGGGGAGGGTGGCCCCCAGGGAGTTGGTGTGGAGGGAGGCAAGAAGCTCAGCTGACACCAGCTACCTCTGGGGCCTTCTCCTTAGTCCCGCCCAGCAGCAGCTGTAAATCAGACCCTGCCCCATTTGGGGGAAGCCCCCCCGCCCCTCTTCAAGGTATGTGCCCCACCCTGGTACCCCCTTGGGTGTGTTACTCACAGGTGGGGTCTTCCTGAGCTGGGGCCTTCAACACCCACAAAGGGCTGGCAATAAAAGAGGGGAAATCCCTTTGTAAATGTCATATCTCCCCACCCGCAGGGAGATTCCCCAACACACCCAGAGAGCCCCCCCCATCCTGCCTCACACTGAACCCTGTTCCCTAACCCCCCCTTGTCCTAACCACTAGACTCCCCTCCCCTCCCAAGGTGGGACAGAACCCAGGAGCCCTGTGACCCCGGCAGGTCCATCGGGAGGGGGAGGAGCCGAGTTCCTACCTGCTCGGTCTTGGTGCGGCTCCTTTTCCTGCAGAGGGACACAAACCAGAATCCCCCATGAGCCGATCGGGATCCCCTGGTCCCAGTGCTCGGCCACTCACCCCCACAGGGCAGCAGGGATGGGGGTGCCTGGGGGGGTCCCCTCTGCTGCTGGTGCTGAGCCTGGATCCCTGCTGGGATGGGCCGCTCCTGCAGGGGGCAGCACAACACCATAACATGCGCTGTGGGGAAGGGCAGATTAACTTCGGGGGGGTTTCCTGTCCCCTATCCTCCCTCGTTAGTGACTCATTATAACGAATTTGATCCACAGACTGGTGGCTCCCCTGGCATCCCAGGGACACCTCACTCAGTGCTGAGATGCGGCTACCTCTGGGGTGGGACAGCTGTGTGTACAGGGATTACACATGCAACACACCCCTCTGGCGAGCCCCCCGCCCAATACCTTGGCTTTCCTGGTACAGTCTCCCATCCAAGCCGTGACTCCATCCCACCCGGCTTAGTGGCAGGTTTAACCCTTCCCTCGCTGGGCGGGGCACTCACTGGCTCGGGTTTTTCTGAAGCAGACGGAGGCCACGAGGAGGAGGAGGCTGGCGGCTGCTGCGCTCGCCCTGGCAATGATGGGGCTGGTCAGATCCAGCGCTTCCGATCCACCTGGGAAACAGCAGCAAGCCATGAGTGCCGGGAGCATCTGGTCTGTTCCTCTCTCCATCCCCTCCCACCCGCAGGGCGCAGGCATCAGAAAATTCTATGGGGAGGGTGTCGGGGGACCCTGAGGAATCAAGTGGGGTCAGAGTCAGCAAGATTTGGGGGACTCTTAGCACCAGGGGGTGCTGGACTGCAGGGTGGGGGGCTTGGTAGGGGGCATATTCCCCTGACAGTTGGGCCTGGCCCCAGTACCCCAGCACGGTGCTAGGGGGCACTGTCTGATCCAGCCTGGCTGTCATTTCCAGTCTCCCTCTATGGTCCCATGGCACCAGCCTGGCCTGGCCACACCGGCTGAGGCCAACAGGCCCATCTAGCCCGGCATCCTGCCTCCCATGCTGGCTGTCCCCAGCTGCTTGGCAGGGAGCTCCAGCCTCCCCACCCCACCCCGTAGCCACTGATGGGCCCAGCTGCCCCCAGAGGAAGCCTTCGGCTGCCCCATTAGCAGCGGGTTCGTGTCTGAGCAGGAGACTTCGCTCCCATCCCAAATCCATTGGCGGGGAGGAATCACTGCCCCTGGGAACAGCCTCTGTCCCTCCCCCTGGGCAACCACTGGGGGAAGCTGCCCCATAATCTGTGATTCAATAGATTCCCACCCGGCCCCAATACCTGGCCCCGCGCTGCCCGGGCGGGTGGGAGCCGGCGCCGCTCCAGGCTGGGTCGGGTTGGTTCCCCCTGTGGGAATAGAACCAGTGTCCGTTGGGGCGGGGGGAGGAGCTGAAACAGCAACTCAGAGTTTCCCCCCCTCCCCCTTGTGACTCAGCATCAGTCGTCATTGTCATTCCGGGGGGAGGGGGATTTTCGTATCTGGGAGCCAGTGCCAGCTCTGCAGCCCCTCGGTCCTGACTTCTCTGTGCATCGCCAGAGCTGGGGCAGCCGAAAGACCATCCCCATGAAAGGCCCCCGGCTCTGCAGCTCCCCCTGGGGGCAGGGCCGTGTTCCCTCTCATTTGTTACATCCATGTCTGGAATGAATTTTGTTATGTGCACAGAGAAGTGATCTGTGACGGGGGTGGGGCCGAGGGGTTCAGAGTGCGGGAAGGGCTCAGGGCTGAGGCAGAGGGTTCGGGTGCAGGGGGGTGAGGGCTCTGGGCTGGGGATGAGGGGTTTGGGGTGCAGGCTGCCCCAGGGCTGCAGCGGGAAAAGAGGTGCCTCTTCCTGGCCACGGCAGTTTATAGGGATCTTAGGGGCAGAGATTCCCCCCTCCCTCGGACCCGAATCTCCAGCGGCTGATGCTCCCCCCTGGCTGGGGACCCCCCAGTGACTCCATCCCCTCTCCCCAGGCGGGCGTCCCCTCTGCTGGGCCCAGGACTCAAGGCAGAGCCTGATTCTGAGCGTCCCATCGGTGCAGAGACCCCCTGAGGGGCCGGCTGGGTGTGGGGCTGGGAGCAGGGACACCGAGCCAGGCCCCTCACCTGATACCACCAGTTGCACGGTGTCGAAGGGCTCTGATCGGAGCCAGTGGCTGCAACTGTAGCTCCCTCCATGCTGCCGGCCCACGGTGGGGATGCGGAACTCGGCCCCGTCCCCAGTAGGGTCCATGTGTCGCTGCGGGTTCGGGTCTCCAGCCTTGTTCAGGAAGAACCTCACGTCCCGGCGCTGCCCCTGACACCGGATGGTGGCGTCTGCCCCTGGGGCAGTGACCCAAGCGATGCTCAGAGAGATGGAGGGTCTGGGTAAGCTGGGATCTGTGCACAGGAGACAGGCTGTGACAGCCAGACCTGGGCACCCACCCAGCCCCGACCTCCACAGCCATGGGCAGATCCAGGGGCCCCCAGGCAGAGATTATCTCCCAGATCCCAGAGTTTTCCCCGACCCAGAATCCCGGCCCTGCGAGCTGGGCTCCCAGCCCCACAGACACCGAGCCGTGGCTCCCTAGTGCTTTGGATCCTCATATGCCCGTGTCTGGCCCCTGCCTCATTCACTGCGTCCGGCCTGCCCTGGACACAGAGTGACTGAGCTGATCTCTGGGGCAGCGCACAGCCGGAGAGCAGCAGCTGAGCTGACCCCGAGCAAGGCAGGGGCGATGCTGGGAGCGGAGGGCAGCACCAGGAGGGGTCGGCAGGTGTAGCGCAGTCTCCGGTGGCTGACGGCGCTTGCCCACAATCGGTGGGTTTAGGCTGCAGTCTGGGGAGCTCCTGGATTCCCCGCGGCCGCTGAGCTCTCACGTAGCAGCGTCCATGAGCAGCGCTTTCCCCCAGCTGTGCTGGGCTAGGAGACGCCGTCCCATCCTGGCGGCAATGACCTGCCCTCGGGTCACGCCGCCGGCGCCCATTGGCTGGACCGCGCTGTGATAGAGCTGGGCAGGAAGCCATCAGCCCTTCGCAGACTCCACCTGGCCCAGATGCTGCAGCGCGGCTCCTCCCCAGCACAGGCTGCTGCGAGGGCACCACCATGACAGACCCCACTGTCTGCACCGATCTCCTGTATCCCGGCCCCCCGGAACTGAGCTACCCAGAGCAACCCAGCCCCACCAGCCAGGAGGAATATGCCCTGCTCCCCTCACTGCCCCAGCCTGGGACTGCCCCCCACCTACCTCTCCCCTGCCCCAGGGAGCTCCAATCTCTCCTCACCCACTGCCCCAGGGGTGAGATCTCACCACTGCTGGTCCAAACAGAACCACGACCCAAACCAGAGATCTACGTGACCCGTAAGTACCGATCAGCTGATGTACCCGACCCAGTGCTGGGGATGATGCCAACTCAGGAGTCCCTTGACCTCGACTCCTCTGTGCGTCCCCAGAATGGGGGCAACTGGGGGAGCATCCCCCTGGGAAATACCCCTGCTCTGCAGCTCCCTCTGGAGGCAGCGATCCCCCATCCCTCAGCCCTGAACCTCTAACAGCTGCTGCTCTCCCTTGGCCGGGGAACCTCCCAGTGGGCTCCAGGGCTCAGGGCAGAGCCTGGCTCTGACTGTCCCATGAGCACGGAGACCCCCACAGAGGCTGGCTGGGTTTGGGGCTGGGAGCGGGGACTCCGAGCCGGGCCCCTCACCTGCTACCACCAGCTCCACGGGGTCGCTGGGCTCTGATTAGATGGGTGGCTCTGATTCGGTGCTATATCAGCAGCTGTAACTTCCTGCATCTCTCCGGCTCACACTGCGAATGGGAAACTCAGCCCGTCCCCAGCAGGCTCCACGTCCTGCAGCACATTCAGGTTTCCAACGTTGTACAAAAGGAACCTCGTTCTGGTGCTGACCCTGACACCGGAGGGTCATGGCTCCCCCCTGGGCAACATCCCCACTCAGGGGGGCTCAGGGAGATGGAGGGTTTGGAGTAGTAGGTTTCTGCAGTGAGAAGAAGACAGGCCATGAGACAGACCCCGGCACAGTCACTGCGCCCCGTCTTCACCGTACAGAGACGGGGCACCAGGGAGAAAACCCAGCCAGAGGAACCACTCCGAGATCCCAGAGATTCCTGGGAGCTACGACCGGAGCTGCCCGAGGACCTAAATCCAGAGCACCCCTCTGTACCCATCTATCTACTTAATGGACCCCGCAGCTCAGTGTCCCCCGTCCCCATTCCCGACCCCCCATGGGCCCATCTAGCCAGTATCCCCCCCCCCCCCCGAATGAGTACACAGCTGCTGCGTCTCTGGGTCCCTGTAGCACTGGTGAGACTGTGACTGGAATACTCTGTACAGTTCTGGTGTCCATGTTTTAAAAAGGATGGTGAAAAATTGGAAGGGGGGCATAAAAGAGACATAAAAATCAGCTCGAGAATGTGGCTTGAAGTGAGATATTTCAGGGGCTCAATCTCATTTCGCTGTGGAAGAAGATTGAGAGGTGATTTGATTATGGTGGAAAAGTACCGGAGAGAAAATACCAAGTCCCAAAGTGCTCTTTAATCTAGCCGCAAAAGGCAGAACAAGAACCAGCGGCTGTCAGCTGAAGTCAGAGACATTCAAATTAGAAGCCCGGCACCAATTTTTAATGGTGAGGGTGGTTAACCACTCGAACAAATTACCAGGGGAAGTGGTGGATTCTCTGTTTCCTGATGTCCTCACATCACAACTGGGTGTCTGTCTGGAAGGTGTGTTTTAGTGAAACACAAGCTATTGCGCTTAATATGGGGTTAAGTGTGTGAAACTTCCTGGCCTGTGAAATCCAGGTCAGATTAGGAGATCAAATGGTGGCCACGTCAGGCCTAAACATCTCTGAATCTATGAAGTGTGCGGGAGGAGGAACAGATCCTGCTGTTTTACTGTTTCACCTGCTTGTTCCCTAGAATCAATAGTGAGCAGTGGGGTGATTTGGGGGAGCAGCTGAGACACCCAAACAGGCTGGCCAGGGGCAGACACCAGCCCTGCAAGGGAGAGGTGGGCGTGGCAGTGACTTCACAAGAGCCTTGGGCAGGAACTCAGCCTATTGGGCAAAGGTGGTGAGGCGGCTGTGACCTCACAGAGCTCCCTTGACATCAGACATGCAGTACAGGGGGGCAGGGCAGGGGGAACCTCGGAGACCACTGTGGCCTTGCTGCAGCAAGCCTCCTTCTCGACGTCTCTCCTGGGGGATTTGCGTTAACGCACCTGCGTGCTAAGGAGGAGCTTCTGTGGGAGTTTTCTCCTTTCCAGCTTGATTCTGTAGAACGCCGACACCCCTGTGGAGAAGGTAAGATTCTCAGTGAGGGTTGGAACATTTCAGTCTGATCCAAACTTTACCAGTCGAGTGCTGGGCTCGGAAAACACAAGGTAAGTTGGCAGGAAAATGTCCCACCTAGGAATCCGCCCCTTAATACCTGGTTAACTAATAGGTCTCAAAATGTAATTGTAAATGAGGAATCATTCTCGGACAGGTGTATTTCTAGTAGGGTCCTGCAAGGATCGGTTCTTGGCCCTACACGATTTAACATTTTGATCAGTGACTTGGAAGCAAATATAAAATCACGACTGATAAAACCTGCAGATGACAGACAGATTGGGGGAGTGGTAAATAACAAACCGGACACGTCATTGATACAGAGCCACCTGGATTGTTTGGGAAGCTGAGCACAAGCGACATACCTGTTAGTTTGTCAAATGTAAAGTTATACCTCTAGGAACAAAACATCTAGGCTATATGTACAACGGGGGGGGCCTCTATCCTGGGAAGCAGAGACCCTGAAAAAGCCTTGGGGTCATGTTTGCTAATCAGCTGACCAGGAGCTCCCAGCCGGACACTTTGGCCGAAACGGCAAATGCGCTCTTTGGATGCCTACACAGCAGAATCTCAGATAGAAGTGGAGAGGTGCATTTGGCACTGGTGTGACCCCTACTGGAATATTGTGTCCAGTTCTGATGTCCACAATTTGAGACGGATGCCAATAAATTGGAGAAGGTTCAGAGAAGAGCCACAAGAATGATTAAAGGATTAGAAAACCGGCCTGATAACGATAGACTCAAGGACCTGAATCAATTTAGCTTAACAAAGAGAAGGTTATGGGATGAGCATATGGGAACAATATTTACTAGTGAGCTGTTCACTTTAGCAGACACAGGGTTAAGAAGATCCAATGGCTTTGTCACGGACTCACAGATCGTGCCCACTCTTGGCCCCGTGTGGTCCGTGGGGGGAACCCCTTTCAGTGAGACAGCCCTTCTCCCGGGGGTCCACTCTCGGGGGTTAGGCCCCTCCACCTCCTGGAGCCGCACCTCTCTGAGCCTTAGCACGTCTGTCTCTGCCGTGGGCCCCCTCAGGGAGTCCACTTGCTCTGGACCCCCGGGGCCTCCACCCCCCGAAGCAGATGATGCCACCCTGTTCTCTAGACCGGAGTGACTCTCAGCCAGTGTAAAACAGGAGGGTTTATTGAGCATTGAACACAGCACAGGAAACTCTCAGGGCCTCAGGCCTGGCCTCCCTCAGCACAGCACCAGGAGCTCCCAGCAGGGCCTCAGGCCTGGCCTGCTCCCTCTCTCCAGCCCAGAGCCCCCCTGCTTCCCAGCTGGGCATCTGAGATCACCGGCCCCAAGTCCCATCTCTGTCCATTGTCTTCTCTCCAGGTAAACAGGGTCGCCTGGGCCTCCTCTCCTCTCTTATGTCCTCTGGTCCCCTCGGGCTGGAACCGGCTGGTTAGGTCACTGGGGTCCTCTCTTTGCAGCCCATTGTCCTCCCACTGGCCAGAACCGGCTGCGACTCCTGAGTTGGGCATCCGGGTCACCCGGTCACCAGTCGCTGGGGTCTCCATCCTCCAGGCCATTGGCTGGGGTCCCAAGTTCCCTCTCCGGTCCTCTGTAACAACAAACTCCTTCTCCCCTCACCTCGTTAAACCAGTAACCCCCAGGGAAACGGAGTCCCTCCCCCACTGCATGCAAACCATTGGAAAAACAAGGAAAAAACAAGAAAATCCCCCACTTCGTCACACTCCCCAACGTGCTGGTTAAGCTTATAGGGCTGTTTAAACTCCCTAACAATTTTTATTCCATCTGAAATCTCCTCCCAGCTATTCACACTGTATATTTTTCAAAGCAAATTCAGTGGATTAATTTTCATTTGAAAGACTTTGGCCCCTGGGCACCAACACACTTTCCTCAGAAGAGAGACTGTTTACTATCAACAATGGCCCTTTCAGAGTGAATGGAAACAATTCCTTTTCACAGACTTCAAAGTCTTCACCAAGAAATTCCTTTCCCTCTGCAATATCCTGCACTGCAACAGGTTCTTTCTGAGCTTTATTTATGTCCAGAACCGACTTTGGCACAATGGACAAATCACCAAACTCCTTCTGAGTTTCACATACATCCAGAATCACCCCTGGCCCATCACGAGGATTTTCACAAACCCCCTTTCAGGTAAACTGCTCGACTTCATAGTCACAAGGTTAGAAGCATTCTCTTCCTTGTGCCAAGTTTCTACACTGTCAGTGGGTAACAATGTCCAATCACCTTCATGTTTGTTTGTTTGTTAAATTAATGGAGATATCCTATCTCCTAGAACTGGAAGGGACCTTGAAAGGTCATCAAGTCCAGCCCCCTGCCTTCACTAGCAGGACCAAGTACTGATTTTGCCCCAGATCTCTAAGTGGCCCCCTCAAGGATTGAGCTCACAACCCTGGGTTTAGCAGGCCAATGCTCAAACCAATGAGCTATCCTTCCTCCCCATGTTTTCCTTGTGCCCTGGCTAGGATATCACCCTGATCAGACAAGGTTGTCATATCTTTACCCAGCAACACACTAGCAACAGGTAAAATAGAAGCACCAGAATCGCTTGGTCTCTGGGAGCTATTTATGACATTAACTGGATGCAACCTAGTTGCAATGTTCTCATCCCTAGCAGGCACAAATTCAGGACCACTTCCTTCCTGGGCTTTAGCTGTATCCAGAATCAGCTCTGGGTCAACTGATACATTTTCAAACGTCATAAGTTGACAGGCTTCTTCTGTCTGCTCTACAAACAGAAAAGAGCCGGAGACACATTCCCCTTTAACAGACACACAGCATGGGATCTCATTTCCCTTGTCCCAGAACACATGGCTGTTCACTGACAATTGCTTGGAGATTGGGGTAGCTCCCTTCATAGGCAAGTCATTACCTCTAACAGACACAGGAACATTTCCTTCACTGTCACAATTCTCCACACCGGTAACAGGTAAGGTACAGGGATACTCACGTTCCACTATCCCGGTCTTCCCAAACTGCTGATTAGACAAAGCCATCAGCTCAGAAAGCTGCCTAATATCATCGAAACTCTCTTTGCCTTCCCCTCCCTTACCAGGTAAACTGCTGTTATCCACAAATAGTGTCTTATTACACTGAGCTACTTTAAGCACATCACTTTTACCTGGGTCAGACTTACTTTCCCAAGCTTTACTAGCCAACAATTTATCACTCACCAAAACTGTATCCTTTCCTTCCTCAGTTAGGGCTTTAACCTGATCACCAACTTTAATTTGCTCTAGAGAAAAATTTCCCTGAGCCCTATGTCATGCCAGATTCACTTCTGAGATACCAGACAAACACTCAGAAATTTCTTCCACGTATGCACTGCTTCTTTGCACCGGTAAACAGCCATCTTCCTCAGACAAACATTTGGAGAAACCCTCCATAGGCAAATCCTTGCCCCTAGTAGACACAGGTTCAGGATTATTTCTTTCCTATGACTGGTTTATGTCATCAACTTGACTGAACAAAGTTTTAATATCTTCCCCAATCAAAAGATCCTTAGGCAATAACTTCCTGACACCAGCTATAACTTCATGTTTAACACCATTCCAATCCAGATGGATTCTGGCTAAAGGCACACTTATAGTAAACTCATAGAGGGTTACAATATTCACACACTTATTTGATAAATAATCTTCCTCTTTGACAAGATCTGCTTTAACAAGAGTGATGTTAGAAGCTGTTATTTGTCCTAAACAGCTTTTACCATTAACTTTTAGAAGTTATGGGGTTACCTTCACCCGAGCTCACAGTAAAAGCATTTGCATAAAAGGTGGCAGTGTTGGGGTAAATTTGGTTACACACAGACAACGGCTTAGAGTCAAACAACACACCAACATTGTTACAAACTGGATAGATTTGATCCACATCTTTGCTGTTGAGAGGAGCTGGTTTTTCAGGATGATACATTTCCTGTTGTCCCTTTATTCTTTTGAGTTGGAGCTTAAGTCTGTCCACTTTTGCCTTAGCTTCTAGTTCCTGCAATCGAATATCTGCCATTCTTTGTTCATGTTCAAAACACAGGCGTTCTCTCTCAGCAGCTTCTCCTTCCAGATCAGCTATTGTTTTGCTTTTGTTCAAGTTCTAGCTGCTGGTTTCTCACTACAAGCATTTTCGCTGGGGCTGCTTCCTCATCACTGGCAATTAACAGATGTTTCAGTTCCTGCTCTGGGGCCTTTTGCTTAAAATTCAACCCTCTCTGTGAGCACAATTTTTCCAGGCTTTTTCTGTCAGGATCTTGATCATGGGTCACTCACTGTAACTGATTTTTAACCCTTAAACTCTCCAATATCAAAATTAAATTTTGACAAGCGTGTGGTTCTGATCCAAAAACCCAATTAACCTGGGGTAATGTGCATCCAAGCAGGACTACGCCACTGTGACCGGGGTCCCAGTGCGGAGCCAGCTATGGTCACTCAATTAGGGTGAACTGCAAAGAATGGGGCAGCCAAACCTCAAAAAACTGGTGGACATTCCAATACTTAGATTCACCAAGCCAGCATGTAACAGCTTCAGTCCCCCACGTCAAATATGATGAAAATTTCTGTAAATCTTATTTCATCATATACAAGAAAAGGTTCTACCCATCCCAAAGGAGCAGACACATTACCTCCCAGGTTAATGAATGTTTCAGATCTTACCCAAATACACGCTACAGCCAATTCTTATTAACTAAACTAAAATTTATTAAAAAACAAGAGAGAGGATGGTTCCAAATCTCATATTCAGGGTGTACCAGTATAACTGAGACCTCGGAGTTGCGACTCAAACTTCCCCTGATGAAGTCTAAGCAGGATGTTTCAGCCTTTCTAGACATGCGTCACAGGACTATTTGCTGTACTTTCGCTAAAGCTCACTTCCTCCTTATTCCTTAAGCCTGTTTCTCTTTGCACACAGCTGATTTCCATCACATTTCACTCTTGATTTCCTTTCCTCGCAGTTTTCTAACAATTTCTTAAGTATCTTAGAGCCTCATTAATTTTCTTCTTCTTTCACTGCACGGTTCTTCCCTTAAGTTTCCCCCTCTGTCTTCCTGTCTCTACCTCCTCCTGTTCCTACCATTTCTGTCCCTTCTGAATGGGACTTGCTCCGTGCCAGCTCTGTGCCTGGTGGCTGGTGCCCTTTGACACACAACTTGGCTATCAAGGTCGCTATCCACTGACTCACTGCTCGCCGGCGTGAGGAAGTGAGGGGTTCTCTTGGTTTTTTCAATGGTTTGCATGCAGAGGGTGTGGGACTGTTTCCCTGGGTGTTACTGGTTTAACGAGGTGAGCGGAGAGGGAGTTTGTTGTTACAAAGGACCAGCGAGGCAACTTGGGACCCAAGCCAATGGCCTGGAGAATGGATACCCCAGTGACTGGGGACCTGGTGACTGGGAGGCCCAGCTCAGGAGTCACAGCCGGTTCTGGCCAGTGGGAGGACAAAGGGCTGCGGAGAGAGGACCCCGGTGACCTGACCAGCCGGTTCCAGATAGAGGGGGCCACAGGACAGAAGAGAGGCAAGGAGGCCCAGGTGACCCTGTTTACCTGGAGAGAAGACAATGGATAGAGGCGGGGCTTGGGGCCGGTGATATCAGATG
This sequence comes from Actinemys pallida, assembly GCA_023634205.1. Lineage (NCBI taxonomy): Eukaryota > Metazoa > Chordata > Testudines > Emydidae > Actinemys > Actinemys pallida. Next base: position 2,249,896 of record JALMGD010000024.1, read on the forward strand.
CCCAGCTGGAAAGCAGGGGGGTGCTCTGGGACTGGAGAGAGGGAGTAGGCAGAGCCCACCTGGATGCAGGGGAGACTTGGATGTGCTGGGCTGAGGGAGACCACCCCTGAGGCCCGGTTCCTATGCTGGGTTCAGACGCTCAATAAACCCTCCTGTTCTACGCTGGCTGAGAGTCGCTCTGGTCTAGAGAACAGGGTTGCATTATTCCCTCTGGGAGTGGAGGCCTCGGGGGTCCAGAGCTAATGGACTCCCTGAGGGGGCCCACGGCGAGAGACAGACGTGCTAAGGCTCAAAGAGGTGCAGCTCCAGGAGGTGGAGGGGCCTAACCCCCGAGAGAGAGTGGACCCCCGAGAAGGGCTGTCGCACTGAAGGGGGCTCCCCCCAGGGACTGCAAGGGGCCAAGAGTGGGCCCGACCTGGGAGTCTGTGACAACTGGGTCCCTTCATTTCTGGTACCGGTGGTTGCTACCTCGCTGGCTGCTGGCGTCTCTCTGCCCGAGCTGTTTCCACCAGGAGCTCTGGGGGCGGGATGGGGGAGGAGCTGCTGCCTGCTTTCCCCAGCTGTTTTCTCTCTCCCCCGCCAGAAAAAAATACACCCCCCCAGGCTCGAGCTCCCCCCACTTCCGCTGCCCGGGAATCCTTGGGGGTCTCCCCACAGCTGTTGGTTCCAGGCTGCTTTTGAGCAGCCAACGTGTGCAGCTCCCACTGCTCTTTAACCCGACAGCCTCCCGTCCCGGTGGGCATCACACAGCCAGCCCTGGAATGTTCCTCTTCGCTGGGAACCCCCCAGTGACTCCGTCCCTGCTCCCCAGCTGGGCGTCCCCACTGCTGGGCTCAGGGCAGAGCCTGGCTCTGAACTGGCTGGCTGGGGCTGGGAGCGGGGATACTGAGCCGGGTCCCTCACCTGATACCACCAGCTCCACGGGGTCGCCGGGATGCGACCAGATGGGCGGGTCTGATTCGGTGCTATATTGGCAGCGGTAACTCCCTGCATCTCTCCGGCTCACGTTGCTGATGGGAAACTCAGCCACGTCCCCAGCAGGCTCCACGTCCTCCAGCGTGGTTGAGCTTCCAACTTTGTACAGAAGGAATCTCATGTTCTGCTGTGGAGCCTGACACTGGATGGTGATATTTCCCCCCAGGGCGACCCCCCCTGCCGCTGGGGCTCAGGGAGATGGAGGGTTTGGGGTAGTAGGTCTCTGCAGTGAGAAGGAGACAGGCCATGAGACAGACCCGTCCTCACCGCACGGTCCCAGAGATGGGGCCCCTGGGAGAAAACCCAGCCAGAGGTGCTGGAACTAGGGTGGCTGGGGGTGGGGCCTGGGTGGTTTCCATCATATACAGGGTTTACAGTTTTGTTTAAAGGCTCCTCCCCAGCGCTTCGCACCCACAGATCTCACAGCGCTTCACAGAGGGGGGCAGGGCATTTGGGGGGGGGGGGAACTAAGGCAAAGACGGGGGCAGGGACTCGGCCATGTTCCCCCAGAAAATCACGGTTATACCAGGAATGGCAGCCAGCTCTCCTGAGTCCCAGCCCCAGCGCTCTCCCCACTAGGCCACACGGCCACCCAGGCAGTGTCAGCCTGGCTCAGGGCCGTAGTACGTAGTCCCCCTTTGGGGGAGCCTGTCTGCCCTCAAACTCTTGTCCCCCATCCCAACCCCTCTCCCCTCAACCCCCCTCCTGACACCCCCAACCTACTTCCCTCAAACTCCCGGCTCCCCCCAACCCCCCACCATGGGGGGACCCCAGAAGCACCGGCGGCTAAATCACGCTGTGCCCTGTTGTGTTCATGGAGATGCAGTAAAGGCCCCAAGGTGCGAACAGGCCCCAGCTCCTGCCCCACACTGAACAGGGTTAAACACGGGCCGGGAGCGGGGTCCAGAGCCCGCAACCTGCTCAGCCCCACGGCAAACCCCCCCAGTGACCCCTGGGACCGGCTGTTACAGACCCAGCAGAGCAGGAACCAGGGGAGCCGTGGCAGGCGCCGTGTGAAACGAGGGGTTTGTTCCAGCCCCGGCCCCGTTCACTGGAGCGAGTCTCTAGCTGGAAAATCCCCCGGGTTTGGGCATCTCCCTGCTGGCCCCGGAGATGCTAGCGACTGTCCTGGGGGGGGCAGAGAAGCCAGCGGAGCTGGGCTGGAGCTGGCATCACCTCGGCTGCTGTTAAAGTCTGACCCCATTTCCTCCTGGGTCGGGGGTTAAGCCCGGGGAGGGGCGATGGCATCGGGGTCCCTCTCTTCGGCCGCTCTGCTCAGGACGTCTCCGCGGAGCAGGGTCCGGACGGCCCGGGGGGCCCAGGGCACCAGCCACAATGGTGAAGCGAGTCTCTTTCTTTAAGGCCCCAAAGGGTGGTGGGCGGCACAGCCCGTCCCCACAATATTTTATCCACCAACGAGGCCTCGTTTCTGACACCCCAATTTGGGGTCACGGATTACTGCTCCCCCACTTCTCCCATGTCCCAGGTGGGCCCCAGCCCGGCCCGTGGGTTCTGTCCGGCGGCCGCTCGGGTTGGACTAATCCCGTCTTTCTGTCTTGCCAATTGTGACAAAGTGGGTTTTTTTTTCTTGGTTTTGCCTTGGTTTTTCCAATGGTTTGCAGGCAGAGGGGGTGGGACTCAGTTTCCCTGGGTGTTACTGGTTTAACAAGGTGAGGGGAGAGGGAGTTTGTTGTTACAGAGGGCCAGCAACCAAACTTGGGACCCCAGCCAATGCCCTGGAGAATGGATGACCCAGTGAATGGGGATCTGGCGACCCAGAGGCCCAGCTCAGGATTCGCAGCCGGTTCTCGCCAGTGGGAGGAGAGGACCCCGGTGACCCGAGCAATGCAGGGGGAGCAGCCAAGCTCCAGAGAGCAAGTGCGAGAGAATGAAAGAGGGGGCATCAGACAGGATATGAGCTAATCCCCAGACCTGGCTGCAAGGAGGCGCCCCGGTGGTGAGTATAGCACACCTAAGTCCCTTCGTTTTCAGTTTAAACTGATTTGTACTGAAAAAATCCCAGGTTTTACATAAATTCGGTTTATTCCAATTTTCACCCTACTTCTGTATCATTCAAATATATAAAGAGTAACTTGTTTTATTAGGCAAATACAATCCATTGCATGAGAGATCTGTGTTACAGTAATACATTAGTCTGTGTGGATATGCGGAGTTGCCGGCTGAAGTGAGGCTATGGATTAGTCTAGAAGATACACCCAATAACCAAACTGGCAGGCACGCCCACCACATACACATTTCAAGCTGCTAGCAGAGAACGGTTTAAAGATCTGACACACTAAAATGGGAAGAAAATGACAATCTGTAGCAGAAGAGGTTCAAAACACAAGGAAGTATTCGAAAGTTTAAAAAAACAAAAACAGGAGGAAAAGGATGAAGTGGAGCGTATCATGCGTTGGAAATGGGGTGTCATCGAAGTTATAGGCCAATAGTTCTAAGTCTACAGCAGTAAACTGTTTATTCAAATGAAAAGTTTTATTTGGGGACGAGAGATATATCGTTTTCTTAAACTCCGAGGTGGCCTTGTGTTTTGAGTTCTCATTTAGTTCTGCAGCAAACGGAATTCAGAGCACTAATTTACTGAATACTCTTTCCCGCTGTCCTTCTGTCCCCCACAATAAACCCTGATATTAACCCCAAAAAGTTATTAATAATTTTTGCACCGATTTTCACCTGTTTATGTTATTGTAGTAATAAACACCAATATATTCCCTGGAAATATTAAATAAAATAAAACCAAAAATGAAGGGTCATAAACACACCCCAAAAGGGGTGGTAAGAGGGACATCCCATCCCCTTGATGTTTTGTCCACCAATGCGGCCTAATTTCTGACACCCCAATTTTGGGTCACAGATTTCTGCTCCCCCACGTCTCCCGTGTCCCAGGCGGGCCCCAGCCCGGCCCGTGGGTTCTGCCCGGCGGCCGCTCGGGTTGGACTAATCCCGTCTTTCTGTCTCGCCACCTTTCCCCCCAACGTTCATTCATCCAGGTTCTCGTGACGCTGCCTGAACTTCTCACTCACCTTCGTCGGCTGAACCCACTACGAGGGGACATTTGGAGGCTCCGGTATCACAGCCGCCCCCTGGGGTGGGGAGATTTGGGGGGCAGGGGAGAAGGAAGCTCTGGGGGTTTATACAATAGTAATACAGGGCGGGGAGGTCCAGGGAGAAAGGGGGGAGAGAAAAGGGGCTGGGGGACCCCGCTGCAGAGAGAGGAGGGGGACAGACACTGCGGGGGGCAGTGCCGTTATTCCAGTGTCAGGGCCAGATGCAGCGTCCCCACACACAGGGGGCCGGGGGCTCTGTCTCCAGGCACTGGGGGGGCTGGGACTCTGCGGGATGGGGGGAGGGGCCTGGCTCGGGGCTGGGCGATGAGCCCTGGTAGTCCTGGGGGATTTAATGACCCAGCCGCCTGTAGGGAAAGCGCTAGGGCCAAACGCACCCTGCCCGGTGCGGCCCTGGATAGACGTGGGACGACGGCGGGTGTCTGAGGGGGAGGCTGTAACTGGGGGCGGCCGGTTTAGACTCGATGGGGACCCCCAGGCAGGAGCTGGCTGTGAAGGGGCAGGTGGCAGGCGATGGGGTGTCCGTGGCTGTGAAATGCCGGGTGCCCGGCCCTAAGGAAAGGGAGCAGGCAGAGTGGGTGGAGCTGGGAATCCAGCCGGGGAGGGGTTAGTTATCGATTGCCCGGCCCCCCAGTGCTCTGGGCTCTCCGCAGACGCAGGTGGTGCCCTCCCCATGCTGAGCCCTGCTACAGCCCCACTCCCCACTGACAGCCCTGGGCAGAGATCGGCCCAGCTGGACCAGCGAGTGGACCGGTCGCCCTCCAGGGGCTGCTCCGCGAGGAGCCCAATGTGCCCAGCCCAGGGGTGGCTCCTCTAGCTGGTACCGCAGGGGCTGGTGCTCACAGCATTGGGGGTTCAATCCTGGGGTGCCCTGTCAGGTTGGAAGCTGTTTGGGGGGGGATTCTCCGAGGCAGGGGGGTTTGGGGGCAGGGGGGTTTGTGCCGGTGTCTCAGCCCCCCCCCCCCCCCCCCCCCCGAGGAGAAGCGGCTCGTCCCCCAGGGCAATTCTCTTCTCCGCACGTCCGGATCCAGGCTCCTGGGGGCACAGAGAGATGGCAGGTTAGAGGGTCCTGTGTCACCCTAGGCCCAGCCCCTGAGGGGAGCAAGGGGCACAGAAGGGGGGGTCACCTCACCTAGGGCACCTCCCTTGGGCGGCTGTAATACGCCTCAGCCAGGATCAGCCCCAGGACGAGCAGGACCGCAGCACCCAGCCCCAAGCGGGCGATGTTGGCGTTGGTGAAATCTGGGTGCCCTGGGGGGGCTGCTGCGGGGGGAAGGGAAGAGTCACTCGCCAGAGCGGACGGGGAGATCAACAGCTGGCGCTACCCCAACTTCCCGTCTGGCAGATCTGGCCCATCCCACCTTCTCGGGATCTCCCAGGCACCGCGGCTCTGGGGCCTCCCTCGGTCCGGACCCCTCATGGGAGGCTGAGTCCTGCTGCCCTGGTGAAGGGGGCTCCCAGGTGGACGAACTGCCCCCGAGACACCCGGCACCCCAGGGCCTGGCCAGGGGATGGGGACAATCAGAGCCTCAGGGTCTCAGCCCCCCACAACAGGGAACCACCCCAGCTCCCTGTCCCCATAGGACCCCTCTGTCCACCCCCACAGGTACCTCTGCTCCGGCCTGTCTGCTGTGCAGCGAGCCCAGCCCCAGGGTATCTCGGCTGCTGCCAAACACAGCCAGGCAGTGCACGCTGGAGGAAGCTGGTACGTTACCTGCTGCCCCCCATACTCGGGTGCTGCCCAGGGCCCTGGGGACCAGGGCTCAGCCAGAGGCAGCAGAACATCCATTGGGGGGAGGGTCAGGGGGTCCCCTGAGACCCCAGTGTGGGGAGGGGAAGCAAGACCCAAGGGAATTCTGGGTAATACTCACTCCTCTTGCCAGGGGATGTCATGTGGCCCAAGAAGGAGGGGGCAGTTATTGTCCCAGGACTCTTGCACCCAGCTGAGCCCGATTTCACAGCCCAACCCCCCAGATCCTGCCTTTCCACTGGGATCCCCCAGCAAATTCCAGGCAGTGACCTGCAGGGCAGGAGGCATTTGGGGAGCTGGGGGTCTGGTTGTGAATTAGGGACAGGGGGCTGCCACTCCCCCTGATGTCTGGGCCCCACCCATCCAGAGGCACTGCCCCGTCCCCCACAACCAGGCGCGGGCCCTGTGCACCACAACCTGTTTCCACGTCTGGTTCAATGGCGGATTCCATCCCCCACCCCGGCCCGGCCCCAGTACCTGGCCCTGCGCTGCCCAGGCGGGTGGGACCCGGCGCTGCTCCAGGCGGAGACGAGTCGGTTCCCCCTGCGGGAACAGAAACAGTGTCTGTCAGGGTGGGGGGAGGGGCTGTAACAGTGACTCAGCCCCCTTCTCTGCAGCTGCCCCAGAGGGCAGGAATCCCCCCCAGCCCCGAATCTCAAGCTGCTGCTCCTCCCCCCAGCTGGAGTACACCACAGTGACTCCGTCCCCGCTCCCTGGCCAGGCGTCCCCTCTGCTGGGTCAGGGCTCAGGGCAGAGCCTGGCTCTGAGCATCCCATCGGTGCAGAGCCCCCCCGAGGGTCCAGCTGGGTGTCGGGCTGGGAGCGGGGACGCTAAGCCAGGCCCCTCACCTGCTACCACCAGCTCCACATAGCTGCTGGGGTATGATGAGACGAAGGGCTCTGATTGGAGCCGGTAGCTGCAGCTGTAGTTCCCTCCCTGCCGCCGGCCCACAGTGGGGATGTGGAACTCGGCCCCGTCCCCAGCAGGGTCCATCTATCGCTGCGGGTTCAGGTCTCCAGCCTTGTGCAGGAAGAACCTCACGTCCCGGCGCTGCCCCTGACACTGGATGGTGACGTCTGCCCCTGGGGCGGTGACCCCAGTGGGGCTCAGAGAGATGGAGGGTCTGGGTAAGCTGGGATCTGCGCACAGGAGACAGACTGTGAAAGCCAGACCCGGGCACCCACCCAGCCCCGGCCTCTAGCTGCAGAAGAGAAGAGTGAGGCGGGATTTGATAGCAGCCTTCAACTACCTGAAGGGGGGTTCCAGAGACGATGGAGCTTGGCTGTTCTCAGTGGTAGCAGATGACAGAACAAGGAGCAATGGTTTCAAGTTGCAGTGTGGGAGGTCCAGGTTGGATATTAGGAAAAAATTTTCACTAGGAGGGTGGTGAAGCACTGGAATGGGTTCCCTAGTGAGGTGGTGGATTCTCCATCCATAGAGGTTTTCAAGGCCTGGCTTGACAAAGCCCTGGCTGGGATGATGTAGTTGGGGTTGGTCCCGCTTTGAGCAGGGGGTTGGACTAGAACCTCCTGAGGTTTCTTTCAACCCTCATCTTCTATGATTCCCCAGCTGACCCCAGCCATGGGCAGATCCAGGGGCCTCCTGGCAGAGATTTTCTCCCAGATCCCAGAGTTCCCCTGACCCAGAATCCCGGCCTGCGAGCTGGGCTGCCAGCCCCACAGACACGGAGCTGTGGCTGCCTAGTTCTTGGGGTCCTGATATGCCATGTGTGGCCCCTGCCTCATTCACTGCATCTGCCCCCCCCCCCCCCCCCGAGCACAGAGCGACTCATGGTTTAGTCTCTGGTGCCTGACACCGCAGGGCCTGAGCCCCACACAGGAAGGGAGTCAGCCCCCCCGGGAGGCAGCGAGGCATCTTTATCCCCATTCTACAGGGCACAGACAGATTCACTTTCCTTAGTGAGCTCCCAGGGGCAGGGACTGTCTCTTCACTCTGTGTTTATGCAGCGCCTGGCACAAAGGGGCCCTGATCATGGCGGGGGCCCTTCATGCTCCCCCAACACAAGGGATCCAGTGCTATTGAGGCCAGCATTTGCAGAGGTCTCCACTAACTGTGGGGGTCTTGGTTTGTGGGCGCTCGGCCTGAGATCCCCCAAGATTGAGGTCGCCCACAATGAAGGACACTTTTGGTAACTGTGACGTGCTCCCATCACACAGAGTCTGTGGCTGCGCCAGGAGCTGGACCAGATCTCCTGGGTCCCAGCCCAGTGCCGTGTCCACCAAGTCACTGCTTCTCCTGCAGCCCCTGCCTCATTCAGCTCCGGCCAGGGCACTGCCTGGGGCGGGGCCTGGAGAACAGCGGGGATGGGATCACGGGATTAAATACAGACTCACGGTTCCTACGCACAAGGGGCAGCGTTAAAGTTGCCTCCCTGCCCCGAGTCTCCAGGGGCTGCTGCTCCCCCCTGGCTGGGGAACCCCCCAGTGACTCCGTCCCCGCTCCCCGGCCAGGCGTCCCTTCTGCTGGGTCAGGGCTCAGGGCAGAGCCTGGCTCTGAGCGTCCCATTGGCACCGAGCCCCCGTGAGGGTCTGGCTGGGGGTGGGGCTGGGAATGGGGACGCCGAGCCGGGCTCCTCACCTCTCACCACCAGCTCCACGGGGTCGCTGGGGTATGACCCGGCGAGTGGCTCCGATCTGCTGTGATAGGAGCAGCTGTAGCTCCCGCCGTCCTCCCGGCGCAAGTTTCTGATGCAAAACACAGCCTCAAACCCGTTCGAATCCACAGGTGGGAAATGGCGTCCCTCTTTATTCAGCACGAACCGCATGCCCCGGCGCTTCCCCCGACACCAGACAGTCACGGCTCCCCCCAGGGAGACCCCCCCGCTGGGACTCAGGTAGATGCTAGGTTTGGGGTAGCTGGGCTCTGCAGTGGGAAGCAGACAGGCCGTGAGACGCAGGCCCCGTCACTCAGTCCTGGGGCCCGTCCTCACCACAGGCCTCAGTGGTGGGTCAGACCTGGCGGCCCTGGGGACGGACTCCTGGATGCCTTTCCACAGGGGCCAGAGTTTCCTCTGAGCGCTGGGCTAACAGCATGAGTCACGGAGCAACCCCACCCCCTGGGGGCCCAGAGCTCTGCTCCCTAGTGTGTGACAGGCCAGTCCAGTCTTCAGGGTCCATTCAGTCCCTGGCTTCTGTGCTGGGAGGGCTGGGAGCCAGGACTCCTGGGTTCTCTCCCCGGTTCTAGGGGGGAGTGGGGTCTAGTGGGGAGAGCAGGGAGGATGGGGGCCAGGACTCCTGGGTTCTGTGCACAGCACCACCACTGACTTGTAGGGCACAGCACCACCACTGACTTGTAGGGGACTGTGCAAGTCTCTACTGTACACTGAGGTTTATAAAATTCAGCTATGCCCATCACCCCCTAACTGATGTGTTGCCTGGGAAAGGCCTCCCTGCTCCTTAGCTCCCCCTGGGGGCAGGGATCCCCCTCCCTCAGCCCTGAACATCCAGTGACTGCTTCTCCCCACTGGCTGGGAACTCCCCAGTGACTCCATCACTGCTGCCCAGCCAGGTGTCCCCTCTGTTGGGCCCAGGGATCGGGGCAGAACCTGGCTCTGAGCGTCCCATTGGTGCAGAGACCCCCTGTGGGTCTGGCTGGGTGTGGGGCTGGGAGCCGGGGCACTGAGCCGGGCCCCTCACCTCCTACAATGATCTCGACGGGGTCGCTGGGATATGACCAGCGATTCTGTTCCGTTATGGAGCGATAGTCGCAGGTGTAGCTCCCTCCATCTTCCCGGCTGACACTGGGGATGGGAAATTCAGCCACGGTCCCATCAGGCACCGTCCGCACCTGCAGCTTCGGGTGTCCAGCTTTATGCAGAAAGAACTCCATGTCCGGGTACAAACCCTCACAGCAGATGGTGACGCTTCCCCCGAGCGCCACCACCCTGCTGGGGCTCACCCAGAGGGTGGGTTTGAGAAATTCACGCCCTGCTTTCAACAAGAGACAGGAGTTAAACAAGGGAGACACAGCCCCCCGTGTCCCCCCGCCCCAATTCAGTCCATCCATCATTCGGCCTCTCTAGGAGTCAGTCCCCTACCAGGGTTGGCACTGCTGCCCATGGGGCTTGGGGGCAGGGGGTTTACCCAGACGTTGCTCAGGACCCGGCTGCATAAGAGATTACCTGCTCCCCCCCCCCACAGCCCCACCTGAGGCCAGCCAGGGAGCCTGAGCAGTGCCCCCCTCCAGCTCTTCCCCCGGCCCCATAGTTGGAAATAATCTGTGACTGGCAGGAGTTGCACAAGACCCACCTTTCCCCAGGCCTTGGGAACGGGGCGGGAGGCTGTGAGTGCAGGGGAGGGAGCTGTTGGGGGTGTATCTGGTGGGTTCTCCCCCACGGCTGCACTGACCGGGAACGTTTCGGTTCCCCGAGGGGATCTAGAGCCCACAGACAGGCCCTGTTAGCGTTTGTATGAGCTGAAATAAATCCACGTCCCGCGCCCGCCCCCACCCCGCCCTGATTCTCAGACTGTTGGGGGCAGGACATTGAACCAGGGGATGGTTCCCGTCTGCTTCGCCGGACCCTGGGAGTCAGATTCAGCTCCTAGTTACTCCATGGCAGGGGGTGGGGGGCAGAGAAGAACGGGGCTGGGTCTGAGCTCACAGGGGGAGTTTGGGTTGAGTTTTGGGGAAGGTTCAGGGCTCAGTTCCTCTTTTCCACACCCCATGTATCCCCTCCCCCATCCTTGATGTTACCATCCTCCCCACAGACTGATACTCACCTCCCCACACCCCGCTGTGCCGGGCCAGCCAGCAGCCTGGAGAGGAGACGGCTCGCTCGTTAGTGATCAGATTCCAAAGCAACTGGATCCTACATCCTGGTCTCAGATCCCACACCCAAGGGCACATGCCCTGGTCTCAGATCTCCCCCCCCCCTCCCCTTGGGCACATGCCCTGGTCTCAGATCTGCCCCCCATGGCCACACACCCTATCTCAAATCCTCTCCCCCCCCCCTCCCATGGGCACACGCCCTGGCTTTATCCGATACTCACCGAGGAAGAGGACGGTGAGAGCATATGCCATGATGGGGGCAGTGAGGGGCCCCTCAGCGCTGCCACCAACACCCTGGAGTCCAACTCCGAGTCCCAAATGAGGAACTCAGCTGGTTGCTCCAGCTACAGGAAGTCTATCATGTCTCGTGTCTTCCTGCGTCCATCACACATTGTCTCTAATCTGCAGGCAAAATCTAGGGCAGCCAAAGCAAGCAGAGGTCCCTGCAAAACCAGGAAACCCTGGGCCCATCAGCCTGGCCAAGCATCATGCAGCTCCCAGCTTGTCTATGTCTCTGTGGGGAGGGGGAGAGGTCACCCTCAGTGTACCCTGCAGCATTGGGGAAGGTGCATCGGGCTGGGAGCCAGGAGATCACAGGGTCTTGTCTGCAATCTTCCACTGACCACTACAGTAGAACCTCAGAGTTACGAACTGACCAATCAGCCACACTCCTCATTTGGAACTGGACGTGAGCGATCAGACAGCAGCAGAGATAACTTAAAAAAACAAGCAAATACAGAACAGTTCTGTATTAAACCTAAACTGCTAAAAAAATAAAGGGAAAGTTTAAAAAGAAAGATTTCACTAGGGAAGGAAACTGTTTCTGTGCTTGTTTCATTTAAATTAAGATGGTTAAAAGCAGATTTTTCTTCGGCATAATAAAGATTCAAAGATGTACTAAATCCATGTTTCTTTGTTATAACTGGTTCACATGTAATAAATAAGGTCCATAAAAGAAAAGTAACAGCGTTAACACTTAGACTACGAAAGTGATGATGTCACACTCCAAGCGGGTAAACGTGAGGAAGGGGGTTACTTTCCAAACAACCGGTGTCGGGTTATAACGTCATAAAAGGTCATTTTGTTTCTGTATAAATGCTGTAACTGTTTTAGTAGGTAAGTGAGTGTATGTTACTAATCATTGACCCTTTAAGCAGTGAAAAGACGTGTTGGGATGGCTGCAATGTGGTTTAAATCGCCAACCAGGTGGTGTGTCGAAGTGTGCTATAATGCTTGCAGTCAGGAGCACAGTACATAACAATATTCAAATGCCCCATGGCAGAAAGAGGAAAAAGAAAACCCTCAGGAGCTGAGTATCGTAAACGAAAGGGTGGGAAGGAAAAGGACCAAACAAAACAGCAGGGATCCTTCCTGAAATATCTTCTCTTTAATCCAAATAAAGATGGAAGCAGTTCACAGCATCCAGATGAAGGAATTTTACTTGGAGGGGAGGTTAGCTCACATCCGCACGGAAGCAGTTTGGAACATCAAGATGAAGGTATATTACTTCGAGATGAGGATAGCTCACATCCACAAAAAAGCAGTTTGGAAACTCAAGATGATGGAAACTTACTTCTAGATGAAGGCAGCTCACAGCATCAGACTGATATGAAAGTGGAGAAAATGTATTCACCTTCAGAGACACATGCAGAAATTGAAGTAAATGAAGCAGAAGGAAGAAAGGATGAGGACGTTACAAACAAGTTACAATATGGGGACCCAGCTTCATGGCCCAGGTGTGATGACAGCGTGCGGCAAATTCTCGTGGAACATGGACCCGAACAAGTTCATGAATTTCCCTTCCCTAAGGATGGAAATAAAAGAAAATTCTCTGCTCAGCATTACAAGAGGAAACTCATTCATGGGGAAGAAATTCATCGAAACTGGTTACAATATTCAGTGTCGAAGGACTCTGTGTTTTGTTTTTGCTGCAAGTTGTTTAGAAATCACGCAATTGGTACATCGGTTACTGAAAATGGATTGAAGGACTGGAAAAACATATCTTCAATTCTCTCTTCACGTGTGTCACGGACTCACAGATCGTGCCCACTCTTGGCCCTGTGCGGTCTGTGGGGGGTGCCCCTTTCAGTGTGACAGCCCTTCTCGGGGGTCCACTATCTCAGAGGGTCAGGCCCCTCCACCTCCTGGAGCCGCACCTCTCTGAGCCTTAGCACACCTGTCTCTCGACGTGGGCTCCCTCAATATACGCCAGAGCAAAGTCCTCCATCCCCCTTAGCAACTGATCCACCAGGCGCTGGAAGGTGGCAGGTGCCCCCTTGAGGCCGAAAGGCAGGACCAGGAACTTCAAGAGCCCTATTGGGGTGGTGAAGGCAGACTTCGCCCTGGCCTCCGGGTCCAAAGGCACCTGCCAGTAGCCTTTGGTAAGATCCATGGTAGTGAGGTACTGGGTGTCACAGACTCACAGATCGTGCCCACTCTTGGCCCCGTGTGGGCTGCGGGGGGTGCCCCTTTCAGTGCGACAGCCCTTCTCGGGGGTCCACTCTCTCTCGGGGTTAAGCCCCTCCACCTCCTGGAGCCGCACCTCTCTGAGCCTTAGCACACCTGTTTCTCGCCGTGGGCCCCCTCAGGGAGTCCACTCGCTCTGGACCCCCCCGGGCCTCCACCCCCGAAGGGGTTGATGCAACCCTGTTCTCTAGACCAGAGCGACTCTCAGCCAGCGTAAAACAGGAGGGTTTATTGAGCGTTGAACCCAGCACAGGAAACTCTCAGGGCCTCAGGCCTGGCCTCCCTCAGCCCAGCACATCCCAGTCTCTCTGCATCCAGGTGGGCTCTGCCTGCTCCTCCTCTCCAGCCCCGACCCCCCTGCTTCCCAGCTGGGCATCTGAGATCCCCGGCCCCAAGCTCCACCTCTGTCCATTGTCTTCTTCTCTGCTGGGAACGTGGGACTCTCAGGAGGCATCAAGAGGTGCCCAGGCTGCCCTGACCTTTTCCAACAGGCCCATCTAGCCTCCCTGGAGCAGCAGCTCAGAGCTCCCACCACACCACACAGTACCCCCCACGGAGCAACCCTCTCCCATGGAGCAGGGCAGAGGTTCCTTCCTGACCCAGCTGGGCCCAGCACCCGCCCTGGAGCATGAGGGTGGAGGGACCTGGCCAACCTCCTTCCCAGGTAGTGTCACTGCAGATGCTGTTCTTAGCCAAGTGGTGTGAGACAGAGACAGAGACGGGACATAAGGGTCGTGGGTTCTGGCCCCTGTGAGGTGGGGAGGGAGGGAGACATTTAGATCCTAAATTCCTAAAGGAGCAGCCGAAAAATCCGGGAAAAGGGGAAGTGTGTCCAGAGCCAGCGCTCGCTTCCTGTTTCTGTTACTGCCAGTGAAACTCAGCGTAAACCTGATTCCCCGGCAGCGACCCTGTAATATACCCCGGCTCTGGGAGGGGACTGGGGTATAGTGGTTAGAGCAGGAGGGGCCCATGGCCGTCTCAGAGCGATCCCTTCTCCCCCAGGTATGACACACTCTCCAGGCGCAGGGACAGCAGGGCTGGGGCCTGCCCAGCGGGCTGGTTTGTGGTTCTGTGTTTATTACAAATCTGGAGATTAACAGGATGCAAAATCACATAAAAGCTGCCTCAATGTGTCCCCTCCCCCTCCCGGTGATGAGCCCCCCACAACCCTCCAAATGTTGGTGTGGGCGGGGCAGGGGGACAGCAGCTCGATGCGATGGGGCTGCAGCAGGGGGAGGGCAGCCTGGGATGTCCTCTGGCCCAAAATCTTCCCTAGAATCAGAGTTCTCGGGGCTGGCGCTGCAGGTGGGTGAGTCTGTTGCCCCCTGGGGGCCGGCGCCCCATGGCTGCGGGGGGCTCTCACTGCGGGGGCCCCCGGCTCAAGTTGATGGCGGTGTACAGGACGGGCTCGGGGGCAGGGGCTGGGCCCCCCCGCTTGGCCTGCAGCACCTGGTGGTCCAACTCGGCGTAGGTGAGTCCCTCGGCACCAGGGTCAGGCTCCTGCGGCTGGGAGGGGAGAGAGTCACTGAAGGGTGTGTGTGTGCACCTACCCCCCACCAAACACACACACACCCCTGCAATCCCAGCTGGTGATCCCATAAGCCCCTCCCAGCAACCCAATCCCCACCCCAAAATACTGAGTGTGCCACATAAGGTGAGTGGGGCCCATGTGGGTCAAGGTTGGGGTCAGACCCCATGGGGGAACAGGGGACACTTACCAGGGTCGGCGGCTGTTTCCCTTCGTCGATGGAGGCGTCTGCAGAACAGAGACACCCGCTGAGCTGCACCCCTGGCCGGCCCAGAGCAGAACCCCACACCCAGCTCCGACCCCTTCGTCCATCCAGGGGGTCAGAGCCCGGCACAGCCACCCCCCTCCTCCAACCCACAGCATGGGCCAGGGTCATTAGCCCCGTATTACAGGGAGGGAAGAAAACTGAGGCATAGAGACGGCGGCAGAGTCTAGGGGGTTACAGCGGGGCAGGGGGGTTTGGAGTCAGAACGTCTGGATTCTCACCCTGGCTTTGGGAGGGGAGTGGGGTCTAGTGGTTAGAGCAGGGGGCTGGGAGCCAGGAGTGGATGGGGATTCCCCACAGATCACTGGCTGGGAAGGTCTGATGGAGAACTGAAGGGGGGACACACAAAGCCCCAGGCCTGTGGGGGATAATGGGGGATACACAGAGGGAGTCCCTAACCTAGAGGGGGAGGGGAGGGTGATCCCCAAGGAGTTGGTGTGGAGGGAGGCAAGAAGCTCAGCTGACACCTGCTACCTCTGGGACCCTCTCCTTAGTCCCACCCAGCAGCAGCCCCATGTGGGTGGAGCCCCCACAAGCTCCACCCCTCTCCAGGGGTACTGTCCCACGCTTGTACCCTCTTGGGTGTGTTACTCACAGACGGGGTCTTGCTGATCCGGGACCTTCAACACCCCCAAAGGGCTGGCGCCAAAAGAGAGAAAATCCCCTTGTAAATGTCATATCCGCCAACCCGCAGGGAGATTCCCCAACACACCCAGAAAGCCCCCCATCCTCCCTCATGCTTTATCCTAACACCCCCCCCCGCTCTAACCAGTAGACCTCACTCCCCTCCCTGAGCTGGGACAGAACCCAGGAGCCCTGTGACCCCGGCAGGTCGATCAGGAGGGGGAGGAGCCGGGTTCCTACCTGCTCGGTCTCAGTGCGGATCGTCTTCCTGCAGAGGGACACAAACCAGAATCCCCCATGAGCCGATCGGGATCGCCCGGTCCCAGCGCCGGCCACTCACCCCCACAGGGCAGCAGGGATGGGGGGGTCTGGGGGGGTCCCCTCTGCTGCTGGTGCTGAGCCTGGATCCCTGCTGGGCTGGGCCGGACCAGCAGGGGGCAGCACAACACCATAGCATGTATGAGGGGAGGGGCAGATTAACTCAGGGGGCTTTTCCTGTCCCCAATCCTCCCTTGTTAGTGACTCGTTATAACGAACCTGATCCACAGGCCAGTGGCTCCCGTGGCATCCCAGGTACCTGAGAAGCACGGTGCCGGGGGCTCGTTAAACAGGGTCCCCTCGCTCAGCGCTGAAATGCGGCCACCTCTGGGGTGGGACAGCTGTGTGTACAGGGATTACTCACTCAGTGCCCCCTGCTGAGCCCCCCTGCTCCTTGGCTTTCCCGGCACAGTCCCCCATCCAAGCCGTGACCCCATCCCGCCCTGCTTAGCGGCAGGTTTAACCCTTCCCTCGCTGGGGGGGGGCACTCACTGGCTCGGGTTATTCTGAAGCAGACGAAGGCCACGGGGAGGAGGAAGCCAGCAGCTGCCGCACTCACCCCGGCGATGATGGGGTTGGTCAGACCCGGAGGTGCCGGCGATTCCGATCCACCTGGAAAACAGCAGCAGCCGTGAGTGCTGGGGGCGGCTGGTCTGTTGCTCCCCAGCCTCTCCCATCCCAGGCGGCGCCCAAGGGGCTGGGACACCGCAGGGCGCAGGCAGCACGAAATTCTTTGGGGAGGATGTTGGGGGCCCCAGGACATCAAGTGGGGTCAGAGCCAGCAAGATTTGGGGGATTTGTTGTGCTGGGGGCACTGGGCTGCAGGGCGGGGGGCTCGGTAGGGGGCGCTCTCCCCATCAATCAGGGCTGGCCCCACTAGCGCAGATCCAGCCTGGCCGTCATTTCCAGCCCCACCCCCACTTGGGGCCATGGCAGTAGCCAGACCTGGACACACTGTGACGTTGCAGCCCATATCCTCTATGGAAATATGCTGATGAATGTAAATTTGACATAACTGGATTATGTTTTATGCTACTGTGACGAAGTGGGGGGCTTCTTGTTTTCGGTGGGGTTTCAATGGTTTGCATGCGGAGGGGGTGGGACTCACCCTGGGTGTTACTGGTTTAACGAGGTGAGGGGAGAGGGAGTGTGTTTTGCAGAGGACCGGAGAGAGGACTTGGGGACCCAGCCGATGGCCGGGAGGACGGATACCCCAGTGACCGGTGACCTGGCAGCCTGGTGACCCGGAGGCCCAGCTGAGGAGACGCAGCCGGTTCTGGCCAGTGGGTGGACAATGGGCTGCAGAGTGAGGACCCAGTGACCTAACCAGCCGGTTCCAGCCAGAGGACAGAAGCGAGGAGAGGAGGCTCCGGTTTACAACCCTGTTTACCTGGAGAGAAGACAATGGACAGAGGCGGGGCCTGGGGCCGGTGATCTCAGATGCCCAGCTGGGAAGTAGGGGGGCTCTGGGGGGAAGAGGGGGAGCAGGCAGAGCCCACCTGGATGCAGAGAGACTGGGATTTGCTGGGCTGAGGGAGGCCAGGCCTGAGGCCCTGGGAGTGTCCTGTGCTGTGTTCAACTCTCAATAAACCCTCCTGTTTTATGCTGGCGGAGAGTCACTCCGGTCTAGAGAACAGGGTGGCATCAACCCCTTTGGGGGCAGAGGCCCCGGGGGTCCAGAGCGAGTGGACTCCCTGAGGGGGCCCACGGCAGAGACAGACGTGCTAAGGCTCAGAGAGGTGCGGATCCAGGAGGTGGAGGGGCCTGACCCCGAGAGAGAGTGGACCCCCGAGAAGGGCTGTTGCACTGAAAGGGGCACCCCCCCACGGACCGCACGGGGCCAAGAGTGGGCACGATCTGTGAGTCCGTGACAGCTACATATGCCATGTCACATATCTCTGCAAAGGTTAGGATCTACTAAATGTATTAATCCTATTTATATGCATGTGTCATGGTTGTATTCAAAGTTATGAATATTGGCTCTGTACTTGTTTGATTTTAAGTAGCCTTAGGAAAGCATTTGGGCAGCTGCTTAGAAAGGAATTTGCAAATTAAGTGCCCAATCAAGAAACAATTAACAGGCAAGGGAACCTTGGAAGTCTCCAATCCACGTAAGAAGTCTACCTGGGGACGTTCAAGGTAGCATGTGAACAATGGCTGCCACCTGTAAGTTCTGAGTCATGCATGGACATGTGACTTGCCCATGTGACTCCACAACTCCATCTTGTAGCTGGGATTCTACACAGGGGGAGGGAGGGGTGTCCACCCACAAGATAAAGTCTATTTAAATCCCTGGGAGACCCCTTCATTTGGTCTTCAGCTGTCTCAAGAGATAGCCTCTCCACCCCCAAAGGATACCTGAAAGAAACTGGAATAAAGGACAGTAATCATGGTGTGCGTGTGTGATTGCTGGACCCAGACTAGAAGTTGACTACTCTGTAAAAGGAAGCTTACTGGAACATCCCTGAGGGTGAAATTTCATCTGTAATCATTTTCTTACTGTATTAGGTTTGGACCTGCATGCTTTATTTTATTTTGCTTGGTAATTCACTTTGTTCTGTCTATTATTACTTGGAACTACTTACATCCTACTTTTTGTATTTAATAAAATCACTTTTTACTTATTAATTAACCCAGAGTATGTATTAATACCTGGGGGTGGGGGCAAAGCTGTGCATATCTCTCTATCAATGTTATAGAGGGAGAACAATTTATGAGTTTACCCTGCATAAGCTTTATACAGGGTAAAATGGATTTATTTGGGTTTAGACCCCATTGGGAGTTGAGCATCTGAGTGTTAAAGACAGGAGCACTTCTTAAGCTGTTTTCAGTTAAGCCTGCAGCTTGTGGGGGACGTGGTTCAGACCTGGGTCTGTGTTTGCAGCAGGCAGGCGTGTCTGGTTCAAACCAGGCAGGGTTCTGGATTCCCAAGCTGGCAGGGAAAATGGGCTCAGAGTTAGACTCAACACATCAGGTGGCAGTTCCCAAAGGGGTTTCTGTGATTCAACCCGGCACACACACCGCCTCAGGCCAACGGGCCCATCTATCCCGGTATCCCGCCTCCCATACTGGCTGCTTCATGGCAAGCTCCAGGGCACCGCCCGTGGCCACTGATGGGCCCAGCTGCCCCCAGAGGAAGCCTCCTGCTGCCCTGTTAGTGGCAGGTTCGTGTCTGAGCAGTAGGCTTCGCTCCCCTCCCAGATCCGTCGGTGGGAGAGATTCGCTGCATTGATCGTCAGGGTCATTTCCAGGGGGCGGGGGATGGATTTTCATGGCTGGGGATGGTGCCAACTTTGCAGCCCCTAGGCCCCAACTCCTCTGTGCGCCCCCAGAGTGCGGGCAGCCCGGGGGAGCATCCCCCTGGGAAAGACCCCTACTCTGCAGCTCCCCCTGGGGGCAGGGATCCCCCCTCCCTCTGTTATGAATCTCCAGTGGCTGCTGCTGCCCCCTGGCTAGGGAACACAAACACCCGCAGTGACTCTGTCCCTGCTCCCTGGCTGGGCTTCCCTGTGACAGAGTGGGAATTTTCTGTAAATATTTGGTACAAATTCCATGTTTGCCTCAGTTTCTCCTTCATGTTGCATGGTTAACTAGGTCGCGAACAAAGGCTGTTTACTCCCGGCCAGGCCACGACATATGTTTGAACCGTGTCTCGGGCTTTGGGGGCCCCAGGGCAAAGCCCATCTCCGGGACATTTGCTACCTGCCGCCAACTAACGACCATGGATGGCCCAGCCCCCGCAGGAAGCCAGCCGGGTGTGACCAGCCGGACAGCCAAGGATTGAGGAAAGGCGGGAGGCCGGGGTTCGCCCGGGAACCTGAACAAAGAGGGAGCTCAGGGACAGATCAGGGGTCCAGGGGGGCACCGCTTGGCAGGGGCTCTGGGGAGCCAGGCTGGACCCGGCTATAACGTTCTTCTCTCCGGGCAAACCCAAGACTTCCTGCGCTGGGTGCAGTGGCCTCCTAGCCCCTCCTGTGTGCCTGCACAGCGGGGTGCCCTGCAGAGGCTGGAGTAGGGGCGCATTGCTCCCCAAGATTGTACCCGGCTCCCTCAGGATCTGCCTCAGCGGCACTTGCCGAACAGCGCTTGTGACGGGAAGCCGGGGGGCAGCCGGCCCAGGAGTCCAGCCTAAGGAGATGGGGGAGCCGCGGGGCTTGCCCTGAAGGAAGAGTGATCCCCAGGGGGTCTGGCACATTGATGAGGGCTCCCAGAGGCTGCTCCAAAGCTGGGACCATAAATCGGGACAGTCCCCTTTGCTGGGCCTAGGACTCAGGGCAGAGCCTGGCTCTGAGTGTCCCATTGGCGTGGAGCCCTCCTGTGGGGCTGGCTGGGTGTGGGGCTGGGAACGGGGATGCCGAGTCGGGCCCCTCACCTGCTACCACCAGATGCACGGGGTCTCTGGGCCCTGAGCAGGTGTCGGGATCCGAGTTGGGGGGTGGGGGTAATAGCAGGTGTAGTTGCCTCTTTCTGCGTTCCTGGCCCCAGCCTTGGACAGAACAAACTCCAGCCCCCAGCGCCGACCCCGACACCGGACGGTCACAGCTCCCCCAAGGTGACGCCCCCGCTGGGGCTGAGGGAGATGGAGGGTTTGGGGGAGCTGAGCTCTGCAGTGGGAGGGAGATGGGGCGTGAGACAGACCCTGGCACAGCCACTGCGCCCCGTCCCCAGCATGAGACAGGGCAGAGACAGGGTCAGGGTTTCCCCTGGGATCCAGGGCACCACCTGAGATCTCCCCTCTCCCCACACGCCCACCTCCAGGGGGCTGAGATCTCCCCGACACACCCAACCTTCACTGGCTGGACGTCCCATCCATTGGGTGCCAGGGCTTAGGGAGATCCCCCGGGCCCTGGCTGAGTGTGGGGCTGGGAGCCGAGATGCCGGGCTGGGCCCCTCACCTGCTACAATGATCTGCACAGGGTCGCTGGGCTCCGAGTAGGCACCTCCTCCTGTTCTGTTGCTATAACGACAGGTGTAGTTTCCGCTCTGTTCCCGTCTGGCGCTGGTGATGGGAAATTCAGCCTCAGAGCCAGCAGGGTCTGTGTAAGTCAGATAGTTCCCGTCTCCATCCTTGTAGAGGAGGAACCTCAGGCCCAGGCGCTGATGCCGACACCGGATGATGACATTTCCCCCCACGGGGATCACCCCACCGGGGCTGACAGAGATGGAGGGTTTGGGGTGGGACCCCTCTGGATGCACAAACAAACAGGCAGTAAGTGGGGGTGACACAAACCGCATCCGTCTGATTCAATCCTCTGCCCATCTGTCGCTCTAGCATTTTACCCTCCACCCGTCCCTCGGGTGCAGGCCCGGCCCCGCGGCTCACAGCCGGGGAGAGAAACAGGAGGGGGAAAGGAGATTTCCAATCTCGGATTTCTTTAGTTCTCCAGGGTCAATTCAGCCCTGCCCCCGCTGCAGTCAAGAGTGACTCTGGATTGACCCCAGGGGCTGAGATCAGAATCACCCGCTTCTGTTTTTCTAACATTGTAGCAGAGCTGCAGCTCTGCTGGAGTTGGGCTGAACATGGATTATTCTTTAAAATATTCTAGAAACCACATTTACTCCAATTGTCTGGCAATGTGCTGTATGCACAGGAGTGCGGGGTGGGGTTCGTGGGACAAATCTGAGTCCTTTGAGCAAGGCCTCTGAAAACCACGTTTGCAAAATCCCCCGGTTGTTCTAACGTTTTCCTGCCCACCCCCGGGGCTCAAACTCTGGCTCTGCTCCGCCCCAAACCGCTCTCAGCCGCTGGGGATGTAGCTCCGCTCTGCACGGTGCCGGCGGCCCCTCTGGGGACGGGATATTCCCAAAGCTGCTCAGGGGACGTTCCGAACGCCGGGCCGGGCTGAGCCGGACCCACGAGCAAAGCAGTGACACGCGCGTGTGCAGCAAGCCGAGGGTGAGACACAACGGTGCCTTGCTCCAGTCCCTCTGCGTGTCCACGTCTTACAGCCCTGCTCTGCCTGACCCGTTCCCCGGGCTCCTGCCAGCTCCCCGGGCACAGTGCGGGGGCGCTGTGGGGTGGCTGGTGCCCTGAGTCTGGGGGGCAGAGCTTTGAGTGCGGGTGAATTCACCCTGTGTGGTGCCCATCCCTGTAATGAGTGGGGCGAGGTCTCAGACCCCACCTCTCGGTGTGGGAGGGAGCAGGGGTCTGACAGGATCATCCCTTTGGGGGATCTGCACCCCCCCCACCCCCCACCCACGTCCCTCGTCCTTAATGTGGAAATTCCCCCAGCTGCGCCATTGCCCACAGCTACTCACCTCCAGACACCCCGCTCCGCCCGGCCAGCCAGCAGCCTGGAAAGGAAACAGCTCGTTAGGGACCAGATCCAAGAGTAACTGACTCCTACACCCGGGGCTCAGATCCTGCCCCCCTCCATGGGCACACGCCCTGGCTGTCTCCGATACTCACCGAGGAGGAGGACGGTGAGAGCAGACGCCATGACGGGGCAGTGGGGGCCCCTCAGCACTGCCTCCAACACCCCAGTGCTTAGCTCCACCCAGCCTGAGGCCTGAGTGTGAGCAGAATGAGGAACTGCGCCAGGTGCTGCAGCCCCAGGAAACCCCTGATGTGCTCGGCCCCTTTCTTCCCATCAGATGGTTTCTCTGCAATCTCCAGGCCAAATCTACCACGGTCAGAGCAAAGCCAACTCCCTGCCACGCTCAGCAAACCACATCCCCTCCTGCAGCTGCTTGGTTCACCCCCCAACCCACATCACCTCCCAGCCCCACATGGGAGCTGCCCAGTTCAGGGACCAGCTGGGAACAGGGGGAATCTCAGGAGGTGGCAAGAGGTGCCCAGGCTGCCCTGACCTTTCCCAACAGGCCCGTCTAGCCTCCCTCGAGCAGCTGCTCAGAGCAGAGGAGGGTTCTTCCTGCCCCCTCCCCTGCGCAAAGGAGCAACCCTCTCCAATGGCGCGGGACAGAGATTCCTTCCTGACCCGGGTGGGCCCAGCACCTGCCCTGGAGCATGAGCGTAGAGGGATCTGGCCAACCTCCTTCTCAGTTCGTGTTGATGCAGAATCTATTCTTAGTCAAGTCATGTGGCAAAGAGGGGTTGTGGTTTCTGGCCCCTGTGAGGGGGTGACATAGGGGTAAATTTATATTCTGAGTTGTTAAACAAACAGACGATAAATCTGTGAAAGGGGAAGTCTGCCCAGAGCCGGCGCTCACTTCCTGTTTCTGCTACTGCCAGTGAAACTCTCTGTAAACCTGATGCCCAGCACCTACCCTGTTATATACCCCAGTTCTGGGAGGGGAATGGGGTCTAGTGATTGAGTGGGAGAGGCTGGGAGCCAGGACACCTGGGTTCTCTCCCTGGATCTGGTTGGGGACTGGGGGGTGGGGGGGGTCTAGTGGTTAGAGAAAAGGATGCTGATTAGAGTCATCTCTCTAGATGTGAAAGGCCCTGTGACATTGCACTCCCTAATGTTTTATGGAAATATGCTTATGAGTGGAAATATGATGTAACTGGAATATGCAAAAGGTCTCTTGTATGGTATCATTACAAAGCTTATAATCTACTGAGTGTGGTCATCCCATTTGTTTGCATGTATTATTTCTATGTCTGGAGTTAGGAGAATAAGATATAAACTTGTATTACTAATGTAAACATGTTAAGTGGAAGCCGTTACGGGTGCTTCAGAATCAATGACCTGTAAATGGCTCTGTTTACTCGCAAACCTTCCTGGGTACGTTCGGGCCAGCCCTGGAAGAATGGAGATTAGGGTTCTTACAGGACATGTGAAAATGTCAACTGATACTGGAATCCATCTTAAACCTGGTGCTTTTCCATTTAGAAGGAGGGGGTGGGGACCCAGAGAGACAAAAGATTCCCGCCTTGTGCCAAAGCTATAAAAGGGGGTGGAACAGAACAAAGGGGGCTGCCAGTCATGACAAAACCCCTGCTTTCCACCTAAGATGTCTGCTGGAACTAACAAGGACTGCACCAGGGGAAAGGATTGGGCCCAGACTAGCAGGGCCGGCTCTAGGTTTTTTGCAGCCCCAAGCAAAAAAAATTTTGGACGCTCCCCCCCCCCCCCCCCGCCTTTTTTTTTTGGCTTGTACACATGTTTGCATATTGGGGCAATAATCGCAGAATATAATCACACATCAGCATGTTTAGTTGACTCTGTTGCTGCAAATTTCAGAGCAGAAAGTCCAAGGAAACTCTTTAGCTCCTCTTTGAGCTGAAATAAAACAGCGCAATTAGTCAAACGGATCCTGGGAGATGCATACGAACATCTAGGTAAATCAAAACTGTTAAAACTCAATGATCTTTCACTTGTTAAAGGACGTGTGTCGCTTACTCTGAAGAAAAAAAATAGGAAAAAGGCTCATCAAAAATTAAATTGCGCCAGGAAAAAAAAACCCAGCTCCCCCAAGGAACAGGAAGTGAGATACTTTATTACTATACGTTGATCTGTCAATGCCACTCACGGAAAGTCTGAGCAATCAAGCTGCAGCAAACCTATGATGGTTACAGAGATCTAACCGATGTTGAAATTAGTCAAGTTGAAAAGTTCAGCAGCGAGTGGCTGCCGGGACGGCTGCCCCACACCTCTTTCTGCTGTCAGCATGGGAGAGGAGGCCAGGCTTGGAAACAAGGCTGAAATTGACCATGTGCCAAGAAAGAGAGTTGAGCAGGGAAAACCCACAGTGACGTTCAACCTTAAACCGCAAAGGGAAAAAAGGAAAAAGGGAGGGGGGGAGAAGAGGAAGGCGACGGGGTGGCTGACTGTGCTGCTGCACTGGAAGTGTGTGTGGTGGGGGGGAAATTAGCCAGGTCCAGCCTCTCCTAGAGCCATGGAGAGCCCAGTCCTATCTGGGTGATGGGAATATCAGCGAGGCAAAGACCTGTCCAGAAAGGCTCTGCGGAGAAGCAGGGCAGCAGTTAGGGCTCTGGGGGAAGCGGAGAGAAGCATCGGCAGCCAGCAGCAGCCCGGCTCCATGGAAGGGAGCGCATCAGCTGGGGAAGAGGAGAGCGGGGGTGGGGAAAGCGCCGCGCTCCCTTTGCAAGCTCCCTGCGGTTTCGGCTCCTCCTTGTGCTTCAGTTTGCCCGGGGCGGGGGCCCGGAGCAGCCTCCTCCTGCAGCCGGGTGGTGAAGAGCCAGTGGGAGATTAACAAGGCGCATCTGAGTCCGAGGCGGGAGGAGACGACATCGCCCGGCCGCTGCCCGGCACTTACTGTCCCCAGGCTGGAGTGCAGCCCTGGAGCCCGCAGCAGCCGGTCTCGGAGGAGCCGGACCTGGTGATCGAAGTGTCCGGCCGGCGGATCCAAGCCCACAAGTCGGTGCTGGCGGCCAAGAGCGACTATTTCCCGCGTGCTCGTCCCCGGACATCCTGCGGGTGAAGGGGGTGAGCTACGGGGCGCTGCGCCTGCTCATCGACACAGCTGGCATGGGCGACGTGCGCCACGACAACCTGCCCGAGGTGGTGAGCGGCGCCCGCGTGCTGCAGATGCCCTGCGCCCTGCACTGCGCGGCTGAGGCCATGCGGGCCCCGCTGCGCCTCCACAACTGCTACCAGCCGCTGTGCCGCCCCTGGGAATGGGCCGCCCCAAGCAGGTGCTTGTTTTGCTGGTGCCTAGAGCCGGTCCTGTAGACTAGGAAGGAGTCTAGACTGTGAAAGAAGCTATTGGAACATCTCTGAGGGGGAGATTTACCTGTATTCCGTTTCTTAATGTATTAGGCTCAGACTTGCGTGTTTTGTTTTGTTTTGCTGGGTGACTTACTTTGTTCTGTCTGTTATTACTTGGAACCACTTAACTCCTACTTTGTATACTTAATAAAATCACTTTTGTTTATTAATTGACCCAGAGTAAGTGATTAATACCTGGGGGAGCAAACAGCTGTGCATATCTCTCTATCAGTGTTATAGACGGCGGACAATTTATGAGTTTACCCCGTATAAGCTTTATACAGAGTAAGATGAATTTATTTGGGGTTTGGATCCCATTGGGAGCTGGGTGTCTGGGTGCTGGAGATAGGTGACCTACTGAGCAGTTTTTGGTTATAGCCTGCAGCTTTGGGGGTGTGGTTCAGACCCTGGGTCTGTGTTGCAGCAGGCTAGCGCGTCTGGCTCAACAAGGCAGGGTTCTGGAGTCCCAAGCTGGCAGGGAAAACGGGCTCAAAGGTAATTTCAGCACGTCAGGTGACAGTGTGACAGTGTACCCCATAAGGCTTTATGGGGGGGTGCTTATAAATGTATGTAGGACATAACTGGAATATGTTTTGTGCTGCCTGTGCCAGTTAACATATCTCCGTAAAGGTTATGGTCTACTATATCTATTCATCCTATTTGTACATATATATCATTTTCTACTTGAGGTTAAGAATATGGGCTGTATACTTGCTTGGTTTCTAAGTAAGCTTGGTGAGGCATTTGGTCAGCTTCTTTAGGAAGGAATTCGCCAGGTTAAGTACCTGATCAGGAAACACTTGGGGAACAATGCATCTTGGAATGCTCCAATCCACATAAGAAGTCTTCCTGGAGACATGCAAGATACCATGTGGACAATGGCGTCGGCCTGTAAAGACTGAGTCATGCAGGGATATGTGACTTGCCCAGGTGACTCCAGAACTCCATCTTGGAGCTGGACTTTGCATAGGAGTGAGGAGGGGGGTCTCCACCCACAAGAGAGAGTCTATTTAAACCCGTGGGAGACCCCTCCATTTTGTCTTCAGCTGGCTAAAGAAGGAGCCTCTCCACCCTCCCAGGATACTTGAAGGAAACTGGAACAAAGGACAGTAACTACAGGGGGTGTGAGTGATTGCTGGACCCAGGCTAAAAGGAGATTAGCTTGTAAAAGGGAGCATTCTGGAACTGGTGAGGATCTTATCTGTATTTAGTTTGATTAGACATAGATTTGCGCATTTTATTTTATTTTGCTTGGTGACTTACTTTGTTCTGTCTCTTACTACTTGGAACCACTTAAATCCTAGTCTCTGCATTTAATAAAATCACTTTTTCCTTATTAATTAACTCAGAGTATGTATTAATACCTGGGGGAGCAAACAACTGTGCATATCTCTCAATCAGTGTTATAGAGGGCGAACAATTTATGAGTTTGCCCTGCATAAGCTTTATGCAGGGTAAAACGGATTTATTTGGGTTTAGACCCCATTGGGAGTTGAGCATCTGAGTGCTAGAGACAAGCACACTTCTGTGAGCTGTTTTCAGGTAAACTTGCAGCTCTGGGACAAGTGATTCAGACCCTGGGTCTGTGTTGGAGCAGACGGGAGTGTCTGGCCTGGCAAGACAGGGTGCTGGAGTCCTGACCTGGCAGGGAAAACAGGAATAAAAGTAGTCTTGGCACATCAGGTGGCAGCTCCCAAGGGGGTTTCTGTGATCCAACCCGTCACAGACAGTCCCAAAGGGGTCTCTGTGACCAAACCCGTCACAGGCCCCATGTCCCCTTCCCCAGCCCATCCCCGGGGCAGTGGGTCTGCGCAGCTCAGGGCCTGGGGCAGAACTCACAGGGGTTGACAGCTGAGCGAAGTTTCCCACTCCAACCTCAGGATGTTGTGAAAGGGGCGGGGGGGGAGCCAACCAGCCCCCCAGAAAGGGGAGGGGGCAAGATCACAGGGACAGAGCTCAAGAGAAACTGCCCCCCCGGCAGATACCTCAGCTCCGGCTCCCCAGCTGATTTGCCCTTCACGTCCCATCCCCCCCCCGACATTCACAGATTGGGCGCCTCAGCCCCCTGATCTGCCACCTTTCCTGTGTCCCTTCCCCCAATCACGTCTCCCCAACCCCACCCCCGTCCCATGTCCCTGGCTGTCCCCACAGCCTGTAGTTCCCTCACATCCCCCCCTTCAGCTCCCCGCCCTCCTAGTTCTGCCCCATCCCGTGTCCCTTCACCCCCTCATGCCCCACATCCCATCCCCTGTTCTCCCCCCTCCCCGTCCCCTCACGCCCCCAACCTCCCCATTGTAGGGAAGGGACCCCTGGTTGCCCTCAGTTAACATGGCCGCCCCATCGTGTAGTAGGATTTATTGTTTGCATTTTGTATAATTTAGAATGAAGGATAAAGAATCATAAATTAAGAATGTAGCATGTATTAAATGTATTGATGTATGATTTGATTATATTTTGCTAGCCATTCTTTTTGAGTAGCAGAAAGGAATGGCCTAGCAGCCATTGGTAGAGATGCATCAGCCAGATTTTTTGTGTGTGTTTGGACTGATTTTAAGGCAGTAACATTGCAATTTGCTGTTTTTGTTTAAAATGTTCTGTGTACATTCATTCTGTTTTGTGTGTGAATGCGGAACGTGTGTGTTAAGAGATAAGTGTGAAGGCCATTGCTGAACCAGATGGTCTAGGGAGGAACTGGAGACAGACGCTGCAACACGCCCCTATTAAAATATCCGAGGAAGGCAAATTGATGACTCTAAAAATAAGACAGGCACCTATCAATGGGGACAAAGTAGCTGTGATTAAAACTAGCCTGGGGTAACTCCCTAAAAAAAATTAATAAAAAAACAAGATCAAGGATGAGAAGGACAATTTAACTCGTCAAACAACAATTGATTACAGAATGACAGTGCAAAACGTATTGGTCCCAATAAAAAAAAATCACTCTATAAACAGGGGGCCTTCCCCTAAAACTTTGGGTTCGTCCTGCCAAGACTTCCCCGGAGCATCATGTTGCGACCGACGGAACCCAGTTCCTCCCTACCCGTGATCAATCTAGCTGGCCACTAGATTGATCCGGACTCTGGACTGGTAACTATAACATCGACTGGGGGGAGTGTGTGTGTGTGTGTGTGTGTGTGTGTGTGTGTGTGTGTGTGTGTGATTGGATGCATATGCTAATTGTTGTATCTTCAATAAATGCGACATATTGCCTTTTCCCCTGAAAAAAATCCCGTGTGCTTCTTAGAAGCATAACGGGGCCAGCACAGTCACTGCGCTTCATCCCGGCCGCACGGCCCCAGTGACAAGGCCGATACAGGGGCCTGCAAGGAAAGAGTCTCCTGGATGCTTTTCCCCAAAATCCAAGAGAGAGCTGGGCTAGTGACACAAGAGACACAGGGCCCCCCACTCCTCAGCAGGGCAATGGCACGGATCCATCTGCAAGGAGCCCGTGGAGGGGTGGCTGGGGCAGGGCAAGGAGAGGCCGAGGGGACCTAGAGGCCAATTGCATTTTATCTCCATCAGCTGGGGAAGGAGAAACCAGTTCAGTGGGGAATGATCACAAGTGAATCAGAGTTCGCTGGTGTAGCAGGAACTGCTGGGTAGGGTCACACTGGGAACTATTGCTGAGCTCACCTGAACAGTAACTACCATTGGCTGAATTAAACCCACTTCCTGGGCAACGATTTACATTCATGGAGCACCAGGATCTGGAGTTAGAGTGTATAAGGCGCTAGGCCAGAACCCCTCTGCCCGGACAGGCAGGGAGCAGGGAGCCGGGCTGGGTCCTAGCAGGAGCCGGGTGCGGCGCGGGCGGCACATTCCGAGGGTGGGAACTGGCTGCTGGGGGCTCTGGGGCAGGACTCACCTCGGTGTGAGACTCTCCCCGGCGTGAGGTGAGGCAGCTGGCGGCTCTGGCGGTATCCTTTGTTGCCCCCCCATAAGGTGCATTCTTCCCCCACACACAGAGCACCCCCCGTCCCCGCAGAGCACCCCCTCTCTCCCCCTGGTGGA
Organism: Actinemys pallida; assembly: GCA_023634205.1. Classification (NCBI taxonomy): domain Eukaryota; kingdom Metazoa; phylum Chordata; order Testudines; family Emydidae; genus Actinemys; species Actinemys pallida. Next base: position 2,279,339 of record JALMGD010000024.1, read on the forward strand.
ACACCTCCCTCCCCCCCATGGAGCACCCCCCCTACCCCTCCACCCTGCAGAACACAAACTCCCCTGCAAAGCACCCCCTCTCCCCCACCCTCCAGCAGGGTTGGTGGAGGAGGTGCTGCTCGGGCTGGCTGAGTGGGAGGAAGTGAAAGTGACTCACTCACCCGGGTGCCAGCCCAGCAGCAGGGGCTGGTTTGTATCACGCGCACACAGCTGGCTGGGCTGGGGAGCGCGTCTCTCCCCCGGCGGGCCGCGATCCATCCGATCCGGGGGGAGCCGCGTGGGGCAGGAGGAGCTGCCGCGGGTCCCCGTCCCCGAGATCAGATGCTGCGCTAACTTCACCATGGTCCGTGGTGCCTGGTACGTGTGACCTGACCTGAGGGTTTGCTGCTGCTGTTGCCATTCTGCACCCCAAGAGGTGGATTTTGGGGTCCTGCAGTTTTCCACCGATCTCCTCCTCGACTGCAGCTGTGGGACCAGCAGGCCGGGGGTGAGCCAAGCATGAAAGCGGGACCGTGTTGCCATTTAGAGCGTCATGTAACAACTTTGTTTGCCAAAACTGCTGGCTAACAATCCTGAATCCAATTTCAATATTTGAAAAAAAATCAATATCTGAGCCCAAACCAGAAAATTAAGTGGTTGACAATTATTCATGACAGGTTTGGTTTGGGGCAGGGAGGGAGCCAGTTTTCATCAGAGAAACAAAAAATGTTGAGGGGCTTTCCTTTTATTTTATTTTTTTTGTGGTTACAGACTAACACGGCTGCTACTCTGAAACCTTTCCTCTAGCCATTACTGTTAAGCATATTACAGTTGTGGAGGGCTCTATTTATCTCCTGACTAGTGTGTAGAGTGACCATATGTTGTACTAAGATTCTCTTGCTTTTTTTCCCCCAGTGAGTCAGGATAGCTTTTGCCAGCCCAGAGCTTGGGGAGCCAATGTCTTCAGTTTTCACAATGTTTTGTCCAACTTTCATGAAGTAAATACATGGTTAATATGAGTTAAAAAGGCCAGGTACACTTCCTTGTGAAGAATCTGTGCAGCAGATCATGCTAGAGCTGTGAAAATGTCCGTTTAGAGGCACTGATTTATCATAAAAACAACAAGGAGTCTGGTGGCACCTTAAAGACTGACAGATGGGCGGGTCTGATATGGTGCTATATTGGCAGCTGTAGCTCCCTGTATTCCTGAAGATTTCATCACATGACATAATCTTTAATTAAAGATTAATCTATAATTCCTGAGATCTCCAGACCGATCCTGGAGGGTTGGCAACCCTAGGATGTGCATTATTCATCTGTCCCGCATCATTTTATTTTTCCCCACAGAAAATACATTTTCCCAAGAAGTGCTGCACTTCTGCCTTTTGCCCACCAGAGGCCGCTGTGACACCACAGCAGCCAGCAGCATGAACACAGCCCGCTGTTCTTGAGCCACAGCAGCCCCTGGTGGGCAAAAGGCGGAACTGCAGCACTTCTGGGGCAGAATGTATTTTCTGTGGGGAAAAAAATTCTCTGCCTGACCTGTGCTGCAGAATTCCCCCAGGAGCAGTAGTTCATCACAGCACCTGCCCACAGAGCCCAGTTAGGGCAGAGTGGGGCACCCAGGGCTGCTGGGGGGTCACAGACTGGGGCTCAGGAGCTAGTGGGGTGACAGTGTTGAGTCTGGGGATGGGGGAGGAGGCTGCAGGGACACATGGGGACGGGGTTTGCGGGGACGGGGCTGATGTGCCTGACTGAATGGGGGAGGCTTGAGGTCACCCAGGGTCTTCCCAGCCCCCTAACAATTCCCCACTCCAAAAAAAAAAAAAACCTTCTCCCACTCACACTCCCTACCCCTCAGGTTCACTCCCAGGACCCTTCCCTCTCCCTCAGCTCCCCCATTACCCCTGACTCCCCCAAGCCTTTGCACTGCTTCTGACAGGTGCAGGAAATACAGTTCTGTCATGTGATTTAAATGAATTACTCAACGTTCTGTGTTAATATGCCTAGTAAGGAATCTATTTTTTTTAAAAAATCAGCATTTTTTTTTTTGGTCTCTATTGTTACAGACACACTCGCTGACAGATATTTTGAAATAAATGACCAAAATAATTGAAACTGGCAGGATTATACTGTGTTATTTTGACAAATAAAATATGCAGAATTTTCAAATATTGTGTGCAGAATTTTTCATTTTTTGGCGCAGAATTCCCCCAGGAGTAGGAATCCAAGGGAAACCTGTGGGCTGGGTTCTGACCTCAGCCCCCCAGGGTCAAACCAGAGTAACCCTGAGCGCCAAGTTCTGGTCTCAGTCCTCCATGGTCAATACAAGGAGGTTGAACTGAGTTTTGAGGAGAAAGTTTTGGGGTCAGCTCCTCTTGTTCCCCCTCCCCCCCTTCACCATCCTTAACACTAAAGTTTCCCCAGGCCCACAGATACTCACTTCCAGACACCCTGCTCCACCCGGCGGCCACCAGAATGGAAAGGAGACGGCTCGTTAGGGGCCAGATCCCAGAGCAACTGGATCCTACACCCTGGTATCACACACATGCCCTGGTCTCATATCCTCCCCACCCCCAGGGACACACGCCCTCGTCTCACATTCCTGCCCCCCATAGGCACACTCCCCGGTCTCAGATCCCCCCAATGGGCACACACCCTGGCTGTCTATGATACTCACCGAGGAGGGGGACGGTGAGAGCAGATGCCATGATGAGGCAGTGAGGGGCCCCTCAGCGCTGCCTTTAACGCCCCGGTGCCCAGCTCCGCCAAGCCCCAAATAAGGAACTCAGCTGGTGGCTCCAGCTACAGGAAGCCAACAATGTCTCATTTCTTCCAGCGTTCATCACACCTTGTCTCTAATGTTCCGGCCAAAAGTAGTGCAGCCAAATTAAGCAGAGGTATCTGCAAAACCCAGGAAACCCAGGCAAAGTGCCATGCAGCTCACAGCTTGTTGTGTCTCTGTGGGATGGGAGGACAAGCCACTTTCAATGTACCCTGCAGCCTGGAGGAAGGTGCACCAGCTGGAAGCCAGGAGGCCACAGGGTCGGGTCTTCAATCTTCGACTGACCACTATTTCCATGCAGATTCCCCTGCCCCTGCTTTATTGCATTCTGGGTTCAAACATGGCTGGTGACCCATGAAGGTAAAATTAGTACGTGATCACAAAATTTAAGGATGGCATCGTAATGCATGTGCACAAGGGGGCAGAGTTAAGGGTGTTCGGGAAACCTGAACTGTGATTCTGGAGGGTTTGACTCTGCAGCCTTCCTGCTCAGCTTGCAAACCTGCCAACATTTGACAGGAGCCGTGGCACCGTGTGAGGAGTGGGGGCGATGGGGAATTCCTGGGTTTGCTGCTGCTTGCACCATAACTCAGCAGTGATGGCGGCTTTACACTGTAACGTCTGGTTCTAAGGGGCTTTTCTCAGCATGTGAATTAAATAGACCAGGTTCAAAAGAAAAAGAGAAATTCCATCCCGGGTCCCCCGTGCGTCTGTGGCAGGTTGCTCCCCCGCCCCCGGGGTGCCACACGATGTACTAGGGTACCACTGAACCCGCCTATTCCACCAGCCTGGGCTCCGTCACACTGTCCTGCTAAGCCAGGCCCTCAAACCTTCCCCAGCACACACAGGTAGGGACACCCCCAGCTGCAGAAAGACACAGACACTGAAACCAGCTTGGCATGCGAAGCCTTCAGCTCAGGAGCTGCCCAGGACTCAAGTAAACCCCCCCTCTGGAAGTTATACTGTCTTGTGCTGCACAGAGAACTGTACAGTGTAAGCGCATGAAATTCGCTCCCTCCCGCAATGGGAGGAAGATCTGCACAGCTTTTTGCCCCCATTTAAGAATTCCACAAACTGGTTTTAGAGAAAACAAAAACAAGTTTATTAGCTGCAAAAGACAGATTTTAAGTGATGATAAGGGACAGCCAACAGACCAAAGCAGATCACCCAGCAAATAAAACCAAACCGCAATATAAGCTTAGATCAGGGGTTCCCAAACTTGGTTCGCGGCTTGTTGAGGGTAAGCCCCCGGTGGGCCGCGAGATGCTTCGTTTACCTCAGCATCCGCAGGGACAGCCACTCCCAGCTCTCAGTGGCCGAGGCTACATTATTATTTTTTATTTTAAATTATATAAAATACAAACATAACATTTTACTACCACAGCCCGGCAAACCCCCCAGTGACCTCTGGGACCGGCTGTTACAGACACAGCAGAGCAGGAACCAGGGGAGCCGTGACAGGCGCCGTGTGAAACGAGGGGTTTGTTCCAGCCACGGCCCATTTCGCTGGAGCGAGTCTCTAGCTGGAAAATCCCCCGGGTTCGGGCGTCTCCCCGTTGGCCCCAGAGACACTAGCGACTGTCCTGGGGGGCAGAGGAGCCAGCGGAGCTGGGCTGGAGCCGGCGTCACCGCGGCTGCTGTTAAAATCCGACCCCATTTCCTCCTGGGTCGGGGGTTCAGCCGGGGGAGGAGTGATGGCATCACGGTCCCTCTCTCCGGCTGCTCTGCTCAGGACGCCTCCACGGAGCAGGGTCCAGAAGGCCCGGGGGGCCCAGGAGACAGGGGTGCCTGCCACGACGGTGAAGCGAGTCTCTTTCTTTAAGGCCCCAAAGAGTGGTGGGTGGCACAGCCCGTCCCCGCACTATTTTATCTACCAATGAGGCCTCGTTTCCAACACCCCAATTTTGGGTCCTATATTTCTGCTCCCCCACTTCTCCCGTGTCCCAGGCAGGCCCCAGCCCGGCCTGTGAGGTCTGTCCGGCGGCCGCTCGGGTTGGACTAATCCCGTCTTTCTGTCTCGCCAACTTTCCCCCCAACGTTCATTCATCCAGGTTCTCGTGACGCTGCCTGAACTTCTCACTCACCTTCATCGGCTGAACCCACCACGAGGGGACATTTGGAGGCTCCGGTATCACAGACCCCCTGGGGTGGGGAGATTTGGGGGCAGGGGAGAAGGAAGCTCTGGGGGTTTGTACAATAGAAATACAGGGTGGGGGAAGTCTAGGGAGAAAGAGGAAAGAGAAAAGGGGCTGGAGCACCCCACTGCAGAGAGAGGAGGGGGACAGACACCTGGGGGGCAGTAAATGCCATTATTCAAGCACCAGGGCCAGACACAGCATCCCCACACACACAGGGGCCGAGGGCTCTGTCTCGGGGGGCTGTGGGGGCTGGGATTCTGCGGGATGTGGGGGGCTGGCTCAGGGCTGGTGGTCCTGGGGGATTTAACGACCCAGCCGCCAGTTGGGAAAGCGCTAGGGCCAAATGCACCCTGCCCAGTGCGGCTCTGGGTGGACGGGGGACAATGCGGGTGTGTGAGGGGGAGGCTGTAACTGGGGGCGGCCGGTTTAGACTCGATGAGGACCCGAGGCAGGAGCTGGCTGCGAAGTGGCAGGCGTGTGGGGTGACCGTGGCTGTGAAATGCCCGGTGCCCAGCCCTAAGGAAAGGGAGAGGGTGGTGCTGGGAATCAGGCCCGGAAGGGGTTGTCATCGAGTGCCCAGCCCGCCAGTGCTCTGGGCTCCTCGCAGACGCATTTGGGGTCCTCCCGCCTCTGGCAGCCATGGGTAGAGACCGTGGGTAGAGACCGGCCCGGCTGGGCCAGCGACTGGTAAGCAGTGCGGGCGGGAGGGATTCTCTGAGACAGGGGTGTTTGGGGGCAGGAGGTTTTGTGCCGGCGTCTCAGCCCCCAGAAGAGGCAGCGGCTCATCGCCCTGGGAGATTCTCTTCCCTGCACAGCCGGATCCAGGCTCCTGGGGATGCAGAGAGACGGCGGGTTAGGGGGGCCGGTGTCACCCTGGGCCCAGCCCCTGGGGGGAGCAGGGGCACAGAAGGGGGGGTCACCTCACCTAGGGTGCCCCCCTTGGGCGGCTGTAATAGGCCTCAGCCAGGATCAGCCCCAGGACGAGCAGGACTGCAGCACCCAGCCCCAGGCGGGCGATGTTGGCGTGGGTGAAATCCGGGGGGGCTGCTGCGGGGGGAAGGGAAGAGTCACTCGGCGGCTCGGACCGGGAAATCAGCAGCAGGCGCTGCCCCAGTAGTGGAGCCCTCAACCCCCCCATCCGGCAGGTCTGGCCCAGCCCCCCACTGGGGGTCTCCCAGACACTGTGGCTCTGGGGCCTCCCTGGGGCTGGAAACCCTCAGGGGAGACTGCGTCCTGCTGCCCCGGTGGCTGAACCTCAGCTTCCCCGGTGAAGGGGGCTCCCATGTGGACGAACTGCCCCCGAGACACCCGGCACCCCAGGACTGGGCCAGGGGATGGGGACAATCAGAGCCTCAGGGTCTTAGCCCCCCAGAACAGGGAACCACCCCAGATCCTGTCCCCACAGGACCCTTCTGTCCATCCCTACAGGTACCTCTGCTCCGGCCTGTCTGCTGTGCAGTGAGCCCAGTCCCAGGGTATCTCAGCTGCTGACAAACATAGCCAGGCAGTACGGGCTGGGGGAGGCTGGTACATCACCTGCTGCCCCCCAGACTTGAGTGCTGCCTGTGACGAAGTGGGGGGTTTTCTTGTTTTCTGTGGAGTTTCAATGGTTTGCATGCGGAGGGGGTGGGACTCAGTTTCCCTGGGTGTTACTGGTTTAACGAGGTGAGGGGAGAGGGAGTGTGTTTTGCAGAGGACCGGAGAGAGGACTCGGGGACCCAGCCAATGGCCGGGAGGATGGATACCCCAGCGACTGGTGACCTGGCAACCTGGTGACCCGGAGGCCCAGCTCAGGAGTTGCAGCCGGTTCTGGCCAGTGGGAGGACAATGGGCTGCAGAGTGAGGACCCAGTGACCTAACCAGCTGGTTCCAGCCAGAGGACAGAAGCGAGGAGAGGAGGCCCCAGTTTACAACCCTGTTTACCTGGAGAGAAGACAATGGATAGAGGCGGGGCTTGGGGCCGGGGATCTCAGATGCCCAGCTGCGAGCAGGGGGGCTCGGGGCTGGAGAGGGGGAGCAGGCAGAGCCCACCTGGATGCAGAGAGACTGGGATGTGCTGGGCTGAGAGAGGCCAGGCCTGAGGCCCTGAGAGTTTCCTGTGCTGGGTTCAAGGCTCAATAAACCCTCCTGTTTCATGCTGGCTGAGAGTCACTCCGGTCTAGAGAACAGGGTGGCATCAACCCCTTTGGGGGTGGAGGCCCGGGGGGTCCAGAGTGAGTGGACTCCCCGAGGGGGCCCACGGCGAGAAACAGGTGTGCTAGGGCTCCGAGAGGTGCGGATCCAGGAGGTGGAGGGGCCTGACCCCGAGAGAGAGTGGATCCCCGAGAAGGGCTGTCTCACTGAAAGGGGCACCCCCCGCGGCCCGCACGGGGCCAAGAGTGGGCACGATCTGTGAGTCTGTGACACTGCCCAGGGCCCTGGGGACCAGGGCGCAGCCGGAGGCAGCAGAACATCCATTGTGGGGAAGGTCAGGGAGTCCCCTGAGACCCCAGTGCAGGGAGGGGAAGCAAGAACAGAGGGAATTCTGAGTAATGCTCACTCCTCTTGCCAGGGGGATGTCATGTGGCCCAAGAAAGGGGGTTATTGCTCCAGGACTCTGGCACCCAGCTGGGCCTAATTTCACAGCCCAGCCCCCCAGATCCTGCCCCTCCCCTGGCATCCCCCAGCAAATTCCAGGCTGCAACCTGCAGGGCAGGAGGCATCGGGGGAGCTGGCGGTCTGGGGCTGCCCCTCCCCATAATGTCTGGGCCTCACCCACCCAGAGTCACTGTCCCCGTCCCGCACAACCAGCCCCAACGCCTGGGCACCACGACCTGTTTCCACGGCTGGTTCAATGGCAGCTTTCACCCCCACCCCTGCCTGGCCCCTGTACCTGGCCCCACACTGCCCAGGCGGGTGGTAGCTGAGGCTCCAGGCTGGGTCGGGTCGGTTCCCCCTGTGGGAATAGAACCAGTGTCTGTCAGGGCGGGGGAGGAGGTGAAACAGAGACTCAGCGATTCCCCTCATGGACCCTGACTCCTCTCTAGGTCCCCAGAATGGGAACAAGCCGGGGTAGTATCCCCTGGGAAAAGCCCCCTTCTCTGCAGCTGCCCCAGGGGGCAGGAATCCCCCCCCAGCCCCGAATCTCCAACTGCTGCTGCTCCCCCCACATAGGGAACCCCCCAGTGACTCCGTCCCCGCTCCCCGGCTGGGCGTCCCCTGTGCTAGGTCAGGGCTCAGGGCAGAGCCTGGCTCTGAGCGTCCCATTGGCACCGAGCCCCCGTGAGGGTCTGGCTGGGGGTGGGGCTGGGAACAGGAACGCCGAGCTGGGCCCCTCACCTCTCAGCACCAGCTCCACGGGGTCGCTGGGGTACGACACGGCGAACGGCTCCGAGCTGCTGTGATAGGAGCAGCTGTAGCTCCCGCCGTGCTCCCGGCTCACGTTGCTGATGGGAAACACAGCCCCAAACCCGTCCAAATCCACAGGTGGGAAATGGCGTCCCTCTTTATTCAGCACGAATCGCACGCCCCGGTGCTGCCCCCGACACCAGACAGTCATGGCTCCCCCCAGGGAGACCCCCCCCCGCTGGGTCTCAGGGCGATGTTGGGTTTGGGGTAGCTGGGCTCTGCAGTGGGAAGCAGACAGGCCGTGAGACGCAGGCCCCGTCACTCAGTCCTGGGGCCCGTCCTCACCACAGGCCTCAGGGGTGGGTCAGACCCGGCGGCCCTGGGGACGGGATCCTGGATGCCTTTCCATAGGGGCCAGAGTTTCCTCTGAGCCCTGGGCTAACAGCATGAGTCATGGAGCAACCCCAGCCCCTGGGGGCCCAAAGCTCTGCTCCCCAGCGTGTGACAGGCCAGTCCAGCCTCCGGGGTCCATTCACTCCCTGGCTTCTCTGTTGGGAGGGCTGGGAGCCAGGACTTCTGAGTTCTCTCCCCGGCTCTAGGGCGGGAGTGGGGTCTAGTGGGGAGAGCAGGGAGGATGGGGCCAGCACCTGTGCACAGCACCAACACTGACTTGTAGGGGACTGTGCAAGTCTCAACTATACACTGAGGTTTATAACCTTCAGCAATGCCCATCACCCCCTAACTGATGTGTTGTCTGGAAAAGGCCCCCCCGCTCCTTAGCTCCCCCTGGGGGCAGGGATCCCTCCTTCCTCTGCCCCAAATCTCCAGTGGCTGCTTCTCCCCACTGGCTGGGGAACCTCCCAGTGACTCCGTCCCCGCTCCCCGGCCAGGCGTCCCCTCTGCTGGGCCCAGGGCTCAGGGCAGAGCCTGGCTCTGAGCGTCCCATCGTGCAGAGACCCCCTGTGGGTCTGGCTGGGTGTGGGGCTGGGAGCCGGGCCCCTGAGCCGGGCCCCTCACCTCCTACAATGATCCTGACGGGGTCGCTGAGATACGACCAGCGATTCTGATCCATTATGGAGCGATAGTCGCAGGTGTAGCTCCCTCCATCTTCCCGGCTGACACTGACGATGGGAAATTCAGCAATGTTCCCTTCAGGTACCACCGTCCGCACCCGCCAGCTTTGTCCAGCTTTACACAGAAAGAACTCCATGCCCGGGTACAAACCCTCACAGCGGATGGTGACGCTTCCCCCAATTGCCACCACCCTGCTGGGTCTCACCCAGACGGTGGGTTTGAGAAATTCTCGCCCTGCTTTCAAGAAGAGACAGGAGTTAAACAGGGGAGACACAGCCCCCCGCCTCCCCCCACCTCAATTCAGTCCATCCGTCATTCGGCCTCTCTAGGAGTCAGTCCCCTACCAGGGTTGGCACTGCTGCCCATGGGGCTTGGGGGCAGGGGGTTCACCCAGACGTAGTTCAGGACCCGACTGCATGAGAGATCACCTGACCCCCACCCGGACTCATCACAGGCCAGCCAGGGAGCCTGACCAGTGGGCCCCCTGAAGTTCTGCCCCCGCCCCGGGGTTGGAAATAGAGTCTGTGACCGGTGGGAGTCGCCCAAGACCCACCTTTCCCCAGACCTTGGGAACGGGGGGGCTGTGAGTGCAGGGGAGGGAGCTGTTGGGGGTGGATCTGGGGACGGGGGCGGATCTGGGGGGTTCTGAGCTCACAGGGGAGTTTGGGTTGAGGTTTGGGGAAGGTTCAGGGCTCAGTTCCTCTTTTCCCCACCCCATGCATCCCCTCCCCCGTGCTTGATGTTACCTTCTTCGTCTTCCCCACAGACTGATACTCACCTCCCCACACCCCGCTGTGCCCAGCCAGCCAGCAGCCTGGAGAGGAGACGCTCGTTAGTGACTAGATCCCAGAGTAACTGGATCCTACACCCTGGTCTCACATCCGCCCCCCTCATGGGCACACGACCTGGTCTCAGATCTGCACCCCATGGGCACCTACCCCGGTCTCAGATTCCCCCCCCCACACACACACACACCAATGGGCACATGCCCTGGTCTCTGTTCCCCCCCACATGGACACACGCCCTGGTCTCAGATTCCGCCCCCCCCCCCCCCCCCAAACGGACACACACCCTGGCTTTATCCGATACTCACCAAGGAAGAGAACGGTGAGAGCAAACGCCATGATGGGGGCAGCGAGGGGCCCCTCAGCACTGCCACCAACACCCTGGAGCCCAGCTCCACCGAGCCCCAAATAAGGAACTCAGCTGGTGGCTCCAGCTACAGGAAGTCCACAATGTCTCATCTCTTCCTGCGTCCATCACACCTTGTGCCTAATCTGTAGATGAAATCTAGTGTGATCAACGCAAGCAGAGGTCCCTGCGAAACCCTGGGCCCATCAGCCTGGCCAAGCATCATGCAGCTCCCAGCTTGTCTATGTCTCTGTGGGGAGGGGGAAGACGTCATCCTCAGCGTACCCTGCAGCATTGGGGAAGGTGCATCGGGCTGGGAGCCAGGAGACCAAAGGGTCTTGTCTTCAATTTTCGACTGACCACTACAGTAGAACCTCAGAGTTATGAACTGACCAATCAGCCACACCCCCTCATTTGGAACTGGAAGTGAGCGATCAGACGGCAGCAGAGATAACTTGGGGGGGGGGGGGGAAAGCAAATACAGAACAGTTCTGTATTAAACAAAAACTGCTAAAAAAAAGTAAGGGAAAGTTTAAAAAGAAAGCTTTGACACGGGAAGGAAACTGTTTCTGTGCTTGTTTCATTTAAATTAAGATGGTTAAAAGCAGCACTTTTCTTCGTCCTCTCTGCCCCGTCCTGTCTCCTATCAAAATCCCCAGCCCGCACCAACCTCGGCCCATCTACCCCCTGCAGCCTGTCTCCCCTCCAATCCTGTCTCCTCTCAAACCCCTTTCCCCACCACCATACACCGTCCTTGTGTTCATGGCTCATCCACACCCCTCACGGAAAGAATCCACTATCCCAGAGACTGCGTACAATGGAGATTGCTGGACCAATGGGGACTGCCTGATCCCCGGGTCGCAGCAAAGATCTTTCCAGCAAACTGGAAAAAAATATAAAAGAGGGGAAGGGACATAATCCCTGGGCTTCTCTTCCCCACAACGCAACACCTGGAGGAACATCTGGAGGACAAAGACTTTGAAGTGGGGAAGGGTGGTCCCAGGCTGGGATGGAGTCCAGTCTGTGTGTTGATGTAAGGGGGCTGTTATCCCCTTACTAACATTCACTGGGGGTGTTTTGGTCGCTAGCTCCCAGTACCAAAAGGGGGAGGGTCGATGGGAAATCAGGACCCTGAGACTGACAGTCCCCAGGGGCAATGGGGAGAGGCCAACGCTCCAGGTCAGCCTGATTGACAGGCCGGGCAGGCTAATCAGGGAGTCAGGAGGCCAGGGGGGTCCCGTCCCGTGTGAGCTGGAATTGCCTGGGGCAGACAGAGTGGGGCCGAGCTAAGGAGAGAGCAGGGGGCCAAGGTAAGCTGCTGGAAGCAGAGCTGCAGCCCCAAAGGCAGAGCACAGCCCAGAGAGAGCAGCCCTGCCCTGGGAGGAGAGCTGCAGCAACCAGAGCCGGGGGGTCAGACAAGCAGCCCAGCGAGCTGGAGGCAGAGCAGCAGAGTGGAGCTGGAGCTGGGGCTGGAGCAGTCTGGAGCTGGGTGCGGTGAGCAGCTGGGGAGAGTGAGGGGGGACCCTGGGCAGTGGGCCCAGCGCACGGAGACACCCCCAGCCAAGAGGCTCTGCAGGCCAGACTTGGAGGGGGATCGTAACCCTGACAGGGCAGGGGCGACGCTGGGAAGAAGGGTCCTGCCACCTACAGCCACAGCAAGTGTCTGACCCGCAGCATCTCTGCAGCACAGCCAGGGCCTCAGCAGGAGACCTGGGACCTACAAGGAACAGACTGTGAACTGCCCTGACGTTCCAGAGACACTGTTTGTGATGTTCCCGGCCACAGAGCGGGGTGACGTGTTTCCTTCAACCTTTCCCATTTTTCCTTATTCCTTTTTAAATTAATTGTTAATTAAATAAACTGTATTGCTTTAAATCATATGAAATGATCAGTGGGTCAGGGAAGCATCCGGTGCAAAGAGAGTGCCCCGGAGTGGGGACACCCTCGCCCCTGTCCTAAGTGACCACGACAAGACTGGGGGTCGAGCCCCCAGGGATCCAGGGCCCAGCCTTGCCGGGGTTACGAGGACTCTGCCGCATGGGAGGGAGGAAGAGGAGCCCTCGAGGTCAGGCAGGCCTCTGGGTAAAGGGAGTGGGAGCGAGGACTCAGATCCTTTCACTAGCCAATCCCACCGGGGCGGGTATAAGCCAGGAAAGTTCCCCACAATAGCGGGACCTTTCCCCCGCTTACATCTGGTAGAGAGTGGTGACACCCGCCCCCCCAACCACCCCACCATGATCCCCGACCCTATAGTGCAGACATACAGACCCCACTGTGACCCCTGGGCCTATAGTGCAGGTGAGCAGGCCACACCATGACCCTTGACCTCCAACATTTTACCTCAATTATGACCCCTGACACCCATAGAGAAGGAGGCGGGTGGTGGTGGTCGGGGACTCCCTCCTCAGGGGGACTGAGTCATCTATCTGCCGCCCCGACCGTGAAAACCGAGAGGTCTGCTGCTTGCCAGGAGCTAGGATACACTATGGGACGGAGAGACTGCCGAGACTCATTGAGCCCTCGGATCGCTACCCCTTCCTGCTTCTCCACGTGGGCACCAATGATACTGCCAAGAATGACCTTGAGCGGATCACTGCAGACTACGTGGCTCTGGGAAGAAGGATAAAGGAGTTTGAGGCGCAAGTGGTGTTCTCGTCCATCCTCCCTGTGCAAGGAAAAGGCCTGGGTAGAGACCGTCGAATCGTGGAAGTCAACGAATGGCTACGCAGGTGGTGTCAGAGAGAAGGCTTTGGATTCTTCGACCATGGGATGGTGTTCCAAGGAGGAGGAGTGCTAGGCAGAGACGGGCTCCACCTAATGAAGAGAGGGAAGAGCATCTTCGCAAGCAGGCTGGCTAACCTAGTGAGGAGGGCTTTAAACTAGGTTCCCCGGGGGAAGGAGACCAAAGCCCTGAGGTAAGTGGGGAAATGGGATACCGGGAGGAAGCACGAGCAGGAGAGTGCAAGAGGGGAGGACTCCTGTCTCAGACTGAGAAAGAGGGACGGTCGATGAGTTATCTTAAGGGCCTTTACACAAATGCAAGAAGCCTGGGAAACAAGCAGGGAGAACTGGAAGTCCTGGCACAGTCAGGGCACTATGATGCGATTGGAATAACAGAGACTTGGTGAGCTAACTCACATGACTGGAGTACTGTCATGGATGGATATAAACTGTTCAGGAAGGACAGGCAGGGCAGAAAAGGTGGGGGAGTTGCATTGTATGTAAGAGAGGGGTGTGACTGCTCAGAGCTCCGGTATGAAACTGCAGAAAAACCTGAGAGTCTCTGGATAAAGTTGAGAAGTGTGAGCAACAAGGGTGATGTCGTGGTCGGAGTCTGCTATAGACCACCAGACCAGGGGGATGAGGTGGACGAGGCTTTCTTCCGGCAACTAACAGAAGTTATTAGATCGCAGGCCCTGGTTCTCATGGGAGACTTTAATCACCCTGATATCTGCTGGGAGAGCAATACAGCGGTGCACAGACAATCCAGGAAGTTTTGAAAGTGTAGGGGACAATTTCCTGGTGCAAGTGCTGGAGGAACCAACTAGGGGCAGAGCTTTTCTTGACCTGCTGCTCACAAACAGGGAAGAATTAGTAGGGGAAGCAAAAGTGGATGGGAACCTGGGAGGCAGTGACCATGAGATGGTCGAGTTCAGGATCCTGACACAAGAAAGAAAGGAGAGCAGCAGAATACGGACCCTGGACTTCAGAAAAGCAGACTTGGACTCCCTCAGGGAACAGATGGGCAGGATCCCCTGGGAGAATAACATGAGGGGGAAAGGGGTCCAGGAGAGCTGGCTGTATTTTAAAGAATCCTTATTGCGGTTACAGGAACAAACCATCCCGATGAATATGGCAGGCGACCAGCTTGGCTAAACAGTGAAATCCTTGCTGATCTTAAACGCAAAAAAGAAGCTTACAAGAAGTGGAAGATTGGACAAATGACCAGGGAGGAGTATAAAAATATTGCTCAGGCATGCAGGAGTGAAATCAGGAAGGCCAAATCACACTTGGAGTTGCAGCTAGCAAGAGATGTTAAGAGTAACAAGAAGGGTTTCTTCAGGTATATTGGCAACAAGAAGAAAGTCAAGGAAAGTGTGGGACCCTTACTGAATGAGGGAGGCAACCTAGTGACCGAGGATGTGGAAAAAGCTAATGTACTCAATGCTTTTTTTGCCTCTGTCTTCACGAACAAGGTCAGCTCCCAGACTGCTGCACTGGGCAGCACAGTATGGGGAGAAGGTGACCAGCCCTCTGTGGAGAAAGAAGTGGTTCGGGACCATTTAGAAAAACTGGACGAGCACAAGTCCATGGGGCCGGATGCGCTGCATCCGAGGGTGCTAACGGAGTTGGTGGATGTGATTGCGGAGCCATTGGCCATTATCTTTGAAAACTCATGGCAATCGGGGGAGGTCCCGGATGACTGGAAAAAGGCTAATGTAGTGACCATCTTTAAAAAAGGGAAGAAGGAGGATCTGGGGAACTACAGGCCAGTCAGCCTCACCTCAGTCCCTGAAAAATCATGGAGAAGGTCCTCAAGGAATCAATTATGAAACACTTAGAGGAGAGGAAAGTGATCAGGAACAGTCAGCATGGATTCACCAAGGGGAAGTCGTGCCTGACTAACCTAATTGCCTTCTATGATGAGATAACTGGCTCTGTGGATGAGGGGAAAGCAGTGGATGTGTTATTCCTTGACTTTAGCAAAGCTTTTGATACGGTCTCCCACAGTATTCTTGACGCCAAGTTAAAGAAATAAGGGCTGGATGAATGGACTGCAAGGTGGATAGAAAGCTGGCTAGATCGTCGGGCTCAATGGGTAGTGATCAATGGCTCCATGTCTAGTTGGCAGCCGGTATCAAGCGGAGTGCCCCAAGGGTCGGTCCTGGGGCTGGTTTTGTTTAATATCTTTATTAATGATCTGGAGGATGGTGTGGACTGCACTCTCAGCAAGTTTGCAGATGACACTAAACTGGGAGGCGTGGTAGATACACTGGAGGGTAGGGATCGGATACAGAGGGACCTAGACAAATTAGAGGATTGGGCCAAAAAAAACCTGATGAGGTTCAACAAGGACAAGTGCAGAATGCTATGCACTGCTACAGACTAGGGACCGAATGGCTAGGTAGCAGTTCTGCAGAAAAGGACCTAGGGGTCACAGTGGACGAGAAGCTGGATATGAGTCAACAGTGTGCTCTTGTTGCCAAGAAGGCTAACGGCATTTTGGGCTGTATAAGTAGGGGCATTGCCAGCAGATCGAGGAACGTGATCGTTCCCCTTTATTCGACATTGGTGAGGCCTCATCTGGAGTACTGTGTCCAGTTTTGGGCCCCACACTACAAGAAGGATGTGGAAAAATTGGAAAGAGTCCAGCGGAGGGCAACAAAAATGATTAGGGGTCTGGAGCACATGGCTTATGAGGAGAGGCTGAGGGAACTGGGATTGTTTAGTCTCCAGAAGAGAAGAATGAGGGGGGGATTTGATAGCTGCTTTCAACTACCTGAAGGGGGGTTCCAAAGAGGACGGAGCTCGGCTGTTCTCAGTGGTGGCAGATGACAGAACAAGGAGCAATGGTCTCAAGTTGCAGTGGGGGAGGTCTAGGTTGGATGTTAGGAAACACTATTTCACTAGGAGGGTGGTGAAGCACTGGAATGCGTTACCTAGGGAGGTGGTGGAATCTCCTTCCTTGGAGGTTTTTAAGGCCCGGCTTGACAAAGCCCTGGCTGGGATGATTTAGTTGGGGTTGGTCCTGCTTTGAGCAGGGGGTTGGACTAGATGACCTCCTGAGGTCCCTTCCAACCCTGATATTCTATGATTCTATGATTCTGTTGTGACCCCCCACCATGACCCCTTACCCTATAGTAGTGGTGGACAGGCCCCATTGTGACCCTTGACTTCCATTGTGACCTCTGACCCCCATAGTGACCCCCCCAGACCTATTCTGCAGATGTACAGGCCCCAGCATGACCCCTGCCGGGCAGACGCCAAGCTGAGCCCAGGGTTCACTGATGCAGTGGTTGAAACAGGAGAAGCTGCCTGAGCCCCCATCCTTATTGGGGATCCCCCCAGGATCTGCCCCAGGATTCCCCCCAGCCTCTTAATGCCCACAATCCCCGGCGCTCACCGCCCCGAGAGCTCAACACGCTCTCCAAGG
Organism: Actinemys pallida; assembly: GCA_023634205.1. Lineage (NCBI taxonomy): Eukaryota > Metazoa > Chordata > Testudines > Emydidae > Actinemys > Actinemys pallida. Next base: position 2,295,927 of record JALMGD010000024.1, read on the forward strand.
GAGGGGCTGAGTCACCATCCCAATTGCACAGATGGGGAAACTGAGGCACTGAGCAAGGAGGGGACCTGGTCACAGTCCAGAGCTGGGAATAGAACCCAAGAGTCCTGAGGCCCAGCCCAGTGTTTGGTCCACTAGGGCACAGGACCCATGCAATTGACATGCACAGCAGGGCCCAGCCCCTCCAGCAGGGGGTGACAGGGACACACACACTCTCTCTCTCTCTCTCTCTCTCTGTTACTCCTGGGGGAATTCTGTGCATCTGCGGACATGTCGAATTTATCTGTCCTCCATAATTTTGTTTTTTCCCCACATAAAATACATTCTGCCCAAGAAGTGCTGCAGTTCCGCCTTTTGCCCACCAGGGGCCGCTGTGGCGCCAGAGCAGCCAGCAGCACAAACGGAGCACGCTGTTCTGGTGCCACAGCGGCCCCTGGGGGGGAAAGGCGGAACTGCAGCACTTCTGGGGCAGAATGTATTTTATGTGGGGAAAAATATTTTCTGCCTGCCCCGTGCTGCACAATTCCCCCAGGAGCAGAAGTTCATCACAGCACCTTCCCACAGAGCCAGGTGAGGGCAGAGTGGGGCACCCACGGCTGCTGGGGGGTCACAGACTGGGGCTCAGGAGCTAGTGGGGTGACAGCGTTGAGTCTGGGGATGGGGGCTGCAGGGCCACATGGCTGGGGATGGGGGTTGCGAGGACAGGGGCTGATGCCCCTGACTGAATGGGAGAGGCTTGGGTCACCCAGGCTCTGTATGGGGGAGGCTTCCCAGCTCCCTAGCAACCCCCCCCCCAAACCTTCTCCCACCCACACCTACCACCCTCCAGGTTCACTCCCAGGCTCCTTCCCTCTCCCTCAGCTCTGCCGTTACCCCTGACTCCCCCAAGCCTTTGCACTGCTTCTGACAGGTGCAGGAAATACAGTTCTGCCGTGTGATTTAAATGAATTACTCAACGTTCTGTGTTAATACGCCTAGTGAGGAATCTTTTTTTGGGGGGGTCTGTATTGTTACAGACACGCTCGCTGACAGATATTTTGAAATAACTGACCAAAATAATTGAAACTGGCAGGATTATATTGTGGTATTTTGACAAATAAAATATGCAGAATTTTCAAATATTGTGTGCAGTATTTTTCAATTTTTTGCACAGAATTTTTAAAATTTTTGTGCGGAATTCCCCAGTTATAAGAAGAGCAGGAACCAGGGGAACCATGGCAGGCGCCGTGTGAAACGAGGGGTTTGGTCCGGCCCCGGCCCCGTTCGCTGGAGCGAGTCTCTAGCCGGAAAATCCCCTGGGTTTGGGCATCTCCCCGCTGGCCCCGGAGATGCTAGCGACTGTCCTGGGGGGCAGAGAAGCCAGCAGAGCTAGGCTGGAGCCGGCGTCGCCGCGGCTGCTGTTAAAGTCCAACCCTGTTTCCTCCTGGGTTGGGGGTTGTGCCGGGGGAGGGGCGATGGCATCAGGGTCCCTGTCCAGGCATTGTCCAGTGTCCAGGCTGCTAGGCAAGATCACACCCAGGGACATGGGTTGGGAGGGGCAAAGGGATACGGGACCCCCACCCACTGGTGAAGGATAGTTGAGTCTTCTTGTGCCCCTGCCTTGGGGCTGCATTGGAGCCAGCACCCCCCAGAGGGGAGAGACCCCGGCCCTGGAACAAGGAGATACCCCACTCCCCTCCCAGAGCCAGGGGTGTGTGACATTCCCCTGGTGTTATCCGGACCAGTGATCTGCCCGGTCACTCCAGCCCTCGACTCTGGGAGCCAGCCTCCCCCTGCTCCACTGTGACACCCCCACTCCCGGGCTGTTCCCGCACAGTCTCTGGCATGTGAGCTGCTCCCAGCTCCGGGAGTGAGCACTTTGAGCAGCCGCTGCTTGGATTGTGCAACCGACTGACACTAGCCGATATCTCCGGTCCCAGACACCCCCCTAGGAACCTCCGTCCTGCAGTGCCCAGTTCTGCTCGCTGGACGCTGCAAGCTTCTCTGAGTTCATCAATTTAACAAAGAAATTGCTATGTACCAGGCTTGTTATCCCAAGGGGAGTCTCTGACAAGCTTCAAACCAAATGCGCTGCTTCCGGTAGAATAAACAAACACATTTATTAACTATAATAGATGGATTTTAAGTGATTATAAGTCAAAACACAACAAGTCGGATTTGGTCAAATGAAATAAAAGCAAAACGCATTCTAAGCTGATCTGAACACTTTCAGCGCCCTTACAAACGTAGATGCTTCTCACCACAGGCTGGCTGGTTGCCCTTCAGCCAGGCTCTCCCCTTCGATCAGCACTTCAGTCGCTGGGTGGTGGTGTCTGTAGATGGAGGTGGAAGAGAGAGGAAGAGCATGGCAAACACCTCTCCCTTTTATCATGTCCTTTCCTCCCTCTTGGCTTTGCCCCCCACACACACACACACACACCTTCAGAGTCAGGTGAGCATTACCTCATCGCAGTTTCAAACTGACCAAAGGAAGGAGGGTGATTCCCTCGAGGATCTAAGAGATTCTTTGTTGCTGCCTAGGCCGACGTCCTTTGTTCCTGTGAGGCTGGGCTGGGTTTGTCCCACACATGCCCTGATGAGGTGTGAACTGCCCCTCTGCTCCTGGAGAGTTTTGCCTGGGCTTGTTTTAAGCCACGAGGACACATTTTCAGACTCATAACTATATACATGAAATTACAACCTATAACATCACTGTAAAAACAATGCTCGGTGCATCATGAGCCTTCCGAAGACACCCGACATGACAAACTTTGCATTGGATCCCACACAATCATATTATGAGGATGAACATGGGGGTGCTGGGTGTTCCCCCAAGGTACAGTGTCACAGGCAGGGACTAGCAGGGTCAGGGGGGCTCTTTAGGCAGGAGTTAAGGGAAACTGAGGCAACGGGGAGACAGCCGATGTCTGAGCGCCCAGGGGCAGGCAGATGTGGGTTAGTCGTGTCTCTCCAGGCCAATCTGTGGGTCCGGAGGCTGCAGGGGCCAGGATTTTGGGAGGAGGGGGAGAGCATCTCCTGCAGGGGCCAGGATGGTGGAGCTGAGGGGACTCTTCCTCCGCACACCACTGAATGGCAACAAAGCCTCGTTCAATGGAAAACAGCCCCCTCGTCTCCTGCAGGGGGGATTCAGAACTGCCCCGCTCTGTGTCCTAGCCCCCGCACTGCTCCCAGCAGGCAGGGCCTGGGGGCGGGGCCCGGGGCCTTTGCAGGGAAGTCTCAAGTGGGGGTTTAGCTGTGAGGCTCTCCCTGTGCCCACACTGTCTAGCCTGGGGTCCCGAGGAGGGGAACATCGGGGTCACAGGGTGATGCCCCCCGATCTCTCGTACGGGCTCCGCCCAGGGATCACTTCCCCTTTGCCCCCCCCCGGCTCACGGCGATGGATCCCCCAGCACAGCGGGGAAGGGACGACCCCATGGGGGGATGTAAACAGCCGGCACCAATTAGTCACGGGCATCAGACCCTTCTGCAGCTTCACCCAGAGTCAGGGTGTGAACCCCGGCATCCTGGAAAACTGAGGCCCTTCCCCAGAGGGGCTGCAACCTGTGCTGGGCGAGGGGTCCCTGTATATTCAGCCCCCGCACCCCAGAGGTGGCCGCATTCCAGTGCCAGGCGAGAAGTCCCTGTATAACCAGCCCCTGTGCCCCACCCCATCTCCCCCAGGTGTTACACACATTCCCGGCACGGGCACAGGGGGGCTGTGGGGTGCCCAGGTTGGGCTGGTTTGTGGTTCTGTGTTTATTACAAATCTGGAGATTAACAGGATGCAAAATAACAAACAGCCACCTCGGCGCATCCCCTCCCCCTCCCGGTGCTGAGCCCCCCACACCGGCCCCTACATGTGGGTCTGGGCAGGGCATGGGGACAGGAGCTCGATGGGATGGGGATGCAGCGGGCGGGAGGGCAGCGTCCCCCCTAAATCTTCCCTGGAAGCAGAGTTCTCGGGGCAGGTGCTGCAGGGGGGTAAGTCTGTCGCCCCCTGGGGGCTGGCGCCCCATGGCTGCAGGGGGCTCTCACTGCAGGGGCCCCCGGTTCACATTGATCACGGCGTACATGCTGGACTCGGCGGGCTCAGGGGCAGGGGCCGGGCCCCCCCGCTTAGCCTGCAGCGCCTGGCCGTCCAGCTCGGCGTAGGTGAGTCCATCAGCACCGGGGTCAGGCTCCTGGGAGTGGGAGGGGAGATAGTCACTGGGGTGTGCGTGTGCGTGCGTGTGTGTGTATGAATCCACCAACACCCCAATACACACAGAGCACAGGGCACACACACACACACACAGCTGGCGATCCCATAAGCCCACCCCCCTCCCAGCAGCCTGACCCCCACCCCAAACCACTGAGTGTGCCAGGAAAGGCTGAGGGGGGAGGAGTGAGGGGGCTGCTGAGGCCCATGTGAGTCAAGGTTGGGGTAAGGCCCCATGGGGGAACAGGGGACACTTACCAGGGTCTGCGGCTGTTTCCCTTTGTCGATGGAGGTGTCTGTGGAACAGAGACACCCGCTGAGCTGCACCCCCGGCCGGCCCAGAGCAGAACCCCACACCCAGCTCTGACCCCTATGTCCAGCTCAGAGCCCGGCACAGCCACCCCTCGCCCGCCCCACAGCATGGGCCAGGGTCATTAGCCCCATGTTACAGAGAGGAAAACTGAGGCACAAAGATGTCTGGGGAGTTACAGCGGGGGCGGGGGGCTGGGAGTCCGAATGCCTGTGTTCTCGCCCTGGCTTGGGAGGAGAGGGGGGTCTAGACTAGTGGTTAGAGCAGGGGGCTGGGAGCCAGGAGTGGGTGGGGAACTAGAGCGGGAAGGGAGGGTGGCCCCAGGGAGCTCCTGGGAGTCCAACACTCTCAGCTGACACCGGCTACCTCTGGGACCCTCTCCTTAGTCCCGCCCGGCAGCAGCTGTAAATCAGGCCCCGCCCCATATGGGTGGAGCCCCCACAAGCCCCTCCCCTCCCTAGGGGTCCTGCCCCACCCTGGTACCCCCTTGGGTGTGCTACTCACAGATGGGGTCTTGCTGAGGCGGTGCCTTTAATGTCACCATAGGGCTGGTGCTAAAAGAGAAAATCCCCTTGTAAATGTCAAACCCCCACACACACCCGGAGAGCCCCCCATTCTGCCTCACACTGAGCCCAGTTTCCTAAGCCCCCTTCCCCAACCACCCGACCCCACCCCACCCCGCTCTAACCACTAGCCCCCACTCTGCTCCCAGAGGCAGATATAGAACCCAGGTCTTCTGGTCACCCCCACACACACCTCCCTGCTCTAACCACTTCTGGTCACACCCCCATCCCCGAGCTGGGACAGAACCCAGGAGCCCTGTGACCCCGGCAGGTCCATCGGGAGGGGGGAGGAGCCGGGTTCCTACCTGCTCGGTCTCAGTGCGGATCGTCTTCCTGCAGAGGGACACAAACCAGAATCCCCCATGAGCCGATCGGGATCGCCCGGTCCCAGCGCCGGCCACTCACCCCCACAGGGCAGCAGGGATTGGGGTGCCTGGGGGGGCTCCCCTCTGCTGCTGAGCCTGGATCCCTGCTGGGCTGGGCCTGACCAACAGGGAGCAGCGCAACGCCAGAGCATGCGCCAGGGGGAGGAGCCAATTAACTCATGGGGCTTTTCCTGTCCCCAATCCTCCCTTGTTAGTGACTCGTTATAACAAATCTGATCCAGGCCGATCAGCTTCTCTGTCACCCCATGTACCGGAGAAGCCCGGTGCCGGCACCTCTTTATACAGGGATCCTTAGCCTGGCACTGAGACGCGGCCACCTCTGGGGCGGGACAGCTGTGTGTACAGGGATTACACATGTAACAGCGCCCTCTGCTGAGCCCCCCTACTCCTTGGCTTTACCCGCACAGTCCCCCATCCAAGCCGTGACCCCATCCCGCCCTGCTTAGCGGCAGGTTTAACCCTTCCCTTGCTGGGCGGGGCACTTACTGGCTCGGATTTTTCTGAAGCAGACAAAGGCAACGAGGAGGAGGCCGGCGGCTGCTGCGCTCACTCCGGCGATGATGGGGCTGGTCTGATCCGGATGTGCCGGCAATTCTGGTCCACCTGGGAAACAGCAGCAGCCGTGAGTGCCGGGGACGTTTGATCTGTTCCCCCCCCAGCCCCTCCCACCCCAGGCGGCGCCCAAGGGGCTGGGACACCGCAGGGCGCAGGCAGCAGAAAATTCTATGGGGAGGATGTTGGAGGCCCCAGGGCATCAAGTGGGGTCAGAGCCAGCAAGATTTGGGGGATTTGTAGCGGTAGGGGGCGCTGGGCTGTAGGGCAGGGGGCTCGGTAGGGGGCGCTCTCCCCTGGCAGTCGGGCCTGGACCCACTACCCCAGCGCAGCACTAGGGGGCGCTGTCTGATGCAGCCTGGCCGTCATTTCCAGTCCCCCCCTAAGATGCCATGGAACCAGCCAGGCCTGACCGCACCATCTCCAGCCAACGGGCCCATCTAGCCCGGTATCCCGCCTCCCATGCTGGCTGCCCCTGGCTGCTTCGCGGGGAGGCCCAGTCCCACCCCCCTCCCGCCCATGGCCACTGAGGGGCCCAGCTGCCCACAGAGGAAGCCTCAGGCTGCCCCATTAGAGGCGGGTTCGTGTCTGAAGAAGGAAGTTTGCTCTTCTCCCAAATCCGTTGGTGGGGAGGAGTCACTGCCCCTGAGAACAGCCTCCGTCCCTCCCCCTGGGCAACCACTGGGGAGAAGCTGCCCCATTATCTGTGACTCAATAGATTTCCCCTCCCCCCCCCAGCCCCAGTACCTGGCTCTGTGCTGCTCGGGTGGGTGGAAGTTGACATCTGTCCAGGCTGGGTCGGGTTGGTTCCCCCTGCAGGAATAGAACCAGTGTCCGATGGGGTGGGGGGAGGGGCTGAAATAGCAACTCAGCGGGCACCCAACCCCCACCCCACAACTCAGCATTGATCGTCAGGGTCATTCTGGGGGGGAAGGGAGATTTTTGTGTCTGGGGCCTGTGCCGGCTGGGCAGCCCCTGGACCCCGACTCCTCTGTGCATCCCCAGAGCAGGGGCAGCCTGGGGGAGCATCCCCTGGCAAAAGCCCCCATGCTCTGCAGCTCCCCCTGGGGGCAGGGATCCCCCCTCCCTCAGCCCTGAATCTCCATTGGCTGCTCCCCGGCCGGATGTCCCCACCTCTGGGCCCAGGGCCCAGCCTGGCTCTAAGCGTCCCATCAGCCCTGACCCCCCAGGGTCCGGCTGGGAGTGGGGCTGGGAGCGGGGATGCTGAGCCGGATACCGCCAGCTGCACGGGGTCGCTGGGCTGCGAGGAGACGAAGGGCTCTGATCGGGGCCGGGAGCTGCAGCTGTAGTTCCCTCCGTGCTGCCAGCCCACAGTGGGGATGCAGAACTCGGCCCCGTCCCCAGCAGGGTCCATGTGTCGCTGCGGGTCACCCCCTGGGCCACTGATGGGCCCAGCTGCCCCCAGAGGAAGCCTCCGGCTGCCTCGTTAGTGGCGGGTTCGTGTCTGAGCAGGAGGCTTCGCTCCCCTCCCAGATCCGGCGGCGGCCGCGGAGGGGAGTCACTGCCCCTGAGAACAGCCTCCGTCCCTCCCCCTGGGCAACCACTGGGGGAAGCTGCCCCGTAATCTGTGACTCAATAGATTCCCCCCTGGCCCCAGTACCTGGCCCTGCGCTGCTCGGGCAGGTGGGGCCCGACGTTTGTCCAGTCGGGGTCGGGTTGGTTCCCCCTGTGGTAGTAGAACCAGCATCTGTCGGGGTGGAGGGAGGGGATAAAACAGCAACTCAGTGGTCGCCCCACCCCACAACTCAGCATCGATCCTCAGGGGCATTCTGGGTGGGGGGAGGGAGATTTTTGTGGCTGGGGCCTGTGATAAATGAAGCGGAGGATAGCTCCCTTTTATGGACACCCAGCCTGCCAGTTAGCTGTAAAATCCCTCTTGGTGGCTGTTCCCTGCTTGCTTTACCTGTAAAGGGTTGAAAAGTCCCCCAGGTAAAGGAAAGGGAGTGGGCACCTGACCAAAAGAGCCAATGGGAAGGCTAGAACTTTTTTAAGTGGGCGGGGGGCAGGGAGCAGTTATGCTGTGAGAAGCTGAAGGCCAGAGATGAAAATCATCAGATCAATTCTAGAGCTACTTTTAACAGCCCAGATATGTAAGTAGACCAGGAATGTTTAGAAAGACGCGATTAGGTTTATCTCTGTTTATTTCTTATTGGCGTGTGGACTCCTCTGGGCTAACCCCAGGTGCTTTTGTTTGCTTGTAACCTTTAAGCTGAACCGCCAAGGAAGCTAGTTTGGGGGCTTAATGTTTGGAATTGTGCTTTTGAAATCTAGCTCTAGTTCCCAGATGTATTTTCTTTCTTTTTGTTTTTAATCAAATTTACCTTTTTTAAGAACAGAATTGCGGTGGGGGTGTTGTGTGTCCTTAGAGGCTTGTGCACATGTGGTTTGATTAGCTGGTGGCAACAGCTCATTTCCTTTGTTTTCTTCTCAGCTGTTCCCTGGAGGTTTGTGCAGGCTCTGGGGTGGGGCCGCGGATGAGGGGCTCAGGGTGTGGGAGGGGGTTCTGGGCTGGGGCAGGGGGTTGGGGTGTGGGAGGGGGCTCTGTATTTGGGGGGGGCTTAGGGTTGGGGGTTGGGGCTCGGGATTGGGGGGGCTTCCCTCGGGTGGCTCCTGGTCAGCAGTGCAGTGGGGCTCAGGCAGGCTCCCTACCTGTCCTGGCTCCGTGCTGCGCCCCGGAAGCGGCCAGCAGGTCCAGCTCCTAGGCTGGGGGGTCGGGGGGGGGACACAAGGCTCCGCGGTGCGCGCTACTCTCCGGTCAAACACCAGACACGTCGTGACACGCGCGTGTGCAGCAAGCCGAGGGTGAGTGTGACGTTATGAGTGTAAAATAATATTTCATTGAAAGATGACAGGGCCAGAAAGAGTTAATTAACTCAGACTGACCTGACCCATGGGTGAATTGTAGAAACTGGTTAGGAAGATAGGTAAATGACTAGAGCTTTGAAATGCAAGTCTGCATTGTTAGAGATCTCAAGGGGAGGTGTTTGCTCAGGTCTTGTGATGTAAGCAAACAAGTCTTGTCTATCGCTATAACTTTAATTCGAAGATCAAAAAGGAATATTAACATTTATGATGATCCTTGAGTGAAATAGTATTATTGTCTCTATGTCTCTTTGAAGGTTGTGGTAACCTGTATCTGAACTGTTTAATGGATAAATTACCCTGTGCTAATTGCCAGGATGTTTGGAAGGAGAATTAAGCCTATTGTTTTCTCAGGCCGAAAGGCTGCTGGAAATGTATAAGAACCCTGGGACATAATCATACTTCATCTCAGATCTGCTTTGGGTTTCAAGAGGGGGAAACCTTAAGCCACAAGGACTGAGATCCCCAGTCACTGACTGGAGCCACCCTGAATATGGACATTGGACTATAACCTCTGGACTATTTCTAAAAGGACTTTTGGCAATTACAAGCTCACCTCTGACATGTATCTGAACCTCAAGAATTGAATTCAAGTCTGTCTGTAGATTGATCTTTTAACCAACACTCTCTCTCTTTTCTTTTTGAATAAATGTTAGTTTAGTTAATAAGAATTGACTATAGCGTGTATTTTGGGTAAGATCTAAGTTATAATTGAACCTGGGTATGTGGCTGATCCTTTGGGATTGGAAGAACCTTTTCTTTTATATGATGAGATAAGATTTTCAGGAATCATCATCATCTCTGACAGGTGTGTCTGGACAGAGGCTGAGGCTGGGCACTTTAAGGGAACTGCGTTGTTTGGACTTCTGAGTAACCAGTGAAGTACTATAGAAGCTGTTTTGTGCTGGTTGGTAAATCTAAGTATTGGAATAGCCACCAGCATTTGGGGTTTGTCTGCCCCTTTTTGTTTGCAGTTCACCCTGATTGAGTGACCTCAGCTGGCTCCCACGGGCAGTGAGACACAACGGTGCCTTGCTCCAGTCCCTCTGCGTGTCCACGTCTTACAGCCCTGCTCTGCCTGACCCGTTCCCCGGGCTCCTGCCAGCTCCCCGGGCACAGTTCGGGGGCGCTGCGGGGTGGCTGGTGCCCTGAGTCTGGGGGGCAGAGCTTTGAGTGCAGGCGAATTCACCCTGTGTGGTGCCCATCCCTGTAATGAGTGGGGGGAGGTCTCAGTCCCCACCTCTGGGTGTGGGAGGGAGCCCGGGTCTGACAGGATCATCCCTTTGGGGGATCTGTGCCTCTCACCCCTCACCCATGTCCCTTGTCCTTAATGCGGAAATGCCCCCAGCTGCCCCATTCCCCACAGATACTCACCTCCCGAGACCCCGCTCCGTCCGACCAGCCAGCAGCCTGGAGAGGAGACGGGTCATTAGGGACCAGATCCCAGAGCAACTGAATCCTAAACCCTGGCCTCAGATCCCCCCCACCCACCCCCATGGACACATGCCATAGTCTCAGATCCCATCCCATAGGCACACGCCCTGGTGTCCTATTCCCCCCCAACACACACACACACACACCATGGGCACACGCCCTGGTCTCATATCTCCCCCATGGGCACACGCCCTGGCTGTCTCCAATACTCACCGAGGAGGAGGACGGTGAGAGCAGACGCCATGATGGGGCAGTGGGGGGGCCCTCAGCGCTGCCACAAACACCCCAGTGCCCAGCTCCACCCAGCCTGTGGCCCGAGTGCGAGCGGAATGAGAAAATGTGCCAGAGCTGCAGCCCCAGGAAGCCCGTGATGCACTCGGCCCCTTTCTTCTATCACATGGTTTCCCTGCAATCTGCAGCCCCAATCTACCACGCTCAGAACAAAGCCAACTCCCTGCAACACCCAGCAAACCACATTCCCTGCTGCAGCTGCCTGGTACCCCTCTTGCCCTCCCCATCACCTCCCAGCCCCACATGGGAGCTGCCCAGTCCAGGGACCAGCTGGAAACGGGGCAATCTCAGGAGGCATCAAGAGGTGCTCAGGTTGCCCTGACCTTTTCTAATAGCCCGTCTAGCCTCCCTGGAGCAGCAGCTCAGAGCAGAGGAGGGCACCTCGCACACACACACACACAGTGCCCCCCACGGAGTGACCCTCTCCCATGGAGCGGGGCAGAGGTTCCTTCCTGACCCGGTTGGGCCCAGCGCCCACCCTGGAGCATGAGGGTGGCGGGCCTGGCCAACCTCCTTCTCAGTAGTGTCGCTGCAGAATCTATTAATTCTTAGCCAAGTGACATGACACAAAACCGGACGGGGGGCTGGGAGGGCTTGTGGTTTCTGGCCCCCGTGAGGGGACGAGAGAGGGGTAAATTTAGATCCTGAGTTGTTAAAGGAGGAGTCGATAACTCTGCGAAAGGGGAAGTCTGCCCAGAGCCGGTGCTCGCTTCCTGTTTCTGCTACTGCCTGTGAAACTCTGCGTAAACCTGATGCAGCTAACCTGTTATATACCCCGGCTCTGGCAGGGCAGTGGGGTCTAGTGATTGGGGGGGAGGGGCTGGAAGCCAGGACTCCTGGGTTCTCTCCTGGCTCTGTTTGGGGGTGGGGTCTGGTGCTTAGAGAAAAGGACACAGATCAGAGCCAGCCCCCTAGAGGGGAAAGGCCCCGTGTCCCTTCCCCAGCCCATCCCCGGGGCCGTGGGTCTGCGCAGCTCAGGGCCCGGGGCAGAGCTCACAGGAGTCGAGGGCTGAGCCGAGCTTCCCTCTCTGACCCCAGGATGCTGCGAAAGAGACACGAGGAGGGGAGGGGGCAAGACCTGGGGACAGAGCTCAAGAGAAAACCCCAGGGCCGCCCAGAGGATTCAGGGGCCCTGGGGCAAAGCGCGGGAGCTTGTACTCACCGGGCAGCGCTCTGAGTCTGCGGCAGCGGCGGGTCCTTCAGTCACTCCGCATCTTCGGCAGCACTGAAGGACCTGCCGCCGAAATCCCGCCGAAGACCCGAACCGCCGCCGGGTGAGTAGAAATTAAAAAGACGCCTCCAGCCAGGGAAGGGATTCTCGGCCAGGGCTCGTGGGGCCCCTGCAGGGCCAGGGGCAAATTGCCCCACTTCCCCCCCCCCCCCCCGCCCGGGCGGCCCTGGAAAACCCCCATCCCCGTCAGATATCCCAGCTCTGGCTCTTCTGCTCATTTGCCCTTCACCCCCCACCCCCATGGGGCAGGGTCCGGGGGGCCCAGGAGACGGGGGGTGGCAGCCACAACGGTGAAGCGAGTCTCTTTCTTTAAGGCCCCAAAGGATGGTGGGCGGCACAGCCCGTCCCCGCAATCTTTTATCCACCAATGAGGCCTCGTTTCCAACACCCCAATTTTGGGTCACAGATTTCTGCTCCCCCACTTCTCCCGTGTCCCAGGCGGGCCCCAGCCCGGCCCGTGGGTACTGTCCGGCGGCCGCTCGGGTTGGACTAATCCCGTCTTTCCGTCTCGCCAACTTTCCCCCCAACGTTCATTCATCCAGGTTCTCGTGACGCTGCCTGAACTTCTCACTCACCTTCGTCGGCTGAACCCACCACGAGGGGCCATTTGGAGGCTCCGGTATCACAGCCCCCCTGGGGTGGGGAGCAAGAAGCTCTGGGGGGTTGTACAATAGAAATACAGGGTGGGGGAAGTCTAGGGAGAAAGGGGGGAGAGAAACGGGGCTGGGGGACCCCGCTGCAGAGAGAGGAGGGGGACAGACACCTGGGAGGCAGTAAGTGCCGTTATTCCAGCACCAGGGCCAGACGCAGCGCCCCACACACAGGGGCTGAGGGCTCTGTCTAGGGGTGCTGGGGGGGGCTGCGATTCTGTGGGATGGGGGGGCCCAGCTCTAGGCTGGGCGATGAGCCCTGGTGGTCCTGGGGGATTTAACTACCCAGCCGCCTGTAGGGAAAGCGCTAGGGCCAAATGCACCCTGCCCGGTGCGGCCCTGGATGGACGGGGACGACAGCGAGTGTCTGAGGGGGAGGCTGTAACTTGGGGCGGTCGGTTTAGACTCGATGGGGACAGTGGCGTAGCCAGCTTCTAAGAGGAGGGGGAGCAAACATAAAAAAGGTGCCCCCCCCTTGGCTCCTCCTCTGGCCACGCCCCCCTTGGCTCCTCCTCCGGCCGCACCGCCCCTCCCCCCCCCCATGGCTCCTCCGGCCCTGTCGTGCCACCCCCGTGGCCCCCCCCTCGCTCCTCCGGCCACGGCTGCCAGCCGCCATGCTGCGCCCCCCCCTGCTCCTCTGCCCGCGTCCGCCACCCCCCCATGGCTGCCGGCCGCGCTGCGGGCCGCCAGCCTGCGCCCCCCCTCGCTCCTCCGGCCGCTTTTGGAAAGGTGGGGGAAGCGGCTGCTTCCCCTGCACCCCACTAGCTACGCTACTGGATGGGGACCCCCAGGCAGGAGCTGGCTGTGAAGGGGCAGGTGGCAGGCGGGTGGGGTGACCATGGCTGTGAAATGCCGGGTGCCCGGCCCTAGGGAAAGGGAGGAGGCAGAGCAGTCAATGCTGGGAGCCTGTCCAGGAAGGGGTTAGTTATCAAGTGCCCGGACCCCCCAGTGCCCCCGGCTCACCACAGTCGCATGCGGGGCCCTCCCCATGCTGAGCCCTGCTATGGCCCCGCTCCCCACTGACAGCCCTGTGCAGAGACCGGCCCAGCTGGGCCAGCAAGTGGGACCCCGGCGCCCTTCAGGGGCTGCTCCGAGGGGAGCCCAATGAGCCCGGCGCAGGGGCAGCTCCTCTAGCTGGTGCCGCAGGGGCTGGTGCTCGGGGGCCGGGGGTTCGATACTGAGGTGCAGTTGTTGTTCTGGGAGCGGTTGGGGGGAGGATTCTCTGAGGCAGGAGTGTTTGGGGGGAGGGTTGTGCTGGTGTCTCAGGAGTTGTCACCCCACCCCAGAGCAATCCCACCTCCCCCAGGTGTTACACACACTCCCAGCGTGGGGACAGTGGGGCTGTGGGGTGCCCGGGGGGGTGGGGCTCATTTGTGGTTCTGTGTTTATTAGAAATCTGGTGATTAACAGGATGCAAAATAACACAAACAGCCGCCTCGACGTGTCCCCTCCCCTTCCTGGTGCTGAACCCTCCTGGCCATGGGGCTGGGTGGGGCAGCACCAGCTGCAGTGGGGGGTAACGCTGTCACCCCCTGGTGGGCGAAGCTCCCTGCCTGTTGCTCCAGTGACTCCCCTGGGTTCACGCTATGGGGGTGGGGGTGGGGCGCCCCTGCACCCCGGGGGGCTCTGCCCCTGGGCTCATGGTTCACGTTGATGGTGGCGTACAGGACGTGCTCGGGGGCAGGGGCTGGGCCCCCCCCCCCCCGCTTGGCCTGCAGCGCCTGGTGGTCCAGCTCGGCGTAGGTGAGTCCCTCGGCGCCGGGGTCGGGCTCCTGGGGCTGGGAGGGGAGAGAGTCACTGGGGTGTGTGTGTGTACACACACACACACCCCAAGGGGCTCTGGAGAGCTGCTCTTCTCTCCCCCCACCCCCGCGTAATCCAGCCCACAGAGCCCCACGGGGCAGAGAGCAGGAAAATCCCCCTCCCCCCCGGCATCTGCCCCACATGGAACTCTACTGACCCTCTGCAAGCCTCAGACAAATGCAAACGTTTGGGGTGAAGGTTCAGGGGGCTCAGGGGTGAGTTTGGGGGGTGCAGGGTCAGTCAGGCTGTTATTCTCTGTGTTCTGGATCTCCCCCCCCCCCCCGGTTGCCCACCTCAGATTGTTGGGGCGGGAGGGGGGCTGGATGGTGCATAGGTGCTGGGGGGGGTCGGAGAATGGGGGGCACTTACCAGGACATCCAGCTGCTTCCTTTCACCCATGAGGATGTCTGTGGAACAGAGACACCCAGATCAGGGCCCCAGGCCCAGCCCACCACCCCCCTTGTGAGCCCTTTGCAGACTGGCCCGCCTGCCCCCAGCATACTGGAGTGGGGCAGGATCACTAGCTCCATGGTGCAGCAAGGGAAACTGAGTCACAGAGCAGGAGCACACCCAGGAGGGTGCACAGATGCCTCGTCCCAAAGTGACATACAGGCTGCACCCCACATCAACATGTCCTCCCCCAACAGGATGTGGCCCCCACCAGGGAGCACTCGCCCCTCCCTTCCCCTCGCCTGCCCCCTCATGTGTGACTTACAGACTGTGGCTGCAGCCTCCAACTCCCTACTGGGAGAATGAGAGAGAGAGATAGTAACAGAACCCAGGAGTCCTGGCTCCCAGGCCCCTCCCCAACCGCCGCCCCCACTCCAACCCACTAGACCCCACTCCCCTCCCCAAGCCGGGGAGAGAACCCAGGAGTCCTGTGTCCTGGGGCAGGTAGATCGGGGGTGGGGAGCGAAGCTGGGGTATCACCTGCTCTGTCTCGGGGCTGGTCCTTTCCCTGCAGAGACATGAAGCAGAATCGGCCATGAGTCGACCCTGATCCCGCGTACCAGCCCTGCCCCTCAGCTCTATAGGGCAGCGGGGCTGGGGGTCCAGTACAGAATCCCCCCCACACACACGCTCTGCCAGGGGGGGCCCCACCACCTCCAGCTGCTGAGCCTGGATACCCTCTGCAGCACAGCGCCCCCTAGTGCTGCCCAGGGGCTTTGGGGCCAGCTCTCACTGCCAGGGGAGAGCGCCCCCTGCTGGGCCACTGCCTCACCCCCTGGGTTTCCTTCCCTGTCTCCCATCCAAGCCGTGACCCCTTCCCAGCCCGGCTTAGCAGCGGGTTTAACCCTTCCCTCGCTGGGCGGGTGGGGCAGGGCAGGGGTAACCCCTGGAATGCCCTGCTGAAAGGCTGGCTATGTCCTGCGGTCTGGCAGGGAAGCTGGGTGCAGGCCCTACTGAGGGCCAGCTCCCAGCAATGACTTGAGCTGAGTAGCGACAGCTGGGCTGAGGAAGGGGGCGGGCTATAAAAGTGCGCAGGCTAGCCTGGGAGGGGACAGGGGGCTGGCATCTCGGTCTCCCCACCAAAGGCAAGGGGCCTCATGGGCCAGGAGACCCCGGGAAGGGTCTGACTGGGGCTAGCTGTTGCGGGAATAAGGGGGACTCTACTGTTGTACGGTAAATAAAGACACAAGGGTGGAGCACTGGAGACGGCGTGGGGACTCTTTATTGAACCAGGCTTGGGAGGGCGGAGACCTGTGCGGACCCTGTGCCAGCAGGGCAGTCACTTCCTCGGGTTCGTCTGTAGCCGAGGAAGGCCAGGAGGAGGAAGAGGCGGCTGCGTTCTCCCCAGCGATGATGGGGTGGGTCAGATCCAGAGGTGCCGGCGGTTCGGATCCCCCTGGGAAGCAGCCCCAGGCTGTGAGCGGCTGGTTCGTTACCGGTGGCCCCCAGCCCCTCCCCCTCAAGGACCCAGGGACCCGCAGCAGGAGCAGAGGGGATTCTGGGTAGTAATGATCAGTGTGGTTCCCTGCCAATGGCACAGGACTATACTGGGGTGAGGGCAGGGTGTGGGGGGGGGGATGTACCCCAGGCCCCATGTACCTTGTGAAGCCCGCTGGGCCCAGATCCCGCAGCCTGCCTTTTGCCCCCCTTCCCCCCGGTCCTGCCCCTGTCTTGGGGATTTTCCAGCAGCCCCATTTCTGCATAGCAATCATGTGGGTGGAGGGATGGCAGCGGGTGGGGGAGGGGGGCGTTGGCTGGAGAGGTGCTTTGAGATCGTTGGGAGAACCATACCCCCCTGAAGGGATCAGCAGCGGAAGACGCAACGGCGCTGCCATCGCTACTGCCATCATTAGGTTCCAGGGTTTGGGGTATCTGAGCTCTGCAGTGAGGAGGAGACAGGCTGTTAGACAGACCGCGGCACAGTCATTGCTCCCCGTCCTTGCCGCATGGTCCCAGAGATGGGGCCCCTGGGAGAAAACCCAGCCAGAGGAACCTCTCCGAGATCCCAGAGATTCCTGGGAGCTACACCCGAAACTGCCTAAAATCCAGAGCACCCCTCTGTACCCCTCTATGTATGTCCCCACAGCCTGGGAGCCAGGACTCCTGGGTTCTATCCCTGGCTCTGGGAGGGGAGTGGGGTCTAGTGGTTAGATCGGGAGGGGGCTGGGAGTCAGAGGCGCTGGGTGCTGCACAGACACGGTGAGAAAAGCCCCTGCCCTAAAGCCAAAGCCTGACGATCTAACCAGCCACAAGGTGCAGGAGGGATGATTATCCCCAGTTTACACAAGGGGAAATGGAGGCACAGGCAGGTTTAGTGACACTCCCAAGGTCCCCTGGGGGCAGGGATCCCCCCTCCCTCGGCCCCCAATCTGCAGCCGCTGGGAACCCCCCAGTGACTCCATGCCGGGTGTCCCCTCTGCTGAGCTCAGGGCAGAGCCTGGCTCTGAGCGTCCCACAGGCGCGGAGACCCCCTGTACGTCTGGGTGGGTGTGGGGATGCCGAGCTGGGCCCCTCACCTGCTACAATGATCCGCACAACATCACTGGGATACGACCAGTTGGGCGGCTCCGATCTGGAGCGAGATCGGCAGCTGTAGATCCCTCCATCTTCACGTCTGGCGCTGGGGATGGTGAATTCACCCCCGTCCCCAGCAGCATCCAGCTCTCAGATTTCAATTCCATCTTTATACAGAAATAACCTCCTGGCCTCGCACCAACACTGACAGCGGATGGTGACGGCTCCCCCCGGGGCGATCACCCTGCTGGGGCTGACGGAGATGGAGGGTCCGGGAGCAGGGAGCTCTGCGTTCACACGCAAACAGGAGTGAGATGGGGAGACACAAACCCCTCCCCGGGTGTCTGTAACCTGCCCTTAGCGCCCAGCCCTAGGGACAGCGCCAGGGGTAACAAACACCTCACTGCATCCACAGGGAACCTGTGGGCTGGGTTCTGATCTTAGCCCCCAGGTCAATACAAGGAGGTTGAACTGAGTTTTGGGGTGAAGGTTCAGTTCCTCTTTTCCCCTCTCCCCACCACCTCCACATCCTTAACTCTAAAGTTTCTCCAGCCCCACAGATACTCACGTCCCAACACCCTCCTCCCCCCGGCCAGCCAGCAGCCAGGAGAGGAGATGGGTCGTTAGGGACCAGATCCCAGAGCAACTGGATCCTACACCCTGGTTAGCTCCACCACCCCTCCCCACTTTTGGGCACATGCCTTAGTCTCAGATCCCAGGCACACGCCCTGGTTTCAGATCCCTCCATGGGCACACTCCCTGGTCTCACCCCCTCCCATGGACACACACCCTGGTCTAAGATCCCCCTCTCCCATGGACACACACCCTGGTCTCAGATTCCCCTGCCCCCATGGACACACACCCTGGTCTAAGATCCCCCTCCCCATGGACACACACCCTGGTCTCAGATTCCCCCGCCCCCATGGACACACCCTGGTCTCAGATCCCCCCCACCCATGGGCATATGCCCTGGTCTCCGATCCCCCCTCATTCATCATTTCCGCCACTTCAAAGGGCCCCCCCAGGAGTTTTGCATTTTGAACTTTTCCGCAAGGCTGAGTACCATGACCAAATCTCCTATGTCAAAGGTGCATTTACAAGGATTTTGATCATCCCACGCCTTTTGCTTGGCCTGACTGCTCCAAAGATTGTTTTGGACAATTTCCATCATGTCCTTCAACGCCCTGCTGAACCTCTGGACATATCCAGTCATGGGTTCTTCGCTCACCTTGTTGCATCCTTCCCAGGAATCCCAGATGAGATTGAGAGGTCCCCTCACTTTCCTCCCATACAGAAGGTTAAATGGGGAAAATCCCATGGACTCTTGGGGTACCTCCCTGTCAGCATTCAGCAGGAAGGGCAATAACTCGTCCCAACTCTGGCCCCTTTTCTTGGCATACATCCCCAGCATGGAGGGGCCTGGCCAACCTCCTTCTCAGGTAACGTCCGCTGCAGGATCTATTCTTAGCCAAGTGGCGCGGGACAGAGACGGTTCAGGGGGCTGGGAGAGGTTGTGGTTTCCGGCCCCTGTGGGGGGGGGGGGGACATAGCGGTAAATTTAGATCCTTAGTGGTTAAAGGAGAAGCCAATAAAACCGCTAAAGGGGAAGTCTTCCCAGAGCCAGCGCTCGCTTCCTGTTTCTGCTACTGCCAGTGAAACTCTGCGTAAACCTGAAGCCCGGCACCTACCCTGTTATATACCCCGGCTCTGAGAGGGGAGTAGAGTCTAGTGGTTAGAGCAAGGGGGGCCCTGTGCCCCCCCCAAGCGATCCCATCTCCCCCAGGTGTTACACACACTCCTGGCGTGGGGACGGGGGGGCTGTGGGGTGCCGGGGGGGGGGGGGGCAGTTTGTGGTTCTGTGTTTATTACAAATCTGGAGATTAACAGGATGCGAAATAACACAAACAACCCGCCAGCTCCCCCTGCGCGCATCCCCTCCAGCTCCCGGTGCTGAGCCCCTCCAGCCCCTACATGTGGGTCTGGGCAGGGCAGGGGGACAGCAGCTCGATGGGATGGGGGTGCAGCGGGGGGAGGGCAGTGTCCCCCCCTAAATCTTCCCTGGAAGCAGAGTTCTCTGGAGCTGGTGCTGCAGGGGAGTGAGTCTGTCACCCCCTGGGGGCCGGCACCCCATGGCTGTGGTGGGAATCTCACTGCGGGGCCCCCCGGCTCATGTTCATCATGGCGTACACGCTGGGTTGGGTGGGCTCAGGGGCAGGGGCCAGGCCCCCCTGCTTGGCCTGCAGCGCCTGGCCGTCCAGCTCGGTGTAGGTGAGTCCGTCAGCGCCGGAGTCGGGCTCCTGGGGCTGGGAAGGGAGAGTTACTGGTGTGTGTGTGTGTGTGCGTATATGTGTGTGTGTGTGTGTGTGTGTGTGTGTGTACGCGCACGCACATGAAATATCAGAGCCATGAGGGCAGCCACCCGCCCTGCCCACCCGCCCCACTGCCAGCTTCCCCCACCTGTCTGGTCGTCCGGCAGAAACAGGGCCAGGCCCTGCCCATGCCTGTGAGTCCCATGGCACCGCCTCTGCTTGTGGGGCTGGGCCCAGCTGGGCACTGCCTGTTACTGACATGCCCAGACCCTGCCCTGGGGACCCGGAGGCCCCCTGCTGCCCCCCTCGCTGCTTCACTGCGCTGTGCCAGGTGAAGGGCCAGAGTGACCTCCGACCCCCTGGGAACCTCCACCCCATACACCCAAATCCCATTCACCCCCACCCCATACAGCCTCCTGCCTACCCCCTTCCCATACACCCCTCACCCTGTACACCCCACGCCATACACCCCCCTTCCCATACACCCCTCACCCGGTACACCCCACCCCATACACCCCCACCCCATACAGCCCCCTGCCTACCTCCTTCCCATACACCCCTCACCCTGTACATCCCGCCCCATACACCCCCCACCCCATACAGCCCCCTGCCTACCTCCTTCCCATACACCCCTCACCCTGTACACCCCACCCCATACATCCCCCTGCCTACCTCCTTCCCATACACCCCTCACCCTGTACACCCCCATCCCATACACCCAAAATCCCATACACCCCCATCCCCAGACGAACCCCACCATCTCCCCCCTCCATCCCCCCTCCCCGCTCTTGTGTTATGGGCTCCAGCCAATCTTGCTGCCCTGCCCCCAGTCCCAATGCAGGAGTCGTGGGGGTGGCATCAGACGTGGCGCTGAGGAGGGCACAGTGAGTTGGGAGCCCCAGGGCCGCTGTGAGGACGAGGGGCCCTGTGATTGGGGGTATCCGTCCCCTCACAGTGACACACACACACACACACACACACACACACTGTTACTCCTGGGGGAATTCTGTGCATCTACAGACACGTAGAATTCATCTGTCCCGCATCATTTTGTTTTTTCCCCACAGAAAATACATTCTGCCCAAGAAGTGCTGCAGTTCTGCGTTTTTCCCACAAGAGGCCGCTGTGGCGCCAGAGCACCCAGCAGCATGAACACAGCCCGCTGTTCTGCTGCCACAGCGGCCCCTGGTGGGCAAAGGCGGAACTGCAGCACTTCTGGCACAGAATGTATTTTCTGTGGGGGGAAAAAATTCTCTGCCCGCCCCGTGCTGCACAATTCCCCCAGGAGCAGAAGTTCATCACAGCACCTGCCGCAGAGCCAGGTTAGGGCAGAGTGGGGCACCCAGGGCTGCTGGGGGGGTCACAGACTGGGGCTCAGTAGCTAGTGGGGTGACAGCATTGAGTCTGGGGATGGGGGAGGAGGCTGCAGGGACACATGGGGATGGGGGTTGCGGGGACAGGGGCTGATGTGCCTGACTGAATGGGAGAGGCTTGGGTCACCCAGGGTCTGCATGGGGGAGGCTTCCCAGTTCCCTAACAACCCCCCCCCCCCCAAAATAAAACCTTCTGCCGCCCACACCCAACACGTTCCAGGTTCACTCCCAGGCTCCTTCCCTCTCCCTCAGCTCCTCCATTACCCCTGACTCCCCCAAGCCTTTGCACTGCTTCAGTCGGGTGCAGGAAATACAGTTCTGTCGTGTGACTTAAATGAATTACTCAAAGTTCTGCATTAATACGCCTAGTGAGGAAACTATTTGTCAAAAATTTTTAACAGAATCTTTTTTTTTTGTCAGTATCGTTACAGACACGCTCGCTGACAGATATTTTGAAATAACTGACCAAAGTAATTGAAACTGGCAGGATTATACTGTGGTATTTTGCCAAATAAAATATGCAGAATTTTCAAATATTGTGTGCAGTATTTTTCAATTTTTTGCACAGAATTTTTAAAATTTTTGTGCGGAATTCCCCAGTTATAAGAAGAGCAGGAACCAGGGGAACCGTGTGAAATGAGGGGTTTGGTCCGGCCCCGGCCCCGTTCGCTGGAGCGAGTCTCTAGCCGGAAAATCCCCCAGGTTTGGGCGTCTCCCCGCTGGCCCCGGAGACGCTAGCGACTGTCCTGGGGGGGCCGAGGAGCCAGCGGAGCTGGGCTGGAGCCGGCGTCGCTGCGGCTGCTATTAAAGTCCCACCCCGTTTCCTCCCAGGTTGGGGGTTCAGCCGGGGGGGGCGATGGCGTTGGGGTCCCTCTCTCCGGCCGCTCTGCTCAGGACGTCTCCGTGGAGCAGGGTCTGAATGGCCCGGGGGGCCCCGGAGATGGGGGGCAGCAGCCACGACGGTGAAGTGAGTCTCTTTCTTTCAGGCCCCCAAAGGGGTGGTGGGCGGCACAGCCCGCCCCCGCAATATTTTGTTCACCAATGCGGCTTCATTTCCCACACCCCAATTTTGAGTCACGGATTTCGGCTCCCCCACTTCTCTCATGTCCCAGGCATGCCCCTAACCCAGCCCTCGAGTTATAGCTGGCGGCCAGGTTAGGAGCATGCCAGAAAATGGGAGAAGTGATCCCATCTCCCCCAGGTGTTACACACACTCCAGGTCTGGGGACAGGGGGGCTATGGGGTGCCCAGGGAGGGTTGGGGGGCTGGTTAGTGGTTCTGTGTTCATTACAAATCTGAAGATTAACAGGATGCAAAATAACAAACAGCCGCCTTGGCCTGGCCCGTCCCCTCCCCCGCCGGGTGCCGAGTTTCCCCCCCCCCCCCGGCCCCCTACGTGTGGGGCTGGGTGACACCAGCTGCAGGGGAGGTATGGGGGGGGTCTATAAGCAGAGCCGGTTCTCTGGGGGGGAATCACTCTGTAACCCCCTGGTGGATGCTCCCTTCCCTGTCGCTGCAGTGATTCCCCCTGGGTTCACACTATGGGGGTGGGGGGAGGGCACCCCCTGCACCCCGGGGGCTCTGCCCAACAGGCCCCTGGCTCACGTTGATCGCGGCGTACAGGATGGGTTCCTGGCGGGCCGGGCCCCCCTGCTTGGCCTGCAGCGCCTGGCGGTTCAGCTCGGCGTAGGTGAGTCCATCGGCACTGGGGTCGGGCTCCTGGGGCTGGGAGGGGAGAGAGACACCGGTGTGTGTGTGTGTGTGTGTGTGTGCAACAACTCCCCCCACACACACACATAGCCACACTGCACACACACACATGCAGATTTGCACCGACACAAACTGGTGAGCTTACACCAACAGAGCGCCCCCCACCCCACGCCCCAGCGGGAGCTGATGTACACAGCAGCAGAGCAGACCCAGCCCCTCCACCAGGGGGCAGCAATGTCCCCCCCCCCCCCCCCACACACACACACACACCCCCTGCTGCACAGCTGCTGTGACATGCTCTGTCCTGTCCAGCAGGGGGCTCTGGGGAGCTTCTCTTCCACCTGCAGGCCTGGGGACTCCAGCAATGCGCCCCCCCTCCCCACAACTCCAGCTCACACAGCCACACGGGGCAGAGATCAGGGAAATCCCCCACCCCCGGCACCTGCCCGCCATGGAATTCCGCTGACCCTCTGCAAATCTCAGCCAAATGCAAATGTTTAGGAGGAAGGTTTTGGGGGGTCGGGGGAAGGTCAGGGGAGCCCGGCGGGGTGAGGTTGTGGGGTGCAGGGTCAGGCTCTTACTTTGTGTTCTGGGTCTCCCGCCCCTCTCCTCTCTCTGCCCCGATCCCAGGGGGAGCCCTGTTGCCGATCCCCATTGCTCTAGTGGGGCCTGTGCAGGGCCAGATTCGGGGGGGGGCAAGAAGGGGGCTGGATGGTGCATTGGTGCTCGGGGGGGGTCAGGGAACAGGGGGGGCCTTGGCGAGTGGGGGGCACTTACCAGAACATCCAGCTGCTTCCTTTCACCCACAAGGGCGTCTGTGGAACAGAGACACCCTCCGGTGAGCGGCTGTGGCCAGATCAGGGCCCCGGACCCAGCCCCCATCTGAGCCCTTCACAGACTGGCCCTCCTGTCCCCCAGCACACTGGGGTGCGGCGGGGTCACTAGCCCCACGGTGCAGCCGGAGAAACTGAGACACAGAGCCGTGCGCGAGCATCCCCAAGGGGGCGCAGTGAGACAGGGCAGAGATGGCTGGTCCCAAAGTGACACGCAGGCTGCACCCCACATCAGCATGTCCTCCCTCCCCCCACAGGCCGTGGCCTCCACCAGGAGACTCCCGCCCCTCCCCTCCCCTCCCCTCCCTTCTCCCCATGGCTGCCCCCTCATGTGTGACTTACAGATTGTGGATGTAGCCTCGGACTCCCTATGGAGAGAGAGAGAGAGAGAGAGAGAGAGAGAGAGAGAGAGATAATAACAGTCCCAGCACCCCCTGTTGTAACCACTCCACCCACTCCCCTCCCAACCCAGGGAGAGAACCCAGGAGTCCTGTGTCCTGGGGCAGGTAGATCGGGGATGGGGAGCGGAGCTGGGGTCTCACCTGCTCTGTCTCAGGGCTGGTCCTTTCCCTGCAGAGACACGAAGCAGAATCGTTCATGAGTCGACCCAGATCCCGTGTACCAGCCCTGCCCCTCAGCCCTATAGGGCAGCCGGAACTGGGGGGGCCAAGGAGGGAGTCCTCCCACACACACTGCCCTGCCAGGAGGAGCCCCTCCCCCTCCAACTGCTGAGCCTGGATACCCTAGAGACAGGTCCCTGCTCACCACAGCGCCCCCTAGTGATCCCCTGCCCCACCCCGTGCAGCCCAGCGCCCCCTGCCCTTCTCCCTGCACCACAGCATCCCCTACTGAGCTCCCACCCCCCCGCACCACAGCGCCCCCTAGTGCTGCCCAGGGGCTTTGGGGCCAGCTCTCACTGCCAGGGGAGAGCGCCGCCTGCTGGGCCCCTGCCCCACCCCCTGGGTTTCCTTCCCCATTTCCCATCCAAGCCATGACCCCTTCCCAGCCCAGCTTAGCAGCGGGTTTAACCCTTCCCTCTCTGGGCGGGGCACTCACTTCCTCGGGTTCTTCTGTAGCAGAAGAAGATCAGGAGGAGGAGGAGGAGGCCAGTGGTCGCCGCACTCACCCCGGCGATGATGGGGCGGGTCAGAACCGGTGCTGCACTTGGTTCCGTTCCCCCTGGGAAGCAGCACCAGGCGGTGAGCGCCGTGAGCGGCTGGTTCATTACCTGCTGCCCCAGCCCCTCCCCCTCAAGGACCCAGGAACCCACAGCAGAACATGCTATGGGGCTGGGGGCGGCAGGAACAGAGGGGATTCTGGGTAATAGTGGTCAGGGGAGTTCACTGGCAATGGCAGAGGCCTATCCTGGGGGGGGGGGGGATGTACCTCAGGCCCCATGTACCCTGTGAAGGCAGCTGGGGCCAGATCCCGCAGCCCAGCCCCCCCAGGTCCTGCCTTGCCCTGGGAATTTCCCAGCAGCTTCAGCTCATTTCTGTGTAGGAATCATCTCGGGAGGCGGGGATGGCAGTGGGGGTTGGGCTTCTGGCTGGGCAGGGCACTTTGAGATCGTTGGGAGAACCACACCCCATTGAAGCGATCAGCAGCAGAAGACATAACGTTGGTGCCATCGAGTGGCCATCATTTGGTTCCAGAGTTAACGGTGTCACATTGAATTGGTAGGTTCCAGAGTTAACTCAGTAGTTTCCAGTATTAACGCCCCACTGGGCAGCATCCCTGCGAAGGAGGAGCCCTGCTTCTGAGCCATTCCCCTGGGCTGTCTGCAGACTCAGGCAGACAGAGGGGATACACAGGGCCCTTACCCCAGCTCTCCGTCCCCGGTCTCCCAGGGGGATATGCATTGAGCTGTGCCCCACATGGGTTGCTTTGTGGTGCCAGTGAGCAGCACAGCACCCCAGTCTGTGGGGCCGATGGGGTGGGGCTGTGCATTGGGGGGAAGCTCTCCCAGGCCCTGCCCCTGCCAAGCCAATCTGGCATCTGTCCAGTGACCCTGCCCCCAGCCTATGAAATGAGTCCGGGGGGGGAGGGGGAGTCTCAGCCCAGATGGGACATTCGCTTGGGGATCTGCCCCTGTCCCACGCAACCAGGCCCTTGACTTCATGGTTACCCCGGGGGCAGCTTCTTGGGCTGCACAAACCTGTTTCTGGGGTGGTTGATGGCAATTTCCTGCCCCCAGCCCCGGTACTTGGTCTCACGCTGCCTGGGTGGGTTGTAGCCAGCGTCGTTGTCGGATGAGTCTGGTTGGTTTCCTCTGTGGGAATAAAACCAGCATCTGTCAGGGGCCAGGACGGGGGGGGGGGGGGGGGAGTGGGAGTGAGAAAGCTGGAGCCCTGGTGTCTGTGATTAGTTATACAGGGACCCCCTCCCCCAGTCGGCAATGGTGGCTCTCCCCCAGGCTGAGAGGACAGGACCCAGGGATTCGGGCCGGTTCAGCGCCCCGGGATCCCAGAACGGGGAGGATCGGCCCAGCGAGACCCTGAGCACAGATACAACCCCTGCCTGGCTCCACGGAAACCAGAACCAAAATCATTACTGACTAGTATTAATTACCAGGAGCCCCTGTCATGGGCCAGTTCCCCCGTGTGCTCGGAGCTGTACGGACGGACACACGACACAGAGACGGTCCCTGCCCCAGCCAGGTGCCATTCAGACCTGGAGTTACTGCGGAGCAGGTCTGGGCACAGCTGTTAGTATTTCAGAGGAGGAACGTCCCTGTGTCTATAGAGCTACAGGGGAGCTTGTCTGCCAAACGGGGCTGTATCAAACCAGGGGGCGATAATACTGACAGCCCAGACTCACTCTGAGATCACCAGTGGGGGTTGGGAACCACACAGGATTCGACATTTCGGGTCCAGTTTTCATCTAGACAAACATTCTTCTGTGCGTCCCCATAGTGGGGGCAGCTGGGGGAGCATCCCCCTGGGAAAGACCCCTGCTCTGCAGCTCCCCCTGGGGCAGGGATCCCCCCGCCCTGAGCCCCAAACCTCCAGCGGCTGCTGCTTCCTCCTGGCTTGGGGACCCCCCAGTGACTCCATCCCTGCTTCCCCACCAGGTGTCCCCTCTGCTGGGCCCAGGACTCAGGGCACAACCTGGCTCTGAGTGGCCCATCGGGGCTGAGCCCCCCTGAGTATCTGGCTAGGGGTGGGGCCAGGAGCGGGGACACTGAGCCGGGCCCCTCACCTGCTCCCACCAGCTCCACGGGGTCGCTGGGCTCCGACCAGGTGTCGGGATCCGAGTCAGGGGATAATAGCAGGTGCAGCTGCCTCCATCTGACCGGTTCACTTTGGGGATGGGAAATTTGACCCCAGCCGAGTCCCTGCCCCGCACTGCTGCGTTCCTGGCCCCAGCCTTGTACAGAACAAACGCCAGACCCCGGCGCTGACCCCGACACCGGGAACCCCCCCGCTGGGGCTGAGGGAGATGGAGGGTTTGGGGGAGCTGAGCTCTGCAGTGGGAGGGAGACGGGGCGTGAGACAGACCCTGGCACGTCCACTGTGCCCCGTCCCCAGCATGGAGCGTCAGCGACGGGGCAGAGACAGGGTCAGGGTCTCCCCTGGGATCCAGGGCACCAAGGCACCACCTGAGATCTCCCCCTTCCCAACATGCCCACCCCCAGGGGGCTGAGATTCCCCCACACACACACACAGACACCCAACCATCACTGGCTGGACGTCCCATCTGCTGGGCACCAGTCCCGGGTTTATAATGGCGCCAGTGGCTCCATGGAGCCGGGCCTATGCTCCCCGAGACCCCGCCAGCCCCCCCACCCCACTCTCCACTTGCTCCTCTTGTCCTGCCCACCAGCCAGCTGAGGGCTCCTCCCCACCTGCTGGCTTCTTGCCTGCAAGTTAAAGAAGTATGGGCTGGATGACTGGACTATACGGTGGATAGAAAGCTGGCTAGATCGTCGGCTCAACGGGTAGTGATCAACGGCTCCATGTCTAGTCAGCAGCTGGTATCAAGCGGCGTGCCCAAGGGGTCGGTCCTGGGCAGTGTTCCCACTAATTTTTCCCGCCCATGTGTGGAATTAATTTTGTTAGGTGCACCAATATGGAGGTGATCTGTGAGGGCTGGGGTGCAGGGGTGTGAGGGCTCCGGCTGGGGGTGCAGGCTCTGGGGATGAGGGGTTTGGGGTGCGGGGGGGGGGCTCCGGGGCTCCCCCCAGCTCTCTCTCCCCGCAGGAACACCTGGGCTGTGAGGGAGAGGCGCCTCTCCCCGCCGCGGCAGCTCCGGGGTTGGGGCTGCAGGATAGGCGCCCCTTTCCTGGCCCCAGCAGGTCCGGGCCGGGGCTGGGTTCGGGCCAGGGAAGGGACGCCCCGGCTGTGCCTGGGTCTGGGCCGTGCTGCCCAGGCCAGGACTGGGGCTGGGCCATGCTGCCCTGGCCGCGTCTGGGGCTGGGCCGGGCCACGCCGCTCTGTCCGCTTCTGGGTCCATGTCGCCCCGGCCGTGTCTGGGGCTGGGCTGGGCCTGCCCGGGCCACTCCTGGGTCTGCGCCACTCCAAGCCACACCCGGATCCGGGCTGGGCCACTCCCGTGGCTGGGCCGCGGCTGGGGCCGGGCGCCCCGGCCATGGCAGGTTGGGGCCGGGGGAGGGGCACCCTGGCCGCAGCAGGTTGGGGTCTCGCTAGGTTGGGCTGGGGGAGGGGCGCCCCTCCCCTGGCCAGTCCCCGGCCAGAGCAGGTCCCCGGGCGGGTTCCCAGAGCACCTGCGCGGTGCTAAATAGGCTGCTACGTGGCCACACGGCTTATAGGAAACTTAGGTCCTGGGGCCGGTTTTGTTCAACATCTTCATTAATGATCTGGATGGTGGGATGGATTGTACCCTCAGCAAGTTCGCGGATGACACTAAGCTGGGGGGAGGTAGATACGCTGGAGGGCAGGGATAGGGTCCAGAGTGACCTGGATTGGGCCAAAAGAAACCTGATGAGGTTCAATAAGGACAAGTGCAGAGTCCTGCACTTCGGACAGAAGAATCCCATGCACTGCTACAGGCTGGGGACCGACTGGCTAAGCAGCAGTTCTGTAGAAAGGGACCTGGAGATTACAGTGGACGAGAAGCTGGATTTGAGTCAGCAGTGTGCCCTTGTTGCCAAGAAGGCTAACGGCATATTGGGCTGCATTAGTGGGAGCACTGCCAGCAGATCGAGGGAAGTGATTATTCCCCTCTATTCAGCACTGGTGAGGCCACATCTGGAGTACTGTGTCCAGTTTTGGGCCCCCCACTACAGAAAGGATGTGGACAAATTGGAGATAGTCCAGCAGAGGGCAATGAAAATGATTAGGGGGCTGGGGCACATGACTTATGAGGAGAGGCTGAGGGAACTGGGGTTATTTAGTCTGCAGAAGAGAAGAGTGAGGGGGGGATTTGATAGCAGCCTTCAACTACCTGAAGGGGGGTTCCAAAGAGGATGGAGCTCGGCTGTTCTCAGTGGGGGCAGATGACAGAACAAGGAGCAATGGTCTCAAGTTGCAGTGGGGGAGGTCTAGGTTGGATATCAGGAAACACTATTTCACTAGGAGGGTGGTGAAGCACTGGAATGCGTTACCTGGGGAGGTGGTGGAATCTCCTTCCTTGGAGGTTTTTAAGGCCCGGCTTGACAAAGCCCTGGCTGGGATGATTTAGTTGGGGTTGGTCCTGCGTTGAGCAGGGGGTTGGACTAGATACCTCCTGAGGTCTCTTCCAACCCTGATCTTCTATGATTCTCTCTGCCCCCTGGCCAGACCCCAGTGCACCTCCGGCTCCGGGCAGTCTCTGCTTCCCACCAGCTCTGCAGCCCCACCTGTCTCCCTGGAGCTGAGTTGCCTGGGACTGGTGCAGAAGCCTGGCCAGTCTCAGCTAGTTGATGGGGGCGAAGTGTGGGGGTTGGCTGGGCCCCTCCAGGCAAGTGGGTCCTGAGGGAGGCTGGCTGGGGCAGGCCCTGGCCTGGCTGATTGTGCCCCGGGACCAGCCCTGGCTGCGCTGGCAGCTCAGCCCGGCAGACACCGTCGCCTCCCAGCAGGGCCGATGAGTGCGGCCGGGAGGCCGGGCGTGGGGGAGTGAGTTGCTGAGGGACCTGGGGGGGTGCTGGGCTGTGACGGGGCGGGGAAGATCTGTGTGTTGGGGCACTAGGGAGTGGGGGTTCTGTGTGGGGTGCTGGGCAGTTGTGGTGGGGCTGGGAGTAGGGGGGCACTGGACAGGGGTGGTGGTGTGCAGGGCGCTGTGCATTTGTGGCAGGGTCTGGGGCGAGGTGCTGGGCATAGAGGGTCCGAGGGGGCTCGGGCCATAGGGAATCAGGGGAGGCTGTTCCGGTGTTGTGCAGGGGGGCTGTGTGGCGTGGCATGGCATGGGCCTGCCCCAGAGAGGAAGGGGCACGCTGGCAGCACAGGGCCAGGCAGGCCAATGTGCATCTGGCAACTGCTGCTTTGTAACTAGTGCCCTGCACTGGGCTAGGCAGAGCGGGGCCACCCCTGCCATGCCATGGCTCATCGCCCCTGGCCAGCCCCTCGCTCTGGGGGCTGGCCCCCCCATGCCATGCTCCATTGCCCCCATGGGGGCCCACCAATATGTTTGGTGCCAGGCCCACAAAGGTTAATCCGGCCCTGCTGAGCACCAGGACTCGCTGAGACCCCCCGGGGCCTGGCTGGGTGTGGGGCTGGGAGCCGAGGTGCCGGGCTGGGTCCCTCACCTGTTACATGGTCGCTGGGCTCCGAGTGGTCAACGTCTCCTGATCCGTCACTAGAACAACAGGGTGTAGCTGCCACCGTGTTCCCGTCTGGTGCTGGTGATTGGAAATTCAGCCTCAGAGCCAGCAGGGTCCGTGTAAGTCAGATAGTTCCCATCTCCAGCCTTGTAGAGGAGGAACCTCATGCCCAGGTGCCCCCCCATGGGGATCACCCCATGTAGTAGTAAAATTTTATGTTTGTATTTTGTATAATTTAAAATAAAAATTAATAACGTAGCATGTATTCAATGTATTGGTGTGTAATTCGACCGTATCCTGCCTGTGACGTTATTGATATAATCTGGGACCATATAGATCATTGTTGCAACCAAGGTCCTGTAGTGGCACCCAAATCTTGTATAAAGGGGGTCAAATGGGGTGTCTAAGACAAGGTTATGGATTACTGGTTATGATTATGCTGTCTATATGTGTGTATCAGTTTTATAGTTGAAGTTATGAATATTGGCTCTATACTGTCTGTATTGCAAACTTATGCTATGCTTCTGGGTGACATCCCAGACAAGCTGGGATTAGCTCTGCCTAGCCTGCTTGATGGCCCATTAAGAACCATCAGCTATACAATGGACTCACTGAGAAAAGGCAAATATGCCTTGAGACTCAGCAAAGTATGCAGGAACTGGCCCATGTGACTCCAGACTCCATTTTGCTGTAATTTTCCACAGTAAGAACAAAGGGGTGTTCTTACACCTGGAAAAGACTATATAAGGCTGATGCCTCATCTCCGTTTGGTCTTCAATCCTGCTTCATACCTCTGGAGGAACTTTGCTACAAGCTGAAGCTTTGAACAAAGGACTGAGGACCCATCCCAACGGGGGATGTATTCCAGAGACTTGATTTGAACCTGCAGTTTATTCTATCGCGGCTGCAAGCCTGAACCAAGAACTTTGCCATTACTGTATGTAATTGATTCCATTTAACCAATTCTAACTCTCATCTCTATCTTTTTCCTTTTATGAATAAACCTTTAGATTTTAGATTCTAAAGGATTGGCAACAGCGTGATTTGTGGGTAAGATCTGATTTGTATATTGACCTGGGTCTGGGGCTTGGTCCTTTGGGATCAGGAGAACCTTTTTCTTTTACTGGGGTATTGGTTTTCATAACCATTTGTCCCCATAACGAGTGGCACTGGTGGTAATACTGGGAAACTGGAGTGTCTAAGGAGATTGCTTGTGAGACTTGCGGCTAGCCAGTGGGGTGAGACCGAAGTCCTCCTAGTCTGGCTGGTTCGGTTTGCCTTAGAGGTGGAAAAACCCCAGCCTTGGGCTGTAACTGCCCTGTTTGAGCAATTTGTCCTGAGTTGGCACTCTCAGTTAGGTTCCGCCAGAACCGCATCGTCACACTGCCAGCCACCCTTTCTAAAAGCAAAAAGGAAATGGCCTAACGAGCCATTGGTAAAAATGCATCAGCCAGAACCTGTATCTGAGCTGATTTCAAGGCAGTAACAGACTTTTTAGGGTCACCGTTTTGTTGTAGGTTTAGCAGTTTAAAATGCAATCATTGTTGTTCTTTTTTGCATTGCAACTTAATGTTCCTGTTCCAATGTTCTGTGTAAATCAATTCTGTTTTGTGTGTAAATAAAAAATGTGTGTATTAAAAAATAAATACAAAGGCCGTCACTGAACCGGATGTTCTAAAAAAGAACCAAGAACAAACGCAAGGGCGCCCAAAAATTACAACACGCAGAAGAGGGCAAATTAACGACTCTAACAATAAAACAGGCACCTATCAATAGAAACAAAATAGCTGTAATCAAAACCGGCATGGGGTAACTCCCTAAAAACTTAAAAACAAGCAGTCATCAAACAACAATTGATTACAGCATAACGGTGCAAAACTCATTACTCCCAATAAAAAAAAAATCACAATATAAACAGGGGGCCTTGCCATGAAACTTTGGGTTCGTCTTGCCAAAATTTCTCCGGAGCATCATGTCGTGACTGAGAAAACCTGGCTCCTACCTCCCCGTGATCAACCTAGTGGCCACTAGATTGATCCGGACTCTCTGGACTGGTACCTATAACATTGACTGGCGGGACTCTGTGTGTGTGTGTGTGTGTGTGTGTGTGTGTGTGTGTGTGTGTGTGTGTGTGTGTGTGTGTGTGTGTGTGTGTGTGTGTGTGTGTGTGTGTGTGTGTGTGTGTTAAACGCGGCGTATTGCCTTTTCCCCTGAAAAAGATCCCGTGTGCTTCTTATAAGCATAACACCCACCGGGGCTGACGGAGATGGAGGGTTTGGGGTCGGACCCGTCTGGATGCACAAACAAACAGGCAGTAAGTGGGGGTGACGCAAACCGCGACCGTCTCATTCAATCCTCTGCCCATCTGTTGCTCCAGCATTTTACCCAACGCCTGGCCCCACAACTCACACCCGGGGTGAGACACAGGAGGCAGAAAGGAGATTTCCAGTCTCAGATTCCTTCAGTTCTCCAGGGTCAATTCAGCCCTGCCCCCGCTGCAGTCAGGATTGACCCCGGGGCTGAGATCAGAATCACCCGCTTCTGTTTTTCTAACGTTGTAGCAGAGCTGCAGCTCTGTAGTAGTTGGGCTGAACATGGATTATTCTTTAAAATATTCTAAAAACCACATTTACCCCAATTGTCTGGCAATGTGCTGTATGCACAGGAGTGCGGGGTGGGGTTCGTGGGACAAATCTGAGTCCTTTGAGCAAGGCCCCCGAAAACCACGTTTGCAAAATCCCCCGGTTGTTCTAACGTTTTCCTGCCCACCCCTGGGGCTCAAACTCTGGCTCTGCTCCGTCCCAAACCGCTCTCAGCCGCTGGGGATGTAGCTCCGCTCTGCACGGTGCCGGCGGCCCCTCTGGGGACGGGATATTCCCAAAGCTGCTCAGGGGACGTTCCGAACGCCGGGCCGGGCTGAGCCGGACCCACGAGCAAAGCAGTGACACGCGCGTGTGCAGCAAGCCGAGGGTGAGACACAACGGTGCCTCGCTCCTGTCCCTCTGCGTGTCCACATCTTACAGCCCTGCTCTGCCTGACCCGTTCCCCGGGCTCCTGCCAGCTCCCCAGGCACAGTTCGGGGGCGCTGTGGGGTGGCTGGTGCCCTGAGTCTGGGGGGCAGAGCTTTGAGTGCAGGCGAATTCACCCTGTGTGGTGCCCATCCCTGTAATGAGTGGGGCGAGGTCTCAGTCCCCACCTCTGGGTGTGGGAGGGAGCAGAGGTCTGACAGGATCATCCCTTTGGGGGATCTGCACCCCCCCCCCACCCACGTCCCTCGTCCTTAATGTGGAAATTCCCGCAGCTGCCACATTCCCCACAGATACTCACCTCCCGACACCCCACTCCGCTCAGCCAGCCAGCAGCCTGGAAAGTAGATGGATCGTTAGGGATCAGATCCCAGAGCAACTGGATCCAACACCCTGGTCTCAGATCCCCCCTGCCCCATGGACACACGCCCTGGTCTCATATCCCCCCTTATGGGCAGGGGCACACACCCTGGCTGTCTCCGATACTCACCGAGGAGGAGGACAGTGAGAGCAGACACCATGATGGGGCAGTGGGGGGCCGCTCAGCGCTGCCACCAACACCCCAGTGCTTAGCTCCACCCAGCCTGAGGCCCAAGTGCGAGCAGAATGAAGAACTGCACCAGGGGCTGCAGCCCCAGGAAGCCTGTGATGCGCTCGGCCCCTTTCCGCCCCATCAGATGGTTTCTCTGCAATCTCCAGCCCAAATCTACCGTGCTCAGAGCAAAGCCAGCTCCCTGCAACGCCCAGCAAACCACATCCCCTCCTGCAGCTGCCTGGTCCCCCCACCCTCCATCACCTCTCAGCCCCACATGGGAGCTGCCCAGTTCAGGGATCAGCTGGGAACGGGGGAATCTCAGGAAGTGTCAAGAGGTGCCCAGGCTCAGGCTGCCCTGACCTTTTCCAACAGGCCCGTCTAGCCTCCCTGGAGCAACAGCTCAGAGCAGAGGAGGGCTCCCCCCACACACACTCACACAGTGCCCCCCACGGAGCGACCCACTCCAATGGAGCAGGGCAGAGATTCCTTCCTGACCCGGCTGGGCCCAGCGCCCGCCCTGGAGCATGAAGGTGGAGGGGCCTAGACAACCTCCTTCTCAGGTCGTGTCACTGCAGAATCTATTCTTAGCCAAGTGATGTGCCACAGAGACAGAACGGGGGGCTGGGAGGGGTTGTGGTTTCCGGCCCCTGTGAGGGGGTGACGTAGGGGTAAATTTAGATCCAGAATTGTTAAATCAGCAGCCGATAAATCCGCGAAAGGGGAAGTCTGCCCAGAGCCGGCGCTTGCTTCCTGTTTCTGCTACTGCCAGTGAAACTCTGTGTAAACCTGATGCCCGGCACCTACCCTGTTATATACCCCGGTTAATGGAGGGGAGTGGGGTCTAGTGATTGGGGCAGGGAGTGGCTGGGAACCAGGACTCCTGGATTCTCTCCTTGGCTCTGGTTGGGGGGTGGGGTCTGGTGGTTAGAGAAAAGGACACAGATCAGAGCCAGCCCCCTAGAGGGGAAAGGCCCTGTGTCCCTTCCCCAGCCCATCCCTGGGGCAGTGGGTCTGAGCAGCTCAGGGCCCGGGGCAGAGCTCACAGGGGCCGACAGCTGAGCTGAGCTTCCCTCTCTGACCTCAGGATGCTGCAAAAGGTACATGGGGGGAGGGGGGAGCCGACCAGCCCCCCAGAAAGGGGAGGGGACAAGATCACAGGGACAGAGCTCAAGAAAAACTGCCCTCCCAGCAGATGCCCCAGCTCTGGCTCCCCAGCTCATTTGCCCTGTGTGATGAAGTGGGGGGGGGGGGTTCTTGTTTTCAGTGGAGTTTCAATGGTTTGCATGCAGAGGGGGTGGGACTCAGTGTCCCTGGGTGTTACTGGTTTAACAAGGTGAGGGGAGAGGGAGTTTGTTGTTGCAGAGGACCGGAGAGAGGACGTGGGGACCCAGCCAATGGCCGGGAAGATGGATACCCCAGCGACCGGTGACCTGGCGACCCGGAGACCCAGCTGAGGAGACGCAGCCGGTTCTGGCCAGTGGGAGGACAATGGGCTGCAGAGTGAGGACCCAGTGACCTAACCAGCCGGTTCCAGCCAGAGGACAGAAGCGAGGAGAGGAGGCCCCGGTTTATGACCCTGTTTACCTGCAGAGAAGACAATGGACAGAGGCCGGGCTTGGGGCCGGTGATATCAGATGCCCAGCTGGGAAGCAGGGGGGGCTCTGGGCTGGAGAGGGGGAGCAGGCAGAGCCCACCTGGATGCAGAGAGACTGGGATGTGCTGGGCTGAGGGAGGCCAGGCCTGCGGCCCTGAGAGTTTCCTGTGCTGGGTTCAACTCTCAATAAACCCTCCTGTTTTACGCTGGCTGAGAGTCACTCCAGGCTAGAGAACAGGGTGGCATCAACCCCTTTGGGGGGGGGTGGAGGCCCCAGGGGGTCCAGAGAGAGTGGACTCCCTGAGGGGGCCCACGGCAAAGACAGACGTGCTAAGGTTCAGAGAGGTGCGGCTCCAGGAGGTGGAGGGGCCTGACCCCCGAGAGAGAGTGGACCCCTGAGAAGGGCTGTCTCACTGAAAGGGGCACCCCCCGCGGCCCACACGGGGCCAAGAGTGGGCACGATCTGTGCATCCGTGACACCCTTCACCCCCCACCCATTGGGCCCCTCAGCCCCCCAATCTTCCCCTTGGCCTGTGTCCCCTCCCCCATTCATATCCTCCCACCCCCATCCCGTGTCCCCTCATGTCCCTGGCTGTCCCCCCCAGTTCTGTTCCCCCAGCATGTAGTTCCCTCACATCCCCCCATCAGGTCCCCACCCCCTAGTGCTGCCCCATCCCGTGTCCCTTCACCCCCCGTTGTGCCCCCCACATCCCATCCCCTGTTCTGCCCCCCCGTCCTCTGTCCCCTGACATCCCCGACATCCCCGTTGTAGGGAAGGGACCCCTGGTTGCCCTCAGTGAACATGGCCGCCCCCTGCAGCCCTCGCTGACCCCTGGCTAAGATGGCCGACGCCTCAGCCTGGGGGTGGGAACAATCCTGGCCCACCCTGGACTGTCGGAGTGGGGTGATGGCTGCATGGGAACGAGCCCCCCGGCATCTCTGACCCCCAGCCTGTGCCCCCCCAACTCCCATCTCTTGATCCCGCCCCATGGCCATGGGGGGTCGTTGCCTCCACCCCAACCCCTCCCCCCGCTGGAGCTTCCCCATCTCAACTGGGAGTTAGTGTGAAAACAATCCAGCCCCCCGCTTTGCAGTGTGGGGGGAGCTACATGGGAAAGACCCCCCAGGCCTGCCTCCCCATCATCACCCCCCATCAGCCCGTCTCCCCCAGAGCCCCCATCTCCCGCCCGGCCTGTCCCTGTCAGGGAGGGAGGCTGAGGGGACGTGGGGATGTGGGGGTCATTCTAGGACAGGCAGTGTGTGGGGCAGGGGGAGGGAGGGAAGAAGAATGTTGGGGGCAGGGGGCTGAGACTGAGGGGGCAGGAGCTGAGGGGAGGCTGGGGCAGGACAATGATGGGGGAGGGGGGATTGGGGTGAGTGGGGTCCCCCCATGTGTGTTTCAGGCTGAACCTGCCCCATGGCCATGGGGGCACCTCCATCCCCTCTCCCTCCCCCCGCCTGGCTCTGCAGGGGTTTGGGCAGGAAACAATCCTGCCCCCAACCCAGCTCAGACCCACTGAGGGTGGGGGCTACATGGCAAAATGTGGGGAGCAGAGACGGGGGATCAGGAAAGGGCACTCAGGGGCTGGGAATGTGGGGGGCAGGACGCAGAGAGGAGGAAGAGGGGAGGGGAAGGTGAGGCATGGGGGGGTCATTATGGGACAGGGAATGTGGGCCAGAGGGAGGTGTGGGGGCAGGAGACTGAGGGGAAAGAAAGTGGGGGACCCAGGACTGAGGGGGCGGGAGCAGGAGGGGGCAGTGAGAGGGGAAGCTGCTGAGGGGTAGCAATGGCAGCTCCCTCCCAGCCGGCACTGTCTGCCCCTCCCCCCTCAGACACCCCAACAATCCTACCCCCCCCCCAGCTCTGACCTTCTGGGGGGAGCCTGTCTGCCCTCAAACTCCTGTCCCCCATCCAGCCCCTGTCCCCTCAGCCCCCCTCCCAACACCACCAACCTACTTCCCTCAAATTCCCGGCTCCCCCCATCTGGCTCCCCCCAAACACCCGCCATGGGGGGGCCCAGAAGCGCCAGCGGATAAATCACTCTGGGCCTTGTTGTGTTCATGGAGACGCAATAAAGGGCCCAAGGTGTGAACACGCCCCAGACACAGGCCGCAGGCGGGGTCCAGAGCCTGCAGCGTCCCCACACACAGGGTCCAGGGGCTCTGTCTTGGGGTGCTGTGGGGGCTGCGATTCTGCGGGATGTGGGGGGCCAGCTCGGGGCTGGGCGATGAGGCCTGGTGGTCCTGGGGGATTTAACTACCCAGCCGCCATTTGGGAAAGCGCTAGGGCCAAACGCATCCAGCCCAGTGTGTCAGTGCAACCCTGGATGGATGGGGCATGACGGTGGGTCTCCGAGGGGGAGGCTGCAACTGGGGGCGGCCAGTTTAGACTGGCTGTGAAGGGGCAGGTGGCAGGCGGGTGGGGTGACCGTGGCTGTGAAATGCCGGGTGCCCGGCCCTAAGGAAAGGGAGCAGAGTGGGTGGCACCGGGAATCCGGCCAGGAAGGGGTTAGTTATCGAGTGCCAGGGCCGCCCGGGGGGGGGGGGGGGGCAAGTGGGGCAATTTGCCCCGGGCCCCACAGGGGCCCCCACAAGAATATAGTATTCTATAGTATTGCAAAAAAAAATTTATGGAAGGGGCCCCCGAAATTGCTTTGCCCCAGGCCCCCTGAATCCTCTGGGCGGCCCTGTCGAGTGCCCGGCCCCCCCAGTGCCCCGGGTGTAAGGATAATGCCTCCGTCTGCAGCCAGATTAAAAGAGCAGCCGAGCATCAGCCATTAGCGGAGAAGCAGGAAGTCACATCCTCACATTCCATCTACATTACATTAAAACAATGTCATATCAGGCTGCTAAGAAGGAGACCCCGTTCTAATGGCCCCCACTATCACCAGATAGAGAAACAGCTCTTGAGATGGTCAAAGAAAACTTAGTTTGACAACATCCTGTCTGGCAAGAAATCACTTCTCAATAGTTGTGGTTGTGAAACCCTCATTTCTTTATTGTTTTGTCATTATGGTCCCCACTTCCCTATTGTTTGTCTGTGTGGTCTCTGTCTGGGTCTTTAATTGTTTCTGTCTGTGACATAATTAATTTTGCCAGGTGTAAATTAATGAAGGTGGTGGGGTAGGATTGGTTAGAGAATTTTGTTACACTATGTTTGGATTGGTTAGTAAAATTTCAGTATAACGATTGCTTAAGGTACAACTAAACTGGACTCAAATTTCACTCTATAAACTGGGGTCCAAAAGGAAGTTTTTTAGGAACCAGCTCCAGGACACAGCCCCAGAGATCAGAGCTGCCAGACCTCAACGCTCTGCCAATGACACCGGGCAGCAACTGGAGTGCCCCAGATGGACCTGATCCTGACTGGCCATCAAGAAAAGTTCGTCTGTCTTACTGGGAGCGGTGAGCACTGTCTGTGTAGCGTGTGCCGTCTGGTTTGGGTGATTGTTAATAAATAGAGGTTATGTAGGATATGACTGTGTAAGCCTCATTCACTGGTAAAAGGCCCTGCACACCTGCAGAAGCAGTATACACCCGGAGCCCTATGTATTGGGAAAGGGTGTGGGTACTTTAATTGACCAGGTTAATTACGAATTGGGTAGGAGTGGCTCTGAGCCCTACGAATTGGGTACGGGTAGGTGCTTTTCGCCTGGAGCCCTAGGGACTGGGAAAAGGTGGGGTGCCCTAATGTGTGCAGGTAACACGGGCTCCCCACAGACACAGGCAGCGCCCTCCTGATGCCAGCCCTGCTACAGCCCTGCTCCCCTCTGACAGCCCTGGGCACAGACTGGCCTGGCTGGACCAGCGAGGGGGACCCCGGCGCCCTCCAGGGGCTATTCTGTGGGGAGCCCGATGCGCCCAGCACAGGAGCAGCATCTTCAGCTGGCTTCACGAGGGGCTGATGCCCGTGGGGCCAGAGATGCGATTCTGGGGTGCGGCTGTGAGGTCGGGAGCCGTCTGGGGGTGGATTCTCCAAGACAGGGGTGTTTGGCGGCAGGCAGAGTTTGTGCCAACGTCTCAACCCCCCAAGGGGAAGCGGCTCGTCCCCCGGGGAGATTCTCTTCTCTGCACGGCCGGATCCAGGCTCCTGGGTGTGCAGAGAGATGGCGGGTTAGAGGGGCCCGTGTCACCCAGAGCCCAGCCCCTGGGGGGAGCAAGGGGCACAGAAGGGGGGGTCACCTCACCTAGGGCGCCCCCCTCGAGCGGCTGTAATAGGTCTTGGCCAGGATCAACCCCAGGATGAGCAGGACCGCGGCGCTCAGCCCCAGGCAGGCGATGTTGGCATGGGGGGCTGCTGTGGGGGGAAGGGGAGAGTCACTCGGCGGCTCGGACAGGGAGATCGGCAGCTGGCGCTGCCCCGGGAGTGGAGCCACCAACCCCCACCCTGTCCGGCAGGTCTGGCCCATCCCCCCTCTGGGGCCTCCCCGGGACTGGACCCATTTAGGGAAGGCTGCATCCTGCTGCCCTGGGGGAATTAAGCCTCAGCTTCCCCACTGATGAGGGCACCCAGGTGGGTGAACTGCCCCCCGAGCCACCCAGCACCCCACGGCCTGGCCAGGAGATTGTGACAGTCAGAGCCGCAGGGTCCCAGCCCCCCCAGAACAGGGAACCACCCCAGCTCCCTGTCCCCGTAGGATCCCTCTGTCCACCCCCACAGGTGCCTCTGCCCCGGCCTGTCTGCTGCGCAGTGAGCCCATCCCCAGGGTATCTCGGCTGCTGCCAAACACAGCCAGGCAGTGGGGGGGAGGCTGGTACGTTACCCGCTGCCCCCACACACACCTCTGCGGTGCCCAGGGAGCAGCCAGAGGCAGCAGAACATCTATGGGGGGTGGGTCGGGGGTCATCTGAGAACCCAGTCGGGGGAGGGCAAACAAGAGCAGAGGGAATTCTGGGTAATGGTCACCCCTATTGCTGGGGGAGATCATGGGGCCCAGGGAGGGGGCTTATTGCCCCAGCCCCTCTGCACCCAGCAGGGCCCAGCTCCCCCAAACCCTGTCCCTGCCCTGGGATCCCCCACAGCTCCCAGGCAGCGACCTGCAGGGCAGGAGGCATCCAGGGATCTGGGGCCTGGCAGTGGGGCTGTTTCTCCTTCCCCCCCCCATGTCAATGAGCCCCTCCCTGTGGTGTCTGGGCCCCACCCACCCAGATTCACTGCCCCCCGTCATCCCCGCAAACCACCCCTGCTGAGTCGGTTCCCTCTGTGGGATTAAAACTAGCTCAGCTGAGACGGGGGAGGGACGAAACCGAGCACCCAGGCCCGGGGGGGGGGGGGGCGGGGGGGGGGGTGAAGGGGCTGAATCAGTGACTCAGCGATTGGGCCGCTCGCCGCACGACCTGGCGTTTGTTACGGCTTTAACTGTCCGGGCTGGTGGGGAGCGAATTCAGCGCTGGGGCCGGTGCCGGCTGGGCAGCCCCTGGGCCCCGACTCCTCTTGTGCGTCCCCAGAGCGGGGGCAGCCGGGGGAGCATCCCCCTGGGACAGGCCCCTGCTGCACCCCCCGTGCATTCACCTGCTCTCCGTGGCCGGGGGTCGTGGCCTCCCTTCTAGAACACCCTGTGGTGTCATGGAGGCCCCGTGTTCTAGAACCACCCCTCAGGGTTCCATTGACCGGGGGGGTGGGGGGAGATACAGGTGTGAGCTCAGATTCCCACCCTGCCCCCACTGCAAGCAGGGGTGATTTCAGATGGAGCCAGGCCGCAGTGCGACCCAAGGATCTCTCAGTGCCAACGGGCAGAGGGCACAGGGGGTGCTGGGCGTTTCACGGGGATCCCCTGGCTCCGATCTGTGCCCAATCATTCACTAAGGGGGTGGTGTGTTAGGTCGTTCCCAGGAGCCAGGAGCCCTCTGCTGGTAGATCTATAGATTCCAGGGCCTTTGTGATTTGAGTCCGAGCTCGTGTCCGTCAGGCCAGAGACCTTCCCCACAATACTTCCCGGAGCAGATCGTTTACCAACACACTCTGCAGCTCCCCCTGGGGGCAGGGATCCCCCCTCCCTTAGCCCCGAACCTCCAGCGGCTGCTGCTCT
This sequence comes from Actinemys pallida, assembly GCA_023634205.1. NCBI lineage: Eukaryota > Metazoa > Chordata > Testudines > Emydidae > Actinemys > Actinemys pallida. The sequence goes on from JALMGD010000024.1 coordinate 2,337,274, forward strand.
CCCTTGGCTGGGGAACCCCAGTGACTCCGTCCTGATCCCCTTGCAGGCGTCCCCTCTGCTGGGACCAGGGCTGAGGGCAGAGCCTGGCTCTGAGTGTCCCATTGGGGCCAAGACCCCCTGAGGGTCCAGCTGGGTGTGGGGCTGGGAGCGGGGACATGGAGCCGGGCCCCTCACCTGCTACCACCAGCTCCACGGGGTCGCTGGGCTCTGACCAGACAGGCGGGTCCCACTTGGTGCTATATTGGCAGCTGTAGTTCCCTGCGTCTCCCTGGCTCACACTGCGGATGGGAAACGCAGCCACGTCCCCCATGGGGTCCGTCATGCACCGTGCGTCCGGGTCTCCAGCTTTACTGAGAAGGACCCTCGCTCCCTGACACCGACACTCACACCGGATGGTCACGGCTCCCCCCGGGGCGACCTGCCCACTGGGGTGCAGGGAGATGTTGGGTTTGGGGTAGCTGGGCTCTGCAGGCAGGAGGAGACAGGCCATGAGATACAGATCCCGGCACAGTCACTGCACCCCGTCCCCACAACCTGGCCCCAGTGACGAGTCCAATACAGGGGCCTGCAGGGAGAGTCTCCTGGATGCTTTTCCCCCGAATCCAAGACCGGGAGAGCTGGGCTAGTGACACAAGAGACACGGGGCCCCCCACCCCTCAGCAGGGCAACGGTGCGGATCCATCTGCAAGGAGCCTGTGGAGGGGTGGCTGGGGCAGGGCAAGGAGAGGCCGAGGGGACCTAGAGGCCAATTGTGTTTTATCTCCATCAGCTGGGGAAGGAGAAATCAGTTCAGTGGGGAATGATCACAAGTGAATCAGAGTTCGCTGGTGTAGCAGGAACTGCTAGGTAGGGTCACACTGGGAACTATTGCTGAGCTCGCCTGAATTAAAATGCTGCTTTTAACAATCTTAATTTAAATGACACAAGCACAGAAACAGTTTCCTTACCTTGCTAAAGCTGTTTTTAAACTTTCCCTTGATTTTGTAGAACTTTGTTTAACACAGAACTGTTCTGTTTTGGCTTTTTATTTTGGTCTCTTCTGGTGCCTGATTGTGCACTTCCAGTTCCAGATGAGGTGTGTGGTTGACCGATCAGTTAGTAACTCTGAGGCCTTGGCTACACTTGTGAGTTGCAGCGCTGTAAAGCCGCCCCCAGCGCTGTAACTCACTCCCCGTCCACACTGGCAAGGCATTTGCAGCGCTGTATCTCCGTGGTTGCAGCGCTGCATGTACTCCACGTCCCCGAGAGGAATAGCGAGTATTGCGCTGCCGCTGCAGCGCTACGGCACCAGTGTGGCCACCCAATGCGCTGTGAATGGCCTCCAGAATTATTCGGCAGTATCCCACAATGCCTGTTCTAGCCACTCTGGTCATCAGTTCAAACTCTACTGCCCTGGCCTCAGGTAACCAACCATGTGACCCACCCTTTACATTCCCCGGGAATTTTAAAAATCCCCTTCCTGTTTGCTCAGCCCGGCGTGGCGTGGAGTGCTATCAGCGAATCTTTCCAGGTGACCATGCCTCCACGCGCCAAGCGAGCCCCAGCATGGAGCAATGGCGAGTTGCTGGACCTCATCAGTGTTTGGGGGGAGGAAGCTGTACAGTCCCAGCTGCGCTCCAGCCGTAGGAATTACGATACCTTCGGGAAGGTATCAAAGGACATGATGGACAGGGGCCATGACCGGGATGCCCTGCAGTGCAGGATTAAAGTGAAGGAGCTGCGGAGTGCCTACCGCAAAGCCCGTGACGCAAACGGCCGCTCGGGTGCTCCCCCCGTGACCTGCCGATTCTACAAAGAGCTGGATGCGATACTTGGGGTTAACCCCACCTCCACTCCGAGCACCACCATGGACACTTCAGAGCCGGTGTGGGGGGGGGAGGAGGAAGAGGAGGAGGAGGAGGAGGAGGAAAACGGGAGTGATGGTGGTGGGCCGGATGGAGACACCCTGGAATCCCTGGAGCCACGCAGCCAGGAGCTCTTCTCGAGCCAGGAGGAAGGTAGCCAGTCGCAGCGGCCGGTACTTGGTGGAGGACAAACAGAAGAGCAGGTTCCCAGTAAGCGGGTTTTTTTTCGGGAAGGAATTTTTTCAGTGCGGGCTCTTTGGGAGAGGAGGGTTAGGCATGCATGCCTAGATGCGGAATAGTGCATTGATGTGGTTTATCACATCGCAGTAATCGGCCTCGGTAATCTCCTCGAATGTCTCATCCAGAACATGTGCAATGCGCTTGCGCAGGTTTATCGGGAGAGCCACCGTGGTCCTTGTCCCAGCCAGGCTAACGTGTCCGCACCACAGTGCCATGAGGGGCGGGGGGACCATTGCTGCACACAGGCAAGCTGCATATGGGCCAGGGCGGAAGCCGCATTGCAGTAGAAGACCCTCCCTTGCTTCCCAGGTCACCCTCAGGAGCGAGATATCGTCCAGGATGAACTCCTGTGGAAAATGTTGGGACAGTGTTCAGTGTAGGTGCCCCCTGCAGCTGTTGGCTCTCCCCAAGGCACAGAAACCCAGAGGACAGTGCAGCCCTGAAACAATCAGTCCCCCTTACTCACCATTTTGAGGCTCCCGTGGGATATGTGTGCTCTGTTTCGGACGGGAAAATTATGCAATTGTGTAGACCCGGTGTGTTTTCTACTCCTTAAGTGCGGGGGGAATCATTACTCTGTCTGGTATAAACAATGCTGCCTCTGTTAAATGTTGCATTTTGCCTATACAGCTGCATCAACCTTGAGACCTCAGCCATCCCTCTTATCGCCTGCTCAGAGACTGCAAAGACTTAGGAAGAGACCGCGAAAAAGCAAAGAAGACATGCTGCAAGAAGTGATGCGGCAATCTATTAAAGAGAATGAGAAAGCACAGAACTGGAGGGAGAGAGAAAGCAGGATCCGCCGGGAAAACGCAGCGCACCGGCGGCAAAGCACCGCGCACCGGCAGCAAAGCACTGATAGGCTCATAAGCATCCTGGAGCGCCAAGCAGACACTATCCAGGAGCTGGTAGCCATGCAGAAAGAGGAGCAGTACCGCAAATGCAAACGCCACCCCCCCCTACAGCCCTTGTCCCAAAACTCTTTCTGTTGTGCCCCACTGTCACCTCCAACCCACTTTCCCCAACTTCCGTGTTCTTCACGCCACCCGCTGCCTCCAACACCAGTATCTTCACCACCCAGCCCTGAAAACCACGACCCTTACCCTCTGCACTCAACCCCCATCACCATGCAGTATAGCTGTCCTGAAGCGCAGCACTCACTGCACAGCACACCAGACAGTACATACGCGAATCTGTGATTGTACCGTTCCCCACTCCACCCCCTTGTTTCTTTTCAATAAATAAATATTTTTTCTTTTCAATAAATGGATTTTTTGGCTTTGAAAACATTCTTTATTATTGCATAAAGTAAAAGACTCCTTAGCCCAGGAAATAAACAGGCACTGCAAGTCTGCTTGTCTGCTTAGCAAACACTGATTCCTAAAGATTGGAACTACTGCACTTCACTCCCGTGCAGGGCACCAGATATCACTGCTGGTTTTCAGCCTCAAATTGTTCCCTCAAGGCATCCCTAATCCTTGCAGCCCCGCGCTGGGCCCCTGTAATAGCCCTGCTCTCTGGCTGTGCAAATTCAGCCTCCAGGTGTTGAACCTCAGAGGTCCATGCCTGAGTGAAGCTTTCACCCTTCCCTTCACAAATATTATGGAGGGCACAGCACGCGGATATAACCGCGAGGATGCTGTTTTCTGCCAAGTCCAGCTTCCCATACAGAGATCGCCAGCGGCCCTTTAAACGGCCAAAGGCACACTCCACAGTCATTCGGCACTGGCTCAGCCTGTAGTTGAACCGTTCCTTGCTGCTGTCAAGGCTCCCTGTGTAGGGTTTCATGAGCCACAGCATTATGTTAATGTCAATAAAACGCCCACGGTGATCCACAAGCGCCTGGAGAACCATAGAGAAATACCCCTTCCGATTAACGTACTCGGATCCTAGGTGGGGTGGTGCCAGAATAGGAATGTGCATCCCATCTATCGCCCCTCCACAGTTAGGGAACCCCATTTGTGCAAAGCCATCCACTATGTCCTGCACGTTACCCAGAGTCACGGTTCTTCTGAGTAGGATGCGATTAATGGCCCTGCAAACTTGCATCAACACGATTCCAACGGTCGACTTTCCCATTCCAAACTGGTTTGCGGTAGCTGTCTGGAGTTGCCAGCTTCCAGATTGCAATAGCCACCCGCTTCTTCACTGGCAGGGCAGCTCTCAATCTCGTGTCCTTGCGCCGCAGGGTGGGGGCGAGCTCCTCACACAGTCCCATGAAAGTGGCTTTTCTCATCCGAAAGTTCTGCAGCCACTGCTCGTCATCCCAGACTTCCATAACGATGTGATCCCACCACTCGGTGCTTGTTTCCCAAGCCCAAAAGCGGCATTCTACGGTGCTGAGCATGTCCGTGAATGCCACAAGCAATTTCGTGTCGTACGCGTTACGCGGCTCGATAGCATCGTCGGACTCCTCAATCTCACTGTCACTTTGGATCTTAAGGAATAGTTCGACAGCCAAACGTGACGTGCTGGCGAGACTCGTCAGCATACGCCTCAGCAGTTCGGGCTCCATTTCCCGCAGACAGATCGCACTGCACAGAAACCGTTGAAAGATGGCGCCAAAGGTGGACGGAAACAAAGGGATTTCTGGGATGCGAAGCGATGCATCATGGGGCGTTGGGACAGGACCCAGAATGCCCCGTACACACGCCCCCTTCCCACAACCCACGGTGCCAGAATGGGAAGAGGTGCTCTGTGGGATAGCTGCCCATAATGCACCGCTTCCAATGGTGCAGCAAATGCTGCAAATGTGGCCACACCAGTGCGCTGGGCAGCTGTCAGTGTGGACAGACTGCAGCGCTTTCCCTACTCAGCTGCACGAAGTCAGGTTTAACTCACAGCGCTGTACATCTGCAAGTGTAGCCAAGGCCTGAGGTTCTACTGTACCATCGTCTGAATTAACTGTTCCCTATCAAGTCAGTTTTACAGTCATGCAATAGCAGAATCTGGAGTTAGAACGTACAATACACTAGGCCAGAACCCCACCGCTCTACGTTCCCTTTTCGGTTTCTCTGTATTCAGCCTCTGTATGTCCCGAGTTTGCAGGCAAATTTCTCAGGATGGTTCATTGTATCTTGAGCCATCCTCTTGTGGCATCTTTGTTTGCCGTTCTGAGCAGAGTGACCAGATGTCCCGCTTTTATAGGGACAGTCCCGATATTTCTGTTGCTGCACCTCAAGGTGCTGTGCGGTCCTGCGGACGTTTTGTCCGCACGATTTGCTTTACTTTCGCTACAGCTCACTTCCTCCTCATTTCTTCAGCCCGTTTCTCTTTGCTCACAGCTGGTTTCTGTCACGTTTCATTCGTGCTTTACTTCTCTTGCGGTTTTCTAACAATTGCTTAGGTACTTAGCGACTCTTTTTCCTTCCTGTTTCACTGCCCGGTTCTTCCTTTAACTTTCCCCCTCATACCTCTGTCTTTCCTCTGTCTGCTTCCTCCTGTTCCTGCCATCTCTGTCCTTTCTCAACGGGACTTTCTCCCTGCCAGCTCCCTGCCTGGTGCCCTTCGATGACACAGCTCGGCCACTGGGTCCCTTTCCACTGGCTCCTGCTCGCTGGGTCCCTGCATTTCTGGTGCTGGTTGTTACCTCGCTGGCTGCTGGTGTCTCTCTCCCGGCGCTGGGCAGCCTCCCTCCAAACTCTACCAGCCATTTCCGCCGGAAGCGCTCTGGGGTGCGGGGCGGGGGGTATGGGGGGGAGGGGGTAGCTGCTGGCTGCTGTCCCTTGCTGTTTTCTTTCTCCTCCCAGAAAAAAATACCGTCCCAGGCTCGAGCTCCCCCCACTTCCGCTGCCCGGGAATCCTTGGGGTTCTCCCCACAGCTGTTGTTTCCAGGCTGCTTCTGAGCAGCCAACGTGTGAAGCTCCCACTGCTCTTTAGCCCGACAGCCCCCAGCCCAGGTGGGCATTACACAGCCAGCGCTGGAATGCAGTCACAGGCTGGAGGCGGGGCCGGCTGGGCAGCATCTGGACCCCGACTCCTTTGTGCGTCCCCAGAGCGGGAGGAGCGGGAGGAGCATCCCCCTGGGAAAAGCCCCTGCTTTGCAGCTCCCCCTGGGAGCAGGGATCCCCCCTCCCTCAGCCCTGAACCTCCAGCGGCTGCTGCTCCCCCAGGCTGGGAACTCTCAGTGACTCCGTCCCCAGTCACAGGCTGGGCGTCCCCTCTGCTGAGTCCCAGGGCTCAGGGCAGAGCCTGGCGCTGAACGTACCATCAGCACAAAGACCCCCTGTGGGTCTGGCTGGGGGTGGGGATGCTGAGCCGGGCCCCTCACCTGCTACCACCAGCTCCACAGGGTCGCTGGGATGCGACCAGACGGGCGGGTCCGATTTGGTGCTATATTGGCAGCTGTAGCTCCCTGCGTCTCCCTAGCTTATGTTGCTGATGGGAAACTCAGCCACGTTCCCAGCCGGCTCCGCGTCCTGCAGCGCGTTCAGGTTTCCATCTTTGTACAGAAGGAACGTCGCGTTCTGGTGCCGACCCCGACACCGAATGGTCACAGCTCCCCCCGGGGTCACCCGCCTGCTGGGGCGCAGGGAGATGGAGGGTTTGGGGAAGCTGAACTCTGCAGTGAGAAGGAGACAGGCCGTGAGACAGACCCCAGCACAGTCACTGCTCCCCGCCTCACCACAGGGCCCCTGGGAGAAAACCCAGCCAGAGGAACCTCTCCGAGATCCCAGAGATTCCTGGGAGCTACGCCCGAAACTGCCCAAGGACCTAAATCCAGAGCACCCCTTTGTACCCGTCTATGTACTTAATGGGCCCCCCCAGACCAATGTCTCCCCTCCCCATCCCTGCCCCATGGGATCAGACCCATAGGCCCATCTAGCCAGTATTGTCCCCCCACCCCCCGGATCAGACCCACAGGCCCTCACAGCCGCTGTCTCGTACCCAGCAGCCACCAGGAGCTGCTGCGTCTCTGGCAGGCGCTGGAAAGCCGCCGCTCTCAGGCTGGGGGCACCGGGCAGGGCCAGATTGTGTCTGGTACAACAACACCCGGCTCCTCCCTAGCGCTTCGCACCCCCACATCTCACAGTGCTTCACAGAGGGGGGCAGGGCATCTGCCCCATTTTACAGAGGGGGAAACTGAGGCAAAGAAAGAGTCAGGGACTCGGCCAAGGTCCCCCAGAAAATCAGGGCCATACCAGGAATGGCAGCCAGCTCTCCTGAGTCCCAGCCCCTGCGCTCTCCCCATTAGGCCACACGGCCACCCAGGCAGTGGGTTCTGTGTGCTGGCTCTGCCCCGAGCGCCGGCTCCGCAGCTCCCATTGGCCGGGAACCGCGGCCAATCGGTGCTGCGGAGGTGGTGCCTGCAGACGCAGGCAGCGCACACTGCACTGAGCCGCCTGGTCGTGCCTCCGCCTAGGGGCAGGACATGCCGGCCACTTCCGGGAGCAGCGCAGAGCCAGGGCAGGTGGGGAGCCTGCCTTAGCCCTGCTGCGCCACTGACTGGGAGCCACCTGAGGTAAGTGCCGCCCAGTCAGAGCCCGCACCCCAAACCCCTTCCCACACCGAATGCCCCTGCCCCAGGTGTCAGACCCCTCCCTCACCCAAAGTCCCTCCCAGAGCCCACACCCTGAACCTCTTCTGTCACCCCAACCCGCTACCCCAGCCCTGAGCCCCCTCCTGCACCCCCAGCCAGAGCCCTCACCCCCCTGCACCCCAACCCCCTGCCCCAGCCCTGAGTACCCTCCTGCACCCCCAGCCAGAGCCCTCACCCCCCTGCACCCCAACCCGTTACCCCAGCCCTGAGCCCCCTCCTGCACCCCCAGCCACAGCCCGCACCCCCCTGCACCTCAACCCCCAGCCCTGAGTACCCTCCTACACCCCCAACCAGAGCCCTCACCCCCCTGCTCCCCAACCCCCTGCCCCAGCCCTGAGCCCCCTCCTGCACCCCCAACCAGAGCCCTCACCCCCCTGCACTCCAACCCCCTGCCCCAGCCCTGAGCCCCCTCCTGCACCCCCAGCCAGAGCCCTCATGCCCCCTGCACCCCAACCCCCTGCCCCAGCCCAGTGAAAGTGAGTGAGGATGGGGGAGAGCGAGCGGCAGAGGGAGCGGGGCTGGAGTGAGTGAGGGAGGAGTCTCAGAGCAGGGGCGGGGGGGGCGTCAGGGAAGGGGAGGGGAAGGGGTGTTCGGTTTTGTGCAATTAGAAAGTTGGCAACCCCAGCAATGAGAAGAAGCCCCCGCCCTAAAGCCAAGCCCTGGCTATCTAACCAGACACATGGTGCAGGAGGATGATTCATACGAGGGGAAATGGAGGCACGGGCAGGTTAAGTGACACCCCAGGGTCCCATGGCGGCAGGGATCCACCCTCCCTTGGCCCCAAATCTCCAGCCTCAGGAGAACGTCCCACTTCCATCATCCCCACTCCCCGGCCGTGCGTCCTCTCTGTTAGGCCCAGGGTCAGGGCAGAGCCTGGCTCTGAGCATCCCATCAATGCAGAGCCCCCCTGAGGGTCTGGCTGGGTGTGGGGCTGGGAGCCGGGCCCCTGAGCCGGGCCCCTCACCTGCTACAATGATCTGCACGATGTCACTGGGATACGACCACTTGGGCGGCTCCGATCTGGAGCGAGATCGGCAGCTGTAGACCCCTCCGTCTTCTCGCCTGGCGCTGGTGAATTCACCCCCGTCCCCAGAAGCATCCAGCTCCCGGATTTCGATTCCACCTTTATACAGAAATAACCTCCTGGCCCCGCACCGACACTGACAACTGAGGGTGATGGCTGCCCCCGGGGCGATCACCCCGCTGGGGCTGACGGAGATGGAGGGTCCGGGCGCAGGGAGCTCTGTGTTCACACACAAACAGGAGTGAGATGGGGAGACACAAACCCCCCCCCCAGGTGTCTGTAACCTGCCCTTAGCGCCCAGCCCCAGGGACAGCGCTGGGGTAACAGACACCTCACTGCATCCACAGGGAACCTGTGCACTGGGTTCTGATCTCAGCCCCCCAGGGTCAATCCGGAGTCACCCCTGACTGCACTGGGGGCAGAGCTGGGTTCTGATCTCAGCTCCCCAGCATCAATACAAAGAGGTTGAACTGAGTTTGGGGTGAAGGTTCAGGTAGGGTGACCAGATGATAACTCCCAAATTTCGGGACCGCCTCAGGGGGAACGCCTTTTCAATTGTTACACTTACGTACGGGTCTTTGGCAGCACTTCGGCGGCAGGTCCTTCAGTTGCTGACGGTCTTCAGCGGCATTTCGGCAGTGGGTACTTCTTTCTTTGGCGGCAAGGTTTATTACCCGCCGCCGAAATGCCGCTGAAGACCATCAGCGACTGAACGACCCACCGCCGAAGTGCCGCCGAAGAGCCGGACACGCTGGGTGAGTGTAACAATTGAAAAAGTGCTCCCCCTGCCTGTCACCGCCGCCTGAGGGGGAAAAAAAATAAGGGCCGTCGCGCCCGAAACAAAATATCGGGACAAATGGCGTCCCGACCGTACTTCGGTCGGAACGCGGGACAAACGGCTCGATATCGGGACAGTCCCGATTTTATCGGGACGTCTGGTCACCCTAGGTTCAGGGCTCTGCTCCTCTTTTCCCCTCCCCCGACCTCAACATTAAAGTTTCTCCAGCCCCAGAGATACTCACGTCCTGACACCCCGCTCCGCCCGGCCGGCCAGCAGCCTGGAAAGGAGACGGGTCGTTGCGTACTAGATCCCAGAGCAACTGGATCCTACACCCTGTTCTTGGATGCCTCCCATGGGCACATGCCCTGCTCTCAGATCCCCCTGTGACAAAGTTGGGGATTTCCTTAGTGTTTTGCACGAATACTGTGTGGGTCTCAGTTTCCCTGTGTGCTGCATGTGTAACGAGGTGGTGGGAGAGGGTTTGTTGTTGCAGAGGACCAGGTGTGACCTCGCTAGGAGCTGGAGCCCCGGACAACGGCCTGGAGATGGGGGACCTGAGCACCGGTTACCAGGAGGCCCAGCCCAGCTTGCAAGCCAGCCGGTTCTGGCCAGTGGTAGGACAATGGGCTGCGGAGAGAGGACCCTGGTGACCTGACCGGTTCTGGCCAGTGGGAGGACAATGGGCTGCGGAGAGAGGACCCCGGTGACCTGACCAGCTGGTTCCAGCCTGAGGGGAACAAAGGACGAAGGGACAGGGCCCTAGAGACTGTTTACCTGGGACAAAGACAAAGGATGTAGGAGGGGCTGTTAGGGCAGATGATATAGGAGGGGGCTGGAAGCAGGGGGGCTGCTGGCCTGGAGAGAGGGAGCAGGCAGAGCCCACTTGGATGCAGGGGAGACTGGAATGTGCTGGGCTGAGGGAGGCCAGGCCTGAGGCCCTGAGCGTTTCCTGTGCTGGGTTCAGATGCTCAATAAACCCGCCTGTTTTACGCTGGCTGAGAGTTGCTCCAGGCTAGAGAACAGGGTTGCATTATTCCCTCTGGGAGTGGAGGCCCCGGAGCGAGTGGACTCCCTGAGGGGACCCACGGCAGAGACAGATGTGCTAAGGCTCAGAGAGGTGCGGCTCCAGGAGGTGGAGGGGCCTGACCCCCAAGAGAGAGTGGACCCCCGTCACTGAAGGAGGAGCTGAGAGACAGTGCGAGTCCTGTGAGTCCGTGACACCCCCCCCATTGGCACACCCCCATGGACACAGGCCTTGGTCTCAGATCCCCCACCCCTCCCATGGGCACATGCCCTGGCTGTCTCCGATACTCACCAAGGAGGAGGACGGTGAGAGCAGACACCATGATGGGGACAGTGGGGGGCCCCTCAGCGCTGCCACGAATACCCCAGTGCCCAGCTGCACTGATCCGATGCCCAAGTGGGAGGAGAATGAGGCAGTGAACCAGGGCCTACAGCTACAGGAAGCCGGCGGTGGCTCGTCTGTTCCTGTAGCCATCACACTTTTGCTCTCTTATCTGCCAGCCACATCTACATCGGTCAAAATAGCCCCAGCAAACCACGCCCTCTTGTGTCACGGTGTGACGAAGCAGGGAGGTTTCTTGCTGTTTTCAGTGGTTTGCATGCAGAGGGGGTGGGACTCAGTTTCCCTGGGTGTTGCTGGTTTAATGAGGTGGTGGAAGAGGGGGTTTGGAGAATTGATACCCCAGCGACTGGTGACCAGTGCGAGAGTCACAGCTGGTTCCAGCCAGAGGGGGCCAGAGCACAGCTGAGAGGAGAGGAGGCCCAGGGGACCCGGTTTATGACCCTGTTTACCTGGATAGAAGACAATGGACAGAGGCGGGGCCTGGGGCCGGTGATCTCAGATGCCCAGCTGGGAAGCAGGGGGGCTGCTGGCCTGGAGAGGGGGAGCAGGTAGAGCCCACCTGGATGCAGAGAGACTGGGGTGTGCTGGGCTGAGGGAGGCCAGGCCTGAGCCCCTGTGCTGTGTTCAACGCTCAATAAACCCTCCTGTTTTACACTGGCTGAGAGTCGCTCCGGGCTATAGAACAGGGTTGCATTATTCCCTCTGGGAGTGGAGGGAGTGGAGGTCCAGAGCGAGTGGACTCCCTGAGGCAGGGCTGGCTCTAACTTTTTTGCCGCCCCAAGCAGCAAAAAAAAGTGCCGCCCCACTGTAACACCCCCCCCAGTGCCGCCCCGCCCTGCTGAACCCCCCACCACCAAGTGCTGCGCCGCCGAAACCCCCCCGCTGAGCGCCGCGCCGCTGAACAGCCCCCGCCCCCCGCCGAGTGCTGCAGTGCCGAAGCCCCCCGCGCGGAGCGCCGCCGAAACCCCCGCAGAGCGCCACGCTGCCGAACACCCCCGCCCCCCACGGAGCGCCGCGCTGCCGAACACCCCCCACCAAGCGCTGCGCCTCCGGAACCCCCCCCCCCGGCCGAGCACCGCGCCGCGCTGCCCCCCCCCCCGCCACCCCAAGATTGGCCGCCCCTTACCAGGTGCCGCCCCAAGCACGAGCTTGGTTGGCTGGTGCCTGGAGCCGGCCCTGCCCTGAGGGGACCCACGGCAGAGACAGATGTGTTAAGGCTCAGAGAGGTGCGGCTCCAGGAGGTGGAGGGGCCTAACCCCCGAGAGAGAGGGGACCCCCGAGAAGGGCTGTCTCACTGTAGGGGGAGTTGAGAGACAGCGCGAGTCCTGTGAGTCTGTGACACCCCCCCCCCATGGGCACACGTCCTGGTCTCAGTTTCCCCCACATGGACACATTCCCTGGTCTCAGATCCCCCCCCACCCCCAGCACACTCCCTGGCTGTCTCTGATACTCACTAAGGAGGAGGATGGTGAGAGCAGACGCCATGTGGGGGGCCCCTCAGCACTGCCACCGACGCCCCGGTGCCCAGCTCCACCGAGCCCGGAACAAGGCACTGAGCCAGGGGCTGCAGCCACAGGAAGCTCTGCCTGTGTCCCTCACACCTTTGCTCTCTCATCTGCCAGCCACATCTACATCCTTGATCAAAATCGCTCCAGCAAACCACGTCCTCTTGTGTCACGGCCCACGGCCCCAGCGCTGGGCAGGGGGCTCCCTGGGGATGTGGGGTCACTGTCACCAACCCCCCCCCCCCCCGCCACATCGGGGCAGAGCGATGGGCCCCTAGCCTATGTCCCCCTCCCTGCTTGCTGGGGGGTCTCAGTGGTTAGAGCAAGGGGGTCTGGGAGCCAGGTTTCTCTCCCCAGCTCTGGGAAGTGAGTTGGTCTCTCCTAGTCCCGGGACGGGGGACTGGCTGGCTCAGGGGGGCAGGGAATGGGGCATGGGGCCTTTCCTCTCTGGGGGGCGCCAGCTCCCATCCGGCCCCAAGACAGGGGAAGAAGGCGGCTCGACCATCTTTTCTCCAATTTGGGAGGAGGGATTTAGACCCTAGGCCTGTTCAGCCCTCGACCTCTTTGCTAGAGGGCGGGTTAGTGTCTTCAGTGGGAGCCCAGCCTCCGTGTGTATCAGCCCCTCGGTGCCCTGAAGTGCCTCCCCCTCCCGCCCCATAAAAACCACAGGCCCCTTTGCAGAAGATGCCACCAACTGGCCATTGAGCCCTGGCACAGTTGCAGCCGTCTCCCGCCACTAGATGGCGGCGCAGGCTGGCCAGGAATTCACCGGTTTGGGGAGCAGAGCTGAGAGCCAGAGCTTCTAAATGCCTCTGAAATTTCACCTCCTGGACAGGCGACCTCCTCGGCAGCAAAAACTCCCTTTGCCAGTCCCTGAGCGCTGCAAAAACCACAAATCACCCCCACACACACACACAAATGATCAGTTCTGCTCTGAGATCATGAGACTGGTTTTAAAAATACCAAGCGTGGTTTATAAACTAGGGAACGTGGCTTTAATAATTCGGAGCTCGCTTTCCAGATCGTGCGCTTGGCTGCAATAGAAACTAGGACACGGCTTGAAAAAATCCGGAGACTCTCTCAAACAACAGCGAGGCAGTTTTAAAAATCGCACGGTCGGCCTGAAACTCGTGGGTGCGGTTAAAAAACAAACCGTGCGAGCGTGGTTTAAAAACGGCGCAAGTGGTTAAAAACCTCGCGAGATTGGTTGACAAAGTGTGACCGTGGTTTAAAAAAAATCAGGAGCCTGGCTTCAAAATCACAAAAGTGGTTTCGAAACTGTGAGATTTGTTTCAAAATCGCAAGGACTTCAATGACTGGGTTCAAAACTTGTGAGCCGAGTTTAAAATCCTTGAAACTGGTTTTAAAATGGCGAGCTGGGCTTGAAAGCGGTGAAGCTGGCTGAAAGTTCAGGAGATTGGCTTCAAAACTGGGGGAGTGTTTGAAAAATGGTGACATTTTCTAAAAATATCATGAGACAGGGCTTTTAATTTGCCTTCTGGTTGGTTTTTTGAAGTTGTCGATTTTGGTCTTGGGGGCTGTTTATGTCTTTTTATTCCCCGCGTTTGCCAACTTTCCTACTCAACCACGAATGCTAGAAACTGCCGGGTTTTGCAAACAAAATTGTCCTGAAAACCCTGTGGCAGCAAGAACTGGAAGCTTTAAGGGAAGTAGCAAAAATGGCAAGACTTGGAATAAAATCCCCCAGACTTGGCAATGCTGTGAAAGCCATGGATCAATGCCCCTGGGGGAAGCCATGCTGGGGGGGAGAGCGCCCCCTTCGGCCCGGAGCTAGGCAGAGGGTTCACAGATTCCTAGATTCTCAGCCCAGACGGGACCATTTTGATCACGTAATGTGATCTCCTGTATAACGCAGTCCAGAGAACTGCCCCGAAATAATTCCTAGCGCAGACCTTTTAGAACAAATCCGATCTTGCTTGAAATGCTGTCGGAGATGGAGAATCCACCCCCACCCTTGGTCAATTGTTTTCTCTGTTAAAAACGTACGTTATTTCCAGTCTGGATTTGTTTAGCTTCAACATCCAGCCCTCGGATCGTGTTAGCCCTTCCTCTGCTAGACTGAAAAGCCGGTTATTAAATCTTTGTTCCCCACGTAGGTACCGATAGACTGGGATCAAGTTGCCCCTGGACTTTTTCTCTGTTCAGCGAAACAGCTGGAGCTCCTGGCGTCTCTCGCTCTCAGGCAGGTTTTCTAACCCTTTAATCGTCCGCGTGGCTCTTCTCTGACCATTCGCCAATAGATCGACGTCCTTCTTGAATGGTGGGCACCAGAACGGGACACGGGATCCCGGCAGCAGTCGCCCCAGGGCCAGATCCCGAGGGGAAATCACCTCTCTGCTCCTGCTTGAGATTTAGGCATCTCAGGATCACATCGGCCCTTTTGGCCTGGGAGCTCCGGATCCGTTCAGGTGATTCTCCACCACCCCCCGCAATGTTTGTCAGAGGGCGGGGGAGGGAAGGGGCACGGCTGTCCAGTTACTGCCGCAGTTGGGTAATTTGGGACGCCGAAACCCCACGCGCCAAACCAGAGTCGCTGGCCAAAGCGAGCCCCAGCTCGCAGACGTGCAAATTCACACACATACACAGAGCAGATCTGAGCCCAACCACCAGGGGGCAGCAGGGACACACACACACACACACACACACACACACACACAGAGGACTCCTCCCAACATACACACACACACACACACACAGCAGGGCAGTTCTGATCCCAGCCACCAGGACGAAGCAGGATACACACACACACACACACACACAGAGCATACATAGACTCCCCCCAACACACACACATCAGGCAGGTCTGATTCCAGCCACCAGGGGGCACCAGGGACACACTGTGATGAAGCTGGGGATTTTCTTAGTGTTTTGCATGAATACTACGTGTGCCTCAGTTTCCCCGTGCACTGCGTGTGTAACAAGGTGGTGGGCGAGGGTTGGTTGGTGCAGAGGACCAGGTGTGACCTCGCCTGGCAGCCGGAACCCCAGACAACAGCCTGGAGATGGGGAACCTGAACAACTGGTGACCTGGTGTCTAAGGGGCCCACCTCAGCTTGGCAGCCAGCCGGTTCTGGCCAGTGGGAGGACACAGGGCTGAGGAGAGAGGACCACAGTGACCTGTTTGCCCAGAATAAAGACACAGGGTGGAGGAGGGGCTGTGGGGAGGTGATATCGGATGATCGAGTGGAAGCAGCTCGCTCTGGGCTGGGGACAAAGAGCAACTGGAGCCCACCTGGACTGGGACAGACCCAGCTGGACGGGGCTGAGACTGGCCAGGCCCGAGCCCCTGAGAACTGCCTGGGCTGGGTTTGGCCGTACAATAAACCTCCTGTTTTACACTGGCTGGAGATCGGGGGCATCGCTCCCTCTGGGGGTGGCAGCCCCAGGGGGGGCCGAACAAGGGGACCCCCAAGGGGGCTCCCAGAGGGAGCCAGGCGGGCTGGAGGCTCAGAGGTGAGGCCCCAGGAGGTGGCGGGGCCAGAGGGCCTAACCCCGGAGAGGGAGTGCGTCCCCTCGGGGGGGGGAGCTGTCACACCAAAGGGGGGGTCTCCCAGGGGCCGTACGGAGCCGAGAGAGCCCAGGGCCTGGGAGTCCATCACACCCCCCCCCCCCCCCCAGAGTGGGGGCAGTTCTGATCACAGCCACCAGGGGGCAGCAGGACACACACAGAG
This sequence comes from Actinemys pallida, assembly GCA_023634205.1. Lineage (NCBI taxonomy): Eukaryota > Metazoa > Chordata > Testudines > Emydidae > Actinemys > Actinemys pallida. The sequence continues at coordinate 2,353,265 of JALMGD010000024.1, forward strand.
TACATCGCCTCCCCCCAAGTAACCCCCTTGGCTCTGGTCTCAGCTGCAGTTCCCCTCCCGACCCCACGGACCCCCTGCAGGGCTGCCCCCTCGGTGTGACGGGGAGCCCCCTCCCCCCGCCCCGCTCTGTGCCGACTGCACTTGACTCGGCAGGTCACTGTGTGTTGTGGGCAGGATGCGCAAGCTGCTGCCCTGCAGACCCCACTCCTGTTTGAAGGGGAATGGGGCCCGGGGCCTTTCCCCTCTAGGGGGCCCCGGCTCCCATCCGGCCCCAGGGCAGGGACTGGCTGGCTCAGGGGGGCAGGGAATGGGGCCCAGGGCCTTTCCCCTCTAGGGGGCGCCGTCTCCCATCCGGCCCCAGGGCAGGGACTGGCTGGCTCAGGGGGGCAGGGAATGGGGCCCGGGGCCTTTCCCCTCTAGGGGGCACCGGCTCCCATCCGGCCCCAGGGCAGGGACTGGCTGGCTCAGGGGGGCAGGGAATGGGGCCCGGGGCCTTTCCCCTCTAGGGGGCACCGGCTCCCAACCGGCCCCAGGGTGATTAGATGATAGATAGATAGATAGATAGATAGATAGATAGATAGATAGATAGATAGATAGATGGGGTGGCTGGGGATAGATAGATAGATAGATAGATAGATAGATAGATAGATAGATAGATAGATAGATAGGGTGGCTGGGGATAGATTGATAGATAGATAGATAGAGGGGGTGGCTGGGGATAGATAGATAGATAGATAGATAGATAGATAGATAGATAGATAGATAGATAGATAGATGGGGTGGCTGGGGATAGATAGATAGATAGATAGATAGATAGATAGATAGGGTGGCTGGGGATAGATTGATAGATAGATAGATAGAGGGGGTGGCTGGGGATAGATAGATAGATAGATAGATAGATAGATAGATAGATAGATGGGGTGGCTGGGGATAGATAGATAGATAGATAGATAGATAGATAGATAGATAGATAGATAGATAGATAGATAGATAGATAGATAGATGGGGTGGCTGGGGATAGATTGATAGAAGGGGTGTGTGGGGATGGATAGATTCCTCCCCTCCCCCTTGTACATGCAGATCAGGAAGAGAGCAGATGACTCTTCTGTGTCCTTGACAGCCTCTATTCCTCCGTCCTTCCACTTCTGCGTTCTCTCCTTACCCCCTCCCCCCCCCCTGCAGCACCTTGCGTCTTTGGCAGAAACCTCCTGAGCTCAGCGAAATGGAAATGAGCCGCCAACCCCTGCGCTAAGGGAAGGGTTTTAGTGGGGGAAATAGCCAGCCATGGGATGGCGGTGTGTGTGTGTGTGTGTGTGTGTGTGTGTGGTATTGTGTGTCTGCATCCACATTTGTGTGTAGATCTGTGTGTGTAGGTTTGTGCGTGTGTATGTTGGTGTGGGGGTGAGGGTGTTTATGGCTGTATTGTGGGTATGTGTGATGTTTGTGTAGATCTGTGTGTGTTGGACTGTGGGTGTGAAGTGTTTATGGCTGCATCATGGACTTTAGGTAGGTGTGTGTGTTTGTAGAAGCCTATGTGTGCGGTGTATTTATGGCTGTGTTGTGTGGCTGTTGTGTGTTTGTGTAGATCTCTGGGGGGGGTGTTTATGGCTGTGTTGTGTGGCTGTTGTAGATATCTGTGTGTGGTATGTTTATGGCTCTGTTGTGTGTTTGCACAGAGCTTTGCGTGCTAGTTTGTGTATGCAGTGTGGGGTGTGTTTAGGGCTGTGTTGTGTATGGCTGTGTCCCTATGTAAGGGGGTGGGTGTGTGTATTTGTATGAACCTGTGTGTACTGGTTTGTATTTGTGGTATGTTTATGGCTGTGTTGTGGGTATGTGTGATGTTTGGGTAGATCTGTGTGTGATGGATTGTGTGTGTGGTGTGGGTGTGTTTATGGCTGTGTTGTGTGTTTGTGTAGCTGTGTGTGTGTAGATCTTTGGGGAGGGTATATATGGCTGTGTTGTGTGTTTACTTAGATCTGGGGGGGAGGGTGTACATAGCTGTGTTTGTGTAGATGTGTGCAGGGAGGGTGTATATGCCTGTGGTGTGTGTTTGTGTAGATGTGGGGGAAAGGTGTATATGGCTATGTTGTGTAGATGTTTGTGTGGTGTGTAGATCTGTGGGGGATGTATATGGCTGTGGGGGGTGTTTGTATAGATGTGTGTGTAGAATTGTAGGGGGGTTATGGCTGGGGGGTGTTGTGAGGGGACGGTGTATATGGCTGTGTTGTGTAGATGTTTGTGTGGTGTGTGTAGATCTGTAGGGGAGGGTGTATATGGCTGTGTTGTGTAGATGTTTGTGTGGTGTGCGATCTGTAGATCTGGGGGGGGAGGGTTATATATGGCTGCGGTGTGTGTTTGTGTAGATGTGTATGTAGGTTTGGAGAGGGGGTTATGGCTGGTGTGTGTGTGTGTGTGTGTGCGTGTGTGTGTGTCTTTGTGCGGTCGTAGAACCTGACACAGTCTCGGTGTGTGCACCTGGGAAGTGGATTGTGGAGATCCCTGTGCAGGCAGGTGTGGGTGTATTTAATGGGACCTACACACACCCCTCCCTGCCCCCATGCCCTGGGTGTGGGGCGGGGCTGCAGGGGGTGCACGGGACGAGGGGGTGCCCAGCGCAGGGAGGTTGCAGGGGGTGCCCAGTGGGGATGGGGGGTTGCCGGGGGGGCACTCAGGACTGGCGGGGGGGGGGGGCTGCAGGAATTGCAGGGGGGGGTGACATCAGCCTGTGCAGAGCCAGCTACTCCTGTTCTCATTCTCATGCCAGGCCGTTGCGGAGCCCAGCTGGGAGCACAATGGCCAGGAGGGGCCCCTCCCCCAGCCCTGCAGCGCACCCCCCCCCCTCAGAGAACCCAGGAGTCCTGACTCCCAGCCCCCCCCTTCTCAAACCACTAGGCCCCACTCCCTTCCCAGAGCCAGGGAGGGAACCCAGGAGTCCTGGCTCCCAGCCCCCACTGCTCTAACCCTCTGCCCCCCACCCCCTGGGAGTCAGGACTCCTAGGTTCTGTGCCCAGAGGGGGGCGGGACGGGGGCCTGGCTGTGCGTTGTGTCCACGCCGGAGAATCTGGGGCTGCAGCCGAGCCCCCTGTTTACAGCACCGGGTGTAACTGGAGAACGGGACTGGCCCAGAATAACCCGGCCCGCGGCCCCGGGCCCCAGGGACGCGCTGTCCTCACCACGCCACACAGACCCGTCGCGCCCGCCGGTGCCAGCCTGCCCTACCTGCGGCCTCCTCACCCGACTCCCCTCCTTCCCCAACTTCCCCCTCCCCCCAAACCTCCCCCACTCACCCCTGACCCCCCAAACCTTCCCCCAATGTCCCTCTCCCCCCAAACCTCCCCCACTCACCTCTGAACCCCCCAAACCTTCCCCCAACGTCCCTCTCCCCCCAAACCTCCCCCACTCACCTCTGAACCCCCAAACCTTCCCCCAACCTTCCCCCTCCCCCCAAACCTCCCCCATTCACCTCTGAACCCCCAAACCTTCCCCCAAACCTTCCCCCAACCTTCCCCCTCCCCCCAAACCTCCCCCACTCACCCCTGAACCCCCAAACCTTCCCTAACTTCCACCTCCCCCAAACCTCCCCCCAATCACCCCTGGGGCCTGCAACCTTCCCCCTCCCCCCAAACTCCCCCCACTCACCCCTGGGGCCCCTGATCCTTTCCCCAATGCCCCGACCCCCCAAAACTTCCCCCAACTTCTCCCTCCCCAAAACCTTCACCATCTCACCCCTGAGCCTCCCAAACTCACCCCAACCCCTGAACCTTTCCGCTCCCCCCCCCCCCCAATTTTTCTCAGTTTCCTTTTCGTCAAACTTTCAGCTTCAGATTGAAACAATGTCCTGTCCAGATGGGAGCCAGCGCCCCCTAGAGGGGAAAGGCCCCATGCCCCATTCCCCACCCCCGAGCCAGCCAGTCCCTGCCCTGCGCCTCTCCCACCTTCCCTTCCCCATGAACCCCATCCTTTCACGATCACTTTCGCCCCAAGCGCCCTCAAGCGTCAGACACGTGACCACGCCCGTCGGCCGGCTGCAGCGAAACCACGACCCACCCAAATGCGTCCGGCTTCTGTCGCCTGCAGCAACGGGAACCAGCCCAGGTCTAACGCCCAGGCTGGAGCCGAGGGGCCCGACTGACGGGGGGCTGGGGAGATGGCTCCTGTCTTGGGCAGACTGAAAAATATCAACTGTTGCCGGTCGCCACTTTGGGGGCAGCACCAAAAATGCCCGCCCAGCGCCCTGTGGGGACATCGAGGGGGCCCCATGCAGAGCCCACGGGGCAGGGCACGCGGCCCAGTGGAGATCTGAAACAGAGGCGTCTTTGTCAATTTCACCCCCCACACACACACCTTCCCACCTGGTGAAACTGGTCTACACTGCGGGGGGGGGGGGGGAGGGAGGGATCGATCTAAGATACGCAACTTCAGCTACGAGAATAGCGTAGCTGAAGTCGACGTATCTTAGATCGACGTATCTTAGATCGAATTAAAATTACTTATTTCGCATCCTGGCGGCGCTGGATTGACGGCCGCAGCTCCCCCGTCGACTTTGCTTCCGCCTCTCGCCCTGGTGAAGTTCAGCAGTCGACGGGAGAGCGATCAGGGATCGATTTATCGCATCTACACTACACGCGATAAATCGATCCCCGATAGATCGTGATTTTCAGTCCGGAAAACAAAGTCGATGGTTTTGGGGCAACATTCGCACCAAGAGCCGGTTCTTAATTCCTAACACGGCCTGAATTCTGAGCTCGGTTTACACAGGGTAAATCTGGACTCTGGATTGACACCCCGGAGAGCTAAAATCAGAATCCGGCCCTGCCCCCATTGCAGTCAGGGGTGACTCCGGATTGATGCCAGGAACTGAGATCAGAACCCAGCCCTGCCCCCATTGCAATTGGGAGTGACTCCGGATTGACACCAGAAGCTGACTCCAGATTGATGCCAGGAGCTGAGAACAGAACCTGGCCCTGCCCCCATTGCAATTGGGAGTGACTCTGGATTGACACCAGAAGCTGACTCCAGATTGACGCCAGGAGCTGAGAACAGAACCCGGCCCTGCCCCCATTGCAATGGGGAGTGACTCTGGATTAACACCAGGAGCTGAGATCAGAACCCGGCCCTGCCCCCAGTGCAGTCAGGGGGTGACTCCGGATTGATGCCAGGAGCTGAGATCAGAACCCAGCCCTGCCCCCATTGCAATTGGGAGTGACTCTGGATTGACACCAGGAGCTGAGATCAGAATCCAGCCACACCCCCATTGCAATTGGGGGTGACTCCAGATTGACCCCAGGGGGCTGAGATCAGAACTCAGCCCCGCTCCCATTGCAATTGGGAGTGACTCTGGATTGACCCCGGGTGGGGAGGACTGAGATCAGAAAGACACCCCCTCCAGCTAAAAATAGCCATTTATAAAACCCAGGATTAAATACAGACCTGCTGAGGTTATTAATTTGATCCCTCCACCTCCCCCCCACCCGCCTCGTTATCATGCCACCCTCTTCCTTAATATCCCGCGTTCCGGCCCCTTCCCATGCAACAGTAAAATCCCCACAGGTTCATTGGTAGGTGGGGGGGGGGGCGATCTGAGGCAGGGCGCCCCCCCTGGTGGGCTGTAAAGAAATAGTTTGTCGGTGACCCCTCCACCCCCAGACTCCGGCCCACGTCCCCCCGGATGGTGTCCATCAGGCACTGCTGGTGGCGGTGCTCCGGGCGCAGCATTGCCAGGGCTTCTTGGGCAGGGCCGGGAGGGAGAGGAGGAGGAAGCAGCCACCACCGAAGATCAGCACGGTGCCGGCGGCCACGGCGCAGGCCACGGACCACGAGTACTCGTACTCCAGCGGCACGCTCTGGTCGCTGTCGATAAGCCGCCTCACCGAGTGGCGGAAAACCTCCAGGCTGATCAGCACCATGATCCCTGCCGGGAGAGAGGGAGAGTGGGAGCGGCGCTAAAAGGCTCTGTGCTGCGGGGCAGGGGGCTCAGGAGGGGGCGCTGTGCTGCGGGGAGCGGGGTGGGGGGCTCAGCAGGGGGCGCTGGGCTGCAGGGAGCGGGGTGGGGGGGCTCAGTAGGGGGCGCTGTGCTGCAGGGAGCAGGGAGGGGGGCTCGACAGGGGGTGCTGGGCTGCAGGGAGCGGGCTGGGGGGCTCAGTAGGGGGCGCTGGGCTGTAGGGAATGGGGTGGGGGCTCAGTAGGGGGCGCTGGGCTGTAGGGAGTGGGGTGGGGGCTCAGTAGGGGGTGCTGGGGTGTAGGGAGCGGGGTGGGGGGCTCAGTAGGGGGCACTGGGCTGTAGGATGCTGAGTGGGGGTTCGGCAGGGGGCACTGGGCTGTAGGGAGTGGGGTGGGGGGCTCAGTAGGGGGCGCTGGGCTGTAGGGAGTGGGGTGGGGGGCTCAGTAGGGGGCGCTGGGCTGTAGGGAGCGGGGTGGGGGGGCTCAGTAGGGGGTGCTGGGCTGTAGGGAGCGGGGTGGGGGCTCAGTAGGGGGCACTGGGCTGTAGGAAGCTGAGTGGGGGGCTCGGCAGGGGGCACTGGGATGTAGGGAGCTGGGTGGGGGGCTCCGTAGGGGGCGCTGGGCTGTAGGGAGTGGGGTGGGGGGCTGAGTAGGGGGCGCTGGGCTGTAGGAAGCTGAGTGGGGGGCTCGGCAGGGGGCGCTGGGCTGTAGGGAGTGGGGTGGGGGGCTCGGCAGGGGGCACTGGGCTGTAGGGAGTGGGGGTGGGGGCTCAGTAGGGGGCGCTGGGCTGTAGGGAGCGGGGTGGGGGGCTCAGTAGGGGGCGCTGGGCTGCAGGGAGCGGGGTGGGGGGCTCAGTAGGGGGTGCTGGGCTGTAGGAAGCTGAATGGGGGGCTCGACAGGGGGTGCTGGGCTGCAGGGAGCGGGGGTGGGAGGCTCAGTAGGGGGTGCTGGGCTGTAGGAAGCGGGGTGGGGGGCTCAGTAGGGGGCGCTGGGCTGTAGGGAGCGGGGTGGGGGGCTCAGTAGGGGGTGCTGGGCTGTAGGGAGCGGGGTGGGGGGCTCAGTAGGGGGCGCTGGGCTGTAGGGAGCGGGGTGGGGGGCTCAGTAGGGGGTGCTGGGCTGTAGGGAGCGGGGTGGGGGGCTCAGTAGGGGGTGCTGGGCTGTAGGAAGCTGAATGGGGGGCTCGACAGGGGGTGCTGGGCTGCAGGGAGCGGGGTGGGGGGCTCAGTAGGGGGCGCTGGGCTGTAGGGAGCGGGGTGGGGGGCTCAGTAGGGGGTGCTGGGCTGCAGGGAGCGGGGTGGGGGGCTCAGTAGGGGGTGCTGGGCTGTAGGGAGCGGGGTGGGGGGCTCAGTAGGGGGTGCTGGGCTGTAGGGAGCGGGGTGGGGGGCTCCGTAGGGGGTGCTGGGCTGCAGGGAGCGGGGTGGGGGCTCAGTAGGGGGTGCTGGGCTGTAGGGAGCGGGGTGGGGGGCTCAGTAGGGGGCGCTGGGCTGCAGGGAGCGGGGGTGGGGGCTCAGTAGGGGGTGCTGGGCTGCAGGGAGCGGGGTGGGGGCTCAGTAGGGGGTGCTGGGCTGCAGGGAGCGGGGGTGGGGGGCTCAGTAGGGGGTGCTGGGCTGTAGGGAGTGGGGTGGGGGGCTCAGTAGGGGGTGCTGGGCTGTAGGGAGCGGGGTGGGGGGCTCAGTAGGGGGTGCTGGGCTGCAGGGAGCGGGGTGGGGGCTCAGTAGGGGGCGCTGGGCTGCAGGGAGCGGGGTGGGGGGCTCAGTAGGGGGTGCTGGGCTGTAGGGAGTGGGGTGGGGGGCTCAGTAGGGGGCGCTGGGCTGCAGGGAGCGGGGTGGGGGCTCAGTAGGGGGTGCTGGGCTGTAGGAAGCTGAGTGGGGGGCTCGACAGGGGGTGCTGGGCTGCAGGGAGCGGGGTGGGGGGCTCAGTAGGGGGTGCTGGGCTGCAGGGAGCGGGGTGGGGGCTCAGTAGGGGGTGCTGGGCTGTAGGGAGCGGGGTGGGGGGCTCCATAGGGGGTGCTGGGCTGCAGGGAGCGGGGTGGGGGCTCAGTAGGGGGCTCTGTGTTGCAGGGAGCGGGGCGGGAGGCTCCCCAGGAGGCGCTGGGCTGCAGGGGCAGAGGGCTCGGCAGGGGGCGGGGAAGGTGGTACCTACCGGAGATCATGAAGAAGCAGGAGGCAGGTTTGAGCAGGAACTCCACCCCTTTGCTCAGCGCCATGGTGATGCACAGGGAGCCCATCACCATCAGGGTGATGCTCAGAAGAGAGATCACAGCCGCCGTGATGTTCAGCTCTGCGGGGGGGGGGGGGGAGACAGAGAGTTACCCCAGTCTGGGAGGAAAACCCCCACTGCCAGCCTCCAGTACAGCCCAAGAGACCTTGGCTAGATGGGCCCATGGGTGTGATCTGGGGTCGGGAGGAGGCGGGATACCGGGCAGATGGGCCCATGGGTGTGATCGGGGGCAAGGAGGAGGCGGGATACCAGGCAGATGGGCCCATGGGTGTGATCTGGGGAAGAGAGGAGGCAGGATACAGGGGTAGATGGGCCCATCGGTGCAATCCAGGGACATTCTAACCTTTTTTTGTCGTTCTCTGGAAAATGCGGGCGTTCTCCCCGGTGCTGAAGAATTTGAAGTAGGAGCAGTTGGCTTCTGGGAAGGGAGAAAGGAAGGTGGAGAAATTGGAGACGTATAAACAGGGGCGGGGGGGCAGAGAAGGGGATGGGGAATCAGGAAGTGTGAACACTCTGGGCGGTCGGGGTGAGTTTGGGGAGAAGGGGTCAGGTGGGGTGAGTTAGTAACCCCCTCCTATCCCAGCCCTGGGCTCCCTCGACCCCCAGATCTCCAGTGCCCCTCAATCCTGACCCTCAGTCCCCTGCTATCCTAGTCCTGGGCTCCCCCTACACTCACCCAATTCCCCCAAACCTTCCTGCTTGAACCTTCCACCCCAAACTCACCAGCCCCGCCAAACCTGCCCCTCACACTCACCTCAGCCCCTGAGTCTTCCTCCCCCCCCCCAACTCACCCCCACTAGAAATGTAACTCAGGAATTTCACCCTCTGCAGCAGGGTGAGTGTACCGATGCATTCCCCAAAGGGCTGGGAAATTGGGGGAAGGAGGGAGATTTATTAACACTCCCCATGTTTTGTCACAGATGGGAATTAGCTTGAGATAGATAGATAGATAGATAGATAGATAGATAGATAGATAGATAGATAGATAGATAGATAGATAGATAGATACAAGGGGGTGGATGGAGGCATGGAAGGGTACGGATGGGTGAATGGGTGAGGGGGTGAGTGGATGATATGACAAAGTGGGATTTTTTTGTAATATTTTATGACCCCTATCTGTGCCTCCTGCTCCTCCACCCGCCGCCCCATGCACTGCGTGGCTCCCCAGTGGAAGGAGAAGTGATTACGTTTGCTCTCAGGACTGGCTAAGAGACACGGGTGGCTGCGTGTTTCCTCCCAGTTCGGGTGGAATGAAGATTCACCAAGCAACTCGCTGAAACCGACCCAGGACACCAATGGGGCCAGCGAGACCATGCCGGCTCCCAGGGCACACGGATTTCCCCGCTTTCCGCAGGGGAGCAAAGACCCCAGCTGGAGAAGCAAAGCCGGGGAGGTGTGAGCCGAGGTCTCTGGCACCTGGGAACTGACTGAGGGAGAGCTGAAGGCCGGTACAACCCACCGTGCCACGGGCTTGGCCTGGCCGGACAATGGCTTCAATTCTGGCTCTTTGTGATCCCTCCCCCCCCCCCCCCCGGATGTCCAACGCTGTGCTCCAGCCTGTCTCGGTTGGACACTCTGAGCCAAGCTCTTGGAGGGAAGCTGGAGGGTGTGTGGGGATGAATGGATGGATCGGTGTCTATGGGATGGACAGATGGATGGATGGATGGATGGATGGATGGATGGATGGATGGATGGGTGTGTATGGGATGGAGGGATGGATGGGTGTGTATGGGATGGAGGGATGGATGGATGGAGGGGTGTGGATGGGGTGGATGGATGGATGGGTGTGTATGGGATGGATGAATGGATGGATGGATGGAGGGTGGTGTATGGGATGGATGGATGGAGGGGTGTGTATGGGTTGGATGGATGGATGTGTATGGGATGGATGGATGGATGGATGGATGGATGGATGGATGGAGGGGTATGTATGGGATGGATGGATGGATGGGTGTGTATGGGGTGGAGGGATGGATGGGTGTGTATGGTATGGATGGATGGATGGGTGGATGGATGGATGGATGGAGGGGTGTGTATGGGATGGAGGGATGGATGGGTGTGGATGGGATGGATGGATGGATGGATGGATGGATGGATGGATGGATGGAGGGGTGTGTATGGGATGGATGGATGGAGGGGTGTGTCTGGGATGGATGGATGGATGGATGGGTGGAGGGTGTGTATGGGATGAATGGGTGTGTATGGGATGGATGGATGGATGGAGGGGTGTGTCTGGGATGGATGGATGGATGGATGGAGGGGTGTGTATGGGATGGATGGATGGATGGATGGAGGGGTATGTATGGGATGGATGGATGGATGGATGGATGGAGGGGTGGAGGGTGTGTATGGGATGAATGGGTGTGTATGGGATGGATGGAGGGAGGGAGGGTTGTGTGGGGATGGAGGATGTGTGGGGTTGTAGGAGCAGATTTTTGATAGCCCAGTAACATGTTTAAACCACAGCCAGCAGCTGGAATTCCAGTTGTTATGCTTATTACTGAAAGCCTCCAAAAGAAGGCGTTTTTGAACCCTTAGCACAGCTAACAGACCCAGAGGGGAGGTGTCACGGAGTATGGGGGACTCAGGGCCCTGCACCCCCGGCTTCCTGCAATTCACCATGACTCTCAGCCAGCCAGTAAAGCAGAAGGTTTATTTAGACGACAGGAATACAGTCCAAGACAGGTCTTGCAGGCACAGACAACAGGACCCCCCTCAGTTAGGTCCATCTTGGGGTCCCAGGCCGCCCCAGCCCCCTTGGGAGGTCAGAGCCCTGTCTCCCTCCCAGCCACATCACCAGCCAGCTCCCGAGACTCTGCCTTCAGCGACCCCTCCCACAGCCTTTGTTCAGTTTCCCGGGCAAAGGTGTCACCTGGCCCCAGCCCCCTCCTGGGTTCTCATGTTACATGCCCAGGTATTCTCCGTGGGTCAGTCTCCCATCCCCCAATGCAGACTATCCCAGCCACACTCCCCTGTCAGCATTCAAAGCCCACAGTAAGAACAGTCCCAGTTCGTCACAGGAGGGTGAAGTGAGTGACCTCAAGGAGTAAACGTGACCCTCTGCCCTCCTGACTTGAGTTGTTTTTCCGAAGCACGTGGTTTTGCAAGACGGAAGTCTGGCAATAGTTAACTATTGCTATACAGCTGTTAACTGATGGAAAATTGCCCACTAGACAGGCTGGAAATCTCCACCCTTAACTTAGCGTCTGCTCAGCAGTTTTGTTAGTGAGCAAGCTATGCAATACTAACAAGATGGAAATAAAAAGGGGAAGAAATCTGAGCTCTATGGACACTTGAATGCCTGGACACCTCTCAAGTTCCCCTGGAGACCGCCAGCTGGCCACTGGACGCCTACAGTTATCCACTCGAGACCATCTCAAGTCCCTGGGTAAATATGAATCTGGGATTTTTGGGGATGTTTTACTAACCTGTTGTGGAAGAGCTTAAAACTAAGTAATATATAGCTTTAAGTGAGAGCACTCTTGTGTTGCCCTGTTTGTGCCAGCCATCTATCGGTCAGACAGCCGTGTCTCCGCTGATTTATTTCCTGACACCACCTCACACAGAGTAAAGTTACCAGGAGCTTTGGGTTGAAAGAACCCCAGGTAACAGGGTGGCTGGCTGGATGGATGGATGGATGGGTGGTTGTGGGAAGGATAGATGGAGGGATGGATGGATGGAGGGGTTTGATGGGTGGGTGGGGGTGGATGGATGGATGGACAGACAGGTGTTCATGGGGCTAGATGGAGTCTGTATGGGATGAATGGATGTACAAGGATAGATGGAGGGGTGTGTGGGGATGGATGGAGGAGAGTGTGGGGATGGACAGGTGGGGGTGGATGGATGGATGGATGGAGGGAGGTAGGGAGGGGTGTGGGGTGGATAGAGAGAGGGAGGGAAGGGGGTGTCGATGGATGGGAGGCGTGGGATGGATGGAGGGAGGGAGGGAGGAATGGGGGGTGGATGGATGGGAGGGGGTGGAGTGGATGGATGGAGGGGTGTGGGGTGGATGGATGGGGGAGGGAGGGAAGGAGGGAGGAATGGGGGGTGGATGGAGGGAGGGGTGGGGTGGGGTGGATAGAGGGCGGTAGATGAATGGGATGGGGTGGAGTGGATGGATGGAGGGAGGGAGGGATGGGGGTGGATGGAGGGAGGGAGGGAGGGACGGAAGGGGGGATCGATGGATGGGAGGGGTGGGATGGATGGAGGGAGGGAGGGAGGGAAGGGGATGGATGGATGGGAGGCGTGGGAATGGGGGGGTGGATGGATGGGAGGGGGTGGAGTGGATGGATGGAGGGGTGTGAGGTGGATGGATGGAGGAGGGAGGGAAGGAGGGAGGAATGGGGGGTGGATAGAGGGCGGTAGATGAATGGGACGGGGTGGAGTGGATGGAGGGAGGGAGGGAGGGATGGGGGTGGATGGATGGGAGGGGGTGGGTGGAGGGAGGGAGGGAGGGAAGGGGGATAGATGGATGGGAGGGGTGGGGTGGATGGATGGAGGGAGGGAGGGAGAGAAGGGGGTGGATGGATGGGAGGCGTGGGATGGAGGGAGGGAGGGAGGAATGGGGGGGTGGATGGATGGGAGGGGGTGGAGTGGATGGATGGAGGGGTGTGGGGTGGATGGATGGGGGAGGGAGGGAAGGAGGGAGGAATGGGGGGTGGATGGAGGGAGGGGTGGGGTGGATAGAGGGCGGTAGATGAATGGGACGGGGTGGAGTGGATGGATGGAGGGAAGGAGGGATGGGGGTGGATGGATGGGAGGGGGTGGGGTGGATGGAGGGAGGGAGGGAAGGGGGGATCGATGGATGGGAGGGGTGGGGTGGAGGGAGGGAGGGATGTGGGGAGGTGGAGGTATAAGATTTTCAGAACACAGTCCCCCCAGTGGCAGCTCTGCCCCACCCACACCCACCCCACCTTTGTCCCCTGCCGGCTCCCGGCGCCATAACTGCTTTGTGCCCCTGACCCCATGGCCCTGCCCCCCTCTCCACCCCACGTCCTGCTGCTGGAGGGCTGAAGGAAATGGACCAGAGCAGCTATCGCACTTTAAACACACACCCTTCCTGATCCCAGACACATCCACATGGAGACAACCCCCGGGACACCTCCAGGGGTTGTGAAATGGGGCCCGGGGCCTGTCCCCTCTAGGGGCTTCGGCTCCCATCCGGCCCCAGGGCAGGGACTGGCTGGCTCAGGGGGGCAGGGAATGGGGCCCGGGGCAATTGGCCATCATTTCACTGGATTCAATGAGCCCAGATGCCCAGCTGGGTGAATGTTTCCTGGTTGGGATGGTAACAGACCACAGCGCAGAACTGCTCCCCAGTGCTCTTGATCTCCAGTTTCACTCTTTCTAGCCAAGAGGCGCTTTAACTGGCCCCAGTCCCTTCTCCGGACCGCGCTCCACTCCTGCCCTCCCCCAGACTGGAATTCAGCTGATGCCATCGGTCGCTGCTGCAACATCAGAAAGAAGCGCAGAGACAGAACCCAAAACACTCCTGGAGACGCCCGAATACGTTCAACCGAAAGCCAGGGACAGAACCCAGGAGTCCTGGCTCCCAGCCCTGCTGCTCTAACCACTAGGCCCCACTCCCCTCCCAGAGCCAGGGACAGAACCCAGGAGTCCTGGCTCCCAGACCCCCTGCGCAGAACGCGGGTGGGAAGCATGAGAGGGTGAGGGCATCTGGTTATTTATGAAACTCCAGCTGTGAAAAATTATCAGAGTCAAGGGGAGGTGGATGGAGGTGAAGGCTGAAAAGGGAGTGAGTGGTGGTGGGGGGAAGAAGATAGATAGATAGATAGATAGATAGATAGATAGATAGATAGATAGAGTGGATGGGGATAGGTAGGTGTTATTCGGGGTGGGTGGGGTGGATGGGGATAGGTAGATGGGTGTTTATGGGGGTGGGTGGGTGGGGTGGATGGGGATAGGTAGGTGTTTATTGGGGTGGGTGGAGAGAGGCAGTGAATGGGGGATGGAAAGGAAGGAAGGGAGGTGGAGGGAAGGAAGAAGGGAGGAAGGAGGGAAGGAAGGGAGGTGGAGGGAAGGAAGGGAGGGAGGTGGAAGGGAAAGAAGGAAGGGGGAAGGAAGGAGGGCGGGAAGGAAGGGGGAGGGAGGGAAGGAAGGTAAGGGGGAAGGAAGGAAGGAAGGAAGGAAGGAGGGAGGGACGGAAGGGAAGAGGGAGGGAAGGAAGGGAGGGGGAGGGAGAAAGGAAGGGAGGAGGGAGGGGAGGAAGGCAAGAGGGAGGGAAGGAAGGGAGGGAGGAGGGAAGGAAGGAAAGTGCAAAGGAAGAGGAGGGGGGACGGGCCAGGCTCTCCTCACCTCCGGGCAGCTCGGCCGGGCCGCAGGTCGCCCTCTCCACCTCCATGTCCTCCACCCAGAGCTTCTTGTAGCAGAACTTCCAGAGGCCGTAGTGGGCGGCCTCGCACATGGCGCTGTGGTTCTGCTTGTAGGTGTTGAGCTCCACCCAGAACTCGGTGCCCACGGCCAGCACGGTCAGCGTCACCCCCACAATGGCCACGAAGAAGGCCAGCTTGATCTTGCCCTCCTGGGCATCGCTGAGGGCCGGGCGCCGCTTGCCGCCCACCCGGCCCCGCAAGCTACCCATGCGCTCCTCCTCCTGGAGGAAAAAATTGGGCCACATCATCCTTCCTGGGTTTTACCCCTCTGATAACCCTAACCGTAACCCCTACCCCTAACCCTGCCCGGCCTTCCCCCCTGCTCGGTTCCCCAGCCGCCTCGCGCGGACGCTCTGTGCCTCCGACCCGCAGGCTATTTAGGTCAGACGCCTGCTGCCGAGCTGACCCCCCCGGCTGGCTGAGCGAGAGGCCGCCCGGTAGCTCACACCCGCGGCCCCGGTTGTAAATACGCCCTGCACCTGTTAGGAGCCATCACCCGTCTCCAGGGCGATAGAAGCTATTTTTAAGGCCTTGGGTGCATGTGTTTTAAAGCGGCACATGCAGCGCTGGGAGCTGCCCACGGGCCCGCTCACCCGCAGCCAGCCCTCCTGCCCCCTGCCCCACAGAGCCCCCTGGGAGCTCCCCTCACAGACAGCCCTCCTGCCCCCTGCCCCACAGAGCCCCTGAGAGCTCCCCTCCACAGCCAGCCCTCCTGCCCCCTGAGAGCTCCCCTCACAGCCAGCCCTCCTGCCCCTGCCCCCACAGAGCCCCTGAGAGCTCCCCTCCACAGCCAGCCCTCCTGCCCCCTGCCCCACAGAGCCCCTGAGAGCTCCCCTCCAAAGCCAACCCTCCTGCCCCCTGCCCCACAGAGCCACCTGAGAGCTCCCCTCACAGCCAGCCCTCCTGCCCCCTGTCCCACAGAGCCCCCTGAGAACTCCCCTCCACAGCCAGCCCTCCTGCCCCACAGAGCCCCCTGGGAGCTCCCCTCCACAGCCAGCCCTCCTGCCCCCCTGCCCCACAGAGCCCCTGAGAGCTCCCCTCACAGCCAGCACCCCATCCCATCCCCCACAGCATCCCCTGAGAGCTCCCCTCACAGCCAGTCCTCCTGCCCCACAGAGCCCCTTGGGAGCTCCCTTCACAGCCAGCCCTCCTGCCCCCTGCCCCACAGAGCCCCCTGAGAGCTCCCCTCCACACAGCCAGCCCTCCTGCCCCCTGCCCCACAGAGCCCCTGGGAGCTCCACTCACAGCCAGCCCTCCTGCCCCCTGCCCCACAGAGCCCCTGAGAGCTCTCCTCCACAGCCAGCCCTCCTGCCCCCTGCCCCACAGAGCCCCTGAGAGCTCCCCTCCACAGCCAGCACCCCATCCCATCCCCCACAGCACCCCCGGAGCTCCTCCCCCCCACAGCCAGTGCCCCGTCCTGCTCCCCACAGCGCCTCCGGGAGCTCCCCCCCACAGCCAGCCCTCCTGCCCTGTGCCCCACCGTGCGGCATTCCAGGATGCAGGGCAGAAGGAGTTAAGCGGTGTCTCTGCCCAGCGCTGAGTCCAGCTGAGCGTCTGCGTTGGCTGCTTCACTGGGGCTGGGAGTTCAGCCCGGGACAGACGCTCCGGGAACGAACCGGGGGCTGCAGGGAGCGGGGTGGGGGTTCTGCAGGGGGCGCTCTCCTTTCGCAGTCAGTGCTGGCACCGGGACTGCTGGGTGAGAGGTTCCCTGAATAACTCACGCCAGAGGAGTCGCATCTCAGCGCTGGGCGAGGGGGTCCCTGTATAACCCACCCCAGAGGGGTCGCTTCTGTGCCCTGGCGGAATGATTTGTTAAAGAATCAGTTCTAAATATAACAAGGAGTCTGGTGGCACCTTAAAGACTAACAGATAAGGTGCCACCAGACTCCTTGTTGTTTTTGTAGATACAGACTAACACGGCTACCCCCTGATACTAGTTCTAAATATATCAGCTACCATTTCTGAAAGCCTCTTCTTTGAATGGACTTTCTCTATGTAGCTGGGCAGCGCCCAGTGTGACAGGGCCCCAATCTCAGTGAGTCTGTGTCTGGGTAGCACCCGGCCCGACGGGGCCCCAGTCTCGGTGACTCTGGGTCTGGGCACCGCCCGGCGTGACAGGGCCCCAATCTCAGTGACTCTGTGTCTGGGCAGCGCCCGGCCCGACGGGGCCCCGATCTTGGTGACTCTGGGCCTGGCAGCGCCCGGCTCGACGAGGCCCCGATCTTGGTGACTCTGGGCCTGGGCAGCGCCTGGCGCCCCCGATCTCGGCAACTCTGTGTCTGGGCAGCGCCCGGCCCGACGGGGCCCCGATCTCGGCGACTCTGTGTCTGGGCAGCGCCCAGTGCCCCAATCTTGGTCAACACTAAATGATACAAGCAACAACTAGGATTAACCTCTGGGGTCTAGACCAATGAAATAAGCGCCATCCCTCTGTTTTCCATAGTACTTTATTTTTAAAGAGCGACTCCAGTAAAAATCCATGCATTTGGGCTGAGTTTTTTCGTTGTAGCTTTTCACATTGAACTGGTTTGTTGTATTCTTCCTTTATATCACCAGGACCACAACAGCTGGGTTGGGGGTTGGTTATTTTTTTTTTTTGAGTATTTTCTTTGTTTTTTATATATATATATATTTTTCCTTTTATACGAAACGCACTTTAGACAGCTGACTCCCACTGGCTGACACGGCTGCTCCACATTTTTCTTTTTTTGTCGCTTTTCTGTAACTTTTTAAACTTTTTTTTTTTTTTTGGTCCTTTTTGACTTTTTTTTTTTTTTCACAAAAGTTTTCAAGTTCTTTTTGTTTTTGTTTTTTCCGTCTGGACGGCACAAAAACTGGGAAAGCAAAATCGATCCCCCTCTTCTCCTCCCCCACACAAATCCTCCCCCCAATTGCCGTGAAATGAACAACTGAAACCAGGGGGGGAAGGAGCGGGCGGGAGAAGAGAGAGAAATAAATAAATAAATAAATTAAATAAATAGCTAACTAACCCCGAGCTAAAACCACTCAGAACAACAGCTTGGGAAAGGATTGTCTGATAGTTCCTCCCCCCGGAAGGACTTTCGGGTAAGATCGCCCCGTTGGGAACAGGGGAGGATGCCAACCAAAGAGAAGGAGAGGTTAAACTGCAGGCTACGGGGGTATGAAAACTCCCACGTCCTTTGTTTGATCTTCCATCCTGGCCGTCTGCAACCCAATGCGCTGATTGTAAGAGGTTGTCTTTTTGCTTTGTGTTTGTACAGCGCCTAACGTTGTTCATCTCCAGGAAGCCGGACTTGATAAGGACGGGCTTGGAATTGCTAAATAGCACACAAAGGCCCCTTGCCCCTATCGCAACGGGGTGGAAGCAGAGACAAAATCAATTTGGTCTCCACGTGAGGGAATTTCTCCCTTTCTCCTTCTCTGTGCATCTCCTCCCCACCCTGAGGCTACTAAAAAAATCCCCCCCACACACACACAACACATGCACACGGCGCAAAAACATGTCAATAAACCATAAAAACGCAACACAACCCAACATGGCCTCTCCCGACGGCGCAAAATCCGGTATCAACAGAACCGATAAGAACCGAAACCTAAGAAAAGCTCAACACCAATTCGCTATAGATAGGTCTTTCTCTAGGTGTGTGTATATATATATATATACACACATATATATATATATATATACACACATATATATATATATATATACATACATATATATATAAGCTCTCGCTCAAGGGAATGGGGCTGGGGGAGAGGTTGGTTTTACGAAGAGGTTTCTAATTTTTTGGCGGGGAGGGGGTGGGATTGGAAGACCACGGAAACAGGATGAATTCACTGCAGAGGAAACGAACAGGAGTGGGAAATTAGTCTTGAGGGATCAGCGTGAGAGGGCGGCGTTTCTCAGATTGGGTGCTGGATTGCTTAAAAAACAGCTCCCCACCACCATCACCCCAGAGGTGGCTGCATCTTAGTGCTGGGTAAAGTACCCCTGGGTAAACAGCAGCCCCACATCAGAGGTGGCTGCATCTCAGTGCCGGGTAAAGGAGCCTTTTATAAACAGTGGCCCCACATCAGGCTGCAACTACGCATTGGGCGAAGAGTCCCTGTATAAACAGCCCCCTCAGCCCACCCCAGAGGCAGCTGCATTTCAGCACTGGGTGAGGGGTCGCTGTATAAGCAGCCCCCATGCCCCACCCCAGCTGCGGCCGCATCTCAGTGCCAGGTTTCGAACCGCTGTTGCTCCTGCGTGTGATGTCCGTTTGAACAGGATACTTGGTCCTGATTGGCTGGGGCACTGGGAAAATTTGGTCCCCTAGGTAGGGTCCCGTACTGGGGGTCAGTAGATATGATGCCGTTGCTATTTCTTGGGAGGGCTCTTTCATATATGGCTCATATTGCTCAGAGTGGAAGTCACTTTTATAGTCCGTATTTATTTATTGCCTGGGAAGGCTGGTTTATTGTGTAGGCTATCACCCCCAGGGGGCTGGGTATTGCCTGTCAACCTGTTTATGGTAGGGTCTCTATAACCGGACGAGGGCTGTTTAGTATATGGACCATCTAGCCTAGCAGGGCTGTTTATTGTAGGTCCATATTGCATGAGGAAATGGCTTATTTTATATCCCAATAGGGACTGTGTCATCTAGACTGATAGGAGAATTGTCTGTATGGGCCCTGGGGGACATGGAATAGCTACAGGGCAGGGGGCCCCAGCCATGCCCCCGATCTGCCCCCTATAGGCCCTGGGGGGAAGGGAATATCCACGGCCCAAACCCAGGCGGACAATTCCCCCACCCCCACTCTGGGAACCCCCGTTAAGAGCCAGGAAAGTCCGGGGGGGGCAGAGAGAAGATGGGGGGCAATAAAACAGAGAGACACCCCTCCCCCTGAAAATACCCAGCACACTGTGTTACCACCCCCACCAGCAGAGGGCGCTTGGGGGGGTAAAGCTTTGGCACTTGGATCTGGCACAACCATGAGCCCTTGGTGGGTTGGGGAGGAAAGGAGAGGGGGTATCTCTAGGTCACTAGCCCCCCCCCCCTTTTCCAATTCCCTCCCCTCCATGTACAAACTTGCCCAGCTGTGAATTTGGCACTGGTAAATTACAAGCCTCCCCCATTCTAACACAGACACCCCCCATGGTCCCCTGGAGACCCCCAGCACTGAGACATGGCAGTATCCTCTCTGCAGGACCCCTGGTCTCAGGACAGTGATTGAATCATTTCAACCAACTCCCAGGCTGATCCGGACTTTTCCCACATTCTCCTGTGACCCGCATCCCATCCTCCTCTTGGATAGAGCACGGCTGGGAAATTGCTTCCCGCTGGTGGGGAAATATAAAGGAAAAGAGGGTAATGGTGGAGAAAGAAAGAAAGAAAGAAAGAAAGAAAGAAAGAAAGAAAGAAAGAAAGAAAGAAAGAAAGAAAGAAAGAAAGAAAGAAAGAAAGAAAGAAAAAGAATTGGCATTAGAATGGAAGAAAGAAAGAATTAGTATTAAGAAGAAAGAAAGAATACTAAATAATATTACTAAGAAAGAAAGAAAGAAAATTGGCACTAGAATGGAAGAAAGAAAGAATTAGTAAAAATTAAAATTAAAGAGAACAAATGAACGAAGGAATGAACAAATGACTGAACAAACGACTGAACGCAGGAGGGAAGGAACACAGGGTTCGAAAGACACTTTGCTAAGAATGCCCCTTCATTAGCCTAACGCTCTCCCGTCCTGCCTTGAACCGCGGCTCCCCATGGCCGCCGCGTCCCTCGGCCCGGTCCCCCGCCGCCAGCCCCCCGCCCGGCTGCCCCTACACGGGTGTGGTCTTCCGATTGAGCGTGTTGGTGTTGGAGGAGGCGTCCTTGCCAAGGGTGCCAGTGGCGCCGGCCGCGCCGGGCCCTGTAACCGTCACCGTCACGCCGGGGTCCTTGGGGAAGGTGTTGTGGAGCTGCAGGAAGCCCCCGCCGGCACCCTCCCGCTCGGCCCCGTAGAGGCTGCTGACGTTGGCCTTGGAGGGGTCCCGCGAGAGGGTGTACATGGAGATGTCGGTGGAGGGGAAGCCCTTGAGGCCCACGGGCGAGGCGTCCCGTGACTGCGAGGGCTCGGTGGAGCGGGAGCTGGAGCGGGAGCGGCGCCGGTAACGGAAGCGGTAGCTGGGCAGGCGCAGGATGGCGTTGGAGGAGGACGAGGGGTTCTTCAGCAACTCGGTGCGGCTCTTGCAGTGGGCCTCCCGGTTCTTCTCGATGTAGATGTTGACGGCCAGCACCCCGATCATCTCGGCCAGGATGAAGGACAGGCCCCCGAAGTAGAAGGACCAGCCGTAGGAGTAGTGGCTTTTCTTCTCGTCGTCCCGCTTGGTGCCCGGGTCCCCGGCATTGGCCGAGATGTACACAATCACCCCGATGATGTTGCTGAGGCCTGGGGAAGGGCGGGGGAGGGATGGGGGCCATGGATGAGGAGGAGTGGGGACAGGGTGGGTTCGGGGGAGGGGCCGAGGAGATGGGGGCAGTGGATGGAGGAGGGGTGGGGATAGGGTGGATTTGGGGGAGGGGTGGAGGATATGGGGGTAATGGATGGAGGTGGGGTGGGGATGGGGTGGATTCGGGGGAGGGGTGGAGGAGATGGGGCAGTGGATGGAGGAGGGGTGGGGATGGGATGGATTCGGGGGGGCGGAGGATATGGGGGCAGTGGATGGAGGAGGGATGGGAATGGAATGGATTCAGGGGAGGGGTGGAGGATATAGGGGCAGTGGATGGAGAAGGAATGGGGATGGGGTGGATTTGGGGGAGCAGTGGAGGAGATGGGGCAGTAGATGGAGGAGGGGTGGGGATGGGATGGATTCGGGGGAGGGGTGGAGGAAATGGGGCAGTAGATGGAGGAGGGGTGGAGGAGATGGGGGCAGTGGATGGAGGAGGGGTGGGGATGGGGTGGATTTGGGGGAGGGGTGGAGGAGATGTGGCAGTGGATGGAGAAGGGGTGCGAATGGGGGGGATTTGGGGGAGGGGTGGAGGACATGGGGCAGTGGATGGAGGAGGGGTGGTAATGGGGGGGATTCGGGGGAGGGGCCGGGTGAGGTTTGGGGGCAGTGGGTGGAGGAGGGGTGGGAATGGAGTGGATTCAGGGGAGGGGTGGAGGAGATGGGGCAGTGGATGGAGAAGGGGTGGGAATGGGTGGGATTCGGGGGAGGGGTGGAGGAGATGGGGCAGTGGATGGAGGAGGGGTGGGAATGGGGGGGATTCGGGGGAGGGGTGGAGGAGATGGGGCAGTGGATGGAGGAGGGGTGGGGATGGGGTGGATTTGGGGGAGGGGTGGAGGATATGGGGGCAATGGATGGAGGTGGGGTGGGGATGGGGTGGATTCGGGGGAGGGGTGGAGGAGATGGGGGCAATGGATGGAGGAGGGGTGGGGATGGGGTGGATTCAGGGGAGGGGCCGGGTGGAGGATATGGGGGCAGTGGATGGAGGAGGGGTGGGGATGGGGTGGATTTGGGGGAGGGGTGGAGGAGATGGGGCAGTGGATGGAGAAGGGGTGGGAATGGGGGGGATTCGGGGGAGGGGTGGAAGAGATGGGGCAGTAGATGGAGGAGGGGTGGAGGAGATGGGGGCAGTGGATGGAGGAGGGGTGGGGATGGGGTGGATTCAGGGGAGGGGCCGGGTGGAGGATATGGGGGCAGTGGATGGAGGAGGGGTGGGGATGGGGTGGATTTGGGGGAGGGGTGGAGGAGATGGGGCAGTGGATGGAGAAGGGGTGGGAATGGGAGGGATTCGGGGGAGGGGTGGAGGAGATGGGGCAGTGGATGGAGGAGGGGTGGGAATGGGGGGGATTCGGGGGAGGGGCCGGGGGAGGTTTGGGGGCAGTGGATGGAGGAGGGGTGGGGATGGGGTGGATTCAGGGGAGGGGCCGGGTGGAGGATATAGGGGCAGTGGATGGAGGTGGGGTGGGGATGGGGTGGATTCGGGGGAGGGGTGGAGGAGATGGGGCAGTGGATGGAGGAGGGGTGGGGATGGGGTGGATTCAGGGGAGGGGCCGGGTGGAGATTGGGGGCAGAGATGGGGGCCATGGATGGAGGAGGGGTGGGGATAGGGCAGATGTTGAGGGGATTGGGGTGGATTTGGGGAGGAAGGGGGAAGAGGAGGGGGCGGGTGGAGGAGATTGGGGGCCATAGATGGAGGAGGGGTGGGGATGGGCAGATTTTGAGGGGATTGGGGTGGATTTGGGGGGGAAGGGGGAAGAGGAGGGGGCGAAAGGTGGGGAGAGGGCAGAGGGGGGAGGTGAGTAGCCAGGGCAGGAAGTGGGGTGCAGAGGGAGGGGGAGGGGGAGGGGGCAGGGCACAGAGAGCCATTAGAGAGGCAACCACGGAGCCCTCCCCCCACCCAGACTGCCCTGGGGGGGGAAGCCCCATCAGGGACCATCTAGACCCCACCCCCACCCCTGCACCTCACCCCACCAAGGCCAGATCCTCCCTGTGTGTGGGGCAAGAGGAGGCTTCCCCAGACCCACAGCCCAGCTGCCCAACCTCTGCCACCCCTACACAAATGGGGCTGGATTTCTTTCTTTCTTTCCAGTCCCAGGGGACTGTCAGACGAGGTTCAGCGCCCCCTGATGGCCGGAGGAGACTGACTTATCCTAGACAAAGTGTGGGGAGGCGAAACCTCCCCTAAAGCTGGGCCCCCTCTGCGCTGATTCTCCACCCCCCAGCTGTGCCCACGGGCTCCTCCCACTCCTATGGCCCTGGGCAAATCCAATGACCCGGGGCTATTTGGTGGGGGGGCATATTCCAGGCTCCCAGCGGTTCCCCTCCCCCAGCCCAAGATGCCCCATGAACTGAGCCAGGCAGGGTGGGCGGGAAGCAAGCCCCGCCCAACTAAGCCCTACCCCCGACAAGCCCCGCCCACTCACCAGCAGCGACGAATAGGATCCCGGCGCCCAGGATGATGTTGCGCTTGGACTTGTAGACCCGGCTGGCGGCCACGCAGAACCCCCCCAGCAGCAGCAGGATGGCGCTGAGGATCGGGAAGATGCTGGAGGCGCGGACCACACCTGGGGGGGAGGGGAGGGGAGCAGAAGAGATGAGTCAAGGAGGGTGGCTGGAGGGATCCCCAAAGCCGGCCTATTGGTGAATGGGAAAGAGGCAGCGTTCTGGGACCAATCAGAGTCTCAGGTATTCTAGCATGCTGAGGCCAGTGGCCAATCAGAATCCAGGGACTTCCAGCCCTCTGAAGACAACAGCTAATCAGAACATGGGATTTTTTTGACACTCCAAGGTCAAGAGACAATTACAATACAGGGTAGGTCAACAGCCAATCAGAGTCTCCAATTTCTGAGGTCAAGAACCAATCGGAGAACAGGATTGCTCAAGGTTCTCAACCTACCAGCCAATCAGCAGGATTATTCAAAGATCTGAAAGGATCACACAGATTACAGATTTCCCTATGCTCTGGTGTCACAGCCAATCAGAATCCAACTTCTGAGGCTGCCAGCCAATCAGCATTCAAGGTTTTCCATCATTCTCAGGCCAGTTGGCAAGCAGAGTGACACTGTGAGGCCAGCAGCCAACCAGAGCTGTGGATGTTCCAACGCCAGTGAGAATCTGAGATTTCCCAGCATATTAATGCCACCAGCCAATCAGCATCTGGTATCACTCAGCAGTCTGAAATGCACCAGTCAATCAGCATCTGGGTCCATTTACACTTCTAAAGCTCTTAGCCTGGGATTTCCCAGCCTGGGGCAGGACATTAAGGAAGCCAAAAGTCAGGAATGGCTGGTGTTAAGAATGCCTAAATCCCCTTAACTCTGCCCCCTTGGAAAAAACAGAGTCTCTAAGGATGCCACCTCTTGCTATTCCTTCAGCAGAGGGCTCATTTTGCTCAGCGTATGGGAGGGAGAAAGGGCTGGGGTATACTGAATTGCCAGGTGTCTGCCCAAATGAAATAAAATAATACAATATTTCTCTGTTAAATCAAATCACTTAAACATTGATTGTTCAAGACAGACAGATAGATACAGCTATCTGTCCCCACAAGTACCCTTCTGTCCATCCAGCCTCATACCCATCTATCCAGTCCCCCCTACCCCTTTATCCATCCATCCTCATACACATACCCATCCGTCCATCCATCCCTCAGCTCCTAGCAGATGGCTCCGCTCGATTCCCGGCCAATGGGAGCTGCGGAGCCGGCGCTCGGGGTGTAGGCAGCGCGCGGAGCCAGGTAGGGAGCCTGCCAGCCCTGCCAACACCCCCACACCTGCACCAGCGGGGGTCCTGGGCCACACGCCACTGCCCACACCCCCCAGCACCCGCAGCACCCCCGGGATGCTCCCCCCATGAGCACCCGTGGTACCCCCTGGCCACCCTGAGCACCCACAGCGCCCCCCGGGCTGCCCCCCTCCCAGCCCACCTGGCACCCCCAGCGAGGATTGGTGAAAATACTGGTTTGTAGGACTTTAGTTTAAAATAATTGGTTAAGGTACAGCTAAGCAGGACACAAATTTCACTATATAAACTGGAGTCCAAAGGAAAGTTCAGAACCTAACTCCAGGACACAGCCCAAGATCAGAGCTGCCAGATCTCAACACCCGACCAGAAGCTCGAGTCCCCAGACGACCTGATCCTGACTGGCCACCAGGAAAAGTTCGTCTGCCTTATTGGGAGTGGTGCTTAGCGTGTGCGTTCTGTTTTGGTAACTGTTAGTAAATAGAGGTTAAGGATATTACTGTGTAAGACTCTTTCACTGGTAAAAGGACCCACAAACCTGGAGACGATTAGGCCCTGAGCCCTAGGAAAATTAACTGGATTACGCCTTGAGTCCACGGAAGGGTAAAGGTGGGGTGCCATAGAGTGTGGGTAACATGCTATCTATATACAGAGAGCCTTTGACAATGGCTCTTAGAGGCATGAGCTGCCCCTATTCATGCTAGCTCAGTGGTTTGGGCATTGGCCTGCTAAACCCAGGATTGTAAATTCGATCCTTGAGGGGGCTATTTAGGGATCTGGGGCAAAAAACTGTCTGGGGATTGGTCCTGCTTTGAGCAGGGGGTTGGACTAGATGACCTACTGAGGTCCCTTCCAACCCTGATATTCTATTATATGATTCTATGCTGAGTGGCGTGTTAACTCTGAAACCTAATGATGACAGTCAAACCTTGAACCTGCCTCACTATTATCATTTATTTGTATCTTTAAGTAGCAACTAGAGACCTTAACTGAAATTGGGGCTCAGTCATGCCAGGGGCTGCAGTCACAGAGTGACTGAGACAGGTGCCCCATCGCACCAGGCGCTGCCCAAAAACAGAATCGCTGAGATCAGGGCCCCATCACGCTGGGCACTGCCCAGACAGGGAATCACCAAGACTGGAGTCCCATCATGCTGGGCTCTGCCCAGATACAGAATCACTGAGGTCAGGGTCCCATCATGCCGGGTGCAGCACAAACCAAGAGACACCCTAGCGGCTTCCGATCTATATAGACAGAGAGGAAGTATTCCTACATCTGCTTCTGAGCCCTTGACTTTGCACGTTTAATGGCTTCTTCGCAGATTGGGTTTTTTTTTTCTTGTGCATGTGGAAACGGAATTTCCCAGGTTTTTCTTCTGCAATTCCCTCCTCCCTCCCCCCGCAACCCTCCAAACCGAACCATCTGCTTCCACCAGCAGGCCGGAAAAAGGAGAGACAGCCCGAAAGCTAAGCCAGCTCCAGCCGGGTAGGCTGCTCCCGGCCAAATCAAAATGGATTTGCACAGAGACGGAGAAAAGAACTGGCCCAAGGGCAATTTCGCTGCCAAACTTCCACTCCGGCGCCCCAGCTGGTGTGGGTGCCAGCGCCGCGTTTAAAAAAAGACATCAAAGTTTACACCGTTTTGGGGTCTATCCTGGGCTATTCTCTCCTCAGCCTCTGCACTTCCAAACTGCTTTAAGGCACAGCCTGGAATGGCAAACAAGGTTGGGCCGGGAGCACAGACGGGGCCTGGGGTATTTAACCCTGGAAGGGGAACAACATGAGCATGTTTAAAAAAAGGGGCTTGGAATTGGAAAGTTCAGGCAACCTTAGCTAGAGATGGGGACAAAGCCGGACTAGACTCCAATTCCTTTCCAGGTCAACTTCCCGCCTGTATTACAGCTGTCGGGAACCCCAAAACTGAGACGCCCCTGCATCTCCTCCTGCATTTCAGCCCCCAGGAAGATGCCATGCTGTGCGCTAAGCAGGATTCCCGCTACGGCACAGGGCCATTGCGGGTCGCGCCGGCGGTGCAGCGGGGGACCCCCATGGATACGTACGCAGGAGATACTCTGCGCTGTCGTGGTCGTAATCTGTGTCCTCGGGGAAGTGGTTAATTTTCACGCACACACCCCTCTTCAGGCCTGCAACAGAGATGGAGAAATCAGAGTTTGGGGCCTCTCTCCCGCCCAGTATCCGGCTCAGACTAATGGGGACGCTGACGCTGCGAGCTTCCCCACAGTGGTGCCCAGATGGGGATGCTGATGTTGTGAGCTTCCCCACAGTGGTGCCCAGACGGGGATGCTGATGTTGTGAGCTTCCCCACAGCGGTGCCCAGACGGGGACGCTGATGCTGTGAGTTTCCCACAGCAGCGCCCAGATGGGGATGCTGATGCTGCGAGCTTCCCCACAGCAGTGACCAGATGGGGATGCTGATGCTGCAAGCTTCCTCACAGCAGTGTCCCAGACAGGGATGCCGATGCTGCGAGCTTCCCCACAGCAGTGTCCCAGACAGGGACGCCGATGCTGCAAGCTTCCTCACAGCAGTGTCCCAGACAGGGATGCCGATGCTGCGAGCTTCCCCACAGCAGTGACCAGATGGGGATGCTGATGCTGTGAGCTTTCCCACAGCAGTGTCCCAGACAGGGACGCCGATGCTGCGAGCTTCCCCACAGCAGTGACCAGATGGGGATGCTGATGCTGTGAGCTTTCCCACAGCAGTGTCCCAGACAGGGACGCCGATGCTGCAAGCTTCCCCACAGCAGTGCCCAGCCCGGGATCCCCAAATGAAGGTACCTTCCAGGCAGCATATCCTCCAGAGGCCAGAATGGGTGAGGCCCCCTGGGTCCTTCTTGTCCTTGTGGGGCATCTCCTCGCTGGAGATGTTGGTGGTGTTACAGATGAAGGCGCGGGCGTAGAGCCAGTAGTCGGTGCCGATGGCGATGGTCATGAGGCCGAAGGCTGCGAAGGCCCCGACGGTGGTGAGGAGGATCTGAACCCCCTTCTCACACCACACCACCCTCTCCTCATTCCAGCGCTTCAGGGACTCCAGCTTGACAGGGGGACGGGGTGGGGCCACCCACCCAACCAGACAACGGGGACTTCCTTGCACCAGCACCCTCCTCCCTACTCGTGGCTGGGGACAGGGGATCGTCTCTGGAACCCAGGAGTCCTGGGTCCTAAAACTCTCTAGCCACTAGACCCCAATAACCTCCCACAGTGGGGGATAGAACCCAGGAGTCGGGGCTCCCTGCTCTAACCACTAGACTCCAATAACCTCCTGGAACCAGAGATAGAACCCAGGAGCCCTGGCGCCCAGCCCCCCCTGCTCTAACCACTAGACCCCACTCCCCTCCCAAAGCACAGATCTTCTTCCTTAAGCAGGTGTCTCCTTCCTCGGCTTCAGTCCCTGGTTCTAGGCTGGAGGCCGAGTGGGTCGAGGGGTGCGGGCGCCCGTACTGGCAGCCCCAGGGGCGATTCCATGGGTGGCGCCAGCCCACCTGGTCTGTCCTCAGCGTGGGGCACGGTGCCAGCCGACCTGGGGGTGGGAGAGAAATGGAGAAGGGGGGAGATTAGCTGGGGACGGGCAAGGAGATGGCCTGACACCCAGCACCCCCACACACACATGCCCCTCTGACACCCAGCACACCCCCCACATAGCCCTCTAACACCCAGCAACCCCCCCTGCACCCATCTGACACCCAGTACCCCCCGCATGCCCCTCTGACTCCCAGCACCCCCCCACACACCCTTCTGATACACAGCACCAATCCCATCCCAGTATTCCATTCCCCCCACCAGCCTGTGCTCCTAACACCACCTCCCTCCCTGATCCACCCCCATGGCCTGTAAACTCCCCCTTCCCCACCCTGCGGCCCCCTGCATCCCCCGCTGCAGGAGTCCCTCCCGGGTTCCCCCTCCCCAGCCTGCACTGCTGTGGAGGGGTGCTGGGAGACTGGCAGCCAGGACTCCTGGGTTCTCTCCCCAGCTCTGGGAGGGAAGTGGGGTCTAGTGGTTAGAGCATGGGGGGCTGGGGGGGCTGGGAGCCAGGACTCCTGGGTGCTCTTATAGGCTCTGTGACTCTGTCTCTTTCCCTCTCTTAGCCTCATTGAAAACACAGAGAAACTGAGGCAAACACTGTTTGCACCCCGCCAGCACGGGAAGATGAAGATGGGCAGGGTATTGGGGTCCATGAATGCTCCTCCTGGGCATCGAATGCCTCGAAGGACAAAGCGAGACCCACCCCAAGCCCGATATTCCTGTGTCTGGAGCATGAGCACTTGGTACGGCTGCATCCGGCCTCACCCCAAATTTCAGCAACTCTTCCAGGCACCAAAGGGCAGAGCCCTGTGGAGCCCGGGAGAAATTGGGGAAGCCGGAAGAGGACAAGTGGGGCCTGGCATCTGGTTAGCACAGCCGGTCGCCTTCAGCCAGGCCTGTGGATCAAAGAACCAGCTGCCGGCAGAAACCGAGGCCTCCCAGCGGAGCAGCACACCCGAGCCAGCACTGCCCAGCGTCCCAGTAGAGAGAGCCACGTAGACACCCTGAAAGAGTGATGTCCCAAAACAAGGGAAAGGAGTGAGGAGGAGAGAGACACAGATGCCTTGTCATGGGGGGAAGATAGATAGATAGATAGATAGATAAGGTGTATGGGGATGGATGGATGGATGGATGGATGGGGGTACGGGGATAGATGGAGAGACAGGGAGATGTGTATGGGGATAGATAGATAGATAGATAGATAGATAGATAGATAGATAGATAGATAGATAGATAGATAGATAAGGTGTATGGGGATGGATGGATGGATGGATGGATGGATGGATGGATGGATGGATGGATGGGGGTACGGGGATGGATGGAGAGACAGGAAGATGTGTATGGGGATAGACAGACAGACAGAGGCCTCCAAGCCTGACCCACCCTGATCTCCTTGAATCTGTATTAACTCCTCAGCGAGGGGGAGATCTCTTTGGGTTCTTCCCCACCCCAAGGATCTGCCTCCATGTCTGGGTGCCTTCCCCGCCCGCTCACCATGCATTAGGTAAATATTCCTCCGCATCGGCTTCCCTCCGCCCAGGTGCCCCTCGCCTCCAGCCCCCACGAATCCCCCCTCCCTCCCTGCCCTGACCCCTTATCCTCTCTGTCAGCTCCTGGAAGATGAGGTCAGGGGTGCGGTTCCGGCGTGTGCCATTAGCCACGGTTCACAGCGAGCGCACCAATGTGTGTGTCATTTACACAAGCGCCTGCCACAAATCGTGGCTAGAACACCCGTGCACGTGTCATTCCCAACATGTTCCATGCGCACACGACTCCGGCCACGTCTCTCCCTTCCGGTTCCCAAATGGCAACCGCAGCCTCGTCCGCCCAGCCCGGCTCCTGTCTGAGGGTGTCAAATGGAACACAAGCGTGTGGGGAACACACACAGAGAACATCACACACACACGCACAAACATCACACTGAGACACACACACCATCACGTCACACACCGAGGCAACACCAAGACACAACATCACACACAAACACAGACAACATCACACTGAGACACACTCAGGCAGAACACACACACACAGACACAACACACAGAGACACACATACAATCATGTCACATACAGAGGCAACACCGAGACACATCATACACACACACACCACCACCAAGACACAGACAGGACAGACAACCTCACACACAGACATGCACTTAACCAACCTGCTGCCCAAATTAGTGAGTTGCCGAGAGAGAGAGAGAGGGTGTGTGTGTGTGTGTGTGTGTGTGTGTGTGTGTGTGTGTAAATATCTCCTGCTCCCAAAAATCCTGGCCTGCTAATCAGTCAGCCCCTCCACACGGCTCCTTCCCTTCCAATATCCCCCCTCCCCTCCCTTTGTGCATTTCATTGCTTTCTTTACAGTCGATTGGAGATGCAATTTCCTTCCCAGATGCAGAACACAGTCCCCCCCACCCCATCTCCGGCAGCCAGAAGCCCCCCCCCCCGCCCCCGCATCCCCGACAGCCATTGCCCTGACGGCTTGCAATAAAGCTACCCCCTTCACCCCACCCCCCTTTTCACTTCAGCACCACTTGCTCCCAGGTGCATCCATTAGCTGCCAACCATCCCCCCCACCACCTGAGCCCGTGTGCGCCATGCGGCCAGGAAATCGCCCAGCAGATCTGTTGCATTTTCCACGCGCGTTTCCTCTGTCCCCCCTCCTCTGTCCACACCCCTAAACTCCAGCCACTCTGCAGGACTGGGGCTCACTTCCCCTGCACCCCACCCCCATCCAGACCCCCAAATCCTTCCAATGAGTATCACTGGGGCTCACTTCCCCTGCACCCCACCCCCATACAGCCCCCCAAATCCTTCCAATGAGTATCATTGGGGCTCACTTCCCCTGCACCCCCACCCCCATCCAGCCCCCCAAATCCTTCCAATGAGTATCACTGGGGCTCACTTCCCCTGCACCCGACCCCCATACAGCCCCCCAAATCCTTCCAATGAGTATCACTGGGGCTCACTTCCCCTGCACCCCCACCCCCATACAGCCCCCCAAATCCTTCCAATGAGTATCATTGGGGCTCACTTCCCCTGCACCCCCACCCCATCCAGACCCCCAAATCCTTCCAATGAGTATCACTGGGGCTCACTTCCCCTGCACCCCACCCCCATACAGCCCCCCAAATCCTTCCAATGAGTATCATTGGGGCTCACTTCCCCTGCACCCCCACCCCCATCCAGCCCCCCAAATCCTTCCAATGAGTATCACTGGGGCTCACTTCTCCTGCACCCGACCCCCATACAGCCCCCCAAATCCTTCCAATGAGTATCACTGGGGCTCACTTCCCCTGCACCCCCACCCCCATACAGCCCCCCAAATCCTTCCAATGAGTATCATTGGGGCTCACTTCCCCTGCACCACACCCCCATCCAGCCCCCCAAATCCTTCCAATGAGTATCACTGGGGCTCACTTCCCCTGCACCCCACCCCTATACAGCCCCCCAAATCCTTCCAATGAATATCACTGGGGCTCACTTCCCCTGCACCCCACCCCCATCCAGCCCCTCAAATCCTTCCAATGAGTGTCACTGGGGCTCACTTCCCCTGCACCCCACCCCCATACAGCCCCCCAAATCCATCCAATGAGTATCACTGGGGCTCACTTCCCCTGCACCCCACCCCCATACAGCCCCCCAAATCCTTTCAATGAGTATCACTGGGGCTCACTTCCCCTGCACCCCACCCCCATACAGCCCCTCCAAAATCCAGCCACCAGGCATCTTTAGGCCTCATTTCTTCTCACCCACAAAAACCCGCAAATCCATCCACCGAGCGTCTTTGGGTTTAATTTCCCCTGCCCCCCCAAACACCCCCAAATCCATCCACTGAGCGTCTTTGGGTTTAATTTCCCCTGCCCCCCCAAATGCCCCCAAATCCATCCAATGAGCATCTTTGGGCCTCATTTCCCGTGCCCCCCAAAACACCCCCAAATCCATCCACCAAGCGTCATTAGGCCTCATTTCCCCTGCCCCCCCCCCCAAACGCCCCCAAATCCATCCACTGAGCATCTTTGGGTTTAATTTCCCCTGCCCCCCCAAACACCCCCAGATCCATCCACCGAGTGTCTTTGGGGTTCATTCCTCCTGCCCCCCCCCCCAAACACCCCCAAATCCATCCACCAGCCTCTTCGGGGCTCATTTCCCCTGTCCCCCAAATCCATCCACTTGCGTCTTCTGGCCTCATTTCCTCCCCCACCATACACCCCCAAATCCATCCATGGAGTGTCTTTGGGGCTCATTTCCCTTGCCCCCCACCCCCCTGAATCCATGCACGAACCTATTTCAGTCGCCCCCCCCAGCTCCTGCCCCCCAAGGAGGGGTCTCCACGCGTGGGCAGAGGCTGGCACGACCCCCGGCTCTTTGGGGGTCCCAGGCAGGGCCCCCACCCCACAGCCGGGGGGTGCAGAAGCCGAGGCCGCGCGGGGGGGGGGCGCCTTACCGTGCCGATGCAGAGCGGGGTGGGGGGGGTCTCTGGTCCGGCACCAGCCCCGGGAGCGGTCAGGGGGAGCGGGGGGCTCCGGGGCGCGTGGCGAGCTCGGCGGGGCGCAGGGCGCGGGCGCCCCGGTCCATGCCCCGCTGCAGAGCGGCTCGGGGCGGGGGGGGACGCAGCAGCCGGCGCGCACCCGGCAGCCCGCTCGTATGGCACCGGGAGGGACCGCGGGCGGAGGCTGAGAAGGAGCTGGGGGGGGGAGGGGATGGGGAGAGGAAGGGGGAGGGGAGAGGAGGGGAAGGGGGCAAAGGGAGGTGGGAGGGGTGCAGGAGAGGAGTGGGGGTGCAGGGGGAGAGGACATGGTAGGGAGGGGGAAGGGAGAGGGAGGAGGGGATGGGGTGCAGGAGAGGAGTGGGGGTGCAGGGGGGAGGGGACACGGTAGGGAGGAAGAAGGGAGAGGGAGGAGGGGATGGGGTGCAGGAGAGGAGTGGGGGTGCAAGGGGGAGGGGACACGGTAGGGAGGAGGAAGGGAGAGGGAGGAGGGGATGGGGTGCAGGAGGGGAGTGGGGTGCAGGGGGGAGGGAACACGGTAGGGAGGAGGAAGGGAGAGGGAGGAGGGGATGGGGTGCAGGGGGAACTGAGGGGTGGGGGAAGGGAGGTGCGATGGGGTTCAGAAAGGGAAGGAAAGGGGGGAGGATGTGGTGCAGGAGGAGAGGGGGAGGGAATATGGGGAGGGGTCATGGGGTAGGGGAGGAGAGGTGGGGTGAAGGAGAGGGGAGGGGGAAGGGAGGTGGGATGGGGTGCAAGTGGAGAGGGGGAGGGAACATGGGGGGTCATGAGGGGAGGGGACATAGGGTGAAGGAGGGGAGAGGTGGGACGGGGTGCAGGAGTAGAGGGGGAGGGATGATGGGGAGGGGAGGGGAGATGGGGTGAAGTAGGGGAGGGGACACAATTCGGGGGAAGGCAGGTGGGATGGGGAGGGGGAAGCAGGTGGGGGGGCAGGAAGGGAGGGGGCACAGGGAGAAGGGGAGGGGGCACAAAAGGTGGGATGGGGGGGCGTGCGGGAAGGGAGAGGTTGGAGGGCCTGGACGAGGCTGGGTGGCTGGATGGATATTTCCTGCTGGCTTCTGGGTGCATGTCGTATGAGCTGTGCTCTACAATCTCTTGGCGTGTTCTGTGTGTGTGTGTGCGTGTTCTCGGTGTGCACTGGGTGTGGTCAATGCATGCCTCCCCTGCGTGCCCCGGGTGTGTCTCTCACACGCAGGTGCATCGTGCGAGCATCGGGTGCCCGTGTCTCACGTCTATCACGCGTGTAGCGTGATCCCAGGGGATCCGCCCCTCCGTGGGGGAACAGCCATGTGAACACAGAGGGACCGTCGGTCCGGCAGGCCAAGGGCTAACTCCATCCAGTGGCTGGAAGTCGAAGCTGGACGAAGCCAGACTGGAAATAAGGCGTCCGTTTTGAACAGGGACGGGAATTCATCCTTGGAACAAGTCACCCCAGGTCCTGGTGGGTTCTCCAGCCACAGTGAGTTTTAAATCTCATATAAAAGCCATGGTCTAGTTCAAACGGGAAGTACTCCTGGGACGTCCTCTGGGCTGCGTCATATAGGACTGGCTGATCACAGGGAGCCCTGCTGGCCTTAGACACTAGGAAGTTTTGAATTGTGCACCGTATGTGCTCATGCATGTGTCATGCGTGTGCATCATGTGCATGCACTGTGCTTGTGTCTCCTGGGTGTGCCTTGTGTTGGCATTCACTGAGTTTGTGTCTCATGGGTGTGCGTCGTGTGTGCATGCACCATGTTTGTGTCTCATATATAGGTGTGTCATGCATGTGCACGCACCGTGTTTGCGTCTCGTGTGTGCATCCTGTGTGTCAGGCACCTGCATAAAGTGCATGCCCCATTTGCGTCGCAAGCATATGCAAGATGTGTCTCGTGCGTGTGCACCCTGTGCATGCATCGCATGTATCAGGCGTGTGCGCCGTGTCAGGCATGTGCGCCGTATGTGCGCCATGCGCGTGTATCACATGCGCTGGGAACGTGTGGCGGCGTGCGGCTGTGCAGGGACGGGGATGTCATACGCTGTGCCGCAGCAGCCGCTGCCTCCCCCTCCCCCTCCCGGTCTCCCCCACCCGCCTCCAGCTCCGGTCGCCATGCCAACGGGAATGCTCCGAGCCGGCTGTGTGCTGTGCTGCACTTTGAGGGCCCCGCCCCCTCCCCCTCCACTGCGTGACAGGCTGTGGGGCCTCCCCCCCAAAAAAATCCTGCGTTCTAGAGCAAGGTGCTAGCAAACCCCCATGTTCTGGAGTGAGTCAGGCAAATACAGCCGTGTTGTACAGCAACGGGCCTCGAGTCCGCAGCGCTCTGGTCCCATAGGTCCCAATGCTGCATCGCTCTAGAGCAATAGATCCCAATGACACCACGCTCCAGAACAATAGATCCCGGAGCAAGATATCCCAATCCCACAGCGCTCTAGAGCGAGATTCCCAATCCTGCAGCACTCTAGAGCGAGATACCCAATCCCGCAGCACTCTAGCACAATACATCCCAATACCTCAGTGCTCTAGAACAATATATCATAATACCACAGCGCTCCAGAACAATAGATCCCAAAGCTGCAGCGCTCTGGAGCAAGAAATCACAATGCCACGTCGCTCTAGAGCAAGATATCCCAATCCCGCAGGGCTCTAGAGTGAGATACCCAATCCTGCAGCACTCTAAAGCATGGGACCCCAATCCCACCACGCTCTAGAACAATAGGTCCCAATACCTCAGTGCTCTAGAACAATATATCCTAATGCCACGGCGCTCCAGAACAATAGATCCCAAAACTGCCGCGCTCTGGAGCAAGCTATCACAATACCACGTCGTGTTAGAGCAATATATCCCAATCCCTCCGCGCTCCAGAGCGAGCTACCCAATCCGGAAGCACTCTAGAACAATAGATCCCAATGATGCGGCACTCTAGCGCCAGACACCGCGGTGCTCTAGATTCTAGAACAATAGATCCCAATACCGCAGCACGCTACAGCAAGATACCCCAATACTGCAGCGCTCTAGAATATATTCTGATCCTGCGGCACGCTACAGCAAGATATCCACTTTTGCAGCACTCTAGAACAATAGATTCCCAATACCCCGGCACTCTAGAGCAAGATATCACAATGTTACGTCGCTCTAGAGCAATGTATCCCAACCCCGGGGCACGCTAGCACAAGACATGTGCACTCCTGTGCAAAAACATGCCATTTGCAAATACCGGGAGGATGAAGGATCAGCGGCAGCCAACCTGGATTTCCCAAGAACAAATCATGCCAAACCAGCTTGATTCCCTTCTTTGATGGGGTAACTGCTTTGGTGGATGGGGGGAATGCAGAGGACATAATACACCTGGACTTCAGCCAGGCTTTGGACACAGTCCCACAGGACATTCTGCTACGTCAGGTGGAGAAATGCGGGCTCGACAGAGCTACCATTAAGCGGATACAGACTTGCTTAGACAACCGCAAACAAAGAGTAACCGTGAATGGAGTGATGTCAGACTGGAGGGAGATCTCAAGTGGGGTTCGACAGGGATCTGTTCTGGGTCCAGTGTTGTTTAGTATCTTCATTAATGACCTGGTTGTGGGACTAGAGAGCAGACTGATCAAATCTGCAGATGACACAAAGCTGGGGGGGTTGCCAAAGCTAAAGTTCAGAGGGATCTTGATCCATTGGAGAACTGGTCTGTAGACAACAAAACGAAACTCGACAAAGACAAATGTAAGGGGCTACACTTAGGGAAGAAAAACCAAATGCACCAGTCCAGAATGGGGGCTAGCGGACTTGGCTGCAGCACTGCTGAGACGGATTGGGGCGCTGTGGTGGATCATCACACCCTCAACGTGAGTCAGCAATGCGATGCCGTTGCAAAACAAAAGCAAATGCAATGTTCGGCTGCATTAACAGAGGTGCAGCATGCAAGTCACGGGCGGTGAGAGTACCGCTCTGCTCGGCGCTGGGCAGGCCGGGTGTGCTGGGTCCAGTTCTGGTCACCGCTGTATAGAAAGGATGTGGAGAAACTGGAAAAAGGATCCAGAAGCAAGTGACAAAGATGATCAAAGGGCGGGAATGCAGCCACGTGAGCAAAGGCTGAAGGAACCGGGTATGTTTAGTTTGGAAAAGAGGAGATTAAGCAGAGACATGACAGCGGTCTTCAAATACTTGAAAGGCTGTGATAGAAAAGATGGAGAAAAGTTGCTCTCTCTTGCGCCAGAGGGCAGGACAAGAGGCAGTGGGTTCAAACTGCAGCAGAGCAGATTTAGATTAAATCTCAGGACAAACTTCCTAACCGTGAGAATAGAAGGACAGTGGAACAGACACCTCAGGAGGTCGTGGAAGCTCCTTCATTGGAGGTTTTCAAAGGGAGGCTTGAGCCACCTGTCTGGGATGGTTTAGACCCAACAAATTCTGCATCTTGGCCGGGGGGTTAGACGAGATGACCCTTGCGGTTCCTTCTGTCCCCATGGTTCTGTGAGTCTGAGCGATACCAAACCACGTCCTCTAGAGCACAGGGTCACAATCCTCAATGCTCTCGAGTGCAAGATCCCAACACGACAGTGTTTTAGAGCAAGATATCACAGTCCGTGGCGCTCTAGAGCAGGGGTTCTCAAACTGCATTGCACCGCGATCCCCTTCTGACAACAACAATTCCTACACCACCCCAGGAGGGAGCACCGAAGCCTGAGCCCACCTGAGCCCTGCTACCCTGGGGGGGGGGTGCGGGGGCAAAGCCCAAGGCCTTCAGCCCCAGGCAGGGGGCCTGTAACCTGAGCCCCGTCTCCCAGTGCTGAAGCCCTTGGGCTTTGCGGGGTTCTGGCTTCAGCCCCAGGCCCCAGCAAGTCTAATGCCAGACCTGGCGACCCCATTAAAACAGGGTCCCGACCCACTTTGGGGTCCCGACCCACACTTTGAGAACCGCTGCTCTAGAACAAGGGAGCCCAATAATGCAGCACTCTAGAGCACCCAATCCCAATGCCCCGGCACTCTAGAACAAGGGATCCCATATTACAGCACCCTAGAGCAAGGGATCCCAGTGCCACAGTGCTCTAGAGCAAGGGATCCCCATACCACGGTGTTCTGGAGCAATAGAGCCAAATAATGGGCCATGCTAGAGCAAGTCCACATGACACTGCAGGATTCTGGAGCAAGGCATCTGCACCTTGAACACGGCACCATTCTAGAGCAATGCCATAAATCCTGCATGCCCTCTCGAGCAGGGGTTCTCAACCCATGGGCCAGGCCCCAAAATGGGGTGGCCGGAATGTGCCAAGGGGTCCCGGGGTTGGCTGGGCTCAGTTCTGGGCATTGGGGCCTAGTGCACAGGGTCCCAGCGCCGCTCAGGTACCCGGCTGGGCCAAAGTTCATAGATTCATAGATTCATAGATTCTAGGACTGGAAGGGACCTCGAGAGGTCATCGAGTCCAGTCCCCTGCCCACATGGCAGGACCAAATACTGAGTTGAGTGTTTCATGCTGCCCCTCCCCCCAGTTGTTGGGGTGGGGGGGTGTTCCTCATCGGGGGGACGCCAGCAAATACCGGCCCCCTCCAATGTAACCCCCACAGCCAGGTGACGCCCCATCTTCCATACCCCCATCCTGCTCCCCAGTCCCCCCCCCCAGTATAGCCGCTTCCCCACAGCTGGGCGACTCCCCCTCTGTCATACATCCAGATCTTCCCCTGCTGCCCCCCAACCCTTCTGCCCCCCCAACTCCTTCCCTCCAGCCCCCACCCACCCTAACCCAGGACCCCAAATCCCTCCACCCCTTTACGCTGATTTGCCCTCATGAGATTCCAAGGGGCACAGACCCCGGGGGCCCATCTCGCCCGGTGGTCGTCTCCACCTGCAGCTCTGGGCTGACCAGCTCCTGGGGAGCCCTCAATGCTGCCCCCCGCTGGGGTGGGGGGGAATTGCCAGACTGTGTGTGTGTGTGTGTGTGTGTCTCACACACACACACACACACACACACACACACACACCCCAAGACCCCCTCTGCAGTGGGAACCCAGCCTCCTGGGCATAAAGGCTGCATTGCGGGACGGGGGGGGGGGGATACATAAAGTCTCAGGTTCTCTCCCCTGGGGGCAACCACTGGGGGGAGGCCACTTAAAGGACCCTGCCCCACATGCATACTCCAGCACTGGGGGGTGGGGGTCAGAATACGCACACATCTCTTTCTCCTCCCCCCCCCCCCCCCCCCCAGCAATAGCCAGGCTCTCTGTGGGTGCTGCAGCTCGAGGTACCAGAGCCTGGCAGGTCACCATGGCGACCGTTAACCCCTGCTGTGCTGGTCCGCGGCCAGGCTGCTGAGCCATCGCCAGCCTCCGCCCGCTAGCGCCCTTTCAGCTGCCAGCCTGCCAGCGCCTTTGCTCCCCTCCCCCGCCCTCCAGCCAGGCCCAGAGAGAGGGGTGGGGGGGGCAGCCAGGAGTCCTGGCTCCATCCCCCCCACCCCCCCTCTCTAACCACTAGATCCCACTTCCCTCCCAGTGCTGGGGATAGAACCCAGGAGTCCTGGCTCCCTCCCAC
The DNA here is from genome assembly GCA_023634205.1 of Actinemys pallida. Taxonomy (NCBI): domain Eukaryota; kingdom Metazoa; phylum Chordata; order Testudines; family Emydidae; genus Actinemys; species Actinemys pallida. Next base: position 2,392,557 of record JALMGD010000024.1, read on the forward strand.
CCCACCCCCCCTCTCTAACCACTAGATCCCACTTCCCTCCCAGTGCTGGGTATAGAACCCAGGAGTCCTGGCTCCCTCCCACCCCACCCCCCCTCTCTAACCACTAGATCCCACTTCCCTCCCAGTGCTGGGGATAGAACCCAGGAGTGGGGGGTGGCGGGTGGATGGATGGAGGGAGGGGTATATACTGGAGTGGATGGACGGTTGGGGGTGGGGGTGGATGGAAGAAGGGAGGGTTTGGGGAGTGGATGGATGGTGCGGGTGGGGCGTGGATGGAAGGAGGGAGGGGTATGGGAGTGGATGCATGGTGGGGGTGGGGGGTGGATGGAGGGAGGGAGGGGTATGGGAGTGGCTGGATGGATGGAGTGGGGGTGGATGGAAGGAGGGAGGGGTATGGGAGTGAATTGATGGATGGGGTGGATGGAAGGAGGGGTATGGGAGTGGATGCATGGTGGGTGTGGGGGGTGGATGGAGGGAGGGAGGAGTATGGGAGTGGATGGATGGGTGGGTGGGGTGGGGGTGGATGGAGGGAGGGAGATGGGGTGCATGGATCAAGATGCGGGGGGGTATGTTTGGATGGATGGAGATGCGGGGGGGTATGGATGGAGGGAGGGAGATGGGGGTGCATGGAAGGAGATGCGGGCGGGTATGGAGGGAGGGAGATGGGCGTGCATGGATGGAGATGCGGGGGGTATGGAGGGAGGGAGATGGGAGTGCATGGATGGAGATGCGGGGGGGTATGGATGGAGGGAGGGAGATGGGGGTTCATGGATGGAGATGCGGGGGGTATGGAGGGAGGGAGGGAGATGGGGGTGCATGGATGGAGATGCGGGGGGGTATGGAGGGAGGGAGATGGGGGGTGCATGGATGGAGATGTGGGAGGGTATGGAGGGAGGGAGGGAGATGGGGGTGCATGGATGGAGATGTGGGAGGGTATGGAGGGAGGGAGGGAGATGGGGGTGCATGGATGGAGATGCGGGGGGGTATGTTTGGATGGATGGAGATGTGGGGGGGTATGGATGGAGGGAGGGAGATGGAGGGTGCATGGATGGAGATGTGGGGGGGTATGGAGGGAGGGAGATGGGGTGCATGGATGGAGATGCGGTGGGGTATGGAGGGAGGGAGATGGGGGTGCATGGATGGAGATGCGGGGGGTATGGAGGGAGGGAGATGGGGTTGCATGGATGGAGATGCGGGGGGGTATGGATGGAGGGAGGGAGATGGGGGTTCATGGATGGAGATGGGGGTGCATGGATGGAGATGCGGGGGGATATGTTTGGATGGATGGAGATGCGGGGGGGTATGGAGGGAGGGAGGGAGATGGGGGTGCATGGATGGAGATGCGGGGGGGTATGGATGGAGGGACGGAGATGGAGGGTGCATGGATGGAGATGCGGGGGGGTACGTTTGGATGGATAGAGATGTGGGGGGGTATGGAGGGAGGGAGGGAGATGGAGGGTGCATGGATGGAGATGCAGGGGAGTATGGAGAGAGGGAGATGGGGTGCATGGATGGAGATGCGGGGGGTGTATGTTTGGATGCATGGAGATGAGGGGGGGTATGGAGGGAGGGAGGGAGATGGAGGGTGCATGGATGGAGATGTGGGAGGGGTGCATGGAGGGATGGGGGAACAGCCAGACAGCCAGACACGGGAGGTGTTTGAAATAAAGTTTATTGCAGTCTCTCAGTTCTATGTACATATGGTACAGAGTAAATAAGGGGGGGGGTTGGCCCCGCCCCCCCCCCCAGCACGGGGGGGGGGAGAAGAATATATGACAATAAAAAGGGGTCCCTCCTTGGTTACCAGTGTAGTATGCACATCCCCCCATCTCCTCCCCGACCCCCCATCCCACCCTGCAGGCTAAGAACCTATTTCTCCCCCCCACTCTCCGGTCATAGGTGCCAGCCGGATTCCCCCACCCCACCGCCCGTTCACAGTGATTGGAGGGACGGGGGGGGGGTGTAGCTAGTTAGCTTTCGTCACCCCCGCCTCCAGCATGCCCTGTGCCCAGGGGCCATTTCTGGGGCTAGATTTTTAACCCTTTCTTTACCACCGGGTCCCAACTGTGAGGGTGCCATGACCTTCCTCCTCGACCTCCCTTTGCCAGGTCTAAGTGCTGAGGGGTCCCCTGATCCCCGGGAGCATTCAAGAGCAGGAGGTGGGATTTCTAAGGGTGGAGGAAGAAGGAGATTTCTGGCCCTTTAAGTGTCAGCGGCAAAAGATGGTGTCTCCCACTCCCTGAGGGCACACAAACTCCCCCACACACACACACACTTCCGATATATCCCATAGACCTCACTCCCCTGACAGAACTGGAGGTAGAACCTGGCTCCCAAGCCCCCTGCTCTAACCACTAGACCCCACTCCCCTCTCAGAGCCAGGGAGAGAACCCAGGAGTCCTGGCTCCCAGCCCCCTCTGCTCTAACCACTAGACCCCACTCCCCTCTCAGAGCCAGGGAGAGAACCCAGGAGTCCTGACTCCCAGCCCCCTCCCCACTCTGACCACTAGACCCCACTCCCCTCTCAGAGTCAGGGATAGAACCCAGGAGTCCTGACTCCCAGCCCCCTCCCCACTCTGACCACTAGACCCCACTCCCCTCTCAGAGTCAGGGATAGAACCCAGGAGTCCTGACTCCCAGCCCCCTTGCTCTAACCACTAGACCTCATCCCCCTCCTAGAGCTGGGTCCCACCCAGCATATACCACCCTCTGTTGGATGCCGTAAGAACAGCTCCTCTGTATGTCATAGTCCCAACATCATGACAAGAGATGAGGAGGTTGATTCTCCTTTAGCTCTCTGGCTGGGAGGCACTGCCGTGGGGAAGCTCGCAAAGTCAGGTACAGATGACCTTGTCAAAGGAGCCCACAAAAATACCCACACGGGACAGGGACCGAACAGTACCAACCAAGTCCACAGCAAGAGTCCTGGGTCCTGGCAGGGCCCAGCCAGCAGGAGGTGCCTAAACCCAGCTGTGATTCCAGTTCCCCGCACTGATCCATCCCTGAAGGCCCAGGTATCTATAACCTACCCCTTTTCTTTCCTCCATCACCTCCCTCAGCCTCGTTTCTCTTCTCTCCACCTTCCCTTCATTCTCTCGTTTCCCTCTCCCCTATTTTCCTTTCCTCCTTCTCTCCACTGGCATTTTTCTCCTCCTATGGCTATATTTGCTCCTTCCTCGTTTCTGCATGGATGGAGACACTTTCCCCTCTACAAACACAGTCACCGTGGCAAAAGAAATGCAGTCTGAGATACACCCCAGCATGTGGAGGTGGCTAAAAGAGAAGGGAACTAACAGAGAAAGAACAAAAGAGGGTAGAGAAAGGAAGAGGAACACAAAAGGGGGGAAAAAAGGAACCTGTAAATGGACATATAAAGAAAATCAATAGAGAAGAAGTGCCGAGAAATGAACAAAAGAAGGAATGGACGAAAGAGTGCAGAGAGAGGAAGGAATCAAAGAAAACTTGCAAATGGAAACGAAAGAGAAAAGGAACAAAAGAAAGAGTGCAGTGAAAGGAAGAAGGAAAGAGCCGGGAAATGGAAAAGAAAAAAGGTGGCGAGACTGGAAGAAGAAAGCAAATAGAAAGAAAGGAAAAAGCAAAGCATGGTTAACATGGCCCACGCTTGCTAAGAAAAGGGCTTCTTCGAACGTTATTTGGAGGGAAGACAAAGAGATGGGGCCCCCATCTGGCGGTTGAGGGGGGAGCGGGTCTCTGAGGGCGAGGTGTTGGCAGCCAGCTGCCGCCATTGCTTTAGCCGGACGGACGTTGGTGTCTATATTTTCAGCTCCCCTTGAGTCATCTCTCTGGGTTGGGTTGCTTCCGAGGGAAGAAAGTGGCCTGGGCCCTTCTCTGTGTCCCCATTTGCTGACGCGGTTCCCCCATCTGGTTCATTTGGAAAACAACAAAGATGGCGGAGGAGCCATTTCCTCTCCGGATTTGTGGGTGGGGGAGTGGGGGAGGGACCAGTGCAGCAACACGGAAAATGGCTGATGAGTGACTTCCTGTCAGGGTTGGCCATTGTGGGGCAGCAAAGATGGCGGAGAAACCATTTCCTCTCATGATCTGCGGGGGAAGGGACTGGCATGGCAACAAGGAAAATGGCTGACGAGTGACTTCCTGTCAGGTTTGGCCATTCTGGAACTGAGGAAAGTGGCATTAGGAGCCATTTCTTCTCAGGATCCATACCAAGGGGAGCTGGTACAATGACAACCAGAATGGCAGATGGGCAGTTTCCTAACCGGGGTTGGCCATTGTGGGGCAAAAAAGATGGCAAAGGAGCCACTTCCTGTCAGGATCTGGGAGGAAGAGATTGGAGCAGGGAGGGATCACTTCCTGTTAGGAATTGGCCCCTGTGGGGACAAAAAAAGTATCTGGGGCTGGCCCGATGATGACAAACAAAACGGCTGACAGGTGGCTTCCTGTTGGGAATCCCGGCACCTTCCTGTGGCAACCAAAATGGCCGATGGGGTGACTTCCTGTCGGGAGTCCTGCCACCTGCCCATGGCAGCCAAAATGGCCAACAGGTTACTTCCTGTCGGCAATCTTGCCAAGTTCCCATGGCTACCAAAATAGCCGAAAAGGTGACTTTCTGTTGGGAATCCTTCAGTGACCAAAATGGCCGACGGGGCCGACTTCCTCCTGGGAATCTCACCACCTTCCCATAGCTATCAAAATGGCCAACAGGGTGACTTCCTGTCAGGAATCCCGCCAAGCTCCCATGGCTACCAAAATGGCTACGGGGGGACTTCCTGTCACAAATCCTGCCAAAATGGCCAAATTGGGGAGGCCTCCAGAGACGGTGCAAAGGGAGCGAGAAAGGGGGGACAAGGAGAGGTTTCAGTCCAGTAGCACCCCGTCTGTGATCTATGGGTGGGCCCCACTCCGCGCAGTCTCTGGGGTGGGGGGCAGCTGGCAGGCCCCGGTGGGGGATGGTCGGGGGGGCTGGCCTAGCAGGGCGAGGTGGATATGTGCATGTGCTCGGGGTACTTGATAGCAGGGGGGTAATTCTGGGTCATCTGGATGGAGACGTCACTGGAGATGTCGGAGGGGCTGCGCCCGCGGTGCCACACCTCCGGGTGCAGGAACTGGCCCGAGTAGTCGGAGCAGTCGCTCAGGCGCGGGCGGTAGAAGGCCGGGTGAGGACGGTACATCTCCTCCTCCGCGTAGCGCTTGGTGAACAGGTACACGGACATCACGCCGGCGCCCTGCAGAAGGTGGGGGGGGGGGGGGGACAATGAGTGGAAGGGGAGGGAATGGGACAGCAGAACCCTGCTCCCCTCCCAGAGCTGGGGATGGAACCCAGGAGTCCTGGCTCTCCCCTGCCCCCAATCCACTAGATCCCACTCCCCCCGCCCAAGCCGGGGATAAAACCCAGGCATCCTGACTCCCAGCCCCTGCCTGCTCTAACCACTAGTCCCCACTCTCCTCCCAGAGCCGGGCATAGAACCCAGGAGTCCTGGCTCCCAGCCCTCCTTCTCTAACCACTAGACCTCCCTCCCCTCCCAATTGGGCCCATCTACCTCATCTATTTTAAGGACGCCACAGTTTGTAATTTGAGGTCAGAGACTTTCTAGGCTCCCCCAACAGCTCTCGCCACTGCCCCCTGCTGGATAGATTAGAACTGCCCCCCTCCATGTGTCACAGTCACCGTACTGTGCCAGCAGAGGGGGATTCTCCGTTAGTTCAGCCTGCAGAATCAGGGAAAAGGGGTTCTAAGTCCTACCCCAGGGGGCAGCACAGAGCCAGCCAGGAATCTCCAGGGCCCCGAAGAGGAGGGGTTGGGATGAGGTGTGGGGCAAGGTCCAAACCTCTTTGAGGAGGAAGGAGGAGGCTGCGAAGGCGAAGGACCAGCCATAGCGATAGTGGAAATACTGCTCCGACCCGCTGGGCCGATTCATCACCTCGTCGTTGATGCTGGAGATGTAGAGAACTAACCCCACCACGAGAGACAGGCCTGCAAGAGACAGGACCAACGATAAAGCTACTGAGATGCAGCCACCTCTGGGGGCTGTTCAGACAGGGACCCCTCGCCTCGCTCAGATGCGACCGCCTCTGGGGTGAGACGTGGGGTCTGCTTATACAGGGACCCCTCGCCCAGCACTGAGAAGCAGCCTCACTGGGGTGGGGTGCAGGGGCTGTTTATACAGGGACCCCTCGGCCTGCGCTGAGATGTGGCTGCCTCTGGGGTGGGGTATGGGGTCTGCTTATACAGGGACCCCTCGCCCAGCATTGTGGGGTGCAGGGGCTATTTATACAGGGACCCCACGGCCCGCACTGATGCGACCACCTCTGGGTGGGCCTGGAGCCTGTTTACACGAGGACTATAAAAATGTCAGGATGGAAGGGACCTCAAGGGGGTCATCTAATCCAGCCCCCTGCACTGATGCCAGACCAAGTAAACCTAGACCAGTGCCGACAGGGGTCTGGCCAACCTGTTCTTAAAACCTCCACTGACGGGGATGCCATAACCTCCCTTGGGAGCCGATTCCAGAGCTTTCCTCCCCTTAGAGTTAGAACATTTTTCCTAATATCTAACCTACATCTCCCTTGCTGAGGATTAAGCCGATTACTTCTTGTCCCACCTCCAGCGGACGTAGAAAACAACTGATCACAGCCCTTTATAACAGCTCTTATGTGAAGACTGGTCTCGGGTCCCCACCTTGGGGTTTTTTTTCTCTGGACTAAACATGCCCAGGTTTTTAAAACTTCCCTTGGACCGGGTTTCTGGCTCCCCTCTGGACTCTGTCCAATCTGTGCCTCTGTCCCAAAGGGCGGTGCCCAGAACTGGACGCAGCCAAGGTCTCCACCAGCGCCGAGCAGAGCGGGACAATCACCTCCCGCGTCTTACGTCCGACACTCCTGTTACCCAGCCCCAGAAGGACAATCGCTTTTTTGGCAACTGCGTCGTTGCCTCGTATTCAGTTCATGACCCATTTTAACCCCATGCCCCTTTCCAGCCGTCTGAACCCCTAGCCAGCTAGTCCACCTTTTGTAGCCGTGCATTGGATTTTTCCTTCCCAAGTGATGGACTTGGCCCTTGTCTGGACTGAATTTCATCTGGTCCATTTCAGACCACGTCTGCAATTTGTCCAGGTCGTTTTGAACGCTAATCCCATCCTCCAAAGGGCTCACAACCCCTCGAGGATTGGGGGCATCTGCCAATGCCACTTTCCGCTCCATAATCCGAGTCATTAATTAAAAGAGTGAATAGTACCGGACCCACGACTGACCCCTGCAGGCCTCACTAGAGCCACCTCCCAGTTATCAATGGTAACGACGCTTAGAGTACGGTCTTCCAACCAATGATGCATCTGCCTTATAGTAAATTCATCTAGAAAGAGCCACATTTCCCTAGTCTGCTAATGAGAATGTCACGCGGGCCTTGCTAAAAATCCAGATCTCTCACATCTACTGCTTCCCCCCGTCCACTTGGCCAGTAATCCTGTCAAAGCAGGAAATGAGGTTGGCTTGGCATGATTTGTTCTTGACAAAGCCGTGCGGGCTGTTCCTTACAACTCCGTTATCCTCCAGGTGCACAAAACTGGTTCTTTCATATTTGTTCCAGTGTCTTTCTCTGGTGGGGCGTGGGGCCTGTTTATACCAGAATTCCACACTGGGTGCTGAGATGCAGCCACCTCTGGGGTGGGACACAGGGACTGTTTATATGGGGATCCCTCGCCCAGCCCTGAGATGCAGCCGCTTCTGAAGTAGGGCGCTGGGGGTGTTTACACAGGGACCCCCACTCCTGGCACTATTCAATGGCTGCACCACACAAAAGTTTGGGATGGGAATTGAAAGAGAATCTCACATCCAACCACAACCTCAGGCAGGATTTTGGGGGGCGCTGACTGCTAGGGGACTCCCTGCAGGACAGCGCTTCCCTAGTGCCGCACTGGGGCATTGGGGCCAGCCCTGACTGTCAGGGGAGCACGGCCCCTACTGAGCCCCCCACTCCCTGCAGAACAGTGCCCCCTAGTGCCGCACTGGGGCATTGGGGCCAGCCCTGACTGCCAGGGGAGAGCCCCCCCTACCGAGCCCCCCACCCCGCTCCCAGGCCCCTCACCAGAGAGGATGAAGAAGATGCCAGAGACGAAGGCCAGGATGGTTCTCTGCGGCCGGATGTGGCCGATGTTGCTGATGACGAAGGCCGTGAAGACAAGGAAGAGGCTGACCATGGGGAAGGGCGTGGCTGTGCGAACTGTCTCTGTGGGGGGAGGGGGACACCAGTCAGAGCACCTCCACCCCTGTCCCCCACCCCATCCCAGGGGGTAGGACCACCCTCTCTCAGACCCCCCAACACTCTCCTCACCTCCCATCCCCCATGTACCCCACCTGCCCATGGGAACACCTCCTCCCCCATCTCCTCCTGTCCCCACTGCCCCCTACAAACTCCAGCTCTACCCCCCCTAGGTCCCGCCGCTAACAGCTCCCAACCCCACGGAGGACCAGGGTGCCAGGCAGCTGGGCTTCATGCCACATGCCGTCTTGCTCGGAGCTGACCACAGAGTCCTGGGACACGCCTGTGACCCTGCTGCCATCTCCTCTCCACAGCGTGTGGGAGCTGACACGTTTTCTCCTCGTGCACACCCTCTTGCCCGTGCGCTCTGTCTCGAAGCCCCCGGGCCGGGAGGGGCCCCTCTCACTTACTCAAGATGTTCTCCGTGTTTTCCGTCACCAGGTTTATCTCGGGTTCCAGGAAGTACTCTGATGCCACGCACCGGCCCTTCTCCCGGCCTGCAGGGGGCAAGAGATGGCGTTACCTGGCAAAGCCCCAGCCAGGGCACTGCTCTGAGGAAACTCGCAGCACCAAGGAGTCCCCAGCCAGGGCAGTGCTACGGGGATGCAAAGAAGCCCTGGCTGGGGGCACTGCCGGGGGAAGCTCGCAACACGGGGCTCGTACCGGCGAAGAAGCAGACCCTCCAGAGCCCAGCGTGCAGCGCCATCTTGATCTCGGTGGTCTGGTTCTGCTGCAGCACAATGCCCTCCTCCATGTAAAGCCAGTAGTCGGTGCTGACGGCGATGCCAACCAGCAGCAGCCCGCAGGCCCCGAACACGCTACTGAGCAGCGTCAGCGCGCGGCTGCTGCAGTTACTCATCCTAAGGGATGGGGGGCGCCACACACAGCACGTGGACCTGGGCAGGGAGAGAGAAACAGGCTCAGGAGCCACTGCCAGCCACCCCCCACCCCCGCTCTAACCACTAGACCCCACTCTCCTCCCAGAGCCCGGGACGGAACCCAGGAGTCCTGGCTCCCAGTTAATCTGCACTCCCTGCAGCCCAGCGCCCCCTGCAGAGCCCCCCGCCCTGCCCCCCACAGCCAAGCGCTCCCTGCTGAACCCCCCATCCTGCTCCCCGCAGCCCAGCGCCCCCTGCTGAACCCCCCATCCTGCCCCCCGCAGCCCAGCGCCCCCTGCTGAACCCCCCACCCCGCCCCCTGCAGCCCAGCGCCCCCTGCAGAGCCCCCCGCCCTGCCCCCCACAGCCAAGCGCCCCCTGCTGAGCCCCCACCCCGCTCCCTGCAGCCCAGCGCCCCCTGCTGAACCCCCCATCCTGCCCCCCGCAGCCCAGCGCCCCCTGCTGAACCCCCCACCCCGCTCCCCGCAGCCCAGTGTCCCCCGCTGAGCCCCCACCCCGCTCCCTGCAGCCCAGCGCCCCCTGCTGAACCCCCCACCCCGCTCCCTGCAGCCCAGCGCCCCCTGCTGAACCCCCACCCCGCTCCCTGCAGCCCAGCGCCCCCTGCTGAACCCCCCATCCTGCCCCCCGCAGCCCAGCGCCCCCTGCTGAACCCCCCACCCCGCTCCCCGCAGCCCAGTGTCCCCCGCTGAGCCCCCGCCCCGCTCCCTGCAGCCCAGCACCCCCTGCTGAACCCCCCATCCTGCCCCCCGCAGCCCAGCGCCCCCTGCTGAACCCCCCACCCCGCTCCCCGCAGCCCAGTGTCCCCCGCTGAGCCCCCACCCCGCTCCCTGCAGCCCAGCGCCCCCTGCTGAACCCCCCACCCCGCTCCCTGCAGCCCAGCGCCCCCTGCTGAACCCCCCATCCTGCCCACCGCAGCCCAGCGCCCCCTGCTGAACCCCCCACCCTGCTCCCCGCAGCCCAGTGTCCCCCGCTGAGCCCCCGCCCCGCTGCCCAGCGCCCCCCGCTGAGCCCCTCCCCCTGCAGCCCAGAGCCCCCTAGCCTTGCCCTGGGCAATGGGGCCAGCCCTGATGGTGAGGGTAGAGCACACACACAGTTGGATGTAGGGGAAGGTCTATGGAGCTCAGCCGCACAGCAGCCAGGGAGCCCCCTGGCCCCAGCACCTGGCCCAGGCAGAGAAGGGTCCCACTTGCCAGGGGCTGGGCTGCTCCCCTCCCTCCCCCCGTCCTGCATCACTGACGCAGGGACAGGGCTGAATTCTGCCGGAGCTGTCCGGAGCAGAGCTCTGGGAAATATTTTCAAGTCCCCTGGAGTTTTCACAGCATGTTGGGGGGGGTCCCCCTCCAGGAAATACTCTATGAGAGTTTAACCCCTGTGGACGGGATCTGTTAATATAACCCCACGATAACAAACCAGCGCTCCTGAGAGACCCTACAATAACAAAACAGTATGGACAGCCCCCACATCTCAGAGACCCACGATAACAAACCAGCGCTCCTGAGAGACCCTACAATAACAAAACAGTATGGACAGCCCCCACATCTCAGAGACCCACCATAACAAACCAGCGCTCCTGAGAGACCCTACCATAACAAAACAGCAGAGACAGACACAGCGACTGACAGACCCTACCATAACAAGCCAGCACTCCTAAGACACTCTACCTACCCCCGTCTAGCACTGTACGGGCTCCCCCACCCCACCACTGTGTAGTGACTGGTCTCAGAAACACACCAACTGTGTAGCAAGCAGCCAAACAGCACACAACACAACTAACACAAACACAACATACCCTAGGACATCACACCTAAAGACACACTAGGCCCACACCCACCCACCACAAAACAGCCACCAGTACACACAACACAGACACTAGCGCAATGCACAAACACACACCACTCAGAAGCACATATTAGCACACACTAAAACTCAGTAACAACTGACACCAGCGCAACACACACCAGCCACTAGCGCACACTAACTACACTAGCACAATGCACACAGTAGTGCACATCAACACCACACACACACACATGTTCAGAGAGGCACTAAGGAAATCACACAGACAATACTGACATTGCTCAGAAACTCTCACAAATTGCACACACAACTTGCCACCTACTGGACCAACCAAGCAAAATATGTATGCGCACCCACATACACGTACACACACATGCACAAAGACACACATGCAAAACTTCACAATGCACTCTACACAACATCTCCACAGGATGCATGCACACCTGCGTGCACACACACACAGAGCAGGGCTCATCCCCTCCAGCAGGGGGCAGCAGGGACACACACACACACAATTTACAGTTCACAACAGCAGCAAACAATTCTCACACACCTACAGGGGCACAAACCCTAGCACAACTCCTCGCATGAACACACACACACCACAATATACTGTACACAACATCTCCAAATAAAGCATGTGCATACACACAGGAGCACTAATGATTATCACATACACTAGCACAACTCTCACTGCCACACACAGACACCCTCCCTCCGTCCTTGCACTGGAAAATGGGTTGGGAAAATGAAACAACAACTGAGGCTAAAAGTCACCAGCTAGCTCCGCGGACAGAACTCCAGAGGAGAGTACAGCAGGAGACACACACACACACACAGACACACACACACACACACACACACACAACAGGGGGCAGCACCACACTTTCTCCCTCACACACACACACTCCCATGTACGTATGTACATACACACACACACTGTTTCTCACTGACATTCACACCAGGTGTATGTACACACACAGACTCTCTCTCATACACACACAGTGTAGGTACACCCCCTCCCAGTGTATCCTCTCTCTCTCACACACACTCACACATACATATACACACACACGGTGTACGTAAACCACCACCCCCCGGTGTGTCCCCCTCACATACACTTGGTGTACATATACACACACACACACACACACCCTACACACAGTGTACTCACAGAAACACACACATACACAATGTACATACACACACAGAGAGTGTACATACACACACACACACACACACACACACATACACGATGTACATACACACACCCACACCTGGTGTACCCACACACACAATGTACATACATGCACGCGCACACACACACACACACAGGGTGTACATACACATACACACACACCAGTGTACCCTCCACACACACACACACACACACACACACACGATGTGCATACACACACAGTGTACCCCCATGACACACACACACACACAGGGTGTACATACACATACACACACAGACAATGTACACACACACACAATGTACACACACGGTGTACCACCCCACCCCCACACACAATGTACACACACACACATGGTGTACACACACACACACAGTGTACCCTCACACACACAATGTACAAACACACACACCCATGGTGTACCCCATGCACGTGCACACACACACACACACGGTGTGCACACACACACATTATGTACACACACACACAGGGTGTACCCATACACACACAATGTACACACACACGATATGCACACCCACCCACACCCAGTGTACCCCGCACACCCAGTGTACACACACACCAAGTGTACACACACACACACACACACAGTGTACACACATACACGATCTACACACCCGGTGCACATCCAGCCCCGCACCCCCCGGCGCTCACCTGGCCCTTACTCCCGGGGGCGCTGGCCGGCCGGCGGCCCCCACATGCTCTGCCCCCGCCGCTCCGCTCCTGCGCCTGCCTCAGACCCTCCGGCAGCGGCTCCCCGGGCCCCCAAGAGCCATGGGCGGGGGGGGGGGTCTCCTCCGGGAGCCGCAGCAGCGGCAGGGGGGAGCCGGGCGAGCGCAGCGGGGGAAGGAGCCGGAGACCCGGGCGGAGGGATGCAGCAGTGTGGGGAGGGGGCAGAAGGGAACAGGGCCCGGCGGAGGGATGCGGCGGGGGGGGGGGGGGACAGGGCCCGGCGGAGGGATGCGGCGGGGGGGGGGGGACAGGGCCCGGCGGAGGGATGCGGCGGGGGGGGGACGGGGGACAGGGCCCGGCGGAGGGATGCGGCGGGGGGATGCTGCGGGGGGGGGGAAGGAGACAGGAGCCCGGCGGAGGAATGCAGCGGGGGGATGCTGCGGGGGGGGGGAAGGAGACAGGAGCCCGGCGGAGGGATGCGGCGAGGGGGGGGGGCAGAGGGAAGGGGACAAAGATCCGGGCGGAGGGATGCAGCAGTGGAGGGGGGGAGGGGCCCGGCGGGGGGATGAGGTGGGGGGAGGGAAGAAGACAGGGGCCCGGTGGAGGGATGCTCGGGGGCGGGGGAGGACCGGGGCCCGGCGGAGGGATGCGGCGGGGGGGGGGGGGGGGGAAGGGAACAGGGGCCCGGCGGAGGGATGCGGCGGGGGAGGGGAAGGGAACAGGGGCCCGGCGGGGGGATGCGGCGGGGGGGGGGGGAACAGGGGCCCGGCGCGGGGGGGAAGGGAACAGGGGCCCGGCGGAGGGATGCGGCGGGGGGGGGGAAGGGAACAGGGGCCCGGCGGGGGGATGCTGGGGGGGGGGAGAAGGGAGCGAAAACAAGCTGCGCTGGAGGACGGGGGTGCAGGGATGGGGGGGGGCGGGCTGGCTCCGGTCGGATCGCGGGGCTGGACCGGGCCGGACGCTCCGGAAAACGGCTCCGCTCTCGCTGCTGGAGAATCCACGGGAGCTTCCCCCCCCCCGCGCCCCCCACGCGCCGCGGACACCGTGATGTCACGGGCCCCGCGCTTAAAGGGACAGACCCGGCCACCCCCCGCCCTTCCCCGCTCCCAGCCTCGAGCCCCTCCCCCCAACCCCTTCCCCCAGCCTCCAGCCCCTCCCCCCACAGCCCCTTCCCCCCAATCCCTCCCCTCAACCCCTTCCCCCATCCCTCTACCAGCCCCTCCCCCAACCCCTCTTCCCCAGACCCTCCCCCAGCCCCTTCCCCCAAATCCCTCCCCTCAACCCCTTCCCCATCCCTCTACCAGCCCCTCCCCCCAACCCCTCTTCCCCAGACCCTCCCCCAGACCCTTCCCCCCAATCCCTCCCCTCAACCCCTTCCCCCATCCCTCCCCCAGCCCCTCCCCCAACCCCTCTTCCCCAGACCCTCCCCCAGCCCCCTTCCCCCCAATCCCTCCCCCTCAACCCCCTTCCCCCCCATCCCTCCCCCAGCCCCTCCCCCAACCCCTCTTCCCCAGACCCTCCCCCCCAATCCCTCCCCTCAACCCCTTCCCCCATCCCTCCCCCAACCCCCTCTTCCCCAGACCCTCCCCCAGCCCCTTCCCCCCCAATCCCTCCCCTCAACCCCTTCCCCCATCCCTCCCCCAACCCCTCTTCCCCAGACCCTCCCCCAGACCCTTCCCCCCAATCCCTCCCCTCAACCCCTTCCCCCGCAGCCCCCAGCCCTTTGCTTCTTTCTTCCTTCACTCCCGTCCTTCCTCTTTGTTTCTTCCTTTCTCAGTCCTTCCTTCCTTCTTTTTTCTACCCCCCCCGCCCCCCCATCCGCTCATTTCTTCCCCACTCAGGCACTGCTTTGTCTGGCTCCCGGACTCCTTTCTTTCTTTCTTTCTTTCTTTCTTTTCCAGGCCCTTGTTCAGGGCTTTGGGGCTCGGCTCCTGGGGTCTCTTTCAGGGGCCGCTTCGCTTTTCCTTTCTTTCTCACTCACCCCCCCGACAAGCCTCCCCCCCCCCCCCCCCACACACACAGACATCAAGGAAATTCACCTTCCTGGACAGTAGGAAGATTTTTAAAAGAGGGAGGTGGGCTGGGAGCCAGGACTCCTGGGTTCTGTCCCCGGCTCTGGGAGGGGAGTGGGGTCTAGTGGTTGGGGGGGGCAGGACTCCTGGGTTCTCTCCCTGGCTCTGGGAGTGGAGTGGGGTCTAGTGGTTGGGGGGGGGGCAGGACACCTGGGTTCTCTCCCACACACACAACGATATTTCCCCTTGGATTTGCTTCGAATGCACCTTTCGGGATTCTCCCCCCCCCCCCCCCCCCTCCTGCAGCCCTGGAGAGGATTCGATACATGAATGACGCAGCTGGGAGAGGACTGAACAGGCGCCCCCTAGAGGGGACAGGCCCTGGCCCCATTCCCCACCCCCCTGAGCCTGCCAGTCCCTGCCCTGGGGCTGTATCCCTGTCAGTGCCCCTGCAGGGGAAAGGCCCCGCAGCCTCTTCCTCAATCATTAGTAACCTCACGTCTGCTCTCCTCACAAAGCTGTGGAGCCTGAGAATTATAATCAGTATTGTGGGAGCACAGAAGTGTTCTGAGCACGATCAAACGCTGTCCAGACCCAGAGTCGCCGAGATTGGGGCCCTGTCGCGCCGGGCGCTGCCCAGACCCAGAGTCACCGAGATCGGGGCCCCCGTCGGGCCGGGCGCTGCCCAGACCGAGAGTCACCGAGATCGGGGCCCCGTCGGGCCGGGCGCTGCCCAGACCCAGAGTCACCGAGATCGGGGCCCCCGTCGGACCGGGTGCTGCCCAGACACAGAGTCACCGAGATCGGGGCCCCGTCGGGCCGGGCGCTGCCCAGACCGAGAGTCACCGAGATCGGGGCCCCATCGGGCCGGGTGCTGTCCAGACCGAGAGTCACCGAGTTCGGGGCCCCGTCGGGCCGGGCGCTGCCCAGACCCAATCACCAGTGTCGGGACACAGAAGAGCCGCTGCCTGCCCCGAAGAGCCCGCAGCATTGCTCTATATTAGCAGATGATAGGATGACACAAGGCGCTTTGTTTCCTTACTGAATCCATTTCTCCCCCCCCCCCTTTCCCCCCAATCCCGCCCCAGAGCCGCAGGATGGAGAAACCTGAGCCGCAGACAGTGAAACTAATGGAGGCACCAGGATGGAAGAGGAATGGAGAAGAAGCTGCTAATTTCCATCGACCTGGCTAGCCCAGTCCTGACTCCCCCACCCCAGCTCTGCCGGTGCCCCTCACTCCCGACCCGCAGCCCCCTGCTAGCCCAGCCCTGGGTTCCTCACCCCAGCTCTGCTGGTGACCCTCACTCCTGACCCGCAGCCCCTGCTAGCCAGCCCTGGGCCCAAGGTCGGAGTCGGATTTCCCCGAGCTCAGCACTGCAGGCTCCGAAATGCTGAATGCTCTGTTCTTTCTCTGTCTGCCGGTGTCTGTTTCCAGGCCTGGTACCCCCCCGCCCCCCGGCACTGCACAGTCCCCTTGAGTGGCTTGCGTGGAACAGGGCAGTGGGGGAAGAGCGGGGGTGGGTGGGTGGCTGGGGGAGCTCCAGCCCCAACAACAGAGGCCTCCCCCACCATTCCCCCATAACCCAGAAAGCCCCCACTGCCTCCTATAGCTCCCCCCGAGAGACATGCCCCCCCCAAATCTCCTCCCTCATAGCGTCCTCCCCCTCCCTACCGCAGTGGCGGCTCCAGCCCTTGGCCTCTCTGCTGGGGGGAGGAGGATGTGGCCCAGTTTGGAAGGGGGGGTGGGGCTCTGCAAAGAACCTGCCTGGGAACCAGCCCGAGAACCAGCAAACTCATTACATGCATGAGCCACAGAATGAGAGGGGGGAAAGCCCCGCACCCCATTCCCCATCCCCCTGAGCCAACCAGTCCCTGCCCTGGGGCCGGATGGGAGCTGGCCCCCCCCTAGAGGGGAAAGGCCCCAGGCCCCATTACTATCCCTGCCTGGAGGCCCCTTTAAATCCCTGCCGTGTTCCTGGCTCCCCCCCCCCCCCATACGCCCAAATTTCATTTCTAAGCCACAAATCTTTTAATCTCCTCCTTGATTCCTACCTTGCAGACAGCTGCCAGACCCCTGGGAGCTGGGGGGCGGGGGGACAGACCACAGGAATCCAGATCCTCCCTTTGTCCAGATGGGGGGCGGGTCCAAAAAGAACACCCACTCCCCTCCCCACCAGCCACAGAACCAGGCTCACTGGGCTGGACAGAACGGGGGGGCTTGGCAGGGAAATTGCAAGGGGCATGAGCTCTGGGGCAGTAGAACCAGCCCCCGATGGGTGCAAGGGATGTCCAGGGAGATCCCGGGGGGTGGGGTTCAGAGCGGAGCCTGGAGGGGGCTGACGGGCAGCATGTGGGGCCCAGAGCAGGATGGGGAGCCCAAGGATGTGGGGACAGGAGCAGCAAACAAGATATGGAGAGGGGCAGCCCCAGCACCCCCTGGACCAGGCAGTCACCCCAAAATCCAGGAGTCCTGGCTCTCACACACACACCCCCAACCACTGGACCCCACACCCCTCCCAGAGCAGGGAGAGAACCCAGGAGTCCTGGCTCCCAGCCCTCCCGCTCTAACCACTAGACCCCACTCCCCTCCCAGAGCTGAGGAGAGAACCCAGGAGTCCTGGCGCACTCTCTCTCACACACACATACACACCAACCACTGGACCCTATACCCCTCCCCGAGCTGGGGAGAGAACCCAGGAGTCCTGGCTCTCTCTCTCTCGCTCTCTCTCTCTCTCTCTCACACACACACACACACACACACACACCCACCCACCCACCCACCCCAGGGACAGAACCCAGGAGTCCTGGTTCCCAGCCCCTGACCCTCTAACCACTGCACCCCACTCCCCTCCCAGCACGACCCGTCAGAAAGGAGCCAGAGGCGCTGCTCATTGGATAAATACCTTTTATACCGAACTGCGGAGCTCAGCCGGGCTCTTTACATCCTGACACAGAGCAGGTGGGAGGGGGGGACTTTTGGACTGGGGGGGGTGGAAGACTCAGACCAGGGCTAGACTGAACGAGGGAATGGGGGTGGGGGGGGCAGGGACCAAGAACAGACTCTCCCCCCCCCCCCATGGGATATGAGTGGGCTCATCTCAGGACAACAGCTCCCCTCACTTCGCATTCTCTGATCCTGCAGGAAGGGCTGGGAGCCCGGATGCCTGGGTTCTCTCCCCAGCTCTGGGAGGGGAGTGGGGTCTAGTGGTTAGAGCAGGGGGGCCCTGATTAACAGCCCACTCCCTACAGCTCTAACCACTAGACTCCACTCCCCTCCCAGAGCCGGGCTAGACCCAGGAGTCCTGGCTCCCAGCCCTCCTGCTCTAACCACTAGCCCCCGCTCCTCTCCCAGAGCCGGGAGAGAACCCAGGAGTCCTGGCTCCCTCCCTGTTCTCGTCACCTCCTCCAGGTGAGCCCTTGCCCCACACCAAGCCTGAGGCTGGGAAGGGTGGGGGAGGGGTGTCTCCTCCAGCCTGGGGATTGTCTGAGACTCTGACCCCTGGGCCCCAGCCTGAGCATTGGGGGGCACAGATGGGGAAAGCCGCGGTGGATTGGCCTGTGCGTTACAGCTGTAAATATAGGTGTGTAGCTATATGTACTCCATGCACCAGAGAAGGGGGTCAATATGTTGCGGGGGGTGGGTATGTTAAGGAGAGACTGAGAAAGCAGCAATTGTCCCCCCCTGACCTTCAAGCTCCCCCCAGGGTTATGTACAGGTTCAAAGCTATTTAGTACAGGGGGCCCAGCAAGCGGCACGCTCCCCTGGCAGGCAGGGCTGGGCCTAATGCCCCAGGGCAGTGCTAGGGGGCGCTGTGCTGCAGGGGGGCAGCAGGGGGCGCTCTCCCCTGGCAAGCAGGGCTGGCCCCGGTGCCCCAGGGCGATGCTAGCGGGGGCTGGGCTGGGCTGCAGGGAGCAGGGGGCGCTCTCCCCTGGCAGGGAGGGCTGGCCCCGGTGCCCCAGGGCGGTGCTAGGGGGCGCTGTGCTGCAGGGAGCAGGGGAGCAGCAGGGGGCGCTCTCCCCTGGCAGGGAGGGCTGGCCCCAGTGCCCCAGGGCACTGCTAGGGGGCGCTGTGCTGCAGGGAGAGGGGGGCTCAATAGGGGGCGCTCTCCCCTCGCAGTCGGTGCCTCCTGAAATCTGGCTCGCAGTTGTGTTTGGGTGTGAGATTCTCTTTCACTTCCTGTCCCAAACTTTACGGTTTTGCTGCATAGCCATGAAATAGGGCCGGGCGAGGGGTCCCCGTGTACCCACCCCCGGCTCCCCACACCAGAGGAGGCTGCATTTCTGTGCACACAACCCTGGGGGGGTGTCAGACCATGTGGGGGGTAGATGGGGGGGGAGCGCTCAGGTTATGGGCAGGTTAAGCCAGGGGGGAGCCGGCGGGTCAGACCATGGAGATGGGGGAGGTGGGGGGGCGCAGCGAGAGGTGCACGAAGGCGGGGTTGATATAGGTGAAGCCCTGGAATTCGCTCTGGTCCAGCCCCGCCATGACGAGCTGGTCCGGGGGGGTCAGCGCCGGCACTGCCCGCGTGAAAAACTTGTCGAAGTTCTCGCCACTCTTCCCGCACTGGGACAGACGGACGGAGGGACAGACGGAGACGGACACGGACAGACCACGAGAGACAGATCCAGACAGGGACGGACAGACAGCAAGACAGGGGGGGCGGGGAGAGAGAAAGAAGAGCTGGGTTATTTCCCTTGGCCCCCACCCCTTCACTGTTCCCCCCACCCCGTTACGCCAGTCCCGCTCCTGCTGGCTCAGACCCTAGTGCCCCTCCGCTTTCCCCCCACAGCGCCCCCTCCCTGCAGTCACATGGGGCTCCCCTAATCACAGACTCTGTTGAGACCCCCGATTCCCCATAGGGCCCTGCACCTGCTCTGGGGGGGCTACGGGGGGGGGCCAGGTGGGGTTGGGGTTCATTGGGGGTGTGAAGAAGGCTGGGTTAGGGGTGGTCACTCTCCAACAGGGGGTGAAGGGCAGCGGGCTGGGGGGGGCATTCTCCAGGAGGGGGGTACAGGGAGCAGGATGGGGGGGCAGAGGGAGTGGGATGGGGGGAGGTCACTCACCAGGCAGGGGGGGCAGGGGCAGGCTGCGGGGTCACTCTCCAGGAGAGGGTTTGGGGAGCAGGATGGGGGGTCATTCTCCAGGAAGGGGAAACACGGAGCAGGCTGGGGGGGTCACTCACCGGGCGGGGGGTGAAGGGCGGCGGGATCTCCAGGCGCTCCAGGCTCTCCCAGTCCATCCAGCAGAAAAAGCCGTGCTCCCGGATGTCCTGCTCCCCGGCTGGCCCCGAGCCCAGGCGTTTCAGGGGGTGCTTGGTGAGGAACTGGGAGGGGGGGGGGAACACGGTGACATCAGCGACACAAAACCCCTGGACCAGCTGATCCACCCCTCCCAGCCCCTTGGGGGCGGGCACCCTCCCCTCACCCCAACTCACCCCCGCCACGGCTTCACCCCAGCCTGCCCCTCCCCCAGAAATTGTGGGGGTCAAAGGCCAGGGTGGCGCCCCCCCAGATATCCCTCACCCCTTTGCAGATGGAGACGGCCTCGCGGGACAGCGACTTCGGGTAGGACACCGTGTGCTCCATGATCGCCTGGAACAGCTCGTCCTCGTCCTCCCCGTCAAAGGGGGGCTGGGGGGGAGAGCGGGGGGGGGGGTCAGAGCCAGTCCCTCCCAGCGGAATCTGCCCCCCCCCCGCCCGCCCCAGGGCACTGAGGCCAGGCTGCCCCACCAGCCCCCCCCCCCCAGGGTACTAGCACCAGGATTCACCCCCCAGCCCCCCCCCATAGGATCTATGCCCCCAGCGCCCCCCCCCCCAGTTACCTGCCCCGCTAGCATCTCATAGAGCAACACCCCGAAGGACCACCAATCCACCGACTTCCCGTAGGGCTGGTAGGCAATTATCTAGGGCAGGGAGAAAGCAGGGGCAAGTTAGGAGGTTCCAACCCTGTATCACAGGCCCCCAACTCCATGTGGGGACAGGGGGAAACCACCTTATGGCAGAGGAAACTCCCCCCCATCCCCTGCACAAGCCGTGAGCTACAATGTCCTACACACACACACACACACACAGAGGGAGATTTAAAAGGCGCACTTCCCCTTTAAGAGTATCCCCCACCTGGCATAGCAAACTGGGATTTGGGGGAGGAGAACATCTGCAATGGGGGGCGGTGCTAAAGCACAGGAGGCAGGGCCAACCTCGCTACAGCCCCTCCCATTGGTTTATCCCTCCCCAGCTCCCAACCCTAGGAGATAATGTGGGGGGGAAGGAGTCACTGCCAGGAGACCAACCCCCCAAAAAGCAGACACCCACTATGCCACCCTGTACCCCATGTTCACTACTTGCATATGGCTATGTTACATTTTGTACAAAGCATGCCTTGTGAGGCATCATTTGAAAACTCATAATCTGCTGAACACCATTGTCCTGTGATAAACTGTGTACCAACATTGTATATGGAGTTATAAGATTTTACGGTATGATTATTACTGAAATGTGTTGTAATGCTGGGTGACACCCACAAGCCAGTTTCTCAGAGACAAAGGCCCACTGGCTCGTCGGAGCCATTACCTGTTTATTCAGACATTCAACAGAAAGGGAGGGAAGGTATAAACAAAAGAATGTACCATTCATATAAAGGACCGATTGCACAGCCCGTATGCCAGGACACTGCCTAACCCCATGACCCAGCAAGGACTTTTCCAGCACAGGGGGCTGGAGCGTAAGAAGGGAGAATACATAACACACAAACGACCTCCCCTCTTCACCTTACATCTCTCTGCTCATAACGCCAATGAATACCGGAAGGACACTGAACCGAGGGGAGTGGGTCTAACTGGAAGGCTTTGCACATGGACTGCAGCAGGTTTTCGGGGGAGAGAAATCTGTTTGCTTCCTAATCTTATTTAGCCGGGTAACGTTTAGGAATGAGCTCGCAGACTTCTCTTTTATTTCTTTTGTAACCAATTCGGACTTTCATGCCTTAAACACGTCTAATCACTGAAAAGCATCGATCTTCCTCTAGGTACCACACGGGTGTTATTCTTGTATCGAAGCTGGTGTGTTTCGGCTGACGCGCTCGGGAAATCTCTCCTCGGGTTAACGAAGGCTGGTGCATATTCGTGCACTGTTTATGGGTGCAGTGCAGGACACATGCCTGGGGTGCAAGACTGGGGCATTGGCGGGTGTCGCCCTGTGTGTACGTCATGCGTGGCTGGCACAGCAGTGGCGGGCAGACAGTCATGCAGCTCAGCTGGGGGCGACGCCACATCCCGAGGGCTGCGGGTGAGCAGAGCCCCGAGAGGGGGCTGGTCTCTAGCAAAGCAGCGTATGAGGCGCCGCAGAGAATTAAAGGGACAGGGTGTGATGAAGTGGGGGGGGTTCTTGTTTTCTGTGGAGTTTCAATGGTTTGCATGCGGAGGGGGTGGGACTCAGTTTCCCTGGGTGTTACTGGTTTAACGAGGTGAGGGGAGAGGGAGTGTGTTTTGCAGAGGACCGGAGAGAGGACGTGGGGACCCAGCCGATGGCCTGGAGGATGGAGACCCCAGCGACCGGTGACCTGAGAGCCCGACCCAGAGACCCAGCTCAGGAGTTGCAGCTGGTTCTGGCCAGTGGGAGAACAATGGGCTGCAGAGTGAGGACCCAGTGACCTAACCAGCCGGTTCCAGCCAGAGGACAGAAGCGAGGAGAGGAGGCCCCAGTTTACAACCCTGTTTACCTAGAGAGAAGACAATGGACAGAGGCGGGGCTTGGGGCCGGGGATCTCAGATGCCCAGCTGGGAAGCAGGGGGGGCTCTGGGCTGGAGAGGGGGAGCAGGCAGAGCCCACCTGGATGCAGAGAGACTGGGATGTGCTGGGCTGAGGGAGGCCAGGCCTGAGGCCCTGAGAGTTTCCTGTGCTGTGTTCAACTCTCAATAAATCCTTCTGTTTTATGCTGGCTGAGAGTCACTCCGGTCTAGAGAACAGGGTGGCATCAACCCCTTCGGGGGTGGAGGCCCCGGGGGTCCAGAGCGAGTGGACTCCCTGAGGGGGCCCACGGCAGAGACAGGTGTGCTAAGGTTCAGAGAGGTGTGGCTCCAGGAGGTGGAGGGGCCTGACCCCGAGAGAGACTGGATCCCCAAGAAGGGCTGTCGCACTGAAAGGGGCACCCCCCACGGACCGCACGGGGCCAACAGTGCGCACGATCTGTGCGTCCGTGACACAGGGCAATTCAACAGTCCAGGCCTGGTACCACCCCCACCCCCCCCCCCCCACCCCGGCACTGCACGGTCCCCTTGAGTGGCTGGCGTGGAACAGGGCGGTGGGGGAAGAGTGGGGGTGGGTGGCTGGGGGAGCTCCAGCCCCACCAGCAGAGGCCTCCCCCACCATTCCCCCCTAACCAAGTGCTCAGGTTGGGGGTGGGAGGCTGGGGGTGACCCCCCCCCCCCGGTACAATCTGGACTGTGGGGTCTAGTGGTTAGAGCAGGAGGGGGCTGTGAACCAGGACTCCTGGGTTCTCTCCCTGGCTCAGGGAGGGGAGTGGGGTCTAGTGGTTAGAGCAGGGGGGGCTGTGAACCAGGACTCCTGGGTTCTCTCCCCGGCTCAGGGAGGGGAGTGGGGTCTAGCGGCTGGATCGGGGGCACTACCTCCGGGGCGATGTAGTCGGGGGTCCCGCAGAAGGTCCGGGTGGTCACTCCGGGGAAGATGTTCTCTTTGCACATCCCGAAATCCGTGATCTTGATGTGGCCCTCGGCATCCAGCATCACGTTATCCAGCTTCAGATCCCTGTGGGGAGAGAGAGGGCTGGGCTCTCGCCTCCAGGGGGCGCCGGCTCCCATCCGGCCCCAGGGCAGGTGGGGAGCAGAGACTGTAGCCAACAACCCGGCAGAGGCAGTTTCCACTCACCGATAGATGATGCCCTTGTTGTGCAGGAAGAAGAGGCCGATGGCAATCTCTGCTGCGTAGAACCTACAAGCGGGGGGGGGGGGGGGGGGGAAAAGAGAGAGGGAGCCAGGCCAGGGGGAGGACAGAACAATCAAAGGTGACTTGGAAAATCGTCCCTTCAATGTCTTCGCTGCTCCATGGCCACAGAGTGTTTCACGGGGACCCCTCGCCCGGTGCTGGGATGTGACTGCCTCTGGGGTGGGGCACGGGGGCTGGGTATCCGGGGACCCCTGGCCCGGTGCTGGGACGCGGCCCCTCTGGGGTGGGGCGCGGGGGCTGGGTATCCGGGGACCCCTGGCCCGGTGCTGGGACGCAGCCCCTCTGGGGTGGGGTGCACGTACATGGCATGAGGCTCCTTGAACTTCCCGACCTGCTGGATGTGATACATGAGGTCTCCGCCATTGACGTATTCCATCACGAAATAGAGCCGATCCTGGACGGGGCGAGTGAGACGGGGCCATGGGGGACAGAACAGACCCCCAGGACCATCTACCCCAGTATCCCACCCCGTCCCTAGCCCCCAGATCAGCCCCATGGGCCCATCTACCCCGGTATCCCACCCCGTCCCTAGCCCCCGGATCAGCCCCACGGGCCCACCCACCCCTTTATCCCACCCCGTCCCTGCCCCCTGGATCAGCCCCACAGGCCCATCTACCCCGGTATCCCGCCCCCTCCCTGCCCCCTGGAGCAACCCCACGGGCCCATCTACCCCGGTATCCCACCCGTCCCTAGCCCCGGATCAGCCCCACGGGCTCATCTACCCCTGTATCCCGCCGCCCCGGGGGGGTACCGTGGTCTGGAAGGTGGAGTGCAGCTGGGTGAGGAAGTGTGGCCGGTCGCTGAGCGCCAGGACCCGCTTCTCCACCATGGTACATTCCACGTCGTCGTCCTGGATGATCACGTCCTTCTTCAGGATCTTGATGGCGTAGAGCTCGTCCGTGCCCCGCCGCTCGGCCAGCATCACCTGGGGGGACCACAGCCCTGAGCCAGCCAGTCCCTGCCCTGGGGCCAGGTGGGAGCTGGTGCCCCCTAGAGGGAAAAGGCCCCAGGCCCCATTCCCTGCCCCCCTGAGCCAGCCAGTCCCTGCCCTTGGGCTGGATGGGAGCCAGCACCCCCCTGAGGCAAGGGCCTGGTTGTCTCTCTACTCCAGGAGGCCAAGGGCCACTCTAAGATCACAGCTTTGGGGATATGCGGGGAGAACGCCTTCCCCAGAGCGACCACCCTGACCTTCTGCGGGACCCCGACTACATCGCCCCGGAGGTAGTGCCCCCGATCCAACCACCAGACCCCACTCCCCTCCCAGAGCTGGGGAGAGAACCCAGGCATCCGGGCTCCCAGCCCCTACGGCTCTAACCCACCAGCCCCCACTCCCCTCCCAGAGCCGGGGAAAGAACCCAGGCGTCCGGGGCATCCTCACCTTGCCAAAGCTGCCCTTCCCCAGCACCATGAGGAAGTTGAAGTCGGAGATGTGGAAGCGGCTGGTCCCGAAGAAGCTGCCGTGCTTGGAGTCCGTGGGGCTGGGGGTGGGCGAGGGGCCCGGGCCGTGGCGCACCTTCTGTGGAGGGCAGAGATGGGGCACAGTGAGCGGCTAGCCCCAGCCTTGGGGGGAGGGGAAGCAGGTGGGGGGGCAGGGAGAGCTGGGGGGGGCAGTAGCCACTGGGCCGACACTGGGGCCCTGGAGAAAATCTGCTCCCGGGCAGGGGAAGCCTGGAGCCCCGGCCCCGGTCGGCGGGCAGCAGCACAGGGCAGGGGCCAGAGCTTCTCCGGTCTTGGGGATGGGGCAGGGGGGGGGGGGAGAAAGGAGCAAACAAGTTGCAGGGTTGCAGCGGGGGGCGGGGGGGGGGGCGGAATGGGGCGGGACCATGGGTAGAATAGGGGCGGGGCCCGGGGAAGGGGCCAGAAGGGGTGGGGCCGTGGGCGTGGCCACCAGCAGAAGGGGCGGAACAGGGGCAGAGATGGCAGGTGGAAGGGGCGGGGAGGGCCCCCCCCCCCCCACTTGCTCTGGCCCAGGGCCCCAGGAAACCTTAATCCACCTCTGCGAGGAGAGCTGGAGGGTGGGGGGAGGGGAATGGGGCAGTCATGTGGCTCAGGGTGGGGGGTAGGGTGACCAGACAGCAAGTGTGAAAAATCGGGACAGGGAGTGGGGGTAATAGGAGCCTATATAAGAAAAAGACCCAAAAATCAGGACTGTCCCTATAAAATCGGGACATCTGGTCACCCTAGTGTGGGGGCACCATAATGGGAACAGGGGCAGGGGTGCTGTGGGAAGGGCTAGTTGTGGGGTTCGGGGTGACAGGACAGGGAGTGAATAGGGCAGGCACACAGCAGGGGGTCAGGAAGCTGTTGGGGGCCAGGGTGGGGTTGGGGTGCCTGGGGGCAGAGTGGGGGGGGATCACAGTCCAGGGTCTCTCCCCCAGAGGCAGCCCCCCCTTGCACAACTGCACCCCATGGGGGAGTTGCACCCCCCCGAACCTTCCCCCACCCCTTTACCCACCTCCTCACAGAGGGGGATTCACTGGGATCCCCCCAAACCCAGAGAGCAGGGATCCCCCAAACTGGCCCTGACTCCGCCCACCTGTGCCAGACGGCTCCGGTCACTGCCCCCCCAACAACAAGCCCCACCCCCGGAACCTCAGAGACTGTTTCCAAGCAACAGGAGTTGATTAAAGAAATACTCGGAGGGGGGTGGGGGGGGGGGATTGGGAGCCCCAGGAAGTGAGAGACCAATGAGGCCAGGAGAGTGACACAGAGAGAGTGGGGAGAGAACCCAGGAGTCCTGGCTCCCAGCCCCCCCTGCTCTAACCACTAGACCCTGTGCCCCACTGGGGTTGGCTTGAGGCTCTTTGCTTCCCTCTGCTGGAGAGAGGGGGAACAGCCACCCAGATCATTTCCCCCCCGCCCCCCCCCCCGCGCCCCAGGCGTTACCTGGTACAGCTCCAGGGGGTAGTTACAGGCCTGCAAGAGAGAGGGGGAGAGGGTCAGTGACCGAACGCCGCGTCCCCCAGCCCAGGAGGCCCCACAGCTGCTGGGGACAGGGAGCGAGGGAGGCCGGACCGGGAATCTGTCCCCGGGCACCGGGGTTCATGCCCCAACTCCATAGTCCTCTGGGCTTTGGGGGGTTATGTCACAGCTGAAAGATGGGGTCCCTGTGGTACAGCACCCCCTGCCGAGCTCCCCACCCTGCTCCCTGCAGCCCAGCACCCCCTAGTGCTGTGCTGGGGCAATGGGGCCAGTCCCCCCCCCCCCCAGCTCCCTGCAGCACGTGGGAGTTTCTCAGTCTGCCGTCCAATAACTGAACTGGCCCGACCCTGCTTAGCCAGCGGGGCAGGAACAGGAGAGTTTTGGGAGAGGGGTTACCTCAAATTTCTGCAGCAGCCCACAATTTTCGGCATCAGCCACGGGGACATTGTAATACTCCCCCTCCTCCTGGTTGAGTAACTTGTACCTGAGACAGGGACAGAGACAGGCACAACACCGGGGGGGGGGGGGGGCAGGGGAGAAAGAAAGAAAGAAAGAAAGAAAGAAAAAGGAGGGTGCAAAGAAAAAAGGGAAAGTGTACAAAGGAGCGCAAAGAGTGAAAGTGTGCAAAGAAAGGAGTGAAGAAAAAATGAAAGTATGCAAAGAAAGTGAAAGGGAAAAGAAAGAAAAGGTGAAAGTGTGCAAAGAGAGGCGCGCAAGGGAAAAGTGAAAGTATGCAAAGAAAGTGAAAGAGCACAAAGAAAGAAAAAGTGAAGGAATGCAAAGAAAAACAAGTGCAAACATGTGCAAAGAAAGAAACACGGAGTGCACGTGTGCAAAGGAGAAGTGTGACAGTGCAAAGAAAATGAAAGCCGCGAGTGCAGAGGGGATGCAGGTGGAAAGGCCAGCGGTGCAAGAACCGCACGGGGAGGGAGCACGGGGACGCGGCAGCGCCGAGGCAGCCGGGCACAGCCGCCGGGCGCAGACAAATACCCAAACAGACAGAACGGTGGAGAGAGAGAGCGAGAGTGAGCTGTGGGCCTGGCTTCCCCCCTCCCCTGCACACACCCCCCAGGCGCAGCCCCCCCCACTTACCATCCGTCCGCGTGTCCCTTGAGCAGCTCTGACACGCCGAAGGACATGGCTCCCATGAAGTCATTGCGTGAGGTGCGGTCCCAGTCCCACACCTCGACGGACAGCCGCCGCTCCACGTCTCCCGGCCTCAGCGTGCTGGGGGGGGGGGACAAGGGGAGGGGGATTAAACCACCGATCCAGCTGCCTGCCCCTTTAAGTGGGGGGTGGGGGTAAATGTTTGCCCTCTGGACAAGAAGTGTGGATAAAAGCCCTACTACTGCTGCTGCCAGGGCAGGGGGGGAATCTTCAGGAGTGGACCGGACTGCATTGGAGGGGCTACAGAATCCTGGTTTATTTTGGGGGGAGGAGGGATCGTGGCTGACCGGGGGGGAGCTACTGTCCCCCCAACCCCAGAAGAGGAGGGGGGCACTCTGGGTACATGGGGAGAGTACTTGGGGGGGGGGTTAGGATACAGACACCTGTGGGAGCTCCGGCAGGCCCATGTTTCATGGCTGTGTCCAGACACCCGTGGGAGCTGTAGGACCCCCATATCTCCAGTCCAGGCACGTCCCAGGCACGTCCCCACGCCCACCCGTGCCCGGGGCACTCACAATAGGAAGGTCTCGTTCCACACGGGGTTCAGAGTGGATTTCACAGTCCGGGTTTTCTGCTTGCTCACGTTCTTGGGGTCCGGGATGAGCTTCAGCTTCACGTAGGGGTCCGATAGCCCATTGGGGTCCATGGGGATGAGGTTCCGGGCCTCACCCACTAGGAGGGAGGGTCCACAGATCAGCACGTGGCACTGAGAGCTCAATCTGACCCCCTTCTAGGAGCGGGGGCTGGGAGCCCGGACGCCTGGGTTCCATCCCCAGCCCAGCAAGGGGAGTGGGGTCTAGTGGTTAGAGCAGGGGACGCTGGGAGCCAGGACTCCTGGGTTCTCTGCCTGGCTCTGGATGGGAGTGGGGTTTAGTGGTTAGAGCGGGGGGGGGGGGGCTGGGAGCCACGACTCCTGGGTTCTCTCCCCACTGCTGACTGTGTTATGTTGATCCCAGACGGCAGTGTACATGCTGTGGTATTCTGTGCCCTCCCGCCCACACCCTGGCCCGGGGGGAGCAAGACCGTGGTGGTGGTGGCGGAGGACGGCGTGCAGGGAGCTGCCAAGGAATCCCCGTTATGTAAGCATGGCTGGATGGGTTTCTTTCCACCTCCTACATGCTCCCGCTGGGAGCACGAGAGTGCGAGGGAGGGTGTGAAGGGGAGAGGAGGAGAGTGCTGAGCTGCAGAGCCGGGAATAGAACCCAGGAGTCCTGGCTCCCAGCCCCCTGCTCTAACCACTAGCCCCCACTCCCCTCCCACACCAGGGAGAGAACCCAGGAGTCCTGGCTCCCAGCCCGTCCCGATCCAACCCACCAGACTTAAGCTGAGAGCACCTGGCAGCACAGCGCCCCCTGGGGCTGGCAGTGACCGCCAGGAGAGAGCCCCCTACTGAGCAAATCCCCACCCCTGCCCCGCTCCCGGCCACCCATTGCAAAGCGAAATCCAAGTCACCACTAGGTGGCAACGTTAGCCACTAAAAGAGGGATAGATGGGGATGGGGGGTGTGGGGAAGGATGGATGGATAGAGAGGAGGGGGGTGGATGAACGGATGGATGGGCAGAGAGATGGGAGGATGGATGGATAGATAGATAGAGACAGATGTGGTGGGGGAACGGAGAGACAAACAGACAGATGCAGGGGGAGGGGTCGGAAAGATAGACAGCTGCGGGGGGGGGTTGGAGAGACAGACAGACAGACAGCGGGGGGGGGGGGTTGGAGAGACAGACAGACAGACAGCTGGGGGGGGGGTTGGAGAGACAGACAGACAGACAGCGGGGGGGGGGTTGGAGAGACAGACAGACAGACAGCGGGGGGGGGGGGTTGGAGAGACAGACAGACAGACAGCGGGGGGGGGGGGGTTGGAGAGACAGACAGACAGACAGCTGGGGGGGGGTTGGAGAGACAGACAGACAGCTGGGGGGGGGGTTGGAGAGACAGACAGACAGCTGGGGGGGGGGTTGGAGAGACAGACAGACAGCGGGGGGGGGTTGGAGAGAGACAGACAGACAGCGGGGGGGGGGTTGGAGAGACAGACAGACAGACAGCGGGGGGGGGGGGGGGGTTGGAGAGACAGACAGACAGCGGGGGGTGCCAACCCTGCTGTGCTGCGGCTGAGACACTGCCTCTGGCTGGCGGCCCACGGAGGCTCTGAACCCCACACGGGCGCTCGGGTTGCTGTGTTTGGGGGGGGGCAGGAGGGGTAAGTCAGGGATCCAAATTTGCCGTGATCAGAGCTGGGGCACCCAGGACGCAGCCCCCCCACCCCAGCCCCAGCCTCTTTCCCAAGCTGATCCGTTCTAGCCAGGGCCTCGGGGCCCCAACCCCAGCGCCCACTTTGCCCCCACGGCATGGCAGCCCCTCGCCATCCCCCACAGCAAACGCCCTGCCCCTGGGGGTCTCCGTGGGGAGACCCGGTGATGGCCGAAGCCGAGGCCTGTGGAATAGACAGGTCCGAGCGCCGGAGCAAAGCCAGCTGGGGGCAGCGGCCAGGAGAAACCCCCTCCAGCGGCATAGGTAGCGTCTACACCACAGCAGGGCCCGAGCTCCAGCCAGGCGCCGTCGGTTCGAGTCCGACTCTCGGCCGAACTCGACGGAGATCTGCCCCGGGCGGGCCCGGACGTCATCTGGGGCAAGCCGAAAATTCCAAACCCCGCCCCCCGAGTCCCTGTACCGAAGACGCGTATCTCCTCCCCGCCGAGCGTCTCGATGCGGAGCTGCAGGCGGCCGCGGCGCTCCGTGTGATCCACCCCGCACAGGCTGGGCACACTCTGCACGCAGCGCTTGTGCACGTTCATCTCGCAGCCTGCGGGGGGCGCCAGAGAGTGAGGGGGGGAGAAGGGTTCTCGCCCCTAGGCCGCCCCCCCCCCCGCAGCCCTAACGCCAGGGTTGGCACCTCCCCCCACCTGCCCCTGGGCCTCGCTCTCCCCCATATCTCGCTCCCGCCCACCCCCAGGCCTTGCCCCTCCTTCCTGCAACCCACCCCCACCCCACATCTCACTCCCCCACTCCCATGCCTTGCCCCTCCCCCACATCTCGGTCCCCCACCCCAGGCCTTGCCCCACCCCCACATCTCGGTCCCACCCCCCACCCCCAAGCCTTGCCCTTCCCCTCGCAACCCACCCCCACCCCACATCTTGCTCCCCCACTCCCATGCCTTGCCCCTCCCCCACATCTCGTTCCCGCCCCCGTAACCCCCAGGCCTAGCTCCCAGGTCTCCCCTGCCCCTCTGACCTCACTCCCAAATCTTGCTCCCAACCCGCCACAGCCCCCAGGCCTCGCTCCCACCCCCTCTCTGTCCCCCTCCCCCCAGACCTCACGCCCACTGCCCCCCATCCTCCAAGGCCTTGCTCCCACCCCCTCCCTGCTCACCCCTGCCCCTCCCCATCCCCCCATCTTGCTCCCGGCCCCCCTCGCTCCCCCACTCACAAGAGCACTTCATGCCCTGGTGCACCAGCCCGTAGAGCAGGGAGCCGCAGTGGTCGCAGAAGGTCGGGCTGCTGTAGCTGTGGCTCTTGAATTTGTGCTTGTTCCGGGGGTCCTGGGGAGGGGGAGCAGATAGATCAGAGCCCGCCCCCGTGCGCAGGCGAGGGGGGTGCGAGCTCACGGTCTGTGCAGCCACCGAGTGTGAGTTTGCACGGGGGGCGTACAAGGCTAGCCACAAAGACCAGAGGTGCAAGCAGGAGGATGAACGTTCTCACCCAAGGGCATGTCTGAGTGTGCTCACGGGAGCTGGCACAGGGAACGGGCCTGCCTGTGCCAAGGCTGGCGTGTGCACAAGTGTGTCGAAGCGTGCAGACGTGAGCTAGCATGGGGCAGGCGTGAGCGTGTGTCCATGTACACATGTGAGCTTGCACAAAAGGCTTGCATTTGTATGCATGTGCAAGGGGTGTTAACATGAGCTTGCACAGGGAATTGCACACATGTGAGTGTGCAAATGTGAGCTTGAATGGGGAGTGGGTGTGGATGTGCAAAGGATGGAGCATGCACAAGTGTGTGTCAGCATCCCCGAGTGTGCACAACTTGCATTGACGCATGCACAAGCATCTAGATGTGCACAAGTGAGCTTGAATATGGTATACGTGTGTGTGTGTGCACACGCACATGTGAGCTTGCATGGAGGGTGTGCATTTGTGTGAATGTGCAAGGAATGTAAGCATGAGCTTGCACAAGGAATAGCACGAGTGTGCAAATGTGAGCTTGTATGGGGAGTGGGCATGCATGTGCAAAGGGCAGAGTGTGCATATGTGTGTCTAAGCGTGCATATGGGAGCTTGCACAAAGGAATGCACTAGTATATCTGCGTGTGCAAATGTGAGTTTCCACGGAGAGGGTGCAAGTGTGCAGGTGCGTGCAAGGGGTGTGAATGTGAGCTTGCCCAGGGAACTGCACGAGCACTTGTGTGTGCATGCAGAGGTGAGCTAGCACAGGGTGAGCGTGCAAAGGGGGGGAACGTGAGCTTGCAGAGAGCCTTGCACAGGTGCCCAAGGGGGAGTTGCACACGGCAGGCACGTGTGTGTGCAAGGAAGGAGTATGAACCGGGGTGGGGTGTGTGCATAGAAGGGATACGACTGCTAACGACATTCCCGCTTCCTTTCCCTCCCGCCCTCTTCTCCTCTTTCACCTCCCTTCCTCCTTCCCCCTTTCCAGGCCAAGGACAGTAGAATCTAGGCCGTGTCCGTGTTTTCCACCGTGCTCCGCCCCCCACTCGGGCAGTAAAAATAGCCCGTGAAATTGGGACGCTCACCTGGGGGGTGGGGGCGGAGCTGCCTCCTTCCCCACCAAAGTATTTCCTCCAAAGCCAGGGACAGAACCCAGGTGTCCTGGCTCCCTGCCCCCCCATCCCCGCTCTAACCACTAGACCCCCCCTCCCCCCTCCCCCCCAGAGCTGGGGAGAGAACCCAGGCGTCCTGGCAGCCATCTGTCACTCACATCTGTCTGGGGTCCTTTCCCGGCTCCCGGGCATTCAAAGGTGACAAATTCATGGCACCGTTTGTGTACGACGAAGCTGCAGACTTGGTGGGGTGGGCAAATGGGGGGGCAAATAAAGCCATTAGCAGAGCAAGTTCAGGACAGTGCTGTGACACCACCCCCCCTCCGCACCCCACCCCATTCAGACCCCTCCGAGAGCCCAGATTTAGGGCAGGGAAATCCTGGATCAACGGACCCCTAGATTCGTAGGTTTATAGCACCTTCTCTCTGCTGTGGGGGGCGGGCCCCCCACAACCTTGGGACAGCCAGCACCAGAGGGACAGGCCAGCTGGGGGAGATGGGGACAGTTTGGGGGTAGGGGTGCATTTGGGGGGGAAGGCTCGGCATGTTGGGGGAAGGTTTGGGGGTGAATTTGGGGGGCAGGGCTGAGTTTGGGAAGGAAGGTTCAGTGGGGTCGGGGTTAAGTTTGGGAGGGATGTTTCGGGGGGTTGAGGAGAAGATTCAGAGGTTCGGGGGAGTTTTGGGGGACAAGTTGGGGGAGTCGGGGGGAGTTGAGGGGATGGGTCTGGGGAGTTGGGGGAGTCAGAGGGACAGGTCAGGGGAATCGGGGTGATTTGGGGGGACAGATCAGGAAAAGGCTCAGGGATGAGTTGGGGGGACGGGTCGGGGGAGTCAGGGGGACGGGTCGGGAGAAGGCTCAGGGACAAGTCGGGGGAGTTGAGGGGATGGGTCTGGGGACAGGTAAGGGGAGTCAGGGGGACGGGTCAGGAGAAGGCTCAGGGACGGGTTGGGGGAGTCGGGGGGAGTTGAGGGGACAGGTCGGGGAGTCGGGGGGACAGGTCGGGGGAGTCGGGGGGAGTTGAGGGGACAGGTTCGGGGAGTCAGGGGGACAGGTCGGGGGAGTCGGGGGGAGTTGAGGGGACGGGTTCGGGGAGTCGGGGGAACAGGTCGGGGGAGTCAGGGGGAGTTGAGGGGACGGGTCGGGGGAGTCGGGGGGAGTTGTGGGGACAGGTTCGGGGAGTCGGGGGAACAGGTCGGGGGAGTCAGGGGGAGTTGAGGGGACGGGTCGGGGGAGTCGGGGGGAGTTGTGGGGACAGGTTCGGGGAGTCAGGGGGACAGGTCGGGGGAGTCAGGGGGAGTTGAGGGGACGGGTCGGGGGAGTCGGGGGGAGTTGAGGGGACGGGTTCGGGGAGTCGGGGGGATGGGTCGGGGGGAGTTGAGGGGACGGGTTCGGGGAGTTGAGGGGACGGGTCGGGGGAGTCGGGGGGAGTTGAGGGGACGGGTTCGGGGAGTCGGGGGGACGGGTCGGGGGGAGTTGAGGGGACGGGTTCGGGGAGTCGGGGGGACAGGTCGGGGGAGTCAGGGGGAGTTGAGGGGACGGGTCGGGGGAGTCGGGGGGAGTTGAGGGGACGGGTTCGGGGAGTCGGGGGGACAGGTCGGGGGAGTCAGGGGGAGTTGAGGGGACGGGTCGGGGGAGTCGGGGGGAGTTGAGGGGACGGGTTCGGGGAGTCGGGGGGACAGGTCGGGGGAGTCAGGGGGAGTTGAGGGGACGGGTCGGGGGAGTCGGGGGGAGTTGAGGGGACAGGTTCGGGGAGTCGGGGGGACAGGTCGGGGGAGTCAGGGGGAGTTGAGGGGACGGGTCGGGGGAAGGCTCAGGGACGAGTCGGGGGGGACGGCTCGGGGGGGGGGGAGAGGACAGCTTGGGGGGGGTCGTTTCTCTCCCCTTCCCCCTCCCGCAGCATCTTAAGGCTCCAAGGAGCGAGACGGGGAGATTTGGAAGACGGGTCTCCATGGAAACAGGCAGGAGCAGAAACCACAAGTGCCAGGAGCTGGGGGGGCGGCAGATTGGACTTGGGGGGGAGTGGGGGGGGGGTTGACTCTCCCTGCATCCTCGGAGCCATCCAGCCCCCCCCATGCCACACGGGCTGCTCCCTGCTCCCACCGCTAGACCCAGAGCCAGGGATAGAGCCCAGGAGTCCCGGCTCCCACACTCAGTCAAGCTTTCTGCCCTGGGTGGGGAGTGATGGGGGCCCCCAGGGATCTGGGCTGGGACGAAGCAAACTCATTACCTACGAGGGAGGGGGATGCATTGAACAATCCCCCCTTTGGGACTTGCCTGATGGCTCCCATGGCAACAGCTCCCCCACATTGCCTCCCCCTGGCCAGCTGCACCAAAAAGTGAAGGGAGGGGGGTGGCTGTCTGGGAACCTGCTGCATCCCACTGCTGCCACCAGCCACCCCAGCTCTGCCTGTCTCCCAGGGGGGACCCCTGCTCCCCCCACAGCCCTGAGCTCCCCCTGCCCAGGGTCCATCCAGAGTCCTGTTGCTCACACTCCCGCCCCACATAGCCACACGCACCAGCCGTACCCTGGGGCAAATACATGCCCCCTGCCGTTCTCCCCTCCACACACCCCGTGTGCACGCTCCCCCCAATCACGACCCACCTTGACAGTGCCTCCTGCACACCCACCCCTGCACACACCCCAGAAATGCTCCACACCCCAGGGCCATCCCCGTGCACACCCAGCTAGGCTTGTGCAAACGCACCCCTGCCTCGTGCGCACCTTTCCCCCGCACTGCTGCACTAATACAAAGGGTCTGCATGCACACCTCA
Organism: Actinemys pallida; assembly: GCA_023634205.1. NCBI lineage: Eukaryota > Metazoa > Chordata > Testudines > Emydidae > Actinemys > Actinemys pallida. The sequence goes on from JALMGD010000024.1 coordinate 2,427,978, forward strand.
ATCCACACTCAGTCCAATGCACACAAACATGCACACACTCGTCCAAATGCAGACACCACACATTTGTGCAAAGGCATGCACTTGTGCACATGCACACATTCACCTGCATACTCCTGTGCATATGTGCAAACGTGCATACTTGTGCAACCCCTGCACATGTGTGCAAATTCACCCACTAGTGCACACACCCTGCATCCTAGTGCAAATGCATACACTCATACAGATGCACACTCATGCAAATGCACACCCATTCACACCCCCAGCCGCCAATCCCACAGATCTGCGCCCACCAGCTCTACCTCGCTGCACCAACACATACATGTGCAAAAGTCAGCACTCATGCCCACCGCCGACATGTCTAGCCAGTCGCGCCAACAGTCTCCACATGCACCCACCCCCACCAGTGTGTAAAGGCACCCGCCACTTAGCCTCCGGCCACACACTTGTGCAAGGGTGTCTGTGTCACACACACGCCACGTGCCATCTCGGCACCTGCACACCTATCCCCACACCCTGACACACTCCTACACAGCCCCGGCAGCTTGACACTAACACCCCACTTGCTCTTGCACACCTGGCCCCCAAATACATCCACCACCACAGCCTTCCCCCCATCACCATGCACAACCCATCACGCCCCCCCCCTCGTGTGCACACACCCCCACCCACTGTCACACCCACCCCCATGTGCACACCCCCCCATCCACCCGTCACACCCCCCTCCAACCACCCCCATGTGCATGTTTCCCCCATCATGGCCCCCTCCACACACACCCCAGTGAGGACACTCTAAGAACCACCCCCGTCCCATCCATTTAGTCTCCCCCCCCACCACCACTTAATACTCATATCCCGCCCCCACCACACTGGGCCTCACGTTGCCAGCTGGGGGAGGGGCAGAGTCCCCTAAAAACTCTGCCCCCACCCGCCCTAGGACTGGCAGGAACCCCCCCCTCCCGCCCACCCTGCCCAGAGCTGCTCATCGCTTGGCAACCGCTCCCCCAGATCATCACTGGCCAATCAACCGCAGAGCCACACCCCCATTCGGAGCATATGGGGATTTCCCCATTATCCCCCGCCCCCACACACACCTACCTGCAGGAGGGGGGAGGCAGGAAGAAATCTCCCCACCCCATCCAGAACCCCCAGATCCCCTACACAGCCGCCCAGCTAGCCCCACAGGCCTCCTACCCCGCACGAAGCCCCCCCCCCCCCGATACCCCATAACCCCCACAGAACTCCCCTAAACACAAAACCCCCAGATCCTCCACTCCCAGCCCCCACAAATACACACTCTCCTCTCAGAGCCAGGCAGAGAACCCAGGCGTCCTGGCTCCCAGCCACCCCTCTGCTCTAACCCAGCAAGGCTGATGCCAAAGCCGCCCCGCATCCCTGGCTCAGGGACTCTGACCTCCTGGCCAGACACCCAAGAGCAAAACAATCCCACGTCACTGGAGAGAACCCAGGAGTCCTGGCTCCCCTGCTCTAACCACTAGACCCCACTCCCCTCCCAGAGCCAGGGAAAGAACCCAGGAGTCCTGGCCCCCAGGTGTCAAAGAAGCTTAAAGAATAAAGCATCGAGCATTTGAAAGGTCACCCGGTATTAGCTATTTTGGGGCTTTTTAAAAACAGAAACAGAATTTTCCAGCCAGTCCCTAAAATAGCCGGAGTCAAGAAATCTAGTTCAGAGCCTAGAGCGCCATGGGCTCTGTGCTGGGAACAGGCGGCAATGTTCCCCCCCGCCTCCCCGACATGCGACCACATCTGGGGTGTGGCACGGGGGCTGGTTATACCATCACCAGTAGCCAGAAGAGAGGACCCCAAGGCTGAGAGTGGGAGTGACGGTCTCCCCCCGAGCATAGCTCTCAGTGGAGCAGGGGGGTCACTGACCCTGCAGGCTGGGGGTCTCTTACCTAGACACTGCAGTCCCTGCTTCCCGATCCCCCTGAAAGCAAGAGAGCAACACAATGTTACTTTGGAGCTCACCGCTGCAGTGAGCTGCCCACACTCAGCTCACCCCAATACACATATTTAACATGCGCCCCACTCCTCCCCTCCCCCAACATCTGCTATGCCACAAAGTAGGAGGCTGGGAGCCAGGACTCCTGGGTTCTGTCCCCAGCTCTGAACCAACCAGTCCCTCCAGATATGCTAAGACTAAAGGAAGGGTGGGAGCAGCAAACCCATGGGGGGGGGGGAGAGAATGGAGTTGGGGGATACTGGGGGGGTCTCACAGATGAAGTCAGTGCAGTGGCTCCAGAACGTGGGCTGGGTGGTATTGGGGGCACTAGGGGCTCGGGGCAGTACTGGGGGGCACTAGGAGGTGCTGGGGGGCGCTAGGGGGGGGTCTCACCAGATGAAGTCTGTAGAGTGGCTGCAGAACGTGGGCTGGGGGCGCTAGGAGGTGCTGGGGGGGGCGCTAGGGGGGTTTCACCAGATGAAGTCGGTGCAGTGGCTGCAGAACGTGGGATGGGGGGGGCGCTAGGGGGCACTAGGAGGTGCTGGGGGGGCGCTAGGGGGGTCTCACCAGATGAAGTCCGTGCAGTGGCTGCAGAACGTGGGCTGGGGGGATACTGGGGGGGCGCTAGGGGGCACTAGGAGGTGCTGGGGGGGCGCTAGGGAAGGTCTCACCAGATGAAGTCCGTGCAGTGGCTGCAGAACGTGGGCTGGGGGGATACTGGGGGGGCGCTAGGGGGCACTAGGAGGTGCTGGGGGGGGGCGCTAGGGAAGGTCTCACCAGATGAAGTCGGTGCAGTGGCTGCAGAACGTGGGCTGGGGGGCGCTAGGGGGCACTAGGAGGTGCTGGGGGGGCGCTAGGGAGGGTCTCACCAGATGAAGTCGGTGCAGTGGCTGCAGAACGTGGGCTGGGGGGATACTGGGGGGGCGCTAGGGGGCACTAGGAGGTGCTGGGGGGCGCTAGGAGGTGCTGGGGGGGCGCTAGGGAGGGTCTCACCAGATGAAGTCGGTGCAGTGGCTGCAGAACGTGGGCTGGGGGGATACTGGGGGGCGCTAGGGGGCACTAGGAGGTGCTGGGGGGGCGCTAGGGGGGGTCTCACCAGATGAAGTCCGTGCAGTGGCTGCAGAACGTGGGCTGCTTGAAGAATCGCGCCGTGAATTTGTGGCTCTTGACCTCGTGGATCAACTTCTGGCGCAGCGCCCCCTTGCGGCAGAAGAGCGGCTTGGTCAGGCACTCCAGCTCGGTGGGCGAGGTGACCAGCGCCATGGCCCCACCTGGGCCCCCCAGCCTCGGGCGGGGGGGAAGAAAGACAAAACGAGGAAGGGGCCCTGGAGGGATGGAGGGAAGGGAGGGACTGGGTGGATGGATGCAGAGAAGGGAGGTCGAAGGGATGGAGGGATGCACAGAACAGAGAGGGGAAGAGAGAAGGCGTGGGGGGGGGCGGAGGGGTGCAGGAGGGAAAGGAGAGTTGGAGAGAAGAGGAGGGAGGGAGGGAGAGAAGGGGAAGAGGCAGGGGACGGAGGGATGCGAGCAGGGGTGATGGAGAGAAGGGGAGCTAGAAGAGGAGGCAGGGGATGGAGGGAGAGAAAGAAGGATGAGAGAAGGAAGGAAGGGAGGGATGAGAGAAGGGGAGACGGGGGATAGAGAGAAGGTAGAGGACGGATGGAGAGAAGGGGAGATGAGGGGTAGAGAGAAGGAAGGAAGGGATGAGAGAAAGGGGTAGAGAGAAGAAGGGATGAGAACAGGGGAGGTGGAAGAGGAGGCAGGGGACCGAGGGATGGGGGTTAGAGAGAAGGAAGGAAGGGAGGGATGAGAGAAGGGGAGACGGGGGATAGAGAGAAGGTAGAGGACGGATGGAGAGAAGGGGAGATGAGGGGTAGAGAGAAGGAAGGAAGGGATGAGAGAAAGGGGTAGAGAGAAGAAGGGATGAGAACAGGGGAGGTGGAAGAGGAGGCAGGGGACCGAGGGATGGGGGTTAGAGAGAAGGAAGGAAGGGAGGGATGAAAGAAGAAGGGATGAGAGCAGGGGGGATAGAAGAGGAGACAGGGACCGGAGGGCTGAAGGCGACGGCGGAGCGGAGGTTTCCAGCAGGCGCCGCAGGAGGCCGAGGTGGGGACGGGCGCGCCGGTAGGGGAGCTGCCGGCCGGTCGGGCCGTGTGTCGGCTGTGGGGGGAGAACAGGGCGGGGGGAGGCGGGTCTCTGACGGCTCCGGGGGGAGGAGTCGGTCTTAAAGGAGAAAGGGGCGTTCCCTGAGGGGGGCCTGAGGACACCTCCAAATGTAGATCCCCACCGTCCTGAAACCCGAATCCCCCCCCCCGATCCCGGATCCCCTCAGATCCCCCCAGATCCCAGCTCTGGGAGGCTACGGGGAGGAAAGAGGAGTGAGGGGGCTGGGAGCCAGGACTCCTGGGTTCTCTCCGGGGCTCTGGGCAGGGAGCGGGGACTAGTGGTCAGAACGGGGGGGGCGGGGCTGGGAGCCAGGACTCCTGGGTTCTCTCCGGGACTCTGGGCAGGGAGCGGGGACTAGTGGTCAGAACGGGGGGGGGCGGGGCTGGGAGCCAGGACTCCTGGGTTTCTCCGGGGCTCTGGGCAGGGAGCGGGGACTAGTGGTCAGAACGGGGGGGGGCGGGGCTGGGAGCCAGGACTCCTGGGTTCTCTCCGGGGCTCTGGGCAGGGAGCGGGGACTAGTGGTCAGAACGGGGGGGGCGGGGCTGGGAGCCAGGACTCCTGGGTTCTCTCCGGGGCTCTGGGCAGGGAGCGGGGACTAGTGGTCAGAACGGGGGGGGGGGGGGGGGCGGGGCTGGCAGCCAGGACTCCTGGGTTCTCTCCGGGGCTCTGGGCAGGGAGCGGGGACTAGTGGTCAGAACGGGGGGGGGGGGGGGGGGCGGGGCTGGGAGCCAGGACTCCTGGGTTCTCTCCGGGACTCTGGGCAGGGAGCGGGGACTAGTGGTTAGAACGGGGGGGCGGGGCTGGGAGCCAGGACTCCTGGGTTCTCTCCGGGGCTCTGGGCAGGGAGCGGGAACTAGTAGTTAGAACGGGGGGGGGCTGGGAGCCAGGACTCCTGGGTTCTCCGCAGTGACGTGGGGCTGTTTTGCTGCTGGGTGCCTGGCCGGGAGGTCAGAGTCCCCGGGCGGGGGGTGGTTAATCGATAACCAGGGGGAGGGGGCGATATATACCCAGGCCTCGGGGGCACTGGCTTCACAGGGACGTCGCAGGACCCCGCCCGCCATGCCTCACGGTGCCCCCCTCCTCCTGCTGCTTCTGCTGCCCTGGGGCAGTCACTGCACCACAGGTGAGGGGCAGGGGACCCCCCCAGGGCTCCCCATCCCTTCCCCCCACCCGCTGGGCTCACATGCGTCCCCCTCCCCTCTCTGAGGGTTCCCCCAGACGCCCCTCCCCCTTCTCCCCTCCCTCGTCAGGGTAACCCCCCAGCTCACTCCCCCCCACACCAGCCCAACTCCTACCCCCGCCCCCGCTGCCCTCGCGTCCCCTTTCCCCGGTCCTCAGGCCTGTCCCCCTCCCCCACTAGGGAACCACCCCCCGCAGGCTCCCTGCCTCTTCCCCCTCCCCTCCCCCAAGGGGTCCTTCCACCCCCTTTCCTACCCCCCAGGGAGGGGGCTATAGACTGGAGGGGGGATCCCGCACCCCCCAGGAAGGGGGGCTGTAGACTGGAGGGGGGATCCCGCACCCCCAGGAAGGGGGGCTGTAGACTGGAGGGAGGATCCCGCACCCCCCCGGGAAGGGGGCTGTAGACTGGAGGGGGGATCCCGCACCCCCCGAAGAAGGGGGGCTGTAGACTGGAGGGGGGATCCCGCACCCCCAGGAAGGGGGGCTGTAGACTGGAGGGGGGATCCCGCACCCCCCCCCGGGAAGGGGGTACAGACTGAAGGGGTTGACCCTGCCCCCCCACCCGAGGCTCAGCCGCCTGCCCTTGTCCCATGTGAGTTTGTTCCCAGGTAATTGTCCCGGCCGGGTCTTTAAACAGCCCTTTGCTAGAAACCAGGGAGGGCCCCAGTTCTCAGCTCCAGAGAACCGACCCCGGGGCCCCCACCACGGGCTGGGCAGAGTAGATAGATAGATAGATAGATAGAGGGGGTGGATGGGGATAGATAGATAGATAGGGGGTGAAGGGGGGTGGATAGATGGGTGGATGGTATTAGATAGATAGATAGAGGGGGTGGCTGGGGATAGATAGATGGGGATGAAGGGGGATGGATAGATAGATAGAGGGGGTGAAGGGAGATAGATAGAGGAGGTGGATGGGGATAGATAGATTAGATAGAGGGGGTGAAGGGAGATAGATAGATAGATAGGGGATGAAGGGGGATGGATGGATAGATAGATGGGTGGATGGGGATAGAGGGGGCGGTTATGAGGCTGGACGGTGTAGGGGGCCAGGTGGACAGACAGGTGTCTGGGGGATGGACACCCCGCCAGGCTCCCCAGCCAGTACGGAGGGGAGAATTCTGCACCCCTCCCGCCCCCCACCCAGCAGGGCCCGGAGGCACGTGCAGACCTGCGCCACCAGCGGGTGGCTATGGTGGGGATTGCAGGGGCCCTTCCCGGTAAAGTCAGGGGGGCTTCGGAGGGAAATGTTTGTATGCGGCCCACCCCCCACTTCAAACTTCCCCATTTCTAACGGTACGGGGTGGGGATCCCTGTGGTAACAGCTGGCTGGGAGCCAGGGCATCTGGTTCTCTCCCCAGGGGAGTGGGGTCTAGTGGGTTAGAGTTGGAGCGGAGCTGGGAGCCAGGACTCCTGGGTTCTATTTGCTGTGACGTCCTTCCCCTCCTTTTGCGCCTCAGTTTCCCCACCCATACAAACCACTCTAACAGCTCTCCTTCGTGTCCTGCCAGGCACAGATGGGCCCAGTCTCTGCCCAGCCCGGAGGGAGGAGCCAGCGGAGGGAACAGGCCAGACCTGCCAGAGGACCTGCACCCAGGACCGCGACTGCTCAGGCCGCAGGCAGTGCCTGTGCGATGGGGCCTGCGGGCTGAGCTGTGTGACACCCGGTAGGGGCCAGGACTGCTGCTGACTCCCAGCCCCCCTCCCAGCTCTAACCTTGAGACCCCACTCCCCTCCCAGAGCCGGGACAGAACCCAGGAGTCCTGGCTCCCCGCCCCCCAGCTCTAACCACTAGACCCCACTCCCTGCCCAGAGCCGGGACAGAACCCAGGAGTCCTGGCTCCCTCCCTCCCAACTGTTTTTGTTCTTCCCAGGCCGGACCTGCCCATGGCCCGTGCAGATTGATAACGCCGAGACGCGTTTGGCCCAGGCTTCCCGTGGCTTCGGGGCCCTCATGGAGGTGACCTGCCAGCCGGGCTTCAGGCTGTCCAAAGGGGAGGGAGTGGCGCTGAGCCGATGCCAAGGGGACAGGAAGTGGAGTCTGACGGCACCCTGCGAACGTAAGGGACGGGAACGCCACCGCCAGTCAGCAGCCAGGACCTTCACCATCATCCACCCTGAAGTGCCAAGCACCGTGACCCTACCTCCAGCACCGTCACCCAACCCCGTCACCCCGCCCCCAACCCCGTCACCCCACCTCCAACCCCGTCACCCAACAGCCACCCTCAACACCATCACCCTGCTCCCAACACCATCACCCAACATCTGCGCCAACCCCATGACCCCGCCCCAACACCATCACCCAACAGCCGTCTCCAACTCCACCACCCTGCCCCCAAGACCATCACTCAACATCCTCTCTGGCCCCAACTCCCACCTCTGTCACCCCTCCCCAACCCCGTCACCCCGCCCCAACACCACCACCCAACAGCCACCCCCAACACCATCACCCTGCCCCCAACACCATCACCCAACATCTGCCCCCAACCCTGTCACCCCACCCCCAACACTGTCACCTTCCCCCAGCACCAGCACCCAACACCCGCCCCCAACCCCGTCACCCCCGCCCCCAACCTCAGCACCTTCCCCCAGCACCGTCACCCAACACCCGCCCCCAACACCATCATCCCGCCCCAACACCATCACCCAACATCCGCCCCCAACCGTCACCCCACCCCAACACTGTCACCTTCCCCCAACACCATCACCCAACACCCGCCCCCAACACTGTCACCCCACCCAAACACTGTCACCCAACACCCACCCCCAAAGCTGTCACCCCACCCCGAAGACTGTCACCCCACCTCCAACACTATCAACCAACACCCACCCCAGCTCTGTGACCCTGCCCCAATACCATCATACAACACCTGCCCTCAACACACTCACCCCACCCTTAACATTGTCTCCCAACAGTCACTCCCAACACCATCACTCCACCCCAACACTGTCACCCAATACCAGCCCCCAACACTGTCACCTTCCCCCAACACCATCACCCAACACCCACCCTCAACACCATCACCCCATCCCAAACAGTGTCACCCAGCACCTGCCCCATCATGATCACCCCACCCCAACACCATCACCTGACCCCAACACGGTCACCACGCCCCAACACCTGTCCCCAACACCTGCCAACAACACTGTCACCCTGCCCCCAAAACTCAACACCATCACCCACTCCCAGAACCCACCACCAACACTGTCACCCAACACAAACTACCAAAACACAATAGTGTCACCCACACCCAACACCTGCCGCTGCCGCCAACACCAACACCATCACCGCATACCAGTCACCAACACCCCACAACATCACTTCACACCTCCAGCCTTCTCCACCTTCCACCCTGCAACATCAGCTGCCAACATTGTAACAGAAAAACCAACACACAAGGTCCTGGATTGTTTTTTCTTGTTTCCTGGTCTCTTTACAGATGTCCCAAAACTGGGGATAGAACCCAGGAGTCCTGACTCCCAGCCCCCCTGCTCTAACCACTAGACCCCACTCCCCTCCCAGAGCTGGGGAGAGAACCCAGGCATCCTGGCTCCCAGCCACTCACGCTGGCAATTGCCAAGGGCAGGCTGCTCTCTATGCAGTGAGCTGATCAGGATGAGTCCCGGGGCCGATTCAAGGGTAACGGATCCCCTGGCAAGCGGAGACCTAGATACGGAGGCAAAGCAGCTATCCTGGTCCTGCATCCTCCCCCAGCCTGCCCCCAGGGGGAGCCAGGGGACCCAGCATCTGGAGCAAGGGGGCCGGCGCTAAATAGGGTTAAGGGGCCGCCTCCCCGGAGGGATCGAGCTCTGGGCCAGATGGAAACTGTCCCACCGCCCCCCACGACAGTACACTTGGGGGAGGGGCTGGGAGCCAGGACTCCTGGGTTCTCTCCCCGGCTCCGGGAGGGGAGTGGGGTCTAGTGATCAAAGCAGGGGGGGCTGGGAGGCAGGACTCCTGGGGTCTATCCCAGCTCTGGAAGGACAATGCGGGGCGGGGCGGGGGGGGCTGGGAGACAGAACCTTCACCTCCAAAACCAATTGACTCCCCTGAATTTTCCCCTCAGAGCCAGGACTCTGCCTCCTCCCCTAAAATGCCAGTGAAATAAGAGAAACTTTCCCCTCCGAGCCCCAGATGCTGCCCCCCCCAAAAAAATTAGAGCCAGATCCTCAATCTAAACTCTGAACCCCCAAATTGGGTGACCCCTCCACTCCGAGGTGATCTCTGACCCTTGGGCTCCGAAGTCTTTTTATTCCCCCCCCCCCCCCCCCCCAGGAGAGAGATGGAGCCTGTTGGGGGGAGGAGAACCTAGGAGTCCGGGAGAAGCAGCACGCGGGGAGGGACCTACTCCCAGCGAAACCCATGGGGTTCCCCCCCTTGTCTGGGAATTATAGCCTCGGGGGCGGGGGGGAAGGCTTTGGAGAAGGAGAGGCGGGGCTAAATAAGGGGAGGAGCCAAATGTGGAATGGGATGGGGCCTGCTGGGAGGGGGAGGAGGCAAATGGGGCAGAAGGGGAGGCATTTACACTGAGAAGGAAGGGCCCAATGTCTTACAATGAAAAGGGAGGAGGCAAATAAGGGAAGTGCAGGGCTTAATGGGACCCTGAAGGGCCCAATGGGGATGGAGTCTACTAAGAGGGAGGGGCAAATGGGAAAGGGGAGGGGCCTATTGGAAGAGGGCGGGGCAAGGGCCTGTCTCTTAAAGGGAGACTGCCCCACCCCCTGACGGTGTTAAAGGGGAAGGAACCTAAAAAAATCTTCCCCTTGCGGAGGCCTTTAATGGCTTTTTGTGTCTGGAGGATGCCAAGGGTTAAGGGGGGAGGAACTTGGCTGCGAGACAGGGGTGACCCCCCCCCAGTTGACTCCCCTCCCCCTTCCGTCCTCTGTTCCAGGGGATCTGACCCCGGCGTCCTTCTGCAGCCCCCCGCCAGAGACCGACAATGGCTTTTACAGCGGCGCCTCCTACAGGGCAGGCGGGGAGGTGCGGTACAAATGCAAGCGTGGGTGAGTTTCCCCCCCACACACAGCTCTGCCGGTGCCCCTCACTCCCGACCCGCAGCCCCCTGCCAGCCCAGCCCAGGGCTTCGCCCGCCCCCAGCTCTGCCGGTGCCCCTCACTCCCGACCCACAGCCCCTGCCAGCCCAGCCCAGGGCTCCCGCCCCCATCCCCGCCTGTGCCCCTCAATCCCGACCCGCAGCACCTGCTAGCCCAACCCTGGGCTCCCCCCCAGCTCTGCCGGTGCCCTCACTCCCGACCCGCAGGCCCCCAGAGAGCCCAGCCCCATCTCCATCCTCACCTCTCCCTCCCGTCCAGGTATCGGCTGGAGGGCCCAGAGACCATCCGATGCCAGGAGAACCAGGAGTGGTCTGGGCCTGCCCCAACCTGCCACCGTGAGTAGCGGGAAGGGGGGCAGGAGGGGGGTCCCGGTTTCTCTCTGTCTCCGTCTGCCCCCATGCTGGGGCTGGCCCATCCTCCCAGGCTCCAGCGCCAGGCCGGGCCCCCTCCCAGCTGGGAGGGAACGTGGGGGGCTGGGACGGTGCTCTTGGAAGGGGGTGCAAGGGAGCTTGGGGGATGCCCTAGAGAGAGAGATCCCCCCCATATACCCTGCATCCCCGTACCCCCCCACATCGCTTCCAGCCAACCAGCCCCCACACCCCCATCCGCCCCACACACCCCTCCAGCCATCCACCCCCACACCCCCATCTGCCCCACACACCCCTCCAGCCATCCACCCCCACACCCCCATCCACCCCCACACCCCTCCAGCCATCCACCTCCACACCCCCATATACCCTGCATCCCCATACCCCCCACATCGCTTCCAGCCAACTAGCCCCACACCCCCATTCGCCCCACACACCCCTCCAAGCATCCACCTCCTATACCCTGCATCCCCATACCCCACACACCCCTCCAGCCATCCACCCCCACACCCCCATTCGCCCCACACACCTCTCCAGCCACCCCCACACACCCCTCCAGCCATCCACCCCCACATCCCTCCAACCATCCACCCCCACACCCCCACCCGCCCCATATACCCTCCATCCCGGTACCCCCCACATCGCTTCCAGCCACCCACCCCCCACAACCCCATCCCCCCCCCATACTCCTGCATCCATGTACGCCCCACGCAACCTGCATCTCTCCAGCCCTTTGTCCTTCCCTCCCTCCACTCCCCGCCCCACTGTGTCCATGCCCAGGGCCTGTCCGTGACCCCGTCTCTCCCCCAGCCGTGTTCTGCCCGCCCCCCGGGGACATCGCTGAGGGCTACCTGGTGGCGGTGGAGAAGCCTCAGTACCGGGCCGGGGAGCTGGTCTATTACCTCTGCAAGCGCAGCTACCTGCTGGACGGCACCAACCGGGTCACCTGCCGGGGCAACGGCACCTGGTCGCCCCGGCCCTTCTGCAGAGGTACCGCCCCTCCCCCGCTCCCCTCCTCCCCAGAACCCCCAGCCAGAGCCACGGGCCCATCTACCCCGGTATCCCGTCTCCTCCCATCCCCCCTGGATCAGCCCCCAGGCTCATCTACCCCGGTATCCCGCCTCCTCCCATCCCCCCCGGATCAGCCCCCGGGCCCATCTACCCCGGTATCCCGCCTCCTCCCATCCCCCCTGGATCAGCCCCCAGGCTCATCTACCCCGGTATCCCGCCTCCTCCCATCCCCCCCGGATCAGCCCCCGGGCCCATCTACCCCGGTATCCCGCCTCCTCCCATCCCCCCCGGATCAGACCCTGGGCCCATCTACCCCAGTATCCCGTCTCCTCCCATCCCCCCTGGATCAGACCCTGGGCCCATCTACCCCAGTATCCCGTCTCCTCCCATCCCCCCTGGATCAGCCCCCAGGCTTATCTACCCCGGTATCCCGCCTCCTCCCATCCCCCCCGGATCAGCCCCCGGGCCCATCTACCCCGGTATCCCGCCTCCTCCCATCCCCCCCGGATCAGCCCCCGGGCCCATCTACCCCGGTATCCCACCTCCTCCCATCCCCCCGTGATCAGCCCCCGGGCCCATCTACCCTGGTATCCCGCCTCCTCCCATCCCCCCCGGATCAGCCCCCGGGCCCATCTACCCTGGTATCCCGTCTCCTCCCATCCCCCCTGGATCAGCCCCCAGGCTTATCTACCCCGGTATCCCGCCTCCTCCCATCCCCCCCGGATCAGCCCCCGGGCCCATCTACCCCGGTATCCCACCTCCTCCCATCCCCCACAGATCAGCCCCTGGGCCCATCTACCCCGGTATCCCGCCTCCTCCCATCCCCCCCGGATCAGCCCCCGGGCCCATCTACCCCGGTATCCCACCTCCTCCCATCCCCCACAGATCAGCCCCTGGGCCCATCTACCCTGGTATCCCGCCCCCTCCCTGTCCCCTGGACCAGAGCCATGGGCCCATCTACCCCAGTATCCTGCCACCCCCTGCGATCAGCCCCACTAGCCATCTACCCCGGTATCCCGTCTCCTCCCTGTCCCCCGGATCAGCCCCATGGGCCCATCTACCCCGGTCTCCCATCTCCCCCCAGCGCGCTGCCTGGTGCCGGCCCAGCGGAGCCGTGTGCTCTACCAGGGCCGCAAGCTCTGGATCCAGGAGATCCCACAAGGGCAGGTCCAGCACGGGGAGATCGTCACCTTCTACTGCCGGAGCCAGAACCAGACACAGACCCAGACCCAGAGCTGCAGCTACCAGGCCCCTGCGCGCTGCTTCGATGGCCTGCTGCCCCTGCCAGCCTGCTACGACGGTGAGGGGCAGGGGGCTGGGGGGGCAGGGAGGGAGCCATGGGGGGAGCTATGGGGAAGTGGGGGGCAGGGAGAGAGCCATGGAGGGAGCTATGGGGCAGTGGGGGCAGGGAGGGAGCCGTGGGGAGAGCTATGGGGCAGTGGGGGCAGGGAGGGAGCCGTGGGGGGAGCTATGGGGCAGTGGGGGCAGGGAGAGAGCCGTGGGGGGAGCTATGGGGCAGTGGGGGCAGGGAGGGAGCCGTGGGGGGGCTATGGGGAAGTGGGGGCAGGGAGAGAGCCGTGGGGGGAGCTATGGGGAAGTGGGGGGCAGGGAGAGAGCCATGGGGGGGGGGCTATGGGGAAGTGGGGGCAGGGAGGGAGCCGTGGGGGGAGCTATGGGGAAGTGGGGGCAGGGAGGGAGCCGTGGGAGTGAGAGATTTACTGTGGGGGCTGTGTGGGGACAGGGAGCTGTAGGAAGGCAGCAGGAGAGGGGTGGGGTGGAGAGCTGTGGGGGGAGGGGTATGTCCACAGGGCAGGGGGTGGGGGAGGTGGATCCTGGGGGGGAAGAGGGGAGTCCTGGGCGGGGGGAGATGAGGAGGGGTGGGAGCCCTGCGGGGGGATTCAGAGGGGAACCGCAGGGGTTCTGGGGGTATTTTTACCGCACTCCCCTCCTCACCCGCCCCGTCTCATTTCAGAGCCCACGTGGCTGCAGTACCAGTTCTTCCCCAAGCGGGTGGTGTCCGAGATCCGCCCCTGCTGAGCCCCCCGCGGCCCCCCGACACCCACACACAGCCTGACCGGATGGACCGCCCACGTGGCGGGGAGGAGCCAGCGGCCAGCAGGGGACCCGTTGACAATGGTCCCTTCGTGGGAGGACCAATCGTGTGAAAGCTCCTCATGTGAGGGCCCCAGAGTGCAAAGGCTGCTTGTGCAAAGGTGCAGTTGTGTGAGGAGCCCGTCGGGCGAAGACCCCATTGTGCAAAGAAGCTCCCATCGTGCAAAGGCCCCATCATGCACAGACTGCAATGCCAGGGCCCCAGCGTGTGAGGTCTCATCGTGCAAAGGCCCCGTTGTGCAAAGGACCCATCGTGCAAGAGCCCCATCGTGCACAGGCTGCAGTGCCAAGGACCCAGCGTGAGACGGTCCCATCATGCGAGGTTCCGTCATGCAAAGTTCCCGTCATGAGAGGGCCCATCGTGCAAAGGTCCCGTTGGTACCAGGGCCCCATTATGCTGGGCGTGAAAGAGCTGTGGGGGGGAGGGGCAGTGGTAGGGGGCTTCCCTGTCCCCATTCAGTGCATTCCAGCTGGCAGGGGGATCCAGTCCTGGCTTTAGAGCCCATCTCCGACCCCAATAGAGAACTGGAGGGGAGGGGGGGCTGGCATGCCATTCCTGGGGGGAGGATAGAAAATCCAGGCAACTCCATTCCAGCTGGCAGTGGGATCCAGTGCCGGGTTTTCCCTCCCCTCCCCCGCATGTCCCAGAGGACCAGTCCACATGCGGAGAGGGGGGGCTGGGGAATCTAGTCGTGTCCATTCAGCAGCCAGGATAATCCAGTGCCGGGTTTTCTCCTCCATGTGGCCTCAGTGAAATCCCGGCCTGGATTTTCACACCTGGAGTTGACTCCGAGCCCATCTCTGTGGCAGGAGGTGGGGGGCCGCGCCAGGGAGGTCTCTGTTCTCTGGAGGGGGAAGGGGGCGGGCCGGGCCGGGGGCTGTATGTTCACTTGTATTTATTGGCTGTGAGGCTGCCATTTTTAGTAGAGAAATAAAACAAAGCAAGACACTGAAATATCTCCCAGAATCCTCCGGGGCCTGGAATGGGGTGGGGAGGGAAATGCCCCACTAAGGGATGATCTTGGGGTTCACCAGAAGAACTCCCTGCTATGGGATAATATCAGAGTCACCCAGGGAACTCCCTGCTACAGCATACCAGGGTTCACCCTGGGGGAATTCCCCATATAGGATAATATGAGGGGTCACCTGGGGAACTCCCTGCTACAGGATAATAGCACAGGTCACCTTGGGAACTCTCCACTATGGGATATATTGGGGTACCTGGGGGTACCCCTCTGATATCAGGGTTCACCCAGGGAATCCCCCCAAGGGTAATAGTTTTCATTCTCAGGGTCTCCCCAGGATAATATTGGTTCACCCAGGATCTCCCTGCTATGGGATAATATTGGGGGGTTCACCAGGGGACCCCTGCCCTGTGGGATAATATTGAGGTTCACTCAAGGGGACCCCTCTGGGCTCATACCAGGGTTCACCACGCGAAATCTCCCTGCTATGGGAAAATATCCAGGTTGAACGCAGGGAATTACCCCTTGTAAGCTCATTTTGGGGTTCAGCCAGGGGAACGTTCCCTTGACAGATAATTTCAGGGTTCAGCTGGGAAGCTCCCTGCTCCAAGGGGTCCCCCTTTTCCCTCCTCCCCAGTGCTTCTGCCACCACACCCCAAAATCCCTCTCCCAGGAATCCCACATGGGGGGGGGGTCAAATTCCCCAGGGCTGGGTGGTGGCATTGGGGGCGCTCACACGTTCCCTTCTCCCAGGCAGGCGGCTTCCTGGAATAGGGCCTGGGCAGCGTCCAATGCAGGCAGCCAGGGAACAAAAGGCCAAAGACCTGATATTATTCACGCACAAACAGAGCAGGGGCACGGAGGTGAAGGACTCTGGGGGGGGGGGGGGGGACAAGGATGGAGGGGATCAGTGTGTCCATCCCTGTCCCACCCCAGACCACACCGCTTGCCTCCCCCAACCCCAGGAGCGGCGACCCCTGCTGTTAAACCCGGGACATGTCGCCTTTAGCCTGCGGAACTGACCGACACATGAGCAGCATGGGATCAGGGGCAGCGGAACCTCCTGGGCCCAGCGTGAGGTCAGGAAGGGGTGTGGCAGTTCCCTCTTCCCCCAGACGCATTAAGTGCGGGGGAGTAGGGGGCTGGAGCAGCCTTTCCTTATGGGGAGTTATTCCTCCATTGCCCATGTGAGGCATTTGGTATCTTCCTCCTTTCACTTTGATACAGCTACAGCTGACCACTATCTGAGACCGAGGTAGATGGGCCCATGCCTCTGGTCCGGGGGGCAGGGAGCAGGTGGGATACCAGGGTAGATGGGCCCGTGGCTCTGGTCCAGGGGCCATGGAGGGGGCAGGATACTGGGGTAGATGGGCCCATGGCTCTGATCCGGGGGGCAGGGAGGGGGCAGGATACCTGTCAGCTCTGTGTTCTTGGTGAACCAGGGCGCAGTATCCAACCTGTCTGACTCACGAAAGACCTCGACCTCCCCACCCCCACCCCCAGCCTCTGCTTGCACCAAAGCCGATCAGAAGACAGACTTACAAAAACCAATGGAAAGGCCGTGGGAGACCCACCGAAACCCCTGGGACAAGGGTGACAAGATTAAGGAAACTCCCCTGGCCTCATTTGCATGGGAGATGGGACAAGGAGGCATCTCCATCAGCTACAGACTGGAGACCAGAGATTCCAAGGCAAGAACCGCAGGGAACTCTGGGACCAGCGAAGCAGGGAAGCACGGCATGATGGGGGATCTCTGCTCCAGCTGTTAATGAGCCCACGCCTGCATACACTCAGCTCAGCAGTTATCAGACCAATTCTAGTAACGAATCCTCCATTGGTATCCAAAATTGGTATCCTCCATTGGTATCCCTAACTGCACTGTGAGCTCCCTCCAAGGAACACCGTCCATGGCCAGGAATGATCAGCTCCTGTTGTCTAGCCTGAACAAAACAACTTTGGTATCCTCCCTTGAGCCATCAATTTACCCACAAACACACCTAGTGTTCTCCCTTGAACCATTGTTCTTGCCCTACAAAAACCCCTTCCCACGCTCAAGTCAGTGCTCTGATGCCTGGATCCAAACTCTGCCTCAGTTCCACTGGGACGTCATCTTCTCCTGACTGATCGTGTTGGGGGCTCTGCCTGTCTCCAGCACTCCAGACCCTCAGCTACCACCACCACCTGAGACCCCCGATCGATTCAAGCTTCACGGAGTGGTGAGAACCCAGCTCTCTCTCTCTCTAGGTGTAGCCTTCTGACCCTGACATGTGTGATCAGTTATAATTTTTTAAACCTTTTATAATCAAATTTAAGTTTGATTTAATATTATCACTGTTTCGTTTGTTTGGCTCCCCTATGGTTATTACCTGGCAATAAATAACTTTCATGGTTAAGCTGGTTGCTTCTCTCTCTGCCCCCCCTCCCCGCCCGGTGGGTGTTGTTTGGCTTCCCCACTCGCCCTGCAGCGACGCTCCTCGTACCTAAGCTAAGTATCCCGGCAGCGCCCAAAAATCCTGTGGGGTTTGCTCATCACTTGGGTTCCTGCCAGAACAACTGTGACGGGAAAGTGGGGACAGGGACGTGCTGAACCTGGGACATCTGGGGGTGGCAGCTTGGAAGTGCTGCTCGACCCAGTCTGCTGAGTCCAGGGTCAGCTTGGGAGTGCTGATTAACCCGGTCCTCAGAGAGAGAGAGAGTGTGTGTGTGGGGGGGGGGGGGGGTTCTGTGGCTGGAGGAACCCAGCCCAGGGAAACCGAGGCCCTGCAGGGTGGCTCCATTGGGAGGGGACTTGCAGCAGGGAGAAGTAGGTCTCCCTGTGAGAACACAAGCTGCACATTGATAGAAGTGCCCGACCTCCCTCTCCCCCCCGCCCCCCCCCCCCCCCCCCCCCGAAGAGTAACTCTAATAAATGAGCAAACCCCAAAGTACCTGGCAAATCTGGTAACGCCGTGGCTCTGGTCTAGGGGGGCAGGGAGGGCGTGGGATGCCGAGGTAGATGGGCCCATGGGGCTGATCGGGGGGCAGGGAGGGGGCGGGATACCGGGGTAGATGGGCCCGTGGGGCTGATCGGGGGGGCAGCGAGGGGGGCGGGATACCGGGGTAGATGGGCCCGTGGGGCTGATCGGGGGGCAGCGAGGGGGCGGGATACCGGGGTAGATGGGCCCGTGGGGCTGATCGGCGGGGCAGCGAGGGGGGCGGGATACCGGGGTAGATGGGCCCGTGGGGCTGATCGGGGGGCAGCGAGGGGGCGGGATACCGGGGTAGATGGGCCCGTGGGGCTGATCGGGGGGCAGCGAGGGGGGCGGGGATACCGGGGTAGATGGGCCCGTGGGGCTGATCGGGGGGCAGCGAGGGGGCGGGATACCGGGGTAGATGGGCCCGTGGGGCTGATCGGGGGGGCAGGGAGGGGGCGGGATACCGGGGTAGATGGGCCCGTGGGGCTGATCGGGGGGCAGGGAGGGGGCGGGATACCGGGGTAGATGGGCCCGTGGGGCTGATCGGGGGGCAGCGAGGGGGGCGGGATACCGGGGTAGATGGGCCCGTGGGGCTGATCGGGGGGCAGCGAGGGGGCGGGATACCGGGGTAGATGGGCCCGTGGGGCTGATCGGGGGGCAGCGAGGGGGCGGGATACCGGGGTAGATGGGCCCGTGGGGCTGATCGGGGGGCAGGGAGGGGGCGGGATACCGGGGTAGATGGGCCCGTGGGGCTGATCGGGGGGCAGCGAGGGGGCGGGATACCGGGGTAGATGGGCCCGTGGGGCTGATCGGGGGGCAGGGAGGGGGTGGGATACCGGGGTAGATGGGCACGTGGGGCTGATCGGGGGGCAGGGAGGGGGCGGGATACCGGGGTAGATGGGCACGTGGGATTGATCAGGGGGCAGGGAGGGGGCAGGCTATGTCCTGTGCTCTAGGTTGCCCATGGCCCTGAGGGTTAATGATTAGAGGCTGGAGGGGAACAGGGGCCTTATCAGAAGTCCAGGGAACAGCTGCGGTGGGGAGGGGGGACGATTTCCCAACCCAGGGGGCTGGGGGAAGGGGAGTAAAACAAACAGCCCAGGAAGACGTGGTTCCCATCAGCCCTTGGGGCCAGGAGGGGTGGCACCCCCTCCCCAGGGCAATCTGGGAGCCTAACAGGGGAGCCCAGGGTGGGGATGCTGTGGCACAGGTAGGGAAACTGAGGCAGAGAGAGGGGCAGCGACATGGCCAGTGTCATGCAGCACAAGAATGGAAGAGCCGGGGAGAGAACCCAGGAGTCCTGGCTCCCAGCCCCGCCCCCTCTAACCCATCATCCCCACTCCTCGCCAGGAGTCTCAGAGGCGGCGTTGGGGGGGGAAGCAAAGGGGTTGCCCTGGGGCGCTGTTTTCTGTTGATCTCACAGCAGCCAGCAGGTGTCACTGCAGCCCCAGCGTTTCAGCCGGTTCCACACTTGGAGGGGCTGTAGCCCGGGCAGGGCTGGGGCAGGGCCGGATCAACCTTTTGTGGGCCTGGCACCAAACATATTTGTGGGGCCCCCGTGGGGGCAGTGGAGCATGGTGTAGGGGGGGTCGGTCCCCGGAGCGAGAGGCCAGCTGGGGGCAATGGGGAATGGGGGGGGGGGTCGGTCCCTGGAGAGAGGGACCAGCTGGGGGCAATGGGGACATGGCACGGGGGGGGTCGGTCCCCGGAGCGAGGGGCCGGCCGGGGGCAATGGGGCCTGGCGAGGGGGGGGTTGGTCCCCGGAGTGAGGGGCCGGCCGGGAGCAATGGGGCCTGGCGAGGGGGGGGTCGGTCCCCGGAGTGAGGGGCCGGCCGGGAGCAATGGGGCCTGGTGAGGGGGGGTCGGTCACCGGAGGGAGGGGCCGGCCGGGGGCAATGCGGCATGGCGAGGGGGGGGGGGGTCGGTCGCCGGAGGGAGGGGCCGGCCGGGGGCAATGCGGCATGGCGGGCGGGGGGTCGGTCCCCAGAGTGAGGGGCCGGCCGGGGGCAATGGGGCCTGGCGAGGGGGGGGTCGGTCCCTGGAGCGAGGGGGTGGCCGGGGGGTGATGGGGCATGGCGGGGAGGGGTCGGTCCCCAGAGCGAGGGGCCGGCCGGGGGCAATGGGGCCTGGCAAGGGGGGGGGTCGGTCCCTGGAGCGAGGGGGTGGCCGGGGGTGATGGGGCATGGCGAGGGGGGGGGTCGGTCCCCGGAGCGAGGGGCCGGCCGGGGGCAATGGGGCCTGGCGAGGCGGGGGTCGGTCCCCGGAGCGAGGGGCCGGCTGGGGGCAATGGGGCCTGGCGAGGGGGGGGGTCGGTCCCTGGAGCGAGGGGCCGGCCGGGGGCAATGGGGCCTGGCGAGGGGGGGTCGGTCCCTGGAGCGAGGGGCTGGCCGGGGGCAATGGGGCCTGGCGAGGGGGGGGGTCGGTCCCTGGAGCGAGGGGCTGGCCGGGGGTGATGGGGCCTGACATGACAAGGGCGGCCCCGCTCTGCCCAGCCCAGTTCAGGGCACTATTTACAAACCGGCAGTTGGCAGACGCACAGGGGCCTGCCCGGCCCTGTGCTGCTAGCGTGACCCTTCCCCTCTGGGGCAGGCCCATGCCGTGCCACACAGCCCCCCTGCCCAACACGGGAACACACACACACACACCCGATTCCAGAGCCCCCCTAGCCCCGCTATGCCCAGCAGCCCCCCCCCCCAGGGTCTCCCACAAATGCACAGCGCCCTGCACGCCACCACCCCTGCCCACAGCCCCACCACAACTGCCCACCCCCCCACACAGACCCCCACTCCCTAGTGCCCCAACACACAGAGATCTTCCCCGCCCCCCTCAAAGCTCAGCACCCCCTCAGATTTCCCAAAGACCCACTCCCACACGCCCTGCCTCCAGGCCACATTCTGGGCGGGGGGGGGAGGGGGTGGATGGAGGGGTGAGCGGAGGGATGGAGGAAGGGGTGTGGGCGGAGGGATGGAGGAAGGGGTGCGGGGAGGAATGGAGGGGTGGGGCAGGGATGGAGGAAGGGCTGGGTAAAGGGAGGGAAGGAGGAAGGGGTGTGGGGAAGGGATGGAGGAAGGGGTGTGGGCAGGATGGAGGGAGGCGTGTGGGAGAGGGAAGGAGGAAGGGCTGGGTAAAGGGAGGGATGGAGGGGCATGGGGGAGAGGGATGGAGGGGTGTGGGGGAGAGGGATAGAAGAAGGGCTGGGTAAAGGGATGGATAGGGTCGTGGGTAAAGGGAGGGATGGAGAGGTTGGGGGGAGGGAGGGAGTGCTGGGGGCGATGGCTGGATGATGCCCCAGTGCATGCTGGGCCAGAGCAGTGTGGGGTGCGCTGCTCGCTGTGGGGCACCCCGAGTAGGTCCCGTTCAGCCCCCCGTACCCAGCAGCCTTCGGCGGGTGAAGGTGCCTGCCGAGAATAGCTGGTCCCTGACTCACACTGTGGACGCACCCCGCTTAGCTCATGTCCCCCTCCTCCCCGCCCTCCCGGGACCAATAAACCTCCCTTTCCTGAGAACAGATTGACTCATCCAGGCTAAAAACAGTTTGGGGGGGGGGGGGGGGGGCTGGGACTGGGAGCCAGGACTCCTGGGTTCTCGCCTCGGCTCTGGGAGGGGAGTGGTGCCTAGTGGTTAGATGGGGGGGGGGCTCGGAGCCAGGACTCCTGGGTTCTCTCCCCAGCTCTGGGAGGGGGGTGGGGTCTAGTGGTTAGAGCAGGCGGGGGCTGGGAGCCAGGACTCCTGGGTTCTGTCCTCAGCTCTGAGAGGCTTCTTGGCCCAGAATCAAGGTTCCCACATCCTACATCTGGTCGGGAACCCCACTGCGCTCCCCCCACCCCCGAGGCCAAGCAGGGCTCCAGCCACATTTCTCAGCACAACATGTAAAGACAGAACCGCTCCGGCCCACACAAAGGCCAGCAGAAATCCCGGGCTGCCTCGGGGAGAGGCTGACCTGGCCCTGGTGTGGCAAACTGGCCCGCTGGCCCTCTCACCTGGGAGGCTGGCCGGTGTATTCAGGGCCGTGCCCAGCCTCCTGGCTGGGGTCCATATCGAACCTTTGCGCCCTGGCCATGTCGGCCTGCCCTTGTCCTAGACTTGAGGGTCTTAACGAGTGTCGCTTGTTACCACGCACGCCGGTCGGTTGCCAAGGCAGCTTCGGGGTTAAGCGACCCAAGAACCTGGTATCAACCCCCACCCTTGAACCCAGTGGTCCCGGCGCCCCAAAACTCAGGGTGGCTGCCGGGCCATTAGGCCTCAAGGCTTTACATGAACCGTTTACGCCCGTGCCATCCCGCTAGCGGTATGGGCTACAGGTCTAGTGGTCAGAGCGTGGGGGGGCTGGGAGCCAGGACTCCTGGGTTCTCTCCCTGGCTCTGGGAGGGGAGTGGGGTCTAGTGGTTAGAGCAGGGGGGCTGGGAGGACAGGACTCCTGGGTCCTCTCCCTGGCTCTGGGAGGGGAGTGGGGTCTAGTGATTAGGGCGGAGGAGGCTGGGAGCCAGAACTCCTGGGTTCTCTCCTTGATGCTCTCCCCTGACTGTGGAGGACAGGGCTGGCAGGGGAGGAGAGGGCAGGAAGGGGTTAACACTAGCCAGACAGCAGCGCCTCCAGTCACTCCTTCCCCAGCCCAGACAGGGCTGTTTGTAGGAATCACCTCATTCCAGGCCGGCCTTGCCCAGCCCCTTCTGGCACCAGCCCCCGGAGCGCACCCTAGCCAGCTCCTCCCCGCGCTGGAAAACAGAGCCCCCCAGCTATACATAGCAATGACCTCACCAGGCGCTGGGACGTGGCCACCACTGGGGTGGGGCGCGGGGGCTGGGTATACGGGGACCCCTTGTCCAGGGCTGAGATGCAGCTGTCTCTGGGGTGGGGCGTGGGCCTCTGCTTGTCCCAGTGTGGTGACTGGAGTTGCCAGCGCGGGAGATGGTGACATATCCTCTCTCTGGGTCTTTCCCCGGCCCATCCCTACGCAACAACAGCTGCGTTCAGAGAGCTCCCCACCAAGGAAACGGAGCTCTGAGCTGGAATTTCCACTGGGCCGGACGCCCGTCCCTTCTCCACGCCCAGCCTCAGCCGCAGCCTCTGCAGAGAAACAAGCCTTTCGCTGCCGGGGGTTGCCCCACATGGCCCCTCCTCCATGTTCACCCCACCAGCCAGCCTGCCCCCCAACTCTTGGGCGGGATCAAAGCCAGCTCTCCTTGGAGGGGAAAGGTCCCATTCCCTGCCCCCCTGAGCCAGCCAGTCCCTGCCCTGGGGCCGGATGGGAGCCAGCGCCCCCCTATAGGGGAAAGGCCCCGTGCCCCATTCCCTGCCCCCCTGAGCCAGCCAGTCCCTGCCCTGGAGCCGGATGGGAGCTGGCGCCCCCTAGAGGGGAAAGGCCCCACACCCCATTCCTTGCCCCCCTGAGCCAGCCAGTCCCTGCCCTGGGGCCGGATGGGAGTCAGCGCCCCCTAGAGGAGAAAGGCCCCCATACCCCATTCTCTGCCCTCCCTGAGCCATTTTTCCGTGTTCAACTTCCTGCCCTGGCTTATCCTTATCGGCAAAGCTCTAAACAGGAGAGACGACAGACAAACACAGAAAGTACCTTTCAGTCATTTATTGTTTTCTCTCTATATATTTATACATATATAACCCACCCCCTGTAATTTGCTACGTCAATCGTGACACAAACACTTGCAACGAGGACCATAATACCTTTTGTCTGCGTTTATACCAGTGTAAAAAATAGATGTATAAAAAAACCAGATGAATGATACAAAAAGAGAGGCTGGACAGATGTAAGCAGCTAGCTACATTCTAGCACTGTGAGGCACGGGTCCGGCGACATCACCTTTAAGATAATGGCCGCCAGGACTATTTAAAACCCCTGGATAAATATTCAAGAACCAAGCAAATGGGGTTTGGGGTTTTTTTTTTTTTTTGGTGTTTTTAAATTTCCAGCTAGAGGGCTGATTCTGTGATTTACCTTTAAGGCTCCAACAGGCAAGGGTTTTTGACCGCCAGACAAATATTTTCATTAAAGGCTGCATGCTGTTTAACCACTAGAGGCTTTTTCTTAGGAAGGCGCCAGAGTGCACCCATTACCTTTAAGACTCTGGCAGGCAAGCATTTTTAACCACCAGACAAATATTTCCATTAAAGGGGAGTTGTCACCTCTTTCCCACCCTCCCTCCTGTTCCTCCCCCCACTTCTGCTGGGATTGGAGGTGTTGGGTTAAAAGGCCCCAGTGCTCACTGGGCCCTGCCCGTCAGGCCACCAATTTTTCATCCGCCACAGCTCCCACTGGAGAAAAGGAACAGAATGGCCCGTGGTCAGCCATGATTCCTCCCCCACTCCCACCCCCAGCCACCGTGGAGGGGAGGCAACGGGCTTCTTAGAGGGCCGGGCTAAGGCAAAAAGGATAACATTGTTATTACAAGGGAGTGGGTACGCCTGGACGGGGAGTGCTGGGGGGGAGGAGGAGGGGGAGGGGGGAAGAAGGAAAAAGAATGAAAGCGAGAAAATGAGAGAAAAAGAACAAAAGACCAAGTGAAAGAAAAGAAAGTGAGAGAGAGCTCCAAGAAAAGAAGGAATAAATGAGAATGATCGAAAGAGAGAGAAAGAAAATAAATGAATAAATACATGACAGGAAAAAAAGGAAACGAATAAATGAATGAATGAGAGGAAATGAAAGAAAAGCAAGAGAGCAAAGAATAAATAAGAAAGACAAAGAGAGGGATAAAGGAAAAGAATAAATGAAAGATAGACAGTAAATGAAATAGAAAAAGAATGAATAATTATAAGAAAGAAAGAAAGAAAGAAAGAAAGAAAGAAAGAAAGAAAGAAAGAATAAACGAGAGAGAAAAAGGATGCAAGAATAAGGAAAGAAAAGAAAAGAATGAATAAATAAATGAATGAGAGGACAAGACAGACAGATGAGATCCGGAGAACCCGGTGGGAGACCAGCCCTTATCCCCAGCCCTCAGCCGGCCCAGCAGCCCCCGGCGCGGCTAGGCCTGGATGAAGATGAGCCGGGCGGAGTACACCAGGTCGGCCAGGTAGACCAGCAGGTTGATGGCCGTCAGCACGGCGATGGCCACCAACTTATCCCAGTTGCAGAAACGTCTGTTGTTGCTGCTGCAGTCGGAGGGCCGGTTCGGCCAGCCACCCTGATTCTTGTCGAAGTTGTAGATGGGCCAGATGACGGTGGCCGTGGCGTACATGAGCACAGCCAGCAGTGTGTAGCCACTTAGGAACTTATTGAAGGCACAGGGCAGCCAGCCGGTGCACTCCCCGATGCACAGCACAATGACCACCAGCGAGAGGATGAAGCAGATGCAGTAGACGGCCAGGCACCACTTCAGCCCCTCGTGGCGGTCGTAGGAGACCGGGTCGCTGATGAAGACGAAGATGATGCAGGCCACGAAGGTCTCTACCACCTTCAGCAGCCCGGGCACGGAGGCCATGTAGCCCGTCACCTCGCCCGGCTTGGCCCGGGTCATGGTCACCTCCACCGAGTAGGCCAGGCAGGTGAGGCAGGAGAAGACGGTGGCAGCGATGCGGTAGTCTTTGGTTTTGCCAGAGGCGGCATTGTGCTGGATGTGGGTGACAGGGTAGATGACGGAGGCCGAGAGGCACATGAGGGTGGCGTACATGGCGAAGGTGATGGGGAAGTTCTTCCAGGAGACGGGTATGCGGTGCTGGAGCCCGACGAACTCCACCAGCAGCACCAGCAGCGTCATGGCAAAGCAGAAGCACCAGCAGAACATGCACCAGTCACCGTTACGGCCATACCAGCCCCCCTGGTGCACCACCAGGCTGAAGGTGACGCAGGCGAAAAGCGCCTCCAGCAGGCGGACAATGCCCACTTGCGAGGTCAGGGCCTGTGTGTTGCCCACGGACTTGACGCGCTGGATCGGCATGGTGGGGTCACCTGGGGAGGAGGAGATGGGGGAGGAGAGTCAGGGCGCGGTACAGGAATCCGGCATATGCACAGAGCTGGGCAATCTCCATCCACTCCAGCAGGGGGCAGCCGGGACGGACGGACGGACACACACACACTCTCTCTCTTTCTAAGGGGGCTGTTTCAGTGCCTCTGGTCCAAGGTAGACACCCCATCCCCAGTCACCGGCAGGGCCCGGCTGAGCTGACCTTGGGGTTCATGACCCCAATGCCCTGTGGATAGTGCCAAGTTGAAAAGCTTGGGGAAAGGGGGCTGGGAGCCAGGACTCCTGGGTTCTCTCCCCGGCTCTGGGAGGGGAGTGGGGTCTAGTGGTCAGAGCAGGGGGGCTGGGAGCCAGGACTCTTGGGTTCTCTCCCCAGCTCTGGGAGGGGAGTGGGGGCTAGTGGTGAGAGCACGGGGCGGTGGGAATGTGCATCTCTGTAGCATGAATTGGGTGGGGAGGAGAAAGGGAGATGGAGGAAGAGAGGGAAGGAGAGAGCGGCCGAACGAAGGAGTGACGGAGGGCTCTGGGCTGGGACAGAAAGATGGGAGCATGATGGGGGCCCCCCAAGGCTGCGTGGCAGAGTGGGGGATGGGTCCAAGCCACCCCGGAGGCACTGCCAGGCATAGGGCAAATTCACAGGGGGAAAGATTCCCCCCCCCGACCGGTCCTGGGAGCCAGTGCCCCCCCTCCAGCCCAACCCAGTGTCCTGAGGGCCCCCTCCGGCCCCCGCCACCCCCCTCCGGCCCCGCATGGATCCTGGGAGCCGGCCCCACACATGTCCTGGGAGCCAGCACCCCCGCCCCCCCCCGGCCCCGCCAATGTCATGGGAGCCACCGCCCCCCTTCCGGCCCCTCCCTGGGTCCTGGGAGCCACCGGCCCTCCCCCCGGCCCCACCCAGGACCTGGAAGCCAGCGCCTCCCCCTCCCCCCCCCTCGGCCCCACACCATCTTGGGAGCCAGTGTCCCCCCCTCCGGACCCACCCAGTGTCCTGAGGGCCAGCACCCCCCCCCCGGCCCTGTCTGGATCCTGGGAGCCAGCACCCCCCCCCTCCGGCCCCACCCAGGTCCTGGGAGCCAAGACCCGCCCTCCGGCCCTGCCCCAGTCCTGGGAGCCAGGGCCCCCTCCCCCCAACTCCAACAGCTGGCACTGCTCAGCCAGGCCTAGAAATATCCTGTCATGGAGCAGGGAAGTGTGGGAGGGAATACACATAGGTCCCCTCCCCCCGAACCAAGTGGTCAGACAGCTGCTCCCCAATATGTCCCACTGCTCCCCATTGCCACCCAATGCTGCCCTGCTCCCTCCCCACCTAGCTTCCACCCACTGCCCCCCCCCACTCCCCCTGCTTGCTTGGATGCGGGGGTGAAAGGGTTTCAGCCCCTGGGGCAGGCCAGGAACCTTCAGATTGAACTGGGGGGGGGGGGGCACACACGGTTTATGAAGGGGGGGCAGGGAGGAGATGAGAGCCGGATACTGGGAGGGAGACCTGTTCCCATACCCCAGTCCTGGGGTCCCCCCACAGCGGAGCAGTGGGCCCAGCCTGATGGTAGGGGAGGATGATCTAGTGGTTAGAGTTGGGGCGGCGGGGGGGGGGGGGGGGCGGGAGGGCTGGGAGTCAGGACTCCTGGGTTCTACCCCTGAACACTGTGCACCCTTTGCACCACTCCTGCCCCTCTGCCTACCTTAGTTTCCCCACCTCTGAGGAGAGGAGGGGCTGGGAGAACCAATCACTCAATCAAGTTAATTAGACACTGACAGCGGGGGTGATGGTGATGGTGAAGGCGGTTAACGGCTCCAGTAGGAGCCATGTCACTTCCTCTCGGTCCCTCCCTCGCACAGATCCGCTATGTTGTTGTCTGTCAGGCGGGAGCGGTGGCTGGAAACTCGCCCAGCCCCGGCCCTGCCCATGACGCTGGGAGCGAGACACCGGATCCTGCTCTGCCTGGGAAGAAACTAGGCAACTGGGCTGGGAGCCCTGCTCCTCCCTGACCATGGAACCCAGGAGTCCTGGCTCCCAGCCCCCCCAGCCAACCCACTAGACCAGTGCTTGCCTGTCTCAGAGCAGCTCCCTTGGTCTCTCGGGTAGTGCTGGGCTGGGGGCCAGAGAGGAGGGGCAAAGGGAGGGGGAAGAAGGGTAGTGGGGGGGGGCAGCCTGCAGCCGCTGCCCTTATAAGGCCTAGAGAAAACCCATCCCCAGCATGTTATTTTCCACCTCACTTCGGCATTTCAGGGCCTTGGTCACAGGCCTGGAAGGAGGCTGGGCTTCCCCAGCCAGGCGAGCGCAGCAGGACGCCTGGGTTCTGTCCTGCCTCTGTGCAGGCAGTGGGGTCTAGTGGTTAGAGCAGGGGCTGGGCGCCAGGACTCCCTGGCTCTGCTATTGCTTTGCTGGGCTACCTGGGGCGAGCCACTACCCCACTCTGTGCCTCTATTTTCCCAGCTGTGAAACGGGGCTCACGACCCCGCGCCTTCCTGCCCCGAGCCCTTTGAACGAGGTCTACAGGCTCCCGGCGCTGGCCCAGGGCAGCGGATCCCCATAGTGCCACCAGCCCGGACAAAAGTCCCCCCACCCCCTTTGCCAACATTTCGATTCACGCCTCCCTGGGCACTGGCCTGCTCAGCCACAGGAAATCCAGGTCTCGGCTCTCTCTGGCAGAACCCACGGCCCATACAACCCTGCTGATGCCAGGGCCCCACCCACTCTAACCACTAGCCCACACTTCTCTCTCCCTAGCCCGCAGAACCCACCAGGAGGGGCTCCTGCATTGCCATGTTGTGTGACCTTCACCCCACCCCACCAGGGGCAGTTCTGAGCCCTCCCTATAGGGGGCAGCGGGACAGACGGACACGCCCCACCAGCCCGCCACCCCCTGCAGGGCCCACCCGCCAGTGGGACAGACAGACACTGCCTGGTAAACTCCTTCCCCCAGCCGTGACCCCCCCTCCTATGTCACTCAAGGGGCCAAGAGATGAATTATAGGGGCTCACAGTCATCCCCCCCACAATCCCCTCTTCTGGGGGGCTGAGATTTTACAGCTCCCTCCTTTTTGTGGGGTAACCGCCCCCCCCAGCAAAATATTTACCCCAGTGATGGACCAAAATTCCTATGGGGGGAATATGTTAAGAGGCATGGGGGCAGTGTCCTGTGGTGGTTTTGGGGGGGGGGACAGAGGGGTAGCCCCACAAATGCTGCACCCCAGGTTTGACAGTCCCGCCCAAATCTCAGTGCAGCCAGGGTGTGGCTGGACCCTGAGTTGCCCGAAATATCCTGCCATCCACAGGACATGGCAACCCCCCACAGAGGGACCAATCCCCAGAGGGGCTGCCCCCCAGCCCCAAATCACAACGGACCCCTCCAATCCTCCAGAGCACCGGGTCACCCCACCCGCTGCAGCGCCCCCCCCCCCCACATGCTCCACTCACCCCCCACTAAACCCCCCACTTTTTGACCCAGCCTCCAGAAATCCTCCCAAGCCACACACCCCTCATCCTCCCCACAACCCCCCCCAAAACGGTGATACCCCCAAACCCCACATTGTGCTGGGTCCCCCAAAAAGTTTCGCTCACCCCCCCCCAAAAAATAACCCCTCGGTTCCGATCCAAGCCCCACACAGAGTCTGACCCTCCCCCCACGCCGCTCCCAGAGCCTGGGGTCCCCCAGACACGTTTCCATTGCGCTCTAGGCGCGATGCGTAGGAAGGGTGGGGGGACGCATGGAGCAAAATATTTACCTGGCTGGGGGCCCGGAGAGGCGGCTGGGGAGCGGCGCTGGGGGCCCGGAGCAGCGGCTGCGGGGCTGGAATGGATCTGGGGCGCTGGTTGCTCCGCTGCGCGCTAGCTGCAGAGATTTGGGAGCGCGGCGCTGGGCGGGGGGGGTCTCTCCGCTCAGGGCGGAAAGGGCGTGTGTAGGGGGGGGGAGGCAGACACCCCGCCCAGCCGGGACAGTGGCGTACACGTGCCATCCCGGGGAAGGGTGGGGCAGCGTGTATGTCCCCGCCCCTCCCCTTCCCGCCCACAGGCAGAGACGGGACATAACCCCCTGCCCGTGTCCCCCGACTCCCCCCCATGTACCCCCACCTCCCCTCGCCCCGGCAGACACACCCCAGAGCTCCCCCTCCTGCACACAGCCCCCCATCCCCCAGAGCTCCCACCCCCCCCATGCACACAGCCCCCCAATGCCCCAGAGCTCCCAGCCCCCATGCACACAGCCCCCATCTCCCAGAGCTCCCCCCATGCACAGAGCCCCCCATATCCTAGAGCTCCCACCCTCCATGCACACAGCCCCCCATGCCCCAGAACTCCCACCCCCCCATGCACACAACCCCCCAATACCCCAGAGCTCCCAGCCCCCATGCACACAGCCCCCCCATACTCCAGAACTCCCACCCCATGCACACAGCTCCCCACCCCCCAGAGCTCCCACCCCCATGCACACAGCCCCCCATCCCCCAGAATTCCCACCCCCCATGCACACAGCCCCCCATCTCCCAGAGCTCCCCCCCCATGCAAACAGCCCCCCATCCCCCAGAACTCCACACCCAGGGGCAGGATACCGGGGTGGATGGGCCCCGGGGGCGGATCCGAGGGGCAGGATACCGGGGTGGAAGGGCCGCTTGGGTGGATCTGGGGCAGAGAGGTGAAAAAGGAAGTGAGCCAGGGAGGGTGCGGGCCCTACAGGACGGTTGTTATGGTGTTGCTCAGAGAAGAAAGGTGTTTCCTGTGATTGCGGTAACTGTCACATCACTTCTGCAGTAGTGCCCCAGCCGAGGACTCCGGCGCTGCGAGCTTCGTCTCAGCAGTGCCCCACAGGCGGTAGCTGTGTTTGGTGGGACTGTTTTTGGTTTCCATGGTGACGGGAGTGGGGCTGGGGGAGGGGCTCCCCGCCGCACACAGCTGCACTCCACATCTGGCCCAGCTTCTGTCACCAGCGGTAAGGGCATGGGTGACAGCAGCGCCCCTCCCCCAATACGGGGATGTCCCACAGGAGGCCCCGCCCCTACAGGGTCTCAATATTTGGTTGCCCAGACAACCCTAGTGCCGCCCCCAACTTCCATCATCTGACACAGGGGTTCTGAAACGTCATCGCACCCGGACCCGCTTCTGACAACAAAAATTACAGCCCCTAACGCCAGCCCTGCCGACCCCATTACAACGGGGTCGCGACCCAGCGTTGGATAACACCCGTCCTGACCCCTATCGGGCCCCTTTCCCTGCCAGTGTGGCAGAGGGGAGCAGGATCTAGTGGTTAGAGCGGGGGGAGGGGGCTGGGAGCCAGGACTCCTGGGTTCTCTCCCCGGCTCTGGGAGGGGAGTGGGGCCTAGTGGTTAGAGCAGAGGGGGCTGGGAGCCAGGACTCCTGGGTTCTCTCCCCGGCTCTGGGAGGAGAGTGGGGCCTAGTGGTTAGAGCAGGGGGGCTGGGAGCCAGGACTCCTGGGTTCTCTCCCCGGCTCTGGGAGGGGAGTGGGGCCTAGTGGTTAGAGCAGAGGGGGCTGGGAGCCAGGACTCCTGGGTTCTCTCCCCGGCTCTGGGAGGAGAGTGGGGCCTAGTGGTTAGAGCAGAGGGGGCTGGGAGCCAGGACTCCTGGGTTCTCTCCCCGGCTCTGGGAGGGGAGTGGGTTAAAGCAGGAGGAGCCTGGGAACCGACAGAGCGCTCTGCGCTGCTTTTTAGCTCTGCAAGCCAGGAGGACCCCCCCACAAATGAAAATTCCCAGCCCCCTCCCCCCTGACTGGCCAATCCGCCCCGCCCCCCACACTCCCTCCACAAGGCAGCCGCTGGTTCCACTTCCCCTTTCCTTGGTGGCAGCAGGGAACAAAAGGTTCATTCACCCCCCCAGTCCGGGCCCAAAGCTCCCTCCTGGAAGGGGGGGGCAGGGAATGGGGCTAGGGGCTTCTCCCCTGTGGGCGCTGGCAGAAAATGGGACATGGGGCCTTTCCCCTCTTGTCAGGACCTGCCCAGAGCTGCCTCCTGTGGCCAGAGCCGGCATTGCAAGAAGCAGCCAACACCTTTCAGCAGCTCTCCTCCGGCCCCCTGCCCTCAGTCCACTTGGACCCCATTGGTTACCGCAGGGACAGCAAGCCAGGACTCCTGGGTTCGCTAACTGGCTCTGGGAGATTCTGGGCAGCAGGGAGCGGGGCAGGGGCTCAATAGGGGGCGCTCTGCTCTGGCCGTCAGCACTGGCCCCAGTGCAGTGCTAGGGGACATCAAGCCAGCAGTCCCCGGATACCCAGCCCCCGCACCCCACCCCAGAGGGGCTGCATCCCAGTGCCGGGCGAGGGGTCCCTGGATACCCAGCCCCCGCACCCCACCCCAGGGGGGCCGCATACCAGGGGGAGGGATAGCTCAGTGGTTTGAGCATTGGCCTGCTAAACCCAGGGTTGTGAGTTCAGTCCTTTAGGGGACCACTTAGGGATCTGGGGCAAAAATCAGTACTTGGTCCTGCTAGTGAAGGCAGGGGGCTGGACTCGATGACCCTTTGGGGTCCCTTCCAGCTCTATGAGATAGGTATATCTCCATAACCAGCCCTCGCGCCCCACCCCAGAGGGGACGCACCCAGGGTGTGGGGAGCTCACACAAATGCCCAGCAGGGGGCAGCACTGTTTCACACAATACAACCTTGTGGCATTTATTACTGATTCCATCCCTCCACTGATACAATCCCACCGCTGGTTCCCATGCAGCACCCTCCACTTTGGGGTTGGGGGTCTGCCCTCTCCCGGTTCGGGGGGGAGGGGGAGGAAAAATTTCCATCTCACCGGGAGGGGGCAGCCTCGCTCCGTATCAGGGCATGCTCCTTGGGGACCATCTGGCTGTGGTATGAGGGGGACATGGTGTGCGGGGGGGGGGGTCGTGCATCTGGAGCAGGTCAATTTCAGAGTGTGAAATTAACGAGCTTCCATCCATGATTGATTGGCGGGAGAGACCTGACGATTAGTCAAGATTCCCAGAGTGGAGGTGTGGTTTGGGGGGGACAGTGGGAGGGTCTCACCTCGCCCGACACCCACACCCTGCTGTTGGGCCAAAGGAACCGGCCACTTCAGCAGATGGAAAGGGGGGGCAGCTTGATCTGGTGTGGGGGGGGGGGCGTCAGTACTGGGAGTTCCCACCATGGCTCCCCGAGATCTAGGGCGACAGGCAGCCCGGGAAGGCAGAGGGGACGATGGTGGCGGGGTGCGTTCAACTGGAGAGGGGCAGAGGTGGAATCCAGCCCCAGGACAGTGCCGATGGGGACAGGGATGGCGGGGAAGGTGGAGAAAGAGGGGAACATGGGGGTGGAGGGAAGCAGCACACACTACAGGAGTCTGACCGGGATGCTATTTGCCACAGGAGACCCAGCTCTGACCCCAGCCTCTGCCTCAGGCCTCCATGGGCCGCCGGGCCCCCCCAGCCGCCCGCAGCCCCCCCGGCTCGGTGAACTGGGTCTTCTTGGGGGACGGTGTCTCCTCCTTGCTCAGCACCTGTGGGGAGGCAAACAAGATAGCTTGTTTCAGGAAGAACTGGGGAGGGAATCCAGGAGTCCTGGCACCCAGCCCCATGCTCTAACCACTAGGCCCCACTCACCTCCCGGAGGATGCGGTCTCTCAGTTCACTGTGGGTGAGGGGTCGTTCCTCTTCCTCACTCCCAGCTTCATATTCCTCCCTGGGGAGAAGATAAAGAGAATGAGGGGGCTAAGTATGTGTGAACCCCACTGCCTCCTGCGGGAGATAGAACCCAAGAGTCCTGGCTCCCAGCCCCCCACCCTGCTCTCACCACTAGACCCCACTCCCCTCCCAGAGCCGGGAGAGAACCCAGGAGTCCTGGCTCCCAGCCCCCGAGCTCTACCCCATCCCTCTCCTGGGTCAGGTCTTTCTAGACCATAAGTGTTGTGGGTGGCAGGGTGTAGGCTATAGGGGGTTGGGGACACGGTGCTTACCCAGCAGTGGGGGGCCGCAGGGGGTACGCTGTGGGGGCGTAACCCACCATCTGCCCCAGGAGCAGTCGAGCCGTCTCTTCGGGGTCGTAGGGCAGATCGTAGTTCTGGGGGGAGGGGGAAAAGGTTGGGGGATGGTCTGGGGGTGGGGGGCTCATTTCCTGCCCCCCCACATCCCCCTCAGATCATCCCATCCCCCTGATCTCTGCCCCAGCACACATCCCCC
This sequence comes from Actinemys pallida, assembly GCA_023634205.1. Classification (NCBI taxonomy): domain Eukaryota; kingdom Metazoa; phylum Chordata; order Testudines; family Emydidae; genus Actinemys; species Actinemys pallida. Next base: position 2,461,781 of record JALMGD010000024.1, read on the forward strand.
CCACATCATCCCATCCCACTCCCTGCCCCCCCCCCACTTGGGACACATCCCCCCAGCACCGACCCCCGCAATTCCTCCCACCTGACACAGACCTGCCCCCTCAATCCTTCCCCCAGCACAGATCTCCCGCCCCTGGTTTCCCCATCCCATCCCATCCCCCAACGCCCCTCTCCCCGGCTCCCCCACAGCTGCCACGGTCCCATCCCCCACCACTGTTGCCAGTACAGATCCCCCCCAGCTTCACCCCATCCACAATGTCCCATCCCCCAGCACCCCCCCATGCAGAACTCCCCCCCACCCACAGCTGCCCGTACCTTGGAGGCCAGGTAGGAGTGCATGGCCAACAGCTCGTGGGCCCGCTGCTCCAGGAGACCCAGGAACACGGGGATGTTCCCATCCCGCACCACGGCCGAGCCCCCCAGCGCCTCGTCCAGCGCCGAGCACTGACAGTCCAGCTTCCTGAACAGCGACCTGATCCCTGCGGGGACAGACAGCCCGGACGCCTGGGTTGTACCCACAGCTTGAGGAGGGGGAGCTGGTGGGTTAGAGCCGGGGGAGCTGGGAGCCAGGACACCGGGTTCTATCCCTGGCTCTGGGAGGGGAGTGGGGTCTAGTGGTTAGGGGAGCAGGGGGGCTGGGAGTCGGGGCTCCTGGGTTCTCTCCCCAGCCCTGGGAGGGGATTTGGGTCTAGTGGTTAGAGCAGGGGGCTGGGATCCAGGACTCCTGGGTTCTACCACCGGCTTGCAGAGACGATGCGGGTCCCGGGACACCCCCCTCCCGGCTCCGTACCCTCTTTGAGCTGTTCCAGGGTTTTCCTGGCCACCTTCTCTTTGCTCAGCAGCTGCTGGGCCTCCTGCACGACAGCCTCCTGCTGCATCTCCAGTGCCCGGGTCTGCGCCCGCTGCTCCTGCTGCTCCTGCTCGTCCTGGGCCCGCGCCGCCTGGATCTCCCGGCGCACCTGGGAGGCCGCAGAAGGGTACAGGGAGGGCATGGGAGGGGGGAGAGGCAGGCAGAGCTGGGTATGGCCCTCGGAGGGGGGGCGGGATTTGGCATGGCCCTGGAAGGGAGCAGGTTGTCTATGGGGAACAGGGCCCCGGGGGGCAGAGCCATGGGGGACAGAGGGGGAAGGGCTGTCTATGGGGGGGCAATGCCACCATGGGGGGCGTGGGGGGCAAGACAGTCCATGGTGCAGAAGGCCCTGGGGAGGAGTTGGGAGGATGCAGGGCTTTCTGTGGGGGGGCACGATGCTGGTGGGCAATGGGGGACAGTGGGGGGCAGGGCTGTCTGTGGGGGGCAGTGCCCTGGAGGGCGTTGGGGCAGGGCTGTCTGCGGGGGGCAGAGCTATCGTGGGGGGCTGGCCCCCCTCACCTGGGCGATCCGCTCCCCGAGTCGCTCCAGCTCGTTGTTCTGCTCGTTGACGTAGTTGAACTGGGCGAAATTCCGGTCCTCAACTGGGAGGGGGAGGGAGGTGTCAGAGCCCCTGACCAAAAAGAGCCCCCCCTCCCCCAACAGACCCCTTCCCCCTGACCGGAGAAACCCCATAGACACCCCCCCCCCCCGGACCAGAGAGACATCTCCCCCCCGATAGGCCCCCCTCGACAGACCCCTCCCCCTCCACCAGAGTCAGCTCCCCCAACAGACCCCAGCCCTCGGACTGGAGAGAGAGCCCCCCGCCTGGGGCCGGATCTGAGCCAGCGCCCCCTGCCCGTCACCTGCTATGAATTTCTCCACCAGCACATCCAGGTCATCCTCCCCTGTCAGCTGTTGGATCTGCTTGAAGGCAGCTTCATAGGACTCCAGCAGCTCCTCCCTGGGGTCCCGGTGCTTCCCCTCGGCCTCCTCTTGCTCTGAACGGGGAGTAAACCGGACACGGTCAGAGCCCCTCAGCCACCGAACCCAGGAGTCCTGGCTCCCAGGCCCCGTGCTCTAACCACTAGACCTCACTCCCCTCCCAGAGCCAGGGAGAGAACAGAGGAGTCCTGGCTCCCAGCACCTCCTCACCCCCCCCCCCCCGCTCTAGCCACTAGACCCCACTCTCCTCCCAGAGTCAGGAGAGAACCCAGGCATCCAGGCTAGTACCTCTCTTGCGCTTGGCCTCCAGTGCCTCCTGGGTGAACGTCCGCTCCTGCACCTTGACATCCAGGAAGTGGCGTAAGCGCCGGTCGTGGTCCAGGACCCGCTGCAGCTCCTTCATCTCGGCCCCATGCTGGGCCAAGTCCTTCTCCGCCTTCTCCCTCAGCTGCCCCAGCTTGGTCTGGGCCTCATCCCTGCAGGAGGGGAGGGGAGCAATAAAAGTGGGTGCCCTGCCCACAGACAGCCTGCAAAGCCCTGGACAGAACCCAGGAGTCCGGGCTCCCAGCCTGCCCCCCTGCTCTAACCACTAGACCCCACTCCCCTCCCAGAGCCAGGGAGAGAACACAGGCATCCTGGCTCCCAACCCCCAATCCCCTGCTCTAACCACTAGATCCCATTCCCCTCCCAGAGCCAGGGAGAGAACCGAGGAGTCCTGGCTCCCCCACTCTATGCAGTAGGAGATACCAAGACCCCGGCCCTGCCCTTCCCGGGCCCCCATGGAGGGTGCAGGGGGCTCAGTTTCCACAGCCCGACTAGCCCTTGGCTTCTGCTGGAGGGGGCAGTGCCCTGGGGCAAGATCAGACAGGCCCGTGACATGTGTGCGGATGGGGTGGCCGATCCTGAGTGCACGGAGCAATGGGTGGGGGGGGAAGATTGTGGGGCCAGCAGAGGGGCACCCTGGAGACAGGAGGGGTTGCTGTGGGTCTCCTTGGCACCATGTGTCCAGCAGGAGGCACCAGGGGCCAGCAGGAGGCGCTGTGGGGCTAGCAGGTGGTGCCGGGGCCCTACCTAGCATCAAAGGCTGAGGAGGAGGAGTCAATCACGGCTCCAATGGCTTTCCTTGTCTCCTGCAGCTCCTGGGAATCAAAGGGACAAGGTCATAGGCTTCTCTCAGCCAATCAGATCCTTCCGTTCTGGCCCTGTGTCACAGCAGGACCTTCACTGGCCAATCAGACCTCTCCATCCCACACCAATTTCTTAACAAGACCTTTGTTGGCCAATTAGATGCTTGCTTCCCACTGGGGCCAGCATCAGCCAACCACAACCCTTCATTTTATGCACATCACCGGGGGGCGGGGTCCTATCAGACACCAATCAGAGCCCAACAGGTGGGTGGGGCCAAACCCTGTGTGCACCTCCCAGTGGTGCCCATTGGTGCCTCAGTTTCCCATGTTGGGCTCTGTGGGGACTGATGGGTCCCTGGTCACCATGTGACAGGCTGGGTGCAGGGGGTACGTGCAGCTTGAACCATGAAGGGAAAGACGGGGTTAACAGCCACCACCACCGGCTCTAACCTTTAGACCTCACTCCCCACCCCGAAACCGGGGAGAGAACCTAGGCGTCCTGGCTCCCAGCCCCCCCGCTCCCCTGGCAGAGCTCTCACCTTCTCCAGCCTGCGGTAAAGGTGTTCGAAGCGCCCACGTTCGATGCGCAGGGTCTCCAGCTCCTCGCGCAGGCTGGCGTTCAGCGCCAGCTGGGAGTTGAACCGGGCTGATGCCTGAAGAGAACCAGGGGTGCTGGCATTAGCCCCCCTGAGGCCCCAGGCGCCTGGTGAAGCCTCCCAACGTGGAACACAGCCTCACTCCCCGGGGCCGGCAACTACACCCCATTCCCCTCCCCGAGCCGGGAGAGAACCCAGGCGTCCTGGCTCCCAGCCCCTCTGCTCTAACCCCTATCCTCCACTCCCCTCCCCGAGCCGGGAGAGAACCCAGGCATCCTGGCTCCCAGCCCCTCTGCTCTAACCCCTATCCTCCACTCCCCTCCCAGAGCGGGGGATAGAACCCAGCCCCCCCTCGCCTGCTCTAACCACTAGCGTCCCCTCCGGCAGTGACAGCCCTGCCCCCCCTCACCTTGTCCAACTGGTTCTCCAGGGCGCGCACCCTCCTCTGGCCCTGGGCCTTGTGCCGCTGGCTGACTCCTGCACTACCCGCCTGCTTCGCCAGCCCCGCCAGCCGCTTCTCCCAGCTCCGGATCTGCCGGGGGGGGGACACACCGTTAGGAACCACAGCCCGAGCCCCACGGCCTCACTGCCTTGGGTGCCCCCTAGCACTCCCAAGAGCTTCTGGGTGATGCCCAGCAGTGCCTTTTGGGATGGACAGAGGAAGGGGGCACCAAAGCCAACCGCCAGCCAGAGGAAGGGGGACATCTTGGCCTGATCCCCCAGGCTCTGTCCCAGAGCATGCTGGGATGCACTGTAGCATCATAAAAACACAAGAACGGCCATACTGGGTCAGACCAAAGGTCCATCAAGCCCATTATCCTGTCCTCTGACAGTGGCCAATGGCAGGTGCCCCAAAGGGAATGAACAGACAGGTTATCATCAAGTGATCCATGCCCTGTCACCCAATCCCAGCTTCTGGCAAACAGAGGCTAAGGACACCATCCCTGCCCATCCTGGCTAATAGCCATTGATGGACCTGTCCTCCATGAATCTATCTAGCTCCCTTTTGAACCCCGTTATAGTATTGGCCTTCACAACACCCTCTGGCAAGGAGTTCCAGAGGTTGACAGTGTGTTGCATGAAAAAATATTTTCTTGTGTTTGTTTTAAACCTGTTACCTATTAATTTCACTTGGTGGCCCCTTGTTCTTGTATTATGAGAAGGCGTAAATAACACTTCCTTAATTTACTTTCTCTATACCACTCATGATTTTATAGACCACTATCATATCCCCCCTTAGTCGCCTCTTTTCCAAGCTGTAAAGTCTTATGAATCTCTCCTCATACGGCAGCCGTTCTATACCCCTAATCATTTTTGTTGCCCTTTTCTGAACCTTTTCCAATTCCAATATTTATTTTTTTTGAGATGGGGCGACCACATCTGCACGCAGTATTCAAGGTGTGGGCGTGCCATGGATTTATATAGAAGCAATATGATATTTTCTGTCTTATTATCTATCCCTTTCTTGATGATTCCCAACCTTCTGTTCGCTTTTTTGACTGCCGCTGCACACTGAGTGGATGATTTCAGAGAACCATCCACAATGACTCCAAGATTTCTTTCTTGAGTGGTAACAGCTAATTTAGACCCCATCATTATATATGTATAGTTGGGATTATGTTTTCCAATGTGCATTACTTTGCATTTATCAACATTGAATTTCACCTGCCATTTTGTTGCCCAGTCACCCAGTTTTGTGAGATTCTTTTGTAGCTCTTCGCAGACTGCCTGGGACTTAACTATCTTGAGTAGTTTTGTATCATCTGCAAATTTTGCCACCGCACTGTTTACCCCTTTTTCCAGATCGTTTATGAATATGTTGAATAGGACTCGGCCCAGTACAGACCCCTGGGGGACACCACTATTTACCTCTCTCCATTCTGAAAACTGGCCATTTATTCCTACCCCTTGTTTCCTATCTTTTAACCAGTTACCAATCCATGAGAGAACCTTCCCTCTTATCCCATGACTGCTTACTTTGCTTAAGAGCCTTTGGTGAGGGACCTTGTCAAAGGCTTTCTGAAAATCTAAGTACACTGGATCCACTGGATCCCCCTTGTCCACATGCTTGTTGACCCCCTCAAAGAATTCTAGTAGATTGGTGAGGCATGATTTCCCTTTACAAAACCCATGTTGACTATTTCCTAACAAATTATGTTCATCTGTGTGTCTGACAATTTTGTTCTTTACGCTAGTTTCACCCAATTTGCTACTGAAGTGAGGCTTACTGGCCTGTAGTTGCCAGGGTCACCTCTGGAGGCCTTTTTAAAAACTGGCGTCACATTAGCTATCCTCCAGTCAGTTGGTACAGAAGCTGATTTAAATGATAGGTTACAGATGACAGTTAGTAGTGCTGCAATTTCATATTTGAGTTCCTTAAGAACTCTTGGGTGAATACCATCAGGTCCTGGAGACTTATTACTGTTTAGTTTATCAATTTGTTCCAAAACCTCCTCTAATGACACCTCCATTTGGGACAGTTCCTCAGATCTGTCACCCCAAAAGAATGGCTCAGGTTTGGGAATCTCCCTCACATCCTCAACAGTGAAGACCTATGCAAATAATTCATTTAGTTTCTCTGCAATGGCCTTATCGTCATTGAGTGCTCCTTTAGCATCTCGGTCGTCCAGTGGCCCCATTGGTTGTTTAGCAAGCTTTCTACTTCTGATGTATTTAAAAAACCTTTGGCTATTACTTTTGGAGTCTTTGGCTAGCTGAGCTTCAAATTCTTTTTTGGTCTTTCTAATTATATTTTTACACTTCATTTGCCAGAGTTTATGCTCTTTTCTAGTTTCTTCATTAGGATTTATCTTCCACTTTTTAAAGGATGCCTTTTTGCCTCTCACTGCTTCTTTTACTTTGTTGTTTAACCACGGTGGCTCTTTTCTGGTTCTCTTACTATGTTTTTTAATTTGGGGGATACATTTCAGTTGAACCTCTATTATGGTGTCTTTAAAAAGTTTCCACGCGGCTTGCAGGGATTTCACTTTTGGTACTGTACCTTTTAATTTCTCTTTCACTAACCCCTACATTTATGTGTAGTTCCCCTTTCTGAAATCATTCAAGGCCTTGTGGGTAATTCCCCGCATAGCATTGTGGGATAGAGGAAGAGCCACACCGAGCCTCTCCTCCACGCCCATCCCATCCTGTTCACTCACCAGGGAACAGGAGAAGGGGGGAGCCCTGCCAGGGACACAGTCTGATTGCCGCAGCCCCACTCCCATCCCTGAGCCAGGAGAGAACCCAGGTGTCCTGGCTCCCAGCCCCTCTGCTCAAACCATTAGACCCCACTCCCCTTCCAGAGGCAGGGAGAGAACCCAGGAGTCCTGGCTCCCAGCCCCTCTGCTCTAACCACTCCAGTGGTACCTCCTGGTCTAGCTGGGTCACCGTCCTCCTCTCGGCGGCCGCCTGCTCCTCCACCTGGTCCTGGTTCCGCAGCAGGGCGCGTAGGCTGCCGGCCTGCTCCTGCTCCCGCTGCCTGTTGGCACGGCCCTCCGCCACCCGCAGGTCCCACAGCAGCCCCTTCCGCTCCTTCTCCAGCCGCTGCAGGTCAGCCCTGCCGGAGACACCAGGGTGGCCAGCAGAGATGGGCGGCAGGGAGAGGCGCCGGGTGGCAGGCAGCGTCGGGGTGGGATGGTGGTAGCGGTGGGGCCCCATGGTACAGGGTGGAGGGTAGGCGGGGTATGCTGGGGCCCAGCACGCAGGGGGCAGCGGGGGCTGGATCTACTGGAGGGTGTGGAGCATCGGGGGAAGAGGATGGAGAGAACTTGTGGGAGGGTGTGCGAGCTAGTGTGTGTGATTGTGTGTGTGTGTTTGTGTGATGTGGTGGGTGTCAGTGTGCGGGATCAGGTGGGAGATGGTGTGTGTGTGATCTGGTGGGTGTCAGAGAGATCTGGTGTGTGATCTATGGTGATCTGGCATGTGTTGGTGGGATCTAGTGTGATCTGGTGTCTGCGCAGTGTCGTGTGCGAGTGGGATCTAACATGGGATCTTGTGGGCAGGTAAGTCTGGGTCACCTGGTGTGTGTGTGTGAGCTACGGTTTGAGTGTGGGTGTTCAAGTGTGCGAGTGTGATCTAGTGTGAGCTTGTCTGACTGTATGCCTCTGTGTGATCTACTGCGTGTGATCCAATGTGGGACTCATGTGTGTGATCTCGTCCGAGTGAGTGTGAGCATGTGGGGGGAGGGGGGCGGAGGGCAGTGACCCAGCCTAGTGTGTGTGTGTGTGGGATGGGAGAGTGTTGCTAGGCCCACGTGGGTTGTTAGGGGGCTGAGTGTTACATCAATAACGCATCAGTGTGCAGAGGGGAGTGTGTCAGTCTGTGTTACGGTGTGTGGGGGGTGTCAGTTGCGTTGTATAGGTTTGTGTGTTGAACCTGCCCCCCAGCCCGGTGACCCCGACCCCTGGAATCTTTCCTGGGTCCCTCCCTCTAGCCTGGTGACCCCGCCCCCTGGGATCATTCCCAGGCCCCTCCCCCCAGCCCGGTGACCCTGCTCTCAGGGATAATTCCCAGGTCTCCTGCCCCAGCTCGGTGACCTGGGCCCCAGGGACCGCAAGGGGGTACGTACAGCTGCTTGCGGATGGTCTCCTGGGACTGCAGGGTGTAGGCATGGCGGTCACCCTCTAGCAGCCGGAACTGGCGCTGCAGCTTGGCCAGCTCGCTCTCGGCTGTGGGGGGGGGGGTCAGAAAAGGGGGGAAGGGAATCGTTAGAGAAGGCAGCAGACGAGTCTGAGGCCTTTGTCATCTGAGGACAAGATTCTCTGTCTTGTCACACCAAGGCCCCGTGACGTCACGCCAAGGCCATGCCCCATCACGCCAAAGCCCCATCATGTCATGCCAAGGTCTGCCATGGCCTCACCCTGTCACGTCAATACCCCATCCCATCACGCCAAGACCCCTTATCATACCAAGGTCCCACTTCCTCATTCCAAGGTCCCACATCTTGGGGTGAAGTGTTGGCGTCATCCCAGCCACAGGACAATGCTCCGGACTGGGACAGAGTTGGGGGTGGGATATCAGGGGATCGGAGGGGCTAAAGGCAGAGGGCAGGGCCGGGTTCTCATCTCAGCCCCCCCCTCGGGGCCAATCCAGAGTCACTCCTATTTGCAATGGGGACAAAGCCAGGTTCTGATCTCAGCCCTCTGGGGTCAATCCGGAGTCACCCCTGTTTGCAATGGGAGCAGGACCAGGTTCTGATCTCAGCCCCCTGGGGTCAATCCAAAGTCTGTTAAGTTCAGCAATCTGGCTAAGTGGGGTGCTGCCCCCATCCCCAGAGGCAGGATTGGTCCTCTGGCCACCAGCCCTGCTGTCCCCCTCCCAGATGCCATCCCAGCAGCCAGAGGCATCTGCGAGGGGGGCAGCAGGGATGGCTCTTCCCCAGGGCGGCCTGGCAGGGAAGGACACGTCCCCCAGCGTGTGGGGGGGAACCCCTCACCCTGGCTGGGCTGATGGGGTAGTGCTGGGAGGGCCGGGGTATTGTTACCGCCAGCTCCTGGGACCAAGGGCATGGGGCAGGGATCAGACAGAGATGTGGGGCGGGGAGAGAAAACAGGGAGGGCACCAGAGTGGTGGGGTCACGAGTAGGGAGCCCCATGTGGCACTGGGACAACAGGCTGTGAGGGGGGGCACCCAGGGGGCTAGATAAAGGGGCGGGACCATGCTGGGGGGCACTGGAGCCAGAGAACAGGGCCGCACGGGGGGGCATCAGGGAGGCAGAGCACAGAGGGTGGGACCATGCAGAGTGCGTGGGGGGGGGGGGCAGGAAGGTCATGTGATGGGTACCAGGGGGTAGAGCACGGAGACGGGGCCGTGTGGAGTCACTGTGGGGGGCAGAGCACAGGGGGCGGGGCCACACATGGGCACTGGGGGTGCAGAGCACAGGGGGCAGGGCCACGCGGAGGGCACCGGCGGCAGGTCCACGCTGGAGGCAGCGGGGTAGCTCCCATTCTGTCTGGTGGCAGCCAGGAGACGCCAATCCCTATCCTTCCCACAATGCCCTGGGGCAGAGCCATTACCGATGCCCTCCAGGTCCAGGTCGCTGCCCTCCGAGCGGGTACTCGAGGCAGATCGGTGCAGCGGCATCTTCTCCTCCTCCTCCTCGCCGACAGGTGGCCAAGAAAGAGAGTGGGGAGAGAGAGAGAGAGGGCTTTTAACTGGACCCCGGCTGTCACGGCCCAGAGAGAGACAGGGGTGCAGGGGGTGCGGCTGGACACTGGGGGCATGCCAGGGGTGCCCAGCCCAGCACTGGGGCATCAGGAGAGGGGGCAACCTCCGAGGCCCTGGGGCAGGCCTCGCGCTGTCAGGCATGTGGCTGATTCTGGGGTGGGGCATCACAAGCTTTGGAGGGGCTGGGGAAGGCGTGGGGCTGGTGCATAGGGGCTAGGAGGGTTTAAGGAGTTGGAGGGTGGAGTGGGATTGCGGGGGAAGGTTCAGGGAGCTGTGGAGTTTGGAGTGGGGTCATTTGGGAGCAAAGGATCAGGTGGTTCTGTGGCTGGGGGCAAGTTCAGGTGGTCAAGGCGAGTTTGGGGGAAAGTTTGGAGAATCGGGGGGAGTGGAAGAAAGATTCAGGGGTCAGAGGTGAATTTGGGGGGGAAGGGTCAGGGGAAGGTTTGGGGCCTCAGGGGAGAGTTTGGGGGGAAGGTTCAGGGGGTAAGTGGGAATTTGGGGGGGTTATAATAAATATATGGAGATATACCTATCTCATAGAGCTGGAAGGGACCCTGAAATGTCATCAAGTCCAGCTCCCTGCCTTCACTAGCAGGACCAAGTACTGATTTTGCCCCAGATCCCTAAGTGGCCCCCTCAAGGATTGAGCTCACAACCCTGGGTTTAGCAAGCCAATGCTCAAACCACTGAGCTATCCCTCCCCCCCTGGGTTCAGGGGGGTCAGTGGTGAATTTGGGGGGAAGGTTCAGGGGGTTGGGGTGAGTTTGGGGGGAAGGTTCAGGGGCTAAGTGGGAATTTGAGGGGGTTCAGGGGGTCAGTGGTGAATTTGGGGGGAAGGTTCAGGGATCGGGGTGAGTTTGGGGAAGGTTCTGGGGGGTCAGTGGTGAGTTGGGTACAAGGTTTGGAGGCTCAGGGGAGAGTTTGGGGGGAAGGTTTAGGGTGGGGGGGGAGATCTGGGATCCGATTTCCTTCCTAGCCCCAGTACCCCCCACCCCTGGGTGCCGGGATTTACCTCACTCTCCGGCAGCCAGTCCGGGGGGGGGATGGTCAGTGGGCTCGGGGGGAGCCCAGCCCGTGACAGGCACAGGGAGGTGCGGGGATCACGCCTGGCCTCTCCTCGCCTGCCAGCATCGCCGCCCCCCACACCCACACCACCCGAGTTGTTAGCAACTGTCTCCAGGAAGCAGAAATACCTCAGCCAATGGGTGGAGAGGACGGAGCCCTGGGGGTGGGAGAAAAGGGGGACGTGTCAGATTAGGGGGAACAGGAGAGCCATGCTGGAAAATCCCCTTTATTCCCCCCACCAACCCCACACCTCCCTTTCCCCCACTCCACCCCACACCCATCCCCCCTCCCCACCCCAATCACAAACACACCTCCATCCCTCCCGCCCCCAGCCATGCAGAATGTCTACACTGCGGGGGACTGGGAGCCAGGACTCCTGGGTTCTATCCCGGCTCTGGGAGGGGAGTGGGGCCTAGTGGTTAGAGGGGGTGCGATGGCTGGGTTAACAGGGAGGCATTTATTTCCGAGCCAGGGAGACGCCAGGTGCCTGAACCGGGGATGGCAGGTTGGGGTGGTTGGGGTGGGGGCCTGCTGGGGTGCGGGATGCCAGGATGTGGGGGAGGAGCCGAGGGGCTGTGGAGCTGGACGCTACAGGGTGAGGGAGGACACATGACACTGCCCCCTTCCCCAGCGGCTCTGTGTCCGGATGGGATGGCTGCTCTGTCACAACCACAGGGGGGCGCCATTGCTGCTCGGGGTTGTTTCATTTCACCTGGGTGCCCTCAGGTCGCGCTAAGACTCAGTCCCCTGTCCGCCCCCTCCTGTCATGCCAACATACCATCATGTCATGCCAAGGCCCTACCCCAAAGACACATCAGGTCACACCAAGACACTGTCCCATCTCACCACGGCCCCAGAAGCTCCTGCCACGCCCCAGTTACAGCAGGCCATGGCAAGCCAAGGCCCCGTCATGCCAAGGCCCCATCAAGTCACACCATGGCCCCACTACACCACGGTCCTGACAGGTCACACCGAGGCCACATCACTCCAAAGACCTGTCACACCAAGGACCCAGCAGATCATGCCATCACGCCAAGGCCCCGTCCAGTCACACCAAGGTCCCGTCCAATCATACCAAGGTCCCAGCAGGTCATGCCAAGACCCCAGTGACCCCGTCTCGTCAAGGCACTGTCATGCCAAGACCCTGTCCAGTCACACCAAGACCCCGTCACACTAAGGTCCTGTCACACCAAGGCCCCCGCAGCTCACACCAAGGCCCCATCACGCCAAGGCCCCGGCCGGTCATGCCAAGGCCCCGGCAGCTCACGCCAAGGCCACGTCAGGTCACACCAAGGCCCCATCACGCCAAGGCCCCGGCAGCTCACGCCAAGGCCCCGTCAGCTCACACGAAGGCCCTGTCAGGTCACACCAAGGCCCCATATCCTGCCTTGGGGGGTGATGGGGTCTCACCAGGAGGCCAGGCCAGGAGGCGGGGCTAATCCAGGGGGCGGAGCCTGGCGCCACTCCCTCCGCCAGGCTCCTGAATCACCACTCTGAGCAGGGCCAGGCCGACATTGCGCATGCGCTATCCCAACAGCTCCCTTCTTCCTTCCCCCACCCTCCACCGAGGCCTCGCCCAGTGCGCAAACCCCGCCCCTTTCGGCTGCCCCGTCCTCCAGCGGGCGCCCCGCGCATGCGCGGTTCCTCCTTCCCTTTTCTGTGGCGGGAGTCGGGATGGGAGTGTGTGCTGAGACTGGGAAGTGGCTGGAGGGCTGGGCGTTGGATGCATTGGGGCACGTGCACAGCTGGGGCGTTGGATGCATTGGGGCATGTGCATAGCTGGGGGGGGCGGGTGCATTGGGAAGCAGGGTGCACGGATGCGGGGGACAGGTGCACGGGTAGGAGGCCAGGGGCATAGGGAAGCAAGTGCACAGCTGGGGGGCTGGGCGCATTGTGGCACGTGAATAGCTGGGGGAGCCCGGTGCATGGGGGCGGGGATGCACAGCTGGGTTGCCGAGTGCATTGGGGAGTGGGGTGCACTGCTGGAGTGCTGGGTGCATTGGCGGATGGGGTGCACAGCTGGGGAGCTGGGTGCATTGGGGAGTGGGGTGCACAGCTGGGGGAGCTGGGTGTATGGCGGGGGGGATGCACAGCTGGGTTGCCGAGTGGGGTGCACAGCTGGGGAGGCAGGTGCATGAGCAGGGTCCTGGTACAGCTGCATGAATACAGCCAGGAGAGGGTGGGGCTGCTGGGGGCTGTGTGACTCATGGGCCTCTGGTCACCCACACACACACCACGCGACACCCCAGCACAGGAAACCACCAAACCCCAACACCCCACCCACCCATCTGTGTTTGTCCCATCACAGCGGTTGCCATTCTGCTTGCGGTGGCTGTTGCCAGGGCACCGCGTGCCTGATTGGGCAGGGGGTTCAGGGGACAGGATGTTGGGTGGGGAGATGATGATACGTAGGTCTGCTTTCCTATTGCCCGATCTCCGCCCCTTTGGGCTCTCAGCCTGGGCTACCTGGGGTCACCACCGGGGGCCCCCACAACAGCCAGCCCGGGGGGGGGGGGGGCGCAGTTGCATCCACGGGCATTTGCCTCCTGCACACTGCTGAGCTCTAGACCCCGTTCCCCTCCCAGAGCTGGGCTAGAACCCAGGAGTCCTGGCTCCCAGCCCCCCTGCTCTAACCACTAGACCCCCACTGCCTGCACAGAGCTGGGGATAGAACCCAGGAGTCCTGGCTCCCAGCCCCCCTGCTCTAACCACTAGACCCCCCACTGCCTCCACAGAGCTGGGGATAGAACCCAGGAGTCCTGGCTCCCAGCCCCCCTGCTCTAACCACTAGACCCCCACTGCCTGCACAGAGCTGGGGATAGAACCCAGGAGTCCTGGCTCCCAGCCCCCCTGCTCTAACCACTAGACCCCCCACTGCCTCCACAGAGCTGGGGATAGAACCCAGGAGTCCTGGCTCCCAGCCCCCCTGCTCTAACCACTAGACCCCCACTGCCTGCACAGAGCTGGGGATAGAACCCAGGAGTCCTGGCTCCCAGCCCCCCTGCTCTAACCACTAGACCCCCCACTGCCTCCACAGAGCTGGGGATAGAACCCAGGAGTCCTGGCTCCCAGCCCCCCTGCTCTAACCACTAGACCCCCACTGCCTGCACAGAGCTGGGGATAGAACCCAGGAGTCCTGGCTCCCAGCCCCCCATCCGCGCGTTTTAACCACTCACCAAGATAAAAAGCTGTTTATTTCTATTCCTGGTTCCCCAGCACCGGCTCCTTATTTTGGGCAAACCTCAATGGGGAAGTGAAAGCCCCAGTTGCCCAGGGGAGGGGGAATCCTATTAACCCTTTACAAGTGGGGTCCACTCCACAGACCCCATTAACCTGCCCTCTTTGCTGTCCAGGATTGGGGTCCCTGGCTGGCCCGGGGGGGGGGGGCTAGTGTCCCATAGCCCTTCCCATCTGCCGTCCATTTGGGGGGAGGGGGTTAGCAGTGGTGGGGGCTGTGAAATTTACGGGGTTCTGTTCAAATGTTGGGGGGTCTTTTATGACGGGGCACAAACTCCTGCAGTTTGCTTCCCCACTTTACCTGGTGGGGGAATTTTGGGAGGAATGATTTTTGGCGGGCAGCAAAGTCTGAGTCTGTGTGTGTGTGGGGGGGGCGGATTCTGGGCATTGTTCTGGGGGGTTAGCACGTTGAGGGGGGGTGGAAAGCTCTGGGGTTCCCCTGCGTTCGGGGATGCCCCCCCCCGGGGGAGGGGAAATCTAGGGGGCTGTACTTCGCCAGACACACGCCAGCCCCGTCCGGCCCCTCCCTGCTGGGGCGGCTGCCAGGGGTAGGGCTGGGGAGCGGGGGGAGGCTTCAGACGGGCAGAGAGAGAGGGATAGAGACAGCCTGCGCGAAAGAGGAGAGACTCCCCCAGCCCGTCTGCAGCGCCAGGTATCCCCCACCCCCTCCCGCGCGGGGGATCTGCCCCCTGCCCCCCTAAACTCCCTTCTGCGGGATCTGCCCCCTGCCCCCCTTAACTCCCTGCTGGGCGACCTGCCCCGTTAACACCCCGCTGGAGGGGAGATGTCTCTGTCTGTCTGTCTTACTGGATCGGTCTCGATGTGGACATTTCCTTTGCGGAGTGTAGAAGTTCTGCGCTGGCTGCTGTGCGGGGACGGGGGGCGGGGGGAGGATCCCAGGGCGCTGGCTGCCCCCCCCCCTTCCATGCTCTTGGTTTAGAGGGGAAGAAACAACCCCTGAAACCCCCGCTCCGTGCACTATGCGGCCCCTGGTATCCCCTCCCACCCACAGCATCCCTGCCCCTCCACAAACAGCTAGAGCCCCTCCCCCAACACACACAGCGCCCCCCACCCCACCCCCCCCAGCACCCCCCAGGTATACCCAACCCCCCCAGCACACACAGTGCCTCCCCACCCCACCCAACCCCCCCAGCACCCGCAGCGCCCCCCCAGGTACATCCAACCCCCCTGAGCACACACAGTGCTTCCCCACCCCACCCAACCCCCCCAGCACACACAGTGCCTCCCCACCCCACCCAACCCCCCCAGCACCCGCAGTGCCCCCCCAGGTACACCCAACCCCCCCTGAGCACACACAGCCCCAGAGGAGGGCTCTGTCTCCGGATCCATCCAGCCCTTGGACTCTGCTCCAGTTGGTGTCTGTGGGCCCCCATCCCACTAGAAGCTGGGCTGAGACCAACAGACACCCACAATGGGGTAGAAGCCGGTGCCCCCTAGGGAGAGGCCCCATGTCTCATTCCCTGCTCCCCATAACCAGCCAGTCCCTTCCCTGGGGCCAGGGGGGAGTCGGTGCCCCCAGAGGGGAGAGGCCCTGTGCCCCATTCCCCACACCCTGAACCAGCCAGTCCCTGCCCAGGGCCAGGTGGGACCCGACGCCCCCTAGAGGGGAGAGGTCCTATGCCCCATTCCCTGCCCCCCTGAGCCAGCCAGTCCCTGCCCTGGGGCCGGGTGGGAGCCGCTGCCCCCTAGAGGGGAGAGGTCCCGTGCCCCATTCCCTGCCCCCCTGAGCCAGCCAGTCCCTGCCCTGGGGCCTGGTGGGACCCAGCGCCCCCTAGAGGGGAGAGGCCCCGTGCCCCATTCCCTGCCTCCCTGAGCCAGCCAGTCCCTGCCCTGGGGCCTGGTGGGACCCAGCGCCCCCTAGAGGGGAGAGGCCCCGTGCCCCATTCCCTACCCCCCTGAGCCAGCCAGTCCCTGCCCTGGGGCCGGGTGGGAGCCGGCGCCCCCTAGAGGGGAGAGGCCCTGTGCCCGTTCAGTGAGGCAGCCAGTCACACCCAGGCCAGCACCACTGCAATCAATGGTCAAGTTGTTTGTGTCTCTTCAATGGTGTCTTGATTTAGAACAGAAAATACTAACTTGTGGCTGAATGGCCCCGGGCTGGGAGCCAGGCCGGTCACCAGCGCTGCCGGGTAGGGCTGGGGCTGCCTTTGAGGGGGTTACTGTGACTCAGAGTGCCCCACAGTGCCCCTGTGTGGGTGCCGTGCTGCAGGGAGTGGGGCTGGGGGCTTAGCAGGGGGGGCTGGGCTGCGGGGAGTGGGGCTGGGGGTCAGGAGAGGGGGCTGGGCTGCGGGGAGTGAGGCTGGGGGTCAGGAGGGGGCGCTGGGGAGCGGGGAATGAGGCTGGGGGTCAGGAGGGGGCACTGGGGAGCGGGGAATGAGGCTGGGGGCTCAGCAAGGGGCGCTGGGGAGCGGGGAGTGAGGCTGGGGGTCAGGAGGGGGCACTGGGGAGCGGGGAATGAGGCTGGGGGTCAGGAGGGGGGGCTGGGCTGCGGGGAGTGGGGCTGGGGGTCAGGAGGGGGGGCTGGACTGCAGGGAGTGGGGCTGGGGGCTCAGCAGGGGGTGCTGGGGAGCGGGGAATGAGGCTGGGGGTCAGGAGGGGGCACTGGGGAGCGGGGAATGAGGCTGGGGGCTCAGGTGGGGGCACTGGGCTGCGGGAAGTGGGGCTGGGGGCTCAGCAGGGGGCGCTGGGGAGCGGGGAATGAGGCTGGGGGCTCAGAAGGGGGCACTGGGGAGCGGGGCGGGGGGCTCTGCAGGGCGCGCTGGGCTGCAGGGAGTGGGGCTGGGGGTTCAGGAGGGGGCGCTGGGGAGCGGGGCGGGGGTTCAGCAGGGCGCACTGGGCTGCAGGGAGTGGGGCTGGGGGCTCAGGAGGGGGCGCTGGTGAGCAGGGCGGGGGGCTCAGCAGGGCGCGCTGGGGGCTCAGGAGGGGGCGCTGGGGAGCGGGACGGGGGGGCTCAGCAGGGTGCGCTGGGCTGCAGGGAGTGGGGCTGGGGGCTCAGGGGGGGCACTGGGGAGCAGGGCGGGGGGCTCAGCAGGGCATGCTGGGCTGCAGGGAGTGAGGCTGGGGGTCAGCAGGGGGCGCTGGGGAGCAGGGCGGAGGGCTCAGCAGGGGGCGCTGGGCTGCAGGGAGTGGGGCTGGCGGCTCAGAAGGGGGCGCTCTCCCCAGTCAGCACAGACTCTATGGGGCGTTGTGCTCACAGATGCAGCATGTTTGAAATGAGCTGTAATACTAAGTCTATGCTCTGTAAATATCCCCTATTTCCCCCACAAATTGGGGGGTGAACCCTGCCACAGTCACAACCGATTCATTTTGGCCTGCCTCAATTCACCGGCGGGGGGTCCCTGTATACCCAGTACCTGTGCCCCACCCCAGAGGGGCCGCATCTCAGTGCCCGGTGAGGGGTCCCTGTATACCCAACCCCCTCGCCCCACCCGCAGAGTAGCTGCATTTGAGTGCCAGGTGAGGGGTCCCCATATAACCAGCCCCCGTGTCCCACCCCAGAGAGGCTGCGTCTCAGCGCCGGGTGAGGGGTCCCCATATAAAGAGCCTCCGGCACAGAAACATGGGGTGGGGGGAGCTTGCCTGAATCCAACCCCAGAGGCCGATGGAATCGGGGAGAGGGCGGGATTCCCACACACCCCAGATGAGAGGCCAGCAACAAATTGGGAATTCCTGAGTAGGAGGAAACATTCAGTACTAAATTGATGGGCCCTGGTATCCCACCCCCCCGTCCCCCAGATCAGATCCCCGGGCCCATCTACACCGGTATCCTATCCCCTCCCTGCCCCCAGATCAGCCCCATGGGCCCATCTACCCCAGTTTCCCGCCCCCTTCCTGCCCACCAGATCAGACCTCCGGGCCCATCTATCCCGGTATCCCACCCTGCCATCTGATAAATGGGGAGGTTGGGAGCCAGGACTCCTGGGTTCTCTCCCTGGCTCTGGGAGGTGAGTGGGGTCCAGTGGTGCAGATGGGGGCGGGATGCTGGCTGGGCATGTTCTACAGTGGCTGTGGGGAAATCCAGCCCCACACCCAGCGCTCACATGATCCTGGAGCATCTGGAACCCATTAGGGGAGGCTGGGACAGAGGGATGTTTGTGTGTGTACATGGGGGGGGGAGGGGAGTCAGAGATTCGGGGCGGGATGGTGCCCGGGGGGGGAGGGGGGCTGGGAACTTCCCGCCTCAGAGTTAGTCTTCCCCCTTGGATTGGAACCAGGAAGTGCGTGGGGACGAACGGGAGACTGGGGAGTGGGGCGCGGAAGGACTGGGGGGTAGCCAGGAATCTGGGGGGACAGGGGTGTGGGCTGGCTCCTGGCTGGTTTGGGGGGGGGGAAGGCCTGGTGGGTGTCCTGACGAAGGGGGTGTGAGGATCTGGCCCAGGCCTCAGGAGGTGTTTGGGCATGGCCAGGTTCCCCATTGACACCCCCTATCTCTGACCCCCCCAGCACTCACCATGAGCTTCCTCCTCTTTGCCATCTCGGCCCTGCACATCCTCATCCTCGTGCTGCTCTTCGTCGCCACTCTGGACAAGGTGAGACGCCCCCACTCCCAATGCCAGGCAGAGGACCCAGGAGTCCTGGCTCCCAGCTCCCCTGCTCTAACCACCAGTCCCCACTCCCCTCCCAGAGCCAGGGAGAGAACCCAGGAGTCCTGGCTTCCAGCCCCCTCTGCTCTAACCACCAGCCCCCATTCCCTCTCAAAGCCAGGCAGAGAACCCAGGAGTCCTGGCTCCCAGCTCCCCTCTTTTAACCACCAGCTCCCACTTCCCTCCCAGAGCTAGGGAGAGAACCCAGGAGTCCTGGTTTCCAGAGCTCCTGCTGTAACCTCTGGACCCGAGGCTGGGGGAGGGGAGGGCACCTCAGGGCCCTGTGCTAATCCCCCTTATCCCCGCAGTCGTGGTGGGTGCTGCCGGATGATGAGACTGTCAATCTGTGGTATGACTGTCTGTACGACAACAACACCCAGAGCTGGGTGTGCGCCTCTGTCGCTGACAGCCGTGAGTGGGGGTCCCGGAGCAGGGAATGGGGGGAAGGGGGTGGTAAGCATGAGGGGGATGGTAGGGGAGTGCCACGGGGTGATGATGGGATGGGGCAGTCCCAGATATTCTGGGCCAGCCACGCCACACCCCAGAAGGGCCGCATCTCTGTACCAGGCAAAGGGTCCCCAGATAACCAACCCCTGTGCCTCACCCCAGAGGGGCCGCATCTCTCCGCCAGGCGAGGGGTCCCCATATACCCAGCCCCCGTGCCCCATCTCAGAGTAGCCACGTCCCAGTGCCGGGGGAGGGGTCCCGTATACCCAGCCCCCACGCCCCACCCTAGAGGGGCCACATCCCAGCGCTGGGGGAGGGGTCCCGTATACACAGCCACACGCCCCACCCCAAAGGGGCCGCGTCCCAGTGCCGGGCGATGTCCCCGTATACCCAGCCCCCACGCCCCACCCCAGAGGGGCTGCATCCCAGCGCCGGGGGAGGGGTCTGTGGTCTCACCAGTGGCTGCTCTTCGGTCCCCAGAGTGGCTCCATGCCGTCCAAGCCCTCATGGTCCTGGCTATGCTCTTCTCCAGCTTTGCCTTCGTCCTCTTCATGTACCAGCTCTACACCATGGAGCGCGGGGGGCTCTTCTATGCCACCGGCGTCTGCCAGCTCTTGGCCTGTGAGTGCCCAGCCCCCGCGCCCGGCCCCAGAGGGGCCGCATCACAGCACCACTTTTCTCCCTGGCTCTGGGAGGGGAGTGGGGGCTAGTGGTTGGGTTGGGGGGGTGGGGCTGGGTGCCAGGACTCCTGGGTTCTCTCCCCAGCTCTGGGAAGGGAGTGGGGGCTAGTGGTTGGGTTGGGGGGCTGGGAGCCAGGACTCCTGGGTTCTATCCCCGGCTCTGGGAGGGGAGTGGGGGCTAGTGGTTAGAGCAGAGGGGCTGGGAGCCAGGACTCCTGGGTTCTATCCCCAGCTCTGGGAGGGGAGTGGGGGCTAGTGGTTGGGTTGGGGGGGGGTGGGGCTGGGTGCCAGGACTCCTGGGTTCTATCCCCAGCTCTGGGAAGGGAGTGGGGGCTAGTGGTTGGTTGGGGGGCTGGGTGCCAGGACTCCTGGGTTCTCTCCCCAGCTCTGGGAAGGGAGTGGGGGCTAGTGGTTGGGTTGGGGGGCTGGGAGCCAGGACTCCTGGGTTCTATCCCCGGCTCTGGGAAGGGAGTGGGGGCTAGTGGTTGGGTTGGGGGGCTGGGAGCCAGGACTCCTGGGTTCTCTCCCTGGCTCTGGCAGGAGAGTGGGGGCTAGCAGTTGGTGGGGCTGGGCTGGGAGCCCGGACGCCTGGCTGCTCTGGCCTGAAGCTGCCCCTCACCCCTCCTCTCTCTGTTGTCCCCCTGCCCCCCGGTGCAGGTATCTCGGTGTTCACAGCCGCCTTGATCTACGCCATCCACGTGGGCAAATTTCACCTGGACCGGCAGCCGGGCGGCTCCTTCGGCTACTGCTTCGTGCTGGCCTGGCTGGCCTTCCCCCTGGCGCTGCTCAGTGGCGTCATGTACATCCACCTCCGCAAGAGGGAGTGACCCCCACCCCCGTCACAGGGGGGCTGCTCCTGACCATGGCCCATGCCAGTGGAGGGGGAGTCACCCCCAGGGGCTGATCCCTTCCCCCTGCCCCATGGCGGCCTGGCCGTCACACGCTGCTGGGGCCCTGGAGCCTGTCCTGGCCACACCCAGTTCTCTTCGCCTTGCCCATGCCAGGGCCCCCAGGGTCAGGTCCCCCTCTGCATGGGCACCTGCTCTCCTCCTGCCCATGGCCAGGGCTCCCTCCTGCCTCCATGATAAGGCCCCATGGCCACCCCTGCTCCCCTCTCCGCAACCCATTGTGGGTGGGACAACCCTGGTCATGGAGGGGATCCCCCCCCGCCTGGGGTGACACTGTCCAATCATATCACTGAACATGCTGGGGATGGGGTCCCCCTGGCCATGCCTTACAAATATGGGTGCCACGCATACAAATCTGGGGGGGTCACACCCCTTGCCCATGCCTGGCAGAGATGCCCTGGTGTCAGATCCCCCATGGGCATACACCCTGGTCTCAGATCGAGCCAGCGCCGGCTTCCCGCGGCTGCAACTCCTGGCTCACTGCCTCATTCTGCTCCCACTCGGGCGTCTGGATGGGTGGAGCTGGGCACCAGGGCATTGGTGCCCAGCTGAGGGCCCCCCCGCTCCCATCAGGGCATCTGCTCTCACCATCCTGGTCCAGAACGTGGCTTACAAATGTGGGGTCCACCCCTTTGTGACAGGTGTGGCACCCTCCCCTCCGCAGAAAGGAGATAGGCACCAGGGGGGTGGTCCTAGGGGAGAGACACCCCTTCTTCCCCAAGGTGGGGATTTCCAGGCTCCCATGGAGCCTTCCTTTGGCAGCATCTCAGTACACGGCTTCTGTCCAGACATGTGCCAGCCGCAGCCCTGCACCTGGGCTCCATTTATACCTTTGGACAATAAAAAAGTGACCTTATTGATCCGCCTGGTGGCTTTGATAGCACTTATGCCTGGAGCAAGGGATTGTGGGTACAGCCAGGCCAAGCGATTTGTGGCAGTGCCACAAACACCCCCGTGTGACTAATTCCCTCCAGGAGCAAGGGATTGTGGGTAGGGCCGGGCCACGTGGCTGCCCCCTGGCCACACCAACTTTCTAAGTCACCCAATGGAGGTGGAAATCACCCCCGCGCTGGGGGGGGGGGGGAGCAGCCCCCAGGCTGGCATGCCCTGCGAAGATCAGGGATCAAACAAGAAACCGCTTTATTGCACTGCAAATACAGTAGAAACTCCCTTCCCCGCAGAGAGGCTTTCAGGCCGGGGAATAAAGCTGGGCTCCTAAGGCTAAGACATTTTACCATCGCTCACCGGGGGTGGGAGCCTGCGCTCCGGGAGGGGAGTGGGGTCTAATGCTCAGAGCAGGGGGGTTGGTAGTCTGGATTCCTGGGTTCTCTCCCTGGCTCTGGCAGGGGAGTGGGGTCTAGTGGTTAGAGCAGGGGAGCTGGGAGCCAGGACTCTTGGGTTCTCTCCCCGGCTCTAGGGAAAGGTGCTGGCTTAGAGCCTGACTAGTCAGGAGTCAACGTGGCCAGCTGCCCCCCTGGCGTGAACTGGCCCTGGCTCCATCGGAGGCAATGGGAGGTGTGCTGCGTGCAGCCCCACCCCTGGCGACTAAAGTGCTTTCAGTTCGGGGAGGAGGCCCAGCGTTCTTCCACTCCTGCCTGAAAGTCTCTTTCTCACACACAAATCAAGGCCAGGCGCTGTGAAAATCAGCAGCGGAGGAAAGCACGGGAGGAGCCAGAGCGAAGCAGCCCCTGCCAACCGGTCGGCAGGTCTGAAATCACGGCCTGAATTCTGCATGCAGCCCCGCTGGCTCGGGCGGGCCGATACCACTCCTCTCGCAGCAGTGCAGACGCTCGCTCCAAGAGAGGCGCCGGGTGCGAATCCATGTGCCACCGGCAGCCAGCGCTGGGGTCCGGGCACACAACAGGGAGGGTTCGGCCGGGTGGGCTTTGGGCACTCTCTTGCTGCCAAAGAGAAGGGGGATCCTGGGTCCAAATCCCTTGCTGGGGAGGGGGCTGTAATGGGGCCAGAGCCTTTCGGGCTGAATGGGCTTTGATCCATTGGTGTCAATGGGCCGGCGCTCCCCTGCCAATTTCCCAGCATCCTTCTTGAATGGTGGCCGACAGAATCCCTCGGGCACCAGGCGGCCTAGAGGGGGTTAATGACCCAGCAATCCAGCCCTGGTAGTAGCTGGGTAACGGCAGGGCCATGCCAAGCATGGGAGTTGGCGGGACTCCCAGAATGCACCAGAACATGCTTAGAGTGTATGCGCATAGGGGGGGCTCAGTTCTCCTCCCCCCCAAGGTGTTGCATGCTCGATAGAGGGCCCCCTCCGGTGCTGTCCCTGCCCTTCCCTCCGGAGTGGCTGTAGCGCAGCCGGGAGAAGGGACCGGGGTGCCCACGCTGCAAACAGCCAGAGGGCGTCAGTGGGACCCAGGGGCCATGGCGGGATCGGCCCGGTGCCCCTCCTCTAGGCTGAGCAGGTGCTGGCAGGCGCGGTCGGCGCAGAAGGAGACTTCCAGGCCCGAGTGGAGCTGCAGCCACGACTGGACGTGCTCCTGAAGGCCAGCCACGATCTCAGGGTCTGGGGAGAGAGGAGGCCTGGGTCACCCCTGGGGAGAGTGCCCCCTGCTGGGGAACCCCCCTCACTGTCAGCCTTGCCCCCCTCATGAGAGCACCCCCTGCTCGGGAACCCCCCCTCACTGTCAGCCCCGCCCTGCCCATGAGAGCGCCCCCTGCTGGGGAACCCCCACTCACTGTCGGTCCTGACCCCCCCCCATGAGAGCGCCCCATGCTGGAGAACCCCCCCTCACTGTCACCCTGCCCCCGCCCATGAGAGCACCCCCTGCTGGGAACCCCCCCCGTCAGCTCTGTCCCCCCCATGAGAGCGCCCCCTGCTGGGACCCCCCCCCCCACTGTCAGCTCTGCCGCCCCCCCCATGAGAGAGCGCCCTGCTGGGGAACCCCCCCTCACTGTCACCCTGCTCCGCCAATGAGAGCGCCCCCTGCTGGGGAATCCCGCCCACACTGTCAGCTCTGCCCCCCCATGAGAGAGCCCCTGCTGGGGAACCCCCCCCCCACACTGTCAGCTCTGCCCCGCCCATGAGAGCGCCCCCTGCTGGGGAACCCCCCCCCCCACACTGTCAGCTCTGCCCCGCCCATGAGAGCACCCCCTGCTGGGGAACCCCCCCCCACTGTCAGCCCTGACCCCCCATGAGAGCGCCCCCTGCTGGGAACCCCCCCCTCACTGTCAGCCCTGACCCCCCCCATGAGAGCGCCCCCTGCTGGGGAACCCCCCCACACACTGTCAGCTCTGCCCCGCCCATGAGAGCGCCCCCTGCTGGGGAACCCCCCCCACACTGTCAGCTCTGACCCCCCCATGAGAGCGCCCCCTGCTGGGAACCCCCCCCTCACTGTCAGCTCTGCCCCCCCCCCATGAGAGAGCCCCCTGCTGGGGAACCCCCCCCCCCCACACTGTCAGCTCTGCCCCGCCCATGAGAGCGCCCCCTGCTGGGGAACCCCCCCACACTGTCAGCCCTGACCCCCCCATGAGAGCGCCCCCTGCTGGGAACCCTCCCCTCACTGTCAGCTCTGCCCCCCCCCCCCATGAGAGAGCCCCCTGCTGGGGAACCCCCCCTCACTGTCACCCTGCCCCACCCATGAGAGCGCCCCCTGCTGGGGAGACCCTCCCAGTCTTAGCCCTGCCCCTCCTGGGTGATATAGCCCTTTGCTGGGGAGACCCACACACACTCTCAGCCCTGGGGTCCCCCCAACCTGATGGGGAGACACTCCCGCTCAGCCCTGCCCCCTGAGTGAGAGCGCCCCCGTGCCGGGGAGACCCCGTGTCTCAGCCCTGCCTCCTGCTGAGAGCGCCCCCTGCAGGTCCCTACCTGCGGGGCCGTGCGGGGGCTGGGCTGGCTGCCGGCCCAGGAAGCTGTGTGCCAGGATCAGCTCCTTGGCGTGCTCCTCCTGCGCCCGCAGCACCAGCGCCCCCAGCAGCTCCGAGTTGTTGGAGGTACTGCGGTAATACAGCATGTGCGCCAGCTCCAGGGAGTGGATGTTCCGCCGCTGCCCGAACACCTGCGTGGGGAGCACGGGGTCAGGATGCCTGGGTCCTATCCCCTGCTCGGGGACGGAAGTGGGGTCTAGTGGTTACAGCGGGGAGCCCGGACTCCTGGGTTCTATCTCCTAGCTCTGGGAGGAGAGTAGCTGCAATGCCAAGGCCTGGCAACTCGGTGGCTCCTTTCAGACGCCGACAGGAGCCTTCAGACCCGTGTGGTCTCATGGGTAGGGCACTGGAGCCCTGGGTGCTCTTCCCAGCTCTACCCCTGACCTGCTGTGGGACGCCGTCAACTCAATTAGTCAATCCGTGCCTCAGTTTCCCCTCTTCCTCTCTGCCTTGTCTATTTAAATTGTGAGCTCTTTGGTGCAGGACCTGTTTCTATGAGAGTACAGAGGACCCAGCCCAACGGGGTCTGCACAACGCGACGGGGGCCCCGATCCCGGGCGGGAGGCGGGGTCTGCGCGGCGCCCGGCGCGACGGGGGTCCCCAATCTCCCGCCCAGGGGACTGCGCGGCCCCGACCTCGCCAGGGCACCTACCTTCCAGGCGCGGAAGGTCATGAAGGCGGCGAAGCAGAGCAGCAGGAAACTGGTGCCGATCTTGAGGTCGGACAGCACCACCATGCCGACGTTGACGAAGAGGACCAGCCCGCTCACCACCAGCGTGACGTTCAGCAGCGTCTTGTAGAAGATGGACGTGCGGATCCTCACGGCCGGCAGCAGCTGCTCCAGCGCCTCCAAGGGGATGTCCTTGAAGCACTTCAGCACCAGGTGGGCGTTCCTGGGCCGGGCCGCCACCAGCACCCGCTTGAAATAATGCCTGGGGGTGGGCAGCACCATCAGCGGGGTGGGATCTAGGGCCAGGCACTGCGGGTGCAGCCCCCCAAATCATGGCTCGGGCCACGACCGACAGAGGCAGGGAAGGGAGGTCGCAACCCTGGATGAATCCCTGGGGCCAGCACTGATTGCTGGAGGAGAGCGCCCCTACTGAGCCCCCCACTCCACTCCTGAGGCACTGGGGTCAACCCTGACTGTGAGGGGACAGCACCCCCTACTGAGGCCCTAGCAGAACAGCGCCCCCTAGCACCGCCCTGGGGCTTTGGGGCGAATGCTGACTGCCAGGGGAGAGCACCCCCTATTGAGTCCCTTGCCCCATTCCCTCAGCACAGCGCCCCCAAGCCATTCTGCTCCTAGAGATCCTGGCTGGAGGGGTTAGAAGAGGGGGCGTCCTTGCCTTTCCGCGGGGGTCCGTGCCGTGCCGAACAGCCCCTTCCGAGGCCCCAGCGTGGATTTAATCGGGAGGACTCCAACACGCTGGCCGAGGGCCCAGAACCGGATGTACTCGTACTGATCCAGGTTGACTGAAACCTGGGGAACAAAGGGAAACCTACAGCCACAACACACAGCGGGACGGGTTGCTAAGCCTGGGTCCTCCCAACACGACTGGCCCTCGAATGCGGCCGCTTCTGGGGAGGACCACAAGAGCTGGTTATATGGGGACCCCTTGCCGGGCGCAGAGATGGGGCCCCTCTGGAGTGGTGCATGGGGGCTGTTTATCCAGCAATCCCTTGCCCAGCGTTGAGACGCAGCCCCTTTCGGGTGGGGCGCAGGGGCTGTTTATACAGGGACCCCTGGCACGTTGTTGAGATGCAGCTGCCTCTGGGGTGGGGAATAGGGTTTCTTCATTGCACAGCTCAGGGAGAGAAGGGAAATCCTGTATACCTGACAGGATTATAGGCAGGCAGGAGGGTCTATCCTGAAGTGGTAACCAAGGGAGGGGCAGTTGCAGGGGGCAAGAGGCCTGCTGGCTCAGTAGCAGGGCACGGGATCAGGGGCAGAAAGGAATTTGCTTTTCCCATGTGTTATACTGGGGCAGAGCCCGATGGGCCGCTCCCCTCCCCAGAGGTGGCCGCACCTGGACGTCATCCTGAGGGTGATGCACGATGAGGGCGTAGGCCAGGGCATCCTCCGACAGGCTGTTGAAGTTGGCTTGATCCAGCACCGGTTCCAGCTCAGCCAGGACCTGCCGCTCCTTAGCCAGGCGCTCGGTGTCGCTCAGAGCCAACTCTGGCAGGGTGTCCCGGTCGGGGTTAATGGGGTCGTAGAGAGCCTGTGGAGGGGCAGCAGGAAGGTACAGCTGTGTGGGACACCCGGCCCCAAGGATCCCACAGCACCATGTCTGAAAAGGGATTTGTTCACTCCACGCTGAGATGCGGCCAGCCCTGGGGTGGAGCGCTGCGGTTGTTTATACAGGGACTCTCACCCGGTGCTGAGATGCAGCCGACTCTGGGGTCAGGAGCAGGGTCTGCTTATACAGTGATCCCTGACCCAGTGCTGAGATGCAGCTGCCTCTGGGGTGGGGAGTGGGGTTTGCTTACACAGCAATCCCTCACCCGGCGCTCAGATGTGACTGCCTCTGAGGTGGAGCAAAGAGACTGTTTATAGAGAAAATCCACAAATGGGCCCCCCTACTGAGCCCCTGCCCTGCTCCCTGCAGCACAGACCCCCTAGGGCTGCCCTGGGGCCAGCGCTGACTGCCAGTGGAGAGCGCCCCCTACCCACCGTGTTTTCTTTCACCGGCTCCCATCTGAGCCCCAGCCCGGCTTAGCTATTCCGAAGGGGACTCCGTACAACAGACACCTTACCTGCAAGCGCCCCAGGAGGGAATGGTAGCGATGCAGGAGGGAAGAGTCCACCCGCGCCACGAAGGCCAGGAAGGAGGCGCGCTCGGCGTCGCTGGAAGAGTGGAACTCCTGGAGGGACAGTTAGCGCCAAGTGTGGATTCACCAGGGGCCGGCATCCCCGGATCTCAGAGGTATATCCTGTGCTGTGTGCGAGAGCCGTCTCCTGTGCTGCTCCGACCGCCTAATTGAGAGGCAGGCACCTCTGGGGTGGAGCGGTATGGCTGTTTATATAGAGACCCCTCGCCTGACACTGAGCTGCGACCGCCTCTGGGGCGGGGCTGTTTATACAGGGACCCCACGCCCGGTGCTGAGATGCGACCACCTCTGGGCTGGGGCTCTTTATACAGCGACCCCTCTGGGGTGAGATCGGCTCTGACTCAGAGGGGATTGCCCTGTACCAAGTCACCCACCCTGCTGCCGCCAGGTGTTTCCCAATGGTCTCCCCTCGGCGTGCTGCCCCAGCCTGGCCCTGCTTCGCTTTGTGGCCCCCGGGGGAGCGCCCTGTACCTTGAGAAGGGTGCTGACCAGCTGCCCCTTGGTGAAGGGGATGAACCGTTCCCTGTACTGCTCAGCCCACCCCTGGGGCTCCACAGGCTTCCACATCCTCCGGTACTCTGCCATCCGGGAGGCGAGGGAGGCCGTGCCACGGCGGGGCGGCCCTGGCACCCCTGTCCCCAGGGCGGCCCAAGCCACACCCAGCATCCTGCAAGAGAGGGAGGCATCAGCCCGACACAACACAGCCGCCATAGCCCTGCAGTGGGCAGCTCCAGCTCTGTGGCCAGCTCAATCCTCAGCCAAACTGCGGGTCTCGGGGCCGGTTTATATAGGGATCCCTTGCTGGGCACTTAGATGCGGGCACAGGGGCTGTTTGTACGGGGACCGCCTCACCCGGTGCTGAGATGCGGCCTCTCTGGGGTGGGGCACAGCGGCTGTTTATACAGCAACCCCTTGCTTGGTGGGGAGATGCAGCCTCTCTGGGGTGTGGCATGGGGACTGTTTATTCAGGGATCCCTCGCCCAGGAACCGGGCTGAGACCCAGCCACTCAGTTCACACATGGGCCAGCAAGCAGAGGTCAGATGAGAATGACTTTTAGCACTCAGTTTGGGAGAGAGGGGAACCAACACCCTCTGGAAGAGGCAGGCCCCACGTCCCATTCTCTGCCCCCCCCCCGAGCCAGCCAGTCTCCTGTCTTGGGGCCAGATGAGAGCCAGCACTCCCTGGAAAGGCCCTGTGTCCCATTCCCTGCCCCACTGAGCTGGCCAGTCCCCCGCTCTGGGGCCAGAAAGGAGCTGGTGGCCCCTAGAGGGGAAAGGCCCCGTGCCCCCGTTCCCCAACCACCCACCGCCGCCCAGCGGCCATATCCCTGGCCAGTGCGAGCCTGTTTCTCTGTTGCGTCCGTTCCCAGGAGTCAGGTCTTGGGAGACTCTTCAGATTCCTCCATGGCACCATTTAAACCCTCTGCCCCAGCAGAGAAGTGGGTGGGGCTGCAGGAGCTCGGGGGGGGGGGGACCCCCAGGAGAGTTCAAAGGTCACCAGCCCCGTGGCAGGAGTAGCAAAGTTGGCTTAGCTGCTGTGCAAGGTTCAAAGGTCACCGGCCGTGGGATGGCAGCACCGAGGGCGTCTTGCCGCTGTGCAGGGTTCAAAGGTCGCTGGCCGTGGGTGCAGGGTTCAAAGGTCACCAGCTGTGGGATGGCAGCACCGAGGGCATCTTGGCCGCTGTGCAGGGTTCAAAGGTCGCATCCGTGCACCCGGCTTGACCGCTGCAGGAAGGTCAGAGGTCACCGGGCCTGCAGGGACCAGTCACAGAGGTCAAAGGTCACCAGGCGCCACCTGCTGCGGGGGGCCACGTGCCCCCCTCCCGCCCAAGCCACGTGCCCCCTCCGCCCAAGGACCGTGACCCAGCCAGGCCCCTGGGGGCTGGGTTAACAACGTGCAGAGCAGGAAGAAATCCCCATGCACCAGCAGCAGCCCCCTAACCTTGGGCAAGGCGGTGTTGACATTGAGTCTGCGCATGCGCACCAGAACCTCCTCGCTCGCTCTGTCCCCTTCCCTCTGCCCCGCCCGTACCTTTCCACGGTGCGCATGCGTGCCTTCCTTCCTGCCTCCCAGGCTGCGCGTGCGCACCGGCAATCTCGCTCGGCTCTCCCCTCACTCCCTCCCTCCCTCTCCCGGAAAGCCCGCGCGGCTGATTCGAAAACCCGGCTCGCGCTCCTGCTCCTGCCCTGGCTCCGGCCCAACCCACTCCAACGGGCGTTTCCAACCGCCGCCTCAGCGGCAGAGTTCGAAATAGGGGCGTGGCCAGGGTCTAGCCAATCAGGCGTCGAGCCCTTCCTTTCGCTTTCTCTCCCCTTCCCCCTCCCATCGGGGATGCGGGGGGCGGGGACGCGCTTGAAGGGAAAAGGCGGGAAAAGGGGACTGAGGAGAGACTTTGAGTGGGGATAGGGACAGGTGAGCAGGGAGCTGGGTCCCTGA
This sequence comes from Actinemys pallida, assembly GCA_023634205.1. Lineage (NCBI taxonomy): Eukaryota > Metazoa > Chordata > Testudines > Emydidae > Actinemys > Actinemys pallida. Next base: position 2,491,552 of record JALMGD010000024.1, read on the forward strand.
GGTGAGAGTCCCCTGGAACCTGCCATGAGCCCCCCAGTACCGGCCCCCATAGAGAAGCCACAACCGTGGTCATGCCAACCCCCCAGTGTCAGAGAGACATGAGGGGGGCACAGCTAGGGTCATGCCAACCCTCCAGTGTCAGAGAGACATGAGGTGGGCACAGCTAGGGTCATGCCAACCCCCCAGTGTCAGAGAGAGCTGAGGGGGCAACAGCTGAGGTCATGCCAACCCAACCCCCCCATGTTAGAGAGAGCTTAGGGGGGTGTAGTTGGGGTCACGCCAACCCCCCAATGTCAGAGAGAGCTGAGGGGGGCACAGCAAGGGTCATGCCAACCCCGCAGTGTCAGAGAGACATGAGGGGAGCACAGCTGGGGTCACGCCAACCCCCCAATGTTGGAGAGAGCAGAGGGGGCACAGACGAAGTCAAGCCACCTATGTCAGAGAGAGCTGAGGGGTGCACATGGTCATGCCAATCCCCCAGTGTGAGAGAACTGAGGGGGGTACAGCCGAAGTCACGCCAACACAACCCCCCTATGTCAGAGAGAGCTGAGGGCAGTACAGCGGGGGTCACGCCAACCCCTCAATGTTAGATAGAGCTGAGGGGGGGCACAGTTGGGGTCCCGCCAATCTCCCAATGTCAGAGAGTTGAGGGGGGCACAATCAGGGTCACGCCAACCCCCCGAATATCAGAGAGAGCTGGGTGGTGATAGGGGGCAAAGCCGGGGTCATGCCAACCCCTCTAACATCAAAGAGAGCAGGGCTGGGAATTGAAAGGGTACATAGGGCATAGCTGGCATGATGCCAGCACTGCCACTGTCAGAGATTTGGGTTGGGATGTGACGGGTGCTGGGGTGATGGCAACCTCCTCGCATCAGATGGTGCACCTGTTTGTGAGGGAAAGCAGGATGTGATGGGGGCACAACTGGGATCACACCAATCCTGCCTCTGCCAGAGACACGCTAACCCCACAGCAGCCAGGGGTGGGTCAGAGAGCAGAGCCAGGGTTACACCAACCCCACCACGATCAGGAAGAGCCTAGAAGTTAGAGGGTCAGAAGCAGGGCTGGGGTCTCACCCCCCTCATAGCAGCAAAGGAGATCAAGGGTAGTAGCAGGCAATGCTGGGATCAAGCTAACCCTGGTGCAGTCAGGGACAGGTCAGAGGGCACAACTGGGGTGATGCCATTGCAGTCCCAGTCAGCAATAACAAGGTCATTGGAGTCAAAGGAGAGGTGGGGATCACACCAACCCTGCCTTGTTTAAGTGCAGCAGGGTAGGGGGGGCTCAGATGGCAAAGACAGGGCCATGCCAAGCCTGCAGCTGTCAGGAATGATGGCAACGTGAGAGGCCGGAGGGAAAAGCCAGGATTATTCCCACCAGAGGGTCACGCAAACCCCATCCTCACCATGGTCAGGGACAGCAGGAATCTGAGGGAGTCAGCGTGGTGTCAGCCCTGCCGTGTTCCTGGATACTCACCTGGGAGGAGGTCCCTGGCTGGGGAGGATCAGACAGCAGAACTGGGGTCTTGCCAACCCCAGTTCAGGCATGGTCTGAGATAGTGGGATGGGTCAGCACAGAGCCAGGGTCCATGAGCCCCGCCACAACCAGAGTTACCTGGCTGCCAGGGGTCAAAGGGCAGAATCAGGGTCAAATCCATCCCCTGTGACTCACAGATACCTGGCCGGGGGGGCTTAGAGGGTAAAGTGAATGTCATACTTACTCCACCAAGTACTCTGGAATGCCTCCTGCCAAATCCCCTGCAGCCAGGCAGGGTTAGTCAGAAGTATTAGAGGGATGAGCCGGGCTTACATGAACTCCATGGAGGTAAATTAGGGGCATCCTGCTGAAAATAGGACAGGGGAGCATTATTAGGGTTCAGCCGTTGGCCCTTTTTCCTGTGTGACTGAGGGAACTAAAGATCACCTAGCAATGGGAACACTAGACACCTCTCCTTGCTGTCTATCACCACTTCTAATCTCTTGTCTGTTGCCTTGCATCCTGAAGATCAATCTTCACCCCGAGGCAGGTGAGAAGACAGCAGGATGAGGAGGGTGAGCTTGAGTCCGCAGGAGCAATCGGAGAACAACGTGGTCCAGTTCCTGAGGCAACCTCGGACCATTGCTAGGATCCTAGCTGGGGTGAGAGAAACCAAGAGAAAAAGCCCACCTCCAAGCCCCGGGGGTGGAGATTTAGCCTCACAACCAACACTGGCTTAAACCTTGACAAAATATGCCCTAATAATTATGAACATGTATAAGATAGTAGCGGTCAAAAGGCCCCAAGGAGGATTTGGTCCCATTGTGCTCGGTGCTGTCCAAACTCAGAGTCCTAGAGAGCTTGCAAACTGAAGTCCTCCATTCCCAGGGCAGATGGGCAGAAGTCCTCCATTCCCACAACAGACCCCTACCTACATCCCCCTCTCATGGTGTTTCCAATTCTGTATGAAACCGGGCTTTTGAAAATATAAAACACCCCAAAGTAATAAATGTTTTCAAACCTCAGAGTTCACTCAAGCTTTGGGGAAGACGCCCAATCTCTTCATATTTCTACCAAGCCAGGCCAGCCCATCTGTCTACGTAAAAGGGGTGGTCCCACTGGACTGGATCTCAGGTGTCCTGGGTTCTATTCCCAGATCTGCCACTGGCCTGCTGGGTGACCCTGTCCCCCACTCTGTGCCTCAGTTTCCCCACCTGTGAAATGGAGATAATAATACTGACTTCCTTTGTAAAATGCTTTGATATTGATTGATGAAAAGTACTACCTAGAAGCTGCTTATCACTTTCTTTCACTGTTCATTGACTAGCAATTGATTCCTCCAGTCACATTAATTTTTGCTTGGTGGCTGGGATGCAAGTATGGTGACAAGTGCTCAGGTCCTGCAATCATTATTATCAGTGTTCATTATATCACAGAGATGCCTCAAGGCCCCAGAACACATTATAAGCTTTTTGGAGTAGGGATTGCTTAAAATAGACAGGCAGGACTACAGCCCCCATTTCATAGAGTGGGACACAGGTATGAGGACACACAGAGCCTAGACTTGAACTCCAATCTACTGAGTCACAGTCTGTTGCCCTACCCCAAGAACATCCTCTCATGAGAGCAAAGCTTATTCTTTTTTGCTACAGCAGAGTGGGAGGCCAGTGTTCAGGCACCCCCAACAACTCCTGAGCTACAAAAAGAAAAGGTGTCCAAGGATTTCTCTGCCCAAGCTGATAATCTTTTATCAGAGCCCAGTGCTGCGAGGCGCTGAGCAACCTCAGCAACTGTTGAAGTAGATTGGAGTCACAGAATCAAAGAAATTCAGGTCTGGAAGGGAACTCGAGAGGTCATCTAGTCCAGCCCCCTGCACTGAGGCAGGACCAAGTAAACCTAGCCCATCCCTGACAGGTGTTTGTCCAATCTAGATGATTATGATGGACCCTTCTGGCTTTATAGTCTATGAGTCTATAATCTGTTCTTAAAAACCTGTAATGACAGGGATTCCACAGCCTCCTTTGGAAACCAATTCCACAGCTTAACTTCCCTTAGAGTTAGAACATTTTTCCTAATATCTAACCTAAATCTCCCTTGCTGCAGATTAAGCCGATTACTTCTTCCCTACCTTCAGTAGACACGGAGAACAGCTGATCACAGCCCTCTTTATAACAGCCCTTAAGGTATTTACAGGCTGTTCTCAGGTTCCCCCTCAGGCTTCTTTTCTCTAGACTAAACATGCCTAGTTTTGTAACCTTTCCTCCTAGGTCAGGTTTCCTAAATCTTTGATCATTTTTGTTCCTCTTTATTATTTGTATTGTGGTGGTGCCTAAGAGTCCCAGTCACAGAGCAGGACCCCTCTGGCGCTAGGTGCTGTACAAACACAGGACAAACAGACAATGCTTGCTCCAGAGAGCTTGACTGCTCACCACTTCATTTTAGGTTTCAGAGTAGCAGCCGTGTTAGTCTGTATCTGCAAAAAGAACAGGAGTACTTGTGGCACCTTAGAGACTAACAAATTTATTTGAGCATAAGCTTTCGTGGGCTACAGCCTACTTCATCGGATGCATGTAGTGGAAAATACAGTAGGAAGATATATATATACACAGAGAACATGAAACAATGGGTGTTACTATACACACTATAAGGAGTTACGGTGAGCTTTTATCAGCAGGAGAGAAAAAAACTGTTTGTAGTGGTAATGAAAATGGCCCATTTCCAGCAATTGACAAGGAGATATGAGGAACTGTGTGCGTGGGGGGGGGGGGGGAAATAAGCATGGGGAAATAGTTTTACCTTGTGTAATGGCCCATCCACTCCCAGTCTTTGTTCAAGCCTAATTTAATGGAGTCCAATTTGCAAATTAATTCCAAGTCAGCAGTCTCTCATTGGAGTCTGTTTTTGAAGTTTTTTTGTTGTAATATTGCGACTTTTAGGTCTGTAATCGAGTGGCCAGGGAGATTGAAGTGTTCTCCAACTGGTTTTTGAATGTTATAATTCTTGACGTCTGATTTGTGTCCATTTATTCTTTTACATAGAGACTGTCCGGTTTGGCCAATGTACATGGCAGAGGGGCATTGCTGGCACATGATGACATATATCACATTGGTAGATGTGCAGGTGAACGAGCCTCTGATAGTGTGGCTGATGTGATTAGGTCCTTTGACGGTATCCCCTGAATAGATATGTGGACAGAGTTGGCAACGGGCTATTACAGAATCACACAGTTTGGGATTGGGGACCCATTGTGGTGGGTGCTGAACAAATAGAGACAGTCCCTGCCTCAAAGATCTTACAGTCTAAAAGAGGAGCTGGCAGGACAATCATATTACCCATCAGTCGCCACAGCCCTACACAATCCCAGCAGTGTGTCTGTCTACCTGTGGTTAACTCTTTCCCTTTTTGCCACCCCAGCTCTTCTCGCTTATCATATTTGCCTCCCTGGTGACCGACGGCTACCAGAACTTGACAGCTTCATCCCAGCTGCGCTGCGTGCTGAATGACAATAGGGTGGCCTGCGGCTATGCCATCACAGCCGGGATCCTGGCCTTCCTGCAATCCTTCCTCTTCCTGGCCTTCGACGCTTATGACAACATCATCATTAGCCACAAGGTCAAATCTGTCATCCTGAGTCTGGACCTGACCTTCTCCAGTAAGTGATTACTCCCCCAAATCCAAATGTCCCTCTATGGGGTTGGTCACCAACAGCTCAGCATAGCACAGCAGCAAGCCCCTCTTCACTCACGCACTTTCAACCTTTTCCACTTTGGCCAGAGCCAAAGGGCTACAAATCTTGGCATTGAGACATCTTTGCTGCTGTCCCACTTCCCAGCTGGACTGGATCAGACCCATTGGTCTGTCTTCATCCTCTGCCAGTACCACATCAGATCAACTGTCTATTAAGCATGGTATCCTCTCTGCAGACATTTTCAATCAGAAAAGCAGCCTGTTTAAGGCAAGTATGCCCGCCACCAGGTCTGAGCAGAGGTGCGGTATCCCTAGCTCACCTGATCAGGCTAACGATCCGTCTAGTCTGCTGCATCTGCCCACAGTCTGCCTGCTGCACTGGATCACACCAATAGTCCCTAGCTAGTGTTTTTCATCAGTAGACCTCAAAGTGCTTCACAAAGGGAGGTAAATATCATCATCTGCATTTTACAGATGGGGAAACTGAGACAATGAAGTGACTTACCCATGGCTGAGACAGGAATTGAACCCAGGTCTCCCGAATCCCACCTCAGGGGAGTCCAGTGATCCATCTAGCTTGGTATTCTGTCTCCTTCTAATGTCTCAGAGGAAGGCAAAACACCTCTTTAATACACCCACCAATTTTCCAGTGATGTTCATCAGAGATAAAAATGCCCCCCAGCTCCTCAGGCAGCTTATCCCCTGGAGCAGTAGGCGTCATTGAGTTTCCCATTCACTTGGTTGTACAATAACCACCGGAGAGCATTTTATGATATTTTTCAGCTGCTTTATTCTTTGAAATGCAGCCCCATTATCTCAGTCACGTGTGGAGGTTTGCCTCAGACAAATGGGAAGGGGAACACTCACCCTGAGCTTTTGCATGGACCTTTGACAGCTCCATTCCCACCTCACCATAACTCCCCAACACACCTGTTTGCATTGCCCATAATCCTGCTCCCTGTCTTTCCAGTCATCTGGTCGTGCATATGGTTCGTTGGCTTCTGTTTCCTGGCCAATCAATGGAACAGGTCTGCTCACCACTACCTGCTGGGAAGCAGCTCAGCCCGCGCCAGCATTGCCTTTGCTTTCTTCTCCATCCCCTGCTGGGTAAGAAATTCTCACTTCTCTTTCTCGACTCCAGTCCTTTCCAGAGCGAATACACCCCGTTGATCCAGCAATCATAGCAGAGCCCCTGTTGCGCTGCCTTGTAAAAGGAATGTTTCACTACTGGGCAGGAAAGAAAGGAGATTTCCCCTCTTAACTGAGACAGAATTGGCCCTTTCTGGGAAATAGCACTAACTTAAGAATGAAAGTGGTATAGGGGTGCTACTGTGATTCCTGTCTATTTCTTTCTTCCTGCATTAGAGGGCTCCTCCTCATCATCACTTAACATGGTTGTAGCACTTTACATTTCCAAAGCAATTAGCCCTTTTAACACACTCTGGAGGTAAGCAGGTATATGGGGAAACAGAGGCACAGAGCCAGCTGTGGTAAGAAGCCAAGCACGCCTGGCTCCTTTGCTGGCAGCACCCATGTTTACCCCACTAGTCCACACAGGTTCTACCCACAGCTGTGACTTCCCATCCTGATGACAGGAATCCTTGGCTTGTTTCATACCAAGACACCACCCCCTTCATATTTTGCCAGTTCACCCTTCTTCACGCCTGCCTTGAGAGGTGCCAAAAAGAAAGCCTGATGCCTTTGTCTTTAAGGGGAGCAGCAGCTGCTGAGCGCCTCTTGGGATCAGGCCCTTAACAGACCACCCGCAAATGGGTGACTCATACTTTCCTCAACGGGCTGCGGACCTAGTCACTCGCTCTCAGGAGGGGCCTTCTCACAAGATCTGTTACGGACCTTCCCTGTCTCTCTCACTCATGCGCAGGCACCAAATGAATTGAATGATTCAAGATTCAGCTAGTATTCCAGATCAGGAAGTGGGGGATTCCAATGCCAGAAGGGGGAGCCCTCATCAGGAAGGGCTGCACTGACCAGTTTACAAACTGAGGGCTAGATCCTTAGCTGGAGTAAATCAGTTGTTACTCCAGTGAAGTCAACAGAGCTATATGGATTTACACTGCCTGGGGAACTATCCCTGGAAGTCATTCTGAGGGCCTGTCTTCACTGCAAAGTTAATCTGAGTGTTGCCACTAACTTGAGTCCCACACACAATAGCCCTTGAGTGTGGGGTGGTGTTCCTGGCCCAAGAGGGGGCATAGGCTAAAACTCTAGGAAGCACAGCTCATCAGCTGCTAACACGACCTCTTTCCAGTGTAGAGGCAGGCTAGCTCTGCGCAAGTGCTGCTACCCCCCTTTGCCCAGAAAGGACAGACAAGTTCTCCTGTAATTCACTGGGAAAGAATAGAGAGCGGCTCAGTTTACTGCAGTGCTCAGAACCGGCAGATGTGCCCCCCGAGGTCCTTGCACCGCACATGCGCCAATGCGGACACAGCTGGTAGTTGAGTTGTAATTTGAGTGTAGCTAACCTGAGTTAACTCTGCAGTGAGGCCATTCCCTAAGCCTAAATGGAGATGTTCGGGCTAAGAATGACATGTGTGTGACAGGTCTCCCCATCTCTGCCTTGCAGGTGTACCTGGGCTACCGAGCCCTGAGGGGCCTGTTGTCTGAGCCCCCCATTCCCTACAAAAAGTCCTTGGACGAAGGCGCTGTGGCCCTGACCACGCTCTCTTCTGTCACCACCACCTCCATCTCCAACAGCATGGAGTATCATAGCCCCACCGAAGGCAGAAGAGCCAGCTCCACCCCCTTCCCGCAGACTCCAAGGGGAAACCGGCTCACTTTCCTGAATGACAATTAGAGATCTATTTTTTTCACCCTGCAGTAAATAAAGAGAGGCTTTTGCTTTCTCAACCAGAACCTGAGTGGCTTAATTCAAATCATAAGGCAAGAGGGAAGGAGACTTGAGACACAGAGAAGCAGTGTTGAGATGAAAGCCAACAACCACGGGTGTCAAACTCATTTGATGCAAAGGGACAAATTCCGCGTATAGTTCTGGCCCTAAATACAGGGCTCCATTGCCCCCCACCCCGCTGATGCCAATTGGAAGTTTGCAAAGATCAAGGATAGAATGTGTCTAAATTAGTTACCGTTCTTTGTCACATTTGGTGACACTAAAGTGAGAAAGATATACCCAACTCCTTAGAGGTCAGTGGCATTTCTGCACTCTTCCTTTCCCCCATCCTCCTTTCTCTCCCTCCTCCTAATCTTTGTGGCTCTGCTGTTCTTTCTGCCGCATTTCCTTCCCTGCACCAGCTGCTTCTGCTAAAAGGACCAGCAGCAACACAGTTACATTGACAATGTCGCGGCATTTGAATCAACATGTCAACAAGGTGCAGGAGCAAGGAGTTCATGCATCTCCAAGCTGTTGTTTCAGGCTGCCTGCAGACTCAAGTAGGCAGCGCTGCTTTGGTTTAACCCAAGGGTGAAAGTAGTTACAGGGACTTACCGGTACAGGGCTGCGCTGGGGCTGGCCCCCGGAAGGGGCGTGGCCTCAGGCGGAAGGGGCAGGGTGGGGGGTCAGAGCCAGCCCCGGCCCACCTCATACCGTTAAGTCCCTGTAGCTGTTCCCTTTTCCCCCCTCCCCCCAGCGCTTTAAGGGTCCTTTGCCGCGGCAGTGCTTTAATGTTGCTGCGCCCCCCCAAACCGTCAGGGCCGCTGATGCGGGAGGGGCGCAGCAGCATTAAAGCGCTGCTGCGGCAAAGGACCGTTCTCAAAGCGCTGCAATGGCAGTGCTTTAACATCCCTGCCTCTTTTGCCTCCCCTGTCGGGGGCCCTGCCAGTACGGACCCTACCAGCAGGGCCGCTGACTGGGAGGAAGGGGCAGGGATGTTAAAGCGCTGCCGTGGCAGCGCTTTAAGGATCCGCAAAGGGCTGCCGCGGCAGCGCTTTAATGTTGCTGCCCTTCCCCCACCCAGTCGGTGGCCCTGCTGGTAGGGTCTGCACCAGCAGGGCCCCTGGCAGGGGAGGCAAAAGGGGCAGGGACATTAAAGCGGTGCCGTGGCAGCGCTTTAATGTGGGGTGAATACAGGCCGGTACGGGTTCTTACCGGTACGCCATACCGGCCAACTTTCACCCCTGGTTTAACTTCAGTTCCCAGGGGAAGGTTTTCTTCACAACCAGGAGCGCTGGAAACTTACTTTTAAAAAAATGGGTAAAGCTGAGATTTTGCATCATCTGAATGTGGCATAGGGGCTGTAAGTTCATCTGAAACCCCTGGAACAGGACTTACTTTGAGCTGAGCAGAAGTAAGTGATTCCCAAAGAACTCAGAATTACCGCTGGGCAGAAAATGGTTTCTATTGCCACAGACAATTTCCACTTTTTGGCAGGAAAAAATAAATCAAAACCTGAAATCTTCAGTTCAAATATGCTGCTGCGGTGTCTCATGGAATTTCTAGTTTGGGTGCCATTCTGCTCCATAAGATAGGCTCCCTGGTTGGATTCCATCTCCCATGATGTATGATCATCTCTCCTCTCACTGAAGGGAGGTGGTGCATCATGGGAAATGAAACTCAGCTGGGAAGCCCAGCCCATAGAGGAGACCGGAAATATTGAGGCACCCAAACTACAATTCCCATAAGGCACTGCAACAGCATATCCATAAGAACTGCCATAGTGGGTCAGACCAATGGTCCATCTAGCCCAGTATCTTGTCTCTGACATTGGCCAGTACCAGAGCTTCAGGGGGAATGTACAGCACAGGACAATTTTGGAGAGATGCAGGCCTGTCTTCTCATCCCGCATTCTGGCAGCCAGAGCTTTCAGGTCGCCTGAAACATAATGTTGCGTCCCTGATCATCTTGGCTAATAGCCAGTGATGGTCCTATTCTCCATGAACTTATCAAATTCTTTTTTGAAACCAGTTATACCTTTGGCCATCACAACATCCCATGGTAATGAGTTCCACAGGTTAACTGGGTGTTGTGTAAAAAATCAAATCAAAATATTTCAGGTTTGAGGCATTCGTTTTTGGATGAAACAATTCAAAATTACCTGTGGAAAAAACAGACCCTTTTTCAACAAAAATTCCTTTAATCAAAACCCCACTTTTCCATGAAAAAAAAAAAAATGTTCCAATGAAAAACATTCAATGGCACACACAGCAACACCATGTTTAGGACAGGAAGCGACGGGGAGCCCTGTATCCAATCGAAACTGCCAGAATAACAGAGGGGAGACAAAGAGGTGACCACACACAGGACAGGAAAACAAAGCAGGTTTCTCTTTTATTGATTTTTTTTCCAAAAAAAGGCACTAAGTTGATTAAAAAAAAAAAATTTGTTTTCTTCTGTTTATTTAAAGTGAACAAGGAATTAACCATCAATTATGTACACAACAAGGAGATTTACAGAGTTTAGTGTGTTGCACCTTCTTTGCCAATAAAAAAAAGGAATAAACAGAGACAGATTCAATTCCCACCTCGAAATGAAAAAAAATGGATTTTTATCAAAAGGAACCAGAGGCTATTTCAATGCCTTCCCTGTGGTGTGAAATAACACCCCCACCCTATGTCTCGAAAACAGCACCCCAAAAAAACCTGGCCTCCATCCGAGCAGACATTGGCGAAACCACGCCGCAGGCACCAAAGACCTCAGCGAGCCTGTCTGGCTACACAACCGGGGAATCAGCCAAGAGGGAAGAGAGGAGCCCATTTAAAACGTCCCCGGCTGTTTATAAAAATAAGGGAAGAGGGAGAAAAAGAAGAGAAAGGGCAGGGGAGATGGGGTTGGGTGTTTTCAAAAGGCAAAAAACTACAAACTCTCAAACCCAGAGATCCGTCTCGACCAAAAAAGGCCTGTCGACTGTTTCCTCCCAAATCCCCACGGTCTCTCGCTCGAGTGGCTAACAGTTCCAGGTGACAGTAAATACAGGAGAGCTCAGCTCGACTTGTGGCTGGTTCAGTTGGTCAAAAAACAAAAAAAAAGAGTCAGAAACGGTACGTGTCTGTCGTCTGCATGTGAACAGGCTTCCTCCTAGGGGCTGACGGAGGGCAGCAGGAGCAGGATGCCACTACGCTGGCAAACTCAGCTTCTTCCCCTTTAGAACTGTGGGAGGAAGGATTTCAGCATTTCTTACACCTTTGGTCTCAAGGCATTTTACACCTTCACCCACCACTGAGAGGCAGCCCCTTCTAGGGTGGGGTGTGATAGCTGGTCACAAAGGACTTGCTGATCCAGAGGGGACATGCAGCCACCTGTGGGTGAGGTGCAACAGCTCCTTGTACAAGGAGCCCTTTCTCAGCACTGAGATGCAGCCACCTCTGGGGTGGGGGCATGGCAGCTATTTAGCAGCACACAGCCATGCTAGAAAAGTATGACAAATGAGAACAGAGACCAAATGCCAAGTCCTGAATTTTAGGCACTCAAACAAGGGCCTGATTCACAGAGGGGCTGAACACACTCAGCTCCCATCGACCCTGGAGCACCTGGTCCCTCTGACAAAATCCAGCCTCTTCTCTGAAGTGGATTTTGATGCCTAACTTTAGGCAGCAGCATTTGACAGGGTTGGCTGGCACGGTGGGCTGGCATAGCAGGGGCGACAGGGCCATGGGATAAAATTGCCACTGTACAGGGATTTGCCAGTCCGACTCCCCCAATAAAGTCCCACAGAGCCTTTAATGACCACACCACAGATCCCCGCTGAATTACCAGTGTTAGCCCCAGAAGCACAGGTCATTCGGCCCCAGCTCCTCACACATAGAATATAGAATATATGGGTTGGAAGGGACCTCAGGAGGTCATCTAGTCCAACCCGCTGCTCAAAGCAGGACCAAACCCCAGACAGATTAATTTTACCCCAGTTCCCTAAATGGCCCCCTCAAGGATTGAACTCACAACCCTGGGTTTAGCAGGCCAATGCTCAAACCACTGAGCTATCCCTCCCCACATGCCCACCCTGGGAGGTGGGTGAGCATGGCTCAGTTTCCAGAAGTGCTAACTGGGGTATAGCGAGGGGAAGCAACTTGTTTTCTCCCCAGACCACACAGCGAATCAGTGACAGTGCCAAAATAGAACCCAGAAGTCCTCACTTCCAGCTGCCGCCCTGTAACCACTAGACCCCACTCCCCTCCAAGTGGAAGGACAGAACCTAGCAGTTCTGGTTCCCAGCCCCCCCTGCTCAAACCCACGAGACCCCACTGCCCTCCTAGAGCTGGGGATAGACCCAAGAGTCCTGGCTCCGAGCCCCCCCGCTCTAACCGCTAGACACCACTCCTCTCCCAGAGCTGGGGAGAGACCAGAGGAGTCCTGCTCCCAGCCCTCCAGCTCTGACCACTAGATCCCTGTCCCTAATCTCCGCACGCACCTTTTGTGATGTAGAGGTAGAAGAAGTCGCAGTAGAGGATGGTCTGCACCAGCCCGGCCACAATGGCGATCAGGTCAAAAAAGCCCTCCTGCTGGTAGCGCCAGATCCAATTGAAGAGGTAGAGGGTGCGGTAGATGCCCAGGGCGAAGAGATAGTGGCTGGTGATGGTCTCCGCCTCGCCCGTCTTGCTCACCATGAACAGCTGCGGCAGGATGGCCACCGACTCCAGGTAGATGGAGAACGTCCAGAGGATCTTAGGACCCACGCAGCGACGGGGAGAGAACCGGTTAGAACTCGCGCCGGAGTCTGTGGGATCCCCCCGCGCCAGGCTCTAGGCGGGGAGATGCCCTCCCTCCCTGCCCGCCCCCAGAGTAACCAAGCCCCGCCCAAACAGCCTGGCGGTGCCCCCGCCGGGGGCGTGGGGCCGCTGTTACCTCCAGCGGGGTGAAGTCGTGGTTCACCAGGAAGGCCAGCACAGCCGTGGGCACCACAAGGAACTCCACCCGGAAGGTGTCGTGGTTCCCGTCGTATGTGGCCTTGAACTTGCTGTAGATCAGCCACACCGTGGCGTAGGAGCAGGCGATGTACACGACCTGGAGACAAGAGGCGGAGCTGGGTGGGAGCCCAATCCTTCCCCGCTGGTTATCCCGGACGGCGGGGGAGCAGCCGCGGAGAGAAGCCCGCAATAGGCACTGCACAAACCCAGCACAACGAGGTAGCCCCCACCCCAAGGTGCAATGACATGGGTTGTATGCCTCTAGTGCAGACAGGGACCCTTCACCCAGCGCTGAGATGTGGCCCCTCTGGGGTGGGGGGTGGACGCTGGTTATATGGGGTCGCTTCGCCTGGACTGGGACGCGGCCCCTATGGGCTGGGGCGTGGGGACTGGCTATATGGGGACCCTTAGCCCGGGGCTGGAATGCAGCCCCTCTGGGCTGGGGCATGGGGACTGGCTATACGGGTACCCTTCGCTGATACATGGTCCCTCTGGGGTGGGCGCGGGGGCTGGTTATACAGGGACCCTTTGCCTGGCGCTCAGATACAGCCCCCCTTGGATGGGGCACGGGGGCTGGTTATACAGGGACCCCTCGCCCGGTGTTGAGACGCGGCCCCTCTGGGGTGGGACTGATTATACAGGGACCCCTCGCCCAGTGTTGAGACGCGGCTCCTCTGGGGTGGGATGTGGGCAATTCTTACATGGGGCCCCCTCACCGGTGCTGAGACGCAGCTGTGGGGGCTGGTTATACAGGGACCCCCTGACTGAGACATGGCCCCTCTATGGTGGGGTGCGGGGGCTGGTTTTATGGGGACCCCTCACCCGGCACAGAGACAAAGAACCAAGCATCCAACTGAAACCCAGGGGAAGGCGGGCGGGAGCTGATGAGGGGTGTGTGAGAGGGGGTCGGAGAGGGCCTGGGGGGCAGATGGCGGGAAGGGGGCTGGGGAGCCCCCAGGCACGGTGATCAGGTCTTACCTTCATGGAGGTGTTGTAGAAGGAGATGAAGTTGGTGACCAGGTCCAGGTAGCGGGTTGTGAACACGACAGCAAAGAGAATCTGGCTCTTTCCAGAGATCCCTGCCCGGGGGGAGAGAGATGAAGTGGGGGTCAGGGGGCTGCGGGTCGGGAGTGAGGAGCACCTGCAGAGCTGGGTGCGGGGAGCCCAGGGCTGGGCCAGCAGGGGGGCTGCATGTCGGGAGTGAGGAGCACCAGCCATTCCGGGCCTATTCTATCCAGGGCCTTTCCTATCTGCCCTGCCCGTAGATCGCTCTGCAGTCCAGGGGAAGCTGCTGACGCCAGCCTGGGGCTGCCCCACACATACCAGGCCTCTGGCTTCACCCCATCGCAGCCCCCTGCAGTGTGTGTGTGCCTGGGGGTCTGTGCCCCATACAGATGTTCCCAACAGAGGATGGGGGTCGGGGGGGGGGGCAGCAGGAGTGTAATTTGTGGGATCTCTGACCCCCCCTCTCACCCAGCTTCCATATCACCACCCTCCTCCCCTTCCCCACAAATCAACCCCCCCCCAAAAGCCATTGGGGGTGGAATGACCCAATCATTGGGGCTTTAGATACCCCCTTTCCCCAGCCTCCAACACCCCCCAGAGGAGGGGACATAACCCCTCAAACTTCCCCCAAAGGCAGCTCTTCAAGTGGGGAACCCCATTTCCTCCCGTCCCCCAAGTCCTCCACCTTCCAGAACTCCATGCCCCTCAAAAAGGAGCCCCCCAAAACCCAGCCGAGGCTATTCCCACCCACCTCAAAAATACACGAGTGGGGGGGTGCACTGAACCCCGCAAATCAAAGGGCCCATCCCCCCTTCATGAGGGGTGTCCGCTCCCCAATATGAAGTTTAATTATCCCCCAAATCTCTCCCCCAATTAGTTCTCCAAATAAGTCAATTCCAAGTCCGATCTCAAAAGGGGGGGGGTCTGTTTGTGGGGTGAGGAGGCTCCCAATTTACTTATACACCTCCGTGCTCCCCCTATAGTTTAGGGGCTACCTTGCTCCCGCAGAGTCCCCTCCATTTCCCAGCTCCCCCCCAATCAAGGAGCCCCCCCCCCCTCTATTTTGGCTTTATCGCACACTCACCCCCCAAATTTTCAAACCTGAGGGATGACCAGGCCGCCGAAGGATGGGCGGGCTGGGGAGCTCAGGCGCCCCCACAATGCCCCCCAAAGCCCAGTGACGGAGGGGTGCGCTGGGGGCCATGCACCCCAATAACTTCCCGTTGTTACATGGGAGGCGGAGAACCACCCTGCTCCGGGCAAGGGGCTGGGCTGAGCCAGCGAGGACCCCTCCAAAGAGATCCCGGGGCAGTTTCCCAGGGGAGACCCGGAGGGGTAGTTTGGGGGTGCAGAGCAGGGGTAAAGGGGGGCCTCCTTACCCGCACAGGACCTCGTCTTCCAGATCTTCATCAGCAGGATGATAATAGCCAGGAGGTGGGAAATGTCCCCCAGGAATCGGAAGATGTTCATGGCGGCTCGGGGAGGGGGCGCCGAGGGGGCTTTGGGGGGGCTGGCTGGCGAGATGGGGGAGGGGCGCCCCTTGCTGTCTGGGAAGGGCCCGGCTGGAGTGTGTGTGGGGCTGAGGAAACAAGGCCCGAGCAGGACGAGGAAGGAGGAGCAAAGAAAATCCCCTCCCCCCCGCGGGGCTGGGCTGAGAGCGGGGAGAGAGATGACAACGTGTCCTGCCCCTCCCGGAGCCGGGGAGAGAACCCAGGAGTCCTGGCTCTCCCCCCGAGCGAGAACCCAGGAGTCCTGCCTCCCCCACCCCCCTGTTCTAATCACTGTACCCCCACACACACCCCTCCCGGAGCTAGGGAGAGAACCCAGGAGTCCTGCCTCCCCCACCCCCCTGTTCTAATCACTGTACCCCCACACACACCCCTCCCGGAGCTAGGGAGAGAACCCAGGAGCCCTGGCTCCCCTACACCCCTGTTCTTCTAACCACTAGACCCCACCCCCCTCCTGGAGCTGGGAGGAGAACCCAGGAGTCCCGGCTCCCAGGCCCCACAGCCCTGCTTCAGGAAACCAAGCTGAATGACCTGAATGCCACCCCACAGCTCCCCAAATTTGCTGTCATCCAACTTGCCCCTCTCTTTGCAACAATCCTCCCCCTGCCGGCCCCATAGAGGATATCCAGAGTAAATGGGTCTTTGGGAGGTCGTCCCCCTCCTCTGCTCTCAGCTCAGGGACACCCCTCATGCCTGCCCCCCAAATCTCAACCCAACCAAATACACAGTGATGTCACCTTGACAAGCTCCGCTGGCCCCGATGCCCCAGGGGGGCGCTGGGCTGCAGGGAGCGGGGCGGGGGCTCAGCAGGGGGCGCTGTCCCCCATTGTCTATGCTGGCCTCAATGCCCCACGGCAACGCTAGGAGGCGCTGTGCTTTTGGAATGGCCACATTTCTGTTAAAATGAGCATATCGGAGTCAGGACTCCCGGGTTCTATCCCAGCTCAGGGAGGGGAGAGGAGTCCAGTGGTTACACGGTGGGGGGCTGGGAGCCAGGACTCCTGGGTTCTCTCCCTGGCTCTGGGAGGAGAGTGAGGGCTGGTGGTTAGAGCAAAGAGGGCTGTGAATTAGCTCTGTGGTTCTCCCATCCATATGAGGGGGGGGTTATAACGTCTCCCTCTCTCCCCCAGGTTGCCCCAAGGGAATGGGCTCATGCTGTATGGGCATCTAGCCCCCACCCCCAAACAACCCCCCAGGTACAGCCCAGCTGGGCTTTGTCCATCCCCTGGAGCTGGAGGGTTGAGCCCAGAGATCAGAGCCTGGGGGGAAGGTGTTTCTGCCAGGCTGAGGTGGAGCATCTGTCAGGGGGCATAGCTAACGGGGGGTGGGGTGATTTGGGGGTCCCCCAGGCTCCAGCTTCGTTGGATGCCCAGCACACAGGCTTGTGCCACCCACAGCTCTCCATGCTGTGCCTTGCAGGAGAGCCGGGTCGGCAGTGCCCAGCCATGGGCAGAAGCCGGGTGGAGGAGTGCGAGCTGCCAGGTCACCATCCCCTGCTTGCAGCTGATGCAGGGAGCAGCTGGGAGGGATGTGCCTGCCAGGGCTGGATAGAGATGGTGGAGAAATTATGCTAAACCCCTGCTCTACCCACTAGACCACACTCCCCTTCCAGCTCCCCTGCTCTTACTCTCCACATGCCTTTTCCAGGGACCCCTTGCCCAGCGCTGAGACGTGGGCCCTCTGGAATGGGGCATCGGGTCTGTTTGTACAGGGACTGCTTACCCAGGGCTAAGATGCGAGCCCTCTGAAGTGGGGTGCAGGGGCTGGTTATATGCAGAGGCTGGTTATACAGGCAGGGCTGCCCAGAGGATTCAGGGGGCCTGGGGCAAAGCAATTTTGGGGGCCCCTTCCATAAAAAAAAGTTGCAATACTATAGAATACTATATTCTCGTGGGGGCCCCTGTGGGGCCCGGGGCCTGGGGCAAATTGCCCCACTTGCCCCCACCTCTGGGTGGCCCTGTATAAAGGGACCCCTTACCCAGGGCTGAGATGCGGCCCCTCTGGGGTGGGGCACTGGGGCTGTGTAACAGCCACACAGAACGTTTAGGGCAGGAAGAGAAAGAGAATCCTGCATCAGATGCAGGCTCCAGTGGGGGATATAGGGAGGGCTATGCGGAGTCCCTCAGATTGTGGCATGGCCCGGACACCAGGGTCCGCTAAGGGAAAAAGGCCCTGTGGCCCATCCATGATTCTCAGTTAATGTAGTCTAGCCCCTTTTGGCCAGCAGGGGGCAGCGCCAGCTCAGGAACCGGCCTAGCCAACCTTGGTGTGCTACCCAGCCAGCCGGCCCTGGGCAAACTCCAGCCACTGGTGTGTGCAGACACAGAGGGGTCGCTTCTGCCCCACTACATGGGGACAGAACCCCGGCATCCTGCCTCCCAACCCCCGCATGTGCTGGGGCAGACAGAGCCAGGCAGCAGAATATAGACAGGCCATGGGCCAGGTTTTCCCAGCTCTAGCCACTAGGCCCCACTCCCCTCCCAGGGATAGAACCCAGGCATCCTGGCTCCCAACCCCACACTCTAACCACTAGGCCCCACTCCCCTCCCAGAGCCAGAGATAGAACCCAGGCGTCCTGGCTCCCAGCCCCCCCCCCACTCTAACCACTAGGCCCCACTCCCCTCCCAGAGCCAGAGATAGAACCCAGATGCCCTGGCTCCCAGCCTCCCCCCCCACTCTAACCACTAGGCCCCACTCCCCTCCCAGAGCCAGAGATAGAACCCAGATGCCCTGGCTCCCAGCCTCCCCCCCCACTCTAACCACTAGGCCCCACTCCCCTCCCAGAGCCAGAGATAGAACCCAGATGCCCTGGCTCCCAGCCTCCCCCCCCACTCTAACCACTAGGCCCCACTCCCCTCCCAGAGCCAGAGATAGAACCCAGATGCCCTGGCTCCCAGCCCCCCTCCCCCAACCACTAGGCCCCACTCCCCTCCCAGAGCAAGGGATAGAACCCAGGCGTCCTGGCTCCCAGCCCCCCCCACTCTAACCACTAGGCCCCACTCCCCTCCCAGAGCCAGGGATCGAACCCAAGCATCCTGGCTCTCAGCACTTTCCTCATAAGCTCATCTGTCCCCATGGGCTGCCCGGCAGCTGGGGGCCCTGGAGGCAGTGCCCTGGGCTGGGGGTGGGGGGAGTGACAGAGGAGAGGGGTGCAGCTGTTTATTGCCTCTGGCTAGAAAAGTGGGGAGGCAGCTGGTGCTGTGGGGGAGCCGGCGTGGGCGGGTGCTATTCCCCTCACGCTGCCAGGGTCGAGCAGCTGGCGCTCTGCAACAGTCACGCTCCCCTGTTTGCTAACTACGCTGGTTAATTGCTTTCCGATCCACATGAGGGGAATGGTAAGCAGGACAGCCAGCCTGCTGGGGGGTGGGGGGGAACCAGGACTCCTGGGTTCTCTCCCTGGCTCTGGGGGGGGAGTGGGGACTAGTGGTTAGAGCAGTGGGGGCTGGGAGCCAGGATTCCTGGGGGCTTGTGAGAGGAAATTCATTGAGGTTTCTAAAAGGCCTCGGGTAGGCACTTAGAAAAGGCTAAAGATAGATTAATAACTGCAGTTATAGCTTTTATAAAATGCAGCTGCCTCTGGGGTGGGATGCAGGGGCTACTTATACAGGGACCCCTCGCCCAGCTCTGGAACGTGGCCACGTCTGGGATGTGGCGCGGGGGCTGGGTATACGGGGCTCCTCGCCTGGCACTGAGATGCGGCCCCTCTGGGGTTGAGTGCAGGGACTGGTTATATGGGGACCCTTCACGCTGTACTGAGATGCGGCCCTTCTGGGGTGGGGCATTGGACATGGAGGCTGTGTAACAGCTCACGGGAACATCTGGGGCAGGAGATGAAGTTTCCCGTTGAAATGTCAGGAGAATTATGGGCACCACTTTTGGAGTGGAAAAAGCCAAGGGACGGGGCGCTTGGCACCGCCAGTAATAATACAGGGCCCCCAGGCCTGGGCAAGCAGCAGGTCGAGAGTGAGGGGCACCGGCGGAGCTGCATGAGGGATGAGTTCCCCTCCCGCACTGTTCCTGGTGCCTAATGAAGGGGGTTTAGGGAGATGATTAAGGGGGCCATGGAACGGCAGGAATTTCAGGGCCCAACTGCAGGGCACCAGCGGCTCAGCACCACCTCCCCGCTTGAGGGAGGGTCAGATCAGCCCCCCCTCCCTGGAGCATCCCAGCTGCCCTAGGCCCTTTCCCGCTCAATCTCCTTCACCCCAGCCCTCCCAGAGCCAGGGAGAGAACCCAGGAGTCCTGGCTCCCAGCCCCCCTGCTCTAACCACTAGACCCCACTCCCCTGCCAGAGCAGGGCTGGGACTGATCGGCTGTCTCCTCACACCCAGCTGGCGTTCTGCCGTTACATTTTCTATCGGCCGTGTCTATTTTTTCCTCCTTTCTTCCTCCTTCCCTTGTTCTCTGCAGAGAGCCCGAGCGTCACGAATGGGGGACGGGGCCTTTGTTCCTGTAAGCCACCTTGCTCCCCGCTGCTCCTAACCAGCCCCAGTCGCACTCCGCCACGGCTTCCATCGTCGTGCCTGCTCCAGCGGGGCGTGGGGACCGGCCGGACAGCACCGAGAGAGAAGACAGCTGGACTGAGGTGCTAGGGGGGTACTGGGCAGGGGGTCAGCAGGGGGCGCTCTCCTCTGCCAGTCATTGCAGACACCGGTGCTCCAGGGCCCGGCTGTGCTGCAGGGAGCAGGGCGGGTGTTCTTCTCCCCTGGAGGTGCTGCCCCAGGGCTAGGTATCTCCCCAGCTTGTCCCACATGGGTGAATCTTTCTGTAAACACCTACCCCATAGGGGCCCCTACGTTCTGCCCCCCAGCTTTGGGGTGAAACCTGGTGCAAATTACCCCTCTACAGGCCTGTGAGCTTCTGAGCCCCCCCAGAACCACCCAGCCCCCCATAGCACAGCCCCCTTTTGGTTCAGGGCTCTCTTCCAGCCAGGGGAGTGCCCCCCTTTTCAGCACAACAGCCTCTAGGTTCAGCCCTGACTGCAAGGGGAAGATATCCCAGCCACACACACCCCTTAGAGGTCACCCCTTTAACCAACCACTTCCCATCTGGTCTCTCCTCCACCCTCCTAACTTCCTGGGCCCTGCTTAGCTTGTAGAGACCAGCTGGTATCACAACTCGGGGTGCTATAGGGGCAAATTGGCGGCTGGCTTCTCTGGACATGGGGGAGGGAGGGGAGTGTGGAACTTTGTGTATGTCTCACACACACCCCTCGGAGACATACATCCTTGCACACACATACGCACACCCTCCTCTGCTACACACACACCCCTCTGCTACATACACCCCTTGGACACACATACACACAAAAACATACCCCTCTACTACATACACACATGCACACACACCCCTCTGTCACACAACCTCACACAGCCCTCTGCTACATACACCCCTTGGACACACACACACACACACCTCTGACACACACACCCTTTGGAGACACACACACACCCCTACCTCTACTACATACACACATGCACACACACCCCTCTGTCACACAACCTCACACAGCCCTCTGCTACATACACCCCTTGGGGACACACCCACCCACCCACACACAGCCCTCTGCTACATACACCCCTTGGGGACACACACACACACCCCTCTGCTACATACACCCCTTGGGGACAGACACACACACATACACACCCCTCTGCTACATACACCCTTTGGACACCCCCTGCCCCTCACCTGCTTACCTTCTCTCATTGCCTTGCTCTGATGGGGGGACGGGACCCCAGACAGCAGGGCTGGGTGGGTTGAGATTTGGGAGATGTGTGGGGGGGAAAGGGATATCTATCTCTTCCCCCAGCCTCCCCCCTTTCTGCTCCAAGCTCTCCCCTCCCACTGCGCTCCATCCCTCTCCCTTCACAGCCCCCCTTTCACTACAGGGGTGATTCCTGCCCCCCCCACACCCCTTCCTCCGGCGGTGGCTGGCTTGGGGGGCCCCCTCCGCTTCAGGCAGCCACGGCCCGCAGCGCCGGGCTCCAACCTGCGCTCGCCTGGCTGGGCGGCGATGGGCTGTGAATGTTAATGACCCTGGCGCTGTGTGTGTGAGTGTGAGTGTGTGTCCCAGGCGGTGTGTGTGTGTACGCGCCAACCGGGGCGGGTGTAGCTCTGCGTTAGAGGAGTCAAACCACCCGCTCCCCCCCGTCCCCACTGCGCGCTCCCCGGGCGCACGGAGAAAGGTGACCCAAGGGGAAGGGGAAAAAACCAGCCAAGCGGTGTCCGGGCGAGCAGGGAGGAGACACGGGCCGGCGGATCGGCCATTCTGGAAGGAGGAGAGGAGAGGGGCCCTCCCCGGCCCCCCTGCCGGAGAAACTGGGGCGGCGGGGGAGGAGGATCGGGGCTCCGGGTGCCCGGAGCCGAAGCAGACGCGTTTGGCATCGCGCTAACTTCGGATGCAACATGTGTAGCGGCTGCCGGGCGGCGGAGCTGGGGCTGCTGCAACCTTGAGGAGGGACAGACGGGGGGCGGCGGGGGGGCGATGTCGCCTCCTGGGAGCTTTCCCCGCGGGGGGGTTTAGCCTGGGTTTTCTCCAGGCAGGACAAAGTGGGGAGGGGGGGAGGGGGAGGGAATCCGCCACTGCCCGGGTTGCGGAGCGGGTGTCGCTCCGGATTTTGCACGGCTCCGGCTCTGCTGCAGAGGTTTCTGAGCTCCCAGCCCTGCTGTGCAACGGAGGTGTCATGAAAAGGTAAGAGGCTTCCCCCTTCCTCCTAGGCTAGGGCTGGGACACACTCACACCCCCAGACAGACTCCCTCACACACACACACACACAACCTGACAAACACACACACCCTGACACACACACCCCGACGCCCTGACACACACACTGACCCTGACACACACACACACTGACCCTGACACACACACAGACACACAAACACCCTGACACAGACACACAAACACCCTGACACAGACACACAAACACCCTGACACACACACAGAGACACTCTGACACACACACAGGCACCCTGACACACACAAACATCCTGACACACACACACAGACACTCTGACACACAGACAGGCACCCTGACACACAGAGACACATAAATAGACCCCCTGACACAGACACAGACACAAACACTCTGACACACAGACACATATCAAAACACAGAGACATCCTGACAGACAACCTGACACAGACACCCTGACACACACTCAGACACACAAATAGACACCCAGACCCAAACAGACAGACACACACTCAGACACCCTCACACACACACACACAGAGGTTATTATGCAGGTGCAGTAGGCACAGACGGATTGTGCATTTCTGGGCTGTGTGAGTGGCTTGTGGCTGTGCAGAGGCCATTTGGCTGTCAAGCAGCAGAGAGAATTTCTCTTTCATTATCTATTTATCCATCACCAGACACAGCCCCTATCTATCTATCTATCTATCTATCTATCTATCTATCTATCTATCCCCATCCACCTCCTCTATCTATCTATCTATCTATCCCCATCCACCTCATCTATCTATCTATCTATCTATCTATCTATCTATCTATCTATCTATCTATCTATCTATCTATCTATCTCCATCCACCCCCTCTATCTATCTATCTATCTATCTATCTATCTATCTATCTATCTATCTATCCTCCCCTGCCCAAGCTGCAGATTTTCTAGCTGTTTCCCCCCAGCAATGTGACTGTCTTGTCCCCATTCTCTGGGGCTGATCCCTATTTCCGCCAGGGGCATTTGGCTCCCCCGGCGGAGCAGGAATCGGGGCATCCCGGTCGCCTTTCCCAAAATGCCTCTCTGAAGGACAGACAGCCCCCTGCGCCGTTACCCCCTACCCCTGAGGCCGACGCTTTGGGGAGCTGAAGATCACGGCATTCCCCCGGTCCCTGCCACCTGTTCCTCGTGAGACGGGCACTATTTTCGTTCTCGGCATTTCACCCGCCTTCTTCCATACATGACTGGTCCATATACCCCCAGTGGTGCTTGTATCCTGTCCAGATCAGAGCTGGGAGGCAGCCCAGCAGGAAGCATAGCCAGCCCAAGCAGTGCATGGGTGAGGCAGACAAACAGGGCTTCCTTCGGGTCCGGACGCTGGTCCGTATACACGCTCTAGTCCGTAGAGGCAGTTGTCATGCAGGTAAGCTGCCTCTTGTCTATAGGAGAAGGTGGAACCTGTCCTTAGGTGATCCTGTGAGGATCTCTGAGATAGGTTGGATGAAACTGGTCCATATAACTGGTCTCTACAGTGGGAGGTTGAATGGTCCCATATAAGCAGTCTCTATATTAGAAGGTACTCCAGCAAGATTGATTTGTCCATATAAGTGGTCTCTATACTATAGGGGAGTGCAGTGAGGGTGAAATGGTCTCTATGAGTAGTCCATATAACTAGTCTCTATGCAAGTGAGGGGTTTTGTGAGGGTGGAGTGGTCCATATAACTGGTCTCTATACATGGGGGAACTGTGAAGGTCTGTATGAACAGTCCATATAACCAGTATCTGTGAGTGATGGGGTCTGTGCAGGTGGAGCAGTCCATATGAGTGGTCCATATAACCAGCCTCTATGCAAGGAAGTGGTTTCATGAGGGTGGAGTGGCCTATATAACTGATCTCTATACAAGGGGAGGCTCTGTGTGGGTGAAGAAGCAGTCCATATAAGTGGTCCATATAACCCAGTCTCTATGCTAGAGGGATTTGTGTTGGATGTCTGGCATTGGATAGCCAGTGTGTATGGAGAAGCAGTCTCTGTGTAAGGGCTTGGATGGAGCGGTCTGTATGAGCAGTCTATATAACCAGTCTCTATGTAGGGGTGGACTTTGTGTGGGTGGAATGGTCCATATAACCAGTCTCTATACAAAGGGTGTGGGGGTGGAGCAGTGTGTATGAACAATCCATATAACTAGTGTCTATGTGTGATCGGGGTTTATGGGGATGGATCAGTCCATGTGCGTGGTCCATTGAACCAGTCGCTATGCTAGAGGGGTATGTGTTGGGCATTTGGCATAGGGACGGGTAGGTTGTCTGTACAGATAGGCAATCTCTATGCAAGGACTTGGATAGAGCAGTGTGTATGAACAGTCTATATAATCAGTCTCTATGCAAGAGGGGGTTCTGTGGGTGTGAAGAAGTCCATTGGAGTGGTCCATATAACCAGTCTCTATGAGACGGGGGCTCTGTGGGGTGGAGTTGTCCATCGGAGTGGTCCATTGAACCAGTCGCTATGCTAGAGAGGTTTGTGTTGGGTGCCTGGCATCGGTTCGGGTAGCCAGTCCATATAGACTGGCGGTCATTACACAAGAGCTTGGGGGCTCAGTGGGGGCAGGACAGTCCCTATCACTGGTCACTATAGGAGGGTGTACCTGGACGGGGTGTAAGAAGGATTTGAGTGGCAGCAGGACAAAATAGGAGTGATTTCTCAACTGGTCATTGTAATAATCACCGCCTGTCTGGAGGTGAAAGGAGAAATGTCTCAGTCCCTTCAGAGAGCTGGCACTCTCCCTGTTCTGCAGTGAGAGAAACTGAGGCACACAGAAGGGAAGGGTCTCACTTGAGGGAGCTGGGATTTGAACCCAGGAGTCCTGAAGCCCACCCCATCCCCCACTTCAACCACTCTACATCCCACTCTCCTCCCAGAATCTGCCCCCACATCCCTCTGCTCCCCTTCCCCTGGGGGCATCTTTCTTTCCGTCACACGGTCTGGAGCGGTTCACAGCCGTGCGGACGCACCTCAGGGCAGACAGGGCATGGGCCCCAAACTGGTTGTGAGTGTTGTAATCCGATTGTGCCAGCCACGTACCCAGTGTGAACACCTCAGGCCCTACCACAGCCTTAACACAGAGTCACTGACAGTGCCGCTGGGCGCGCCGGTCTGTCTTGCCATCCAGGCGAGCCCGCCCTTGTGATAGATGGTCCCTTACACCAAAACTCGCAGCAATATTCAGGTTGCTCCCAGTCCCCAAGGCCTGGTCACTTACCCCAGGTCAATTGCACCTGAGATCTCACAGCAATGACAACGCCTGTAGCCAATCCTGGAATAAACTAACTAAAGATTGATTCATTAGGGGAAAGAAATAGAGCAAGTGACAAGGTTAAAGCAGGTAAACACACACACACTAAACTAACTAAAGATTGATTCACTGGGGGAAAGAAATAGAGCAACTGACAAGGTTAAAGCAGGTGAACACACACACACACACACACACACTCACACTCACACACAAATGAGATACAGTTTTAGGTAGAGGTGCCAGAACAGGGGGCCTGGCCTCATCACTTTTTATCAGGATGAGTGACGGAGGTGAGGGGGCAGAGAGGAGCGAGCAGGGGGCGGGGTCTTGAGGGGAAGAGGTGGCAGCGGGGCCTTGGGTGAAGAGGCGGTGTGGGGGCGTGGCCTCAAGGAGAAGGGGTGGGGCCTTAGGGGAACAGGCAGGACCGGGGGCGGGGCCACAGTTCAGGTGCCGATGGCCCACCCTCGTTTAGGAAGGTTCCCCCGCTCCTGGTCTTCGGGTCCAGGACAGTAGCTGCTCTGATGTGCAAGCTCTGTATGACCTTGAGGACTAACCCAAGCCAATTACCTTGGGGATCCCTTGCTTATGCTTAGAAATACGCCACCGTTTTCTTCTGCTCAGGGATTTTTATTCCCTTCCCCCGGAGTTCAGAGCTGTGATGGGACGTCCCCTCTTTGTGGGCATCGGGGGAGCCCTCACCAAAGTCTTTTGTCCCCTGATGTTCCATAATGGTTTGTCTGGCATCTGCCGGCCTTCTTGTGCTGGGCAGGGGCCGATGCCTCGTGGGGTGGACTGGGATTTCTCTCCTGACTCGGGGAGGGGGGGTCCCAGTTTCAGAGCAAACAGGTTTAGCGTTACAGAGCAAATATTTTAAATATTACCTGGGAAGGTGGGACACAGGTGTGATAAGTGAGATTAAGGCAGGCAGCAATTTACAAGCATTTAGTATTAAATCTGATGCCTGTTTTACCGCTGGTAACACACCAGTGAACCAGGCTGGTTTCCAGCGACACATTTGTCAGTGTTCAGTGAGGTGAGCTGGCACCTCCTCTGTCAGTGTCACACTTCCTTTCTTCGCGCCAACTGGCAGCACCCCATGCCCCCATCCCAGCAAATCCCCAGTCCCAACCTCCTTTCTGGGGCACCTGGACTCCTGGGTCCTATGACCTCCCCCTGCTCAAAGTTACCCCCCTTCTTCTCAGACACCCACCCGGACTCCTGGGTTCTATCCTCAGAGATCATCCCTGGCCTGGGTCACCTGGATTTCTGGGTCCCCATCAACACCAAGGTCTCCTCAGCTTCCCCTTCTGAAATGCCAGAACTCCTGGGTCCTCCAACCCCTGCCCATCCCTACCCCAATGTTGGGGAGACACAGGGCTAGTGCGGGGGGAGACACTCCCCCTTCCAAGGAGCTCCCAGAAACAGGCATTCATGCACAGTCAAAGCACACACATCTTGGCACAAGCCAATCTCTGAGACAGGCACAGATGCACAGTAAGAGCCAACCCTTGTCTCCCAACCCCCAGCAAGGAAATTCCCAGAGACAGGCACAGTCACAGCTGAAGCCCACACATCCCTCAAAAAGAGATACCAGGGACTTGTGCACATACAGTCGGACTCTATATACCCCCCTCACAAGCGGAGTCCAGAAACAGACAGACAGACAGACACAGTCAGACGCAGAGCCCAGAGACAGGCAGTCTCACACAGTCAACAGGCAATCACACACATACAGTCAAACACAGAAGCCAGAGACAGATGGTAATGCACGCACAGTCAGATGCAGAGCCCAGAGACAGGCAGTCACACATGCACACACAGTCAACAAGCAGTCACACGAACACAGAGCCCAGAGACAGATGGTAATGCACACACAGTCAGACGCAAAGCCCAGAGACAGGCAGTCTCTCTCTCTCTCTCTCTCTCTCTCTCTCTAACACACACACACACACACACACACACTCAACAGGCAGCACTCACACATGCACAGTTGGATCTGAGCCCATTGATATTTGAACTATGGGCCCTGAATTGGGCTTTGCAGTTTCTGTCCCAGGGCAGGACATCGAACCCCACAGCCGGTTGTATTATGTCCAAGTTGGCCTGTCACCTGGAGAGAACAGAACAGCTGTTCCCTTCCTCATGGGGTGGCCTTCCCACAAGGGTCCTGCTGTCACATGGGAGTAGTGTGAATTTCACATGGCAAAGAGATTTTGGCATGTTCCAACCAGTTGACATCAGTTGGAGGAGCCACTTGTAGCTAGGGACAGAATCTGTGTGCAAATTACAATGCATCTGCGCACACGGCCAATACAGCATGCAGTCGACATCCCACCCAATATACTCTGCATGTCACAACTCCGCCTGTAGTGTTACACTCGTGTGCAGAGAGAGTGTCTTGAGAAATGTAACTACATATGCTCTGAAGGACACACACATGTTCAGACTGTACCTCCACACCCTCATAAATATGCTGTACTTACACACTGGCATGCTATAAGTGCACACCCTCTCTGACTGTAACCACTCTCTCTCTCTCTCTCTCTGTCACTCAAACAGTACCTATACACTATCATAAAGCACCTTCACACTGGAGCTACATACACTCATAAATACCCTCTCAGACTGTGCCTACATACTTTTGCACTGTAGCTACATCCCTTCATGCTGTCCTTACACACCTTTCCAGACTGTCCCTATAACCATCCCTAGTGTAGCTACACACAATACTCTACTGATACACAGCCTATAAGTGTATTTTCAGGCTGTACCTACACACTTTCATAGTGTAGGTAGGTACACAACTGTGCACTCTCAGGTGGAAGCCACATAGTTTCACACTGGACCAACACCTACATCCCTTCATACTGTATTTACACCCCAACCTAAACATATTTTCAGACTGTATCCATAAACCCACAGATTGTGCCTTTGCACCTGCAACAATGCATAGTCACGCTGTACCTACATTTTTTACACTGTGGTTATACATCCATATAAATACACTTGCAGGCTCCAGCAACGTATATACAGTACAGTTACGCATCTTCACGTTGTACCTACACAACATCATAAATCAACTTTCTCACTGTACTTATACATCTTCAGATTTTCAGGCTGTACCTACACATCCCTATAATACACAGTCACACTGTATCTACACCTGAGCAGACTAGAACAACACTTCCCCCCGTACCCTTTCATGCTGTACCTACAGCAACTTCAGGCCACAAGCGTGAGGCAGTCACACTGATCCTATAGCTCATACATAGCACTGTTCACCATCAAACACCACCACTGCAGACACCTCAGCAACAGGCAGCCTACATCCATCTCTTCGCCTGTACCCTTGTCAATCGCTCCACCTGTCTTTTTGTCCATCCCTCCACCTGTCTCTCTGTCTGTCCCCTTGTCCATCCCTCCACCTGTCTCTGTCCATCCTTCCTCCTGTCTCTCTCTCCATGCTTCTATCTGTCCCCTTGTCCATCCCTCTGTCTGTCTCTGTCCATGCCTCTGCCTGTCCCCTTGTCTGTCCCTCTGTCTGCACCTCTGCCTGTCCTCTTGTCCATCCCTCTGCCTGTCTCTGGTCCATCCTTCCTCCTGTCTCTCTCTTAGTGCCGCCACCTGTCCCCTTCTCTGTCTCTCTGTCTGCACCTCCGCCTGTCTCTCAGTCCATCCTGCCACGTGTCTTTCCCATGTCGCCAAGGCCTCTGTCTGCCTGTTTTCCTCTCCCCCCGCCCCCCCCCCCCCCGCAGCTCTCTGGCACGATCCCCCACCCCACCCCCTGCTCTAGTTCCCAGAATAACCCTCTAATAGGTATTTATGAGAATGTTTCCCCTGCCCTGGTTGAAGCAGAGAGCCCGGCTATTAGCCGTTCTGCTATGGCCGAGCTGAACCAGCTGCAGCGAGCGAGACCAGCCCCTTGATTAGGATCCAGAAAAGGGGGAGTAGAGGGGGGGAGGGAGAGAGAGAGCCACCAGAAAAAGTCTCTTTGCTCCCTCACTGCACAAAAGACACAGCCTCTGTCCAGGGCACTCCCTTGCTTGGCACTGAGACAAGGCCCCTCTGGAGTGGGCGCGGCGGTTGGGTATCCGGGGACCCTGGGCCCGGCTCTGGGGTGAGCGCGGGGGCTGGGTATCCGGGGACCCTGGGCCCGGCTCTGGGGTGGGCGCGGGGGCTGGGTATCCGGGGACCCCTCGCCTGGCACTGGGACACGGCCCCTCTGGGGTGGGGCGCGGGGGCTGGGGATCTGGGGATCCCGGGCATGGCTCTGGGACATGGCCCTTCTGGGGAGGGATGCAGGGGCTGGGTATCTGGGGACCCCTCGGCGGGCACTGGGACGCAGCCCCTCTGGGGAGGGTGTGGGAGCTGGGTATCCGGGGACCCCTCGCCCAGCACTGGGACACACGGCCCCTCTGGGGAGGGCGCGGGGGCTGTGGGTGGGTGGCCGCGTGTCCCATCACCCCAGGGCCATGTAGGTTTCCATGTTTCCCTCCAGCTGAGACACGAAGCGAGCCGGGGAAGAATGAAAGCGAGCGAGGCCGGCGCGGCGCCGCGGCCCCAGGGGGGAGAGGAAATCAATACCCTGCCAGCAGGCGCAGGAGAGGGGCGGAGGGCGAGGGGGGATGCGCGGGGTGGAGAGCGGGGGGAGGGGGTGAGAGAGCACAGACGGCAGATGAATGAGGGCTCCTGGAGCGGGACTGGCTGGCTGGCTCGATTGGCAGGACTCCTGGGTTCTCTCCACGGCTCGGGGAGGGGAGTGGGGCCTAGTGGTTGGGGGGGCGGGAGGGCTGGGAGCCAGGACTCCTGGGTTCTCTCCACGGCTCGGGGAGGGGAGCGTGCTCGCGTATCTGTATCTTAGGGTGTCTGTGTCTGTGTGTTTTTCTCCATCTAAGCCCTTTGGGCTGTTTGTATCTGGCGGGGTTCAGGTATAGGTTTCTCGAGGGAGGGGGGTGCGTTGGTATCTATCGTCCAGCATTTTGAGGAGATGCATGTGTACATGTATGTGAGCCATGTGTCTTATTGGGGGGTGCAGGGAAGGGAGGGGGCAGGATACCGGGGTAGATGGGGCCATGGCTGTGATCGGGGATGGCAGGAACAGGGTAGGATACCAGGGTTATACATGGGCCCATGTCTCCGATCAGGAATGGCAGGGAGGGGGCAGGATACCGGGGTAGATGGGCCCCTGTCTCCGATCAGGGATGGCAGGGACGGGGCGGGACGCCCGGGTAGGTAGATGGACCCGCGTCTCCGATCAGGGATGGCAGGGACGGGGCGGGACACCAGGGTAGATGGGCCCGCATCTCCGATCAGGGATGGCAGGGACGGGGCGGAACACCGGGGTAGATGGGCCCGCGTCTCCGATCAGGGATGGCAGGGACGGGGCGGGACGCCCGGGTAGATGGACCCGCGTCTCCGATCAGGGATGGCAGGGACGGGGCGGAACGCCGGGGTAGATGGGCCCGCGTCTCCGATCAGGGATGGCAGGGACGGGGCGGGACGCCCGGGTAGATGGGCCCGCGTCTCCGATCACGGATGGCAGGGACGGGGCGGGATGCCGGGGTAGATGGGCCCGCGTCGCCGATCAGGGATGGCAGGGACGGGGCGGGATGCCGGGGTAGATGGGCCCGCGTCTCCGATCAGGGATGGCAGGGACGGGGCGGGATGCCGGGGTAGATGGGCCCGCGTCTCCGATCAGGGATGGCAGGGACGGGGCGGGATGCCGGGATAGATGGGCCCGCGTCTCCGATCAGGGATGGCAGGGACAGGGGGGGATGCCAGGGTAGATGGGCCCGCGTCTCCGATCAGGGATGGCAGGGACGGGGCGGGATGCCGGGGTAGATGGGCCCGCGTCTCCGATCAGGGATGGCAGGGACGGGGCGGGATGCCGGGGTAGATGGGCCCGCATCTCCGATCAGGGATGGCAGGGACGGGGCGGGATGCCGGGGTAGATGGGCCCGCGTCTCCGATCAGGGATGGCAGGGACAGGGGGGGATGCCGGGGTAGATGGGCCCACGTCTCCGATCAGGGATGGCAGGGACGGGGCGGGATGCCGGGGTAGATGGGCCCGCGTCTCCGATCAGGGATGGCAGGGACGGGGCGGGATGCCGGGGTAGATGGGCCCGCATCTCCGATCAGGGATGGCAGGGACGGGGCGGGATGCCCGGGTAGATGGGCCCGCGTCTCCGATCAGGGATGGCAGGGACGGGGCGGGATGCCGGGGTAGATGGGCCCGTGTCTCTGATCAGGGATGGCAGGGACGGGGCGGGATACCGGGGTAGATGGGCCCGTGTCTCCGATCAGGGATGGCAGGGACAGGGCGGGATACCGGGGTAGATGGGCCCGTGGCGCTGCACAGTGGTGTCGCTGGGGGGGTTAAGCCCGGGATCTATGGAATCTGTTATTCTTTATGAGCTGTAATTTCCGGAGCTGGCAATCAGTGAAAGTGTTTCTATTCCCGGGCGGATAATCAGGGCCGGCAGTTTACTCTGTTAATCAGCACCTTATGTTAGCGCCTTCCCGCCCCCCAGAGCCAGCTGTGGGACAGCAGGAACGTGCTGCTAACCAGACTGCACAGGAGGGGGTGGGGAATGGGAGATGGGGCCTCTCCCCTCCAGGGGGCGCTGGCTCCCATCCAGCCCCAGGGCAGGGACTGGCTGGCTCCGGGGGCGGGGGGAGAATGGGACATGGGGGCCTTTCCGAGGGATGGGGGACACTGTATGTGTGCTGGGGATGAACGTGAACTATTTAGGAGCCTATATAATGTTCCCTCAGTTCTGCTGCTGAGAAGAATGATCCCCGGACGCCTGGGTTCTGCCTTCCTCCTCCACCTGTCCTCACTCCCATAAGGAATCAGAGAGCCACAGAACTGGACTTTACACAGAGGGAGCAACTCGGACCATTAGACCCCTCCCCCCTCCCAGAGCCGGGGATAGAACCCAGGCGTCCTGGATCCCAACCCCCTTCCCAATCACTAGACCTCACTCCCCTCCCAGAGCCGGGGATAGAACCCAGGCGTCCTGGCTCCCCTGAGGTGGATGCTTCTTGGGGTGGGGGTGGGGTGTCAGGTTCCCAGCTTGAGCGAGGTGGGAGCCGTATGTGTATGTGGAGGGGGAGGGGTGGAATTGCGGCAGGGGGGCCTTTGGGAGATGGGGCTAAGCGGGGGAGGGGCTGTCTCTCTTTGCCCCTGCGCCCCCCCCCCCCCAACCGGCCAATGGGTGGGGCTGGGCTGGCCCTTGCCAGGCTGGGAGCCCATCCATCAATGCAGGCCCTGGCTCAGCCGGCAAGGCAGAGAGCAGCCTGCTCCCACCAGGCTCAGGGGTGAGCCGCAGGCCCATCTACCCCGGTGTCCCGGCCCCTCTGTGTCCCCTGGATTAGATCCAGGGGCCCATCCAGCCTGCAATCCACTGTGTGGTTGCACCCAGTCACTTAGCAGTAGCTAAAGTAGCGTCCCCTAATGGGGCCTTTCCCCTCTAGGGGGCGCCAGCTCCCATCCGGTCCCAGGGTGGGGGATGCTGCGTAGTCACATGAGCCTAATTCTCTCTCTCTTTCCTTCCTTGTCTCCCCTCCTCTATCTCAATCCTTCCCTCCCCACCCATCCCCCCTCTTTTATTCCCCCTCTTACTTCCCTTCTCCCTCTCCCCTTCCCTCTGATTCCCCCTCCCCCACCCATTACCCCCACCCATGGGGCTCCCCTCCTCTCTCTCATCCCCCTGCTCCCCTCCCCTATGTCCCCTCCTTCCTCTCCCATGGTGCCTCCTCCTTCGTGCCACCATGCCCCTCCCCTCTTCCATTGCCCCCTCCCCTGGAATCACCCTCCCCCTTCGATGCAGGGGAAGTGGTGAGGCCCTGCGAGATGAGCCTGTCCCCTGGCCCCCCCGCTGCTAGGATGCTCTTTGTGCTGGCTCTGGCCTGCGCCAGCCCCTTCCTGGATCTGCACCCGGACGGGCCGCGCTCGCTCAACGTGGCCATCATCTTCAGCGGCTCGTCCTACACGCCCGAGAGCGCCCGCTTCGCCCCCACCGCCTTCCGCAACTTCTCCATGGAGGTGAACCCTGTCTCGGTGCTGCTCAACGACACCAACCCCCGCAGCCTCATCGTGCGCCTGTGCGACGTTCTCTCCTCCCTGCGCATCCACGGCGTGGTCTTCGAGGACGACACACGCACTGAGGCCGTAGCCCAGATCCTGGACTTCATCTCAGCCCAGACCTCAGTGCCCATCATTGGCATCAACGGGGGCTCGGCCATTGTCCTCACACCCAAGGTGAGGGGGTTGCTGGGCTCCAAGCCTGCTCCTATTTGCCACACACTTATCCCTGTAATCCCCACCAAAATGCCCAACTCAATCCAACCATGCTCAACTCACCCCACAAAACCACACTCAACCCAACTGGAATCCCGCTCAACTCAACCCAACCCTAACCCAACCTGAACACACTCAACCCCTACCCAATCCATCCCAAACCAACCACACTCAACCCAACCCCAACGCAACCAATCCCAGCCTGACCACACTCAACTCAACCCCATCCCACTCAACTGAATCCAACCCCAACCCAGACTGACCACACTCAATAGCAACCCAACCCATCCAAACCCGACCACACTCAACCCAACCCCAATGCAACCAATCCCAACCAGACCACACTCAACCCAACCCCATCCCACTCAACTGAACCCAACCCCAACCCAGCCTGACCACACTCAACCCCAACCCAACCACACGCAACCCAACCCCAACCCAACCACACTCAATTCAACCTGACCACACTCAAACCCAACCCAACCCAACCCATCCCAAACCAACCCCACTCAACTCAACCCCAAGGACAATCAACTAAACCCAACCACACTCAACCCCCGCCCATCCCATCCCAACCTGACCACACTCAACTCAACCCAACCACACTCAACCCCAACCCAACCCATCCCAACAACACTCAATCCAACGCCAACCCAACCACACTCAATTCAATCCAACCACACTCAACCCAACCAAACCCCAACCCAACTCAACCACATTCAACCCATTCCAACCCCAAGCCAACCAGACCACACTGACCTCCAACCCGACACAACCACATTCAACCCATCCCAATCTCACCTCAAACCAACCTCAATCCAACTCAGTTCATTCACAGTCAACCCAACTGCAACTCAGCTTGACTCATCATCTTGACCCAAACTTTAATGCCCAACATTGGATTCAACAGGGGTTCAGCCATCATGCTCACATCCAAGGGGAGGGGGTTGCCAGGCCCCACACCAATACCTATATGCCCCCACACTCATCCCTACACACCTCACCCATATCTCCCGATTCCAACCTAACCCTAACTCAACCCAGTGCATGCAACAAAACTCACCCTAACCCAACCCAACCCAACATACCCAACACAACATAACACAGCCCATCCCGACATAATGGAAAACAACATACACATCCATTCCTGACGCAACCCAACCCAACCCGCCCAGCCCAATGCAACCCAAACCAATCAACATAACCCAACCCAACCCTATACACTCAGTCTAACCCAGTGCAGCCTATCATCTCAGCCCACACCTCCATGCCCCTGTGCCCACCATTGGCAGTGTAGATGTCAGGTTTGGATTGAGACACATCAGCGGACCTGTGGAGGGGTAAGGGGAAGCCCAGGTGTGGAATTTTACAGAGGCTGTGGTTCAGGTTTGAGATGTATCAGCAGAGCTGCAGGAGGAGGGGCAGCCCAGGGCTAGGCTAGCAGGAGCCTGCGGGTCAGGACTGAGGGGCATTGGCAGAGCTGGGAGGGGGAATCCCACGGCTGGGATGATAGGAAGCTGCAGGTCAGGATTGAGGAGCAGCCCCTGACCTCCCCATTTTCTCCCTGCCCAGGAGAAAGGCTCCACCTTTCTGCAGCTGGGCTCATCGACGGAGCAGCAGCTGCAGGTGATGTTCGAGGTGCTGGAGGAGTACGACTGGACGGCCTTCGCTGTCATCACCACCCTCTTCCCCGGCTACGAGGACTTTGTGGATTATATCGAGGTGCTGACCGACAGCAGCTTCATTGGCTGGGAACACCGGGGCGTCCTGACCCTCAACCTGACCGATGACCCTGACGGCTCCCGGCTCAAGCGCCAGCTGCGGGAGATCCCTGCCCAGATCCGCCTGCTCTACTGCTCCCGCGAGGAGGCGGAGAGCATCTTCCAGGCAGCGCGGGACGCCGGCCTCACCGGACCTGGCTATATCTGGTTCATGGTGGGCACGAATCTGGGTGGCACTGACTACATGCCTGAGCACCTGCCCGTCGGCCTCTTCACAGTGCTGTCGGCCGGCTGGCGGGACGACCTGCACCACCGCGTCCAGAACGGGGTGGCCATCATTGCCAAGGGTGCCGAGGCACTCTCCAGGGACTACGGCTTCATTCCCGAGTTCAACAACGACTGCCGGGCACCCAACCTCAGCCAGATCCATGAGAACCTCCACCGGTGAGTTGAGGGAGGCGGGGGACAGAGTGGGGGATGGAAAGCTGTGAGAATGTGGTGCCCATCAACGCAATTCCAACTCAACTCAACCCCAGCCACAACCCAACAGAACCAACTCAGAGGGATGGGTGGGCAGATCTACGGGAATCTGGTGCCCATCAGTGTAATCCCAACCCAACCCCATCCCGTGCAACCCACCTCAACACCAATCCACCTCAGTCAACCCCAACTCAATATAACTAACCAAACAGCAAATCCACAACAACCTGTACTGATGAGTGTGATGGGGGCAGATATGCCCATCAGCAGAATTCAACCCAACGCCAATCCAATTCGCCCCAACCCAGTCCAACCACACTCAACCCAAACCAAAATAACCAACCCAACGGGGGAGGGGACAGATCTATGACAACCTGCAATGCCCTGGAGACTGGAGTAGAAGAGGAAATGGAACATGGGGCCTTTCCCTTCTAGGGGGCACTGGCTCCAGGGTAGGAGTCTACCTGGCTTAGTGGGGCAACAAGACAGAGGGGCACCAGCAGAGCTGGGGGGTGCTGGGTCCCCCCCTAACTCTCTCCCCACCGCCAGGTATTTCATGAACATCACATGGGGGCAGAAGGATTTCTCCTTCAATGAGGACGGCTACCTCATCAACCCATCGCTGGTTGTCATCTCCCTCAACAAGGAGCGCACTTGGGAGGTGGTGAGTACCTGACCCTGCCCACCTGTCTGTCCCGCCCTCTGCCAAAGGCTTACCCTGCCCACTGCTGGAGCCCCACCCTATCCCTCTGCCCCACCCCTTACCAGAGCTCCACCCTATATCTATGCCATGCCCCCAGCTCTGTGCCCCTCCCCCTAACAATGTCTCCCAACCTCCATCTTTCTGCCCAGTGGTTTGGAGGTGGGTTTGGGGTCAAGCTTGGAGGGACAGGTCTGGGGCGGGGACTGAGTTTGATGGGCAGGTTTTGGGGGTGTCGGTGAGTTTGGAGGGAGACTGGGGGTGAGTCTCAGGGAGACTGGGAGTGAGTTTTAGGGGGAAGATTTTGGGTTGAGTTTGGGGGCAGGCCTGGGGGGTGTCGGTGAGTTTGGGGGGTGTTGGTGAGTTTGGAGGGGCAGGATCAGGGTGATTGGGGGAAGATTTTGGGGTGAGTTTGGGGGCAGGTTTGGGGGATGTCGGTGAGTTTGGAGGGGCAGTTTCAGGAGATTGGGGGTGAGTATTAGGGGGAAGATTTTGGGGTGAGTTGGGGGCAGGTTTGGGGGGTGTCTGAGTTTGGGGGCAGGCCTGGGGGGTGTCGGTGAGTTTGGGGGGTTTTGGTGAGTTTGGAGGGGCAGGTTCAGGGAGATTGGGGGAAGATTTTGGGGTGAGTTTGGGGCAGGTTTGGGGGGTGTTGGTGAGTTTGGAGCGGCAGTTTCAGGGAGAGTGGGATGATTTGGGGGAAGGTTTGGGAAGCATGGGGTGATTTGGAGGGCAGGGTTGAGGAATTTAGGGGGTGAGTTTAGAGGGGAAGGTTTGAGGGGCAAGGGTGACTCTGGGGTGTATCCGGTGGTGCTGGGTGAGTTTGGCGGGACCAGGGCTCAGGCCCTAGGCAGGGACCCCCAGTGAAGCCCCCCCACCCCATCCCCGTGTAGGTCGGGAGCTGGGAGCACCAGATCCTACGCATGAAGTACCCGGTCTGGTCGCGCTATGGCAAGTTCCTGCAGCCGGTGGACGACGACCAGCACCTGACGGTGGCCACGCTGGAGGAGCGGCCCTTCGTCATCGTCGAGAACATCGACCCGGCCACCGGCACATGCATCCGGGACTCGGTGCCCTGCCGCAACCAGCTGAACCGCACCGACAGGTACCCACGCTGCAAACTTCCCCACGGCAGTGCCCCCAGCCAGGCACGCTGCCCAGCGCTGCGAGCTTCCCCTCGGCAGTGCCCCTGGCGAGGAGCTCCACCCAGTGCTGCGAACTTCCCCGTGGCAGTACCCCCAGTGCTGCAAGCTTCCCTGTGGCAGTGCCACTGGCGCTGTGAGCTTCCCCGCGGCAGTGCCCCTGACAGGGAGCTCCACCCAGTGCTGCGAGCTTCCCCGTGGCAGTACCCCCGGTGCTGAGAGCTTCCCCATGGCAGTACCCCCGGGTGCTGCGAGCTTCCCTGTGGCAGTGCCACTGGCGAGGAGCTCCACCCAGTGCTGCGAACTTCCCCGTGGCAGTACCCCCAGTGCTGCAAGCTTCCCTGTGGCAGTGCCACTGGCGCTGTGAGCTTCCCCGCGGCAGTGCCCCTGACAGGGAGCTCCACCCAGTGCTGCGAGCTTCCCCGTGGCAGTACCCCCGGTGCTGAGAGCTTCCCCATGGCAGTACCCCCGGGTGCTGCGAGCTTCCCTGTGGCAGTGCCACTGGCGAGGAGCTCCACCCAGTGCTGCGAACTTCCCCGTGGCAGTACCTCCAGTGCTGCGAGCTTCCCTGTGGCAGTGCCCCTGACAGGGAGCTCCACCCAGTGCTGCGAGCTTCCCCGTGGCAGTACCCCCGGTGCTGAGAGCTTCCCTGTGGCAGTGCCACTGGCGCTGTGAGCTTCCCCGCGGCAGTGCCCGTGACAGGGAGCTCCACCCAGTGCTGAGAGCTTCCCTGTGGCAGTGCCCCTGGCGGGGAGCTCCGCCCAGTGCTGCGAGCTTCCTCGTGGCATTACCCCCAGCGCTGTGAGCTTCCCCACAGTTGTGCTCTCTGTCCATCTCCATTTCTGTTTTGCTCCCTCCCCCTCCAGTCACCCCACGGACCCACTGCTTTTTGAGAAGAAATGCTGCAAAGGATTCTGCATTGACATCCTCAAGCGCCTGGCTAAGACCGTGGGCTTCACCTACGACCTCTACCTGGTCACCAACGGCAAGCACGGCAAAAAGATCGACGGGGTCTGGAACGGCATGATCGGGGAGGTGAGACATCTCTGCCCCCCAGACTCCCTGAGCCGGGGAGAGAACCCAGGAGTCCTGGCTCCTAGCCCCCCTCCTTCTAACCACTAAGCTCCACTCCCCTCCCCGAGCCAGGGAGAGAACCCAGGAGTCCTGGCTCCCAGCCCACATAGGTTGGTGCCACTTTCCCCTTTCTTGGGGATCCTCAATTTCTCTGCCTCCCTCCAGAAATCCCTGGGCACCTTGGGGGTTTCTTTCAAAGACCCCCCAGATCTCACCTGGTTGCTTCCCCTCCCCCTCAAATCCTTTCCAGAAATACCCTGCTCGCTTTGGGGTGCCACCGTAGCCCCCCTGAACTGCACAGCTGGGTTACTGGGTAAGACGGCCTAGCATTGCATGGGAGAGGGAGAATGTCCCTTTGAAGGCTCCGCCCCCCTCACTGACTCCTCCCCCTCGGTCTTCCCCCAGGTGTTTTACCTGCGTGCAGACATGGCCATCGGCTCCCTGACTATCAATGAGGAACGCTCCGAGATCATCGACTTCTCCGTGCCCTTCGTCGAGACGGGCATCAGCGTCATGGTCTCACGGAGCAACGGGACCGTCTCGCCCTCCGCCTTCCTGGGTCAGCGCCTGCCGCCACCAGGGGGCGTTGTGGGAGCAGGGCAGAAACGCTGGCTGTGTGGGGAGCTCCCAGCTACTCTGGCCCCAGCCTCTGCCAGCAAGGGGGGCTGTGGGGAATAGAACCCAGGAATCCTGGCTCCCAACCCCCACCTTGCTCTAACCACTAGAACCCCTTCCCACCCAGATCTGGGAGAGCACCCAGGAGTCCTGGCTCCCCACCCCCTTTCTCTAATCACTAGGCCCCCCTCCCCTCCCAGAGCTGGGCATAGAACCCAGGTGTCCGAGCACTGACTGTTCCTTCCCCCTGCAGAGCCCTACAGCCCAGCTGTCTGGGTGATGATGTTCGTCATGTGTCTGACCGTGGTGGCCGTCACCGTCTTCATCTTCGAGTACTTCAGCCCCGTGGGTTATAACCGCAGCCTGGCCGACGGGAAACGTGAGTCCCACCCTCACACCCGCTGCTCCGCCTGGGGACAGCAGGGGGCTGCGGGTCGGGAGTGAGGGGCACCAGTAGGGCTGGGGGGCGGCGGGGGGGGGCACAGAGGTGCTGTGTGGGCTGACCCTTCCCATGATGCTTTGCAGGCACGGGGGGCTCCAAGTTCACCATTGGCAAGTCCATCTGGCTGCTCTGGGCTCTGGTCTTCAACAACTCGGTGCCGGTGGAGAACCCCAAGGGCACCACCAGCAAGATCATGGTGCTGATCTGGGCCTTCTTCGCCGTCATCTTCCTCGCCAGCTACACGGCCAACCTGGCCGCCTTCATGATCCAGGAGGAGTACGTGGACACGGTGTCGGGGCTGAGCGACCGCAAGGTGAGGCTCCCCCTTCTGCTGCCTGCCCAATCCCCGTCCCCACCGGCCACCCCTCCCCTGCCGCCGGGAGCCGAGTGCAATCAATCCCTGGATGCTGTGAGATCCAGCCTGCATCGATCCCGGGATCTCGCTGGGGTCAATACAGGCCTAGGGCGCGACAGAGCCCGTCTAGACAGATCCACTCGATCCCTGGATCTCAATAGAGCCAATCCAGCCCGACCCAAACACCCCACCGGTCTCGCTAGACCACAGGTCCAGTGGGTCCATGGATCTCAGCAGAGCCGATCTAAACTGATCCAGTTGATCAGTGGATCTCAGTAGAGCCAGTCTCATGAGATCCAGTCACTTCATAGATCTGATCTAGTTTGTCAGACAGTAGATCTTGCTAGATCCAGTCTAGCCTGATCATCTGATTGATCCATGGATCACAATAGAGCAGTATCACTAGATCCAGCTGGTCTATGGGTCACGGTAGATCCCAGGTGATCCATGGGTCATGGTAGATCCTGTATGGCCCGGTCCAGCTGATCCGTGGGTCGCGGTAGATCCTGTATGGCCCGGTCCAGCTGATCCGTGGGTCGCGGTAGATCCTGTATGCTCGGCTCAGCTGATCCGTGGGTCACGGTAGATCCTGTATGCTCGGCTCAGCTGATCCGTGGGTCACGGTAGATCCTGTATGGCCCGGTCCAGCTGATCCGTGGGTCGCGGTAGATCCTGTATGGCCCGGCCCAGCTGATCCGTGGGTCGCGGTAGATCCTGTATGGCCCGGCCCAGCTGATCGCCATAGACACAGTTTAGACAGAGCCAGTCGACCTGTCCCAGCGCTTCGAAAGTGCCTCACTCCCGGGTGGGGGCAGGAACACGTGGTGGGGATGGAGGGGGGACAAGCCTGGTTAGACAAGTGTTTAGGGGCCGCACGTCTCCCTGCAGGGGGTGACTAATCACTGCCCCCCCCAGTTCCAGAAGCCGCAGGACCAGTACCCGCCGCTCAAGTTCGGCACGGTGCCCAATGGCAGCACGGAGAAGAACATCCGGAGCAACTACCCCGACATGCACACCTACATGGTGAAGTACAACCAGCGCAGCGTGGAGGACGCCCTGCAGCACCTGAAGTCGGGGTGAGGGCGGGGCTGGGAGGGTGGGCGAGGGCAGGAGGAGGGGGCAGGACTGGAGGGAGGTGGGGCAGGGCCAGGACAAGGTGGGGCGGAGGGAGATGGGAAGAGGGAAGGGCCAGGAGGAGATGGGGCAGGGCCAGGAGGGGGCGGGGCCTGAGGGAGATGGGAAGGAGATGGGGCAGAGCCAGGAGGAGGGGGCGGGGCTGGAGGGAGATGGGGTAGGGCCAGTAGGAGGGGGCAGGGCCAGGAGGAGGGGGTCGACCAGAGGGAGATGGGAAGGGGTGGAGCCAGAGGGAGATGGGGCAGGGCCAGGAGGGGGCGGGGCCTGAGGGAGATGGGAAGAGGATGGGGCCGAAGGAGATGGGGCAGAGCCAGGAGGAGGGGGCGGGGCTGGAGGGAGATGGGAAGGGGGCAGGGCTGGAGAAAGATGGGGTAGGGCCAGTGGGAGGGGGCAGGGCCAGGAGGAGGGGGTGGGGCTGGAGGGAGGTGGGAAGGGGGCAGGGCCAGAGGGAGATGGGGCAGGGCCAGGAGGGGGCGGGGCCTGAGGGAGATGGGAAGAGGATGGGGCCGAAAGAGATGGGGCAGAGCCAGGAGGAGGGGGCAGGGCTGGAGGGAGGTGGGGCAAGGCCAGGAGGGGTCGGGCCCAGAGGGAGATGGGGAAGAGGGTGGGGCCATGGGCAGGGGGTGGAGCAGAAGAGGTGAAGGGCGGGGGGAAGTTGGGCGGGGCTGGGAGCTGGGGGAGCAGGCAGGGTTAGAAGGGAATTACCCTGCCCCACACCTCTAACCCCTGCCTCCAAAAAGCTGCCGTTGTCCCTCCCCCCCCCCCCACTGCCCCCCAGGAAGCTGGATGCCTTCATCTACGACGCGGCCGTGCTGAACTACATGGCGCGGAAGGACGAGGGCTGCAAGCTGGTGACCATCGGCAGCGGGAAGGTCTTCGCCACCACCGGCTACGGCATCGCCCTGCAGAAGGGCTCCCGCTGGAAGCGCCCCATCGACCTGGCGCTGCTGCAGTTCCTGGGCGATGGTACGCGCCGCCCGGACGCCTGGGTTCTCTGCCCGCGCTGGGAGGGGAGTGGGGGCTAGTGGTTACAGCGGGGTGGGGGGGGGTCTGGGCACCCAGACACCTGGGTCCCATGCCTGCCTGCTGCCTTGCAGACGAGATCGAGATGCTGGAGCGGCTCTGGCTCTCGGGAATCTGCCACAACGACAAGATCGAGGTGATGAGCAGCAAGTTGGACATCGACAACATGGCGGGCGTCTTCTACATGCTGCTGGTGGCCATGGGGCTGAGCCTGCTCGTCTTCGCCTGGGAGCACCTCATCTACTGGAAGCTGCGGCACTGCATGCGCCACACCGGGCGGCTGGACTTCCTGCTGGCCTTCAGCCGGGTGAGGGCGGCGCTGCCTGTCTGCCCGCGGGCGCCCCTCCCCCCGCATCCCGCCCGCGGGCGCCCCTCCCTCTCCGTCCCGCCCGCGGCTCCCCCCCGCATCCCGCCCGCGGGCGCCCCTCCCTCTGCGTCCTGCCCGCCGGCGCCTCCCCCGCATCCCGCCCGCCAGCGCCCCCCCCCGCATCCCGCCCGCGGGCGCCCCTCCCTCTGCATCCCGCCCGCAGCTCCCCTCCATCTGCGTCCCGCCCGCCGGCGCCCCTCCCTCTGCGTCCCGCCCACGGGTTCCCCTCCCTCTGCGTCCCGCCCGCCGGCGCCCCTCCGTCTGCATCTCACCCACGGGTACCCCTCCCTCTGCGTCCCGCCCGCCGGTGCCCCTCCGTCTGCATCTCACCCACGGGTACACCTCCCTCTGCGTCCCGCCTGCCGGCCCCCCTCCGTCGGCGTCTCGCCCACAGGCACCCTCCTTCTGCGTCCCGCCCGCCGGCCCCCCTCCCTCTGCATCCCGCCCGCTGGCACCCCCCCCCGCATCCCGCCCATGGGTACCCCTTCTGCGTCCCGCCCGCCGGCGCCCCTCCCTCTGCATCCCGCCTGCGGCTCCTCTCCCTCTGCATCCCGCCCGCCGGCGCCCCTCGCTCTGTGTCCCGCCCATGGGTACCCCTCCCTCTGCGTCCCGCCCGCCGGCGCCCCTCCCTCTGTCCCCCTGCACACCTCCATCTACCCACCTGCAGGAGCCCCTCCCTCTGCCCTCTGCCCGCCGGCACCTCTCCCTCTGCCCCCTGCCGGCTGACATCCCACCCTCTGTCCCCTGCCTGCTGGCACCCCTCCCTTCCATGGGCACCCCTCCCTCTGCCCCCCTGCACGCCTCCATGCACCCACCTGCAGGTGCCCCTCCCTCTGCCCCCTGCCGGCCGGCACCCCTCCCTCTGTCCCTCGCCTGCTGGCACCCCTCCCTTCCATGGGCACCCCTCCCTCTACCCCCGCCCGTCAGCACCCCTCCCTCTGCCCCCCTGTATACCTCCATCCACCCACCTGCAGGTGCCCCTCCCTCTGCCCTCCGCCTGCGGGCACACCTCTGTCCCCCATCGTCAGCTGCCCATCCCCCATCATCTGCCCGCCCCATCTTCCACCAGCCCTACATCCACCCCCTATCCTCTGTCTGACCCCCCATCACCCCCCCACACCACCATCCATCCCCCCATCTTCTGCTCCTCTTCCATCCATCCCCCCCCACCGCTCCAGCTGCCCTCTCTCCTTCCAGCCACCCATCCTGGTGTCGCTACAATAACGGTCCCCCCTTGCTGCAGCGGTGTCCTTGTAACAACGGCCCCCGCTTGCTGCAGCGGTGTCTCTTCAATAATGGTCCCCCCTTGCTGCAGCGGTGTCACTGTAATAATGGTCCCTCCTTGCTGCAGCGGTGTCACTTCAATAATGGTCCCCCCTTGCTGCAGTGGTGTCACTATAACAACGGTCCCCCCTTGCTGCAGTGGTGTCACTTCAATAATGGTCCCCCCTCACTGCAGCAATGTCAGTGTAATAAAGGTCCCCGCTCTAGTATACCCTGCAGCGGTGTTGCTGCAGTAATGGTTCCCCCAGATAGTGTTGCAGCAATAGCACTCCCCTGACACTCTCTGGGGCAGTGTCACGCTTATAGCGCTCCCCGCTGGGCAGAGCAGGTGCATTATCAGTTCCACCCCCTGCCTCACTTCTTCTCTCCCCCACCTCCAGGGCATGTACAGCTGCTGCACCAGCGAGGACCCCAAGATACCGGACCATCAGCAGCTGCCCATTCTG
Organism: Actinemys pallida; assembly: GCA_023634205.1. Classification (NCBI taxonomy): domain Eukaryota; kingdom Metazoa; phylum Chordata; order Testudines; family Emydidae; genus Actinemys; species Actinemys pallida. Next base: position 2,536,100 of record JALMGD010000024.1, read on the forward strand.
AACCACAGCTACCCCCCGCAACGCGGGGGGGCCACGGCCTTGCCCAGCCCCCCCGCCCCGCCCCTGCCCTGCAGCAGCTTCCTGCCCCGGGACCGGCGCATTGTGGAGCGCTGGCGCCATGCCCGCAGCCCCAACTGCTACAAGGACCTGTACCCCCCGCCCGCCCCCTCGGAGCCCCCCAAAGCACCCCCACAGCGCCACGGCCTCCAGAACGCCTTCGCCGAGGGCTTCCACCGCTTCTACGGCCCCATCGAGCCCGAGGGGCTGTCGGACCACCTGGGGGCCGCCGGCGGGGCCCAGGCCAAGAAGCTGGGGCCCTGCCAGCTCTCCCCGCCTCTCCGGAGCCTGGAGAACCCTCCGTCCTACTTCGCCATCGTGCGGGAGAAGGAAGGTCCCGACCCGGGCGCCTCGGCCTGGCAAAGGAAGTCGCTGCGGGGACTGTACGAAAGTTTCCAGGCGGGCAAGGCCGGGAGCCGGACGCCGGAGGCCAAGAAACACGGTGGCGGGGGGCTGGGCAGCAGCTACGCCGCCCAGGGTCCCTGCGAGGTGGAGTGCGGCCGGCCGGCCCAGGAGCCGGGGCGTTACGGCTACACCCGGCTCTCCTACGAAGACGAGCGCAGCCCGCCCCTGGGGGCGGCGCCCTGCGGGCGGGAGCGGCGCTACCGGCGCCCCGAGGAGCCACGGGACAGCGAGAGCCAGCCCTTGCTGCGGCCCACCTGCCCGGCCGGCCGGTCCCACGTCTGCCGCAGCCGCTCCCACCCGCCGCCCGCCGGCTTCCCCAGCCAGAGCCGCTACGTGGAGCTCTCGGATTCGGACTCGGAGCCGTGCGAGCGGGACGGGCCGTGCCCGGAGGCCTCCCCCCCGGCCGGGGCGCCCCCGGCCGACGGGCACAGCTGCTGGTACGCGGCCCCCGATTTCTTCTGCACCTACCCCTCCCGGGAGCCCCCGCTCTTTGCCCCCCACAAGCCTGTGCGCTACTGGTCGGCCGACAAGCTGGCCCCCTGCCGCTCGTGCCACCGGCTTTGCCAGCACTGCGCCAGCCTGGAGCTGCTGCCCCCCCCCGACCCCGCCTTGCCGCAAGGAGGCCCGGGGCTACTTCAGCCGCTCCGAGGAGCGTCTGGAGCGCTGGCTGGACTGGGAACACCGCCTCTGCGGCCCCTACGGCTGCCTGGCGCCCCGGCACCACCACGGCCTCTACCGGCGCTGCCACCACCACCACTCCTGTGAGCTGGGCCCAGCCGGTTCCCTCCTGCACCCCACCTCCCGCAGCCTGGAGGACCTTAGCTCCTGCCACCTTGTGCGCTGCGGCCTGGCCCCCCACCGGCTCGGCTTCTCCCCGCCCGAGTGCCTCCCGCCCCGCCTGAGCCGCAGCGGGGAGCTCTTTGCCCGCCGCGGCTCTGCCCACTTCTCCAGCCTCGAGTCCGAGGTATGACCCAGCCACGGCCGCGGGGGGGGGGGGGGGCAGGCAACGTGGGAGCTGCGGTGGACCTGGGGGGTATGGGGCCACGGCGGCTGATGCCACGGACGTGGGAACAATGCCACAGCTGCTCATGCCACGGAGGCCATCGCAGACCCAGGGGACGGTTTAGCTCCCGCCAGTGCCAAGGACCCATGGTGCGGTGGGGGGGGTGTCACACGCCACGGTAGTGATGCTGCCACGGGGGGCGGTGCCACGCCTGGTCCCACAGACCCATGGAGAGGCGGAGCCTGCCACGGACCCTGGAGAGAGAAGGGAGCCGCCCGTGGGAACCGGGACAATGGTGGCCCCCAGCACCATGGATTCAGGCCGAGATGGACCCAGCTGTCGTGCCGGATCCGGACGCCGCAGAAGCAGGGGTGGGGGGCGTCCCTGCCACGTCGGGGGCGGCTGCCCCTGGTATCAGAAACCAGCGAGAGCCGGGGTAGTATCCATTGAGCGGGGGGGTGATGTCCCCCCGCCCCCACCCCACAGTGCAGCCAGAGGGGGATGGGCTGGATCCATCCACCAGTGAGCTGGCGGCGGGGGGGGGGGGTTATCAGCCACATGGCCACGCTGCCCCCCCCCCCCGTCTTGTCTCCAAAGGGCTCTTTCACTGCATCGGGGGGGACACAATCTGGGGCGGTGGGATCGCAAAGGTGGGGGCTGGCGTGAAAGTAAAACATCGCGTCTGTGGCAGGTGGGGGGGAGCCTGGCCAGGACTTCGCCATGTGTGGGCCATGGGGGGGTGCCGTGGGGTCCCCCCCTTTCAATACACAACCGGGAGTAGCTGTTTCACCTTTTTAAAATCTCTATTTTTCGGGGGAGACAAAACTGTGATTTAAAAACCTGCAAAACTGAAACTGTGATTACCACCACGCCCCCATCCGCCCCCTCACCCGGCACTTCCCCCCTTTGTCCTTTTTCACTGGCATCTTTTTCACTGACCCCCCCTGTCTTCCAGTTTATCCCCCCTCTCCATCCCCCCATCTCCCAACCCCTCTCCATCCATCCATCCCCCTATCCCCTCTCCATCCCCCATCCCCCCACACCCCTCTCCATCCACCCCCACCCCCTCCATCCATCCATCCCCCCAACCCCCCACACCCCTCTCCATCCATCCATCCCCCACACCCCTCTCCATCCAACCCCCCCATCCCTCTCCATCCATCCCCCACCCCTCTTCATCCATCCCCACACAACCCCCTCCCCACATCCATCCACTCCCGTGTCCATCTGCCTTTGGTTCCCCTCACCCTGGTTATTTTCTCGGCTGTTGTTTCTTTTCAGCCATGGGGGCAATTGGGGGGGGGCCAGGGAAGGGGCTGGCTTTGGGCCATGCTAACTGCTTGGGGGGGTGTCTGGGGAGGGGGAAAGGAGCAGAGGGGGCCGGAGCATCTGGGTACCAGAGGGGTGGGGTCTGGCTGGAGGGGGCAGGGTCTGGGGCCTGAGCTGTGTGTGTGGGTCAATGGGGACCTCTCCAGCCAAAGCCATGGACTGAGGTGCGGGGGAGGGAGGGGAGGGACAGGGGCCGTGAGCCCTGAATTTGTTGGATCCAGGTGTCCTGGGAGAGTGGGGGGGGGATGTCAGTTTGTCTGGGGGGGAGGGGTTCCTCGCCCCCCCAGCCCAGCGTGGAGTACGGGGGGGGGGGGTCCAGGCTCAGCCCCCCCCCATGCACTGCATATGGGGTGAGGCCAGGAGCGGGGGGTGTCCAACACTGTCTGAACGTTCCTAATAAAGGCTTTTCTATTCCCGCTGGGCCGCAGCCCCGTGTCCTGTGTGTCGCAAAGGGGGAGCTGTGGGGCGGGGGGGGGGGGGAGAGCTCCCGGCTACCCCAGACCCATCTCTGCCAGCAGGGGGCACTGTGGGGTGGGGGGGCTGGCCTAAGGCCAGACACCTGCCTGAGTCTGCAGAGATCCTGGGGGAAGGAGCTGGGAGCCAGGATGCCTGGGTTCTCTCCCTGGCTCTGGGAGGGGAGTGGGGCCTAGTGGTTAGAGCGGGGGGGGGGGGGGGTTGGACACCGCCACGATTGGCTGGAGCTTTGGGGGAAAAGTTCATTTACATAGAAATTAAAAATTAAATTAGTGAGAAAATCTGTAATTCAGCTGGAAAATGTAATTACAGCGGGACCAGGGGCCCGGCGCTGAGGCAGCGGGGGAGTGAGAGATGCACGTGGCTCAGCACACCCTGGCAAGCCAGCTGTGGCAGCACCCCCCCACCACCACCCGCCTTACAAGAAGGCCCAGCTGTGTGTTCACACCAACCCTAATACACATCCAACACCCCAATACTTGCCCAACCACAGCGTGAAAAGAGGACAGCCTCATGCAGGCAAACCAGCACGGTGACGCACACCACCCAGACTACAGTCGCACAGCAATGCATGCACAATCGTACCACCACACAAGACCTAGGCTAACCCTGCACAGCCACAGACACCAAAACCTAGACTACACATGCACAAAACACACACAATCACACCACCACCACCACCCAAACACCTAGACTGCACCTACCAGCAACACCCACAATCACACCACTACACACCAACTCCTAGACCACACCTGTCCAGCAACACCCACAATCACACCACTACACACAAACTCCTAGACCACACCCGCCCAGCAACACCCACAATCACACCACTACACACCAACACCTAGACCTCACCCAGCCAGCAACACCCACAATCACACCACTACACCCCAACACCTAGACTGCACCCATCCAGCAACACCCACAATCACCCCATTACACACCAACTCTTAGACTACACCTGCCCACCAACACCCACAAGTACACCTAGACCACACCTGCCCAGCAACACCTACAAGTACACCAACACCTAGACTACAGCCGCCCAGCAATATACATAGTCACATCACCACACCCCAGCACCTAGACCACACCTGCAGGCTATCACACACAAGCACACCACCACCCACCAACCCCCGGACTACATCCACACAGCAACACACACACACACAACCGCACCCCTGCACACCAGCAGCCAAATGCTATCCTGTGGGGTGGAGGAGCTGGGAGGTGAATGCTGATCCTGTGGCTGCCTCTCAGGAGGCATGGGGGCGGGGGGAGGGAGCCCTAGAGCTGAGGTGAGGGGACTGACCCTGTCCCATCGAAGGAGGCGGGTGCAGAGCCCAGCTGGGCCGAAGGATCAGTCAGTTCTTGTTTGTGTCGGACCCCACACAAGGGCATCGTTACCCTGCAAGGGGTGAAAGGCTTCGCCGGTGGGTCGAGTCACTGCTCGGGCTGCAGCAGGCCAAAGAGAAACTGAGGCAGGGCTTGTAGCACACCCTGCTGTGTCTGGAGCGGGTGCTAGCCGATGGTACGTCGAGGCCCGGCAGCCTCCACCCGGACAGCCACGTACCCACACAGGCTACAGCCGCCCACCTGCACTCCCCCCCCCCCCGCATGACCCCCATTGTTCCTGTACCCCTCCCACACCCCTTATAGGTGCAAAGAGCACTCCATGGGGCTGCCCCCCCATGTTCCCTGGGAGATCCCACGGCTGGGCTAGCAGGGGGCTGCGATCAGGAGTGAGGGGCATCCTGCTTTGGGGGGAGGGAGGGTGGGGGGCTCCGCGTCATCTCCCTCAGGTAATTCCCTAGCTTGGCTCCATCCCCTGCCCCAGAGCTCAGAGTTGGAGCCTCACCCCCCCCACATACACCCCCCCCACACACACCCTGGCTGATGGTAAATACCATCTGTTCAGGCAGGCTGGCAGCCGGCCCCACGCCGCGTGTGTTTATCTTCACACCAGCCGCGAGTGCAAATATCACACCCGCCTCATTAGAGCCGCTGAGACCAGCCAGGGCTAGGCCAGGAGTTCCCCACCCCGACCCTCCCAGCGAGATCCCCCCCCCAGGGAACAGCACTATGGTTCCCCCCAGCTCCCACCAGTGAGATTCCCCCCCCCAGAGAACAGCACTATGGTTCCCCCCAGCCCCCACCAGCGAGATTCCCCCCCCCCGAAAACAGCACCAGGGGTCCCCCCAACTTCCCAGCGAGACCCCCCGGCCAGGGAACCCCACTGCAGCGGTCTCCTTCCGCCTCAGCAAATAGTCCCTGTGGCTGTGTTGGGGGGTGCCAGATCTCGGGGGGGGGAGCTGTGTACCCCCCCGGTGGGTGGGCCATGGTGCAGCTGGGAACATGGCCAGGCCCTAGCACAGGGACGCTCCCGGGAGGGCCGCACTGACACATCCCTGGCTCGCTGCCCACGCGGCTCTTCACGCTCCGTCTCCTGCTTCTCCCCGCCGAGGTACTTACAGCGTGCGGCCTTCGCCCACTGTGGGCACCGACTGGGGAAACTGAGGCGCAGATGAGTGCGGGGAGGAACTAAAATAATGGGAATAGAACCCAGGAGTCCTGGCTCCCAGCCCCCCTCCCCCAACTCTAACCACCAGCCCCCACTCCCTTCTTCCTCCTTCTCTCAACTTGCCCCAGGATTTAATGAGCTCGTCTCCCCCCCACACACACAGCTGCTGCCCCCTGCCCCACTCCCCACAGTGCCCCCCGCTGGGCGAGGCCGGGGCTGGGGCAGCCGGGATCTCTGGGAAGGGGAGATGTGCAGAGAGGGACCCTCTTTCTACCTCTTCTCCCCTCCCTTCCCCTCTGTTCCCATCCCCCTTTCCTGGCCCGGCCCCACCCGGCCTCCTCATCCCTCCCCCAACACACCTCGGAGAGCCCAGCTGGCTGCCCCAGGGACTGGGCCCCCCCTCATCCCCAGGGTACAGTGGTAGCTGGTGCCCCCTAGAGGGGAAAGGCCCCGGGCCCCATTCCCCGCCCCCCTGAGCCAGCCAGTCCCTGCCCTGGGGCCGGATTAGAATATTTACAGATGATTGAGACGTGTCTACGTGTGTCTTGGCGTTTGTAGTGTGTGCATGTCTCGGCATGTGTAGCATGTGGCAGATGTGTAGCGTGCGTCTGTGTGTTGGCGTGTGTCTCGCCATGTGCCCTGTGCATCTGGGCTTGTATAGTGTGTCTCGGCGTGGGTAGTGTGTGTCTGTGTGTCACCGTGTGTAGCGTGTGTCTGCAAGTCACTGTGTGTCTCGGCGTGTGTGGCATGTCTGCGTGTCACCATGTGTCTCGGCATGTGTCGCATGTGCGTGTGTGTCACCGTGTCTAATCATGTATAGTGTGTCTGTGTGTGTCACCGTGTGTCTCAGAATGTGTGGTGTCTGTGTGGCACCGCGTGTCTCTGTGTGCATAGTATGTGTCTGCATGTCACCGTGTGTCTCGGCGTGTGTGGCGTGTCTGCGTGTCACCGTGTGTCTCGGCATGTGTCGCATGTGCGTGTGTGTCACCGTGTCTAATCATGTATAGTGTGTCTGTGTGTGTCACCGTGTGTCTCAGAATGTGTGGTGTCTGTGTGGCACCGCGTGTCTCTGTGTGCATAGTATGTGTCTGCATGTCACCGTGTGTCTCGGCGTGTGTGGCGTGTCTGCGTGTCACCGTGTGTCTCGGCATGTGTGGCGTCTGCGTGTCACTGTGTGTCTTGGTGTGTGTAGCATGTGTCTGCGTATCACCATGTGTCTTGGCATGTGTGTGTCACCATGTGTCTCAGCATGTGTAACTTGTCTGTGTGTCATCGTCTGTCTCTGTGTATGTAGCATATGTATGCATGTTACCCTGTGTCTCGGCATGCATCTGCACTTCACCGTGTGTCTCAATGTGTGTAGTGTGTGTCTGCATGTCACTGTGTGGCTCTGCATGTGTCTTCATGTGTCTGTGTGTGTCTTGGCACATGTAACATGTGGCTGCGTGTCACCATGTGTCTCGGCGTGTGTAGCGTGTCTGCGTGTCACCATGTGTCTCGGCATGTGTAGCGTGTGTCTGCGTGTCACCATGAGTCTTGGCATGTGTAGCATGTCTCTGTGTGTCTTGGCATGTTTCTGTGTGTCGCTGTGTGTGGCATGTCTCTGTTCTCTCCCCACCCTTGCCGGGCTCCATCCCCTAGATGCCTGTGTTAGCTCTGTAATTATTTCCACGCTAAATGCTCGGCTCCGGGACACAGGATTTAGTTCCCGGGGGATTTGCGGGGGGAGGGCTGAAAGCCGGAGGGGGGGGGGGGGCACCTGTCTGGGATTTTAATTAGCTTAGCTGGAAAATTCTTTAGCTTGGAGCCTCGAACCTGAGGGGAGAGGAGGAGTGTGAAGGAATCAGGGGGAAGGGGGTGCGGGGCGGGGTGTCTCACACACACACACTCAGCCACCTGCTGCTCCATGCCCCAGTCACTGCAGCTGGGGAGAGAACCCAGGAGTCCTGGCTTCCAGGTCCCCTCACCCCTGTGCTAACCCCTGGACCCTACACCCCTCCCAGAGGGGGGACAGAACCCAGGCCACATGATCCCCCATCCAGCACTGTCTTCAAATACACCTGGGTGTTAAATAGCTGCCATGTTCCACCCCAGAGGGGCCGCATCCCAGCACCGAGCAAGGGGTCCCCGTATACCCAGCCCCCGCACCCTACCCCAGAGGGGCTGCGTCCCAGCACCGAGCAAGGGGTCCCCGTATACCCAGCCCCCACACCCCACCCCAGATGGGCCGCATCCCAGTGCCAGATGAGGGGCCCGCTATACCCAGCCCCCGCGCCCCACCCCAGAGGTGGCTGCGTCTGTGCCGGGTGAGGGGTCCCTGAGTTGTTCAGTTGTTTTCTTGTCCGTTCACGTCCTTTGTGACCTCAGCTGTCACAGCGCCTCAGCCGCCCGGTTCCGCATGAGGCCCCAAGGTCCCTGTCACTGCGGGGGCCTGGCTCAGCGCCCGGCCGTGTGGCACAGCTGGGCCGGGCCGGGTTGTGGTAACGTGGAGACATGGGGGGCGGCAGGGGCGGGGCGGGGGATCGGGCCGGCAGCCGCACCCTGGGAGTTTCATCCAGTGTCCAGAAGCTTTGAGAGAGAGAGAGTGAGTGTGTGTGTGCGCGCGAACTGCCCTCTGCTGCAGGGGAGTGGCCCCGCTCTTTGTGTGTGCGCTGCCCGCTCTGTGTCAGAGCCCCTGTACTGACCCGGCTGAGGGAGATTCTCCTTTAGCTCAGCAGGTCAGGTCTGAACATGAGACCCATGTAGGTTTAGCTTCTAGGCGCTTGGGGGTTTCCCCAGCCCTGCCAGCTTCCTAGCGCTGGGCCCCTTGGCGTGGGCTCCCGGGCTCTGGTGCCAGGGTTTCTCCGGGACTCAGGCGCTCTGCAGCCTGAATCGCACGGCTCTGACCTGGGGCTGGAGTAAGGCCAGTCAAGCCATACACACCCCCAAGATCTAGAACCTCAGGGTAGCGTCTCCCCTCCTGGGATCTAGAACAGCCGGGCAGCTTTCCCCTCCCATAATCTAGAACCTAACAGCAGATTTCCCCTCTGTTGGGATCTAGAACTTCGGGGCCCTTTCCTTCACCCGGAGATCTAGACACGCAGGCAGATTCGCCCCTCCTTGGAGCGGGAACTTCCGGGCAGATTCTCCCCACTCAGGGTCTAGAACTCGAGGCGTTCCCTCACCCGTGGCTCTAGAACTACAGGGTGGGGTTCCCCCTCTTTGGATCTAGAGCCCAAGGGGTTCCCTCACACACAGTTCTAGAACTCACAGGTGGCTATTTTGGGGATCTAGATACCGCCAGGGTCCCCTCATCCACCGATCTAAACCATCGGGGCTGCTTTGCCTCCCTCTCACTTGATCAAGAACTTAGGGGCAGGGTCTCTCCCCCAGGTCTAGACCGAAGGGGCTGGTTTCTCCTCCCCCCCCCCCCAGCACAGGGGGGGCAGATCTGGCTTCCGCTGATCTAGAACGGCGGGGTTGACGTTGCCCCTCCCGAGCCTTTTCTGCACAGGAGGCAAAATCCAGCAGCTCACCCCCCCCCCCCGCCCCCGGCATCCATCCATCACGCGCCCCCGAGGGAAGCCGTCCGATGAATAATTTAGGCCGGCATTTACCATGACCGAGGCGCGTTAGTATGCGCGGCCTCCTCGCCGGAGGTGAACTATCGTTTAGTTGGGTAACGAGCGCAGCGCTCCCCCCCCCACCTCGCCACACGCCATCTAGGGCGCAGCCAAGTGCTGACGGCCAGGGGAGAGCCCCCCAACCTGCTCCCTGCCCCACAGCGCCCACTACTGACCCACCTGCCCCACTCCCCGCACCACCGCACCCCCTACGGACCCGCCTGCCCCGCTCCCCGCCCCACAGCGCCTCCTACAGACCCGCCTGCCCTGCTCCCAGCACCCCCTAGCGCCTCAATGGGGCCAGCACCGACCGCCAGGGGAGAGCCCCCCCCGCTGAGCCCCCCAACCTGCTCCCTGCACCACAGCACCCCCTACGAACCCGCCTGCCCCGCTCCCCGCACCACAGTGCCCCCTAGCACCTCAATGGGGCCAGCACTGACCACCAGAGGAAGGCGCCCCCTGCTCCCCACAGCACAGCACCCCCTAGCACCATGCTGGGGTATCCCCTACCCACCTACACTCCCCCCAGTCCCTCTACAGCCTCCCTGGGTTCAGACGACACCTGTTGCTTCTACCGGCTTCCCCCCCACCTCCGCCGCTGGCTCAGCGCCAGGGTGCCCCCCCCCCCCCGCGTCCGCCTCCCCTTCCCCTTATCAGCTCCCCCCCCAGGGACGGGATCGCAGGCGGCCTGACAGGAGCCGCCGGCCTCACGCGGCGAGAATCCTAATTAACAGGGTTTATTTATAACAATGAACAAACAAACAAATCTGTGCTGCGAAGCCGGGAGGAGGAGGAGACGCGTCCTCCCCCCCCCCCCCCCCGCACTGAGATGCAGCCACCTCTGGGGTGGGGTGCAGGGGCTGGGTAGCCGGGGATCTCTCCTTTCCTTCCTGCCTGTTCCTCCTTTGCTCAGCCTCTGTCCTACAGCCCCCGCAGACCCAGTCACCTTCCCGGGGCGGGGAATGGGGCCCAGGGCCTGTCCCCTCTAGGGGACACCAGCTCCCATCCGGCCCCAGGGCAGGGACTGGCTGGCTCAGGGGGGGCGGGAAATGGGGCCGGGGGCCTCTCCCCTCTAGGGGATGCTGGCTCCCATCTGGGCCCCCAGGGACTCATTCATTTGTTTTTCCTTCTTTCTTTCTCGTTCCCTCATTCATCTCTCTCCCCTTCCCCCCGTGTCTGCGCCCCGGATCCGCGGCTGACGCCAGCGCAGCCGGCAGTGACAGGCCTGTAATTATCAGCTCCGTCTCTCCGGATGGTCCCTGAGGAATAAACAAGACCCTGTTGCCCCCCCACGTGAGAGCTGAAGTGAGGAGGGCCGAGGCAGGGGGTGTTTCAGGGGGACGTGCGGCTTCCCTGGGGAAAGGGGACAGGGGAACAGGGGAGTGACAAAGTGCAGAAAGGAAGACAGGGAACGGAGAGGGATGGGGCCCTGGTGGGGGCCATTAGTACTGATGGGGACGGATGGGCGTCATGGCAACTGTACCACCTGCCAGCGGGGGGCGGTGTCTGGGGGGCGTTGGAGAAAGAAATGACCCCCCCCCCCCAGCGGTGGCCTGGGGCATTGGGGCCAGCGCTGGCTGCTGGGGGAGAGCGCCCCCTGCTGGCCCATTGCCCTCCCCCCCCCCGTAATGGCATCAGCTGGGTGGGTGGCTCGACATGGGAGGGGGGGGAGCGGTGCCAGCTGTAGCGTCGCCCACGAGATGAGTCCATCCATCACCCTCGGCGCGGTGTTCTGCGCTGGTCTCCCGCCGGGCGGCTGTAGCTACAGTCAGCTGGGGGGTTGGGGGGACAGGGACAATCGCCATCAGCCTCGGGGGGGGGGGAGGGGGGGGAGGGGACAGGGAACAGAGTGAATGGAGGCGCTGCCCCCCCCACACCTCCAAAACGGTAACACGGAGCCCCAGCTAGGCTGGGGGTCATCCCCAGCTGGGGTTGAAATCAGGGCCAGAGACCCCCACACTCCATCCAAGGGGGGCCAAAGCAGGGTGACCCCCTGGGATGTAACCCGCTAAATGTGAGCCACGCCAGCTATAGCAACACCCCAAAGTCAGACAGAACCCCCAAACTTCCCCTGAACCTCCCCCCCCCAACTTCACCCCCGAACCTTCCCCTCAAACTCACCCCCTGAACCTTCCCCTCAAACTCACCTCCAGCCCACCAACCTCACCCCATGAACCTTCCCCCGAAACTCACCCCAAGCCCCCCAAACCTTCCTCCTAAACTCACCGCTGAACCTTCCCCTCAAACTAACATCCCCAGTCCCCCAACCTCACCCCCAAACCTCCCCCTCAAACTAACATCCCCCCAAACTCACCCCCGAACCTTCCCCTCAAACTCACCCCCAGTCCCCCAACCTCATCCCTGGAACCTGCCCCCCTAACTAAACCCCAGACCCCCAAACTCACCCCTTGAACCTTCCCCTCAAACTCACCCTCAGCCCCCCTGTCAAGGCTCACTCCCCACTCTGTCACTCCGAGTGCAGAAGGTGGGGGCCCCTCAAGGACTCTAAAAATGAACACTGGTCACTCCAGGCTTGTATTAAACTCCCAAGGTGACAGCTTCTCTCTGACCTTGGCTGGGGAGATGCTGCCACCACCCAAGTGCAGAACCCCTTTGAGAGCCCAGGAAGCGCACTTGGGAATTCCTTGCTGTGGGGCACCCTCAAGCCCTTTCACCCCCCCTCCGGGGACGAGCTGAGAAAGGAAAGGAAAGGAAATCAGCTGTTGCCACCAGCTAACATGCGCACAAACCTCTTAAGACACAGAAATCCGAGCCCTGTTCTTAAAAAAGGGTAAAGTTTATTTTTTTAAAAAGGAAGAAAATACATCTGGGAACTCAGGCTATTGCTAGATTTTCAGAGAGTAATTCCAAGGATTAAGCACCCAGAATAGCTTCCTTGGGGTCCAGTTTAAAGGTTACAAGCAAAACAAAAGCACCTGGGGTTAGCCCAGAGGAGTCCACAAGCCATAAAGAAATAAACAGAGATAAACCTAATTGCGTCTTCCTAGACATTTCCTGATCTACTTACATATCTGGGGTTTTAGATGAGTAGTTTCTAGGTATGATGCTGATGATTTTTCATGCTCGGCCCAAAACTTCTCACAGCATTGCTCTGCCCTGTCTGCCTCTCCCCGGAGAACAACCGCAGACAGACAAAGGGGAAGTTTTCTCTCAATTTAAAGAAGCTCTGGCCTCCCATTGGCTCTTTTGGCCAGGTGCCCACTCACTTCCTGTTACCTGTGCAGAGCGGGGAGACTTTTAACCCTTTACAGGTAGAGGAATGAGAGAGCAGCTACTAAGAGGGATTTTATAGCTACTGGCTGTCCACAAAAGGGAGGTACCCTCCCCCCCTTCATTTATCACACACCCCCCAAATCACAGACAGTGCTGGCCAGCCTGGTTCAGGTCGGGTCCACACCGGCTGGGATTTCTTCCTGGAGGTTTAGGAAACAGAGTTAATAAGATACATGCACCTCTAATTTCACTAATAATTACATGAAGAACTAAACAGTATTTCCACATTTCAAGGACTACAATGACTTCGAATACAGGGACATTTTCACCTGGCTGATTCTGGGAAACCTTCCCGGGAGAGTGCATCAGCCACTTTGTTCGAGTATTTCAAAATCAAAATCGTCAAGAGCTAAACTCCACCAAAGACGTTTTTGGTTGGTCTCTCTGACTGTGTGAAGCCATTTCAGTGCAGCATGGTCAGTCTGCAGGTGGAAACGCTGTCCCCAAAGGTATGGCCGTAGCTTCTCCAGGGCATACACAACGGCGTAACATTCTTTCTCCAAGACTGACCAGTGGCTTTCCCTCTCAGAAAGTTTTTTGCTGAGGAACACGACAGGATGGAATTGTTGATCTGGTCCTTCCTGCATTAAAACTGCTCCTATACCACGCTCGGACGCATCTGTGCTTACGACAAATGGTTGGTCGAAGTCTGGGGCCCTCAATACAGGGTCAGACATAAGGGCCGCCTTAAGTTGGTTAAAGGCTCTCTGACACTTCTCAGTCCACTGAACTGCATTTGGCTGGTTTTTCCTGGTCAGGTCGGTCAGTGGGGTGGCAATTTGGCTGTAGTGTGGTACAAATCGTCGGTAATACCCGGCCAAGCCCAAGAAGGATTGGACCTGCTTCTTTGACTTAGGGACAGGCCAATTTTGGATAGCATTTACCTTAGCCTGTAGGGGGTTGATAGTTCCTTGACCCACCTGGTGTCCAAGGTACGTTACCCTGTTTAGGCCTATTTGACACTTTTTGGCCTGAACGGTTAATCCTGCCTCCCTTATGCGCTGGAAGACAGCTTGGAGGTGTCCCAGGTGTTCTGCCCATGAATCTGAGAATATGGCCACATTGTTGAGGTAGGCGACTGCAAATTCCTGAAATCCATCCAGAAGGTTATTGACCAATCTCTGGAAGATGGCGGGCGCATTTCGCAGTCCAAAAGGGAGCACATTAAATTCATACAGCCCGACATGGGTGATGAAGGCTGACCTTTCCTTGGCTGGGTCATCTAGCGGCACTTGCCAGTACCCCTTAGTTAAGTCTAAGGTGGAGATGAACTGGGCACGTCCCAGTTTCTCCAATAGCTCATCTGTGCGTGGTATTGGATAGTTATGTGGGCAAGTTACAGCATTTAGCTTACGGTAGTCCACACAAAAGCGGATTTCCCCATCTGGTTTGGGAACCAGAAATACTGGAGAGGCCCATGCACTCTTAGAGGGGCGGATTACACCCATCTCTAACATGTCCTTGATCTCCCTTTCTATCACAGTTTTGGCTTGCGGAGTCATCTTGTAGGGTTGGGCTCTAATTGGGTGAGCATCACCTGTGTCAATGGAGCAGCACTCCCGTTCGGTCCGTCCTGGGGTGGCTGAAAACATCGTCGCGAAGCTGGTGCACAGCTCCTGGATTTGCTGTCGCTGCTTACGCCCAAGGGTGATGGAGAAGCTTACCTCTTCCACGCCACCGTTGCTTTTTCCTTCATAGTAAACTTCTTCAGGCCACTCAGCGTCGTCTCTCTGCTGGGCTGTAAAACGGATAACCTTGAATTCTCGGGAATAAAAGGGCTTTAGAGAATTAACATGGTATACTTTAGGTTTTTGGGTAGGGTCTGGGAATGCTAGGAGGTAATTAACAGCTCCCAGGCGCTCTCGGACCATAAATGGCCCCTCCCACGACGCTTCCATCTTAGTGGCCTGGAGCGCTTTCAGGACCATGACTTGGTCACCTACTCTGAAGGAACGCTCTCTGGCATGTTTATCATACCAGGCCTTTCGCTCCTGTTGAGCATCCTGTAGGTTTTCTCGAGCAAGGGCTAGAAAGTCCTTGACGGTGTTTTGCAGGTTGGTTACAAAGTCCAAAATGTTACTTCCTGGAGAAGATGTAACCCCCTCCCATTGCTGCTTCACCAACTGTAATGGCCCCTTAACTTCATGGCCATAAGTGAGTTCAAAGGGTGAAAAGCCCAAACTGGGATGTGGTACAGCCCTGTAGACGAAGAGCAACTGCTGCAACACTAGGTCCCAATCGTTGGAGTGCTCATTCACGAATTTATGTATCATGGCCCCCAAAGTCCCATTAAACTTCTCCACCAGGCCATTGGTTTGATGGTGGTAAGGGGTGGCCACCAAGTGGTTCACCCCATGAGCTTCCCAAAGGCTTTTCATGGTCCCTGCCAGGAAGTTAGCTCCCGAATCCGTAAGGATCTCTGAGGGCCAACCTACCCTGGCAAAAATGTCTGCCAATGCCTGGCTCACGCTTTTAGCCCTGGTGTTGCTTAGAGCTACTGCTTCCGGCCATCGGGTGGCAAAATCCATGACAGTCAGTACGTACTGCTTTCCTCTGGGTGTCTTCTTAGGGAAAGGACCCAGAATATCCACAGCTACTCGCTGAAAGGGAACCTCAATTATGGGGAGTGGCTGGAGAGGGGCCTTGACCTGGTCTTGGGGTTTTCCCACCCTCTGGCACACCTCACAAGACCGCACATAGGCAGAAACGTCCTTGCCCATTCCCTCCCAGTGGAATGACTTCCCCAAATGGCCTTTGGTCCTGTTCACCCCAGCATGGCCACTTGGATGATCGTGGGCTAAGCGCAAGAGCTTTTCCCTATACTTAATTGGAACTACCAACTGTCTCTGAGGATGCCAGTCCTCCTTGTGCCCACCAGAAAGCATCTCCTTGTATAAGAGTCCCTCTTCTACAACAAACCTGGACCTGTTAGAAGAATAGAGAGGTGGTGGGTTGCTCCGTGCCACCATCCAAGCTCCCTTGAGGCTCTGATCCACTTCCTGCTCGGCCTGGAACTGCTCCCTTGATGCTGGAGACATTAGTTCCTCGCTGGGTTGTGGACTTGGGCTGGGTCCCACTGGAAGCGATGCAGGTGATGGGGGTGTCTCCGTCGACTGTGAACCGCTCTCCGCTGGTGCACTGGGTTGTATTTCAGGCTCCAGTTGAGCTTCTTGTGCTGGTTTAGCTGCTGCTGCAGGTGCAGGCTCCGAGGTGCCCTTTGGTGCTGGCTCCCCTGACTCTGGTGGGGTTGCTGGGTCGAGGAATTTGGGGTCCACCAGGGATTGGTGGATACCTGACACCTGTGCTCCAGTGTCTCTCCACGCAGTAATCTTCCTCCCACCCACACTCACAGTTTCCCTTCGCTCTGGGGGTATTAGTGAGACATCTGGGCCTGAAGACTCTCGGTGGGACCCCGGGGTGCTAAGTTGCAGTCGGCTGGTGCTCTTGGGGCACTTGGCCTTCACATGCCCCAATTCATTACATTTGAAGCATCGCCCGGCTGACTGTGGGCTGGGGCGAGGTGGGTGGGTGGAGAGTGGGGTGGTGGGACGAGAGGGCATCTGGGGTCTCCCTGGCTGTGTGGAGGGCTCCTCCCTGCGAGGTAGGGCCTTGGGCTGACCCCGATGGTGGGGTGTCATCTCGGGTTGCCCCTTCTGGTATCTACACCAACTGCTACTGGCTTTCTTCTTCTCTGCCACCTCCATCCATCTGGCTCCGATCTCCCCCGCCTCCATTACAGTTTTGGGCTTCTTATCTAGGATGTACCTTTCTATTTCCTCAGGAACACCCTCTAAAAACTGTTCCATTTTTACTAGGGAAACCAGATCTTCCAGAGATTTAACATTTGCTCCTGATATCCAGGCATCGCAATTTTTTTCAATGTGGTAGGCGTGTCGTGAAAATGCCACGTCTGGTTTCCACCGTAGGGCTCTGAACTGCCGATGGGCATGCTCGGGTGTTAGCCCCATCCTAATTCTGGCCTTTTGTTTAAAAAGGTCGTACTCGTTCATGTGTTCTTTAGGCATTTCAGCTGCCACCTCTGCTAAGGGTCCATTGAGCTGCGGCCTCAGCTCCACCATATACTGGTCGGTAGAGATGTTGTACCCAAGGCAGGCCCTTTCGAAATTTTCTAAGAAGGCCTCTGTATCATCGCCTACTATGTATGTGGGGAATTTCTTGGAATGGGGAGCGGTACCTGGAGAAGGACTGTTAAGGCTACCTGGTTGACCCAGCTTAGCCCTTTCCACCTCCAAGCGCTTCAGCTCTAACTCTGCCTCCAAGCGCTTCGTCTCTCTTCTCTCCTCCGCTTCCACCTCCAAGCGCTTCATCTGTAGGAAGAAATTCCTGTCTTCTGCAGTCAGAACTCGGTCTGGGTTAAGGGCATCCCTCCATCTTGACACCTGGATCTCGGGTGGGGGAGGGCTGACCCTTCCCTCCCAGGAAGTCTCCGGTCCCCCATCCCCTCCCTGCATTTCTGTCATGGAGCAGGATGTCTGGGCTCGATCTGGGCCTGTCTTCTCCCTGGCGTGCCGCTTTGGGGAGACTGGTTGCTCTAGGGTCTCGGTGCCGGACCACAACCTCATGCACAGGCTGCCTTACTCTAGCCTGGTTATTTCGTTGCCACGAAGCTAGAAATGAAAAAAACAAAATAAACTGCTTGTTGGACTCCCTGGCTTTGCAGGCTGCCAAAAGGAAAAACGTGTCCTTTTAAAATCCTGAGGTTTAAATGATCCCACCGTTCTGCCAGCATGTCAAGGCAGATTCCCCATTCTGGCACTTCGAGTGCAGAAGGTGGGGCCTGCAAGGACTCTAAAAAGTAACACTGGCCACTCCAGACTTGTATTAAACTCCCAAGGGTTACAGCTTCTCTCTGACCTTTGATGCCACCACCCATGTGCAAAACCCTTTTGAGAACCCAGGAAGCGCACTTGGGAATTCCTTCCTGTGAGGCACCCTCAAGCCCTTACACAACACCAACACACACACCAACACACACACACACACACACACACAGAGCTGAGAATGGAAAGGGGGGGGGGAAAAAAACCGACATCAACTTTTGCCACCAGCTAATTAAACAACATGTGCACAACCCTCTTAAGGCACAGAACTCCAAACCCTGTTCTTAAAAAGGGTAAATTTTATTTTAAAAAAAGGAAGAAAATACCTGTGGGAACTCAAGCTGTTGCTAGATTTTAAAAGAGCAACTCCAAGGATCAAGCGCCCAGAATAGCTTCCTTGGGGTCCAGTTTAAAGGCTACAAGCAAAACAAAAGCACCTGGGGTTAGCCCAGAGGAGTTCACACGCCAGAAAGAAATAAACAGAGTTAAACCTGATCTAAACGTCCTTGATCTACTCACATGTCTGGGGATCAAATGAGCAGTTTCTAGGTATGATATTGACGGTTTTCCAATTCGGCGCCAAGCTTCTTCCAGCAGAACCCCCTGCCCTGCCGCCTCCAGTCCGGAGAACAAGAACAGACAAAGGGGAAGTTTTTTCTCATTTTTAAAAAAGTTCTGGCCTCCCATTGGCTCTTTTGCTCAGGTGCCCACTCCCTTCCCTTTACCTGTGCAAAGCAGTGAGACTTGTTAACCCCTTACAGGGAAAGCGAGTAGAGAACAGCTACTAACAGGGGTTTTATAGCTACTGGCTGGCTGGGGGTCCACAAAAGGGAGCTTCCCCCCCCACTTCATTTATCACACCCCCAATTCACCCCTGAACCTTCCCCCCAAACTCACTCCCATCCTCACCCCCGAACCTCCCCTTCAAACTCACTCCCAGCCCCTCAAACTCACCCCCGAACCTCCCCTTCAAACTCAGCCCCAGCCCCTCAAACTCACCCCCGAACCTCCCCCTTCAAACTCACCCCGGAACCTCACCCCCAACCCCTCAAACTCACCCCGAACCTCCCCTTCAAACTCACACTGAACCCCCCAAACTCACCCCAAACCTTCCCCTCAAACTCATCCCCAGCCCCCGAAACTCACCCCAAACCCCCCAAACTCACCCCAAACCTCCCCTTCAAACTCACCCCCAGCCCCTCAAACTCACCCCCGAACCTCCCCCTCAAACTCACTCCCAGCCCCCCAAACTCACCCCCAATCCTCCCCCTCAAACTCACTCCCAGCCCCTCAAACTCACCCCGAACCTCCCCTTCAAACTCAGCCCCAGCCCCTCAAACTCACCCCCGAACCTCCCCCTTCAAACTCACCCCGGAACCTCCCCCTCAAACTCACCCCCAACCCCTCAAACTCACCCCGAACCTCCCCTTCAAACTCACACTGAACCCCCCAAACTCACCCCAAACCTTCCCCTCAAACTCATCCCCAGCCCCCGAAACTCACCCCAAACCCCCCAAACTCACCCCAAACCTCCCCTTCAAACTCACCCCCAGCCCCTCAAACTCACCCCCGAACCTCCCCCTCAAACTCACTCCCAGCCCCCCAAACTCACCCCCAATCCTCCCCCTCAAACTCACTCCCAGCCCCTCAAACTCACCCCCGAACCTCCCCTTCAAACTCATCCCCAGCCCCCCAAACTCACCCCCGAACCTCCCCTTCAAACTCACCCCCAGCCCCTCAAACTCACCCCCGAACCTCCCCCTTCAAACTCACCCCCAGCCCCTCAAACTCACCCCCGAACCTCCCCCTCAAACTCACTCCCAGCCCCCCAACTCACCCCCGAACCTCCCCCTCAAACTCACTCCCAGCCCCCCAAACTCACCCCCGAACCTCCCCTTCAAACTCACCCCCAGCTCCTCAAATTCACCCCTGAACCTCCCCCTTCAAACTCACCCCCAACCCCTCAAACTCACCCCCGAACCTCCCCTTCAAACTCACCCCCAGCCCCTCAAACTCACCCCCGAACCTCCCCCTCAAACTCACTCCCAGCCCCCCAAACTCACCCTCGAACCTCCCCCTCAAACTCAGCCCCAGCCCCTCAAACTCACCCCCGAACCTCCCCCTCAAATTCAGCCCCAGCCCCTCAAACTCACCCCCGAACCTCCCCCTTCAAACTCACCCCCAGCCCCTCAAACTCACCCCCGAACTCACTCCCAGCCCCCCAAACTCACCCTCGAACCTCCCCCTCAAACTCAGCCCCAGCCCCTCAAACTCACCCCCGAACCTCCCCCTCAAACTCACTCCCAGCCCCCCAAACTCACCCCCGAACCTCCCCCTCAAACTCAACCCAGCCCTCCAAACCTTCAGACCACCCCTCACCCAGAACCACGCTGCCCTGCGCTACCCACTAGACCCCACAACCCTCGCAGAGCTGGGCAGAGAACCCAGGCATCCTGGCTCCTGGCCCCCGGTGGTCTAACCACTAGACCCCACTCCCCTCTGCTTTCTTTTACCTCCTCCCCATTCCCTGTCTGTTTTCCACCCTCCCCTGTCTCCTTTTCCCCTCCCCCATCTTGCTACCCCAACAGACTCCCCCCCAGCCCCCCCTTGCTAACTGCTCCCTCTGTGTCTAATGTAGCTTCTGCTGCCTCACCCCCCCCCCCCGCCCCCCGTCCCTCTAGCCCCTGGCTGGCTGGATAAGGAGTCAAGGCTGGAACTAGGGGTGCCTGGGGGGCTGCCCCCCAGGGAAGTGGTTTCCCGCATATACAGGGTTTTCAGGTTGGCTCTCCGCACCCTCCATGCACAGATGGTTCCCGCATCCCAGCGGGGAACCTGCCCTGGCTTGTCCAGCCATGGGGCAGCCCCCGGCGAGACGCCCCTGGGTTTCAGTACCGGGCCATGGGCCTGGAGTAATAGCCCCGTCTGGGGACCTTTGACCCTGGCGGGGGGGCAGGGAATAGGGCACCAGCCCCGATCTGGCCCCAGGGGAGTGAGGCTCGGGGCCTCTCCCCTCTAGGGGGCGCCAGCTCTGAGGCAGGGTCAGGTCAGACGCCTGGATCCCTGAGGCCCCAGAAGTTCTTTATTAATTAAGAACGCCATTAGCACAATCACTTTGGATCAAGATGTTGCGGGGGGGAGGGAGAGCCAGCCCCCACCCACCATTGGGCCAGATGGGAGCCGGCACCCCCTAGGAGGGAAAGGCCCCACACCCCATTCCCTGCCCCCCCGAGCCAGCCAGTCCCTGCCCTGGGGCCGGATGGGAGCCAGCACCCTCTAGAGGGGAAAGGCCCCATGCCCCATTCCCTGCCCCCCTGAGTCTCCCACCCTAAGGTGAGGGCGGTGTGGTGGCTGGTTATCAGGGCTCACCCCCCCACCTTCCTGTCAGCCCAGCCTGGACACACACCACAGAAGATGGGCCAGGAGAGCTGCTCGCTGTGGAGAGGCAGGGGAGAGCGCAGGGAGGTTACCGAGCAAGCTTCGGGGCCAAGGAGGGAGAGAACCCAGGAGTCCTGGCTCCCAGCCCCCCGGCTCTAACCACTAGCCCCCACTCCCCTCCCAGAGCTGGGGATAGAGGTGGACACATCGGGTGCCCCAGCCCTGGGCTCCCAGCGCTGGAAGCAGCTCTGTGTGTGTGTGTGTCCCTGCCGCCCCCTGCTGGAGGGGCTGGGCCCTGGTCCGTGTGTGGGTGTGACCCCCGCTTGCTGGCGTGTGGGTGTGCGCACTGTAAGGGGTAGCTCTTTGTGTGTGCTGTGTCGTGTTGCAGTTGTGTATCGCTGTCTGTGTTGCGTTGTGGTGCATTGTGGTGGGACACTTGCCCGGCACTGGGACGTGGCCCTTCTGGGGTTGGGATGAAGGGCTGGTTATCCAGGGATCCTGGCAGGGCGTGGGGCTGGGGACAGGCCGCCGGAAAAGGCAGAGCGGCGGCAGGGCGGGGAGGGGCAGATTGTGCGGGGCACATGGACAGTGCGGGACAGAGATTTGGCCAGGGCGGCCCTGGGGCAGCAGCAGGAGCGGTAGGTAGACAGCGGGATGAGCCGGCAGACAGAGGATTTAACGTCCCTGCCCTGGGCTGCATGGGAGCCGGGGCACCCTAGAGGGGAAAGGCCCCGGACCCCATTCCCCACCCCCATGAGCCAGCCAGTCCCTGCCATGGGGGATCAGAGCCAGCCCCCAGCCCTGGGGGATCAGAGCCAGCCCCCCGCCATGGGGATCAGAGCCAGCGCCCCGTCAAGGGACAGGCCCTGGCTTTCTCCCATCCCGGCTGGTGTCACTGGTCTGCATTTCTCCAGCCCCACGCTGCCTCCGCCTGCCAGAACATCTGGGTTAAGGCGAGAGATGGAACCATGAGTGCAGGCCCTGGGGACAGCTGTAAACAGAGCCCCCCCCCAGCGCCCCCTAACCACAGCATCTGGGGGCAGCCCAGGGCCGGGCTAGCAGGGGCTGGGGGTCAGGAGTGAGGGGCACCGGCAGGGCTGGGGGAGCCCAGGGCCGGGCTAGCAGGGGCTGGGGGTCAGGAGTGAGGGGCACCGGCAGGGCTGGGGGAGCCCAGGGCCGGGCTAGCAGGGGCTGGGGGTCAGGAGTGAGGGGCACCGGCAGGGCTGGAGGGGAAGGGGGGGATCTCCTGCCTCAGCCAAACCCACCTGTGGGCTGGGAACCTTACAGTCCTGGCACCCCTGTGTCTGCCTGCTCCAGCCCCCTCCCCCTCCTCCTCTGCCATCTCCTTCCCGCTCCTCTGTCCTCCATGTCCCCCCCCCGACCCCTCCCCCGCTGTCTGGCCTGCTCTAACATCTCCCTCCCCCCCCCAGCCCAGCGGGGAGCCCCGACAGCTCAGCCTGGCTCCTCCCTGGGGAACCCCCTGCCCAGCAAACACTGACAGGCTGGCAGCCGTGGGGGGGGCTCCCTAGTGAGGGATGCGGGGGCAGGGCAGAGTAGAGGGGGTCAGCCCAGCAAGGGGCGCTCTCACCGGGGCGGGGGGGGGAGGACCCCAGGGCCATGGGACATCTCCCCAGCCGGGGGCGCTCTCACCGGGGGGACCCCAGGGTCACAGGGCGTCCCCCCAGCCGGGGGCACTCTCACCGGGGGAACCCCAGGGTCACAGGGCGTCCCCCCAGCCGGGGGCGCTCTGTCCTAGCCAAGCAGGATTGGAGGCCACGTGGGGATGGGGTTTGTTCCAGGTCTGGGAGGCAGCGGGGGCAGGAGGGGGGACACGCTTTTGGAAGTCCCCAGCAGGTGACCCTGTGATCCCAAGAGGGGTCCTGGTGGCTGATTTAGCTGCAATGTCGGGGCAGGGGAACTAACTGAGTGAAACCTGCAACAACCGGCACCACGGGCACTGCCTCGGCACTGCCAGCCTCGGATAGAGGGGCACTGGCAGAGCGGGGGGAGAGGAGCCCAGGGCTGGGGCTAGCTGGGGGCTGCGGGTCGGGAGTGAGGGGCACCGGCAGAGCGGGGGGAGGGAAGTCCAGGCCTGGGCTGGCAGGGGGCTGCGAGTCGGGAGTGAGGGGCACATTGAGGGGGATGCCCAGGGATCCCCAATGGGGCATGTTATGTGTGCTGGGGGGGGGTAATCTGTCACGGAGTGTGGGGGAGACCAGCCCCTGCACCCCCGGTTTCCTGCGATTCACCATGACTCTCAGCCAGCCAGTAAAACAGAAGGTTTATTTAGACGACAGGAACACAGTCCAAGACCAGTCTTGCAGGTACAGACAACAGGATCCCCCCCAGTTAGGTCCATCTGGGGGCCCCAGGGAGGCCACAGCCCTGTTGGTCGGGACTCCCCTCTTTATTCCCAAGCCAGCTCCAGAACTGAAACTCCCTTCAGCCCCCTCCTTTCTGGCCTTTTCCCGGCTCCTCCCCCAGACTTTGTGTCATTTGTCCAGTTTCCCGGGCAGAGGTGTCACCTGGCCTCCAACCCCCCTCCTGGGTTCTCAGGTGATGTGCTCAGGTGTCCTCCCTTCCCCAATGCAGACAGCCCCAGCACAACTCCCCTGCAACCTTCCCAGGCCAATACTCCCCACTCAGCAATCAAATAACACATCAAGAACAGTCCCACTTCGTCACAGTATCTCTGGCACTGCCCCTGCCCCTGCCCCTGCCCCTGCCCAGGGGATGTCCAGAGAGCTGTTAACCCCCCTGCTGCTGTTTCACCCCTTGGGTCCCTTCCCCCTCAGTGCACTGAACTGCCCAGGGCTCGGCCCCACGTGCTGTGGGTGTGAACTCACAGCGACCCCTGGTGACCGCTCGCTGCAATGGAGAGTCTCTAGCGATGGCGATTCTATCCCGACCCACAGCTCCCTGGGCTCCCCTCCCCCAGCTCTGCCGGTGCCCCTCACTCCTGACCCACAGCCCCCTCCTAGCCCAGCCCTGGGCCCCCCCAGCTCTGCCGGTGCCCCTCACTCCCGACCCGCAGCCCCCTCCTAGCCCAGCCCTGGGTTCCCCCCAGCTCTGCCGGTGCCCCTCACTCCCGACCCGCAGCCCCCTGCTAGCCCAGCCCTGGGTTCCCCCCATCTCTGCCCGTGCCCCTCACTCCCGACCTGCAGCCCCCTCCTAGCCCAGCCCTGGGCCCCCCCAGCTCTGCCGGTGCCCCTCACTCCTGACCCGCAGCCCCCTGCTAGCCCAGCCCTGGGCCCCCCCAGCTCTGCCGGTGCCCCTCACTCCCGACCCGCAGCCCCCTCCTAGCCCAGCCCTGGGCCCCCCCAGCTCTGCCGGTGCCCCTCACTCCTGACCCGCAGCCCCTGCTAGCCCAGCCCTGGGCTCCCCAAGCTCTGCCGGAGCCCCTCACTCCCGACCCACAGCCCACCCCCAGCCCTGCCGATGCCCCTCACTCCCGACCCGCAGCCCCCTCCTAGCCCAGCCCTGGGCCCCCCCAGCTCTGCCGGTGCCCCTCACTCCCGACTAGGCCGGGTTTTAGGCTGCGGCGTCTCTGTCCTATCGCCTTCGCTGGGATCATAAATCGCCAATGAGCGCGGCCTGAAGGCCTCCAGCTGGGGCCGCTTAGCTGTGAAATTTGCTGTGCTCATTGGAGCGGGAGGGTCGTGGCCCTGCTGCAGCCAGCACCATCACTCATGACACTTACCTGTGAGCTGGGGGCCGCTGGGCCAGCTCTGGGTGGGGAGACTGGTTGAGGGGGCAGAGCAGGGAGCTCCACAGGGGATGCTCTCTGCCCTGGCAGTCAGTGCTTGCCCCAATGCCCCAGAGCAGAGCAACGGGGCAATGTGCTGTAGGGAGCGGAGCGAGCGGCTCAGCAGGGGGCGCTGGGCTGCAGGGATCGGGGCAGGGGGCTCAGGAGGGGGCGCTGTGCTGCAGGAAGTAGGGCAGGGGGCTCAGCAGGGGGCGCTGGGCTGCAGGGAGTGGGGCAGGGGGATCGGCAGGGGGCGCCGGGCTGCGGGGAGCAGGGCAGGGGGCTCAGTAGGGGGTGCTGGGCTGCGGGGAGTGGGGTGGGGGGCTCAACAGGGGTTGCTGGGCTGTAGGGATCGGGGTGGGGGGCCCAGCGGGGGACGCTGGGCTGCAGGGAGTGGGGCCAGGGGGCTCAGTGGGGGGCGTTCTCCCTGGCAGTCAAGGCTGGCCCCGATGCCCCAGGGCAGCACTGGGGGGCCTGTGCTGCCGGACGGGGGCTTCAGGGCAGGGCCTGGGTGATACTTTGGAACGTCTCCCCCCGATGACATCACTGCATCTGATGATGTCATCACTTCCTCCGTGACATCATTGCACCAGGTCGTGAGGCAGTCTCTTGTGATGTCATTGGTGCCATGATGACCCTATGTTGGTTTCCATGGCAGCGGGGCCATCAGTGACGTCCCAGGCAGCTGTGCCATGACCCGGGGCGATGATGTCACATGGGGGCAATGACGTTATCGGGGATGCTGTAAGGTCACCAGGAAAGCGATTACGTCACCAGCGACAGGATGATGTCACAAGTGGCCACAGTGATATCAATAAGGATGTGATGATGTCACAAGTGGATGTGGTGATGTCATGTTACGAATGTCCCCAGTGATGGCACCTGTTGTCAGGGTGACGAGCTTTGACAGTTCAGTGCGGTGCAAGGGTGTGGGGGAGATTTAGGTCGCCATGGTGATAATTGTGTGTGTCGGGGGCATCCAGTTGCCCTTATTCAATATGGCGCCCGTGGGGCCCGGATGGGGGGGGGCTTCATTTGCCCTCAGTAAAGATGGCGTCCGGGACGGAGCTGGGGATTTTCCCTTTCTGAAAATGGCGCTGGTCGAGGCTCTGACGAGTTTACCCTCAGTCAATATGGCGCCGCTGTTGCCCTTTGCCAAGATGGCGGCCCCCGACGCGCCCTTCCTAAGATGGCGGCCGGCTCCTCCTATCCCTTTGTCAAAATGGCGGCGCTGGGATCACTCCGGCCCCTTAACAAGAGGGCGGCCCCCAGCCTCGTTCCAAGATGGCGGCCGTTGCCCTTTTCCAATATGGCCGCGGCTTCGCTTCTTCTCCTCTCCCAAGCTGGCGTCGCGCAGCCTGAGGGCGGAAGTGCGTGAAGCCGGCGCGCAGCGTGCGCTGCCCTGTCCCAAGATGGCGGAGGCGGCGTGGCGCTGGGCCGGGGACGGGGCGAGCAGCAGCAGCAGCAGCGCGGACGAGGGGGAGGGGGACCCCCCGCGGCGGGTCTATTTGCCGGGCCGGGGCCCCCCGCCGGGACCGGGCGAGGAGCTGGTGATGGACGAGGAGGCCTATGTGCTGTACCACAGGGCGGGCACGGGTCAGCGCCGGGGGCGGGATCGGGGGCACGGGACGGGCAGGAGGATGGGGTGGGCACAGAGGCGTGGGGCTGTGGGGTGGGGAGGGCAGGAGGGTGGGGTGGGCACAGAGGCGTGGGGCTGTGGGGTGGGGGTGGGCATAGAGGCGTGGGGCTGCGGGGTGGGGCGGGCAGGAGGATGGGGGTGGGCATAGAGGCATGGGGCTGCAGTATGGGGCGGGCAGGAGGGTGGGGGTGGCATAGAGGCGTGGGGCTGTGGGGTGGGGAGGGCAGGAGGGTGGGGGTGGGCATAGAGGCATGGGGCTGCAGTGTGGGGCGGGCAGGAGGATGGGGTGGGCACAGAGGCATGGGGCTGCAGTGTGGGGCGGGCAGGAGGGTGGGGGTGGCATAGAGGCGTGGGGCAGGAGGGTGGGGGTGGGCATAGAGGCATGGGGCTGCAGTGTGGGGCGGGCAGGAGGATGGGGTGGGCACAGAGGCATGGGGCTGCAGTGTGGGGCGGGCAGGAGGATGGGGTGGGAACAGAGGCATGGGGCTGCAGTGTGGGGCGGTCAGGAGGATGGGGTGGGAACAGAGGCATAGGGCTGCAATGTGGGGCGGGCAGGAGGATGGGGTGGGCACAGAGGCGTGGGGCTGCAGTGTGGAGCGGGCAGGAGGATGGGGTGGGCATAGAGGCGTGGGGCTGCAGTGTGGGGAGGGCAGGAGGATGGGGTGGGCACAGAGGCATGGAGCTGCAGTGTGGGGAGGGCAGGAGGATGGGGTGGGAACAGAGACATGGGGTGGGCAGAAGGGCGCAGGATGGGGACAGGCCATGGCCCGGGAGGGTATGGAGCAGTCGGGGGGCACTGGACGTGTGGGGGGGTGTGACAGGCCAGGGATGCGGGGCACATGACCAGCAGTAGGACTCACCCCCTTTCTCCCCACAGGCGCCCCCTGTCTGAGTTTTGATGTGGTGCCCGACCCGCCAGGCCAAGAACTTGGCCGCTTCCTGCTCAGCCTGCGGCTCTGCGCCGGCACCCAGGCCGAGAGCTCCCAGGCCAACAGGTCAGACCCAGGGGGCCGCCGTGGGGCAGAGACGCAGCCTCCTGCCCTGCTTCTCCCCAGACATGGAGAAACCCCCGTGTGCTCCCCAGGTTGGGCACCGCGAGGCACCCCCGGGCGCGCCCTGGCTGCCCGGGCACTTGGGGGTGCGTGAGCGGCTGCCCGGGGTGAGGGTGAGTGGACGTAGCTCCGCCCCCAGCCCTGGCCCCAGCTCACCCCACAGGCCACCCGCAGCTGGTGCCCGGGGCAGACCCACCCCAGCCGCAACTGGCAACAAACACCCCCGACCTCAGCCCCGCCCCAGGGTGGGAGCTGCCGCGACCCGCCCGCAAGTGGGGAGCAGAGCCCGGCGGGCGCTCGCCTCTGCCCCTGCCTGGGCACCAGCACCCCCCTGAGCACAGAGCCCTGGGCGGTCACCCACGTCACCCCTGGTGTCCCCCAGAACCCCCCTGCCTGACCCAGAGGGGGGCTGGCTCCCTGTGGCCCTTTGCCTCTGTGCTGAGCCAGTCACAGGGTTCAGGCTGACGCCCCCTGGAGGCGACAGGCCCCGTGCCCCATTCCCTGTCCCCCCCACCCCCCGTCCCCCCCCAAGCCAGCCAGTCCCTGCCCTGGGGCTGGATGGGAGAGGCCCTGGGCCCCATTCCGTGGGGCGCAGGCGCTGCTGGGGCCCCTGACTGGGGGCAGGGCTCAGGGGGTCCCTCTCTTTGCCAGGCTGCTGGTGATGAAGATGCACAATCTGCACCGCACGGGGGCCGCGGGCGCTGAGAGCAGCGACAGCGAGGAGGAGGAGGACGAGGAGGAGAAGAAGCCCAAGCTGGAGCTGGCCATGATCCCCCACTACGGGGGCATCAACCGCGTCCGGGTACAGCCCCCCCCCACCGCTGAGCCCCCGCAGCACAGCGCCCCACACCGAGCCTCCCAGCGCCGAACCCCCCCGAGCAGACTCCCCCACCGAGCACCCCGTCAAGCCCCCTGCCGAACCCCCCCAGCTGAACCCCCCCGAGCAGAGTCCCCCACTGAGCCCCCCGTCAAGCCCCCCCAGCACAGCGCCCCCCGCCAAACCCCCCCGAGCAGAGTCCCTTGCCGAGCACCCCAGCACAGTGCCCCCCCCAGCACAGCACCCCCCGCGAAACCCCCCGGGCAGAGTCCCCCGCCGAGCCCCCCCAGCACAGCGTCCCCCGCTGAGCCCTCCCCCCCCAGTGCAGCATCATTTGCTCACAGCAGCACCGGCCCCCTAGCGCTGGCCTGGAGCATTGGGGCCAATGCCCCCAAGTGAGCCTCCCCGCAGCGCAGCACCCCCTGCTCCCAGCAGCACGGTGCCCCAACCCCTGCGCTGGGATTAACCCTTTGTTCCCGGCAGGTCACCCAGCTGGGCGGGACACAGATGGCTGCCGTCTGGTCGGAGAAGGGGCAGGTGGAGATCTATGACCTGCAGTGCCCCCTGGTAGCCATCTCGGACCCTCAGGCCATGGCCACCTTCCTGCGGGAGGAGCAGGCCAAAATCAAACCCCTCTTCTCCTTTGCCGGACACATGACCGAGGGCTTTGCCATGGACTGGTCCCCCATGGTGCCCGGTGAGCCGAGGGGCGCTGGGTGGCAGGGGGCTGAAGGTCGGGAGTGAGGGGCACTGGCAGGGCTGGGGTGACAGGGGCTGCAGGTTGGAAGTGAGGGACACTGGCAGAGCTGGGGGTGACGGGGGCTGCAGGTCAGGAGTGAGGGGCGGTGACGGGGGCTGCAGGTCAGGAGTGAGGGGCGGTGACGGGGCTGGGGGTGACGGGGCTGCGGGTCGGGGTTGAGGGGCGCTGGCTGGGGAAGCTCCCTGTGACCCTAGCTCTGCCCCTACCCCCAGGCCGTCTCGTGACCGGTGACTCAAACAAGAACATTCACCTGTGGAGCCCCAAGGCGGACGGGACGTGGCACGTGGACCAGCGCCCCTTCACCGCCCACACTGCCTCCGTGGAGGACCTGCAGTGGTCACCGACGGAAGCGACGGTGAGTGGCAGCCCTACCAGGAGAAACAGGATACTGGGGTAGATGGGCCTGTGGGGCTGATCTGGAGGGGCGGGGTGGGATACCAGGGTAGATGGGCCCCTGGCAGGTGACCACGCTGCCCTGACCCCTTCTCGCCCAGGTGTTTGCCTCGTGCTCGGCGGACGGGTCCATCCGGGTGTGGGACGTGCGGGCAGCGCCAGGCCGGGCCTGTATGCTGACGGCCAGCCAGGCCCACGCCAGCGATGTCAATGTCATCAGCTGGAACCGCCATGAGCCCTTCCTCCTCAGCGGGGGGGACGACGGTGCCCTGCGCGTCTGGGACCTGCGCCTCTTCCAGGTCAGTGCCCCCCGGACTCCCCCTGACTGCCAGTGCCCCTCACTCTGGACCCACAGCCCCTGCTAGCCCAGCCCTGGGCTCCCGCAGCTCCGCCGGTGCCCCTCGCTCCCGACCTGCAGCCCCTGCTAGCCCAGCCCTGTCCCCCCGTCCCCCCCCCCCACCTCTGCCGGTGCCCCTCACTCCCGATCCACAGCCCCCTGCTAGCCCAGCCCTGTCCCCCCACAGCTCTGCCAGTGCCCCTCACTCCTGACCCACAGCCCCTGCTAGCCCAGCCCTGTCCCCCCACAGCTCTGCCAGTGCCCCTCACTCCTGACCCGCAGCCCCCTGCTAGCCCAGCCCTGGGCTCCCCCCAGCTCTGCCAGTGCCCCTCACTCCCGACCCGCAGCCTCCGGTAGCCCAGCCCTGGGCTCCCCCCAGCTCTGCCGGTGCCCCTCACTCCCGACCCGCAGCCCCCCTCACCGCTGCCCTCTCCCCCCACAGACAGGCACGAGCGTGGCGACCTTCAAGCAGCACACGGCGCCCGTCACCTCGGTGGAGTGGCACCCCACAGACGGGGGGGTGTTCGCAGCTGCAGGTGCGGACGACCAGGTGACCCAGTGGGACCTGGCGGTGGAGCGGGACCAGGAGGGGGAGGGGGAGAGCGAGGATGATCCAGCCCTGGCCTCCATCCCCCCCCAGTTGCTCTTCGTGCACCAGGGAGAGACGGACATCAAGGAGCTGCACTGGCACCCCCAGTGCCCGGGGGTCCTGATCACCACCGCCCTGTCCGGCTTCACTGTCTTCCGCACCATAAGTGTCTGACGGGGCAGAGCCTGGCTTGGGGGGAGCCTCCCCCTTGCAGATGGACCATTCCAGCTGTCTGCTGCTTCCATTGCACAGAATCGGGAGAAAGCTTTGGGGGTGTGTGTGTGGGGGGGGAGTTGGTCTGCTCCATGTAGTGGCT
Organism: Actinemys pallida; assembly: GCA_023634205.1. Classification (NCBI taxonomy): domain Eukaryota; kingdom Metazoa; phylum Chordata; order Testudines; family Emydidae; genus Actinemys; species Actinemys pallida. Next base: position 2,566,652 of record JALMGD010000024.1, read on the forward strand.
GCTACCATTGCACAGGCAAGAAGGGGATCCCAAGATGAGGAGCCTCAATGCAAACTTTCCCCCTCCTTCCTCCATGCAGTTGGACCGTTCCAGTTAGTGGCTGCTACCATTGCATGAAATGGGGTGGGGAGACAATGTGCTTCCATATTTGGTGTTATCCACCCCCTCCTTGCAGATGGACTATTCCAATTGCTACCATTGGTCAGAATTTGGGGGTTGGTGGTGTCTGGACCTGGACCCTTTCATTCTGCATGGGGGGGCCGCATGCCTCCAGAAAATGCACTGTTCTGCAGCTTGTTTTGGGGAGCTACCATCTAATGTGGATATGGGGGGGGGCTGATTTCAAGCTAGTTTCCCCCTCAGTTGTACATGGTTTGGTCTGAATTTGGTTGCTACTACTTGGGATGGGGGGGTCATCACCCCCCATTCTATTGAGAGAAGTGGATTGCTCCGGAGGCTACCAATTCTGCATGGGTGGGGGGGAAGAGTTGGTTCACTCCAAATATATTTTGGATGCTGCCACCATGCACTGATGGGGGTGGGAAGCTAGCTCCCAGGGGGTGCACAAATCCCTGGGGTGGGGGAATGGGAGACAGACCCCCAAATGCAGAGAGGGGGCAGGGGAAAACTTGCATCCATTGGTGGGGGGGTGGGTCCACAGCCAGGCCCCTCCCACTTTAACCCCAGATTGGGGGAGGGGTCCACTATCTCTCTCTCCCCCCCCCCCCATGGATGCCTCTGGGCAGGGAGGGGGCCCTGCCTGCGGCAGGGTGGGGTGGGGGGGTTAGTACATACTATCTATTTTCTGGCAAGTTCAATTTTAATTAAAGAAAAAAAATTCATAACCTACTGGAGTCTGGTCAGTCTGGGGGGGGACCCACCTCCCAGCTTGGACTGTGCCCTCCCGAACCACAGCCCCTCCTTATCTGTGCCCTGTCCTGCCCCTCCCCGGCTCTGCTAGTGCCCCTCACTCCCGAGGTGCAGCCCTGGGCTCCCCCACCCCTCCAGTTCTGCTGCTGCCTCGTTCCCTGCTCGGCCCCAGGGCCGGCAGACACCCCCAGCAGCGTCCCCTCCTGCCCTGGCGGGCTTTGGTCCGGGGGGAGGGGTACTCAGTGCCTGGCTGGGAGTGGATTGTGCCCCCCAGTTCCCGGCTGTCCCCCGCGGGGGTCACTGCAGCCCGCTCCATTGCAGGGAGGTGAAGGCGAGGGCGCCACCCGCGCCCGTCGAGCAGAGCAGCAGGGTCTTCTTGACGCCAGTGCCCAGGCGGGCGGCAGCCACCAGGGCGCGGAGCGGGAGAGGGGCTCCCGGGGGGCAGCACAGTACGATGTAGTGTGCATGGAACCGCAGGGGGTCGCCTGCAGGGGAGAGGCCGAAGGGGGAGGGGTCAGGCCAGCTGCCCCCTGCCCCACCCCCTCCTATCCTCCCCTCTACTCCCTTCCCTGAGCACCCCCCAACCCATCCCCTCCCCCACTTCTGGGGTCTGCAATGCCCCCGCTCCCCACCCACCTTCATGCACCCCTCCCCAGGGCTGGTCAGCTCCCTCTGCCCCATTTCCCCTAGGCTCCCCCCCACCTACCTGGGTACACAAGGAAGTCTCCCCCAAACTTGCTCCCTCCGGACAGGTAGTAGCCTCTGCCCCACAGCTCACGGAAGACGCGGTAACGGGCCTCGTGGGCTGGGCGGCTGGCGTGAGGCCAGTCTGGGGAGGGTGAGGTCCAGTCCACCTGCTCGACCCGCCCCGGGCGCTGCCGCGCCGTGGGCAGCTGGACCATCATGGAGCCGCGGGGCAGGACGAAGGGCGAATCCAGGAGCCCCGAATCCTCCACCGTGTCTGGGAGTGGAGAGAGCAACAGGCTAGGAGAAGCTCGGGCCGGAGTGCAGCTGCCTCTGGGGTGGGGCATGGGGGCTGGTTATACGGGGACCCCTCGCCCAGCACTAGCATGCAGCCCCTCTGGGGTGGGCATGGGGGTTGGATATCCGGGGACCCCTTGCAAGGCGCTGGGACGTGGCCCCTCAGCGTGGGCGCAGGGGCTGGGTATACGGGGACCCCTCACCCGGCGCTGGGACATGGCCCCTCGGGGTGGGCACGGGGGCTGGGTATACGGGGACCCCTCTCCCGGTGCTGGGACATGGCCCCTCGGGGTGGGCACGGGGGCTGGGTATACGGGGACCCCTCACCCGGTGCTGGGACCTGGCCCCTCGGTGTGGGCACGGGGGCTGGGTATATGGGGACCCCTCACCCGGCGCTGGGACGTGGCCCCTCGGGGTGGGCACGGGGGCTGGGTATACGGGGACCCCTCACCCGGCGTTGGGACCTGGCCCCTCGGGGTGGGCACAGGGGCTGGGTATACGGGGGGCCTGGTGCTTATCCACAAATGAGCCCCGCCGAACTGAGCCCCAGCACAGGCCCCCTGGGCCCAGCACTGACAAACCGGGGACAGCGCCCCCTACTAAACCCCCCTTCTCTGCAGCCCCTGGGTTTCCCTTGCAGGTCTCCCCTCTGAGACCCAGCCCCACCTGGCGTCTCCCCGCGCTGCTCTCTGCGGCGGGCTCGGCCCTGGGCGATGCGCTCGGCCAGCCGGGCCAGCAGGGCCCCCCTCTCTGCCCCAGCCAGGCGCTGCTGCTCCTGGTAGCTCTCTTCCAGCTCCCGCTGGTAGGCCTCCACCTCGGCTGCCTGGGTTCGGGGGAGAGGGGGTTAGCTCCGGTATGGGGCGCACGGCACAGCCATCTCCCCATAGGATCCCCGCCCCAAACATGCTCCGCCCCCCTGCCCGAGCTGGTGCCCCCCGAGAGGGAAAAGGCCCCGGGCCCCATTCCCTGCCCCCAGTCAGCCAGTCCCTGCCCTGGGGCTGGATGGGAGCTGGCGCCCCCTAGAGTTGAAAGGCCCCGTGCCCCATTCCGTGACCCACTGACCCAGCCAGTCCCCGCCCTGGGGCTGGATCGGCACCCCCCAGAGGAGCAAGGCCCAAGGTCCCTCACCTGGGTCGGTTCCTCCCCCTCCGCCGGGGGCTGGGTCTCGGTGCCCCTCACCAGGACGGCTGCGCCCAGCTCGGCAAGCAGCCGGGCCTCCTCGGGGAGCAGCTGCAGGGGGAGGCCCAGGCGGGCGTTCTGCCGGGGCTTGCGGGCCAGCGCCCCCACCAGGGTCCCCACCAGCCGGAACCGCTCATGGATCTCTCGGGCATCCTCCGCGCTCCAGACGAGAGCCACCCCCTCCAGCACGTGGATCCGGATCATGGCGCCGCAGCAGCTGCAGGGAGGAGAGCGGTGAGAGTGGGGGACGCGGCCGCTCTGGGGCAGGGCGCGGGGGCTGGTTATACCGGGACCCCTCGCCCAGTGCTGAGATGCGGCCACTTCTGGGGCAGAGCACCACAATCCCAGCATGCTCTGGGGCAGGGGGTGCTGCACTCCCATCATGCCCTGAGACTAGGGCCCCACTGCCAGGGCCAGGCCCCCCACCAGGCCCCCAGCCCAGGCATAGGACAATCTCAGCATGCCCTAGGCAGGGGGGTGTGCACTGCAATCCCATCATGCTTTGGGGCAAGGGGTGCCACTATCCCAGCATGCCCCGGGGCTAGGGTGGTCAAGCGGTGCTGATGCCCCAAAGGATGCTGGGAAAGCCCCTTTTCAGGGAGTCTGGTTCTGGCCACAAGATGGGAATCCCTTTAAAGGGCCACACCCACCCACACCAAACCACGCCCACTGCCCCCAAGGCATTCTGGGAGTCCCATTCTTAAAAAACCTCCATTAACACCCCTCCCCCCACAGACACACAAAGGATTTTGGGAAACAGTTTCTTAAAGGGCCACACACTAAAAATAAAAAAAGCTCTGCCCCTTCCACGCAAGGTATTCTGGGTAACCTATTCTTAAAGGGCCACCCCCGCACACAACTTAACCCCCAAAGAAATTCTGGGAAACAGTTTCTTAAAGGGCCACCCACGCACCTATACCAAACCCTGCTTCTTTCCCCCAGGGCATTGTGGGTAATCTCTTCTCCAAGGGCTACACCCCCCCCCATTCCCCAGCTCACTCACCTTCACCCCTGGGCTCCCCTGCACCCAGCTCTGGGGTGGGCCTGGGGGGTGTTTGCAAAGCAAACTGGCTGGTCCCTCTCTCTGCTCCTGCAAGGCGAGGGGGGGCGGGGTTCTCGCAGCTGAGCGACGGCCCCATTGGCCAATACCCGAGGAGGGGTAGAGAGTGGAGGGGGGGTTGCAAATTGCAGGGCCCAATGGGTGCAGGGCGCGGAGGAAGTGAGCTGGGGGCGGGCGGGTAGCCCGGCAGCAAAGTAAGGGGCTGGGTGGGGGAGGGAATCGCTCGCAGGGGTGTGAATCCGTGCAAAAGAGCCCCCAGGTGGTGTGAATCCGTGCAAAGGTGCCCCAGGGGTGTGAATTCTGCACTGACACCCCCCCCCCATCGGGAGAAGTTGGTGCCGGGTGCTGGTGAGTAATGCTGTGAACTTGGGGGCTGCGGGGCTGCACTTGAAGTGTGGGGAGGGGGGAGAAACTCCAGGGTGTTTCCCATCCCCACCCGATGTGGGGTTCCCACTACTTCTAAGCCCCCTGTCTGCCCCTCGGGCCGGACTGTTAATCTGGGGTTGAGCTGCAGCGGGTGGGAGCTGTGTGTTTGTTCTGTGTTTGTACTGCGCCTGGCGCAATGGGTGTGGGGCTACGAGCTACTGTAATACACCTAGCAAATAACGTACAGTGCCTGGCGCAATGGGTGTGGGGCTACGAGCTACTGTAATACACCTAGCAAATAACGTACAGCGCCTGGCGCAATGGGTGCGGGGCTAGGAATTACTGTAATACACCTAAAAAATAATGTACAGCGCCTGGCGCAATGGGTGCGGGGCTAGGAATTACCGTAATACACCTAATAAATAACGTACCGCTCCTGGCGCAATGAGGGGCTGGTCTGGGATGAGGGACCCTAGGAGTGCCCCTAATGGAGAGGATTAATAGGTGTGGGGAGATTAAACTGGGCGGCGCCTGTACCCCTCTCTCCCCAGCACCAGCAATGGCTAATGTGGGGGTGAACTGCGTGGATTAGAGACTGGAAGGGATTAAGGCAGCTAGTGGCCCAGGGTTTAACTGGAGGTGGAGGGAGCAGAGAGCCCACGTGGGATAGAACTCGGGGGGGCCAGCCCTCACCCCCCTGCTCTAACCACTAGACCCCACTTGCTGAGGGGTTCGTGCTGCGGGGGCTGAAGGGAAGGTGAGGAAGGAGAGTGAATGTGGCTGTGCCGCTCGGTGTGGAGGGGGAGTGTCTGGGGGGGAGGGGGCTGGGCAGTGGCCACTGGGGGGTGACAGGGCAGTTTGATAGTCCCTAGTGGGTGAACTGGGGGGTAGGTAACGGCCCGGCAGAGGCTGTGCACCCCCCAGAGCCAAGCACACCCCGCTGCTGCACTGCCCCCCACAGCTCCCCGTTCTACCTCACTTACGCACTGAGCCCCCCCACGCAGCCCCCCACTTTGCTGTCTTAGCGCCCACCCCCCAAGGCTGGGTCTCTGTGGCCCGTCCAGCCCATAGCCACTTGGCTGTGGGGAGGCCAGGGGGCACCCAGATGGGCTGGGCGATGGGGGCTCCTGGGAGTGGGGCTGAGACTCAGCAAACTCGATACACTCCCCAGGCCATGGAATGAGAGCAACGGACGCCAGCTGCTGCCAGCGCCCCTAGAGGGGAGAGGCCCCGGGCCCCATTCCCCGCCCCCCGAGCCAGCCAGTCCCTGCCCTGGGGCTGGATCTCCCCTCCCTGCTCTTCCCCTACCACCTGTAGAGGAGCTGAGCCCTCAGCGCCCCCTGCAGCCGCTGCCCCCCCGCTCCAGTGGGGTGGGTGATCTGTGGAACTGCCCGACACTGTTTTTCCTCCCCCGGCAGAGCTGGGATGACCCCGGAGGAATGGACCTACCTGGCCGTGCTGCTTTTCTCTATCCCCATTGGCTTTGTCTTCAAGAGAGGGGGTGAGTGACTCTGACTGGGGGGGGGGGGGGGGGGGCAACTCTGGCCCCTCCCCTTCAAGCCATTGATCGGGGTGGGACAGGGATTGGGGCTAGAAAAAGTCCCACCAAAGAGACCCCCCCCTTTCCTTCCAACAAGGGCCCTTCCCCCCATTCCCTCCGGTGTGCCCCACCCAGCCCAGTCTGGGGTTTCCTCACCTCAGCTTCCTCTTGCAAGATTTCCTCTCTCCATTCCGGTTCAGCTCCGGCGGGGGGGGGGGGGGGTTGGAGGGGGGGTTGGGTTGTGTCTCGAGCTAGAATGGGTCTGGAGGTATTTTAGGGGGGCTGGCGCATGGGGGCGGGGGACCCTGGCACTAGCTTCCCCCTGCCAGTCTTGTAGTAGAAGCTCCTGGACTCTGGGGTCCCATCGATAGGGGATGGGTGTTTGGGGGTACAGGATCCCCACCTCCTGAGCTCCCTTGTGCCCCATTCCCTGCCCCCCAAGCCAGCCACCCCCCTCTCCCCAAGGCTGGATGGGAGCCGGCACCTCCTAGAGGGGAGATGCCCCGTACCCCAGTCCCCGCCCGGGTCGCCCGAAGTCCCAGCTGACTTTGCACCCGGGGGTCTCGGTGGGAAGGGAGCTGGGATCTAATCTGTCTCTCTTTCCTCCCCTCCCCCTCTCCCCCCAGGACACCAAGTGAAGCAGTTTGGGGGGGCAGCTGTGGGGCTGCTCCTAACGCTGGTCACCTGCAACATCCACACCTTGCACTCCCTGGTCACCATCCTGGGCACATGGGTCATCCTCCGCCTCTCCCCAAGGTAAGGAAGGAGCTAGGACACCTGGGAGAGGAGTGAGGTCTAGTGGGTAGAGTGTGTGGGGGGGATTTTGGGAGCTGTGGACAAGGTGGGGGGCTGATGAGAGCAGGGGATTCTGGGAGCCGGGAGGGGTTGGGGGTGTGTGTGACGGGAGCAGGGGATTCTGGGAGCCGGGAGGGGTTGGGGGGGGTGACGGGAGCAGGGGATTCTGGGAGCCGGGAGGAGTTAGGGGGGGTGATGGAAGCAGGGGATTCTGGGAGCCGGGAGGGGTTGGGGGTGTGACGGGAGCAGGGGATTCTGGGAGCCGGGAGGGGTTGGGGGGGTGGTGATGGGAGCAGGGGATTCTGGGAGTGTGGCCAATTAACCCGCCCTCTGCCGCCAGGTCCTGTCACTACCTGACCCTCGGCTGGACCTTCTCCTACCTGCTCTTCTTCCGGACGGTGACTTTCTTCGGGCTGCCGGCCCCCACCCCCTTCACCAACGCTGTGCAGCTGCTGCTGACCCTCAAGGTGCTGCAGGGGGTGGGGTGGGGCAGGGAGGCTCAGCAGGGGGCGCTCTGCGCTCCTGGTCACTGCTGGCCCCTCTGGGGCACTACGGGGTGCCGTGCCGTGGCGGCGGGGTGCTGGGGAGCGCTGTGCTGCGGCAGTGGGGCATTAGGGGGCGCTGTGCCATGGCGGCGGGGCTCTAGGGGGCGTTGTGCTGGGGCGGGAGGGGATGCCGTGCTGCAGTGGTGGGGCACTAGGGGGTGCTGTGCTGCGGGGCGTGGGGGGTGCCATGGCGGCATTGTGCTAGGGGGTGCTGTGCTGTGTGGTGTGGGGGGTGCCATGGTGGTGGGGCGCTAGGGGGCGCTATGCTGTGGCCACGGGGCACTAGGGGGCGCTGTGCTGCAGTGGCGGGGCGCCGGGGGGTGCTGGGGCGTCGGGGGCGTGGCGGCAGGGCATGTGGGGGCCCTGTGGTGTGGTGGTGAGGCACTAGGGGGCGCTGTGCCATTGGGTGTGGGGGGCGCTGTGCTGTGGGGCATGGGGGGCGTGGTGGCAGGGCGCAGGGGGGGCGCTGTGCTGTGGCGGCAGGGGGTATGTGGTGGTGAGGCACTACGGGGTGCTATGCCATGGGGTGCGGGGGGGCGCTGTGCTGTGGGGCGTGGTGGCAGGGCGTGTGGGAGGTGCTGTGCTATGGGGCATGGGGGGCGTGGTGGCAGGGCACATGGGGGCGCTGTGCTGTGGTGGCAGGGGGTGTGTGGTAGTGAGGCACTAGGGGGCGCTGTGCCGTGAGGTGTGGGGGGCGGGGCGCAGGGGGGCGCTGTGCCGTGAGGTGTGGGGGGCGGGGCGCAGGGGGGCGCTGTGCTGTGGCGGCAGGACGTATGGGAGGCGCTGTGCTGTGGGGGGTGTGGTGGTGGAGCGTGTGGTGTGGTGGTGGTGCACTAGTAGGCGTGGCGGTGGGGCGTGTGGTGTGGTGGTGAGGCACTAGGGGGCGCGGGTGCCATGGGGCGTGGGGGGCGTGGTGGTGGGGCGTGTGCTGTGGTGGTGAGGCACTAGGGGGCGCGGTACCGTGGGGCGTGGTGGTGGGGCGTGTGGTGTGGTGGTGAGGCACTAGGGGGCGTGGTGGTGGGGCGTGTGGTGTGGTGGTGAGGCACTAGGGGGCGTGGCGGTGGGGCATGTGGTGTGGTGGTGAGGCACTAGGGGGCGCGGTGCCGTGGGGCGTGGGGGGCGTGGTGGTGGGGCGTATGGTGTGGTGGTGAGGCACTAGGGGGCGCGGTGCCATGGGGCGTGGGGGGCGTGGTGGTGGGGCGTATGGTGTGGTGGTGAGGCACTAGGGGGCGCGGTGCTGTGGCGGTGGTCCCGTAGGGGGCGCTCACCCCGTGGGTTGCTCCCCCTGCCCTAGATGGTGAGCCTGGCCAATGAGGTGCAGGAGATCAGCCAGGCCAAGAAGCAGGACGTCACCTCGTTCGCCAAGGGCCCCGCGATTGGGCTGATCCCCAGCGTGCCGGGGCTGGGCCCCATCCTCTGCTACAGTTACTGCTACGTGGGGCTCATGACAGGTACGGGGGGGGGGGGGGCGGGCGGACTCCTGGGTTCTCTGCCTGGCTCTGCCAGGGGAGTGGGGGCTAGTGGTTAGAGCAGGGGGGAGGGGGGAGCCAGGACGCCTGGGTTCTCTCCCCAGCTCTGTGGTGGGAGGGGATCCAGCTGGAGTCTTTTCCACTGTTAACCTTTAACTGCATTTCTCTCCTTTCCCCCCTTTCGTTCTTTCCTCCCTCCGGCCTCCTTCCTCGTCTGCCCCCCCCACACACACCTCCTCTCCCCCCACCCTCCATCCCTATCTGCACCTCCGCCCCCCCTCCCCTCCCACCTCCTCTCCCGTCACCCTCCATCCCCATACGCCCCCCCTCCCCTCCCACCTCCTCTCCCGTCACCCTCCATCCCCATACGCCCCCCCAGGCCCCTTCTACCGTTACAGGACCCACCTGGACTGGCTGCAGCAGCCGGACTCGCAGGCCATCCCCAGCTGGCGCCCTCTGCTGGCGCGGGCCAGGCTGGTCCCGGTCTACGGGCTGCTCTTCCTGGGGGCAGCCCGGCTCTTCCCGCTGGAGTACGTGCGGAGCGAGGCCTTCGCCGCCCGGGCGCTGCCCTTCCGCCTCTTCTACATGGTGCCCGTCTTCTTCGTCTTCCGCATGCGCTTCTACGTGGCCTGGCTCTGCGCCGAGTGTGCCTGCATTGCCGCCGCCTTCGGGGCCTACCCCACGGCTGCCCGCGCCCGCCCCGGCGGGGGCCCCACCACCTACTGCCCCAGGTGCACCCACGGGCCTGCCTCTCCAGGGCGCCAGCTCCCACCCAGCCCCAGGGCAGGGAATGGGGCACGGGGCCTTTCCCCTCTAGGGGGCGCTGGCCCCGATCCGGCCCCAGGGCGGGGACTGGCTGGCTCAGGGGGGTGGGAAATGTGGCATGGGGCCTGTCCCCTCCAGGGGGCGCCAGCTCCCATCCAGCCCCAGGGTGGGACTGGCTGGCTCAGGGGGGCGGGAAATGGGTCCTGGGGCCTGTCCCCTCTAAGGGGTGCCGGCTCCCATCCGGCCCTGGGATCCCTGTCACTGACTGCTCTCCCCCACCCCAGTGCGGAGGAGGGGGTGCCAGGGGTGGCTCCCCCCGAGTATGACTACGAGACCGTCAAGAACATCGACCCGTATGGCACCGACTTCTGCGTGCGGGTGCGGGACGGCATGCGGTACTGGAACATGAGCGTGCAGTGGTGGCTGGCCCAGTACATCTACAAGAGCGCCCCCTTCCGCTCCTACGTCATGAGGTGGGGGGCACGGGGAGCCATAAGGGGGAGACCATGGAGGGGGGCTCGAAGATCCCTGGGTTGGGGATCTCGTGGGGACGCTCACAGATCAGGTGGAGAGGGTCACGGGGAGGCTTGGAGATCCTGGGGAAGGGGGTCAGATGGGGGGCTTGGAGATCTGGTAGGGTTATGTGGGGGGGGGGCCTTGTGGCGGGGGGAGGTTGAAGGACCCAATATAGGGCATGAAGGGGAAATCGTGGGCGGGGGGTGTCTCATGGGGAGGAAGTGTGAATACCAGGGGGAGGGGGAGTCATGGAGGGGGCTCATAGACATGAGGGAATAGAGGTGAAATCTCTGGGGGCTTCAAACAGGGGAGTCTTGGGAACGTGGGGGAGGGAGACTCACAGAGGCTGGGGGAGCACAATTGGGGGTGGGGGAGCCATGCACACATGGGGGGGGCTCAGCACTTCCCCCCCAGCTAACCCCGCCCTCCGTTTCCCCCCCCCCCCCCCCCAGGAGCGGCTGGACCATGCTGATCTCGGCCTATTGGCACGGCCTGCACCCGGGCTACTACCTCAGCTTCCTGACCATCCCGCTGTGCCTGGCGGCCGAGGGGGCGATGGAGGCCGGGCTGCGGGGGCGCCGAGGGGCGGCGCCGGAGTCCGACCGCTCCTGGGGCACCTGGGTGCACTGGTTCCTCAAGATGCGGGCGTACGACTACATGTGCATGGGCTTCGTGCTGCTGGAGCTGGGCGCCACCCTGCAGTACTGGCGCTCCGTCTACTTCTGCGTCCACCTGGGCGCCCTGGCCCTGCTGCTCCTGGGCCGCGCCCTGCCCCGGCCTGCCCCCCGGGCCCCCTCCACCCCCGAGGGGCCGCACCGCGAGTGAGGGGCCGGGGGAGCCCCCTCCCACTGACCCCACGGCCAGGACCTCTGGGGGCCGGGGAATAGCCAGGGCACAGGGCCCCCTGGATCAATCCCCTATGGGCCCTGGGGGGCAGGGAGTAGCCACACCCTGGGGGCTGGGAACAGGACCCACACATCAGCTCTGTGCTGGCCATGGAGGGGGTTGGGGGGAAGGGCATAGGCAAATGGGATGGCCCCCCCCATCTTCCCCATTCTACAGGCCCCCACCTCTCCTTCTGGCTGGCTGGGAGGCGGAGGGGGAATGTGCCCCACACTTCCTGGGGGGGGGGGGGGGGGGGAGAGACACTGATCCGCTACTGTGCTTCCCCCAAAGGTTCTGGCAGGCTTGCCCCTCTCCCACTCCTGGGGGGGGGGGGTAGGAGCCCTTCCCCCGCATAGGCTGGAGATTCTGCCCCCTCCCCCTCCGGCAAGACCCCCACATAAGAGGGTGTTTTCTACCCCTCCCCCCAGCCGATGCTACACTGTGGCCTTAGATGAGGGGGTCTCAAACTGGGGGTCAGGACCCCTCAGGGGGTCGTGAGATTATTACATTGGGGGGGGGGTTGCGAGCTGTCAGCCTCCACCCCAAACCCTGCTTTGCCTCCAGCATTTATAATAGTGTTCAATATTTAAAACAGTGTTTTTTAATGTGTGTGGGGGGGGGTCGCACGCGGAGGCTTGCGGTGTGAAAGGGGTCACTAGTACAAAAGTGTGAGAACCACTGCCTTAAAGGGACCAGCCTCCAAGTGGGGGGTGGGAAGAGAGTCCCCCCCCATTTTAAGCCAGGATTCCCACCCCCCCATCTGGTGTGAAACAAGTTGGCACGTCCTCAGGCAGAGCCTGAAGGGGCCACAAAACTCCCCACCCCGAACCAGCTTGCTGGGGGTGGGGGGGGGCTGAGGGGTTTTTTTTGGGGGGGGAGAACGTCCCCCAGCATCGGCAGCTGGTCTGTGCTTAGCTGGGCGGTGGGGGGAAGTCGAGGTGCGGGGGGGGGGTTTGGCAGGAGCCCCCTCCCGCTCCGAGGTCTCTGTTCCTTTCCTGTGCTATTAACCACTGGGGGGAGGGGGGGACGGGGTGATGGGGGGCTCGGCGGAGGTAGGGAGTGGAAGGCGATGAAGGGGGGCAGGAGGGCTCAGGGCGGGGGGTGTCTCCTGTACCACCCCCCCCGTTGTATTGCCATGACGCGGGGGCGGCAGCTGAAGCAAATAAAAGACCCGAAAACAACCCCCCGTGTCTGTGTGTCTCGCGCCCCCCCCCGGGAGACCCCCCCCATTCCCCAGTCCCCCGGGGGCCCCCATCCTTCCCGCGAGGAGCCCCCCCCAGCGGGGCTGGGGGCGGGGGGCCAGTCCCACCCCCGGCTGGGCCGCGCCCCGTCTCCAGGTCACCGCGGGGCCAATGATTAACCCGGCGCGTTTCCTCCTTCCCGGAGCGCCCGGACCATGGAGCCTCGCTGGGCGCAGACGGGCCGGGATGGGCCAGGTGCGGAGCCCCCCCCCCCCCGAGTTACCCGGACTCCTGGGTCCCCCCCGAGTCACCCGGACTCCTGGGTCCCCCACCCCAGTAACCGTGTCCCCCTCCCGTAACCCGGACTCCTGGTTCCCCCCCCCCCCCACACAGTAACCGCGTCCCCCTCCCGTAACCCGGACTCCTGGGTCCCGTCCCCAGCAGCCCCCCCCCCCGGACTCCTGCCCCCCCCCAGTAACCGCGCCCCCCTCCCGTAACCCGGACTCCTGGGTCCCCCCCCAGTAACCGCGTCCCCCCCCCGGGGTAACCCGGACTCCTGGGTCCCCCCCCCCAGTAACCGCGTCCCCCTCCCGTAACCCGGACTCCTGGGTCCCCCACGCCCCGTAACCCGGACTCCTGGGTCCCGTCCCCAGCAGCCCCCCCCCGGACTCCTGGGTCCCCCCCCGAGTCACCCGGACTCCTGGGTCCGCCCCCACCCCAGTAACCGTGTCCCCCTCCCGTAACCCGGACTCCTGGTTCCCCCCCCCCACAGTAACCGCGTCCCCCTCCCGTAACCCGGACTCCTGGGTCCCGTCCCCAGCAGCCCCCCCCCCCGGACTCCTGCCCCCCCCCCCCAGTAACCGCGCCCCCCTCCCGTAACCCGGACTCCTGGGTCCCCCCCCCCACAGTAATCGCGTCCTGCTCCCGTAACCCGACTCCTGGGTCCCGTCCCCAGCACCCCCCCCCCACCCGGATTCCTGGGTCCCCGCCCCTCCCCCTAGTGTCACCCGGACTCCTGGGTCCCGTCCCCAGCAGCGCCCCCCCCCCCCCCCCCGACTAACCCGGATTCCTGGGTCCAATCCCCGGAGACACAACCCCGCCCCCCTCTCCACCGAGTCACCCGGACTCCTGGGTCCCGTCCCCAGCAGACTCAGCCCCGCCCCTCCAATCACCTGGATTCCTGGGGTGGTCCCGTCCCCAGTGTGCAGCCCCACCCCTCCCCCCAAATAATCCAGACTCCTGGGTTCCATCCCAGCAGGCAGCCCCCGACCAGTTACTCGGACTCCTGGGTCCCATCCCCTGAAGCTAGGGCTCCCCAGATAGTAGCCCGGACTCCTGGGTCCCCTCCCTGGGTCAGTAAGTGCGGGGAGGGAGGGGGCTGAATCTCTCCCCCACTCACCCCACTTGCTCCCTCCCCAGATGATGACGAGGGGGGACAGCAGCTGCCTCCCTCATCCCTCTTCCTCCAGCTGCCAAGCAACGCGACCCTGCGTTTCCGTGGCAACGTGGCCAAGTCCTGGGGGGCTGCGCTGGACGAGGGGGAGCCCCCAGGGACCCCCCAGGAGTGGGACAGGGCAGAAGTCGGGGAGCAGGAATCGGTTCCCCTGAAACAGCTGCCGCTCTGCATGGCGGAGAAACGGAGACTCAGGTAACCCCCCCCTGCACAGGGCAGGACGCCTGGGTTCCTTTCTGGCTCTGAGAGGGGAGTGGGGTCTAGTGGTCAAAGCAGGGGGGTCTGGGAGCCAGGACTCCTGAGTTTTATCCCCGAGTGGTTGGATGGGAGGCTAGGAGCTAGGACTCCTGGGTTCTCTCCTGGCTCTGGGAGGGGAGTGGGGGCTAGTGGTTAGAGCAGGGGGGCTGGGAGCCAGGACGCCTGGGTTCTCTCCCTGGCTCTGGGAGGGGAGTGGGGTCTAGTGGTCAGAGCAGGGGGGCCTGGGAGCCAGGACTCCTGGCTATGGGAGGGAAATGGGGGTGCAGTGGTCGGGGGGGGGGTCTGAGGTCTCACCCCCTGTCCCGCTCCCCGCCAGGCTCCGGGAGCAGCAGGCGGCCTGGAAACGGAGCCGTTGGGAGCGGTGGCAGATGGGGACGCGCCGCCTGCGGGGACAGGTGGGGGACGCCCTGCTGTACGCCCAGGTGTGGAGGGGCTCGCTGCACCACATCGAAGGTAGGACATCTGAGCCCCGGGGTCCCCCCCCTGCTGAGAGCGACCCCCCCCGAGCCCCGGGGTCCCCCTCCCTGCTGAGAGTGACCCCCCCTGAGCCCCAGGGTCCCCCCCTGCTGAGAGCAACCCCCCCTCTGAGCCCTGGGGTCCCCCCTCTGCTGAGAGCGACCCCTCCTCTGAGCCCCGGGGTTCCCCCTCCCTGCTGAGAGTGACCCCACCTCTGAGCCCTGGGGTCCCCCCTCTGCTGAGAGCAACCCCCCCCCGAGCCCTGGGATCGGCCCCTGCTGGGGAGCCCGGGGGTTTGGACTCGCGGTCGGGGTCACACTGCCCTTTGCCCTTTGCCCCCCCAGGTCACTTCGGAACCGGGATCCAGTCGTATTTCAACTTCCTGCGCTTCCTGGTGCTGCTGAACCTGGGGGGGGCCCTGCTCACGGTGGGGTTCATGGTGGCCCCCAACGCCGCCTTCGAGGGGCTGCGGCTGAACCAGACCCAGCAGGGGCCGAACTCCACGGGTACTGCCAGCCTGGACGCCTGGGTCCCATCTCCAGTGGGGGGAGGGTGGTGTGAGAGTCCCCAGAACAGCAGCCCGGATGCCTGGGTCCCATCTCCAGTGACAGAGAGCAGGCGAGAGCCCCCAGAACAGCAGCTCAGACGCCTGGGTCCCATCTCCGGAGGGGCAGGGCGAGAGCTCCCAGTACGGCAGCCCGGATCCCATCTCCAGCGTGGAGGGGGTGAGAGCCCCCAGAACAGCAGCCCGGATGCCTGGGTCCCATCCCTATCCAAAGGGGAGGGGAGAGAAGGGAATAGCCCCCAGAATGGCAGCCTGGGTCCTATGTCCAGGGAGGGCAGGGGTGACCCGGGGGTATTTGGAGGTTTGGTTTGAGGGGGTTTGACCCCTTTTCTCCCCCCCCCCCCCCCGCAGTGATCAGCTGCCTGCAGTACGACCCCACCAAGCGGGGCCTGGTCAGCTACTTCACCTACCTCATGGACCTGCTCTCCGGGACGGTGAGAGCCCGGCCTGTGGGACCCCAGCCCCCCGCCCAATGCCTCAGCTCCGCCCTCAGCCCCCTGTGCCCTCAGCTCCGCCCCCAGCCCCCCATGCCTCAGCTCCGCCCCCCACGCCCTCAGCTCCCGTTCACGTGTCCCCCACAAATCGGAGCTGGCCCCAATTCCCCAGATCAGTTTGTCTCATTCCCAGTCCCCGCCCTGGGGCTGGATGGGAGCCGGTGCCCCCTGGAGGCGACGGCCCCCCGCTTAGGCTGTGTCTCTCTCAGGGGTTCATGGAGCTCACCTACCTGTTCTACGGTTATTACCAAAACTCGGCCGTGGATTTCGTGGGCTTCTCCTATAACATCCCCCTGGCCTATCTGCTGAGCATGTTGGGCTACTTCTCCGTCTGCCTCCTCTGGATCGTCCACCGGTGAGTCACTTCCCAGGTACCCCCACCGGGCCAGCCCCAGCCCCGCCCTGCCCCAGAGGGGCCAGGGGTCCCCGGATACCCAGCCCCCGCCCCGCCCTGCCCCAGAGGGGCCAGGGGTCCCCGGATACCCAGCCCCCGCCCCGCCCTGCCCCAGAGGGGCCAGGGTCCCCGGATACCCAGCCCCCGCCCCGCCCTGCCCCAGAGGGGCCGCGTCCTGGTGCCGGGCCGGGGTCCCCGTATACCCAGCCCCCGCGCCCCACCCCTGAGCTGGCTGCATTTCGCCATCTCCTGGGGGCCGTCACCCTGCGCTCTCCCCCCAGGGCCGTCCATCTCCTGAAGCGCAGCCTGGTCAGCGAAAACGGGGCGCTCAGCACCTACAGCAACAAGGTCTTCGCCGGCTGGGACTTCTGCCTGGGGCCCGGCACCGCGGTGCACATGAAACACAACAGCCTCCGCTACGAGCTGCGGGTGAGGCCAGCAGGGGGCGCAGGGCTGGTGTGCGGGGGGGAGGGGGGCTGGGGAGGACTAGTGAAGGGGGGACCCTGTGTTATGGGCGGGCTGGGGGGCTGGAGTGTGTGACTAGGGGCTGAGATGGGGGGCTGGTGGGGAGGGATCTGGTGTGGGGGCTGGGGGACTGGATACGGGCTGATGAGTGGATTGGGGGGAAGGGGGCAGGTGTGTGGCGTGAGAGGCACGGCTGGGGGTGGAGAGGGGGCTGACTGTGGGGGGGGGCAGGGATGGGGCTGGCTGTGGGGAAAGGGTGGGGCTGGGGCTGGTTGTGGGGGCTGGGAAGGAGTGCGGGGGGGCAGCTGTGTGTGTGTGTGTGGGGGGGGGGGCTGCACTGATGTGCGTCTCTCCCAGATGGACCTGGAGGAACAGACCTTGCGGCGGCTCATGGCCCAGCGCAGCCCGGGCCAGCGACTCGCCCTGTACAGCCTGCGCGGGGCCCTCAACCTGCTGGTGCTGGCACTGCTGGGGGCGGCTTTCTACTGCGTCTACCTGGCCACCGAGTACTCGCAGCAGGGCCAGGTACCCGCGTCCCTCACTCCCGACCCGCGGCCCCCCGCTCCACCCGCGCCCTTCACTCCCGACCCGCGGCCCCCTGCTCCGCCGCACCACTCACTCCCGACCCGCGGCCCCCCGCTCCGCCGCACCACTCACTCCCGACCCGCGGCACCCCGCTCCGCCCGCGCCCTTCACTCCCGACCCGCGGCCCCCTGCTCCGCCGCACCACTCACTCCCGACCCGCGGCCCCCCGCTCCGCCCGCACCCTTCACTCCCGACCCGCAGCCCCCTGCTCCGCCCGCGCCCTTCACTCCCGACCCGCAGCCCCCTGCTCCGCCCGCGCCCTTCACTCCCGACCCGCGGCCCCCCGCTCCGCCCGCGCCCTTCACTCCCGACCCGCGGCCCCCCCGCTCCGCCGCACCACTCACTCCCGACCCGCAGCCCCCCGCTCCGCCCGCACCACTCACTCCCAACCCGCAGCCCCCTGCTCCGCCGCACCACTCACTCCCGACCCGCAGCCCCCCGCTCCGCCCGCGCCCTTCACTCCCGACCCGCACCCCCCGCTCCGCCCGCGTCCCTCACTCCCGACCCGCGGCCCCCTGCTCCGCCGCACCACTCACTCCCGACCCGCAGCCCTCCGCTCCGCCCGCGCCCTTCACTCCCGACCCGCAGCCCCCCGCTCCGCCGCACCACTCACTCCCGACCCGCGGCCCCCCGCTCCGCCCGCGCCCTTCACTCCCGACCCGCGGCCCCCTGCTCCGCCGCACCACTCACTCCCGACCCGCAGCCCCCCGCTCCGCCGCGCCCTTCACTCCCGACCCGCAGCCCCCCGCTCCGCCGCGCCCTTCACTCCCGACCCGCAGCCCCCTGCTCCGCCGCACCACTCACTCCCGACCCGCAGCCCCCCGCTCC
Organism: Actinemys pallida; assembly: GCA_023634205.1. Lineage (NCBI taxonomy): Eukaryota > Metazoa > Chordata > Testudines > Emydidae > Actinemys > Actinemys pallida. The sequence continues at coordinate 2,584,302 of JALMGD010000024.1, forward strand.
GCCGCACCACTCACTCCCGACCCGCAGCCCCCCGCTCCGCCCGCGCCCTTCACTCCCGACCCGCAGCCCCCTGCTCCGCCGCACCACTCACTCCTGACCCGCAGCCCCCCGCTCCGCCCGCGCCCTTCACTCCCGACCCGCAGCCCCCTGCTCCGCCGCACCACTCACTCCCGACCCGCGGCACCCCGCTCCGCCGCACCACTCACTCCCGACCCGCAGCCCCCTGCTCCGCCGCACCCTTCACTCCCGACCCGCAGCCCCCCGCTCCGCCGCGCCCTTCACTCCCGACCCGCGGCCCCCTGCTCCGCCGCACCACTCACTCCCGACCCGCAGCCCCCCGCTCCGCCCGCGCCCTTCACTCCCGACCCGCGGCCCCCCCGCTCCGCCCGCACCCTTCACTCCCGACCCGCGGCCCCCCGCTCCGCCCGCACCCTTCACTCCCGACCCGCGGCCCCCCTGCTCCGCCGCACCACTCACTCCCGACCCGCAGCCCCCCGCTCCGCCCGCGCCCTTCACTCCCGACCCGCAGCCCCCTGCTCCGCCGCACCACTCACTCCCGACCCGCGGCACCCCGCTCCGCCCGCACCCTTCACTCCCGACCCGCGGCCCCCCTGCTCCGCCGCACCACTCACTCCCGACCCGCGGCCCACCGCTCCGCCCGCGCCCTTCACTCCCGACCCGCAGCCCCCCGCTCCGCCGCGCCCTTCACTCCCGACCCGCGGCCCCCCGCTCCGCCGCGCCCTTCACTCCCGACCCGCAGCCCCCCCGCTCCGCCGCGCCCTTCACTCCCGACCCGCAGCCCCCCCGCTCCGCCGCGCCCTTCACTCCCGACCCGCGGCCCCCTGCTCCGCCGCACCACTCACTCCCGACCCGCGGCCCCCTGCTCCGCCGCACCACTCACTCCCGACCCGCAGCCCCCCCGCTCCACCGCGCCCTTCACTCCCGACCCGCGGCCCCCTGCTCCGCCGCACCACTCACTCCCGACCCGCAGCCCCCCGCTCCGCCCGCGCCCTTCACTCCCGACCCGCAGCCCCCTGCTCCGCCGCACCACTCACTCCCGACCCGCGGCCCCCCGCTCCGCCCGCACCCTTCACTCCCGACCCGCGGCCCCCCGCTCCGCCGCACCACTCACTCCCGACCCGCGGCCCCCCGCTCCGCCGCGCCCTTCACTCCCGACCCGCGGCCCCCCCGCTCCGCCGCACCACTCACTCCCGACCCGCGGCCCCCCGCTCCGCCCGCGCCCTTCACTCCCGACCCGCGGCCCCCTGCTCCGCCGCACCACTCACTCCCAACCCGCGGCCCCCCGCTCCGCCCGTGCCCTTCACTCCCGACCCGCAGCCCCCCGCTCCGCCGCGCCCTTCACTCCCGACCCGCGGCCCCCCGCTCCGCCGCGCCCTTCACTCCCGACCCGCAGCCCCCCCGCTCCGCCGCGCCCTTCACTCCCGACCCGCAGCCCCCCCGCTCCGCCGCGCCCTTCACTCCCGACCCGCGGCCCCCTGCTCCGCCGCACCACTCACTCCCGACCCGCGGCCCCCTGCTCCGCCGCACCACTCACTCCCGACCCGCAGCCCCCCCGCTCCGCCGCGCCCTTCACTCCCGACCCGCGGCCCCCTGCTCCGCCGCACCACTCACTCCCGACCCGCAGCCCCCCGCTCCGCCCGCGCCCTTCACTCCCGACCCGCAGCCCCCTGCTCCGCCGCACCACTCACTCCCGACCCGCGGCCCCCCGCTCCGCCCGCACCCTTCACTCCCGACCCGCGGCCCCCCGCTCCGCCGCACCACTCACTCCCGACCCGCGGCCCCCCGCTCCGCCGCGCCCTTCACTCCCGACCCGCAGCCCCCTGCTCCGCCCGCACCCTTCACTCCTGACCCGCGGCCCCCCGCTCCACCCGCGCCCTTCACTCCCGACCCGCAGCCCCCCGCTCCGCCGCACCACTCACTCCCGACCCGCAGCCCCCCGCTCCGCCCGCGCCCTTCACTCCCGACCCGCAGCCCCCCGCTCCGCCGCGCCCTTCACTCCCGACCCGCGGCCCCCCCGCTCCGCCCGCACCCTTCACTCCCGACCCGCGGCCCCCTGCTCCGCCGCACCACTCACTCCCGACCCGCGGCCCCCCGCTCCGCCGCGCCCTTCACTCCCGACCCGCAGCCCCCTGCTCCGCCCGTGCCCTTCACTCCCGACCCGCGGCCCCCTGCTCCGCCGCACCACTCACTCCCGACCCGCGGCCCCCCGCTCCGCCGCGCCCTTCACTCCCGACCTGCGGCCCCCTGCTCCGCCGCACCACTCACTCCCGACCCGCAGCCCCCCCGCTCCGCCGCGCCCTTCACTCCCGACCCGCGGCCCCCTGCTCCGCCGCACCACTCACTCCCGACCCGCGGCCCCCCGCTCCGCCCGTGCCCTTCACTCCCGACCCGCGGCCCCCTGCTCCGCCGCACCACTCACTCCCGACCCGCGGCCCCCCGCTCCGCCGCGCCCTTCACTCCCGACCTGCGGCCCCCTGCTCCGCCGCACCACTCACTCCCGACCCGCAGCCCCCCCGCTCCGCCGCGCCCTTCACTCCCGGCCCGCGGCCCCCTGCTCCGCCGCACCACTCACTCCCGACCCGCGGCCCCCCGCTCCGCCCGTGCCCTTCACTCCCGACCCGCGGCCCCCTGCTCCGCCGCACCACTCAGTCCCAACCCGCGGCCCCCCGCTCCGCCCGCGCCCTTCACTCCCGACCCGCGGCCCCCTGCTCCGCCGCACCACTCACTCCCGACCCGCAGCCCCCCGCTCCGCCGCGCCCTTCACTCCCGACCCGCGGCCCCCCTGCTCCGCCGCACCACTCACTCCCGACCCGCAGCCCCCCGCTCCGCCGCGCCCTTCACTCCCGACCCGCAGCCCCCTGCTCCGCCGCACCACTCACTCCCGACCCGCAGCCCCCCGCTCCGCCGCGCCCTTCACTCCCGACCCGCAGCCCCCCGCTCCGCCCGCACCCTTCACTCCCGACCCGCAGCCCCCCCGCTCCGCCGCACCACTCACTCCCGACCCGCAGCCCCCCGCTCCGCCGCGCCCTTCACTCCCGACCCGCAGCCCCCCGCTCCGCCCGCACCCTTCACTCCCGACCCGCAGCCCCCCGCTCCGCCCGCACCCTTCACTCCCGACCCGCAGCCCCCCCGCTCCGCCGCGCCCTTCACTCCCGACCCGCGGCCCCCCGCTCCGCCCGCGCCCTTCACTCCCGACCCGCGGCCCCCCGCTCCGCCCACACCCCTCACTCCCGACCCGCGGGCCCCCCACTACGCCCGCGCCCCTCACTCCCGACCCGCAGCCCCCCGCTCCGCCACGCCCATCACTCCCAACCCGCGGGCCCCCCACTACGCCCGTGCCCCTCACTCCTGACCCGCAGCCCCCCGCTCTGCCAGTGCCCCTCACCCCCGACCCGCTCACTCCAGCGCTGGCCCGTGTCCCCCTCAACGGGGGGCAGTGGCGCTAACCCAGCTGCCAGCCCTTTAGCCGCTCGGCTCCCCATAGGGGAACTGGGGGGGAGGGGATTCTGCTCTGACCCCTGGTGACCTCCCCCCCCAGCAGGACACCGGCCCGGGGCAGCAGGGACTGGTCCTGGGGCTACTGGTGGCCTATCTGCCCTCCATAGTCATCACGCTCGCCAACCAGCTGGTGCCGCTGGCCTTCGGGCTCCTCGTGCGCCTGGAGAGATACCCGCTCAGCCTGGAGATCCGGCTCACCCTGTTCAGGTACCGGGGGGAAGCCAGGGCGAGGGGTCCCCATGTAACCAGCCACCCCCTCGAGGGGCAGCGCCGGCCAAGGGGTCCCCGTGTACCCAGCCCCCACCCCTGAGGGGCAGCGCCAGGCGAGGGATCCCCGTGTTCACAGCCCCCACCCCACCCCCGAGGGGCAGCGCTGGACGAAGGGGCCCTGTGTACCCAGCCCCCACCCCCAAGGGCAGTGGCGGGCAAGGGGTCCCCGTGTACCCAGTCCCCACTCCCGAGGGGCAGCGCTGGGCGAGGGGTCCCCGTGTTCCCAGCCCCCCCTCGAGGGCAGCACTGGGCGAGGGGTCCCCGTGTTCCCAGCCCCCAGCCCACCCCCGAGGGCAGCGCCGGGCGAGGGGTCCCCGTGTACCCAGTCCCCAGCCCACCCCCGAGGGCAGCGCCGGGCGAGGGCTCCCCGTGTACCCAGCCCCCAGCCCACCCCCGAGGGCAGCGCCGGGTGAGGGGTCCCTGTGTTCCCAGCCCCCACCCCACCCCTGAGGGGCAGCACCGTGTGAGGGGTCCCTGTGTACCCAGCCCCCGCCCCACCCCCGAGGGCAGCGCCGGGCGAGGAGTCCCCAACTAACCAGCCCCCACCCCCGAGGGCAGTGCCGGGCAAGGAGTCTCCGTGTACCCAGCCCCCACCCCACCCCCGAGGGCAGCGCCGGGCGAGGGGTCCCCATCTAACCAGCCCCCACCCCCAAGGGCAGCACCGGGCGAGGAGTCTCCATGTACCCAGCGCCCACGCCCGAGGGCAGCGCCGGGCGAGGGGTCCCCATCTAACCAGCCCCCACCCCCGAGGGCAGCGCCGGGCGAGGAGTCCCCAACTAACCAGCCCCCACCCCCGAGGGCAGCGCCGGGCGAGGAGTCCCCAACTAACCAACCCCCACCCCCGAGGGCAGCGCCGGGCGAGGAGTCTCCGTGTACCCAGCCCCCACCCCACCCCCGAGGGCAGCGCCGGGCGAGGGGTCCCCATCTAACCAGCCCCCACCCCCAAGGGCAGCACCGGGCGAGGAGTCTCCATGTACCCAGCGCCCACGCCCGAGGGCAGCGCCGGGCGAGGGGTCCCCATCTAACCAGCCCCCACCCCCGAGGGCAGCGCCGGGCGAGGGGTCCCCATCTAACCAGCCCCTCTCTCTCTGTGGCAGGACCGTGTTCCTGCGTCTCTCCAGCCTCCTCGTTCTCCTTTTCTCCCTCTGGTCCCAGATCACCTGCCACGGGGACCCCAACGCCGATTCCTGCAAGACCTGCGGCTACAACCACAGGCAGCACCCGGTCAGCGCAGGACGCCTGGGTTCTCTCCCGGCTCGGGGAGCGCAGTGGGGTCTGGTGGGCAGAACACGGGGCGGGTGGGGTGGGAGCCCGGACACCTGGGTTCTCTCCCGGCTCGGGGAGGGCAGTGGGGTCTGGTGGGCAGAGCACGGGGCGGGTGGGGTGGGAGCCCGGACACCTGGGTTCTCTCCCGGCTCGGGGAGGGCAGTGGGGTCTGGCAGTTCGCGGTGGGGCAGCTGGGAGCCCGGACGCCTGGGTCCTGTGGCTGGGCGGGCGCTGACATGTCCCCTCCCCCCCAGTGCTGGGAGACGAGCGTGGGGCAGGAGATGTACAAGCTGCTGGTGTTCGACCTGCTCGTGGTGCTGCTGGTGCTGCTGCTGGTGGAGTTCCCCAGGAAGTGAGAGACGGGGGTGGGGGTGGGGGTCAGTGGGCTGAGGGGGAGGTGGGTTGGGGCTGGGGGTGGGGTGGGGGGGCAGTGGGCTGGGGGGGAGGTGGGTTGGGGGTGGGGGCTGTTCTTGGGGTGGATGGGAATCAGTGGCCACAAAGGGGGACCCTAGAGCGAGTGGGTTGGCTCTGGGCTTTGGGGCTCAGGCCGGAGGGGAGTGGGGAGCTGGGGGATAGGGCTCGGAGTGGGGGCAGCCGTAGGTGGGGGGGCTGGGCTCGGAGCAGTCTCCCCAGCCCCTCACCCCCTCTTGCTCCCCCCAGGCTGCTGGTGACCCACGGCCCCGCCCCCCTGGCCCGGCTGTGGGGGCAGCAGGAGTTCCTGGTGCCCCCCAATGTGCTGGACCTGGTGTACGGCCAGACCGTGTGCTGGGTCGGCGCCGCCTTCTCCCCCCTGCTGCCCTTGCTCAACACCGCCAAGTTCGTCCTCCTTTTCTACCTCAAGAAGGTGAGAGCCCAGACGCGTGGGTCCTCTCCCCGCCTCAGGGGAGGGGGGCCTAGTGGTGGAGGGGGCGGGACTGGGAGCTCGGGCGTCTGGGTTCTCTCCCGGGGGGGCTGTCTGGTGGCTCAGCGCCCCGGGTCCACACGTGTCTCGTCACCCTCCAGCTCACCCTGTTCTCGAACTGCCGCCCGGCCGACCGCACCTTCCACGCCTCCAGCGCCAGCTTCTTCTTCCTGCTGGTTCTGCTGCTGGGCCTGGCCATCGCCTGGGTGCCCCTGCTGTACAGCGTCTTTGTGTGAGTGACCCCCCCGCGCCCCTTGTCCAGCCCCCCCAGCTCCCGGGTCCCCTGGGGTCCCCCACCCCTCGCCCAGCCCCCTCACTCAGCTCCCCTGGGGTCCCCCACCCCCCCTCTCCCAGCTCCTCGGGGTCCCCAGTCCCCCTCGCCCAGCCCCCAGGGTGCCCCACCCCCCTCACTCAGCTCCCCTGGGTCCCCCACCCCCCCTCGCCCAGCTCCCCAGGGTCCCCAGTCCCCCTCGCCCAGCCCCCAGGGTGCCCCACCCCCCTCACTCAGCTCCCCTGGGGTCCCCCACCCCTCCTCTCCCAGCTCCCCAGGTCCTCGGGGTCCCCAGTCCCCTTCACCCACACCCCAGCTCCTTGGGGTCTGCCGCCCCACCTCACCCAGCCCCCCAGGGTCCCCTGACCTTCTCCTCCCCCCCCAGCATGACAAACCCCCTTATCCTCCCCCCCCCCCCGGCGCTGTCTCTGCTCCCCTGCCTTGGACTCGGTCCCCCGACTCACTCTCTCTTCCTCCTGCAGCCTCCAGCCCTCCCAGGCCTGTGGCCCGTTCCGGGGTGAGCCGACCATGTGGAGCACCCTCTGGGAGGCCATCGACACCCTGCCCCATGTGGCCAGGGAGTTCCTGCAGTTCGTGGGCTCGCTGGCCTTCGCCGTGCCGCTCTTCCTGCTGCTGTGGTGAGGGGCCGCCGGGGAATCCCCCTGGGCCGGGGCGTGCTACGGGGGATAGGACACATGGAGGGGTGTCTGATGCCAGGCAGCAGGGACACGGAGACACACAGAGAGTGGGGGCGGGGGGCGGGAGGATGGATGGACGCACACAGAGCAGGGCTTGTCCCCGCCAGCAGGGGGCAGCAGGGACGGACAGACACACACTCAATTTCTGTGCTGGTTCTGCGGATATTCCCCCCCCCCAACCCCCCAGCCGCATCCCTGCCTCGCTGCTCCTGACCCCATCTCTCACGCACTGTCTAACCCCCCCCCCTGCTTTTCTCTTCCCATCCCCCAACTGCAGCATCTTCATGTTTTACCTGATGGCCCTGGCTCATTCCTACAGCTCCCTGGTGAAGGAACTCAAAGGGCAGCTGCGGCTGGTGAGTGATGTCCTGGAGCCATGGGGCTTTTTGCCGCTGGGGGGCGCCGGCTCCCATCTGTCACCGTTAGCCGGTGGGACTCCCTGCCGCAAGATGATCAGGGTGGCAGGGTGGGATATTGAGAGGGAGAAATGAGGAGCAGCGTCCTCCCCGCTTTGGCCACTAGAGGCTGCCGTGTGTCCCTCCTCTGAAGTAGGTGGGCTGTGGGTGGAGGCAGAGCCGGGATACCGGGGTAGATGGGCCCCTGATGGCTGTACTTACCCTCCGGGGTTTCCCACCTCTTTTTAACCATTCCTTTTCCCACAGGAGGGGCGGGATAAGGTCTTCTTGGTGACTCAGATCACGGAGCTCAGCTAAGGAGAAAGCTGCAAGAAAATGCCAATCTCGTTGATTTGAGGCTGACTCTTGACCCTGCCTTGTCGGACCCGTCCCTCCCCTGCCATTCGCCTGTGTGCCAAACCCACCCCCGCTGGAAGAAAACGACAATAACCTCCAAAGAACCCAGAGCTCATTCATGGACTGTGTGTAAGAATCACTCACCCGGCGCTGAGCTGCGGCCCCTCTGGAGTGGGGGCTGGGTATACGGGGACCCCTCGCCCGTCACAGACACACGGCCTCTCTGGGATGGGGCGCAGGGGCTGTTTATACAGAGACCTCTCGCCTGGCACTGAGACATGGCCCCTCTGGAGTGGAGTGTGGGGTTGGGTTATACAGGGACCCCTCACCTGGCAGCCGCTCTTTACTGACACCCAGTGAGGCTGTTCAGTTTAGGACAGGAAGTGAAGCAAAACCCTGTGTGTGACTGACATCCCAGGGGGCTTTGCAGGAGGAGAAGGTGGAATTGCTTGTGTCTGAAATAGGCTGGGCTGCTGGCCTTCAGGCCCCAATTCTCACACTCTCCGTCCTGCCCCGGGCTAGCCCCACGGCCTCCGAACGGAGCACACAACGGGTGAACCCCTCGTTACTGGCTGGCAGCAGAACTCCATTGTCGCACTCCAGGGCAGCTGCATTTGTATTCCCTGTCTACCGGTCCCCGGCTGTCACCCCTCTTGGGCAGAGACCCGCGTCTCTCTTCCCTCCCTGAGTGGGGTTTTCCAGGCTGGCCACCTCCCTGCCCAGGCTCTGATTTCACCGCGCACACATGAACCTGCAAAGCGAGATTCCCATCAACAATAATCGCCATTTACAGCTCGGCCAAGTCAGGGGAAACCCTGCTTGAAAACGTAACAGCGTTTGATTTAAGGCTCTTTCCTCGGTGTATTTTGAGATGCGATGCTGACAATTTAACGGCTTTTAAAGCTGTGACTTCTTGAGTTTCTAACACCTGCTGTTGATAAATCATTGTCTGACTCCCCCCTCCCCCTTTTCTCTGAATCTCCTGTGATTTTCTGCAACTGGGAAAATTTTAAATCTGAAAAAAAAAATCTTAAAAATAAAATGCTAGTTTTGGTTTGAAATTATAAAATAAAAATTAAATTCTGCCAGGCCCATGTGTAAGTAATCCAGGGGGCGGCGGAGGGTGTGGGGGCAGCTGGTGTGCAGGGCTGGAGGCAAGCAGCAGTGGGTTTGTCCTTCTCCCCTCCAGCCACCTTCACTATCTCAGCGTCTGCTCTGTTCCCTCCGGCCCGGCCGCATGGGAGACCATGTACTTCTGCGTGTGCAGAGTGCACAAGAACGGCCGTCGGGGGGCAGAGCAATGGTCCATCCAGCCCAGGATCCTGTCTCTGTCCGGGCTGCTCCTGGAGCTCCGGGGCGGCGCATGGCGCAGGGCGGCTGGCAGGAGCGCCGCCAGCTTTTCTGCCGCCCTAGGCGGCGGAAGGTCCCGCTGCCGAAATACCGCCGCTGTCGCCGCCCCCCAAATTGTAGCGCCCTAGGCGACCACCTAGGTTGCCTAATGGGTTGCGCCGGCCCTGGCAGCTGGGGAGAGATGCAGGCTGGACTTCCCCGCCCGCAGTTGGAGGTGTGGGGAGGCCCCAAGCTGGGGGATGGGTGCGGGGAGGGGTCAGGACCCAGGGAGGGACGGAGGCTCCCTGAGCGTAGCCCGGCCCAGCCCCACGTCCTGTGGCGGGGAGTTCCGCCGGCTCGGGGCGGCGGCCATGCTGCTCATGCGGGGGGGGGGGGGGGGGGGACAGGAAAGGACACTGGGACGCTCCACTCTGGGGGGCGCCAGCCCCAGGATGTGGGGAGGTGTGAAGAAGGGGTGGGGCCTCATCCCAGCCAATCGGCTACAGGAGCAGTGGGCGGGGGGTGGTGAGGCCGGCTTGGACCAATCAGTGCTTTGGGGGGGGCGTGACTACAATGCATCAATGAGAGACAAGGGGGCTTGAGCGGGAACCAATCAGGTAAAGCAGGAGGGGGTGTTGAGTCTCCAATAGGCCAATCAAGGCGCGAGGGCGGCCACGGTGTTATCCAGTCAGAAAACAGGAGGCTGCGGAGGGTGGGTCTACACTAATCCAATCAGGAAGCGAGGGAGGGACTAGGGTCCGCCAATCAGAGAGAGACCAGGGCGTGTCAATCAGTACGCCGGCAGGGCGGTGACCCGGAAGCGTAAGTGGCGCCGCGCGGACCTGAGGCGGGACCATGAACATCCTGCCCAAGAAGTCGTGGCACGTGCGGAACAAGGACAATGTGGCTCGCGTGCGGCGGGACGAGGCGCAGGCGCAGGACGAGCAGCGACAGCGGGAGGCCCGGGCCCTGCTGGCCGAACAGGAGGCGAGTCACCGCGCATGCGCAGTCGGAAACGAGGGTGTAGCGAGTGCGCATGCGTTAACAGTGGGAAAGCGTCCTCCATCATGTGACGGGGTCACGGCTTGAACCATTGTCAAATAGGGGGTGAAATCTGGGTTGAACCATTTCTTAATCGGGGGAAGACGAAAAGGGAGCTGGGCTGAACCATTTCTAAATGGGGGGGGAGGAGAGCGCTGGGATTTACTATTTTCAAATGGGGGAAGGGGAAGAAAAGGAAATAGGAGTTGGGCTGAACCACAACAGGGGGAAGCAGAGCAAAAGGAAGCTAGGCTGAACCATTTCCAAAGGGAGGAAAGGGGAGTTGGGCTGAACCATTTCCAAAGGGGGAAGGCGAAGGGAGCCGGGCTGCACCGTTTCCAAAGAGGGTGGAGAGAAGGGAGCTGAGCTGAACCATTTCCAAAGGGGAGAGGTGAAGGGAGCCGGGCTGAACCATTTCCAAAGGGGGTAGTGCTCTAACCCCACCTGCCCCAGTGGGGTGGCTGGCATGGCACATGGTAACATCACCAGCCCCTGCATGATCTGTCCTCGTCCCAGGTGAAATGAGTTCGTTAGGCCTCAGCCTGGTGCCATGCTGCCCTCCCCACACCCCATGGCCCCCCTGACCCCCAGCACAGAGCCACGGGCCGCTCTGGCCCCTGACGCCCACGGCAGAGCCGGCCCCAGAACCAGCCCCCCATCTCCCCCTGCAGGCACGGACCGAGTTCCTGAGGAAGAAGGCACGGGTGTCTGCCCTGCCAGGACCCGATGGCGGCTCGGCGCTGGCCCCCAGTGGCGATGATTCACGCCATGTCGACCTCTTCCGGGACCTGGAGGAGGGCAAGGGCTCCAAGGCCGGGAACAAGGAGTACGAGGAGGAGAAGCGCAGGGAAAAGGTAATGGTGAGGAGGGGCGCGTTTGAGTTTGGGGGGCACCTTCATCCCTTGGGCGTAGTGAGCCCCACCCTGGCTTGCTGGGGTTAGGTTGCCCCTATGTTGGGGCACTGATGGGAGGGGGCTGGTGCAGTGGGGTGGGGTATCTACCCCCACCCTGTTACAAGAGATGGGGTACAGCCAAGCCTCAGATCTTGGCATCTCGGAGTAGAGGGGACAAGGGTGGGGATTCACACACCCCTGTTGGAGTGGGAGGCTGTGTACAGAATTAGGGTTCCCCCTCAACACTCTCAGGTGCTCTTAACCCTCCCCTCCCCCTGGTGGTGTAACAACTCACCTGCCCTGCACGCTGGTTCCCCTCTCAGTCTCTCTCCCCCATCCCGTGAGCTGCCCCCTGGCTCCTCTACCCATAAGGCAAAAATCTCCCCCAGTGTCTCCTTGCACAGTGGGGCCATGATCAGTCCCACCCTCTCCCTTAGCAGATGGGGCACTCCCTTCTTCAAGGTGATTCAGTTCAGCACGCTCCCCTCCCTGCTTTGCCCCAACCAGGAGCGGCAGGAGAAGGCTATCGGGCTGCTGACCTATCTGGGGCAGAGTGCGGCTGAGGCCCAGACCAGCCTGCCATGGTACCAGGAAGCCCCTGACCGCAGCCGGGAGGCAGCTGTGGTGACCACGCAGGAGCAGCTGAAGGGCAGACTGGACCCGCTGTGGGAGATGGAGAGGCACCTGCGCAAGAAGAAAGGGGAGGGGAAGAAGCGCAAGAAGGAGAAAGAGAAGCCAGCAGGGGAGAAGGCAGCAATGGGGTGAGTTGGATGTGGGGCAGGGTTAGAGAGAGCACTCGGCAGGACTCAGGGACTACACGTCCCAGCATGCAATGCTCTAGCCCGCTTCCTAGGCACAGGGACCATAAATGCTCCAGCTTGCTTCCTAGGCCTAGCGACTACAAGTCCCAGCATGCAATGCTCCAGCCTGTTTCCTCGCTACATGGACTACAAATCCCAGCATGCAATGGCCCAGTCCACAGGACTACAATTAACAGTGCGCAATTTACTTCCTATGTTCCCAGCTGCACGGGGGTGTGCATGTGTTACTGAAACTACATGTCTCAGCATGTACTCAACACATTTGTTCCTGGGCAGTGGCCTGGCCTACCTATCCCAGCATGCATCACCCCCCTAGGAGGGAGATTGCATATTGGGAGTTGTAGTCCTCATGGGATGCACATCTAGATACCAGCTGGCGTAGGGCTGTAGGAACTTGACCATTCCCTTCTGCTTGTCCTTGCAGCTCTGCCCCCCTCTCCCTGGAGCAGCTGCGGCGGGAGCGGCTGCAGCGGGAGCAGGCCGAGCGAGCCCGGGCTGAAGCCCTGCTGGCCGGGTGGCAAGGGGAACCCCAACGCGGGGAGGAGGAGGAGCCGGATGACAGGAAACGCCGCTACAACTCCCAGTTCAATCCGCAGCTGGCGCGCAGGCCCCGCAGCTGGGACGAGAGGGAGCAGCGCTGAGCCCTGCCGGTGCCCCCTGAAAGTGGTGGCCAAAACAGCAGGCCCTGGGCACAGAGATTCCTGCACTGGGGTCACACAGCAGGTGGAACAGGGACACTGGCATCACAGCAAGGCAGCCAGCGTGTGGTATCCCTCTGCTGACTTAGGGGGGAGAGATACCGAGTGTTGTCCTCTCTGCCGCCCCCTTGGCCATGAAGTTTGGCATGGGGGTTGCACTCGGAGAGCCAGAACCCTCCTTGCTCTCATAGGTGGGTGCTGGCTGCTCCACTGGGGCCCCATGCTGGACACTTGCCTCTAGCGCCTGGCGTTATTAGCAGCAGCAGGTACCAGGGGTTACCTGAACGCCCCCCAAGGCAGGGGCCTGGATACTAATAAAAGGTGGTTGTCTTACTTCACTCATTTACTCACGGGAGGGGGAAAAGCTTGGAGAGGAGCAAGCATGGGAGGGGAAACCCAGGCCCGGACTCCTAGGTTCCAGCTGAAGGTGGGTGCTGGGAGTCAGGACAGCTGGGTTCTATCCCTGGCTCAGGGAGCAGGAGCCAATGGGTTCTGCGGGGGTGGGGGGGCAGGGAGGCCTAGCCCCGTGTCAGGGAGTGGAGTTGGGTGTAGGGACTCCTGGGTTTGCTGGCTGGCTCTTCCTGGAGGGGGGAGATGTCAGGATTCCTGGGTTCCAATTTCCACTTCTGCCTCTGATTTCTCCTCCCCCACACCCCACTGCTCATTGTACCATGGCTGCTGGGGAGGCCCATCCCTTTAGCCACAGAGGTGAACAGCCCCTGCTGCAGGGTGTCTCTGCCCCTCTGCTGAACCCCTGCCCAGCCCACACTGGAGTCCTTCGTGGCCCACACCTGGCTGGTAGAGGATTGTGGCTTGTCTCCTTGCGCAGGGTAAATGCACCAGGACAGCTCCCTGTGCCTTCCACAGGGCCATCATCTGACAGACAGGGGAAACCGAGGCACAGGCAGCCCAGTCTCTCCTGGCCTTGGATTGGTCGCCACATGGCGCTGGGCTCCTTGGCGCTCTCCCTTACCAGCCAGCCTGCAGCAGGTGGTGTGGCTGCATCAGCCCCTTCGCTGGGCCCTGCCCACCCCACAGAGGGATTTTCCCAGCAGCCAGTGGGGTTACCAGCGGCGGGGGGGGGGGCGCTCCAGGGAGAGGGAAGGGGGGCTTTTAAGCCAAAAGCAGAGCAGGCAGCAGGGAAGGTCCTGCTCTGGGCCTGAGAGCAGGGAGGGGCTGAGCTTGACCCCAGAGCCAGGCAAGGTCCCCCATGGAACATACCATCTGTCAGCTCCCACAGAGGGGGCTGCATCTCCTCCCCCAGAACATACCATGTAGTCACCTCCTGCAGTGGGCAGGGGATCCCCTGTCCCAGCCAGTCACTGTGGGGGGGAGGGAGGAGAAGAAGAAAGAGGAAGGAAGAGTCCCAGCCAGCCGTGGCACATAGTCATGTGAAATCTCACCAACCCCTCACCAAGGTATTTTCAGAATAAAGATCGACCAAAATAAGGTCTGGGACGAATTCGAGTGTCTGTGCGTGTGTAACTATATCCACAAGGAAAAAATGGCACAGGACTAAGGCAGGGGCAGACGTCGCACTAACCACCCCCCTCCCCGAGCCAGGGAGAGAACCCAGGAGTCCTGGCTCCCAGCCCCCGGTCGCTCTAACCACCCCCCTCCCCTCCCCGAGCTAGGGAGAGAACCCAGGAGCCCTGGCTCCCCGCCCCCATCGCTCTAACCACCCGAGCCAGGGAGAGAACCCAGGATCCCTGGCTCCCCGCCCCCGTCGCTCTAACCACCCGAGCCAGGGAGAGAACCCAGGAGCCCTGGCTCCCCGCCCCCGTCGCTCTAACCACCCGAGCCAGGGAGAGAACCCAGGAGTCCTGGCTCTGCGTCTCTAGCTAACCCCGCAGCAAGGAGCATATCTCATTCCTGCCCCCACCCTTACCTCTCCGACGCTGTCCACGGCGCAGAAAGAAAAGCTGCCGGTTGCCAGTGACTCTCCCCCCCCATTTCGTGCGTGAGAAGACATCATATAAAACTATTTATTCATAAATATTTTCCAAAATGAAAATAGGGTTACGAAAAATATTTTAAACACCCGGCCCTCAGCGGCTGCATAGCACCTCGGGAGAAGGGGGGAAAAGCAATCAGAAAAAATAGCCTCCCCTTTTGAATTCCTGTCCGTCCCTCCCCCAAGGAAAACCCAGCCGATCTGCTTTGGGGCTGGATCGAAAACTCATGGGAGTGGGGAGGAGACGAAAAATGGGAGAGCAGGGGGGGTGGGAATTCAGGGGGAGGTGGGGTTTGGGGCCTCCCCAGAGGAATTTTTTTTTGGGGGGGGGTTTACAATAATTCTGCTGGATTTTTTGCTGTTTTAATCTTTTTTTTTTTTAAAAAGCCAAATGATTTAATGCCCCTCCCCCAACACTCCTCCTCCAAGATCATCTTTGTTCACTTTTTTTTTGCCTGCGCATGTCCCTCTGCCCGCCCCCTCAACACTCACCCAGGAAGGGGGGCCAGGGAATGGCTGATTCCCCTCCCTTCACAGCCCCCCCCCCCCCGTTCTTGTCTTTTAAAACTGCATGCATTTAAAGGGTTCGGATGGCCGGAGGGGGCCCCCGCCTGGGGGTGGTGAGGTGGAATGGGGGTGGGGGAGGTGAGCTTGGCCTCTTGTCCGCCCCCCACGCCCCAATGTCCCGCCTGCGTGACTCTGGAAGGCTGGCGCCCCCTGGGGGGTGAGCAGGCGTCACTGCAGGTCGCGGTCTTCTAGATAGCGGTACTCGAAAGTGAACCCTTCCTTCTTCCGCTGGCCCCATTTCTCATAGTCGAAGTAGATGTACGTGCCCTGAGGGGGGGAACGTGGAGGGGGAGAGGCATCAGCAGACGGACAGACAGGTAGAACCTGTGTGTTGCATGTACCACGGCCTGATTTTGGGCCTGACCATGCTGGGCTGTTACGGGAAGGTCTCAGCTGCATGCAGAGTGGGGTACGTCCCAGTTTGTTATTGTAGGGTCTCCCCCTGGGCACTAGGTCTGAGAGGGCTGCTGTGTTATGGAGGAGTCTGCTGTGACTGACTGACTCCCTTCACCCAGGTCAGTGGCCCAACCCCAGAGGTGGCTGCATTTTCCTGTGGGCCCCGGGGGGAGGGGGAGGCACTAACCTGCTCAAACTCATCCGTGATGGTCTTGGGCTCCTCGTGCCGCTGGAACCACATCATGTACTTGGTGTGGAACCTCCACGACTGCTTCTTGAGGGCTTTGGCCGCCAGGTACTGCGCCTTGGTACCCTGGAGAGAGAGAACCAGGCGCGTCACACCGCCGGCCAGCGGGGGGCAGCACTTGGGGCAGCGGGGACCCCCCCCCCAGGGCCTGGATTGGGGGGGTAGCAGATGGCATGTGCCACTGGCTTAGGGGGGCAACTGGGACCCAACTATGAGGCCAGGGGATGAGGGGTAGCAGATGGCATGTGCCACTGTCTCAGGGAGTAGCTGGGCATGTACCACTAGACCTGGGGAGGTATGGGGAATGGCTTGGCATGTACCACTGACACAGGAGTCAGCTGGGACCAGACCACAGGACCTGGGGGCATGGCTCAGCCCATACCACTAGTGTGGGGGTGGGCAGTGGCTTGGTAAGTACCAAAGGCAGCAGGGGAGAAGGGGAATGTACCATTAGCAGTCTTCTTTTGGGGGAGGCAGACAACTAGCTACACAGCCAGCAGCAGGTAAATAAAGCGATAGCACCATTCAGCATGTACCAAATGCTCTGGGCATGGGGGGCGGGGGGAACTCTTGGCATACACACCCCTTGTCCCCTGTTGGTGTATGTCTCGGCATGTACCAATCACAGGGATGGTCAGGGAGGACAGTACCATCAGCACCTGGGGGGTGGGGGGAGGATCCCCTCCCACATACCAGAGGCAGGTGGACTCTGTGTATGTGTGTGTGTGTGTGTGTGTGTGGGGGGGGGATCTTGGCACCTGCCAATGTTGGGGGGAGGGGAATATACCATTCACACCTGCAGGGAGGGGAGTTCCCCGTGCACATACCAATTGCAGGTGGCCAAGGGGGGGCGTGGGGGTATGAGTCTCTGCAGGTATCAATGGGGGGGAGGGGGAGGGATGGAGCATACCATCCGCACCTGCAGGGAAGGGGGGTGTCAGGTGGCCGATGCGCAAAGCCAGCAGTGGTGGGGGGGGGGGGCACGTTGGCAGCAGTCACCCACCTCGCCCCTCCTGCCCGAGGGAAAGGCGGCAGCGGCGGCCAGACAGGGCGGGACTATAGAGCGCTCTAGCCTGCAGAGGGGGCCCTTCTGTACCTCCAGATAGTAGAAGATGAAGAAGAGCGTCTCCGTCGAGAGCCGCTGGTAGAACTCCACGGTGTCCGAGTGCAGCGGAGGCATCTGGTGGTGGTAAGGGGGGGTCGGGCAGGGGTTCCGGGGCAGGTACTGCCTGCGGGGGTGGGGGGAGGGGGTTAGATAGCCTGATGGGAGTGGGAGCAGCACGGCGTCTACTGGGAACAGAACAGAGCAGTCCTGGCTCCCAATCCCCTCCCCGCTCTGTTAGACCCCACTCCCATCCTGAAGCTGGAGATAGAATCCAGGAGTCCTGGATCCAAGCAACCCCCCCCCCCCCCCCCCCGTTCCCTCCACTCTAACCACTAGACCTCACTCCCTGCTCAAAGTCAAGGACTGAACCCAGGAGTCCTGCTCTCTCCAAGCCCCCAGGGACTGCGCCTTACCGGATCCTCTCTGAGTCCGAGGGGTGAGGCATGTGGTGCCAGGCTGCCTCCTCCATGGCCTGCTGGTAGAGCTGCTCCTTGGTGAGGGGCACCGGTCCCAGGGGGCAGACCCCCAGGGAGAGAGGGATGTTCACCTCCGACAGCTGGATAGGCGGCTGGCTGGAGGGCGGCTGCGAGGTCGTGCTACTAATTAAAATGTCTGCTGGGGGGACAGACGACAGACAGCCTGTTAGATTCCTCAGAGAGCGTTGGGAGCGCAAAGCTTTAAAACCAGTTTATGCAACAGTCCCTCGCCCGGCGCCGAGATGCAGCCACCTCTCGGGTGGGGCGCAGGGGCTGGTCCTACAGGGACCCCTCACCTGGAACTCTGCATGTTTCACAATGCAGTCAGCTGCTCTGGGACACCATGTGCGTGGGTGGAATCCCTTCCTGTGCTCCAGCAAGGCCCGAAAGCCTGAGCGCCTGCTGGAGATGGAACCCAGGAGTCCTGGCTCCCAGCCCCCTGCTCTAACCACTAGACCCCACTCCCCTCCCAGAGCTGGAGAGAGAACCCAGGAGTCCTCACCCCTTTCAGCCAGGTGGAGAGATGGCACTGGGTCCTCTATACTGGATCCGATGGCTGCTCGCTCTGCCATGGATTTCAAGCTGCTCAGGGGCTCGGGCGCCTGGAAGTGACAGACAGGGTGGGTGGGAGGGAGTTCTGTGACTGTGCCCTCCCCATCCCCCGCGGTGCCCCCCATCCCCCACGCAGAGGGGGCAGGCTCACCTTGATTTCTGGCGTGGAGCTGAACTGGGGTGGGCCGTTGAGCAGCGGCTGGCTTGGCTTGGCCTCGGAGAAGGAAGGGGTCGGGGAGCTCGGGGTATTCACCGTCATGGGGACCAGGAGGCCAGAGCTGGCACTGGGGGGCGCGGGGGCTCCGCTGGGCTCTTTCCTGGGGGAGAGGAGAGAGTGTCAGTGAGTGGCTGGTGGGGTGCTGGGGGGCGCGGCTGCCAGGCGGGTACTCACGCAGCGCTGCTGGGCGGGTTGTGGGCCACCGGCTGGCTGGGGAGCGCTGGGCCGCTGCTGCCGAGAACGGAGTCAGATGTGCTGTCAGCCACCACGGAGCTGTAACCTGGGGGGTGCGGGATGGAGATGCAGCTCAAGGTGTGTGTGGGGGGGCAGGGTAGGAGAGCACCCCTTGGTCTAAACCCCCTATGGCTGAGTCTGAAAAGTCCCAGGGAATCAGGCCAATGAGACACCTCCCTTCCCAACCAGGGTCAGAACCCAGGAATCCTGTTTCCCAACCCCTCCACGTCAACCACTGGATCCCATCCCCCTGCCAGAACTGAGGACAGAACCCAGGAGTCCTGGCTCCCAGCCCCTGCTGTAACCACTCCACCTGCCAGAACTGGGGACAGAACCCAGGAGTCCTGGCTTCCCCCGCTCTAACCACTAGACCCCACTCCCGCCCTCCAGAGCTGGGCAATAGACCAGGGACCCGTTCTCTGAGCTGACCCATGAACCGCGCCTCTCCCCCGCACTCACTGGTGGCCCCGTTCTGCTTGCTGGCGTTCTGCTGGGCGCTGGGAGGTCGGGGCTGCGAGGCGTTGGCACCGGGGGGCGGGGGCGCGACGGCCTGGGCGTAGGGGGTGGGGGTGCTGGGCGTGTGGCCAGCGGCCGGGATGGCCTTGGCCCCGGCGCCCCCGCTCCCGCTGCTGTTGGACACGGCTCCGTTGCTGCTGGAGCCCGGGCCGTTCCCCAGCGAGGACGAGGTGCTGGAGCCGCTGCCCAGCTGGTAGCTGGGTGTGACGGCCGGCGAGGGCGGGGGGTGGTTGTTGTGGACGCTTTTCGAACCGTTCTTCGCGGGAGACTGTGGGGACAGATGGAGGATTAGTCCTGCTCCCCCCCCAGAGCCGTCAATGGAACCTAGGAGTCCTGGCTCCTGGACCCCCCTGCTCTAATCACTAGACCCCACTCCCCTCCCAGAGTTGTGGATGGAACCCAGGAGTCCTGGCTCCCAGGATCCATGGGCTCCCACCCCCGGATAAGGCAGGCAGGCTTGCTGAGCGGGCAGGGCCCTGCCTGGCGCCCTGGCAGAACCGGGCTGCAAACCCCACTCTGCCACAGCCTGCCAGGGCAACCCTGTGCGAGTCCGTCAGCCTCTGCCCCAGCTCTGGGATTGTTACGTGCGGCCGCTAAGAGCTGCAGCGAGGGCCCTGGCCCCGCCGCTGCACAAACCCACTGGAAGCACGGAACTCGCTGCTGCAAGATGGCGCTGGCTGGTCCCCAGGGGCATCTGCGCCCCCGAGCCTGCCGTGCGAGGGACACGCCGGGAGCCTGCGCAACTCCCTGCCACAAGCTCTCAGCCTCCGCAGCCTGGCAGTGCTGCTGGGCCCCACACCGGCAGCTGAGAGCCACGGGCCCTGCCCCTTCTATGCACCCGAGCCAGACTGGGGTGGGGGTGGGGATGGGGTGGGGAGGTTGTCTCTCTTTGTCCCGTTTGCTGTCTGTGTGCATTTGAGTGTGCTCTGCCCCGAGGCCCTTACTCTGCCCCCTGCCCATGTGGGTCTGTGGGGGGAACTCACTTGGACCCCCCACTGCTGATCGCTCCCCGCACCTGAGCCCCCTCCCAGACATAATTGCTCCCCACAGCCCCCCTCACTCTGACCCCTCCCCCCAAGCTCCATGGGCCCCCCACTCTGAGCCCAGTCCACCTGATCCCCACAGGCCCCCCACTCTGACCCCTCCCCATCTGAGCCCCACAGGCCCCCCACTCTGACCCCTCCCCACCTGAGCCCCACAGCCCCCCCCCACTGAGTCCCCATATCCCCCCCATTCTGACCCCTTCCCACCTAAGTCCCCACAGCCCCCCCCACTCTGGGACCCCATAGCCCCCACCTGAGCCACCCCACACCTGAGTCCCCACAGCCCCCCCTCACCCCTCCCCACCTGAGTCCCACAGTCCCCCCACTCTGACACCCCCAACCCCTCCCCACCTGAGCCCCACAGCCCCCTCACTCCATGAATCCCCACAGCCCCCCACTCTGACTCCTCCCCACCTGAGCCCCACAGCCCCCACTCTCACCCCTCCCCACCTGAGCCCCACAGCCCCACTCATAGAGCCCCATGGCCCCCCACTCTGACCCCACAACCTGAGCCCCACCCCATTCTGACCACACTCCACTAGAGCTCCGTGCCCTGCCCTCCCCAGCTCACTGCAGGTGGGTAGCCTGGCCCCCTGGCAGCCATCCCTGCAGCCTCCCAGGGCCAGCCCAGGTGGCGGCGGCCCCGCCCTGCACCTCACTGGAAGGAGACTAGGAGGGGGTGGGGCTAAGAGCCCATGTGATCCCAGCCCCCCAACAAGGAGCAGGAGGAGGCGGGGCTAGAGCAGCCCCACCCACTCCCAGCCCAAACAGTTGGGGCAGCCATGTTCCCAGGCTTCCCCAGGAAGTCCCACCAAACCCTGCATTAGACCCGCCCCCAGCCCAGAGAGAACCCAGACCCCACCCCCTGCTCTAACCCCTCACCCCCACTCCCCTCCCAGAGCCAGGGAGAGAACCCAGGAGTCCTGGCTCCCAGCCCTTCCCCCGCCCCTCCCCGCTCTAACCACTCACCCCCACTCCCCTCCTACAGCCAGAGAGAGAACCCAGGAGTCCTGGCTTCCAGACCCTCTGCTCTAACCCACAAGATCCCACTCCCCTCCCAGAGTCGGGGAGAGAACCCAGGAGTCCTGGTGAAAACCCCAAGCTCCGATCCGTAGCCAACACCCCACCCCACTCCCCAGCATAAGGGCACGCGCCTGCCGAGTCACTCACCTGACTGACCTCACTGTCCGTCGACCGCCCCCTCTTCTTGTCGTCTTCTGAATTCTCCTGGGGGTGGGGAGGACAGTCAGTGCTCGCCCCGCCACTCCCCGTGGAGATGGGGGGGGGGACCAGCCCTGCTGCGGGGCAGCCAGCACACGACACACTGATGTCTCCCTCGTGTTATTGGGGTCACTCTGCCGGTCGGCTCCGCCCTACCCATGGCTCCGGAGGCCTGCTGTGGCCTCCCATTTCCCAGAGCCAGGAGAGAACCCAGGTGTCCTGGCTCCCAGCCCCTCCCTACTACGCAATGCTGCCTTCCTTAAGGGACACCGACCCAGCACCCCTGCCGCTGGGTTACGCTGGCTGGCTGGGAGCCCCGGTCTGTCCCGTTTTGCACGGGGCTGGGCGACGGATCCTGCTGGGGCAGGACTCGGGCAGCAGGGCCGTGCCAGGCGGGGGGAGGGGGAGACTCCTTACCGTCGTGCAGTTGGCAGGGCTGGGCGGAATGGGCGAGCTGGAGGTGGTGGAGGTGGGAGTGCTGCTGGACTGGTTGAAGATCTCGTCCTCCAGGTGGCTGTGGCTGGGCGGGGAGGTGGCTACCAGAGCCTGCGCTGGAAGGGGGCGGGGAGCAGAACGAGACGCAGTTAGGCAGCCGGGCCAGGAGTCAGAGACGCCAGCATCCCGCTGTGGGCCTGCGTCCGGTCTGCCCTGCTTTCCCGGGGAGACACCTGGAGATCTGTTCCAACAGAGTTCTCCCAGGCCGTGCACCCAGGGATCTGAGACCTCCCAGCTCTGGGCTTGTCTCCCTGCTCGCCCGGGGGGACGCTTTGGATGGAGGGCGATGTTCCAATTCCCTCTGTAAACTCCAATGGCCTGAACACACTTAGGAGAAAACCGCTCTGGGATAAAACCCCAACACCTCTAGCCAGGCGATTAACAGGCTGCAAAGCGCCCCTCCCCGGCTCCTCCCCACGTAATCCGGGAAGAGCCGAATCGGAACATTTCCGGGCCTTTCTAGAAAGATGCAAGGAAATGAAACAAGCCGTCGGTGGATTCGGGGCTCCCTTAAAGCCACGCTTGGGGCAATTGGAACGGTGGGGGCTCCCAGGTTCTGCGGTCGCTGCTCGGAGGGGATCTCTCCTCTGATCGATACAAAGGCAAAACCCGATCGTAGCCCTGGCTCCAGTGGGAATCTGTGCCAGGGTTTCTGAGCAGCGGCTCCCCTCCCTGTGCCCCCGTGATACGCAAGGTGTGCCCTCCCCAGCGATAGCGGGTGTGAAACTGACAAGGGATCGGGGGGCGGGAGGGGAAAGAGACATGGAGAGCAGGAAGGCGCGAGCGAAATCGGCTGATGACACGCGGTCGGAGGGGGGCGGCATCACTCCAGAGGAGCGGCGCTTTCCACAGGCAGGACGGGATGACCTGCAGGACCCGAGTCATAGAAATGGGATGAGATTTAACCATACAAACTGCACAGGGGGCCCCCCCGAGAATTTCAGCTGTAAGCCAAGCGCTCGTCAGGGGCGGATCCCCCCAGATGTCGCTGCTGGGATACAGTTGTGAAAAAGGCCAGCGGGACCTCAGGAGGCATCTGCAACAGGGCGAGGGGAGCCTGGATTCCTCTGGGAAGCCCTGGGCCAACGCAGATAGGGGAAGGGAGGGAGAAGAGCCAGCAATGCTGGAGCACAACGGTGGCACCAGACCGAAGGGGGATAAACGGCCAGGCTGGGAACGGGAAGCAGGGCGGAAGGTTCGGCTGAGCGAGGGGGTCCTGTCCAGGTCTGGGTTAGTTCTGGATTCGGCTGCCCCAATCCCGGCTCTGGTTCTGGGGTCCCTAACCCAAACAGGATGCTGATCAGCTGGAGAAGGCCCAGCGACCAGCCAGGCGGACGATGAAGGGGTTGGAAAAACCTGCCCTCCAGCGAGAGACCTGATCAGTGGAACACAGACCCCAGTCTCCACCGCCGCGGGGGCCTGATCAGCGGAACACAGACCCCAGTCTCCACCGCCGCGGAGGCCGGGACACTTACGAATGTCTTCTAGGTCGAGGTCGTCGTAGAGAAACTCGTTCTCCTCAAAGTCGGGGTCCTGCGAGGAGTCCACGTAATACTCCACGTCGTCCTTGATCTTGCGGATCGAGTCCACCTGGATGGAGTCGTTGTCCAGCATGCGGAGGATGGTCTCCAGCATGCGGATGTGGTACCGGTGCTTTTCGATGTGCCGCTTCAGCCCCTCGATCCGGTCCTGCTTCTACGGGGAAGGGGCATGAGCAGATGGACACAAGCCAAGAAATGCCCCCCCCTCCCCCCACCCACACCCCGCCTACACCCCACCTCTCCTCCAGCCACAGCCCCCTTCACTAGCCCCCACTCCCCTCCCAGAGCCAGGAGAGAACCCAGGAGTCCTGGCTTCCAGCTCCCCTGCTCTAACTACCAGCCCCCACTCCCCTCCCAGAGCTGGGGAGAGAACCCAGGAGTCCTGGCTCCCAGCTCCCCTGCTCTAACCACCAGCCCCCACTCCCCTCCCAGAGCTGGGGACAGAACCCAGGAGTCCTGGCTCCCAGCTCCCCTGCTCTAGCCACCAGCCCCCACTCCCCTCCCAGTGCCGGGGATAGAACCCAGGAGTCCTAGCTCCCCGCACTCTCGCCCCTCGCCAAGCTGCCTCCCCACACATCCTCCCTGCGTCCCAGGCAGGCAGTGACTCACATCCTTGTCCCCCTTCTTCTTGCGTGTCTGCACAGAGAGCGACTCCACCTCGCTCTCAAACTGATCCACCTGCATGTTCAGCGTGTCGATGGTGTTCTGGGGGGGGGGAGAGCCGCACATCGTCATCCCCAGCGCAGTCCCTGGGGGCTCACATGCGCCAGCTGCTGCCGACCCGCAGCCCCTCGAGACACCCAGCAGCCGCCCCCCACCACTACCTGGGGCCTTCTCTGGTGCTTCCTCACTGAAGATCGCAGGCAAATATAAAGCCTCCAACTGCCCTGCAGAAAGGCAGTAATGCATACAGGGGCCCCTCGCCTGGTGCTGGGATGCAACCACCTCTGGGGTGTGGTATGGGGGCTGGTTATCCAGGGACCTTTCATGGGCACTGAGACGCGGCCCCTCTGAGGTGGGATGCGGCGGCTGTTCAGGACGGAGACCCACACTGGGGCCTTCAGACCAGCAATGACTGTGAGGGGAGACCACCCCCGTGTGAGCCTCCCCGCGCCTTGCAGCACAGCGCCCCCTAGCGCCACCCCGGGGCCAGCAGGGGAGAGAGCCCTGTTTTTCCTCACAGCTTTGGCCCCTCCCCATGCCCCCATCAGTCTGACCCCTGCTTAGCTGATCAGGAAACCCGCCCCCCACTCCCATCCCCCGGCCTCACCGTTAACCACTGGCCAACCTCTTCCTTCTCCTTCTGGGCAGGGTCGACTTTCTGTGCCAGGCCCAACCCCTCCTTGGAGTAGGCTTTGGTCTTGGTCTCCCGCTCCACCACCTTGAACCGCTCCATTTGCTGGAACAAGAGAGAGGGAGGTGGGGCAGGCTCAGTGTCTGGGGAACTGAGGGGGGGGGTCCCCCACCCCTGCACAGGGGATCAAGAAACCCCAAGAGACATAGGGGCTCCCCGCCCCCCCAATCCTGTCCAGGGCACGGCAAATATAGCCCTGGTTGGCCACAACTGGCAGCCTCTCAGCTGCTCCTGGCTCCCAGCTCTAACCACTAGACCCCACTCCCCTCCCAGAGCCAGGCACAGAACCCAGGAGTCCTAGCTCCTGGTGCCCCCACCGCTATCCCGTGCTGCCTGCTGTCATTCAGGACCCAGCCTCATGCCCCAGAGGCCCCAGTCCGGCCCTACCCCTTCCAGATCTGACTCCACCTGCCCCTGCCCTGCCAGCTGCCTGCCCTCTGTGATGTCACACTGCCCCAGCAGCCAATCACAGCAGAGGGAGGAGTGGCTTATTGGAGAGGAGGGTGGGGCTCAGATGAGTGTGTAGGTGGACCCCCCTATGCTGGAGGGGGAAGCGCCCCCGCTGCCCCTAGGGGAGGCCTCACCACCCACAGGGCATGATCCCAGCTGCTGTCGCTCAGCCCCTGAGCTTTAAACCCTCTGTGGCCCGTTCCCCCGTTCTCTCCATGGCCGAGGCTGCCCCGACCGGATCTCCATGGGGGCTGTGCTGGGAGAGAAGGGCCCAGGGCCGGGCACAGCTGCTCGTGGGGGGGCTCCAGGATCCCAGAGAGTGGGCCTGAGCGTTGCTGGAGGTGACCCATACACGGATCCCCCCGCAGCGCATGGAGACCTGCCATGGGGGGTCAGGTATGCTGGCCCCACAGAGAAGGCCAGGAGCATTGTGGGATGGCTGCATGGCTGTGCCAGGGCGGAAGTGACACTGTGCCACTGGCGGGGAGCTGGGCCCTGGTGCTGGCTCCCAGCACCCTGCTCTAACCACAAGACCCCATTCCCCTCCCAGAGCCAGGGAGAGAACCCAGGAGTCCTGACTCCCAGCCTCCCTGCCCCCCAAACCCCACTCCCCCCCAGAGCCAGGGACAGAACACAAGATTCCTAGCTCCCAGCCCCCCCCCCCCACCAACCACTAGACCCCACTCCCCCCCAGAGCCAGGGAGAGAACCCAAGACTCCTGGCTTCCAGCCCCACCCCGCAACAACTAGACCCCACTCCCCGCCCAGAGCTGGGGAGAGGACCCAGGAGTCCTGGCACTCCTCCAACTATCCCACCGCTGCCTCCTGCGAGTGCGGAGCGATTGAGCGCACAGGAGCCTCCGCCAGCGCAGTGTCGCTAGGGCCGGCCCTGCCAGGCCCGTGATCCACCAACCCCAGATGCAGCCAGCCAGCGCGACCCCCTTGACGGTCGGGAAGCGGGGCACAAAATCCCCCCTCCCCCGCTCTCACCCACCAGACCCAGCAGATCAGCTGGCCAGCCCCTCCCCCCCCATTTGCTTTCCCCCAGCGCCCGGAGACTTTCACCAGATCAAAGCGTCTCTGCTTGTGGCTGGCTAAACTGTGCCGCTAAAACCGAGGTGCCGACACCGAGATCCGCGCCGCTGGAGCTGCGCCCCAGGCAGCGCAGGACGGGCCAGAAAATCCCCCAGGTCTCTGCCCCGTGCGCTGGAGGGAGATGCTCTCCCGCCCCCAAGTCCGGCGGGTCCCCACATGTGAGCAAGAGACACCTGCCAGGCAGGACTGTTTCAGAGTAGCGCGGCCCCCCCCAGCCGACTGCTGCTGCTGCCACAGATGGAGGAAAAACCCGCCGGTTACAGCTCTGGATCGGGGGCAAAACTTCCTTCCTGACCCCGACAGGCTGCAGCCCTGAAGCCTGGCCATTACCCCCTTTGGCCTCCTACCGTCTCAATGAGTTTCCGGTTGTCTATCAGCTGCCTCTTGTCTTTGATCTCATTTGAAGCCACCCACGTCTTGATCTGGTCCCTCAGCCTCTGCGGAGATGGGGTGGAGAGAAGGGAGGGGTCAGCAGACAGAGAGACGGGCCCTTAGCGCCCATCCCCTGCCCCACTTAGACCCCTAGAGGCACAGCCTTGGTCTGTACATGGGAGAGGTAACGAGGACACCCAGGCACTAATAAGTCCCCCCCCCCCCCCCCCCCCCCCGGATGAGCCTCCACCAGCTGGGAGGACGCCCTCTGCAGAGTGGGGTGAGAATCGCAGGGAGCACAAAGATCTCGCTGGAGAATAAGGGGAGGAAGAAAGGCAAGACAAGGAGAGACTGGGGGTCGCGAAGCCTGGGTTCTATCCCTGGCTCTGGGAGGGGAGTGGGGTCTAGTGATTAAAGCAGGGGGCTAGGAGCCAGGACGCCTGGGTTCTCTCCCCGGCCCTGGAAGGAGAGTGGTGTCCAGTGGTTAGAACATGGGACTGGGAGCCAGGACTGCTGGGTTCTGTCCCCAGCTGTGGGAGGGGAGTGGTGTGCAGTGGTTAGAGCATGGCTGGCTGGGAGTCAGGACTCCAGTGACCGTCTCTCTGGGGCAGGTGGGTGTTTTCCCGACAGCCCTGGCTGAGACCACGTATCCCGAGGGCTCCAGCCGGACAGACGGACAAAGTGCTGGGCCTACCTGGAGCTTCTTGATCTCCTTCTTCAGGTCGGCTTCATACTTCTCCTTCTGGTTGGCGTTGGCTGCATTGTGGAGCTGTGGACGAGAGACAGAGGGTGAGACAGAGTACGGGGGATGGGACAGAGTGCCCTTGGCAGCCCGGGGGTGGCTCCCTGATCTGGTGTGGGATCAGTTGCGGGGCTACAATAGCCAGGGAGGGAGAGCTGGGGGGATCCAATGTGGGGTGAGGCCCGGGAGGCTGGGGGGTGTGTGTGCCTGCTCTGGGGTGATGTGGGGTAGGGGGGCGTGGACACAAACAGCTCTTGGGGTGGTGTGGGGGGCAGCGAGGCCGGGAGAGAGAAGAGAATCAATGCAGGAGAGAAAAGCAGAAAAGTTTGGAGACAGGGAGAGAGCAAGGTGGAGGGTGATGAGAGAGCTGGGGGCAGCGAGCCGGGGGGAAGGGGGGTGAGGCCGAAGGGGGAGCTCTTACCTTCTGCCAAATATCCTCAAACTGCTCCACCCCCTCGGAGACCTTCTTCAGACACCGATCGATCTCACCTGGAGGAGCGGAGGGGCGGGGGTCAGCCCCAATCTCCGACAGGGCTAATTACTGCCACCTCCCGCCCGCACTCCCCAGCCCAGTGTGAGGTACAGGGGAGGGAGAAGGGACGGGCCTGAGGTCACACAATGGTTTGAACCTCAAATAGAACTCAGGAGTCCTGGTTCCCAGATCTCCACCCCCCCCTCTAACCACTAGACTGTACTCCCCTCCCAGGAATCCTGGCTCCCAGCCCCACCACTCTAAAGGCAGCCCTGACAAACTCCATCGCTCCGGCTCTCACAAAGCAGGGAAAAGACACAGGGGGAGGGGGAAGAGGCCCCTCTCTCTGCCCCCCCCCCGATACATGCCCCCAGCCACGCACCCCAGGAAGGGTGGGGGGCAGCCTGCGGAGGGAGCCGCCCTACCTTGCAATTTCCTCTTGTCAGCCATGTTTCGGTCACTGGCGGGGGGCTCTCCTCATGCTTCAGAAAGCTCCAACGCTGAAGGGGACAGCAAAGCAACGTTACGACAATGCAGCCTCCCAACCCACTGGGGAGAGGCCATTCCCCCCCCCCCCCCCCGAGCCAGCCAGTCCCTGCCTTGGGGTCGGATGGGAGCTGGCACCCCCTAGTGGGGAGAGATCCCGGGCCCCTTTCCCTGCCCCCCTGAGCCAGCCAGTCCCTGCCTTGGGGTCAGATGGGAGCTGGTGCCCCCTATGGGGGAGAGGCCCTGGGCCCCTTTCCCCACCCCCCTCAGTCAGCCAGTCTCTCATCATATTCTTTGATCAGATCAATTGTACCAAGCCTGTTCATTCATACACCCCCACCCCAGCAGGGGGCAGCGCTGCGCACACAGCCACACCCCCACCCTAGCAGCAGGGGGCAGTGCAGCGCACACCCACCCAGCCTTCCAGTCAAACGATGAAATAGCAGGTTTTGAGGGTCGTGCGGCTGGCCCAGAAGGGGCCCGGCTGACGGGACGCTGCTGCCGGTGGCCCTGAGGCTGGCTCCAGGGGGCGTGGCACAGAAGCTGCCAGCATGGGCCAGGGCTGCCGAGACAGGCAGGATTCAGGGGTGGCTGGGTGTTAACCCCAAAGCCGACCGTGCCTGGAGTCTGAGCGGAGCCACCTCGGAGCTCAGCGACTCAGGACCGGGAGACTGTGGGCGACTGGAGAGCGGGGAGGAGACCTGAGCCTATGTGTTCAGATGCTGCCTGGACCGGGTCTGGTTCAGCCCCCCGGCTAGTCCGGATGCTGTTTGTTATTTCCTTGGAGGGGGGGCTTCCCGGGGCTGCTTCATACCTAAGGGCTGATTCTCAGGATGGGCAGCCCCCCGGGGTGACTCAGGGCAGCTCAAGTGTAGGCTCCAGTCTCTGGGGGGCAGAGAATAGCCACAGCCTAGGGTGCCCTGGCCAGGCCCCTGATCCGCCCCCTCACCCCAGGGGAAGGTGATTTGCAGGGGGGGCTGTTTCCACCCCCTTTGTCCTCCCCGAGGGGCCTGGGCATTACCGGCTAAGGGCTGTTTGTTCAGTTTCACTTCCTGGTTCCCCAGGAGGCAAACCGCCTGGGGAGGGGGGGGTCATACGCCAAAGAACCTCCCCCCCTGAGGCTTGGGGGGACCTCCCCCTCCATCCTTGCTTCCTAACAATACACTGGAGGCCTCAGGGAGCTGGCCAGGTCCCTTTAATCTGCCCCCCCCGGCCAGCAGACAATTCTCAGCCAGCTCCCCACGGGGATCATCTTGTCTGCCCCCCCCCCCCCCCCCGAAGCACACAGACCAGCGGGATTGGCTAATTGCTACTGATGGAGAAGCCACACCCGGCCAACCCTTCCAGATGTTAATTACCCCCCCCCCCTTAAAACCTGCCCCTTATTTCCAATCTGAACTGGCCGAGCTTTCCCTCCCAGCCAGCGGCCCTGGTCAGACCGGTGCCTGCCAGCCCGAGGAGCCCTGAACCCTCTCTTTGTTCAGCTATACAGAGGGAGCTGGCGGGGCTCACCCCACCGCTGGCGGGGCTCTCCTGACCCTTTGTGACTGATCAGCCCCTGGCTGGGATAGAGGACCCCAAGCTGCCCCCAGGATCCCAGCAGTCTCACCCCAGGGCCCCTGCGTGTGCCCCCTGGGATCCCATTAGCGCCCATGGCCCCAGCGTCTACTGAATGGCTGCCGTGCCCCCCAAGTGCTTTGCAAGAGGCCAAAGGGCTCTGGCTTACCTAGAGGTGGCCTGGCTGTCTAGGGCCTGCAGGTGGGAGGCTCCTACACAGGTGAAAGAGGCACATGACTGGGAGGAAAGTTGAGAGCCCCTCCCCCCCACCACAACCTGTGCTGCAGCATAGGATGCTGGGAAAGGACTGGGGCTATAAAGACTTAGTGGTCTAAGAGTGGGCTCCGGGCTGTCAGTGAGAGCGCCCCACCTGGGGGAGGAGAACCGCAACACAGCAGTGGCCCCCTGCGTACAGGGCTTCCGGAGAGAGGTGAGTGTCACTAGGCCTGCTTTACAGATGGGGAAACTGAGGCACAAAATGGGGCTTTGATGTACCTTCGGTCATGCAGCAGGCTGGAGTAGAACCCGTGAGTTCACGCCAATTTCCTCCTGCTCTAACCACTAGACCACACTCCCCTCCCAGAGCTGGGGACAGAACCCAGGCGTTCTGGCTCCCAGCCCCCCCTGCTCTAACCACTAGCCTACATTTTCTCCAGTTAAAACACACCTTGGCCTTTACACACCAAGTGGAGCGAACTGATTTGATCATTTTAGATTCTAACCTGCCACTGATTTCTTAAGATTGTGAATTGGGCTTGTGGACTGTGCCGGAAGGGGGGTGGCTGTGGGGCGCGGGAAGCTGTCTGAACAGTACAGCGTGGGCACCTGCTTGCTTGTCTCCTGTCAGATGGGCAGCGGTCACTGCTTTTCTCGTGAGACTGGCGATAAACCCAATGATCTAGGAAGAGCCCAAGCCCCCCATATCCCACTGAAGACCTCGGCGCCCCTGAAACAATCACAGCGAGCAAGGGGGCAAAGGGAGTCTGTGGCAGAATGGGGCTCTCTGGCGTCCCAATCCCCTGCCTTGCCCACAAGCGCCCCCACAATCCGCTTGTAAAACTGCCTGCTCTGTCCTGTGTCTGTACAGCACCTGGCACAGCAGGGCCCTGCTCTGTGACTGGCATGAGGAAAACCCATAATTAATCCTATAACTGTACAGCCACAAACTAGGGGGAGTGGGAGTAAGTGGTGCACCTGGAAATGACTTAGATCCTTCTGAGCCCTGGCTATGCCAGGATGAAACTGACCTGCAGAGCAATTCCCATACAATTGAGCTACAGAGCATCTGGGGAGCGACCTGGTCAATTTCCTCCTGGCCAGGCAAGCCCTGAAATTGATCAGATTGAGGCTGCCCCTTTAAATTTAGATCTAAACATCCTGGAAATCAACAATTTGTTTTAATGCACTCGAAGATCAACAGACAAGCTCCCCCAAAGGGAAGTGTCCGGCTTTTAGCAGGGGCTGTTGCCCAGCAGTGTCTGAAAACCAAAAATTGCAGCCTGTCCACAAACTGCAATGGATTTAGCCGTTGCTTTTGAGCAGGGGTCCTGTCTCCTGTGGATCAGCAGGGATGCAAAGGCCTGGGGACGCTACCGCTTCTGCTGGCTACCTCTCTTGAGAGGGCTGAGGAGCAGGGGAGCCCAAAATCAAATCCCCTGACGGACGGAGACGTGGATGGGAAGATAAGGCTAACAAGAGTCTGGTTTGGCCTTTTAAATTTTGGCCCTAAAGGAGGTTGGGGAACTGGATGCTTTTCCCCCCTAGGGGGCACGGGCTCTGATCTGGCCCCAGAGGGGAGGGAATGGTTGGCTGGGGGGATATGAGGCCTTACCCTTCTAGGGGGCAGCAGCTCTGATCCGGCCGCAGGGCAGGGGTCTGGCCAGCTCTGAGGGGTGGGATGGGATATGAGGCTTCACCTACGGCAAATACATTCTTTACCTGGCTAATAGCAGCTACGAGCATCTGTTTTCCAACCCCACCCTACACACACCTCTCACCCATGGCCTGGCTGTCTTGGTACCAGCTGGCACCAGGGCTGAGCTCTCTGTGGAGCTGGTGGAGGCAGAGCTGCTGGCAGAGAGGGACAATGGAGGGGTTTAGGGAGAGAGCCCATGGGCAGCCTATCCACTAGGGATCATGGCCAAAGCCCTGCTGCCCCATGCAATCCCATCCATGCCCAGGGATGGGGCTGTGCCCCCAAAGGGGATCCAGTCACAAGCCCTTTTGTGAAGTGGTGGGAATAGAACCCAGGCGTCCTGCTGGCTGATCTACTGCTCTAGCCACTAGGCTGTCTGCCCCCTCAGTGGCATCCTATCTCCCTTGCTCCAGCTGCTGGGCTCCCCGCCTGAGCTTAAGTCCTATACAACTTAATAATGGGTGAAGGGGACACGGGGCCTTTCCCCTCCGCACATGCACAACCACTTCCCCCCCTCATGCCCCATCTCTGCTTCCCCTACAGATCCCATATCCCCCCTGCCCCTATGTACTCTATACCTCCCACCCCCGCAACACTCACCCCCAGGAACCTCTGGGGATGCTCCCGGGCCATGGAGCCCTCCTGCCACCCTGAACCTTACAGCGCAGCTGGAGTAAAGGCTCCTCCCCCTTTACACCCGATTACCCCCGCCCAACAGACCTCCCTATAGCCCCCTAACCGATCCCCCATTCCCCTATGGGCCCTACAGCCTCCAACAGACCCCTGGCCACTATAGCCCCATCTCCCCTATGGATCCCTATAGGCCCCCTACAGCACCCAGTACGCTGCCCTCCTGCTATGGACCCTCCAGACCCCCCTCTCCATAGGGTCCCCATGGACCCCTATAAACCCTCCCCCTATAGATTCCCCGTATCCCCTACATGCCCCTCCCCCACAGGTTCTCTCCGGACCCTTATAGACCCCTCCCCATAGGGGGCCCCTCCGGGCTCCTACTGACCCCTCCCCCATAGGGGGTCCCCGCCCCCCAGCCCCTCCCCCCGGCCCCCCCCTCACCGGAGGCTCCTGCGGGCCGGTCGGGCCCCGGGGATCGGTCCCCTCCCCCCGCTCGCGGGCCGACTGTCGCGATGCTGCCGCCGATCAGCCGGGTCGCGACCCCCTCCCCCCACTCGCCGCCGTCTCTCGGGCTCCGCGGCATCCAAGATGGCGGCCAGCTGCCTCCGTCCGCCTCTCCGCCCCGGGGCAGGGCCCCGCCCCCCCGGCCGCACCCCATTGGGTTTACCGCACGCCCGTTAAGTCATTTTGTTCTCCTATTGGCTACATTAGATGGGGGCGGGGCAACCCAGGGGACCCGCCTACCCAGTATATGTCAATCAACACTCAACGTCCTTCTTATTGGCCTCAGCACACATCCATCAGCTCTCCTCACCGTTTATTGGCCGAGAAGGGAGGGGCATAAAGGAGGCTCGCCCACATGGGAAAAGGAAGCAAGGGGCGAAACCCGTCACAGCGCGGTCTTCGCCATTGGTCGGAGGGGCTGCCCATGAAGCTACTCTCGCAGCTGATTGGCTTCCAGCCCGCAGTCAGACGATAGCTCAATCGCAACGATTACCTGACGCGGGGAGGCGGGCTGATGGATTCGCAAGACACTGATTGGCTGAGACGACGGACGACGACCCAATAGTAGTAGGGTGCAACGGGGAGGCGGACTTAAAGCACACTGTTGAGAGCTATTGCCCACTGAGATTCTCACTCAAGCCCTTAGGGACCAATGGGATTGAAGACCACGGGAAGGGCCCGCCCCCTGGTTACTAAGGGCAATATTGAGTTATATGCACCAGGCCTTAAAGGGCAGCTGGGCCCCAGCGGGGCCAGGGTGCAAAATGACCCCACGCAAGGGGGGGAGGGAGAATGGGGGAGAGGGGGGAGAAAGAGAGGATGTGTGGGGAATTCAACCAACAAGGGTGGGAGAGCCTGGACCAGCCACGGCCATGAGAACCCCCCAGCACTAGGGCAGCAGTGTGTGTGTTTGGGGGTCCAGCCCATAGGAGGTGGGTTAGGGCAGCAGAATGTGTGGGCATGGGGGTGGTAGAGTTTCCCCACCCTGGGGCCAGACCCGGTACCCCAGGAGGGCAAAGGCCCTGGACTGCAGTGTAGGGACCCCCATGCTCACACCCACCTCCAAGAAGACTGGATGATGGTGCTTAGGCTAGGACAGCCCCACGGCCCAGAGGACAAGAGGGGATCACTGCACGTACCCCCAGGAGGGCCGAGGCCAGTTGACTGACTGTAGGGGAGGGGTGAGTGTCAAGGATAGATGCCCCTTCCCTTACCCAAAGAGGGCCCCAGCCTGACTCTCACACCCCCTACTCTAACCAGTAGCCCCCATTCATCTCCTAGAGCTAGGGGTGGGAGCCAGCCCCAGCCAACTGAACACCTGTTCCTGCACTCACGTCATGGCAGCATGGAGGAGAGGAAATCAGAGTGACCCAGAAAACAGTATGAGACAAGGGAGAAGAGCAAGCACAGTGCGGGTCACCACCCTTACTTCCCCGCCTGGGGGGTAGGGCTCCTGCCCAGGACTCCTGAGACCTGGTAGTCCCAGCTCTGCCACCACCCTCCTGCATGATCTTGGGCAAATGGCATCACACCCCTGGCCTCAATTTCTCCTATTCTGAAGCTATTTAGACTAAACCCTTTAGGTCAGGCCGCCAGCCCAATAGCAGACCCTCTCTTGGTCACTCTTGCTGCCACACTGGGGCCCCAATTTCAGTGACTGCATTTAAACACCCGCTGGAAGGGGCCCCTCGATCTTGGTGACTGTTGGGCAGCATCAAGCGTGGTAGACTTCCAGCTGCTCTGGGAGGGGCTGCAGGGTCACTCATACCACGAGCATGTACAGCTCCGAGCACAAAGGAGCCACATACACCACGGAGAGCCCCAGTCACTGCTGCTCTGCAGCTGGACAACACCTTGTACAACGGGCTGCCACTAGCGTGCTAATTCCCTTGGAACCCATTCCCTCCCTTTCAGAGAATCACCCCCGACAAGAACCAGAGATACTCGCTTCCAGCCTGTTATATTTCTTCCAAAAACAAAATTTAAAAGACAGATGCAGCCCACATGTTTGCTCCCAATAAACATCCCTCCACCCCCCTTTTGTTAGCCCACTCCCCGCCTCTGCTCTCAGGCACAAGCCAAGGGAGATTTCAACACGAGCACTGAGAAATCGATGCACCAGCCATTCTGCATTCATCTCATATACACACACCCACTAGTTTATACAGGTAGCAAGTCTCTCTCTCTCTCACACCCCTTATACAGTGAACAGGACTAGGGGTTCCCACACAATTCACTCCCCTCCCCGGACACACTCAGAGCTCCCCAGCCTGTGTGGAGCTCAGGTGGGGGTCCCCCCAGGTACAGAAAGATGCTCAGGAGACAGCAGGTTGGCTCGGCCCAGCTTCTCTGCGGCTGGGAGATGGAAGGGCCAGGTCCTGCTGATCGAGGGAGCAAAAGCCCCAGAACTTCCCCGATGCTTCCCAGTGCGGCCGGGCTCTGAGCGAGGGGGCAAGGGTGAGTCTGTGGGGAAGAGGCTCATGTGCTGGACATGATGCCGCTTTTCTCGCTCTTCACCTTTAGGAACTCTGCCATGCTGGAGAAGTATTTCTGGTTGGCCTCCGCCACCTTCTTCTCTGCCGCTTGTGGGTTAACGATCTCCAGACCCTGAGACAGAGAGAGACAGGGGGACTTGCATTTGCCATGCGTGCCT
Source organism: Actinemys pallida (assembly GCA_023634205.1). NCBI lineage: Eukaryota > Metazoa > Chordata > Testudines > Emydidae > Actinemys > Actinemys pallida. The sequence goes on from JALMGD010000024.1 coordinate 2,619,557, forward strand.
GATGCCGAGACATGACTCCTGTGGGGTGAGGTGCGGGGGGTGTTTATACTGGGACCCTTTGCTCAGTGCTGGGGCAGGAGGCTTTTAACAGCTGCACTGCATGTCAGTTTAGGACAGGAAGTGGTCCTTATGGGAGACATCAGTAAAGAATTCTCCAGATGGGACGAGAGCTGCAAGATCCCTTGTCTGACAGCTGCCAGTACCCAGCTGCCTTAGGAAGGGGCCAGAAACATCCCCTACCCACTTGTGGGAAATTTATTTCCTACCCCTCATTCTTGCAGGGATATTTGGGGCAGGAGATATTGGGGCGGGGGGGGGGGGGGAGGAGGAGGAAAAAGAGGGTCAAAGGCCATGTCAATATCACCTCCCCCAACTGCTCTTGGAGGTGCCACGTCCTTCATGAGCCCAGATCTGTGGCAGCCATGGCGCTTACCTGGAGCGGAGTGAAGGCCACACTGGAGGCCGTGCCTGAGGAGCGATCCCGGATTGTTGATTTCCCGCCATACACCATGCTCTGCTTCTGGAGTGTGCGCTGGGCGGGGACGGAGGGACACGGGGTTAGCACATGGACGGCGCAGGGGGGACGGGGACGATGACAGACTGGGAAGGGGAACGCCAGCAGGGAGCAGGGCTGCCTGAAGGCTCAGGGGATGGGATCGGAATCACGGCTTTGTTTCAAAACGCAGCCTGAGTCTGCAGGGAGCCTGAGCCCATCGCTCAGAGTGGGGAGCTCTCAGTGGGCAAGTACTGGGGGAGCCCAACTGCCTGTGTGGTGGGGAGAGGGAACACCATTGCTCCTGAGAGGAGGGGGTCTCTACTGGTCCCTGATGGGAGGGAGGGAGGGAGGGGCTCTGTTCCACCATGCTTGCTTGGCACGGAGAGCAGCTGCCTCTGGGGTGGGGCGGCGGGATCAGCTCCAGTGTCATGGCACTATGGGGCATGAGTGGGGACTCGGCCCACATGACTCCATCCCCGTCCCCCTAGCTACCTGTAAGGTCTTGGAGATCCTGGCTTTGGTAGCCTCGTTGACCTGCGTCTGCCGCACCCGGCCGCTGCCCGACTTGCCCAGGTGGCCCAGGCTGAAGCCCAAGTCCTCTTGGTAGGCGTCTTCCTCGATCTGTGGTGGCAAGGGGCAGTTTCCAGGAGTCACACAGGGAATGAGGATGATCAAGTGGTGAGAGCTCAAAGCACCCTAGAGTCTGGCCCTGACTAGCACCAAGTACCCACTGGGGGGGTATAAGTTCCATTTTGGGGTGGGGGTGGGGAACAACTTGCACATCTCCAGCGAGTGTTGGTCTACACAGAGTGCGGCTCTGGATTAACTCCACAATAAGCATCCACGAGGAATTCACCAGGGGCAGCTATCAGCCGCCAGCTCACCCCCAACCTTAATTCACATTATCCTTCATGCATAGACCAGCCTGAACAACCACAATCAGGGGAAGTCGGGGATAGAACCCAGGAGTCCTGGCTCCCAGCCCCCCTGCTCTAACCACTGGCCCCCACTCCCTTCCCAGAGCCAGGAACAGAATCTCTGTGCGGAAGGGGATGAAGGTCGTAGGCTGCTCACCTCCCCGAAGCTCATCCTGTTGGCCTGTTTCCGGATCTCCGTGAGCCCCAGTCGCTCCTTCATCTTCCGATACCTGGGAGGGAACAGCAGGTGGATTGGTGCTGGACTGACCATGGCTCCCAGTGCTTGGTGCAGGGGGGGGGGGGGGGGAAGAGAGATGTGGTTGAATTATGGGACTGGGACACCTGGGTTCTACTCCCAGCTCTGGGAAGGGAGTGGGGCGCCCCCTAGAAGGCAGAGGTCCCATGCCCCATTCCCTGCCCCCCTGAGCCAGCCAGTGCCTGCCCTGGTGCTGGATGGGAGCCAGCGCCCCCTAGAGCAGAGAGGCCAAATGCCCCATTCCCCACCCTTTGCAGCCAGCCAGCCCCCCACCCAGGTGCCCGATGGGAGCCAGCACCCCCTGGAGGCCCCCACTCAATCCCCTCTCACCTGCGGCCTCCTCGTTTCTTTCTCTGGCCATCCAGGGGGGCCGGCAGGGGCTTCACCTGCTTCACAGGGGGAGGCTCCTGCCATTTGTCAAACTTCCGTTCAATCTCCTCCTTGAGGTCATAGCCCACCTGCCAGGGGAGGGGAGACATGGAGAACTAGCGGGCAGTCACCACACTCCCCTGCGCACAAGGAGGGCACAGCCTGGGCAAGGCTAGGGGGTCAGATCACACACAAAGGGGGCTGCTCTTACCCCTAGACCCCATTCTCCTCCCAGAGCCGGGGAGAGAACCCAGAAGTCCTGGCTCCCAGCCCCCCCACTCTTACCCCTAAACCCCACTCCTCATATTTTTGATACCCACCTTCCCCTCTGGGCTCTCATGGAAGCTGTCAACCCGAGCCGCCAGCGTGCACTTTGCAGCAACAAGACGAGCCGCCTTCCTCCGCAGGTCCTGGGGGGGGAGAGAGGTGTCAAGGTGCTGGGAGACCAAGCCTGGGCGAGGAAGCACGGGGCATCGGGATCCGGAGGGACAGAGCAGGGAGATGCAGAGGAGCGTCAGGGCCCTGGGATCCAGGGGGAGAAGGGGACGACAGATGGGGAGACATGGTTGTCAGGATGCTGGGATCCGGGGGGGGGGGGGGGAGAAAGAGACGGGGAGACAGGTGTCAGGGCGCTGGGGGTGGGGGGAGGAAAGAGCTCAGAGGCACTGAGAAATGTCAGGGTGTGGGATCCGGGGGGGAATAGAGTGGAGGGGCGTGCGGGGGGGAAAGAAGAGCTCATGCACTGAGAAACGTTGGGGTGTGGGATCTGGGGGGGGAATAGAGCAGAGTGGCATTAGAGTGCTGGGGGGGGAGCCGGGTGGTGGTGGGGGAATAGAGCGGAAGGGCGTCGGGGTGCAGGAAGAGCTCAGAGACAGTGAGAAACGTTGGGGTGTGGGATCCAGGGGGATAGAGCGGAGGGGCGTCAGGGGGGAGCCGGGTGGTGGTGGGGGGCAATAGAGCAGACGGACGTCGGGGGGCAGGAAGAGCTCAGAGACAGTGAGAAACGTTGGGGTGTGGGATCCAGGGGGATAGAGCAGAGGGGCGTCAGGGGGGAGCCGGGTGGTGGTGGTGGGGGGAATAGAGCAGACGGGCGCTGGGACCTGACGTGAGCAGAGGGGCCGTACCGGGGGCAGCGACTGCACGATGTCGCTGTGGTAGATGTACCCCGTGTGGGGCAGCACCGAGGTGCTGGAGAAGCCGGACAGAGTCTTGCGCTGGGCTCCCAGGAGCATGATGTTACAGGCCGGCATCTTGGAGAGGTTGGTGAGGCCGCCAGCGATGCCTGCGGGGTGGATGGGCAGCATTAGACCCACTCGGCCTGACAGCAGCAGGGGGGACCCAGCTGTCTGGGAGCCGGTGCTCCCTAGCGGGGAGAAGCCCCGTGCCCCCCCCCCCCGCCCTGCAGCCCCTCACCCATGATCTTGGCGGCGGTGGAGGCGCCGACGATGATGGACAGGTTGGGGGCGATGAAGGACATGCGGGACTCCACATATTCGTAGATGCGATGCTTTGATTGGTTGAGCTCCAGGGCCATGTCGCAGGCTTCCTCGATGCGTTCCAGCTCCTCCTCCGTCAGCTGCTGCCTGCGGGGGGAGGATGATGGGTGACCCCCAGGCACCTGGCCTGGGCTCTGACAGGGGCCTCCAGACACAGGGCAGGTGATTCCCTGTCCCGTTTGGGCCCAGCCCAAGCCCCTGGCTCACATCCCCCCCTCCCTCCTATGTGCCTCCCACTGAGATGCAGCTGCTTCTGGGGCAGAACATACAAATGGGCTGGAGAAGGGAAAGGCAAGCCAAGCTTCCTCCTGCCAGATCTCACAAGCAGCCCCCTGGGATCTCTCATGCCCGGACAGGCTCAGAGGCAGCAGGGACTGGAGCCAGGGATAGAACCCAGGAGTCCTGCCTCCTGGCTCTCCCCGCCCTCCAGCTCAGGGGTCAGGTCCCTGAGTATGGGAAATGGAGCACTGGGGGCAGCTGGGGACAGAAGATAGGAAGGAAGGAGGGGCCCAGTGCTCCACCACCCACATGGTAGGCAGGATCAGCATAGGGGAGGCCTGCGGCTGGGGTCCCCACTACAGTGGCAGGTGGGGGAACTGGGGATGGGGGCCCCTGCAGCCTGGTGTCCCGCCCCTCCCCCACGGCAGGGCAGGGATCCAGGAAAGGGGGGGGGGGGCCCACAACCCAGCATACCCTTGCGTGGTGGAGGCAGTGACGCTCACCACCATGATGGTGGCGTTAGTCAGGATCTGCTGCACGTTCTCGTTGTTCTTGCACTTGTCCAAGCTGTTGCCCAGCTCCTGCGCGGGGACGACACAGACAAACGCAGGGGGTCAGTCAGCAGGGCTGGGACAGACACACGGACACAGCCCGGACACAGCACCAAGGGCACCGCAAGGCAGGGGGACGACAGAAGACAGCAGGTCCCCAGCTAGAGCCCAACCCTGGCTATTTCCCCCCCACCCCTGTCACCCAGACCCCTAGTGCCCACCCCCACCTTACCCAGCTACCCCCCCCCCCCCAGTCTGGCTTTTCAGTGCCCAAAACCCCTCAACCAGACCCTCAGTGCCACCTCCTCATCACCCAGATCCTCAATGCCCACCCCACCTGGCTTCCCTCCCCCACCCCCATCTGGGCCTTCAGTGCCCACCCCCTGGCAGCCAGACCCTCGGTCCTGTCGCCACCCAACCCCAGCGACTCGGAGGTCTGGGTCACCCCAAGCACCTGGATGTTCAGTGTTTGCTCTCCTCCCCCCAGCCCCCTTCAGTTCCTGCCCTCCCCCCACATTGCCCTTCACCCCCCACCCCGTGCCCAGCCCCAGACCTCCTCATCCTAACACCCATCTGCCCTCCCCTCCGCCCGTCACTCATACCTCCTACCCCACCACTAGCAGCAGCAGCACACACCTTGACCGTGCGGATGTAATCCAGGGCATTGGGAACCAGGGACTCCAGCTCGGGGAATCGCTTGGAGTATTTATCCCGGATGAATTTGTGGATGATGTCTGATGCGACACAAAGGGGGAAGGGAAGGGACAAGACCCCACCCTGTTAGTTACTGGGGAGCAGCCCCGGAAATCACCTGGGGGCCTCTGTCTTCTGTCGCAGAAGCCCCCGGACTCTAGCAGGGCATCTGCATGTCTCCAGCCAGGCCCTGTATGGCTGCACATAGACAAGAGCTGGGGATTACCCCACCTGGCTATTTCACAAACTCAATCTCACGGCACTTAACTGCTCTGCCCTTCTTTATCTTCATTTCACAGACGGGGAAACCGAGGCACAGAGCGAGGGACAGTCACCCAGCAGGCCAGCAGCACAGCTGGGAATAAACCCAGCTCCCAAGTCCCCAGCGCTCTAACCACAAGGCCACACAGCCTCCGTTTCCTTCAGAATTAACCCTTCTGCTTCCTGTCCTCTGCTCTTGCAAGCTGAAGGTCCCAAATCGGAAGTTTTGGATTCTCAGTCCGACTCAGAGCAAGGAGAGGCCGTCTGCCAGCCAGCTCCACTACACGCGGCGTAGCCCCCGATGGCTGGCCGTGCGCCGGGGACCTCCTCCAGTCGCGGACATGGCGGAGAGCAGAGCTGCGTATGCCAGGAGCGCATCCTTGCTGGAGCAGGCACTCTGTAGGCTCACAGAAGGGGCCCGGTGACCATCTGATGTGACCTCCTGCACAAGGCAGGCCAGAGAACTTCTCTGACTTCGCCATGCAGAGCATGAGCCAAAGGAGATGGAGCCCCTCCCTTGCACGGCACCTCCTGTACCCCCAAACACACACTGCGCCCCCCCCACATGCATCTCTTTTAGCAACGCCCGCCACAGGGCAGCCACTCACTCAGTTCATTTTCGATCTCCACCGTCAGGTTGTTGGCGTCAACGATCACTCGGTACTCCGGAGCCGCCTCCACCGGCCCCATCACTGCGGAAAGAACGCATGTAAGGATCTCACTGGGGCTCTGTGCTGCAGGGAGCAGGGTGGGGATTCAGTAGGGGGCGCTCTCCCCCAGGAGTCAGGGAAGGTCCCAATGCCCTGTGTGGCGCTAGGGGGCACTGTGCTGCAGGGAGCAAGGCAGGGGCTCAGTAGGGGGCGCTCTCCCCACACAGACAGTGCTGACCCCAATGCTAGGAGGTGCTGTGATACTGATGGTACCACCTTTGCAGTCAGAGCAGAGAGGTTAGCTGCGCTCCCACACCCCATCCCCGATCCAGTACCTTCTGTGGCTTTCGACTGTTTGCTGATATACTCCTCGATCTTCACCATGATCTCCGCAAACTGTCAAGAGAAAACACAGCAGGCTCTTCTGTACTTGGAAAAGATGAAGCAAGTGGGGGAAAGGGGAGCAGTAGGGGATGCTCTCCCCTCCGAGTCAGGGCTGACCTCAATGCCCCAGCATGACATTAGAGAAAAGAGGCCCCATGTCTCATTCACTGCCCCCAAGCAAGCCAGCCAGCCCGCCCCCCGCCTGGGGCCAGATGGGAGCCAGCACCCCTTAGAAGGGAGAGGCCCCTTGCCCCATTCCCTGCCCCCCTGAGCCAGCCAGTCCCTGCCCTGGGGCTGGATGGGAACCAGTGCCCCCTAGAGGGGAAAGGCCCTGTGCCCCATTCCCTGCCCCCCTGAGCCAGCCAGTCCCTGCCCTGGGGCTGGATGGGAACCAGTGCCCCCTAGAGGGGAAAGGCCCCATCTCTCACCATCTTGCTGTCCCAGAGCTTGGCAATGCTCTTGACCGAGTCGACGCTGAGGTCCAGCTGCATCTCCTCCTGCACATCCTCGATGGCCGGCTCATCTTCCTCATCCACAAAGTTGTCCTCCTCCTCCGCCGCCTCCTCCAGGTCGGCCAGCAGCTCATCCGCCAGAGACATCCTTCAGGTCTGGGGCGGCGAGGCGAGAGCAGGGAGCGGAGGTGAGCAGAGCCTGGAGTGGGGGCGGCTTCTCCGCACACCCCACCCAGACACCCTCTGCCCTAGGGATTATCCCACCCCACTGGCCACCTAACGACCCCACCCAGAGCCCCGGCAGGGCTGGAGTCAGGTCTCCTTTTGTGAACCCACCTTTCCCCCACCCCAACCCCTCCTCCTGCCTGTACCCCCATCAGCACCCACAGGGGTCCCCAACTCCCCCCAGCCTGCCCCATATCTGTGCCCCACTGCACCCCAACCATTCCTCCCTGCCCCCAGCCCCACCTGCCCCCACTCCTCTCCTTCACCATATCCGGGCCCCACCTGCCCCCCAACCCCTCCCCGCCTGCAGCCCCATCAGCCCCCTATGGCCCCCACACGCCGCCCGTTACCTGCTCGCGCCCCTCCCACTCTCCGCTCTCGGTGCGTCACGTCCCCGCTTCCGTCGCGCGCCGATGGCGTCACCCCCGCGCTCCCGTTGCCTCCCGGTCCCTTTAACGAGCGCGCCTCGCGCTAGCTCCGCCCTCCCCGTTCGTGGCGTCATCAGCGCGCGTCTGGTTGCGCCCCGCCCCCGCTGCGGGAGGGGACGTCGGCCGCAGGCAGGAGTCGGGGAACGGGGCCCGGGGGGGTGAAGGTGAGTGGGGGGGGGGGGTGTCGAGGCCCTGGGGGATTGTTAGCAGCGGGGGAGGTACTGGGGGGGTGTTAGCAGCTGGGGGGGATCGAGGCCCGGGGGGGGTGTTAGCAGCGGGGGGTCGAGGCCCTGGGGGGGTGTTAGCAGCTGGGGGGGGGTCGAGGCCCGGGGGGGGTGTTAGCAGCTGGGGGGGGGGGTCGAGGCCCGGGGGGGGTGTTAGCAGCTGGGAGGGGTCGGGGCCCTGGGGGGGTGTTAGCAGCGGGGGGGGGTTCGGGGCCCTGGGGGGGTGTTAGCAGCGGGGGAGGGCCTGGGGGGGGGGGTTGTTAGCAGAAGGGGAAGGTGGGTCGCTGTAAGGGGGATGGGTCCCTAGTGGGGGGGTGTTAACAGCAGAGGAGTCGGGGGGGGGTCGCAGCTCAGCGCTTGGTTGGGGAGACCCTGTTTTCCCCATTTCCCTCCCCCATCTCATCGCTGCCCTCACTCCCCACCCCTCCAGCGCCATGGCCGGGGTGGGCTTCGAGGAGTTCTCGGTGCCCCCGGGCTCGGAGCTGGCGCTGCCCCCGCTCTTCGGGGGGAACATCCTGGAGAGCGAGCTGGAGACGGAGGTGGAGTTCGTGGACGGGGGGCTGAGCGGGGACAACCTGCAGGACGAGGAGGAGGAGGAGAGCCAGCAGCGGCAGCGCGAGCTGGGCCGCCGGAAGATTCAGGCGCTGGGCCGGCGCTGCAAGGAGATTGAGCAGGTGGGGAGGGGGTGTCGCTGGAGCTGGACCCAGGGCTGGGGACGAAACCTGGCCCCGCCCCCTGAGCCACTGCCCCCACTGGCCACGGCCTGGCCCTGCCCCCTAAACCACCAGCCCCCATGGCCCATAGCACCCTAAGGCTTGGTCTACACTTACCCCCCAAGTCGAAGTAAGGTACGCAAATTCAGCTACGTGAATAACGTAGCTGAATTCGACATACCTTACTTCGAACTTACCGCGGTTCTGACGCGGTCCACACGCGGCAGGCAGGCTCCCTGTCGACTTCGCGGTACTCCTCTCGTCTAGCTGGAGTACCGCAGTCGACGGCGATCACTTCCTGGTTCGATTTATCGCGTCCAGACCAGACGCGATAAATCGAACTCGGAACTTCGATCCCCAGCCGCCGAACTAGCGCAGCAGTGTAGACCAGCCCTAAGAGATGGCCCAGCCCTAATCCCTAAATCATCATCTCACACGTACCCATCCCTATCCCATCCCACTTCCTTCATAACCACCAGCCCCCGCTCCACCAACCCAGGGTACCCACTGTCCCCTTTCAGTGGGCCTTGGGCCCCGCCCCCTCATGGGTCCCGCCCCCTTCAGTGGGCATTGGGCCCCATTCATTACATCTCCCAGAGATCTTGGGCCTGCCCTCTATGGGCCCAGCACCCCTGGCCCCCCAGTGGCATAGCTGGGTACAGTCCAAACCAGGGAGCAGTTGTCACCCCTTCCCTGTAACCTGGGGTGCTCTTCCAATGCCCTGCTGCTGTAGCCAGGCCTGGCTGGCTCTCAACCTGCCCCCAGCATGCCGGTCACCCGCAGACGCTCGTGTGCTGCATCCGGCCAGCCAGTCCTGGCCAGTCAGTTGGCTCTCACCGGCCCTGATTATGCCCCCCTGATGCATCCCCAATCCCAGCTGCGCTGCCCTCTCCTGGTCAGAAACACTCCCTCATAGAATCATAGAATATCAGGGTTGGAAGGGACCTCAGGAGGTCATCTAGTCCAACCCCCTGCTCAAAGCAGGACCAATTCCCAACTAAATCATCCCAGCCAGGGCTTTGTCAAGCCGGGCCTTAAAAACCTCCAAGGAAGGAGACTCCACCACCTCCCTAGGTAACGCATTCCAGTGCTTCACCACCCTCCTAGTGAATTCCGCTATTCCTTTAAGGGAACAACATACACCAGCTCACAGTGCTAAGTGAAGTTACTAGACGCTTTATCTTATGCCCCCTGGAGTAGATAAAACAAGTTTATTAACTACGAGGAGAGAGAGATATGAAGGGATCAAAATGCTTTCTAGTGCCTGCTTCAGCTCGGTTAGATTCAAAGCAAAGTCTTTCCCCACGTGCTTCCAGCTGACTGAATTCTGTAGGCCAGGACCCCCGCCCCCGAATGCAGGGCTGGTTCCTTTGTCCTCTCGGGTGCGGCGAATGCAATGGGCAGGGAGAGAGGGGGCTCCCATGGGGTCTTTGCCCCTCCTTTGTATAGTGTCAGCCCCCCCTTGACAAACCTTTCCAGCTGAGAGACCAGGGGGAGGAAGGAAGGAGACCTTGCACTCTTTCTTAGCTAAGGCCACGTCTGCACTACACAGTCACATTGGCACGCAGTCGCCGTGGTTATTCAATTGTTTGAATTGGGTTTGAATTGTTTGAAAAGGTTCAGGAGCCTAATTAGTGATCCTCAGAGCCAAAAGAGCCATGCTTGTGTGAATTCCTTGTTCCACTGACTGTACGACGATCTGCTTTATAGATAATTTGCACAGCAAAGAAATTAATAACAGGGCAAGTTGATCACTGGTTAATAACACAGCGAAAGCAGCCTGGTTAACCAATCTCTGTTCTTAACCATTCATTAGATTCGTGTTTGCATCTCCTGCTGCAAAGGAGACACATTAAAGCAGCTCGCGAGCCTTGGTCTGAGTCAGGCTGGGGTGTGAACACAGGGGTGCATTGTGGAACACTCGGCCCCTGGACCCCCCCGCAAGACGCATCTTACGCAAGGGGTGACCCCTTGGATGAGGGGGCTTGGGCAGAGGTGGGGGGTGCTGCGGGAGAAGGCTCCGGCCTGGGAGAGTTACCGGCCTGATGTGTCTGCGTCCCTGGCTCCAGGTCAACGAGAGGGTGTTGAACCGACTCCACCACGTGCAGAAGATCACGCGTCGGCTCAAGCAGGAGAGGAGGTGAGAGCTCGGGGACGGGGGCAGAGCCCAGCGTGACAGCCTCAGCAACTCCGTGTCCAGGGAGCACCCAGCCCGATGGGGCTCTGATCTCACTGATGTTGTGTCTGGGCAGCACCTGACCCGACCGGGCCCCAATCTCAGTGACTCTGTGTCTGGGCAGTGCCCGGCGTGACGGGGCCCCGATCTCAGCAACTCTGGGTCTCAGCAGCGCCTGGCCCGACGGGGCCCCGATCTCGGCAACTCTGGGTCTCGGCCGCGCTCGGCGCCCCCGATCTCAGTGATTCTGGATCTGGGCAGCGCCCAGTGTGACAGGGCCCTGATGTCAGCATGTCTCGCTCTTTGTCCCCCCTATAGATTCCTTATGAGGGTCCTGGATTCCTACGGGGATGACTATAGACAGAGCCAGCTCACCATTGTCCTAGAGGTAGGAGCCCCTCTCCCCACTAGGGGGTCCTTCCCTGGAGTAGGGCAGATTCTGTTTTGGAGCTGTCAAGAGAAGCCGGCCCTTTACTGTGGCCCTGTTCGGCTCCGGAGAGCCCTGGGTGGGAGCTCGCTGAATGGCTCTGTCCCCCCTCCACAGGACGAAGGCAGCCCCAGCACAGAAGCCCCCACCCCAGGCAATACTGAGAACGAACCTCCAGAGAAGGAGACCCCCCGGCGCTTCCCTGGCCCCCCACCGGCTGGCCCAGAGCCCAAGAGCCCATCCCAGGCGGAAACCCCCACTGGAAAGAAGCGTCGCCGGCACGGGCGTGAGGACAAGGAGCAGAGGGGCAGGCGGCTGGCCCCTGCCCTCCTCCCCATGGATGACTTCCCTGCACAGGTACCGGCCACTCCCCTTGCTCCTGGGGGGTAGCTACATGGGGCTGATTTGGGTGAGGGGCAGAATACCAGGCTAGATGGGCCCATGGCTCGGGACGGGTGCTGGGCTGGATGGGCCTGTGGGTCTGACCCCTTTCTCCCCCCCTCTAGCTCAAAGAAGAGGACGAGTTCCCCTGCGACCAGGATGCCGTACTTAGCTCCAGCTGGCCCCTGCCCCGGCCCCGGGCCAAGCTCCTCCATTACCCCAAGTTCTCCAGCCCCGGGGCCTGCGCTGATTTTGACTGAACCCTCCTGAAACTGACCAGGCCCCTCGCTCCGGCCCTCAAAGGGTTAAACCAGGAGGGGTGCGGCCCTTCCCTGTGGACTGGAGGGTTAACCCCCTGTACACCAGTCCCCTGTGCTGCGGGACCGACAGCTAAGCGGGGACAGGGTGGGGAGCCCCCAGCTGTCTGGGAGAAGGTTTCCCAGGGTGGGTAAAACTCCTGCCGTAGCTGCCGGAATCTTTCAGGCTTAAAAGCGCTGCGGAGCAGGGCAGGTCACATAACGGGGAAATAAAGAGACACTGGCCTGGGCCACAGCGAACAAATACTGAGTGAACTCTGCTGTACCGAGTTAGAGCCGGGGGTGGGGATGCCTGGGTTCTGTCCCTGGGAGGGCAGTGGGGTCTAGTGGTTAGAACGGGGGGGGGGGGTTAATAGGACAGCTGGGTTCTCTCCCTGGCTCTGGACAGGGAGTAGGGTCAAATCTTTTTGTTTGCTCTTTGCACAGCCCCATGGCCCCTGCGTTGATGGGACTGTCATTGCTACCCCCTAGTTAGTAATAAATGGAGTCAGGACAGCAGCATTCTATTCCCTGATTCTCTACTGGGCCCCCCCCACCTGTGTCTCCCTCATAAGCCCCAGCAAAGCTTTAATAAACACTGCATTGTCTGTGGGTATGTGGAGCAAGCGAGTAGTGGGACTCCTGCACTGCTAGCACTGCCTCTCCCCCTGCTTGCACTGCCTCGTGCCATTAAAAGGTGCATGCAAGCATGCATTTCCCCTATCCTCCTGTAGAGGGCAGCACCTGTGCATGCTTCAAGTCTGCCCCTCCAGCAGGGACAGGGACACAACAGAGCCAGCAGGGGGCACCAGTGCCACTAACAGAGGCAGCACAGCCCTGTCCCTCCAGCAGGGGGTGCCAGCAACACTAACACAGCCAGCAGGGAGTGACACACACACACTCTGGTTCCTTAAGTCAAAACCTTTATTACATTCATGGGGGGAGGTGGAGAGAACCAAACCCCCTGTAGCCAGCAGGGGGCAGCACGCTGACCTGGCCCGGGGGAAGGCTCCCTCTGCAGCCAGCACAGGCCCTGGCCGTGTCACAGCTTCTTCAGCCATTCCAGGTTGGGCCCCTCCTTGTCGCAGGGGTGGGAGGGGATGTCGGGCATGTTGCCGTCGTCTCGCAGGGGCACTAGAGAGAGGCGGAGGCAGCTTAGGGGGAGGGATCCCTTGGGGGGGGGGCAGGTAAGGGGGCTCCCCCAGGGGACAGTGCAGAGGTGAAGGGGTTAAAGCCACCCCTGCACTGAGTCAGTGGGGGCTCACCCCCTCCCTGAGTGGTCAGAGCCCCGCTGCCTAAGGTGCACCTTGAAGCTGCAGTGCCCCCTTGTGGCCATGAGGATCAGCTGGGAGAACCAACCAGCTGAGACTTGATCTGACTGCCCTGGTGTGGGGAAGAGGGACCCACAGTAGGGGACGCTGTGCTGCAGGGAGTGGGGTGGGGCACTCTCCCCTGGCAGTCAGTGCTAGCCCCCATTGCCCCAGGGCAGCGCTAGGGGGTGCTGTAGGGCAGGGGCTCAGCAGGGTGCATGCTCCCCACCCCCACAGTCAGTACTAACCCCATTGCCCCGGCACAGCACTAGGGGGTGCTGTGCTGCAGGGAGTGGGGAGGGTCAGCAGGGGGCGCTCTCCCCGGCAGTCAGGGCAGGGCCCATGCCCCAGTGCAGCGCCTGGCGCCTCTCCCAGCTAGGGAGGAGGGGGCCAGGCCCCACGGGGGCAGCATGGCCAGGAGCCCTCACCTGGGTACACATAGGGCGTCGCGCGGTTGATCATGCCGGAGTACTTCGTGTAGGGGCTGAGCAGCGGCGCCACCGCGGCTGCAGGGAGAGAGACACGGAGAGCGTCAGCGCAGCCCCGCGGACACCAGGGAGAGGGGGAGCTCAGCAGGGGGCGCTCTCCCCTGGCAGTCTGTGCCAGCCCCCTTGCAGCACTGGAGGGGGGGGGGGCTGTGCCATAGGAGTGGGTTGGGGTCTCGACTCACCCAGGATGCCGATGGCAAAGGAGACGGTGATGACGGGCTCCTTGGCCCAGGCGTTCTTCAGGAAGGCGCCGATCTCTGGGGGTGGGGGGGAGAACGGAGCATGAAGGGTTAATGCCCCCCCCAGCTGGGGCAGCCCCCCTCCTAGCACAGATGCCCCCCCCATTCTCCCCCCAGCTGGAGCAGCCCCCCCCACACGCAGATGCCCCCCTTTCCCCCCAGCCAGGGCAGCCCCCCCAGCGCAGATGCGCCCCCTGCCCGCCCCAGCCGGGGCAGCCCCCCCCCAGCGCAGATGCGCCCCGCCGCCCCCAGCCAGGGCAGCGCCCCCAGCGCTGATGCCCCCCTGCCCCCCCCCAGCTGGGGCAGCCCCCCCCCAGCTGGGGCAGCCCCCCCAGCTGGGGCAGCCCCCCCAGCGCAGATGCCCCCCGCCGCCCCCAGCCGGGGCAGCCCCCCCAGCGCAGATGCCCCCCGCCGCCCCCAGCCGGGGCAGCCCCCCCAGCGCAGATGCCCCCAGCCGGGGCAGCCCCCCCAGCGCAGATGCCCCCAGCCAGGGCAGCCCCCCCAGCGCAGATGCCCCCCCGCCGGGGCAGCGCCGGCCGGGCTCCCTGCCCCCATGAAGGAGACACTCACTGCTCAGCGCCGCCATCTTCCCTCCCGCCGCACAGGAAGGAAACCCCGACCCGAGCCGGGCAGCCTGGGACTTGTAGTGTGGGGCCGCTGGCCCCGCCCGCCTCCGGGCAGAGAACCCAGGAGTCCTGGCTCCCAGCCCCACCCTCGCCTCCGTAACCACTAGCCCGGCTCTGGGACGGGAGCCGGGACTCCTGGGTTCCCCCCCCCCCAAAAAAAACCCTGAACCCCAATAACAGCTCTTGGGGGCATCTGCCCTCCAGACTCGGATTTGAGGGGTGGGGCATGGGGCGCGGGGAGGAGGAGCTGAGGCAGTCCTCAGGCCCCCCGCCCCGGTGGGAATGGGGGGCAGAAGTTTGGGGGGGCTGAGAGGGTCCCGGAGACATCCAGGCCCCACAGCAGAGGCTGCTGAGTGCCCCTGCCAGCGGCCCCATTGCTCCACTCCCCAGAGGGAACCCCCCAGGGGACAACCCCCCCCCCATCACCCAGCTGCTTCCGCTGAGTCACCAGGGACTTTCAGAGCCAGTCTTATTGGAAACCTGGGGGGGGGGGCACCCAGCACACGGCCCCGTGCTGGGGTGGCCAGGCTCCCTGCCCAGCGGCCTCAGTCCTCAGCGCTTCAGAAGTGGGCACAGGACTTCTGGGTTCCCTTCCTGGCGCTGGGGTGGAGATGTCCCCTCTACCACTCTAACCAGTAGACCCCACTCCCCTCCCAGGGCCAAGGAGAGAACCCAGGAGTCCTGGCTCCCAGCCCCCCTGCTCTAACCGCTAGACCCCACTCTCCTCCCAGGGCCAGGGAGAGAACCCAGGTGTCCTAGCTCCTAGCCCCCCTGCTCTAACCACTAGACCACACTCCCAGGACTGGCTGGGTGGCAGGGCTAGTGCAAGGTAGCCTAAGGCTGGTCTTGGTAAGGCATAGTGCTGTGCTCAGGACACCTGGGTCCAATTCCTGGCTCTACCCTCCCCCCCATGGGCAAATCACTGAATTGCTCTGTGCCTCAGTTTTCCCGTCTGTGAAATGGGGAGAACAGTCCTTCCTTTGTCTATTCACCTGAGCTCTAGGGAGTGCCCCTCACTTTGTGTCCATGCAGCGCCCAGCACGACAGGGCCTGATCTCAGTCGGGGCACGGGGTCTGTGCGGCGCGCAGTGCCATGGGACCCCTCCATCTCAGTCTGGGGGGGGCGATCTGTACAGCGCCTGGCACGATAGGGCCTTGAGCTCAGTGTGTGTGTGTGTGTGGGGGGGGGGCGGGTCTGTGCAGCGCCTGGTGCGACGGGGCCCTGAGCTCAGTGTATGTGTGGGGGGGTCTGTGTGTGTGTGTGTGTGTGTGTGTGTGTGTGTGTGTGTGAGGGCCTGTGCAGCGCCTGGTACGACGGGGCCCTGATCTCAGTGTGTGTGTGTGTGTGTGAGGGACTGTGCAGTGCCCGGCACAACGGGGGCCCTGAGCTCAGTGTCTGTGTGTGAGGGGGGTCTGTGCAGTGCCTGGCGCGACGGGGCCCTGAGCTCAGTGTGTGTGTGTGTGGGGGGGGGGGGGGGTCTGTGTCTGTGTGTGAGGGGGGTCTGTGCAGTGCCTGGCGCGACGGGGCCTGAGCTCAGTGTGTGTGTGTGTGGGGGGGTGGGGTCTGTGCCTGTGTGAGGGGGGGGTCTGTGCAGCGCCCGGCGCGACGGGGCCCTAAGCTCAGTGTGTGTGTGTGTGTGTGGGGGTCTGTGCAGCATCCGGCGCGATGGGGCCCTAAGATCAGTGTGTGTGTGGTGGGGGGGAGGTCTGTGCAGCGCCCCGGGGCACTAAGCTCAGTGTGTGTGTGTGTGTGGGGGGGGGGGGGGGAGGATTGTGCAGCGCTTGGCGCGACGGGGCCCCTGAGGTTGGTTGGCACTACTGTAATACATGTAGCAGAGGTGCAGCCCCCCCCCCCCCCCCGCAGCATTTGGGCCCCCATCAGAATCGGAAGTGGAGGTTTTTTCCATTGTGGCCGGTGGCTCATTTCCTAGAGCTGTGTTCATCCTGGTGCCTCCATCCCAGCCCTGCCACTTCCCCATCGCTGGCCGCACGGCTGCCCACCATGGCCGTGACTCTGCCAGTCCTGCTCCTGACTGTCGGTGAGTGTCACTGCCTGCCCCACAGCTGGGAAGGGGGCTAGAGCAGGGGGGCTGGGAGCCAGGACTCCTGGGTTCTATCCCTGGCTGTCGGAAGGGAGTGGAGTCTAGTGGTTGGGGGCTGGGAGCCAGGACTCCTGGGTTCTATCCCCAGCTGTAGGAGAGGAGTGGGGTTGAGTGGTTACAGCAGAGGGGCTGGGAGCCAGGACTCCTGGGTTCTCTCCCTGGCTGTAGGAGGGGAGCGGAGTCTAGTGGTTGGGGGCTGGGAGCCAGGACTCTTGGGTTCTATTTCTGTCAGAGCAGATGAGGACTGTACAGGCCATCAAGAAGGGGGTCACCCCGGGGCCCATGGAGACCCCTCGGTGGGGTGGGGGAATGCAGGGAAGGGGCTCTAGGGGAGAGGAGAGGGTAAGGCATGGGCTGTGAGGGGTAGGGCCAAAAGAGGGGCTGTGTGTATGGGGGGCTCAGGTGGGGTGGGGGGGCGAAGGGGAGAAGGAAGGGAGGTTGTTTGGGGGTCACCCAGAGGCCTCACTTCCCCCTCCCCGCTCTGTGTCTCCAGCCCTGCCGAAGCCGTCCCTCGTCTGGGACCGGGCCGCAGGTGCCGAGGGCGGGATCCGGCTGCGCTGCTCTGCCCCAGGGTCGCTCAGGGGAGGCTGGTTCACCCTGCACCGGGATGGCACACCAGACCCTGTGGCTGAGGAGCGGGCCCCGGCACAGGGCTTGGAGGTGACATTCCTGCTGCCCAGCGTCGGCCCTGGCGAGCGGTACCGCTGCGGCTACTGGAACCGGGACGCGGCCGGGGGGCGGGTGGAGTCCCCGCTCAGCGACCCTGCTAACGTCACCAGCGGTGAGTCCTGAGGGTCTGGTCCCAGGGGCAGGGAGGGGGCGGGATACCAGGGAAGATGGGCCTGGGGATCGGATCCGGGGGGCAGGAGGGCATGGGATGCTGGGGTACATGGGCTCATGGGTCTGATCTGGGTGGAAGGGAGGAGATGGGATACCGGGGTAGATGGGCCCATGGGTCTGATCCTGGGGGAAGGGAGGAGACGGGATACTAGGGTAGATGGGCCCATCGCTCTGATTTGGGGGGAAGGGAGGAGATGGGATACCGGGGTAGATGGGCCAGTGGCTCTGATTTGGGGGGAAGGGAAGGGACGGGATACCGGGGTAGATGGGCCCATGGCTCTGATCCTGGGGCGAAGGGAGGTGATGGGATACCAGGGTAGATGGGCCCATCGCTCTGATTTGGGGGGAAGGGAGGAGATGGGATACTGGGGTAGATGGGCCAGTGGCTCTGATTTGTGGGGAAGGGAAGGGACTGGATACCGGGGTAGATGAGCCCATGGCTCTGATCCTGGGGGGAAGGGAGGTGACGGGATAACAGGGTAGATGGGCCCGTCACTCTGATTTGGGGGAAAGGGAAGGGACGGGATACTGGGGTAGATGGGCCGGTGGCTCTGATTTGGGGGGGAAGGGAGGAGATGGGATACCGGGGTAGATGGGCCCGTGGGTCCAAGTCAGGTGGGAGGATACCGGACTCTCCCCATTGCCCCCCACAGCTCCCACCCCAGCTCAGGGTACCCAGTAGCCCACCCCAACACTCTGCTTCCCCTGTGCCAGGCCCAGATCGCTACCCCAAGCCGTCCATCGCCGTCAGCCCTGGCACGGAGGTCTTGGCCGGCCAGACTTGGACGATCCGGTGCTGGGCTCTGTATGCGGGGATGAGCTTTGTGCTGTACCGGTCACGGGAGTTCTGGACTGAGCGGGCACCTCGCGGAGACCCCCCCACGGCCGAGTTCCACCTGGGGAACGCCAGCGCCGCCAACGTGGGGAGATACACCTGCTACTATCACACCACCAGCGAGCCCTTCATCTGGTCCAACGCCAGCAACCCCCTGGAGCTCAGGGTCACAGGTGGGGGGAATGGGGCATGGGGCCTCTCCCCTCTGGGGGCGCCGGCTCCCATCCGGCCCCAGGACAGGGACTGGCTGGCTCGGGGGCAGGGAATGGGGCATGGGGCCTCTTCCCTCTAGGGGGTGCCAGCTTCCATCTGGCCCCAGGACAGGGACTGGCTGGCACAGGGGGGTGGGGAATGGGGCAAGGGGCCTTTCCCCTCTAGGGCACCATTTTCTCAGCTCATTTTGTATAGATGTGAATGTCTATAGGATGGATGGGGAAACAGAAGGAGGGTGTGGCGGGATGGGTGGATGGATGGAGGGGTGGGAGATAGAGGGAGGGTATGGGGGGATGGATGGGGGGATGGGGGATAGAGGGAGGGTGTGGGGGGATGGATGGATGGGGGGATAGATGGATGGATGGATCGGGGGATGGGGGATAGAGGTAGGGTGTGGGGGGGATGGATGGATGGGGGGATAGAGGGAGGGTGTGGGGGGATGGATGGGATAGACTAGAGGGAGGGTGTGCGGGGATGGATGGATGGATGGATGGATGGATGGGGAATAGAGGGAGGGTGTGGGGATGGATGGGGCATAGGGGGGATAGAGGGAGGGCGTGGGGGGATGGATGGATGGGGGGATAGAGGGAGGGTGTGGGGGGATGGATGGATGGATGGATGGATGGATGGATGGAGGGGTTGTGACTGGGTTCCTAGGGGAGGCCACACTGAGTTTGCTCAATCAGAGCAACCTGCAAAGAATGGGGTAGATGATCCCCCAAAGCTGGTGGCTATTCAAATACTTTGATTCACCCAGAGCTTCTCCAACACCTTCCTGGTTACCCAGACGCCAAAACACAGCTCCCTTAAAGCCACCCAGCCCTGGGCTCCCACTCACGTATGATGAGGATGACTGAAAATCTTGTTCCTTATATAAAAAGTTCTACTAATCCCAAAGGATCGGACTCATCACCATCAGGTCACTGCATATCTCAGATCTTACCCAGATACACCCTCACAGCCAATTCCTATTAACTGAACTCAAACTTATTCAAAAAGAAAAGAGAGAGACAGAGAGTACAGGTTAAAAGATCGTTACCTGTACAGACACGAATACAGTTTGTAGGTCAGTTTCATAGCAGAGATGTGAGCTTTAGAGTCGTAAAACGTTCTTTCAGAATCAGTCTGTAGGTTCAGTCCAAGGCCCGGGTGCCCCAGACTGGAGCTGGAGACCTCAGCCTGGTGACTCAAACTTCCCCTGATGAAGCTCAAGGAGATCTGAGACGACAGGATCAGGTCCCACAAGTCCCTTCCTAGCTCTCTGGCAGCCTCATAGCAGCCTGCAGTCCTTGGGTGAAGCACTGGGGCTTTGAAGGAGAATCACCTGTTTTCTATGTAGACACAGGTCACTAGGTGCATTCAGCAGTATAAGGTAATTATCCCTTAAGCAGTTCCTAGACCGTCTGCTACGAATTGCGAAGAGAAATATAGACAAGGACATTGTTACAGCCAAGTTCCATCTAAATGTTAATATTCCCTTTTGCTCTTTGAATCAGCAGAGCATAGAGACGGACAGGAACCGTCCGGTTACACGGTTAACCCCTAACAAGATAGAGGTCCGTGGTTCTCGACCTATTGACCACGGTGGGCAGCAATGTGTTACGTGCACAGGCACCGACTTTCCAAAGTGCCAAGGGGTCTTTGACCCCCAGCTCTGCTACAGGTCCCGCCCCCACTCCACCCCTTCCCGCAAGGCCCCACCCCTGCCTCTTCCTGCCCCCTCTCCACCCCACCTCTTCCCGTCCAGTTCTACCCCCTCCCCCGAGCGCGCTGCATCCTCGCTCCTCCTCCCCTCCCCCTAGAGCCTCCTGCACGCCGTGAAACAGCTGATCGCAGGAGGCGCGGGGAGGGATGGGGAGGCGCTGATCCGCAGGGCCCGCCAGCAGGCCGGAGGCGCTGGGGTGCTGGTGGTGGGGTGCAGATAGGGGGGTGGCTGGTGGGTTCCAGCCCCGGAGCACCCAAGGAGTCGGCGCCTATGGTGATGTGGGTCGCATCCAGTCCTACCTGTATGGCCCTGAGGATGTCACATGGGCCGCAGCTGTGTGCTGATTGGGCTGCGAGCGGCCCACGGGCAACAGGCTGAGAACCGCTGCTCCGGGAAAACATAGACAAATACACTCACTGTCTTCTAGTGCGCTAACGAGTCCACGTTTCAAAGCTCTAGTGTATCTGACATGGAATGGCCCCAATCCCCATTGACATACGCTCTAATATGTCCCCAAAGGCTGAATTTGGGTCACGTAGCCTGCTAGGTGCTTAGCCCTTTCTGGCTCCGTGTCACACGGGGGTATGGGGGCGGCTGGATGTCTGTGGCAGCGGCTGGCTGGCGGTGTATGGGGGCGGCTGGACGGACGGACAGCCGTGTGTGGGGATGGAAGGGTGGAGAGATGGCTGGCTGGAGGGTTCATGGAGGGATGGAGGGGTGGGTGGTTGTCTATATGGATGGATGGAAGGGGGGATGGAGGGGTGTGTAAGGGAGGGATGGGGGGATTGAGGGAGGAAGGGAGGGAGGAATGGGGGAGGGATAGATGGGTGTGTCTGGGGAGGGAGGGATGGATGGAAGGGTGTGTATGGGGAAGGATGGAGGGATAGGGGAGGGATGGATAGAGGGGTGTGTAGGACTGGTGGCTAATGCAACCCTGGTGCATTGTGGGAGCTCTGCAGGGGGCCCAGGAGCGAGGGCTGGTGGGTAATGCACCCCAGTGCATTGTGGGGTGGTGCCATGGGGTCCGTGGGTGGAAGCTAGGGTTACCATATTTTAATATTCTAAAAGGAGAACACTCCATGGGGCCCTGGACCTGCCCCAACTCTGCCCCACCCCCGCCCGCCCCGCCCCAACTCCTCCCTTTTCCCGCCCGCCCCGCCCCAACTCCGCCCCTTCCCCTGAACGCTCCGCCCGCCCTGCTCCTCCCCCTCCCCTGCTTCCCGCGAATCAAATGTTCACGGGAAGCCTGAGGCAGCAGGTAAGCTGGGGCTGGGGCGGGTGGCGGTGGGTGAGGGGGCGCGAGGAGGCGCGGCCCAGTCCGGCCCCCCCGGCCGAGCGGCTCCCTCCGGCGGCTGGCCCCGGCCAAGAGGCTCTGGCCCCGGCATCTCCGGCCTGGCTTGGGCCCTGGGGCGCCGGCCCCGGTTCCGGCCGAGCGCGCCGGCCCCGGCCGAGCGGCTCAGCCCGCCCCAGCCCTGGCGGCTCTGGCCCTAGCGACTCCAGCTCGGCTCGGGCCCCGGGGCACCGGCACCGGCCGAGCGGCTCCGGCCCCGGCCGAGCAGTGCTGGCCAGCGGCCGAGCACCCCCAGCCCCGGTCCCAGCGGCTCCGGCCCAGCTCGGCTCGGGCCCCGGTTCCGGTCGAGCAGCTCCGGCCCGGCCCCGGCCCTGGCTGAGCAGCGCCGGCCGGCGGCCGAGCACGGTCGGCCCCAGCGGCTCTGGCTCCGGCCCCAGCGGCTCCAGCCCGGCCCCAAGCCCCATGACCCCTCCCTATTTTCCCGGACATGTCCGGCTTTTTGGAATTTCCTCCCAGATGGGGATTTGAGGACCAAAAAGCCGGACATGTCCGGGAAATCCGGACGTATGGTAACCCTAGTGGAAGCGCCCCCTGCAGGCTAATGACCCTGCCCCGGCACGGGTACAGCCGGGGCCATGCGGGGCTGGAGCAGCGTCTCACGGGGGCTCTTGGCTCTTCCAGACGTTCCCAGCGCCCAGGAGCGGTTCGTGGATGTGGGTGGGAAGCTCCGGGTGAATTGTTCCATCCCCGACGCCCCTGGCGGCTGGTTCTTCCTGTACCGAGATGGGGATCCTGAGCCCCTGGCCTGGATCGCAGCCAAGGGGGACGATGGGCTGGCTGGCTTCAATCTCCCAGAGGAGCAGGCCCTGGGCCCCGGTGGGGTCTTCAGCTGCCGCTACGGGCTGGAGGAACCGGGCACCCGTTTCGACCTGGCTCTCAATGACACGGAGGTGCGGACCCAAGGTGAGTGAGCGGCCGGCATCCAGCAGTTCAAGGGTTAATCAGTCTGGCCATGTGTGCACTGGGCTAAGCTGGGGGGGAAGCGGGCGCTGGGTGTGGACTGGCTACAGACCTGCCTGGGAACTGGCCAGGGACCATGGCGGCTGGGCACAGATGGACAGATGGAAAAGGTGTGTGGGGATGGGTAGATGGATGGACGGGTCGGGGGGGATGGATGGAGGGGTGTGTATGCAGAGGGATTAATGGGCAGAGGCATGGATGGGTGGACGGGGGGCTGGATGGACAGAGGGAATTGTACGCGGAGGGATGGAGGGATAGAGGGGTGTGTATGCGGAGGGATGGACGGACGGAGGGGTGAGTATGGGTGGGTGGATGGATGGAAGGGTGTGTATGCAGAGGGATGGAGGGATAGAGAGGTGTGTATGGGGATGGAGGGTGGGGGGGATAGACGGAGGGGTGTGTACGTGGAGAGATGGATGGAGGGAGGGATGGACGGACGGAGGGGTGTGTATGGGGATAGAGAGATAGAGGGGTGTGTACGTGGAGGGAGGGATGGAAGGTTGGGGGGGATGGACGGAGGGGTGTGTATGGGGATGGATGAAGGGATAGAGGGGTGTGTACATGGAGGGATGGATGGATGGAGGGGAGTGTATGGGGAGGGATGGATGGAGGGAGGGTTGGGGGGATGGATGGATGGATAAAGGGGTGTGTATGCAGGGGGATGGATGGATGGAGGGGAGTGTATGGGGATGGATGAAGGGATAGAGGGGTGTGTACACGGAGGGATGGATGGACGGAGGGCAGTTTATGGGGAGGGATGGACGGAGGGAGAGCTGGGGGAGATGGACGGAGGGATGTGTATGGGGATGGAGGGGTGTGTACGCGGAGGGATGGATGGAGGGTTGGGGGGGATGGCTGGAAGGATGTGTATGCGGTGGGATGGATAGATGGAGGGATGGGGCGGGAGATGGATGGAGGGGGTGTACGCAGAGGGATGGATGGAGGGAGGGTTGGGGGAGGATGGACGGAGGGGTGTGTACGCAGAGGGATGGATGGATGGGGGGATGGATGGATGGAGGGGTGTATAGGCGGAGGGATGGATGGACGGAGGGCTGGGGGGATGGACGGAGGGGTGAGTATGGTGAGGATGGACGGAGGGGTGTGTAGGCGGAGGGATGGATGGAGGATTGTGGGGGGATGGACGGAGGGGTGAGTATTCTGAGCTCTGGGAGGAGCCTGGGGTCTAGCAGTTAGAGCCCGGGGTGGGGATCTGGACTCCTGGTTTCTCTCCCCTCTCGGCGGGGGCGGGAGCAGTGTGGGTGGATTTTCTCCCCCTTCTCCCCATAGGCCGTTAGCGGTGACGGCCGATCTCTAACCGTGTGTTTTTTCCATTGTCTCCTTCCCACCCCCCAGGCTCGCGTTCTGGGGACAGTGATTACAGCCAGATCAATGCGCTGCGCCTGGGCCTGGGGGCTGCCGTCCTGCTGCTGGCGCTGCTCTTTGTAGCCCAGGCCTGCTGGGAGGAGAGACACCTGCAAGGCTGAGGCCAGTGAGTTGGTCCTGGCATGGGAGGTGGGGACGAGGCCATGCTGGAGACTCCTGGCTCCCAGCCCCCCTCCCCCCACTCTAACCACTAGCCCCCACTCCCCTCCCAGAGCCAGGGAGAGAACCCACGAGTCCTGACAGGTGCCTGCACCCACCTCCCCAGCACCACCACCTCGATTTCCCACTACAGCCCAGCTCCCAGGGGGTATTTGGGGTGAAGTTGTCCCCTCCCCCCAGTCTGTTTCACGGTTGGTGCTCTCCTGCATCTCCCCACGCTCAGGGGGAGGGCTGGGGTTTGGGTGGGTTCCAGGGCGGGAGGAGCGGGGCTGAGACCCCATCTGTCCTGGGGGGGCTGGGGAGGCCCCTCTGTCCTGGAAGGGGGGGGTCTCAGGGGTGCGGCTAATGGGGTTCTCTCTCCCCTCACAGGCCGTCATGGGCCCGCAGGCGACTAAGGGAAGGAATAGGCCCCCACACACACTCCATGGAGCCCCCTCTGCTGGAACTCATCCCCCACTCCACCCCCCCGGTCTATCCCACCCTCTCCCTTCCAGCCCCAGCCTACCAACCACCCTTCCGTCCTGTCCAACCCAGTTCTCTCTGTTCCCCCTCCCCCATTAGCCCCCCCCACATACTGTGATCTTGCCCCCCAACATCCTCTCCACCCTGGGCTATCTCAGCCCCTCCCACCAGCTCCCCGCTCTGCCCCCATCCCGGCCTATGGCCGCTCTGGATTCCAGGGTGGGTCTCCCATCGCCCTGGCAAAGGGAGAGCAGATGAGTCGGAGCCGGGGGAGCCCTGGGGGAGCCCGCCCGGTCCCCGGGGTGGTTGGTCAAGCCCGCCCCCCAGGTGGGCAGGGGAGCCGTCAGCGGGAGAGGGCTGAGGGATGGTACCACACGTCGCCCCCCTCTGGAGCCGCAAGCACTGGGCTTCACCGCTGCCCGGCACCTCCTGTATTTATACAGCCCCGCCCTGGTTATGCGGACCAGGGACCGGGCCTCAATAAAGATAGTGTGATACCCCCCGGGGGTGTGTGTCTGGTGATTGGCAGCTTGTGTCTCTCCGGGCTCTTCCTCCCTCACACCCTGTTATTACCACACTCCCAGTGTTAGTGCAAGGGCCACCGCCGGGACAGTGTAAGTGTCCCCATCACGCTGGGCGCTGCACAGACCCCCATGACCAAGCTCAGGGTCCTGTTGCTCAGGGTACTGCTCAGACCCCCACCCATGACTGAGATCAGGGACCCCATCATGCCAGGCGCTGCACAGACCCCCCCAGCTAAGATCGGTGCCCCGTCACACCAGGCATCCAGGCTGGGCTTTAATGCCCGAGGCAGGTGTCAAAGGGCTAACAAAAGAGGGTAGTTGACCTAAAGTGTCCGCCCATTGCGATGGAATCGCCCCAGACACTGAGATAAACCAGTGGTGGAGGGGCCCTAGCTGTCCACCCCCTGGGCGCAGATGGTCCCTCAAGGACGGGTGAGCTGGAGCAGGGAAATGCAGGCAGGGTTGCTTGGTTCTGTACGGACCGGTGCATTTGTCCCGTGATTCCATGTAGAGCCCCGGTGCTGGGTGAAGTCTCTGTGTGCGTGTGACGAACTGGGACTGTTCTTAATGTGGTCTTTGAATGCTGAGAAGGGAGTTTGGCTAGGATGGTCTGCATTGGGGTATGGGAGACTGGCCGAGGGAGAATACCTGAGCATGTAACATGAGAACCCAGGAAGGGGTTAGAGGCCAGGTGACACCTTTGCCCGGGAAATGGAACAAAGGGGAGGGAGTTATAGAGCTGGCTGGTGGAATGGCTGGGAGGCAGACAGGACTCTGACCTCCCAAGGGGGCTATGGTGCCCTGGGACCCCAAGATGTATCTAACTGGGGGGGGGGGGGGGGGTCCTGTTGTCTGTGCCTGCAAGACCTATCTTGGACTGTGTTCCTGTCGTCTAAATAAACCTTCTGCTTTACTGGCTGGCTGAGAGTCACGGTGAATCACAGGAAGCCGGGTGTGCAGGGCCTTGTGTCCCCCCACACTCCGTGACAACTGGTGGCAGCGGTGGTATCTACTGCACCCCGTGGATGGCGCTTCCTGCAATAAGTGACTGGGGAGCAGTAAAACGAAGGGGGATCGACGGGGACCAGGTGGGCTGAAGAGTCAGAGATGGTTCAGGGGGCGATTAACCCCTGGGAGTGTGTGACCAGCAAGAAGGACTCTTGCAGTAACAGGGTCCCCCGGGGGATCGCAGCGAGCGGCCCCGGGGCGGAGGAGTCTGCAGCTCGACCCTGGCAGAGAGGTGGTGACCTGAAGAAGGGCTGGCACACTAGGGGTCTCCCTGGAATGGTGGAAAGCGGAGCACACAGGCCGGCGAGTGGCCAGCAGGAGGATGTGTGCTAAATGCCTTAAGAGTGACCTGGTGGAGCTGTGCAGGCAGAGGGGGCTGTGCATTGGGAGGTCCACCAAAGAACAGCTCATTGCCCAGCTGGAGGAGAGGGATCGCTTGGATGAACCGAGCACTGTCCCTGAGGGAAGCCGCCCGGCGGATGCAGCGTGGGCCTCGGGGCCTGACCTGGCTGGGAGGGGTCAGACTGCTGCTGAGGACATCCTGAGACCCTGCCTACCTATACCTAGGAGAGGGCTTGGGGAAAGCCCAGCGAATACCGAGGGCAACCCGACCCCGGCGGCCAGCAGGGGATCGTCCCGGCAGAGCTCCCCGTCCTTGGAACGGATGCGGCTGGAATGTGAATGGGAGATGAGACGGGAAGAGCTTGAGTTAAGGAAGCAAGAACTGAAGCAGGAGCGGGAAGAGAAGGAGAAACAACGTCAGCATGAGCGGGACCAACGTCAGCATGAGCTGGAACTGGCCAGGTTGAGGAGCAGTGGGGCCCCGGCTGCGGTGAGTGAGGGGGGACCCAAGACTGCAAAGAGCTTTGATAAGTGCTTCCTGGCCCAGCGTAAGGAGGGGGAGGACATGGATACCTTCCTGACGGCCTTTGAGAATACCTGCGAGCTGCTCCAGCTTGACCCTGCAGACAGGCTCCAGTTTCTCATCCCCTCACTGGACTCCACAGCCAGGGAGGTGTACAGCCGACTGAAAGCGGTGGAGACAGGGGACTACGAACTGTTCAAAAAGGCCCTGCTCCGCGAGTTTAGGCTGACCCCTGAGATGTACCGGAAAAGGTTCCGGAGTCAGCGTAAAACCCGTGAGATCTCATATCTGCAACTAGCCAACCGGACGCAGGGGTATGCCCGCAAGTGGACAGCTGGGGCCCAAACTAAAGAAGACCTGCTTGACCTGGTCGTACTGGAGCACGTGTATGAGCAGTGCCCACCCGACCTGAGGTGATGGTTGATGGACCAAAAGCCAGAAAACCTGCAGCACGCAGGCCAGCTGGCCGACGAGTTTGTGAACAGTCAGGCAGGGGATAACAGGGAGGAGTCCCAAAGGAACAGCCCCACCACAACGCAGAGAGAGAGTGACCCTGGGACCTCCCCGTGGGGAAATATGAAGAACCTCCACCAAAGGGAAACATCCAGAGTCAGGTCCATCCGACCGGCTCGAGGGGACCCACGGGACATGGGCTGCTATCACTGTGGCCAAAGAGGCCACATAAGGGCCCAGTGCCTCAGGCTCAGGGACAGACTGAGCGGACCCAACCCACAGAGGGTTGACTGGGTAAAAATCCAGCCGGACAAGGGGCAGCGGTCCCAGGCAAGGGGGGCTGGCAGCGTACTACCTGCTAAGGAGGGAGGAGAGCTCCAGGCCAGCTCCTCTGGGGGGCTGGATGCTCCAGACTCAGGGTTTTGGGTTTACAGGGTGGACGCGGGGCGGTCCCTGCGGAGTGAGAACCTTGTTCCCCTGGAGGTGGATGGGAGGAAGGTCAGTGGATACTGGGATACGGGTGCAGAGGTGACGCTGGCCCGGCCCGAGGTGGTGGACCCAGATCGGGTGGTGCCCAACACCTACCTGACCCTGACGGGGGTGGGCAGAACCCCAGTCAAAGTGCCCATGGTGAGGGTACACCTGAAGTGGGGGGCCAAGGAGGGCCCCAAGGACGTGGTGGTACACCCGTATTTGCCCACTGAGGTGTTGATGGGGGGGGACCTGGAGGACTGGCCAAGCAACCCCCAGGGCGCCCTGGTTGTGACCCGTAGTCAGAGCCGGCGAGGGGCACTGCGCCCTGACCTTGGGGAGGGTGCCTTGCCTGAGGCGCAGGACCCTAACCCGGTGGGGAGGGAACACCCAGGGACACGGCTCAGGGAGGTGGCGGCTTCAGGCCCAGCCGGTGAGAGAGAGCAGGTGCCTATCCCTGTCCCAGCTGCTGAGTTCCAGGCCGAGTTGCAGAAAGATCCCTCCTTGCAGAAGATAAGGGACCTGGCCGACCTCAGTGCTGTACAGACCATGGGGAGAGGTGGCCGGAAAAGGTTCCTGTGGGAGAAGGGGTTCCTGTACCGAGAATGGGCTCCCCCAGGGAAAATGGAGTCAGGGGGAATCAGGAGGCAGCTGGTGGTACCCCAGAAGTATCGCCGCCAGCTGCTGTACCGGGCCCATGACATTCCCCTCTCAGGGCACCAGGGAACCTGGCGTACCCAGCAGAGGCTGCTACGAAACTTTTACTGGCCTGGGGTCTTTATTACTGTCCGACAGTATTGCCGATCCTGTGACCCCTGTCAGAGGGTGAGGAAGGCCTGGGACAAGGGGAAAACGGCTTTAGGACCCTTGCCCATCATAGAGGTGCCTTTCCAGAGGGCGGCCAGGGTAAAAAGGGGGGCTCTGAACCAAGAGAGCCCGAATCACCGACCTCCAGACTGGAACGCTGGGAGAAGACCCCAGCCCAGTTGGAACCCCAGGGGTATTGGGGTGGGGAAAAGGCACAGGCCGCATAAACCTTCCCACAGGCAAACTACGAGTGTCATCAAGTACACCCGACCTAAGGGGCGGGGGGTGAAACTGGAAGGGCCCGGTGTAATTCTCACCAAGGAATGGGAAGAATGAGAGGGATGTTGGAGCATCCATGGGAACGTGGGTAGGTTCGAACTTCCCCAGGTCACTGGCTGAAGTGACCCAGCTCAGTTCAGTCTCGAAGGGGGGAGAGATGTGACGAACTGGGACTGTTCTTAATGTGGTCTGTGAATGCTGAGAAGGGAGTGTGGCTAGGATGGTCTGCACTGGGGCATGGGAGACTGGCCGAGGGAGAATACCTGAGCATGTAACATGAGAACCCAGGAAGGGGTTAGAGGCCAGGTGACACCTTTGCCCGGGAAACGGAACAAAGGGAAGGGAGTTTGAGAGCTGGCTGGTGGAATGGCTGGGAGGTAGACGGGGCTCTGACCTCCCAAGGGGGCTATGGTGCCCTGGGACCCCAAGATGTATCTAATTGGGGGGGGTCCTGTTGTCTGTGCCTGCAAGACCTATCTTGGACTGTGTTCCTGTCGTCTAAATAAACCTTCTGCTTTACTGGCTGGCTGAGAGTCATGGTGAATTGCAGGAAGCCGGGGGTGCAGGGCCTGGTGTCCCCCCACACTCCGTGACAGTGCGTCATACCCCTACCTCCAGAGAGCACTAAGCTGTCTCCCAGACGGTTGCCTTCGGTGAGATACCGGGAAAGGGGCGGTTTAAGCTACTGGGGTAACTTAAAATACTGCATGATCCAGAGTGAGTGGCCAGTGGGGGATGCCGGAGCAGTTCCGCGACATTCAGGGCACACAGGTGGGGTGGAAATCAGTGGGGGTTTTCTATCGTTTTGATGGCTAATATCGATGATCTCTCTCAGCTGGTGACCCGTTGGGAGGCCAGGATGGAATTTCTCTTTCTCTGATTTTCTTTTGAACCTGGTTGATTTAATTCACACGCTGAGAAAAGCCCCTTAGAACCAGGCGTTACAGTGTAAAGCCGCCATCATCGCTCAGCTATGGCACAAAGGGCAGCAAACCCAGACGTTCCCCATCATGCCTGCTCCTCACACGGTGCCACGGCTCGTGTCGCATGTGGGCTGGTTTGCAGGCTGAGAGAGAAAGATGCAACATCAAACCTTCCAGAATCAGCAGTTGCCACAGTTAAGGTTTCCTGAACAACCTTAACTCTGCTCACTTGGCCTTGTGCCATACATCCTTTAATTGCATGATCATGTACTAAGTTTACCTCCGTGGGTCACCAGCTGGGTTTGAACCCAGAATATAAGAAAGGAGAGGGGGAATTTGCATGTAAATAGTGGTCAGTCAAAGATTGAAGACCAGACCCTGTGGTCTTCTGGCTTTCAGCCCACTGCACCGTCCCCAAGGCTGCAGGGTACATTGAGGGTGAGCTGTCCCCTCCTCCCCACAGAGACACAGACAAGCTGTGAGTGGCATGACGCCTGGTCAGGCTGACGGTCCCAAGGTTTCCTGGGTGTTGCAGGGACACTGCTTGCTTTGGTTGAGGTAGATTTGGCCTGCAGATTAGAGACAATGTGTAAGAGACACAGGAAGAGATGAGACATTGCTGGCTTCCTGTAGCTGAAAACCCTGGCTCAATGCCTCATTCCGGGCTGGGTGGAGCTGGGCACCAGGGCGTTGGTGGCAGCGCTGGTCCCCCCTCCCCGCTGCCCCATCATGGCGTCCAGGATCTCACTGGGCAGGGTGTGTTTGGCCCTAGCGCTTTTCCAACCGGTGGCTGGGTAGTTAAACCCCCAGGACCACCAGGGCTCATCCCCCAGACCTGACCCGGGCCCCTCCCATCCTGCAGAATCCCAGCCCCCCCCAGCGCCCTGAGACAGAGCCCCCGGCCCCCTGTGTAGGGACGCTGCATCTGGCCCTGGTGCTGGAATAATGGCACTTACTGCCCCCCAGGTGTCTGTCCCCCTCCTCTCTCTGCAGTGGGTCCCCCAGCCCCTTTTCTCTCCCCACTTTCTCCCTAGACCTCCCCCACCCTGTATTTCTATTGTATAAACCCCCAGAGCTTCCTGCTCCCCTGCCCCCCAAATCTCCCCGCCCCGGGGGGGCTGTGATACCGGAGCCTCCAAATGTCCCCTCATGGGGGGTTCAGCCGACGAAGGTGTGTGAGAAGTTCAGGCAGCGTCACGAGAACCTGGACAAATGAACGTTGGGGGAAAGTTGGCGAGACAGAAAGAGGGGATTAGTCCAACCCGAGCGACCGCCGGACAGAACCCACGGGCCGGGCTGGGGCCCGCATGGGACACGGGGAGAAGTGGGGGAGCAGAAATCAGTGACCCAAAATTAGGGTGTCGAAACGAGGCCTCATTGGTGGACAGAATATTGCAGGGACGGCCTGTGCCACCCACCACCCTTTGGGGGCCTTAAAGAAAGACACTCGTGTCATAAATATAAAGGGAAGGGTAACAACCCTTATGTATGCAGTTGTCACGGACTCACAGATCGTGCCCACTCTTGGCCCCGTGCGGTCTGTGGGGGGTGCCCCTTTCAGTGAGACAGCCCTTCTCAGGGGTCCACTCTCTCTCGGGGGTTAAGCCCCTCCACCTCCTGGAGCCGCACCTCTCTGATCCTTAGCACGTCTGTCTCTTACCGTGGGCCCCCTCAGGGAGTCTACTCGCTCTGGACCCCTGAGGCCTCCACTCCCCGAAGGGCTTGATGCAACCCTGTTCTCTAGACTGGAGTGACTCTCAGCCAGCGTAATACAGGAGGGTTTATTGATTGTTTGAACACGGTACAGGAAACTCAGGGCCTCAGGCCTGGCCTCCCTCAGCACAGCACATCCAAGTCTCCCCTGCATCCAGGTGGGCTCTGCCTGCTCCCCCTCTCCAGCCCCAAGCCTCCCTGCTTCCCAGCTGGGCATCTGATATCACCGGCCCCAAGCCCAAGGAAAACCAAGAAAATCCCCCATAAGAAACAAGGAAAACCAAGAAACTCTCTCACTTCGTCACAGCAGTAACATAAAATTCCTCCTGGGCAGAGGTACAGAATTCCCTTACCTGTAAGGGGTTAATCAGTTCAAGTAACCTAGTTGGCAGCTGACCAGAAGGACCAATGGGAAAAGAAGATACTTTCAAATCTGGGGGCAGGGGGAGGTTTTGTTTGTGCTCTCTTTGTTGTTTCCCTCTCGGGACAAAGAGAGAGACCAAACAGGTAACCCAGCTCCTAAAAAGATCCTGAATTGATACATCTACAAATTTACAATCCAGAAATTGTAAGTAATAGCAAGGAAATGCGTTAGATTATCTTTTGTTTTAGCTTGTGAATTTTCCCTATGCTAAGAGGGAGGTTTATTCCTGTTTTTGTAACTTTGAAGTTGAGCCTAGAGGGGAAGCCTGACTGATTTTTCAGTGTCCTGAAAACCAGGGATTTGGTCTGTGCTCACTTTGTTAACCTATCGGATGGTATATTATTCTCAAGCCTCCCCAGGAAAGGGGGTGAAGGGGCTTGGGGGGATATTTGGGGGGAGGTAGGGATCCAAGTGGCCCCTCCCTGAATGTTTGTTTAAATCACTTGGTGGTGGCAGCAATACCGTCCAAGGACAAGGAAAGGAATTTGTGCCTTGGGGAAGTTTTTAACCTAAGCTGGTGGAATAGAAGCTTAGGGGGTCTTTCATGCAGTCTCCACATCTGTACCCTAGAGTTCAGAGTGAGGAGGGAACCCTGACAACTCGCTTCACCCTCGTGGCTGTCACCCCCTGTCTCCTGGGCCCACCAGGCTGTCCGGACCCTGCTCTGCGGAGACGTCCTGAGCAGAGCAGCCGGAGAGAGGGACCCTGACACTATCGCCCCTCCCCCGGCTGAGCCCACAACCTGGGAGGAAATGGGGTCGGACTTTAACAGCAGCTGCGGTGACGCCGGCTCCAGCCCAGCTCCGCTGGCTCCTCAGCCCCCCCCAGGACAGTCGCTAGCGTCTCCGGGGCCAGTGGGGAGATGCCCAAACCCAGGGGATTTTCCAGCTAGAGACTCGCTCCAGCGAACGGGGCCGGGGCCGGAATAAACCCCTCATTTCACACGGCACCTGCCACGGCTCCCCTGGTTCCTGCTCTGCTGGGTCTGTAACAGCCGATCCAGGGGTCAATGGGGGGTTTGCCATGGGGCTGAACAGGCTGCAGGCTCTGGACCCCACCCCTGACCCATGTTTAACCCTGTTCAGTGTGGGGCAGGGCTGGGGCCTGTTCTCACCTTGGGCCCTTTACTGCATCTCCATGAACACAGCAGGGCACAGAGTGATTTAGCCGCCGGCGCTTCTGGGTCCCCCCATGGTGGGTGTTTGTGGGGAGCTGGATCGGGGGCACTGGGAGTTTGGGGGAAGTAGGTTGGGGATGTCGGGAGGGGGTTTGAGGGGGCTGGGATGGGGGATAGGAGTTTGAGGGCAGACAGGCTCCCCCCAAAAGGTCAGAACTGGGGGGGGATAGGATTGTTGGGGTGTTTGAGGGGGGAAGGGCAGATGGTGCTGGCTGTGAGGGAGCTGGGGAGCCAGAGCTGGGCCATCTGCTGGGGGGGGCAGTATTTCTTGAGCTCCGTCCCGGTGATCTTGTCCCTGTGACGGGTTCGGTCACAGAGACCCCCTTGGGACTGTCACCTGATGTGCTGAATTTGCCTCTGAGCCCGTTTTTCCTGCCAGCTTGGGATTCCAAGATTGTTGAGTCAGACACACTAGCCAGGTGCAAACACAGACCCAGGTCTGGTCCATGCCCCCAAAGCTGCAGACTTTAACCAAAAACTGCTCAGCAGGTCACCTATCTCCAGCACCCAGACACCCAGCTCCCAATGGGATCCAAACTCCAAATAAATCCATTTTACTCTGTATAAAGCTTATACAGGGTAAACTCATAAATTGTCTGCCCTCTATAACACTGATAGAGAAATATGCACAGCTGTTTGCTCCCCCAGGTATTAATCACTTACTCTGGGTTAATTAATAAAGAAAACTGAGTTTATTAAGTATAAAAGGTAGGATTTAAGTGATTCCAAGTAATAACAGACAGAACAAAGTAAGTTAATACATTAAAAAAGTGAATACAGGTAAATCTCCCCCTCAGAGATGTTCCAATAAACTTCTTTCACAGACTAGACTCCTTCCTAGTCTGGGCCCAATCCTTTCCCTGGTACAGCCCTTGTTAGTTCTAGCTCAGGTGGTAACTTGGGGATTTCTCATAACTGGCAGCCCCCTTTGTTCTGTTCCACCCCCTTTTATAGCTCTGGCACAAGGTGGGAATCCTTTGTCTCTCTCTGGGTTCCCACCCCTCCTTCTAAACGGAAAAGCACCAGGTTTAAGATGGATTCCAGTATCATGTGACATGTTCACATGTCCTGCGAGACTTCGTTACCCACTATCTGGCACAGGTACACAGGAAGGCTTACAAGTAAACAAAGCCATTTACAACCAATTGTTCTCGTCAATGAAAGCCATCAAGATTCTAAACCACCAGTAATGGCCCACACTTTGCATAATTACAATAAAACCTCAAAGTTATGCTACATAGTCCTAGTTTTAGATACAAGAATGATACATTCATACAAATAGGATGAACAAACTCAGGAGATTATAAACTTTGTAATGATACCTTACAAAAACCCTTTTGCATAAAGCACATTCCAATTACATTATATTTACACTCATTAGCATATTTCCATAAAACATATGGAATGCAACTTCACAGTCCTCTCCCCTTTCTGTGGGGTTGGTTGGCTCCCCTTGTGACATTGCACTCTATATGATTTTATAAAAATATGCTAATGAGTGTGAATATAATGTAACTGGCATATGCTTCATGCAAAAGTTCTCTTGTAAGGTATCATTACAAAGTTTATAATCTACTGAGTGTGATCATCCTATTCGTATAAATGTATCACTCTTGTATCTGAAACTAGAAATATGAAATATAACTCTGAGGTCCTATTGTAATTATGCAAAGTGTGGGCCATTAATGGTGGTTTGGAATCTTAATGACTTCCATTAACCAGGACAATTGACTGTAGATGGCTCTGTTTTATTTGTAAGTCTTCCTGTATACCTGTGTGCCAGCAAGTGAGTAATGAAGTCTTACAGTGACATGTGATCATGTCACCTGAACTGGAATCCATGTTTAACCTGGTGCTTTTCCATTGAGAAGGAGGGGTGGGAACCCAGAGAGGGACAAAGGATTCCCGCCTTATGCAAAAGCTATATAAGTGGTGGAACAGAACGCAGGGGGCTGCCATCATGAGAAATCCCCTAGCTACCACCTGAACTGGAACAAGGGCTGTATCAGGGGAAAGGATTGTGCCCAGACTAGGAAAGTGTCCAGTCTGTGAAAGAAACATCTCTGAGGGAGAGATTTTATTTGTATTCAGTTTCATTACTGTACTATGCTTTGACTGTTTTTATTTTAATTCACTTTGTTCGGTCTGTCACTACTTGGAATCACTTAAATCCTACTTTCTGTATTTAATAAAATCACTTTTTACTTATTAATTAACCCAGAGTATGTATTAATACCGGGGGCGGGGCGGGCAAACAGCTGTGCATATCTCTCTATCAGTGTTATAGAGGGCGAACAATTTATGAGTTTACCCTGTATAAGCTTTATACAGGGTAAAACGGATTTATTTGGGGTTTGGACCCCATTGGGAGCTGGGCATCTGAGTGTTAAAGACAGGAACACTTCTTAACCTGCTTTCAGTTTAAGCCTACAGCTGTTAGGGGATGTGGTTCAGACCTGGGTCTGTGTTTGCAGCAGGCTAGCAGGTCTGGTTCCAAACAGGCAGGGCACTGAATTCCCAAGCTGCCAGGGCAAGAAAGCAGGGGCAGAAGTAGTCTTGGCACATCAGTTGGTAGCCCCCAAGGGGTTTCTGTGATCCAACCTGTGATGAACTGGGACAGTTCTTAATGTGGTCTTTGAATGCTGAGTGGGGAGTCTGGCTAGGATGGTCTGCATTGGGGGATGGGAGACTGGCCTTGAGGGGAGATACCTGAGCATGTAATGTGAGAACCCAGGAGGGGGCTGGGGCCAGGTGACACCTCTGCCCAGGAAACTGGACAAAGGCTGGGGGAGGAGCCGCGGGAGGCTGGGTGAGAGACGCTGGAGGGAGGGAGAGTTTCAGGAGCTGGCTGGTAATGGAGGGAGCCCAGACGGGGCTCTGCCCCCCCAATGGGGCTGTGGTTCCCCTGGGACCCCAAGATGGACGTAACTGAGGGGGTCCTGTTGTCTGTGCCTGCAAGACCTGTCTTGGACTATGTTCCTGTCGTCTAAATAAACCTTCTGCTTTACTGGCTGGCTGAGAGTCATGGTGAATCGCAGGAAGCCGGGGGTGCAGGGCCTTGTGTCCCCCCACACTCTGTGACAACTGGTGGCAGAGGTGGGATGTACTGCACCCCGTGGATGGCGCTTCCTGCAATAAGTGACTGGGGAGCAGTAAAACGAAGGGGGATCGACGGGGACCAGGTGGGCTGAAGAGTCAGAGAGAGACAGTTGCAGGGAGCAATTAACCCCTGGGAGTGTGTGACCAGACAGAAGGACATTTGCAGTAACAGGGTCCCCCGGGGGATTGCAGCGAGCGGTCCCAGGGGCGGAGGAGTCTGCAGCTCGACCCTGGCAGAGAGGTGGTGACCTGAAGAAGGGCTGGCACACTAGGGGTCTCCCTGGAACGGTGGAAAGCGGAGAGCACAGGCCGGCGAGTGGCCAGCAGGAGGATGTATGCTAAACGCCTTAAGAGCGACCTGGTGGAGCTGTGCAGGCAGAGGGGGCTGCGCATTGGGAGGTCCACCAAAGAACAGCTCATTGCCCAGCTGGAGGAGAGGGATCGCTTGGATGAACCGAGCACTGTCCCTGAGGGAAGCCGCCCGGCGGATGCAGCGTGGGCCTCGGGGTCTGACCTGGCTGGGAGGGGTCAGACTGCTGCCGAGGACATCCCGAGACCCTGCCTACCTATACCTAGGGGAGGGGTTGGGGGAAGCCCAGTGAATACTGAGGGCAACCCGACCCCGGCGGCCAGCAGGGGATCGTCCCGGCAGAGCACTCCATCCCTGGAACGGATGCGGCTGGAATGTGAATGGGAGATGAGATGGGAAGAGCTTGAGTTAAGGAAGCAAGAACTGAAGCAGGAGCGGGAAGAGAAGGAGAAACAACATCAACATGAGCGGGACCAAAGTCAGCATGAGCTGGAACTGGCCAGGCTGAGGAGCAGTGGGGCCCCGGCTGCGGTGAGTGAGGGGGGACCCAAGACTTCAAAGAGCTTTGATAAGTGCTTCCTGGCCCAGCGTAAGGAGCGGGAGGACATGGTGTCACGGACTCACAGATCATGCCCACTTCTGGCCCCATGCAGTCCGTGTGGGGTGCCCCTGTTAGTGAGACAGCCCTTCTCGGGGATCCACTCTCTCTCGGGGTCAGGCCCCTCCACCTCCTGGAGCTGCACCTCTCGGAGCCTTAGCACACCTGTTTCTCGCCGTGGGCCCCCTCAGGGAGTCCACTCGCTCTGGACCCCTGGGCCTCCACCCCCAAAGGGGTTGATGCCACCCTGTTCTCTAGACCAGAGTGACTCTCAGCCAGCATAAAACAGGAGGGTTTATTGAGAGTTGAACACAGCACGGGAAGCTCTCAGGGCCTCAGGCCTGGCCTCCCTCAGCCCAGCACATCCCAGTCTCTCTGCATCCAGGTGGGCTCTGCCTGCTCCCCCTCTCCAGCCCAGAACCCCCCTGCTGCCAGCTGGGCATCCGAGATCCCCGGCCCCAGGCCCCGCCTCTGTCCATTGTCTTCTCTTCAGGGAAACAGGGTCGTAAACCAGGGCCTCCTCTCCCCTTTTCTGTCCTCTGGCTGGAACTGGCTGGTTAGGTCACTGGGTCCTCACTCTGCAGCCCATTGTCCGCCCACTGGCCAGAACCGGCTGCAACTCCTAAGCTGGGCCTCCGGGTCACCAGGTCGCCAGGTCACCGGTCGCTGGGGTATCCATCCTCCAGGCCATCGGCTGGGGCCCCAAGTTCTCTCTCCAGTCCTCTGCAACAACAAACTCCCTCTCCCCTCACCTCGTTAAACCAGTAACACCCAGGGAAACTGAGTCCCACCCCCTCTGCATGCAAACCATTGAAACTCCACAGAAAACAAGAAAACCCCCCACTTTGTCACACATGGATACCTTCCTGACGGCCTTTGAGAATACCTGCGAGCTGCACCGGGTGGACCCTGCAGACAGGCTGCAGTTTCTCATTCCCTCACTGGACTCCGCAGCCGTGGAGGTATACAGCCGACTGAAAGGGGCGGAGACAGGGGACTACGAACTGTTCAAAAATACCCTGCTCTGCGAGTTTGGGCTGACTCCTGAGATGTACCGGAAAGGGTTCTGGAGTCAATGTAAAACCCGTGAGGTCACATACCTACAACTGGCCAACCGGGCGCAGGGATATGCCCGCAAGTGGACAGCTGGGGCCCAAACTAAAGAAGACCTGTTTGACCTATTCGTACTGGAGCACCTGTATGAGCAGTGCCCATCCGACCTGAGGTGATGGTTGATGGACCAAAAACCAGAGAACCCACAGCATGCAGGCCAGCTTGCCGACGAGTTTGTGGACAGTCAGGCAGGGGATGACAGGGAGGAGTTCCAAAGGAACAGGCCTGCCGCGATGCAGGAAGAGAGTGACCCTGGGACCTCCCAAAGGGGAAACATGGAGAATCCCCTTCCAAGGGGAACACCCAGCATCAGGTCCATCCGACCCGCTCGAGGGACCCACGGGACATGGGCTGCTATTACTATGGCCAGAGAGGCCACATACGGACCCAGTGCCCCAAGCTCAGGGACAGACTGAGCAGACCGAACCCACAGAGGGTTGACTGGGTAAAGACCCAACCGGACAAGGGGAAGACGGCCCAGGCAAGGGGGGCTGACAGCTTCCCAATGGCTCAGGAGGGAGGAGTGCCCCAGGCCAGCTTCTCAGGGGGGCTGGATGCTCCAGACACCAGGTTCTCCGTTTACAGGGTGGACGCGGGGCGGTCCCTGCAGAGCGAGTGCCTAGTTCTCCTGGAGGTGGATGAGAGGAAGGTCAATGGATACTGGGACACGGGTGCTGAGGTGATGCTGGCCCAGCCTGAGGTGGTAGCTCCAGATCAGGTGGTGCCCAACACCTATCTAACCCTGACGGGGGTGGGCGGGACCCCATTCAAGGTGCCCGTGGCGAGTGTACATCTGAAGTGGGGGGCCAAGGAAGGCCCCAAGGAAGTGGGGGTGCACCACCATTTGCCCACTGAGGTGCTAATGGGGGGGGACCTGGAGGACTGGCCAAGCAACCCCCAGGATGCCCTGGTCATGACCCGTAGCCAGAGCCGGCGAGGGGCACTGCGCCCTGACAACGGGGAGGGTACCTTGCTCGAGGCGCAGGACCCTAACCTGGTGGGGAGGGAACGCCCAGGGACATGGCTCAGGGAGGCTGCGGCTTCAGACCCAGCTGGCGAGAGAGAGCAGGTGGCCATCCCTGTCCCAGCTGCTGAGTTCCAGGCCGAGTTACAGAAAGATCCCTCCTTGCGTAAGATAAGGGACCTGGCCAACCTCAGTTTGATACAGACCAAGGGGGGAGGTGGCCGGAAAAGGTTCCTGTGGGAGAAGGGGTTCCTCTACCGAGAATGGGCTCCCCCAGGGAAAATGGAGTCAGGGGGGATCAGGAGGCAGCTGGTGGTACCCCAGAAGTATCACCGCCAGCTGCTGTACCGGGCCCATGACATCCCCCTCTCAGGGCACCAGGGAACCTGGTGTACCCAGCAGAGGCTGCTACGAAACTTTTACTGGCCTGGGGTCTTTATTACTGTCCGACAGTACTGCCGATCCTGTGATCCCTGTCAGAGGGTGAGGAAGGCCCGGGACAAGGGGAAAACGGTTTTAGGACCCTGGCCCATCATAGAGGAGCCTTTCCAGAGGGTGCCCAAGGTCAAAAGGGGGGCTCTGAACCAAGAGAGCCCGAATCACAGACCTCCAGACTGGAACGCTGGGAGAAGACCCCAGCTCAGTTGGAATCCCAGGGGTATTGGGGTTAGAAAAGGGTACGGGCCACATAAACCTTCCCACATGCGAACTACGAGTGCCATCGAGCACACCTGACCTAAGGGGGGGGGTGAAACTGGAAGGGCCTGGTGTAATTCTCACCAAGGAATGGGAGGAATGCGGGGGCATCCATGGGAACGTGGGTAGGTTCGAACTTCCCCAGGTCACTGGCTGAAGTGACCCCGCTCAGTTTGGTCTCAAAGGGGGGAGAGATGTGACGAACTGGGACTGTTCTTAATGTGGTCTTTGAATGCTGAGTGGGGAGTGTGGCTAGGACGGTCTGCATTGTGGGATGGGAGACTGGCCTTGAGGGGAGATACAGGAGCATGTAACGTGAGAACCCAGGAGGGGGCTGGGGCCAGGTGACACCTCTGCCCAGGAAACTGGACAAAGGCTGGTGGAGGAGCCGGGGGAGGCTGGGTGAGAGACGCTGGAGGGAGGGAGAGTTTCAGGAGCTGGCTGGTGGAATGGCTGGGAGGCAGACAGGGCTCTGCCCCCCAATGGGGCTGTGGTGCCCCTGGGACCCCAAGATGGACGTAACTGAGGGGGTCCTGTTGTCTGTGCCTGCAAGACCTGTCTTGGACTGTATTCCTGTCGTCTAAATAAACCTTCTGCTTTACTGGCTGGCTGAGAGTCATGGTGAATCGCAGGAAGCCGGGGGTGCAGGGCCTTGTGTCCCCCGACACTCCGTGACACAATCCATCACACCCCCCTCCCCTCATGTCCCTTTCGCAGCATCCTGAGGTCAGAGAGGGAAACTCGGCTCAGGCATCGACTCCTGTGAGCTCTGCCCAGAGCCCTTAGCTGCGCAGACCCACTGCCCCGGGGATGGGATACGGGGCCTTTCACTTCTAGGGGGCTGGCTATAATCTGTGTCCTTTTCTCTAAGCACCAGACTCCACCCCCCAACCAGAGCCAGGGAGAGAACCCAGGAGTCCTGGCTCCCAGCCACCCCCACCCCCCAATCACTAGACCCCATTCGCCTGCCAGAGCTGGGGTATATAACAGGGTAGGTGCCGGGCATCAGGTTTACGCAGAGTTTCACTGGCAGTAGCAGAAACAGGAAGCGAGCGCCGGCTCTGGGCAGACTTCCCCTTTCGTGGATTTATCCACTGCTCCTTTAACAACTCAGGATCTACATTTATCCCTCCCTCCCCCACTCATGGGGGCTAGAAACCACAATCCCCACCCCCGTCTTCTGTCTCTCTGCCACATCACTTGGCTAAGAATAGCGTCTGCAGTGACACGACCTGAGAAGGAGGTTGTCTAGGCCCCTCCACCATCATGCTCCATGGTGGGCACTGGGCCCAGCCGGGTCAGGAAGGAATCTCTGCCCTGCTCCATTGGAGTGGGTCGCTCCGTGGGGGGCACTGTGTGACTGTGTGTGGGGGGAGCCCTCCTCTGCTCTGAGCTGTTGCTCCAGGGAGGCTAGACGGGCCTGTTGGAAAAGGTCAGGGCAGCCTGAGCCTGGGCACCTCTTGACACTTCCTGAGATTCCCCCGTTCCCAGCTGGTGTCTGGATTGGGCAGCTCCCATGTGGAGCTGAGAGGTGATGGGGGGTGGGGGGACCAGGCAGCTGCAGGAGGGGATGTGGTTTGCTGGGCGTTGCAGGGAGCTGGCTTTGCTCTGACCGTGGTAGATTTGGGCTGGAGATTGCAGAGAAACCATCTGATGGGGAAGAAAGGGGCCGAGCGCATCACGGGCTTCCTGGGGCTGCAGCCCCCGGCGCAGTTCCGCATTCTGCTCACACTCGGGCCTCAGGCTGGGTGGAGCTCAGGGCGTTGGTGGCAGCGCTCAGGGGCCCCCCACAACCCCGTCATGGCGTCTGCTCTCACCGTCCTCCTCCTAAGTGAGTATTGGAGACAGCCAGGGCGCATGCCCATTGTGTGTGTGGGGGGGAGATCTGAGACCAGGGTGTGTGTCCATGTGGGGGGGGGAGGAGGAGGATCTGAGACCAGGTTGTAGGATCCAGTTGCTCTGGGATCTGGTCTCTAATGAGCCATCTCCTCTCCAGGCTTCTGGCTGGCCGGGCGGAGCCGGGAGTCGGGACGTGAGTATCTGTAGGGAATGGGGCAGCTGGGGGAATTTCCGCATTAAGGAGAAGGGATGTGGGTGAGGGGCACCAATTCCCCAGAGGGATGATCCTGTCAGACATGTGCTCCCTCCCACACCCAGAGGTGGGGACTGAGACCTCGCCCCACTCATTACAGGGATGGAAACCTGTTAGAACAACTGGGGGATTTTGTAAACATGTTTTCTTGGGGGTCCTGTCCTGGGATCCACTTGCTCAAATGACCCAAATTTGGACCAGGAACCCCACAGGGTAGATCCCAATTCACCGCCTGACTGTGATGGGGGCAGGGTTGGGTTCTGATCTCAGTTCCCCAGGCACAATCCAGAGTCGCCCCTGAGTGCACTGGGGACAGAGACAGGTTCTGATCACATCTCTTTGGGGTCAATCTGGAGTCACCCCTGACTGCAGCAGGGGCAGGGCTGAATTGACCCTGGATAACTAAAGGAATCTGAGATTGGAAATCTCCTCTCCCTGTCCTGTGTCTCACCCTGGCTGTGAGCCGTGGGGCCGGGCCTGCACCCCAGGGAGGGGCGGGGAGTAAAATGCTGGAGCGACAGATGGGCAGAGGGTTGAATCAGATGGACACGATTTGTGTCACCCCCACTTACTGCCTGTTTGTTTGTGACTCCAGAAGGGTCCTACCCCAAACCCTCCATCTCCATCAGCCCCGGTGGGGTGATCCCCATGGGGGGAAACGTCACCATCCAGTGTTGGCATCAGCACCCGGGCATGAGGTTCCTCCTCTACAAGGATGAAGATGAGAACTTTCTGACTTACACAGACCCTGCTGGCTCTGAGGCTGAATTTCCCATCACCAGCGTGAGACGGGAACAGAGCGGAAACTACACTTGTCGTTATAGCCACAGAACAGGAGAAGTTGCCTACTCAGAGCGCAGCGACCCTGTGCAGATCATTGTAGCAGGTGAGGAGCCCAGTCTGGCATCTTGGCTCCCAGTCCCACACTCAGCCAGACCCCCAGGGGGTCTCTGTGAGCCCTGGTGCCCAGCAGATGGGATGTCCAGCCGAAGCAGTGAGGGTTGGGTGGAGGGGGGATATCTCGTTGTCACAGACTCACAGATCGTGCCCACGCTTGGCCCCGTGCAGTCCGTGGGGGGTGCCCCTTTCAGTGAGACAGCCCTTCTCGGGGGTCCACTCTTTTTCGAGGTCAGGCCCCTCCACCTCCTGGAGCCGCACCTCTCGGAGCCCTAGCACACCTGTTTCTCGCCGTGGGCCCCCTCAGGGAGTCCACTCGCTCTGGACCCCCCGGGCCTCCACCCCCAAAGGGGTTGATGCCACCCTGTTCTCTAGACCGGAGTGACTCTCAGCCAGCGTAAAACAGGAGGGTTTATTGAGAGTTGAACACAGCACAGGAAAC
Source organism: Actinemys pallida (assembly GCA_023634205.1). Taxonomy (NCBI): domain Eukaryota; kingdom Metazoa; phylum Chordata; order Testudines; family Emydidae; genus Actinemys; species Actinemys pallida. The sequence goes on from JALMGD010000024.1 coordinate 2,662,699, forward strand.
TCTCAGGGCCTCAGGCCTGGCCTCCCTCAGCCCAGCGCATCCCAGTCTCCCTGCATCCATGTGGGCTCTGCCTGCTCCCCCTCTCCAGCCCAGAGCCCCCCTGCTCCCAGCTGGGCATCTGAGATCACTGGCCCCAGGCCCCACCTCTGTCCATTGTCTTCTCTCCAGGTAAACAGTGTGGTAAACCGGGGCCTCCTCTCCTCGCTTCTGTCCTCTGGCTGGAACCGGCTGGTTAGGTCACTGGGTCCTCACTCTGCAGCCCATTGTCCGCCCAATGGCCAGAACCGGCTGCGTCTCCTCAGCTGGGCCTCCGGGTCACCAGGCCACCGGTCGCCGTGGAGCGGGGACGGAGTCACTGGGGGGTTCCCCAGCCAGGCTGTGTGGGGCTCAGGCCCTGCAGTGCCGGGCACCACCAACCAGCCCGTGAGTCGCTCTGTACTCGGGGTGGGGGGTGGGGTGGGCGGAATGAGGCAGGGACCACGACAGCATGTGAGGACCCCAAGAACTATCAGCCGCGGCTCTGTCTGTGGGGCTGGGAGCCCAGTTCACAGGGCCTGGATTCTCCATCAGGGGGACTCTGGGATCTGGGAGAGAATCTCTGCTGGGGGGGCCCCTGGATCTGCCCTTGGGGGGAACTGCAGAGCAGGGGCCTTTCCCAGGGGATGGTCCCCCGGCTGCCCCTGCTCTGGGGACTCACAGAGGAGTCAGGGCCCAGGGGCTGCGGAGCCGGCACCATCCCCAGCCACAACCCCCCCTCCCCAGACTTACAGTAACGATCGATGCTGAGTCACGGGCAGAGGTGGATTAAGGTTTCCTGGGACCCTGGTCCAGAGCAAGGGGGGGATCCCTCCCCCCCTTCCACCTGCGGTCCCTCTCCTGTTCCACCTCCTCAGCCTGCGGCCTCGCCTATGGCTCCACCCCTTTCTGCCCCTTCCCCGGGGCACTGCCCCATTCCACCCATGGCCCCACCCCACTCCGTCCCCCCACTACAGCCCCACAACTTATTTGCTACTTTCTGCCTCCACCCACTGCGGCCCCAAGACCAGAGAAGCTCTGTCCCCGCACCTCAGACCCGGGGTGCAGCGGGTAGCAAGAGCTCTTCCCGTCAGGGGCTGCAGCGGAGGTCCCGGTGCTAAGGCTTCCCCTGCCCCCCCGCCCCCATGCTTCTGTGGGGCACCAGGGTCGGGGTGCTGGGGCTTCCCCTGTCTTGCTTGCCCGGTGGTCGGGGCTCCGGGGTAACTGAAACATTCCCGGTCAGTGCAGCTGTGGGGAGAACCCCCCAGATCCACCCCCAACAGCGCCCTCCCCTGCACTCAAAGCCCCCCCCCCCCATTCCCAAGGCCTGGGGAAAGGTGGGTCGTGTGCGACTTCCGCCGGTCATAGACTCTATTTCCAACCCCGGGGTGGGGGGCAGAGCTGCAGGGGGCCCACTGGTCAGGCTCCCTCGCTGGCCTGTGATGAGTCCGGGTGGGGGTCAGGTGATCTCTCATGTAGCCTGGGTCCTGAGCGACGTCTGGGTGAACCCTCTGCCCCCGAGCCCCATGTGCAGGCAGTGCCAACCCTGATAGGGGACAGACTCCTAGAGAGGCCGAATGACGGATGGACTGAATTGGGGGCGGGGGGGTGTCAGGGGGCTGTGTCTCCCCTGTTTAACTCCTGTCTCTTGTTGAAAGCAGGGCGTGAATTTCTCAAATCCACCATCTCGGTGAGCCCCAGCACGGTGGTGGCGCTTCGGGGAAGTGTCACCATCCGCTGTGAGGGTTGGCAACGATCCATGGAGTTCTTTCTGCGTAAAGCTGGACACACAAACCGGCAGGCGCGGTCGGTGCCTGATGGGACTGCGGCTGAATTTCCCATCCCCAGTGTCGGCCGGGGTGACGGAGGGAGCTACACCTGTGAATATCGCTCCAAAACGGATCAGAGACGCTGGTCGTATCTCAGCGACCCTGTCGAGATCATTGTAGCAGGTGAGGGAGGGACCCATCTCAGTGTCCCGGCTCCCAGCCCCACACCCAGCTAGACGCTCACGGGGTCTCTGCACCGATAGGATGCTCAGAGCCAGGCTCTGCCCTGATCCCTGGGACCAGCAGAGGGGACACCTGGCCAGGGAGTGGAGACGAAGTCACTGGGGGAGTTCCCCAGCCAGGGGGGAGCAGCAGCCACTGGAGATTTGGGTCAGAGGAAGGGGGGATCCCTGCCCTCAGGGGGAGCTGCAGAGCAGGGGGGGCCTTTCCCAGGCAACACATCAGTTAGGGGGTGATGGGCGGAGCTGAAGGTTATAAACCTCAGTGTATAGTAGAGACTTGCACAGTCCACAACAAGTCAGTGGTGGTGCTGTGCACAGAACCCAGGAGTCCTGGCCCCCATCTCCCCTGCTCTCACCCACTAGACTCCACTCCCCTCCTAGAGTCAGGGGGATTCTGGGATCTGGGAGAGAATCTCTGCTGGGGGGGCCTTGGATCTGCCTGTGTCTGGGGACGGCCGGGGAAACATAGAAGATTAGGGTTGGAAGAGATCTCAGGAGGTTCTAGTCCAACTCCCTCCTCAAAGCAGGACCAACCCCAACTAAATCATCCCAGCCAGGGATTTGTCAAGCCGGGCCTTAAAAACCTCTAAGGATGGAGATTCCACCACCTCCCTAGGTAACCCATTCCAGTGCTTCACCACCCTCCTAGTGACATAGTTTTTCCTAATATCCAACGTAGATCTCCCCCACTGCAACTTGAGACCATTGCTCCTTGTTCTGTCATCTGCCCCCACTGAGAACAGCCGAGCTCCATCCTCTTTGGACCCCCACTTCTGGTAGTTGAAGGCTGCTATCAAATCCCCCCTCACTCTTCTCCTCTGCAGCTGGAGGCCGGGGCTGGGTGGGTGACTGGGTCTGGCTTTCACAGCCTGTCTCCTGTGCGCAGATCCCAGCTTACCCAGACCCTCCATCTCTCTGAGCCCCACTGGGGTCACCGCCCCAGGGGCAGACGTCACCATCCGGTGTCAGGGGCAGCGCCGGGACGTGAGGTTCTTCCTGCACAAGGCTGGAGACCTGAACCCGCAGCGACACATGGACCCTGCTGGGGATGGGGCCGAGTTCCGTATCCCCACCGTGGGCCGGCAGCATGGAGGGAACTACAGCTGCAGCTACCGGCCCCGATCACAGCCCTTCGTCTCCTCAGAGCCCAGCGACCCTGTGCAGCTGGTGGTAGCAGGTGAGGGGCCCAGCTCGGCATCTCCGCTCCCAGCCGGACCCTCAGAAGGTCGGCACCTGATGGGATGCTCACAGCCAGGGTCTGCCCAGAGCCCTAGGACTGGCCTGGACAGGGAGTGGGGACAGTGTCACTGGGGGGTTCCCCAGCCAGGGGGGAGCAGCAGCTCCTGGAGGTTCGGGGCTCAGGGAGGGGGGATCCCTGCCCCCAGGGGGAGCTGCAGAATGGGGGGGACCTTTCCCAGGGGATACTCCCCCAGCTGCCCCCACACTGGGGACACACAGAGGAGTCAGGGCCCAGGGGCTGCCCAGCTGGCACCATCCCCAGCCACAAACCCCCCTCCCCGGGACTGACAGTAACGATCGATGCTGAGTCATGGGCTGAGGTGGATTAAGGTTTCCTGGGGCCCTGGGCCAGAGCAAGGGGGATCCCTCCCCCCCTTCCACCTGTGGTCCCTCTCCTCTTCTGCCTCCTTTGCCTGCGACCCCACCCACGGCTCCACCCCTTTCTGCCCCTTCCCTGGGACCCCTCCCCTATTCCACCCACGGTCCTGCCCCAATCCATCCCCCCACTGCAGCCCTGCAACTCATTTGCTACTTTCTGCCTCCCCCCCACTGTGGCCCCAAGACCGGAGAAGCTCTGTCCCCACACCCCGGCCCTGGGGCGCAACGGGGAGTGAGAGTCCCCCAGCCCTGAGGCTGCAGCAGGTAGTGAGAGTCCTCCCGTCCCGGGGCCGCAGCGGAAGTGCTAAGGCTTCCCCTGCCCCCCCGCCCCCCTCCGCTTCTCCCGTCCTGCTCGCCCGGTGGCTGGGGCTCCATAGGCCCAGTGGCTGATCCACCACTGGTCGCAGAGGGTGGGGGGAGATCTCTGAGTTGATGTTTCAGCCCCTCCCCCGACAGAGGCGGGTTCTATTCCTGCAGGGGAAATTGACCCGACCCAGTCTGGAGCGGCGCCGGACAGGGTGGGGCCAGGTACTGGGGCTGGGGGGGAATCTATTGAGTCACAGATTATGGGGCAGTTTCCCCCAGTGGTTGCCCAGGGGGAGGGACAGAGGCTGTTCTCAGGGGCAGTGACTCCCCCGCACCGACGGATTTGGGAGGGGAGAGAAACCTTCTGCTCACACACAAACCCGCTGCTAACGGGCCAGCCGGAGGCTTTCAGTGGGGGCAGCTGGGCCCATCAGTGGCCATGGGGGGAGGCGGGCGGTGACCTGGAGCTCCCTGCGAAGCAGCCAGGACCAGCCAGCATGGCAGGCGGGATACCGAGCTAGATGGGCCCGTTGGCCTGAGCCGGTGTGGCCATGCGGTAGGGGGTGAAATGCCTTAGAAATGACGGCCAGGCTGGATCAGACAGCGCCCCCTAGTGCCGTGCTGGGGCAATGGGGCCAGCCCTGACTGAGGGGGAGAGCGCCCCTACTGAGCCCCTCCCCCTGCAGCCCTGTCCCCTAGTGCTACAAATCCCCCAAATCTTGCTGGCTCTGACCCCACTTGATGCCCTGGGGCCCCCGACATCCTCCCCATAGAATTTTCTGCTGCCTGCGCCCTGCAGTGTCCCACCCCCTTGGGCGCCGCCTGGGGTGGGAAGGGCTGGGGGCGGGGGGAACAGACCAGCTGCTCCCGGCACTCATGGCTGCTGCTGTTTCCCAGATGGATCGGAATCGCCGGCACATCTGGGTCAGACCAGCCCCATCATCGCCGGGGTGAGCGTGGCAGCCGCCATCCTCCTCCTCCTCCTCGTGGCCTTCGTCTGCTTCAGAAAAACCCGAGCCAGTGAGTGCCCCGCCCAGCAAGGGAAGGGTTAAACCTGCTGCTAAGCTGGGCAGGATGGGGTCACGGCTTGGATGGGGGACTGTGCTGGGAAAGCCAAGGAGCGGGGGGGGGGGGGGGGGCTCAGCAGGGGGCGCTGTTGCATGTGTAATCCCTGTACACACAGCTGTCCCACCCCAGAGGTGTCCGCATCTCAGCGCTGAGCGAGGTGTCCCTGTATAAAGAGCCGCCGGCACCGTGCTTCTCCCGTACATGGGGTGACAGAAAAGCCGACCAGCCTGGATCAGGTTCGTTATAAGGAGTCACTAACGAGGGAGGACTGGGGACAGGAAATCTGCCCCTCCCCCCGGCGCATGCTGTGGTGTTGTGCTGCCCCCTGCTGGTCCGGCCCCCTGCAGCAGGGATCCAGGCTCAGCGCCAGCAGCAGAGGGGACCCCCCAAACCTCCCATCCCTGCTGCCCTGTGGGGGTGAGTGGCCGGCGCTGGGACCAGGGGATCCCGATCGGCTCATGGGGGATTCTGGTTTGTGTCCCTCTGCAGGAAAAGGAGCCGCACCGAGACCGAGCAGGTAGGAACCTGGCTCCTCCCCCTCCCGATCGACCTGCCGGGGTCACAGGGCTCCTGGGTTCTGTCCCAGCTCAGGGAGGGGAGTGGGGTCTAGTGGTTACAGCAGGGTGGGGTGCGGTCTGGTGGTTGGGACAAGGAGGGTTTAGGGAACTGGGTCAGTGTGAGGCAGGATGCGGGGCTCTCTCGGTGTGTTGGGGAATCTCCCCACTGGGGGGGGGATATGACATTTACAAAGGGATTTTGTCTTTTAGCACCAGCCCTATGGGGGCATTAAAGGTGCCGGCTCAGCAAGACCCCATCTGTGAGTAGCACACCCAAGGGGGTACCAGGGTGGGGCAGGACCCCTGGGGAGGGGCGGGGCTTGTGGGGGCTCCACCCATATGGGGCAGGGTCTGATTTACAGATGCTGCTGGGCAGGACTAAGGAGAGGGCCTGTGACGCAACAGGGAGTGGGGTGGATTTGACCTGGGAATGTTGCAGGGGGGTTGCATTGGGGATGGGGGACTTCCCTTGAAGGAAGCTACCTGAGCTGTAACCTGAGCCAGGAGGGGGGTTGGGAGAAATAACACCTTCTGCCCGGGAGACTGAACAAAGGAGAGGAGGAGCTGGGGGGAGGGGGGAGAGAGCTGCTGGAGGAGTTCTGGCTTTCAGTTTTGGGCTGGGTGGTAAAACGCAGGGAACCCCAAGCTGGGGGTCTAAGCTCCCTAGCTCCCCCCCCCCCCCCCCCAGAAGGACTTGACTAAGAGATCCTGGTTGTACCTACACGCTCTGCTTGGGACTGTGTTCCTGTCATCTAATAAACCTTCTGTTTTACTGGCTGGCTGAGAGTCACGGTGAAGCGCAGGAAGAGGGGTGCTGAGCCCTGACTCTCCCGCACTCCATGACAGGGCCCCAGAGGTAGCTGGTGTCAGCTGAGAGTGTTGGACTCCCAGGAGCTCCCTGGGGCCACCCTCCCGTCCCGCTCTAGTTCCCCATCCACTCCTGGCTCCCAGCCCCCTGCTCTAACCACTCGTCTAGACCCCACTCTCCTCCCGAGCCAGGAAGAGAACACAGGCGTTCAGACTCCCAGCCCCCCTCCCCCGCTGCAACCCGCAGACATCTCTGTGCCTCAGTTTTCCTCTCTGTAACATGTGGCTAATGACCCTGGCAAATGCTGTAGGGTGGGGGGTAGCTGTGCCGGGCTCTGAGCCCCCTGGATGGATGGGGGGGTCGGAGCTGGGTGTGGGGTTCTGCTCTGGGCCGGCCAGGGGTGCAGTTCAGCAGGTGTTTCTGTTCCGCAGATGCCTCTGTTGACGAAGGGAAAGAGCCACAGACCCTGGTAAGTGTCCCCTGTTCCCCTATGGGGCCTGACCCCCAACCCTGACCCACATGGGCCCCAGCAGCCTCCTCCCACCTCACCCCCCCATGCCTTTCCTGGCACACTCAGTTAGGGTTACCATACGTCCAGATTTTCCCGGACATGTCCGGCTTTTTGGGACTCAAATCCCTGTCCGGGGGGAAATCCCAAAAAGCCAAACATGTCCGGGAAAATCCGGCGCCGCTGGGCCGGGGGCTGGCCCGGGGCCAGGGGTGCTGGGCGGCGGGGGGCCGGGCTGCCGGGGGCCGGGCCGCCGGGGGTGCTGGGGGGCCGGGCCGCCGGGGGTGCTGGGGGGCCGGGCCGCCGGGGGCCGGTGGTGCTGGGCGGCCGGGGGGTGCGCCAGGCAGCTGGGGGCTGGCGGTGCTGGGCGGCTGGGGGGGTGCACCGGGCCGGGGGCCGGGGGGTGCGCCGGGCCGGGGGCCGGGGCCGCGCTGGGCCAGCGGTGCTGGGCGGCCGGGGGGTGCGCTGGGCCGGGGGTGCACTGGGCCGGGGCCGGGGCTGGCGGTGCTGGGCCGGGGCTGCGCTGGGCCGCGGGCTGGGGCCGGGCCGGGGGCTGGCGGTGCTGGCCCGGGGCTGCTCGTCCGGGGGCTGGCCCAGGGCCGGCACCCCAGAGCCCGAGCCGAGCCAGGCTGGAGACGCCGGGGCCGGGGCCGGGGCCGGCCGCCGGAAGGGGCCAGACTGGGCCGCGCCTCCTCCCCCCCCCCAGCTTACCTGCTGCCTGCTTCTTGCTTCAGGCTTCCCGCGAATCAAATGTTCGCGGGAAGCAGGGGAGGGGGCGGAGTTGGGGCGGGGACTTTGGGGGAAGGGGTGGAGTTGGGGCGGGGGCGGGGCCGGGGCCCCGTGGAGTGTCCTCTTTTTGGACACTCAAAATATGGTAACCCTAACTCAGTGGCTTGGGGTGGGGGTCAGGCTGGTGGGAGAGGGTTGGGCTTAAGGGATCTCAAGGTGTGTGTGTGTGTGTGTGTACCCTGTGCTCTGTGTGTGTTGGGGTGTTGGTGGATTCACACACACACGGGTGACTCTCTCCCCTCCCAGCTCCAGGAGCCCGACCCCGGCGCCGACGGACTCACCTACGCCGAGCTGGACGGCCAGGCACTCCAGGCCAAGCGGGGGGGCCCGGCCCCAGCCCCTGAGCCCGCTGAGACCAGCATGTACGCCGCGATCAATGTGAGCCGGGGGACCCTGCAGTGAGAGCCCCCCGCAGCCATGGGGTGCTGACCTCCAGGTGGCAACAGACTCACCCCCCTGCAGCACCTGCCCCAAGAACTCTGCTTCTAGGGAAGATTTAGGGGGGACACTGCCCTCCCCCCATGGTTGCCCCTTCTCATCGAGCTGCTGTCCCCCTGCCCCACCTAGGCCCACATGTAGGGGTCGGTGTGGGGGGCTCAGCACTGGGAGGGGGAGGGGATGCGCCGAGGTGGCTGTTTATGTTATTTTGCTTCCTGTTAATCTCCAGATTAGTGTAATGAACACAGAACCACAAACCAGCCCAACCTGGGCACCTCGGAGCCCCCCTGTGCCGGGAATGTGCATAACACCTGGGGGAGATGGGGTGGGGCGTGGGGGCTGGTTATACAGGAACCCCTCGCCCAGCACTGGGTTGCAGCCCCTCTGGGGAAGGGCGTCAGTTGGGCAGGACACCGGGGTTCACACCCTGACTCTGGGTGAAGCTGCAGAAAGGTCTGATGCCCGTGACCAATTGGCGCCGTCTGTTTACATCCCCTCCATGGGGTCGTCCCTTCCCCGCTGTGCTGGGGGATCCATCCCTGTGAGACGGTGTGCAGGGAGCAAAGGGGAGGTGATCCCTTGGCGGTGCCCGTACGAGAGATCGGGGGGGCATCACCCTGTGACCCCGATGTTTCCCTCCTCGGGACCCCGGGCCAGTCAACGTAGGCACAGGGAGACCCTCACAGCTAATCCCCTGCTTGTATCTTCCCCGTAAGGGCCCCGGGCCCCACCCCCAGGCCCTGCCTCTGGGGCGATGTGGGAATCACCACTTGCTGGGAGCAGTGCGGGGGCTAGGACACAGAGCGGGGCAGTTCTAAATCACCCCTGCAGGAGGTGTGGGGGCTGTTTTCCATTGAACGAGGCTTTGTGACCGTTCAGTGATGTGCGGAGGAAAAGTCCCCTCAGCTCCACCAGCCTGGCTCCTGCATGAGATGCTCCCCCCCACCCCTGAAATCCTGGCCCCTGCAGCCTCTGGACCCACAGATTGGCCGGACCCATGTCTGCCTGCCCCTGGGTGCTCAGACATCAGCCGTCTCCCCATTGCCTCGGTTTCCCTTAACTCCTGCTTAAAGAGTCCCCCTGAGCCTGATAATCCCCGCCTGTAACACTCTGTACCTCTGGGGAATACCCTGCACCCCCATGTTCATCCTTATAATATGATTGTGTGGGATCTAGTGTAAAGTTTGTCATGTCGGGTTTCGTCGGAAGGCTCATAATGCACTGAGCATTGTTGTTACAGTGATGATAACATATATTTATAGGTTATAATTTCATGTATATAGTTATGTGGCTGAAAATGTATCCTCATGATGTGTGCCCATGGGAGGAGGATCTGAGACCAGGGCATGTGCCCATGGGGGGGTGTCATGGACTCACAGGACTCGCGCTGTCTCTTGGCTCCCCCTTCAGTACTACAGCCCTTCTCAGGGGTCACAATCTCTCTCGGGGGTTAAGCCCCTCTGCCTCCTGGAACCGCACCTGTCATGAACATACAGCTAAGGGTAGCATAAAATCCCTCCTTTACCTGTAAGGGGTTAAGAAGCTCAAATAACCTGGTTGGCACCTGACCAAAAGGACCAATAAGGGGAGAAGATCCTTTCAAATCTGGGGGAGGTTTTTGTTTTGTCTCTCTTTGTTGTTCTCTCCAGGACAGCGAGGGATCAGGGCAGGGAAAATACATCTCCTAAAGCCAGACCTGAACTAAGCAGCTAAGATTACAAATTGTAGGTAATAGCAAGGAAATGCGTTAGGTTATCTTTTGTTTTAGCTTGTGAATTTTCCCTATGCTAACAGGAAGGTTTATTCCTGTTTTTTGTAACTTTAAAGTTTTGCCTAGAGGGGAATCCTCTGTGTTTTAACTCTTACTACCCTGTAAAATTATCTTCCATCCTGATTTTACAGAGGTGCTTCTTTTACTTTTTTCTTTAAAAAAAGTTCTGTTTTTAAGAACCTGATTGGTTTTTAGTGTCCTAAAAACCCAAGGGTCTGGTCTGTGCTCACCTTGGTTACCTATTTGGTTGGTATATTATTCTCCAGCCTCCCCAGGAAAGGGGGTGAAGGGGCTTGGGGGGATATTTTGGGGAAACAGGAACTCCAAGTGGTTCTTTTTCTGAATCTTTGTCTAACTCACTTGGTGGTGGCAGCTGTTAGGATATAGATATTCAGGCCTGTCTGTAAAGGCCTATACTTTAAGAATTTAGGTGTATTCTTATCACTTAGCTAGTTATAGAGGTATAAAAGAAAGAATCAAAATTACTCTTTGTATGTGTAAGGGACAGTTTGAGGCCTGGTTCTTAGGCTAAGGCCTTCGGCTAAGCAGCAGAGGCAGCCATAAACTGGGAAGTGTATGGTCACATCCTCACATCCCAAACTAGTCACATTGAAATAAGGTGCTATTGGGCTGTTAGGAATACAATCCTGTCCTGATATTCCTATCACCTCCAGAGAAAGGGAAGAGCCTAGAAGATGTGAAAGGAAATTTAGTTTGATCGTTTTCTGTCTGGTAAGAACTCACTTCTCAATAGACACAGCTGGAAAACCCTTAAGTCTGTATAGATGTAGTTGTGAAATCCTCGTTTCTGTATTGTTTTGTATGTTTATTTGCATGGTCTCTATCCGGTTCTGTGATTGTTTCTGTCTGCTGTATAATTAATTTTGCTGGGTGTAAACCAATTAAGTTGGTGGGATATAATTGGTTAAATAACCATGTTACAATATGTTAGGATTGGTTAAGGTATAGCTAAGCAGAACTTAAGTTTTACTATATAGTCTGCAGTCAATCAGGAAGTGTGGGGGGGGGGGGAATGGGAACAGGGACTGGGGGAACTGGAATCATGCTTTGCTAAGGGGGGGAATGGGAACAGGGACACAGGCAAGGATTTGTGGTGTCAGAGCTGGGAAGGGGGACACTGAGGAAGGAAACTGGAATCATGCTTGCTGGAAGTTCACCCCAATAAACATCGAATTGTTTGCACCTTTGGACTTTGGGAATTGTTGCTCTCTGTTCATGCGAGAAGGACCAGGGAAGTAAGAGGGTAAAGAAATAAGCCCCCTAACAGCAGCAATACCGTCCAAGGATAAGGAAGAATTTGTGCCTTGGGGAAGTTTTTAACCTAAGCTGGTAGAAATAAGCTTAGGGGATCTTTTATGTGGGTCCCCACATCTGTACCCGAGAGTTCAGAGTGGGGAGGAAACCCTGACAGCACCTCTCTGAGCCTTAGCACGTCTGTATCTCGCCGTGGGCCCCCTCAGGGAATCCACTCGCTCTGGACCCCTGGGCCCTCCACTCCCAGAGGGAATAATGCAACCCTGTTCTCTAGACCGGAATGACTCTCAGCCAGCGTAAAACAGGAGGGTTTATTGAGCATCTGAACCCAGCACAGGAAACTCTCAGGGCCTCAGGCCTGGCCTCCCCCAACACAGCACATCCAGGGGCGGCTCTAGGCACCAGCTAAACAAGCTGATGCCTAGGGCGGCAAAATGTATGGGGTGGCAAAATGCTGAGCTACCGGCTCCCGCCTGGGGGGGAAGTAGCCACTGCCCGCAGGAGAGCAGCGCGAACAAGCAGAGGAGCGGCCCGTCCTCTAAAGCCGGGGCAGGACCGTGCTACCGGCGCCTGCCTGAGGGGGGGGGCCGCTTCCCGCTGCCCGCGGGAGAGCGGCGTGAACAAGCCAAGGAGCGGCCCGTCCTCTGCAGCCAGAGCAGGGCTGTGCTACCGGCGCCTGCCTGGGGGGGTGGCCGCTTCCCGCTGCCCGCGGGAGAGCGGCGTGAAGAAGCCGAGGAGCAGCCCGTCCTCTGCAGCCGGAGCAGGGCCGTGCTACCGGCGCCTGCCTGGGGTAGCCGCTTCCCGCTGCCCGTGGGAGAGCGGCGTGAAGAAGCCGAGGAGTGGCCCGTCCTCTGCAGCCGGAGCAGGGCCGTGCTACCGGCGCCTGCCTGGGGTAGCCGCTTCCCGCTGCCCGTGGGAGAGCGGCGTGAAGAAGCCGAGGAGTGGCCCGTCCTCTGCAGCCGGAGCAGGGCCGCGCTACAGGCTCTGCCTGGGGGGTGGGCGCTGACAGCGGGAGAGCGGCGGGAGCCTGTAGCGCGGCCCTGCCCCGGCTTCAGAGGACGGGCCGCTCCTCGGCTTGTTCATGCTGCTCTCCCGCGGGCAGCGGCTACTTCCCCCCCAGGCGGGAGCCGGTAGCGCAGCCCTGCTCCGGCTGCAGAGACGGGGTAACATGGCGCCCGGACAGTCCGCTCCTCCTCGGCTTGTCCCCGCCTCTGCCTCCTCCTCCTCTCTGCCGCCTCCTGCCAGGGGAGGGGAGAGGGGAGCGGAGCGACAGCCTGGGCTGAGCCCAGCTCGTGCCAGGGCCAAGGCGAAGCCCAAGGATGAGCAGGGCTGGGATCCAGCAGCAGCCCCAACCCCTGGCCCTGGGAGCGGCGGTGACCAGAGATGATGACCACCTCAGGCCAGATCTGCAGCAAGGTAAGAGTCGGGCCAGGCGGGAGGGTCCCCAGGACCCCTGGGGAGCTTCTGCCTGCTGGAGTCCCAGAGGCTGCTGCCTCCCTCCCCTACAAATTCTCTGTTTTCATTTTTTTTTAATTTTAAACAGTCAAAACAAAACTGCAAAGTGCAAACACGTGTAAAAGCCAAAAAAAAGCGCGGGGGGGGGAGGGGCAGCCAAAATTTTTTTTGCTTGGGGCAGCAAAAAACCTAGAGCCGGCCCTGAGCACATCACATCTAGGTCTCTCCCCAATCCAGGAGGGGTCTGGCTGCTCCTTTCCCCCATCCAGTAGCCCCCTCCTTCCAGCCCATCATCCTATATCATCTGCGCCAACAGCCCCTCCTCCATCCTTTGTCTTCGGTCCCAGGTAAACAGGTCACCTGGGTCCTCCCTCCTCGACCCTTTGTTCTGGCTGGAACCGGCTGGCTGCCAAGCTGGGCTGGGCCTCCAGATCACCAGTTGTTCGCGTTCCCCATCTAGGGTTCTGGCCCCTAGGCGAGGTCACACCTGGTCTTCTGCACCAACAAACCCTCTCCCACGACCTTGTTACATACGACACGCAGCACACAGGGAAACTGAGGTACACACAGTATTCATGCAAAACACTAAGAAAATTCCCCCACTTTGTCACAGGGGGATCTGAGACCAGGGTGTGTGCCCATGGGGGGATCTGAGACCAGGGTGTAGGATCCAGTCGCTCTGGGATCTGGTCCCTAACGACCTGTCTCCCTTTCCAGGCTGTTGGCTGGTCGGGTGGAGCGGGGTGTCGGGACGTGAGTATATCTGGGGCTGGGGAAACTTTAATGTTGAGGGGGGAGGGGAAAAGAGGAGCTGAGCCCTGAACCTTCACCCCAAACTCAGTTCATCCTCCTTGTACTGATGCCGGGGAGCTGAGATCAGAACCCAGCCCTGCCCCCAGTGCAGTCAGGGGTGACTCCGGATTGACCCTGGGGGGCTGAGATCAGAACCTGGCCCACAGGTTCCCTGTAGATGCAGTGAGGTGTCTGTTACCCCAGCGCTGTCCTGGGGCTGGGCGCTAAGGGCAGGTTACAGACACACGGGGAGGGGTTTGTGTCTCCCCATCTCACTCCTGTTTGTGTGTGAATGCAGAGCTCCCTGCGCCGAGATCCTGCATCTCCATCAGTCCCAGGAGTGTAATCGCCCCAGGGGAGCCGTCACCATCTGTTGTCAGTGTCAGTGCGAGGCCAGGAGGTTATTTCTGTATAAAGGTGGAATGGAAATCCGGGAGCTGGATGCTGCTGGGGACGGGGGTGAATTCACCATCCCCAGCGCCAGATGGGAAGACGGAGGGATCTACAGCTGCTGATCTTGCTCCAGATCGGAGCCGCCCAAGTGGTCGTATCCCAGTGACATCGTGCAGATCATTGTAGCAGGTGAGGGAGGGGCCTGGCTCTGCATCACCAATCCCAGCCCCACACCCAGCCAGACCCTCAGGGGGGCTCTGCGTCGATGGGATGCTCAGAGCCAGGCTCTGCCCTGACCCTGGGCCTAACAGAGGGGACGCCGGGCCGGGGAGTGGAGATGAAGGAACTGGGACGTTCTCCTGAGGCTGGAGATTTGGGGTCAAGGGAGGGGGAATCCCTGCTCCCAGGGCACCCTGGGGTGTCACTTAACCTGCCCATGCCTCCATTTCCCCTCGTATGAATCATCCTCCTGCACCGTGTGTCTGGTTATAGTCAGGGCTTGGCTTTAGGGCGGGGACTTTTTCTCACTCCGAGCGTTGCCAACTTTCTACTTGTACAAAACTGAACACCCTTTCCCCGCTCCTTCTCTGACCGCCCTCACCCCACTCCCATTCCACCTGTAGCAGGGTGCTGGTGCAAAAGCACCTAATTAGCCCTGCCCAGTCAGCTCCAATCAGGGGAAAACAGATTGGGGCTGATGGAAAAGGCCTGATGCTGGCCTGAGGATTAGCAACACCTGCTGGCTTGAGAAGCCAAGGGCTATAAAGGCAGGGAGGGAGCCAGAAGGTGGGGGGCAGCCAGGGAGAAGTCAGTCAGGGAGGGAACTGGAGGCCTCCTAGCTGAAGGCTGCCTCTAAAGGAGGTGACTAATCCTGTAAAACTTGTACATAGATAGACACTGGTGGTGGGATGAAGTTAAGTAAATAAAGAAATGGGTGTTGCACAACCCTGAAGCCTCTCTGAGCCTTATTGGGGGCAGCAAGCGGGCCCCAGGGAGAGGGGCGGGATGTGAGCCCTATTACACCACCCCTTCCCCAAAGTCCCCACCCCACCTTTTCCGACCCCAGACAAGCCCCATTCCACACCCTTCCCCCAAGTCCCCGCCCCGGCCTGCCTCTTCTCCGCCTCCTGCCCTGAGAGTGCCACATCCCTGCTCCTCCCTCTCCATCCCGGAAAGTCCTAAGCACCGCCAAACAGCTGTTAGGTGGCGGGGGGCAGGAAGCGCTGGGAGAGGCGGGGACGCGGTGCGCTTGAGGAAGGGGAGGCTAGGAGGGGGTGGAGGAGGTGCTTGCAGAGCCCAGCTACCCCAAACCCAACATCTCCCTGCGCCCCAGTGGGCAGGTTGCCCCCGGGGGAGCTGTGACCATTCACAGTGAGTGTTGGGGAGAGAGGGTCCTTCTGAATAAAGCTGGAGACCTGGATGCACAGCAGGTGACAGACCCAAAGGCAGACGTGGCTGAGTTTCCCATCCACAGCGTGAGCCGGAGAGATGCAGGGAGCTACCACTGTCGATATAGCAGCAAATCCGACCTGCCCGTCTGGTCAGAGCCAAGTGACCCCGTGTCAGCACTAGGGTCCTTTCCCAGGGGAATCCTCCCCTGGGCTGCCTCTGCTCTGGGGACACATGGAGGAGTCCGGGCCCAGGGGCTGGCCAGCCAGCACCATCCCCAGTACTGAATTCACTTCCCACTAGCCTGGAGAACTGTAAACTCCTGGGGGAATTCTGTGCCAAAAATTTAAATATTCTGCACCAAAAAAATAAAAATTCTGCACACAATATTTGAAAATTCTGCAAATTTTATTTGTCAAAACAACACAATATAATCCTGCCAGTTTCAATGATTTTGGTCATTTATTTCAAAATATCTGTCAGCGCGTGTGTCTGTAACAATACAGAGCAAAAAAAGATTCTGGTAATTAAAAAAAAATAGTTTCCTCACTAGGAATGTTAACACAGAACGTTGAGTAATTCATTTAAATCACACGACAGAACTGTATTTCCTGCACCCGACTGAAGCAGTGCAAAGGCTTGGGGGAGTCAGGGGTAACGGAGGAACTGAGGGAGAGGGAAGGAGCCTGGGAGTGAACCTGGAAGGTGTTGGGTGTGGGCGGGAGAAGGTTTTTTTTTTTGGGGGGGGATTGTTAGGGAGCTGGGAAGCCTCCCCCATGCACACCCTGGCTGACCTCAAGCCTCCCCCATTCAGTCAGGGACATCAACCCCTGTCCCCGCAACCCCCGTCCCCATGTGTCCCTGCAGCCTCCTCCCCCATCCCCAGACTCAACGCTGTCACCCCACTAGCTCCTGAGCCCCAGTCTGTGACCCCCCAGCAGCCCTGGGTGCCCCACTCTGCCCTAACCTGGCTCTGCGGGCAGGTGCTGTGATGAACTTCTGCTCCTGGGGGAATTCTGCAGCACGGGGCAGGCAGAGAATTTATTTCCCCACAGAAAATACATTCTGCGCCATAAGTGCTGCAGTTCCACCTTTTTCCCACCAGGGGCCGCTGTGGCGCCAGAACAGCGGACTGTGTTCATGCTGCTGGCAGCTCTGGTGCCATGGCGCCCTCTGGTGGGAAAGATGCAGAACTGCAATTTTTCTTGGGCAGAATGTATTTTATGCGGGAAAAACAAAATTATGCGGGACAGATGAATTCTACGTGTCCGCAGATGCACAGAATTTTCCCAGGAGTAACTGTGTGTGTGTGTGTGTGTGTGTGTGTGTGTGTCCCTGTCACCCCCTGCTGAAGGGGTTGAGCCCTGCTCTGCGTGTCAATCGCATGGGTTCTGTGCCCTAGTGCAGAGGTTGTCCAAGTTTGGATCATGACCCAGTACTGGGTCGCGGAATGCCAGGCACTGTGTTCCCTCTCAGCACCCGGGGACCCTGGCAGCTGGCCTGTAAAAACTACTAGTAAAACTATTAATTGCCCACGCCCATGAGCCAGCCATTTCCAAGCCCCGGAAGAAGGAGATACCCCACTCCCCTCCCAGAGCCAGGGGTGGAACCCAGGAGTCCTGGCTCCCAGCCCCCCTGATCTTACCCCGGAGACCCCCAATAAGCAGGGAGGGAGACAGGCTAGGGGGCCCATTGCTCTGCCCTGATGTGGCGGGGGGGGTTGGTGACAGTGACCCCACATCCCCGGGGAGCCCCCTGCCCAGCGCAGGGGCTGTGGGCCGTGGCACAAGAAGACATGGTTTGCTGGGGCTATTTTGATCGAGGATGTAGGTGTGGCTGGCAGATGAGAGAGCAAAGGTGTGAGGGATGCAGGAAGAGATGAGCCATCGACAGCTTCCTGTGGCTGCAGCCCCGGCTCAGTGCCTCATTCAGGGCTTGGTGGAGCTGGGCACTGGGGCATTGGTGGCAGCACTGAGGGGCCCCCCACTGCCCCCATCATGGCATCTGCCCTCACCGTCCTCTTCCTCGGTGAGTATTGGAGATAGCCAGGGCATGTGCCCATAGGGGGGGATCTGAGACCAGGGCATGTATCCATGGGGGAGGATAGGAGACCAGGGCGTGTGTCCATGGGGGGGATCTGGAACCAGAGTGTAGTATCCAGTTGCTCTGGGATCTGGTCCCTAACTCCAATTTCCTTTCCAGGCTGCTCACTAGCTGGGCGTTGGGACATGAGTATCAGTCTGTGGGGAGGACATTAGCATCAGGGAGGGTCCGGGATGCGGGGGGTGTTACCAGATTTGCACGTTACTTTGGGGTATGCTCATTTAGTCGGGTTACTCTTCTGGGTGTGTGTGTGGGTGTTTTGTAATTCTATCAATGTGCTTGTGTCACGTGTGTTCTCATACGGGGCTCTACTTCTCCCTGCTGCAAGTCCCCTCCCAATGGAGTGACTCTGCAGGGCCTCGGTTCCCCTGGGCTGGGTTCCTCCAGCCCCAGAACCAGATGGCCACAGCCACAGCCACAGCCACAGCCACAGCCAGTCGACCGGGGCAATCAGCACTTTCAAGCTGCCACCCTTATGCGTCCCAGATTCAGCACATACCTATCCCCCCTCTCACATCACAATTGTACTGGTAAAAATAACAGGAGTACTTGTGGCACCTTAGAGACTAACAAATTTATTAGAGCATAAGCTTTTGTGGGCTACAACCCGCTTCTTCAGATGCATATAGAGTGAAACGTGATGAGCAAACCCCACAGTATTCTGGGCGCTGCAGGGATCTTTAGCTTAGGTAAAAGAAGCGTTACTGTAGAGTAAATGGGGGAAGCTAAAAACTCACTCACTCACTCATACCCGTCACCCCAATCGGGGTATGGGCCGCCAACCACAGATCTCCAGAGTCCTTTATCCTGGGCCATTTGCTCTAGCTGGTTCCAGGTATAGCCCATTTTTATGCTATCAGCCTGAAGGTCGTGTCGCCAGGTGTTTCTTGGACGGCCTCTTTTCCGCTTGCCTTGGGGGTTCCACCGCAATGCCTGTCTAGTGATGTTGGTTGGCTGCTTGCGTAGTGTGTGTCCTATCCAACCCCACCTTCTCCTTCTAATTTCTTCTTCTGCTGGAAGTTGACGGGTCCTCTCCAAGAGGTAGATGTTGCTGATGGTGTCTGGCCAGCGGATCTGGAGAATCCTTCTAAGGCAACTGTCAAGGCTGTATCCCCACTTTGAACTTTAGGGTACAAGAGTGGGGGCCTGCATGAGGATTCCTAAGCTTATCTACCAGCTTAGCTTTGGTCCGCTGCCACCATCTCAAGAATTCCCTCCCTGGGAAGCCTTGAGAAACCTTTCACCAATTCCCTGGTGAACACAGATCCAAACCCCCTTGGATCTTAAAACAAGGAGAAATTAACCATCCCCCCTCCTTCCTCCCACCCTCCTTTCACCAACTCCTGGTGAATACAGATCCAAACCCCCTTGGATCTTAAAACAAGGAGAAATCAATCTGGTTCTTAAAAAGAAGGCTTTTAATTAAAGAAAAAGGTAAAAATCATCTCTGTAAAATCAGTATGGAAAATAACTTTACAGGGTAATCAAACTTAAAGAGCTCAGAGGACCCCCCTCTGTCTTAGGTTCAAAGTACAGCAAACACAGATAGACACTCTGGTAAAAGATACATTTACAAGTTGAGAAAACAAAGTAAATCTAAGACGCCTTGCCTGTCTTTTTACTTACAAGTTTGAAATAGGAGAGACTTGTTTAGAAAGATGGGGAGAACCTGGATTGATGTCTGGTCCCTCTCAGTCCCAAGAGCGAACCACCCCTTAAACAAAGGACACACACAAAAGCCTTTCCCCCCCCAAGATTTGAAAGTATCTTGTCCCCTTATTGGTCCTTGGGGTCAGGTGTCAGCCAGGTTACCCGAGCTTCTTAACCCTTTACAGGTAAAAGGATTTGGAGTCTCTGTACACAGAGAGCTGTTACCCTTCCCTTTATAGTTATGACACGCCCCCCAAATCACAGATAGTGTTGGACGTTCGGTTCCACACTGGCTGTGATTTTTTCCTGGAGTTCTAGGAGAAAACAGAGTTAATAAGACACATGTACCTTTAGACATACTACTGATTATATAAAAACTAACAATATGTTTTATTTCAAGAACAATTGTTAACCAGTTAACTCTGGGAAACTTTCCCGGGAGAGTGCATCAGCCACTTTGTTAGAAGCTTCCGAAATGTGTTGTATTTCAAAATCAAAATTTTGGAGAGCTAAACTCCACCGAAGAAGTTTTTTGTTATTTCCCTTGGCGGTATGAAGCCACTGTAGCGCAGCATGGTCTGTTTGTAGTTGGAAACGCCGTCCCCAAACATATGGGCGTAGCTTTTCCAGCGCGTACACAATGGCGTAGCATTCCTTTTCGCTGATTGACCAGTGGCTTTCCCTCTCAGACAGTTTCTTGCTGAGAAACACGACAGGATGGAATTCTTGATCCGGTCCTTCCTGCATTAAAACTGCTCCCACGCCTCGCTCGGAAGCATCTGTGGTTACTAGGAACGGTTTGTCAAAGTCTGGGGCCCTTAGCACAGAGTCAGACATGAGTGTTGCCTTAAGCTGGTTAAAGGCCTTTTGACACTTATCAGTCCACTGAACTGCCTTTGGCTGTTTCTTTCTGGTTAGGTCTGTCAGCGGGGCGGCGATTTGGCTGTAGTGTGGTACAAATCGCCTATAATATCCGGCCAAGCCTAAGAAGGATTGGACCTGTTTCTTTGACTTTGGAACCGGCCACTTTTGGATAGCATCCACTTTGGCCTGTAGGGGATTTATAGTTCCTCGACCCACCTGGTGCCCCAAGTAAGTCACCCTGTTTTGGCCTATTTGACACTTTTTAGCCTTAACAGTTAGTCCTGCCTGCCGGATGCGCTCGAAGACTTTTTCCAGGTGCTCCAGGTGTTCTGTCCATGAATCAGAAAAAATGGCCACATCATCGAGGTAGGCAACTGCAGATTCTCCCAATCCCGCTAGGAGACCATCTACAAGTCTTTGGAAGGTGGCGGGTGCATTTCGCAACCCGAAAGGGAGTACATTGAATTCCGTCACCCAGGCAGGGGTGTATAAGGCAGACCTTTCCTTAGCGGGTTCATCTAGTGGTACTTGCCAGTACCCTTTTGTTAAGTCTAAAGTAGAGATGAATTGGGCATGTCCCAATTTTTCCAATAGCTCATCTGTGCGTGGCATTGGATAGTTGTCAGGACGAGTTACAGCATTTAGCTTACGGTAGTCCACGCAAAAGCGTATTTCCCCATCTGGTTTGGGAACTAGAACCACTGGAGATACCCATGCACTGCTAGAGGGGCGGATTATACCCATCTGTAGCATGTCCTGGATCTTCCTTTGTATAGCCGCTTGGGCATGAGGTGACTCCCGGTAGGGTGGGGTTCTAATTGGGTGAGCATTACCTGTGTCAATGGAGTGGTATGCCCGTT
The DNA here is from genome assembly GCA_023634205.1 of Actinemys pallida. Taxonomy (NCBI): domain Eukaryota; kingdom Metazoa; phylum Chordata; order Testudines; family Emydidae; genus Actinemys; species Actinemys pallida. Next base: position 2,683,368 of record JALMGD010000024.1, read on the forward strand.
CGGTCCGTCCTGGAGTGGCTGAGAAAATCGGTGCAAAGCTTGTGCACAGCTCCTTGATCTGCTGTCGCTGCAGACGTCCCAGGGTCGTGGAGAGGTTCACCTCTTCCACGCCACCATTCCTTTTTCCTTCATAGTAGACACCTGCAGGCCACTCCGCGTCATCAGTTTCCTGGGCTGTAAACTGGCAAACGTTTAATTCTCTAGAATAAAAGGGCTTAAGAGAATTAACATGGTATACCTTAGGCTTTATGTTGGAGGTGGGGGAGGCTATGAGATAGTTAACAGCTCCTAGGCGCTCCTGGACCGTGAATGGTCCTTCCCACGACGCTTCCATTTTATGGGCCTGGAGCGCCTTTAAGACCATGACTTGGTCTCCTACTTTGAAGGACCGTTCTCTGGAATGTTTATCATACCAGGCCTTTTGCTCTTCCTGAGCATCCTTTAGGTTTTCTTTAGCAAGGGCTAAAGAGTGTCGGAGGGTGTTTTGTAGGTTGCTTACAAAGTCTAGAATGTTAGTTCCTGGAGAAGGCGTAAACCCCTCCCATTGCTGCTTCACCAACTGTAATGGCCCCTTAACCTCGCGGCCATACACAAGTTCAAATGGTGAAAACCCTAAACTGGGATGTGGTACAGCCCTGTAGGCAAAAAGCAACTGCTGCAACACTAGGTCCCAATCATTGGAGTGTTCATTTACGAATTTACGTATCATGGCCCCCAAAGTTCCATTAAACCTCTCCACCAGACCATTGGTTTGATGGTGATGAGGGGTGGCAACCAAGTGATTCACCCCATGAGCTTCCCACAGTTTTTCCATGGTCCCTGCCAGGAAATTAGTTCCCGAATCTGTAAGGATGTCGGAGGGCCAACCTACCCTGGCAAAAATGTCTGCTAATGCCTGGCACACACTTTTAGCCTTGGTGTTGCTTAAGGGTACAGCTTCCGGCCATCGGGTAGCAAAATCCATGAAAGTCAGTACGTACTGCTTTCCTCTGGGTGTCTTCTTTGGGAAAGGACCCAGAATATCCACAGCTACTCGCTGAAATGGGACCTCAATTATGGGTAGTGGCTGGAGAGGGGCTTTAACCTGGTCTTGGGGCTTTTCCACTCGTTGGCATACCTCACAAGACCGGACATAATTAGCAACATCCTTGCCCATTCCCTCCCAGTGGAAGGACTTCCCCAACCAGTCTTTGGTTCTGTTCACCCCAGAATGGCCACTGGGATGATCATGGGCTAAGCTCAAGAGCTTTACCCGATACTTAGTGGGAACTACCAACTGTCTTTGAGGATGCCAGTCTTCCTGGTGCCCACCAGAAAGAGTCTCCTTGTATAAAAGTCCTTTTTCTACAACAAACCAGGATCGGTTAGAAGAGCTGAGAGGCGGTGGGGTGCTCCGCGCCGCCGCCCAAGCTTTCTGAAGGCTGTCATCTGCTTCCTGCTCGGCCTGGAACTGTTCCCTTGATGCTGGAGACATCAGTTCCTCCTTGGACTGTGGACTGGGGCTTGGTCCCTCTAGAAGCGATGTAGGTGCTGGGGCTGTTTCCATTGACTGTGAACCGCTGTCCGCTGGTGCACTATGTGGTATCTCAGGCTCTGGCTGAGCCTCTTGGGTAGGGTTATCTGCTGCTTCCGCCAGTTCAGGCTCGCTGGTGCCCTCTGGCATTGGAGTTGTAGATGGGTTTGCAAGCGCTGGACTCAGTGCCGGCAATGGTTCTGGTGCTGGTTGCGTTGCCAGTTCCGGTTCTGGGACTGGCTTTGGCTGGGTCTCTGGGATTGGATCCACTACGGCTGTTGCAGTCGTTGGCAGGGGATCCGGTTCCACCACCTGTGTTTGGGTCTCCGGTAACACAGACGGGGCCCTGGTGGACGGCTCAGGAACAGGGATGGGGGTGAAAGCTTGCTTAGCCTGGCTGCGGGTGACTATTCCCACCCTCTTGGCTAGCTTCACATGGTTGGCCAAGTCTTCCCCCAGCAGCATGGGGATGGGATAATTGTCATAGACTGCAAAAGTCCACATTCCTGCCCAGCCCTTGTACTGGACATGCAACTGGGCTGTAGGCAAGGTTACAGACTGTGACACGAAGGGTTGAATTGTCACTGTAGCCTCCGGGTTGATGAGTTTGGGGTCCACTAGGGATTGGTGGATAGTTGACACTTGTGCCCCAGTGTCCCTCCAAGCGATAACCTTCTTTCCGCCCACTCTCAAGGTTTCCCTTCGCTCCGAGGGTATGAGAGAGGCATCTGGGTCTGGGGATCTTTGGTGTGATTGGGGTGTAATGAACTGTAATCGGTTGGGGTTCTTGGGGCAGTGAGCCTTTATATGCCCCAGTTCATTACATTTAAAACATCGCCCTGCTAAGGTATCACCGGGGCGATGTTGGTTGGTGGAGACTGGTGGGGTGGGGTGAGAAGGCGTCTGGGGTTTCCCTTGGGATGTGGGTGGGGCCTTGGGTTGTCCCCGGTGATAAGGTTTTGTTTTGGCTTGCCCCTTCTGATATTCGCTCCAACTGCTACTAGCTTTTTTCTTTTCTGTCACCTCCACCCATTTGGCTCCAATCTCCCCCGCCTCGGTTACAGTTTTGGGCTTCCCATCTAGGATGTACCTTTCTATTTCCTCAGGAACACCCTCTAAAAACTGCTCCATTTGCAATAGGAAGGGCAACTCTTCCGTAGATTTAACATTTGCTCCTGATATCCAGGCATCCCAATTTTTCCCAATGTGGTAGGCATGTCGGGTAAATGACACATCGGGTTTCCACCTTAAGGCTCTGAACCGCCGACGGGCATTCTCAGGTGTTAGCCCCATTCTGATTCTGGCCTTGTTTTTAAAAAGTTCATAACTGTTCATGTGTTCCTTAGGCATTTCAGCCGCCACCTCTGCTAAGGGTCCACTGAACTGCGGCCTCAGCTCTACCATGTACTGGGTTGGAGGGATGTTGTATCCAAGGCAGGCCCTTTCAAAATTTTCTAAGAAGGCCTCAGTATCATCGCCTGCCTTGTAGGTGGGGAATTTCCTGGGATGGGAAGTGGTACCTGGAGAGGAGTTGTTAGGATGGTCTGATGCACCCTGCCTAGTCCTTGCTGCTTCCAGTTCCATCTCTTTTTCTTTCAGCTCCATCTCTCTTTTATGGGCCTCCTGTTTGGCTTTTTCTTCTCTTTCATGGGCCTCCTGTTTGGCTTTTTCTTCTCTTTCATGGGCCTCCTGTTTGGCTTTTTCCAGCTCCATTTCTTTCTTGTGGGCCTCCTCTTTGGCTTCTTTCTCGAGTTTTTTAATTTCAAGCAGTCTCTGATGTTTTCTCTCATTTTCTTCTGCTTCTAGTTTGGCCAGTTCTAGTTTGTTAGCTGCTTCTTTGGTAGTAATTTTCCTGTTTTCTTGTGCTGGGTCACACCCTCTGCAGTTGACTGAAACTGGGATGTACTTAGCTCTGGCTGCTGCTGAGTGCTGCTGAGTTAACAGAGACTTTCTAACTAGCTACTTCCGAGGATGTAAAAAGAAAAAAAAACAATTCAGCTTGTAAGTTACCTTTACCAGTCAAAGTCTACTTACTTTGAACCCTTCTCTTAACAAAGCCCCTCGTTAAAAAAAACTTAACACCTCTGCCTTCAGGCAAGGAGAGATAAGATATGCATCTACCTTCAGCTCTGCTTTTCAAGCAGCTAGAAGGAAAAAAAAAACTCTCTGGCTTTTGGGTTTAAAATGTATCCCACCGCTCTGCCACCATGTCAAGGCTGTATCCCCACTTTGAACTTTAGGGTACAAGAGTGGGGGCCTGCATGAGGACTCCTAAGCTTATCTACCAGCTTAGCTTTGGTCCGCTGCCACCATCTCAAGAATTCCCTCCCTGGGAAGCCTTGAGAAACCTTTCACCAATTCCCTGGTGAACACAGATCCAAACCCCCTTGGATCTTAAAACAAGGAGAAATTAACCATCCCCCCTCCTTCCTCCCACCCTCCTTTCACCAACTCCTGGTGAATACAGATCCAAACCCCCTTGGATCTTAAAACAAGGAGAAATCAATCTGGTTCTTAAAAAGAAGGCTTTTAATTAAAGAAAAAGGTAAAAATCATCTCTGTAAAATCAGTATGGAAAATAACTTTACAGGGTAATCAAACTTAAAGAGATCAGAGGACCCCCCTCTGTCTTAGGTTCAAAGTACAGCAAACACAGATAGACACTCTGGTAAAAGATACATTTACAAGTTGAGAAAACAAAGTAAAACTAAGACGCCTTGCCTGTCTTTTTACTTACAAGTTTGAAATAGGAGAGACTTGTTTAGAAAGATGGGGAGAACCTGGATTGATGTCTGGTCCCTCTCAGTCCCAAGAGCGAACCACCCCTTAAACAAAGGACACACACAAAAGCCTTTCCCCCCCCCAAGATTTGAAAGTATCTTGTCCCCTTATTGGTCCTTGGGGTCAGGTGTCAGCCAGGTTACCCGAGCTTCTTAACCCTTTACAGGTAAAAGGATTTGGAGTCTCTGTACACAGAGAGCTGTTACCCTTCCCTTTATAGTTATGACAGCAACTATTTATGAAGGTCTGGATCTTCCTGGTGGTTGTTTTAGTTGTCCTCCAGGTTTCAGCTCCATACAATAAGACTGATTTCACGTTGGAGTTGAACAGTCTAATCTTTATTGCCAAAGACAGCTCTCTGGAGCTCCAGATGTTCTTGAGCTGTAAGAAAGCTGCTCTTGCCTTACCGATCCTAGCTTTGATGTCTGCGTCCGTGCCACCCTGTTGGTCGATGATGCTGCCTTAGTAGGTAAAGGACTGCACTTCTTCCAGAGGGCTTCCATTCAGTGTGACTGAGTCATTACTGATGGAGTTAATCTTGAGGATCTTGGTCTTGTCCTTGTGGATGTTGAGGCCAACCTGTGATGACGTGGCTGCCACTACGTTGGTCTTCTCTTGCATCTGCTGTTTGCTATGCGAAAGGAGTGCAAGGTCGTCGGCAAAGTCCAGGTCATCAAGCTGAGTCCACAACGTCCACTGGATTCCGTTCTTGCGCTCATAAGTGGATGTCTTCATAATCCAATCAATGACAAGGAGAAAGAGAAATGGTGACAGCAAGCATCCTTGTCTGACTCCGGTTCGCACCTGGAAGCTGTTTGTAAGCTGCCCTCCATGGATCACTCTACAGTGTATGCCGTCATATAAGTTCTTAATCAAGTTAACCACCTTTGCTGGGATGCCATAGTGCCAAAGGAGCTTCCAGAGAGTCTCTCAATCCACGCTATCGAATGCTTTCTCATAGTCAACAAAATTGATGTACAATGAGGAGTTCCACTCCATAGACTGCTCGACTATGATGCGGAGCGTTGCTATCTGGTCCGTGCATGATCTATTTTGCGAGAAACCTGCTTGCTCATCTCGTAGCTGTGGATCGACGGCATCCTTCATTCTCTCTAAGAGGACTCAGTTGAAGACCTTCCCTGACACCGACAGAAGTGTGATTCCTCTGTAGTTGGCACAATTGCTGAGGTCTCCTTTCTTGGGGATTTTAATAAGATATCCCTCTTTCCAGTCCACCGGAATCACTTCTTCCCATATCTTCTCAAAGAGGGGGTACAGCATTTCCACTGAAACATCCAGATCTACTTTCAGGGCCTCTGCTGGTATTTCGTCAGGTCCAGCCGCCTTCCTATTCTTCATCATAGTGATGGCTTTTCTGATCTCATCTCTGGTTGGTCTGTCACAATTGATTGGAAGGTCTTCGTTGGCTGGGTCAATGTCTGGTGGATTTAATGGTGTTCTATTCAGAAGTTCCTCAAAGTGCTCCACCCATCTATTCATCTGTTGTTCTATTTCTGTTATAGACTTTCCCTGCTTGTCTTTGACGGGACGCTCTGGCTTGCTGAACTTTCCAGACAGTCTCTTGGTGATGTCATACAGCTGTTTCATATTGCCATTGTATGCTGCCTGCTCCGCTTCTGCTGCCAGTCCATCCACATAATCTCTCTTGTCCTTCCTAATATTCCTCTTCACTACTCTATGGGCTTCAGCATACTCTTTTTGCACTTTAGCCTTTGCTGCTCTAGTCCTGCTGTTATTAACTACTGCCTTCTTCTTCTTTCTATCTTCTATCTTAGTCAAGGTCTCTGCTGTGATCCACTCTTTCTGCTGGTATTTCTTAATTCCAAGCACTTCCTGACATGCTGACCTAAGAGTGTCTCTCACTTTCTGCCATCTGTTGGGTACACTGTCTTCCTCTTCTTCAGACCGATCCTGTAGTACTGGTCTGATGCTGAAGAATAAGTTTTCAGTACTACAGGAAGCTAAAAACACAAAAGAGTAAAGTTCAGCAAGAGAGAGAGAGAAGCAACCAACTTAACCATACAAATTATTTATTGAATAATAGTGATAACTACACAAGGAGCCTAAACCAACATAACAGTTGCATTATTAAAGGTTAATACCTAAGGTAGGAAGGAAAACAGAGAGAGAGAGAAGGGGGGGGATCTCACCCACTCCATGAGGCTTGAACTGGTCGGGGTTCCCAGGTGATGGTGGTAGTTCAGGGTCCTGAGGGCCGGAGACAGGCAGAGCCCCCAGCATGATCAGTCAGGAGATGGAGTCCCAGTGGAACTGATGCATAGCTTGGGTCTATGCATCAGAACACTGCCTGGAGGGTGAGTAGGGATTTTTGTAGAGAAAATACAATGGTTCAAGGGAGTCACTAGATTTGTTTATGGGTAAACTGATGACTCAAGGGTTGTCTTCAGGCTAGACCAGTGCTTCTCAAAGTCGGGCCGCCGCTTGTTCAGGGAAAGCCCCTGGTGGGCTGGGCCGGTTAGTTTACCTGCTGCGTCCGCAGGTCGGCCGATTGCGGCTCCCACTGGCCGCGGTTTGCCGCTCCAGGCCAATGGGGGCTGCGGGAAGTGGCGCGGGCCAAGTGACATGCTGGCCGCCCTTCCCGCAGCCCCCATTGGCCTGAGCCCTGGGCCCAGCAGAGGGGACACGTGGCTGGGGAGAGGGGATGGAGTCACTGGGGGGTTCCCCAGGCAGGGGGGAGAAGCAGCCACTGGAGATTTGGGGCAGAGGAAGCTGCAGAGCAGGGCGTCCTTTCCCAGGCAACACATCGGTTATGGGGTGATGGGTGGAGCTGTAGATTCATAGATTCATAGATTCATAGATTCATAGATTCTAGGACTGGAAGGGACCTCGAGAGGTCATCGAGTCCAGTCCCCTGCCCGCATGGCAGGACCAAATACTGTCTAGACCATCCCTGATAGACATTTATCTAGCCTACTCTTAAATATCTCCAGAGATGGAGATTCCACAACCTCCCTAGGCAATTTATTCCAGTGTTTAACCACCCTGACAGTTAGGAACTTTTTCCTAATGTCCAACCTAGACCTCCCTTGCTGCAGTTTAAGCCCATTGCTTCTTGTTCTATCCTCAGAGGCTAAGGTGAACAAGTTTTCTCCCTCCTCCTTATGACACCCTTTTAGATACCTGAAACACCCTTTTAGATACCTGAAGGGTATTATAAACCTCAGTGTATAGTAGAGTCTTGCACAGTCCCCTACAAGTCAGTGGTGGTGCTGTGCACAGAACCCAGGAGTCCTGGCCCCCATCCTCCCTGCTCTCCCCACTAGACCCCACTCCCCTCCTAGAGCCAGGGAAAGAACCCAGGAGTCTTGGCTCCCAGCCCTCCCAGCAGAGAAGCCAGGGAGTGAATGGACCCTGGAGACTGGACTGGCCTGTCACCTGCTAGGGAGCAGAGCTCTGGGCCCCCAGGGGCTGGGGTCTCATGCTGTTAGCCCAGGGCTCAGAGGAAACTCTGGGCCCCTGTGGAAAGGCATTCAGGAGTCTGTCCCCAGGGCCCCTGGGTCTGACCCACCACTGAGGCTGCATGGTGAGGACTAGGGTTACCATATTTTAATATTCTAAAAGGAGGACACTCCACGGGGCCCCAGCCCCACCCCTTCCCCAACTCCGCCCTTCCCTGCCCCGGCCCCTTCCCAACTCCGCCCATTCCCCAAAGTCCCCGCCCCAACTCCGCCCCCTCCCTGAACGCTCCTCCCCCTGCTCCTCCCCCTCCCCTGCTTCCCGCGAATCAAATGTTCGCGGGAAGCCTGAGGCAGGCAGGCAGCAGGTAAGCTGGGGCTGGGGGCGGGGCACGAGGAGGCGCGGCCCAGTCCAGCCCCCCCGGCCGAGTGGCTCCCTCCAGCGGCCGGCCCCGGCCAAGAGGCTCTGGCCCCGGCGTCTCCGGCCCGGCTCGGGCCCTGGGGCGCCGGCCCCGGTTCCATCCGAGCGCGCCGGCTCCGGCCGAGCGGCTCCGGCCCTAGCGACTCCAGCTCGGCTCGGGCCCCTGGGCTGTTAGCCCAGGGCTCAGAGGAAACTCTGGGCCCTTGTGGAAAGGCCCAGCGGCTCGGGCCCCGGTTCCGGCCCCAGCGGCTCCAGCCCAGACCCAAGCCCCACGACCCCTCCCTATTTTCCCGGACATGTCCGGCTTTTTGGAATTTCCTCCCGGACGGGGATTTGAGGACCAAAAAGCCGGACATGTCCAGGAAAATCAGGACGTATGGTAACCCTAGTGAGGATGGGCCCCAGGAGTGAGTGACGGGGCCTGCGTCTCACGGCCTGTCTGCTTCCCACTCTACATGAATTTCGGGCTATTAGGGTTACCATTCGTCTGGATTTTCCCGGACATGTCCGGCTTTTTGTGTTAAAAATAGTGTCCGGGGGGGAATTTGTAAATAGGTAAAAATGTCTGGGATTTCCCCTTCCATGCAGAGCGAGGCGTGGCTGGGAGGGCTGCAGGAAATTCAGCTGCTCACATGGGGCTCCTGAGCCCTTCCCCCACTGCTTCAGATCATTGGCTGGGCTGGACTCCAGCAGCTGTAGAGCTACTCCCCCCCTCCCTCCCTGCATTCTGAGATCGCCGGCCGGCCGGGCCGTTCGCATCGGGCCTCGGCAGCTCCTCCTCCCCTGCTGCCCAGCGCCCCGCTCCGGCAGCACTGTGAGGGGGTGGGGACCAGGTTGTGTGTTGCGCTGGGGAGCGCAGCCATGTGTCGGGCTCCGCGCGGAGCCCAACACCTTGTTCTGAGCGGCAGGGTAAGGGGGCCAGGGGACTGGAGAAGGGGCAGGGGGTTTCTGGAGGGGGCAGTTAAGGGACAGGGAGTAGGGGGGGTTGGATGGGTCGGGGGTTCTGGGGGGGCCTGTCAGGGGGTGGGGGTGTGGAGAGGGGTCGAGGCAGGCAGGGAGCAGAGGGGGTTGGATGGGTCGGGAGTTCTGGGAGTCCTGTCAGGGGGCGGGGGTGTGAATATGGGGTGGGGGTGTGGATAAGGGTCGGGGCAGTCAGGGGACAGGTAGGGTCCTAGGGGGGCAGTTAGGGTGGGGGGTTCTCAGGAGGGAGCAGTCAGAGGACAAGAAGCAGGGAGGCTTAGGTAGGGGGTGGAGTCCTAGGGGGCAGTTAGTGGCAGGGGTCCCAGGAGGGGACAGTCAGAGGACAAGGAGCGGGGGGGGGGTTGGGTGTTCTGAGGGGGGCAGTCAGGGGGCGGGAAGCGGGAGTCAGTGGATAGGGGCGGGGCTAGAGCGGGGCTCCCCCCCCCCTCAGTGTCCTCTTTTTTGATTGTGGAAATATGGTAACCCTAGAGCTATGCAACCTTAATGTATATTGGAGTTAGGTGTCACTAGCATTGCAGCTCTTGCCGCAGGTGGGGGTGTTTCATTGTGGCTGAGTTATTGAAGTATCAAGATTGTGGAGTGGGTCATCTTGACCCTATGTCGCAAAATGAAATTTTTTTTTGCTAAAATATTATTTATTTTTGCAGTAAATAAAAGATTTAATGGGGCTGAGATCTGATCAACACTTAAATAGTGGTTAGAGAAGCTTATGGCTAGTTCTTGAAGAGGTTTGAATCATTGTAGGCTTAGAAAGGCAATTCCGAAGCTGTTAATTAATGTAGTGGATCATAGTTGTGATTGTTGGAAGTAATATAATTGTTGGGAGCTAGTTTTTGTCAGGTAGTTAGGGATTAGGGCTGTTGTTGTGGTGGTTCCTTGTAGTATTTCTGGTAACACTGCTCTACAGCCAAAATGCTTCTGAAATAAATGTAGTCAAACTTTACTAATTCTGGGTCACTGAGAACGAAAATGATGCTTAAAATTGTTGATTGGCTCTAGTTTTCAAGATATGCTATTGGGTCAGTATATACGACCCTTGACTTGGGAATGGCGGAGGATAAGTGAGTTATAAAGGGAAGGGATCTCAATTTAAACCAGAAATGACTAAAATACATCTTTGACTGGATCTATGAATAAATCTATGACTGGGTTTGGACAGTACTTGCTTTTTAGGCAAAACAATGAATGATGCAATCTGAAGCTGGTATTGCGTCATACATGATATGAATTGCATCATGTTATTCCTAGAAGTCATGGATGATGCAATCATAACGAAGCTTACATCACTCTGCTGAACAAATTGCCCTATATCAGCTCTAGAAATCATACAGTGTCGTGCTCTCTTATTTGTCAGTGTTTGATTTTGCAAAGGGACACATTTCTGTCTAGCCAAAGTGAGCAGAGATGCCTCGTACTTGTGTGAACAGTGCAGATAACTTCTGCTATGTTTGTGGTGAAGTGACTTTTGCATCACAAAAGCGCAGTATAACCACTATGGTTAAGAAAGCCTCTCACCTTTATTTTGGCTGCAAAATTGGAGATCAGGACAAGAGGTGGGCCCCACACATATGCTGCAACACTTGTGCAACAAATCTTGGCCAGTGGTTGAACAGGAAAACGAAATCTATGCCTTTTGCAGTGCCAATCATTTGGAGAGAGCCAACAGATCATACCAGCAACTGTTACTTCTGCATGGTGCCTCCAGTTGGGAAAGGTGTGTCAGAGAAGAAAAAGTGGACTGTGCATTATCCAAACATTCCATCAGCTATACGCCCAGTACCCCACGGAGAAGGACTGCCGGTTCCTGATGCACCAGAATCATTCTCACTTGAGTCAGATGAGGAAGAGGAAGAGGATGAAACTTCTGGTCCTGAACCATCAATGTCACAGGACCCACATTTTCTCCCATCCTCCTCCTCTGAACCACACCTCATAACACAAGGTGAACTGAATTACCTTGTCAGGGATTTGGAACTACCCAAGAGTAAGGCAGAGCTGTTGGGCTCCAGACTACAGCAGTGGAATCTCCTGGCAGGTGATGTTAGGGTTTCCATGTTCCGTGACCGTCAAAAGGATCTTGTCCCATTCTTCTTCATGGAAGGTGATCTTGTAGCCTGCAACAACATCGATGGTGTGATGGCAGCCCTCAACATCGTTCACGATCCAGATGAGTGGAAACTGTTCATTGATTCATCGAAGACGAGTCTTAAAGCTGTTTTACTGCATAATGGCAATGTTTTGCCATCAATTCCAGTTGGTCATGCAGTCCATATGAAGGAAACCTATGACAACATGAAACAACTTTTGAGGTGCATAAACTATGACCAACATCAGTGGCAGCTTTGTGGCGATTTGAAGGTTGTTGCTCTCTTGCTTGGTCTGCAGACTGGATACACAAAGTACTGCTGTTTTCTCTGCGAAATGGGATAGTCGTGCAAGAGATTCCCACTACATCAAGAAAGATCGGCCACTCCGACAGTCATTGGAGCCTGGGAGGAAAAGTGTTCAGCACCCACCACTTGTTGAATCAAGGAAGATTTTGTTACCACCCTTACACATCAAGCTGGGTCTGATGAAGAACTTTGTCAAGGCCATTGACAAAACACAAGCAGCTTTCAAGTACCTCCGTGGAAAATTTCCAAGGTTAAGTGAAGCTAAGCTAAAGGAAGGTGTCTTTGTTGGTCCTCAGATTCGTGAACTTCTTCGAGATGATGCATTTGACCATGCACTGCGTGGCAAGGAAAAGACGGCACGGAAAGCCTTCCAGTTAGTGGCAATAAATTTTCTCGGAAACAACAAGGCAGACAACTACAGGTTGTTGGTGGAAAACCTCCTCAAGGCATACAAAAGCCTTGGTTGCAACATGTCACTAAAGATACATTTTTTGCACTCTCCTCTAGATTTTTTTTCCACCGAACTGCGGAGCAGTGAGCGACGAGCACGGCGAGCGATTTCACCAGGACATTGCAACAATGGAGAAACGCTATCAGGGCAAATGGAGCCCATCAATGCTTGCAGACTATTGCTGGACAGTGACAAGAGATGCTCCATTTAATGAATACAAGAGACAAGCCAAGAAGCGCCGAGTAGACACTGAATAGGACTAAACTATGTACAGAATAGTTTTTTGCCTTTTGTTTCATAATAAATTTTATTTATATAACCCTTTTGCTGATTTTTAAAGTGTTACATAAACAGGACAGGTGAAATATTATCATGTAAAGCAACCATAAACACATGAAAAGACCTAGGTTTACAATTTATGATTAAAACTCTACTATCTACACAATATACATAGACATAAAATGTAAAAACTTAAATATCTTAGAAACAGTAGCCAATCAGTTGTTTTAATTGTCATATTTGAATTCAGCACATCAAAATACATAATAAATAGCACATTTTATCTCTGAAGCAGACGACTTTTCAAAAATTGTAGACCAGTGTTATTAATGGTACGAGTCAGTTTCCAAATCCACCAATTATAACTGGTATGACTATAAAGAAAATTATAATAAAGGCATGGGCTGTAACAATAACATTATAAATTTGGTCATCCCCTAAAAGGGTTCCTGGTTGGCTTAGTTCTGCACGGATTAGTAGACTTAATGCTGTGCCTACTATTCCTGCTCAGGCCCCGAAGCTTAAGTATAGGGTGCCAATGTCTTTATGATTAGTAGAAAAAAATCAGCAGGTTAAAATCACAGGTAGGATGGCTGAGTGCTTAAGCGTGCACAGGAATTGAAATAATGACATCTTCGTTATTTTATTTGTATTTTTTTTCATCTTTTTCATTTTTTTTCATTTGATTTTTTCCCTCGAATTTGGTGCCTCATTTAACTTAGCACCCTAGGTGACCGCCTAGTTCGCCTATATGGACGGGCCACCCCTGCATAGCAATCTCTCAGAGCCCTCAGGCCTGGCCTCCCTCAGCACAGCACATCCCAGTCTCCCCTGCATCCAGGTGGGCTCTGCCTGCTCCCCCTCTCCAGCCCCGAGCCCCCCTGCTTCCCAGCTGGGCATCTGATGTCACCAGCCCCAAGTCCCGCCCCTGTCCATTGTCTTCTATTCAGGTAAACAGGGTCGCCTGGGCCTCCTCTCCTCGCTTCTGTCCTCTGGCCCCCATGGCTGAAACCGGCTGGTCATGTCACCGGGGTCCTCTCTTCACAGCCCATTGTTCTCCCACTGGCCAGAACCAGCTGCAACTCCTGAGCTGGGCCTCCGGGTCACCAGTTGCTGGGGTATCCATTCTCCAGGCCATCGGCTGGGGTCCCAAGTTCCATTGTCGGTCCTCTGTACCAACAAACTCCCTCTCCCCTCACCTCGTTAAACCAGTAACACCCAGGGAAACGGAGTCCCACCCGCTCTGCATGCAAACCATTGGAAAAACCAAGGAAAAACCAAGAAACCCCCCACTTCATCACACCAGCCGCCCCCAGTTATGGCCTCCTCCTCGGAGACCCACTGTCATCCCCCGTCCATCCAGGGCCTCACTGGGCAGGGTGCGTTTGGCCTTAGCGCTTTCCCAACAGGCGGCTGGGTAGTTAAATCCCCCAGGACCACCAGGGCTCATCGCCCAGCCCAGAGCCGCTCCCCCATCCCGCAGCAAGCCAGCCCCCCGCCCCCAGCTCCCAGAGACAGACCCCCCCAGCCCCCTGTTTGGGGACGCTGCATCTGGCCCTGACACTGGAATAACGGCATTTACAGCCCCCCAGGTGTCTGTCCCCCTCCTCTCTCTGCAGCGGGGTCCCCCAGCCCCTTTTCTCTTCCCCCTTTCTCCCTAGAACTCCCCCATCCTGTATTTCTATTGTATAAACCCCCAGAGCTTCCTTCTCCACTGCCCCCCAAATCTCCCCACCCCAGGGAGTGGCTGTGATAACAGAGCCTCCAAATGGCCCCTCGTGGTGGGTTCAACCGACGAAGGTGAGTGAGAAGTTCAGGCAGCATCATGAGAACCTGGACGAATGAACGTTGGGGGGAAAGTTGGCGAGACAGAAAGACGGGATTAGTCCAACCTGAGCGGCCAGACAGAACCCATGGGCCAGGCTGGGCGACATGGGAGAAGTGGGGGAGCAAAAATCCGTGACCCAAAATTGGGGCTTTGGGGGAGACGGGCTGATTGGGGGTGAGCTTGGGGGGGCAGGCCGGGGGGCTCTTTCACGTGTAGCTCCCCCCACACAGCAAAGCAGGGGGCAGGATTGTTTTCACACTAACTCCCATTTGAGATAGGGCAGCTCCAGCTGGGGGAAGCAATGGGGGGTGGAGGCAACAGGGGGTGGGATCAAGAGATGGGAGTTGGGGGCACAGGCTGGGGGTCAGGTTAGGGTCAGAGATGCCGGGGGGTTCATGCCTATGCAGCCATCGCCCCACCTCGACAGTCTGGGGGGGGGATTGTTCCCGCTCCCAGGCTGAGGTGTCGGCCATCTTAGCCAGGGGGCAGCATGGCCGCCCTGCCAGGGCTGCAGGGGGCAATGGGGCGGCCATGTTAACTGAGGGCATCCAGGGGTCCCTTCCCCACAACGGTGAGGTCAGGGGCCTGAGGGGACGTGGGGGGAGAATAGGGGACGGGACGTGGGGGGCACAATGGTGGGTGAAGGGACACGGGACGGGGCAGCACTAGGAGGGTGGGGAGCTGATGGGGGGGACGTGAGGGAATTACAGGCTGGGAGGACAGAACTGGGGGGGACAGCCAGGGACATGAGGGGACACTGGATGGGGTGGGGTTGGGGGGATGTGACTGGGGTAGGGAACACAGGCCAGGGGGCAGAACGGGAGGCTGAGGGGCCCAATGGATGAACATCGTGGGAGGTGCAGGGCAAATGAGCTGGGGAGCCAGAGCTGGGGCATCTGCCAGGGCTGGGGGGGGGCAGTTTCTCTTGAGCTCTGTCCCTGTGATCTTGTCCCATCCCCTTTCTGGGGGGGCTGGTCGGCCCCCCCCCGCCCCATGTCCCTTTCTCAGCATCCTGAGGTCGGAGAGGGAAACTCAGCTCAGCCGTTAGCCCCTGTGAGCTCTGCCCAGGGCCTTCAGCTGCACAGACCCGCTGCCCCGGGGATGGGCTGGGGAAGGGAAATGGGGCCTTTCACCTCTAGGGGGCTGGCTCTAATCTGTGTCTTTTTCTCTAAGCACCAGACCCCACCCCCCAACCAGAGCCAGGGAGAGAACCCAGGAGTCCTGGCTCCCAGCCCCTCCTCTCCAATCACTAGACCCCACTCCCCTTCCAGAGCGAGGGTATATTACAAGGTAGCCGCCGGGGCATCCGGTTTACACAGAGTTTCACTGGCAGTAGCAGAAACAGGAAGCGAGCGCCGGCTCAGGGAAAATTTCCCCTTTCACGACTTTATCGGCTGTTCCTTTAACAACTCAGGATCTACATTTATCCCTCCCTCCCCCACCGGAAACCACAACCCCTCCCAGATGCCCATTTCTGCAGTGATACTACCTGAGAAGGAAGTTGGCCAGGCCCCTCCACCCTCATGCTCCAGGGCGAGCACTGGGCCCAGCTGGGTCAGGAAGGAATCTCTGTCCCTCTCCATGGGAGAGGGTCACTCCTTTGGGGGCTGGGGGAGAGAGCCCTCCTCTGCTCTGAGCTGCTGCTCCAGGGAGGCTAGAAGGGCCTGTTGGAAAAGGTCAGGGAAGCCTGAGCACCTCTTGATGCCTCCTGAGATTGCCCCGTTCCCAGCTGGTCCCTGGACTGGGCAGCTCCCATGTGGGGCTGGGATGTGATGGGGCGGGGGGCGGGGAACCAGGCAGCTGCAGGAGGGCATGTGGTTTGCTGGGCGTTGCAGGGATCTGGCTTTGCTCTGACTGCGGTAGATCTGGGCTGGAGATTGCAGAGGAACCATCTGATGGGGAAGAACAGGGCCAAGTGCATCACAGGCTTCCTGGGGCTGCAGCCCCTGGCGCAGTTCCTCATTCCGCTCGCGCTCGGGCCTCAGGCTGGGTGGAGCTGGGCACTGGGGTGTTGGTGGCAGCGCTGAGGGTCCCCCACTGCCCCATCATGGTGTCTGCTCTCACCGTCCTCCTCGGTGAGTATCAGAGAGATCCAGGGAGAGTGCCCATGAGGGGGATCTGAGACCAGGGTGTGTGCCCATGGGGAGGATTGGAGACCAGGGCGTGTGCCCTTGTGGGGGGGGGGAGGGGATCGGAGACCAGGCATGTGCCCATGGTGGTGGTGGGGGGGCGGGGGGTCCATGGGGGGATCTGAGACCAGGGTCCAGTCACTCTGGGATTTGGTCTCTAACAAGTTGTCTCCTCTCCAGGCTGCTGGCTGGCTGGGTGGAGCGGGGTGTCAGGACGTGAGTATCTGTGGGGAATGGGGCAGCTGGGGGAATTTCTGCATTAAGGACGAGGGACGTGGGTGGGGGTGTGTGGCCCCAATCCCCCAGAGGGATGAACCTGTCACACACGTTCTCCCCAGAGGTGGGGACTGAGACCTCGCTCTAATCATTACCGGGATGGGAACCTGTTGGAACAACTGGGGGATTTTGTAAACATGTTTTTTGTGGGGGGGCCTGTTCTGGGAGCTGCTTGCTCAAATGACCCAAATTTAGACCAGGAACCCCATGTCACGAAGTGTGGGGGAGTCAGGGCCCTGCACCCGCCACTTCTTGCGATTCACCGTGACTCTCAGCGACAGTAAAACAGAGGTTTATTAGATGCCAGGAACACAGTCTAAAACAGAGTTTGTAGGTACAGAAAACAGGACCCCTCAGTCGGGTCCATCTTGGGGGGTGGGGTCTGGGCCTCCCCTCCCCCCCAGCCAGCTCCAAACTGAAACTCCCTCCAGCAGTCTCATCCAGCCACACAATCTGGCCCCTCCTCCAGCCTTTGTCCAGTTTCCGGGGCAGAAGGTGTCACCTGGCCCCAACCCCCTCCTGGGCTCATGTTACTGCTGGCCGTCAAGTATCATCCCTCAGTGAAGTCACACCCTATTTCCCATCACCATCTAGTATTGGTGCAGTACCCCAGGAAAAGGGAGGCATGCCCTGTGTTAGCAGAAGGCAGTAAACTAGTAAAACTCCCACGCAACATTCCCAGGTCAATACTCCCCCCTCCCTATTGCGTCACATCTCTCCCCCCTTCGAGAGTGAACTGAGCGGGGTCACTCTGACCAGTGATCTGGGAAAGTTCAGGCCCCCCCTCTCCGGGACAACACATCAGCTTTGGCTTTCCCCCTCACATGGACCACCTCCATATCGTAATCCTGCAGGAGCAGGCTCCGCCCCAGGAGCTTGGCATTGGCTCCTTTCATCTGGTGTAGCCAGGTCAGGGGAGAGTGGTCAGTGTACACAGTGAAGTGTTGCCCAAATAGATATGGCTCTAGTTTCTTAAGTGCCCACACCATGGCCAGGCATTCCTTCTTGATGGCCGCGTAGTTCTGCTCCTGGGGTAGCAACTTCTTGCTCAAGTACATGATGGGATGTCTCTCCCCCTTTTCATCAACCTGCATTAACACCGCTTCCAGCCCTATGTCTGAGCCATCGGTGAACACCATAAAGGGCTTGTCAAAGTCGGGTTTACCAGAACTGGGCCACTGACCAGAGCCTCTTTCAGCGCACAGAGAGCCCTCTGGCACTGCTCAGTCCAGACCACCTTGTCTGGCTTTTCCTTCTTGCATAGCTCAGCGTTGTGGGCGGCTATGGCCCTAAAGTGGGGCACAAATCTTCGATAATACCCCTTCATTCCAATAAAGGCTTGGACCTGCTTTTTGGTTTGGGGAGCGGGCCAGTCTCTGATCGCTTCCACCTTGGCTGGTTCTGGCTTTAGACAGCCTGTCACGGAGTGTGGGGGGACACAAGGCCCTGCACCCCCGGCTTCCTGCGATTTACCATGACTCTCAGCCAGCCAGTAAAGCAGAAGGTTTATTTAGATGACAGGAACACAGTCCAAGACAGGTCTTGCAGGCACAGACAACAGGATCCCCCCCAGTTAGGTCCATCTTGGGGTCCCAGGGCACCACAGCCCCCTTGGGAGGTCAGAGCCCCGTCTGCCTCCCAGCAATTCCACCAGCCAGCCCCTGAAACTCTCCCTTCAGTGACCCCTCCCACAGCCTTTGTTCAGTTTCCCGGGCAAAGGTGTCACCTGGCCTCTAACCCCTTCCTGGGTTCTCATGTTACATGCTCAGGTATCTTCCCTCAAGGCCAGTCTCCCATCCCCCAATGCAGACCATCTTAGCCACACTCCCCTGCCTTCCCAGCCAACACTCCCCACTCAGCATTCAAAAACCACATTAAGAACAGTCCCACTCCCCACCCAGTGGCCCAGGTAAGATACTTCGGCCATCCCCACCTTGCACTTCTCAGCTTTTATAGTCAGCCCAGCCTCCTGAAGTCAGTCCAGCACTTATCTAACGTGGGACACATGGTCCTCCCAGGTCTGGCTAAAGACACAGATGTCATCAGTGTATGCCATGGCAAAACTCTCCATCCCCCTTAGTAGCTGATCCACCAGGCGCTGGAAGGTGGCAGGCGCTCCCTTGAGGCTGAAAGGCAGGGCCAGGAACTCATAGAACCCCAGAGGGGTGATGAAGGCCGATTTCAGCCTGGCCTCCGCATCCAGCGGCACTTGCCAGTAGCCCTTTGTAAGATCCATGGTGGTAAGGTACCGAGCGCCTCCCAGCTTGTCTAGGAGCTCGTCAGGCCTGGGCATAGGGTAGGCATCAGATACAGTGATGGCATTGAGCTTCCGATAGTCCACACAGAACCGGATCGACCCGTCCTTTTTGGGGACCAGCACCACAGGCGAGGCCCAAGGGCTGGAAGACGGCTGGATCACCCCCAAAGCCAGCATGTCCCTGACCTCTCTTTCCAGGTCCTGAGCAGTTTTCCCTGTGACTTGGAAGGGGGAGCGATCCTGTTTCCACCCGGTGGACAGCCAGATTAGTTTCAGAGTAGCAGCCGTGTTAGTCTGTATCCGCAAAAAGAACATGTACATTGGCCAAACCGGACAGTCTTTACGCAAAAGAATAAATGGACACAAATCTGACATCAGGAATCATAACATTAAAAAACCAGTAGGAGAACACTTCAACCTCTCTGGCCACTCAGTAACAGACTTAAAGGTGGCAATTTTGCAACAGAAAAGCTTCAAAAACAGACTCCAACGAGAAACTGCTGAACTTGAATTAATATGCAAATTAGACACCATCAATTTAGGCTTGAATAGAGACTAGGAATGGCTGAGCCATTACACACATTGAATCTATTTCCCCATGTTAAGTATCCTCACACCTCTTGTCAAACTGTCTGAAATGGGCTATCCTGACTATCACTACAAAAGTTTTTTCTCTTAATTAATTAGCCTCTTAGAGTTGGTAGGACAACTCCCACCTTTTCATGTTCTCTGTATGTGTATATATATCTCCTTACTATATGCTCCATTCTATGCATCCGATGAAGTGGGCTGTAGCCCACGAAAGCTTATGCTCAAATACATTTGTTAGTCTCTAAGGTGCCACAAGTACTCCTGTTCTTTTTAGTCAGATTAGTGAGTCCAGGCTTGTTGGAAAACAGCTGTCGGTACAAATGCAGCACCCCTCTGATCTCAGCTTGCTAGGCAGGGGTCAGCTGATCAGAGAGGAGAATTGTTTCCAGGGAGTAGCCAGCTCCTGTCTAAGGGAATAGATCTACTAAAGGGTCATCTCCCTGCTCCTCCCAATGTCCACACACAGCTAACACTGCATTCCCCCTTTCATAATATGGCTTCATCATATTAACATGGTAAATCCGGTGACGGTAAATCCGTTAGACAGTTCCGCCACATAGTTTACCTCATTTAGTTGCTTGACAACCTTGAAATGGCCTTCCCAGGCAGCCTGTAGTTTGTTTTTTCTCACAGAGATGAGAACCATCACCTGGTCTCCGGTGGCATAGGCGCGGGCCCGCACCGTGCGGTCATACCAGACCTTCTGTTTCCTCTGGGCTCTGGCCAGATTCTCCTTGGCCAAGCCCATGAGCTCAGCAAGTCTTTCTTAGAAGGTTAAGACATACTCCACCGGGCCCGCACCCCAGGGATGGGCATGGGGTGAAACGCTGGAGCGACAGCTGGGCAGAGGATTGAATCAGATGGATGCGCTTTGTGTCACCCCCACTTACTGCCTGTTTGTTTGTGAATCCAGAGGGGTCCTACCCCAAACCCTCCATCTCTGTCAGCCCCGGTGGGGTGATCCCCGTGGGGGGAAACGTCACCATCTGGTGTTGGCATCAGCACCTGGGCATGAGATTCCTCCTCTACAAGGCTGGAGATGGGAACTATCTGACTTACACAGATGCTGTTGGTTATGTGGCTGAATTTCCCATCACCAGCGCCAGACGGGAACACGGTGGCAGCTACACCTGTCGTTCTACCTACAGAATAGGACCAGCTGCCTACTCGGAGCCCAGCGACCCTGTGCAGATCATTGTAGCAGGTGAGGGGCCCAGCCCAGCACCTCAGCTCCCAGCCCCACACCCAGCCAGATGCCCCGGGGGATCTCCCTAAGCCCGGGTGCCTGGCAGATGGGACGTCCAGCCAGTGAAGGTTGAGTTGGGGGGGAGATCTCAGCCCCCCAAAGATGGGTATGGGGAGGAAGGAAATCTTGGGCTGGTGCCTTGGTGCCCTGGATCCCAGGGGAGACATTGACCCTGTCTCTGCCCCGTCGCTGATGCTCCATGATGTGGACGGGGTGCAGTGGCTGTGCCAGGGTCTGTCTCATGCCCCGTCTCCCTCGCACTGCAGAGCTCAGATCCCCCAAACCCTCCATCTCCCTGAGTCCCAGTCAGGGGGGAGCCCTGGGGGAAGCCATGACTGTCTGGTATTGGGGTCAATGCCGGGGTCTGGAGTTTGTTCTGTACAAGGCTGGGGCCAAATTTCCCATCCCCAAAGTGACCAGGGCAGACAGAGGCAGCTACACCTGCTATTATTTCCCCGACTCGGATCCCGACACCTGGTTGGAGCCCAGCGACCCCGTGGAGCTGGTGGTAGCAGGTGAGGGGCCCGGCTCAGCATCTCCGCTCTCAACCCCAGGCCCAGCAGAGGGGACGCCCGGCCGGGGAGCAGGGATGCAGTCAGTGGAGGGTTCCCCAGCCAGGGGGGAGAAGCAGCCGCTGGAGATTCAGGGCTGAGAAAGCGGGGATCCCTGCCCCCAGGGGGAGCTGCAGAGCAGGGGAAGCCTTTCCCAGGCAACACATCAGTTACAGAGTGATGGGCAGAGCTGAAGGTTATAAACCGCAGTGTATAGTAGAGACTTGCACAGTCCCCTACAAGTCAGTGGTGGTGCTGTGCACAGAACCGAGGAGTCCTGGCCCCCATCCTCCCTGTTCTCCCCACTAGACCCCACTCCTCTCCCAGAGCCAGGAACACAACACGGGAGTCCTGGCCCCCAGTGAGCCCCTCCACCACTCTAACCACTAGCCCCCACTTCCCTCCCAGAGCCAGGGATAGGACCCAGGTGTCCTGGCTCCCAGCCCTCCCAGCAGAGAAGCCAGGGAGTGACTGGACCCTGGAGACTAGACTGGCCTGTCTCCTGCTAGGGAGCAGAGCTCTGGGCCCCCAGGGGCTGGGGTTGATCCGTGTCTCATGCTGTTAGCCCAGGTCTCAGAGGAAACTCTGGCCCCTGTGGAAAGGCATCCAGGAGCCCGTCCCCAGGGCCGCCGGGTCTGACCCACCACTGAGGCCGCGTGGTGAGGACGGGCCCCAGGACTGAGGCTAGGTCTACACTACCCGCCTGAATCGGCGGGTAGAAATCGATCTCTCGGGGATCGAATTATCGCGTCTCGTTGGGACGCGACAATCGATCCCCGAATCGACGCTCTTACTCCACCAGTGGAGGTAGGAGTAAGCGCCGTCGACGGGGAGCCGCAGAGGTCGATTTTGCCGCCGTCCTCACAGCGGGGTAAGTTGGCTCCGATACGTCGAATTCAGCTACGCTATTCGCGTAGCTGAATTTGCGTATCTTAAATTGACCCCCCCCCGTAGTGAAGACCTGCCCTTAGTGACAGGGCCTGCGTCTCACGGCCTGTCTGCTTCCCACTGCAGAGCCCAGTTACCCCAAACCCAACATCTCCATGAGCCCCAGCAGGGGGGTCTCCCTGGGGGGAGCCGTGACCGTCCGGTGTCGGGGGCAGCGCCGGGGCATGCGGTTTGTGCTGAATAAAGAGCGACGCCATTTCCCACCTGTGGATTCAGACGGGTTTGGGGCTGTGTTTCCCAACAGCAACGTGCGCCGGGAGGACGGCGGGAGCTACAGCTGCTCCTATCACAGCAGATCAGAGCCGTTCGCCGTGTCGTACCCCAGCGACCCCGTGGAGCTGGTGGTGAGAGGTGAGGGGCCCGACTCGGTGTCCCTGTTCCTAGCCCCACCCCAGCCAGACCCTCACGGGGGCTCGGTGCCAATGGGATGCTCAGAGAAAGGCTCTGCCCTGAGCCCTGACCCAGCAGAGGCAACGCCCGGCCGGGGAGCGGGGATGGAGTCACTGGGGGGTTCCCCAGCCAGGGGGGAGCAGCAGCCCCTGGAGACTCAGGGCAGGGAGGCTACTTTAACGCTGCCCCTTGTGCGTAGGAACCATGAGTCGCTATTTAATCCCGTGATCCCATCCCCCTGTACTCCAGGCCCCCGCCCAGGCAGTGCCCCGGCCGGGGCTGAATGAAGCAGGGGCTGCAGGAGAAGCAGTGGCTTGGTGGACACGGCGCTGGGCTGGGACCTAGGAGATCTGGCCCAGCTCCTGGTAGGGCCACAGGCTCTGTGTGATGGGAGCACGTTGCGGTTTCCAAAAGTGTCCTTCTTTGGGGGGGGGGGGGGCTCAATCTTGGGGGATCTCAGGCTGAGCACCCACAAAATGAGATGCCCACAGATAGTGGAGACCTCTGCAAATGCTGGCCTCAATAGTGCTAGATCCCTTTGTGACAGGGTGGATCACAGAAACCCCCTTGGGACTGCCACCTGGTGTGCTGAGACTACCCCTGAGCCCGCTTTCCCTGCCAGCTTGGGGGTTCAGTGCCCTGCCTGGTTTGAGCCAGACCCGTTAGCCTGCTTCAAACGAGTCTGAACCATGTCCCCCCAAAAGCTGCAGGCTTAACTGAAAACGGCTTAATAAGTGTTCCTGTCTCCAACACCCAGATGCCCAGCTCCCAATGGGGTCCAAACCCCAAATAAATCCGTTTTACCCTGTATAAAGTTTATACAGGGTAAACTCATAAATTGTTCACCCTCTATAACACTGATAGAGAGATATGCACAGCTGTTTGCCCCCCCCCCCCGGTATTAATACATACTCTGGGTTAATTAATAAGTAAAAAGTGATTTTATTAGACACAAAAAGTAGGATTTAAGTGGTTCCAAGTAATAGCAGACAGAACAAAGTGAATTACCAAACAAAATAAAACAAAACACGCAAGTCTAAACCTAATTCAGTAATAAAATTGAATACAGATAAAACCTCACCCTCAGATGTTTCAATAACCTTCTTTCACAGACTGGACACCTTCCTAGTCTGGGCAAAATCCTTTCCCCTAATACAGCCTTTGTTCCAGCTCAGGTGGTAGCTAGGGGATTTCTCATGATAGCCGCCCCCTTTGTTCTGTTCCACCCACTTATATATCTTTTGCACAAGGCGGGAATCCTTTGTCCCTCTCTGGGTTCCCACCCCTCCTTCTCAATGGAAAAGCACCAGGTTAAAGATGGATTCCAATGCAGGTGACATGATCACATGTCACTGTAAGACTTCATTACCCACTTGCCAGTACACACTATATAGCAGGTCAAACTCAAATGACCACGAGGGCCACATGAGGACTACTGCATTGAACCAAGGGCCGCATCACTGACACCCCCCCTCGCTGCCTCTGGCCCCACCCCCACTCCACCCCTTCCATTAGACCCGGTCCCTGCCCCACCTCTTCCCCACCCCATTCCAACCCCTTCCCCGAAGTCCCCACCCCAATGCTGCCCCCAGGGGGTGCAGAAAGGGTGCAGGGTGCGGCAGGGGGCTCAGGGCAGGGAGTTGGTGGGTGGGGTGCAAGAGGGTGAGGGGTGCGGCAGGTGGCTCAGGACAGGGAGTGCAGGAGGGGTGCAGGATGTGTCAGGGGCTCAGGGCAGGGGGTTGGGGTGCAGGAGGGGTGCGGGATGTGGCACGGGGCTCAGGGCAGGGGTTGGGGTGCGGGAGGGGTGTGGGATGTGGCAGGGGGCTCAGAGCAGGGAGTTGGGGTGCAGGAGGGGTGCGGGATGTGGCAGGGGGCTTAGGGCAGGGAGTTGGGGTGCAGGAGGGGTTCAGGGTGTGAGCTCCAGCCTGGCACCGCTTATCTAGAGCAGCTCCGGGGTGGCAGCAGCGCGCACCGGGGCCAGGTCAGGCTCCCTGCCTGCCTGCCCACCCTGGCCCCCGGCCCTGCCGCTCCGTTCTAGGAAGCAGCTGGAACCATGTCCCTGCAGCCCCTGCGGGAGGGGCTCAGGGTTCCCTGCTTGTGCAGCTCTTGCCGCTCCTCTAGGTACCTCCCACGAAACTCCCATTGGCCACGGTTCCCTGTTCCCGGCCAATGGGAGCTGCGGGGGGCGGTGCCTGGAAGGAGTCAATGCAGGAGCCCTCTGCCTCCTTCCCCCTCCCCCCGGCCCGAAGGGGCGTGCTGCCAGTGCTGCCAATCCCGCGGGTAGGCAGAGGGGGAGGGGGCGCGGGGAGCTTGGCAGGCCACATGCAGGAGTGTTTGAGACCCCTGCTATACAGGACGACTTACAAGTAAACAGAGCCATCTACAGTCAATGGGAGACATCAAGATTAATGTCTCCCATTAATGGCCCACACTTTGCATAATTACAATAGGCCCTCAGAGTTATATTTCATATTTCTAGTTTCAGGTACAAGAATGATACATTCATACAAATAAGATGACCACACTCAGTAGATTATAAGCTTTGTAATGATACCTTACAAGAGACCTTTTGCATGAAGCATATGCCAGTTACATTATATTCACACTCATTAGCATATTTTCATAAAATCATATAGGGTGCAATGTCACACCCTTGTGCTGGGGGAGCATGTAGGGCCCCTGCCATGATCAGGGCCTCTTTGGGCCAGGCGCTGCATAAACACAGAGTGAAGAGACAGTCCCTGCCCCTGGGAGCTCACTAAGGAAAGTGAATCTGTCTGTGCCTCAGTTTCCCCCCTGTAGATTGGGGATAATTACACCTCCCTGCCTCCTGGGGGTCTGACTCCCTTCCCATGTGGGGCTCAGGCTCTGTGGTTCCGGGCATCAGAGATCAGCCCGTGAGTCGCTGCGTGTCCAGGGCAGGCTGGACGCAGTGAATGAGGTAAGGGACAGACACGGGCATATGAGGACCCCAAGAACTAGGCAGCTGCGGCTCCGTGTCTGTGGGGCTGGGAGCCCAGTTCGCAGGCCGGGATTCTCGATCAGGGGGACTCTGGGATCCGGGAGAGAATCTCTGCCAGGGGGCCCCTGGATCTGCCCGTGCCTGGGGCCGGCCAGGGAATCATAGAAGATGAGGGTTGGAAGAGACCTCAGATGGTTCTAGTCCAACCCCCTGCTCAAAGCAGGACCAACCCCAACTAAAGCATCCCAGCCAGGGCTTTGTCAAGCCGGGCCTTAAAAACCTCTAAGGAAGGAGATTCCACCACCTCCCTAGGGAGCCCATTCCAGTGCTTCACCACCCTCCTAGTGAAAGTTTTTTCCTTGTTCTGTCATCTGCCACCACTGAGAACAGCCGAGCTCCATCCTCTTTGGAAGCCCCCTGCATGTAGTTGAAGGCTGCTATCAAATCCCCCCCGTTCTTCTCCTCTGCAGCTGGAGGCTGGGGCTGGGTGGGTGCCCGGGTCTGGCTCTCACAGCCTGTCTCCTGTGCGCAGATCCCAACTTACCCAGACCCGCCATCTCTCTGAGCCCCACTGCGGTCACCGCCCCAGGGGCAGACGTCACCATCCGGTGTCAGGGGCAGCGCTGGGATGTGAGGTTCTTCCTGCACAAGGCTGGAGACCTGAACCTGCAGCGACACATGGACCCTGCTGGGGACGGGGCCAAGTTCTGGATCCACAACGTGGACCGGCAGCACGGAGGGAACTACAGCTGCAGCTACCGGCTCCGATCAGAGCCCTTCGTCTCCTCGTACACCAGCAGCTATGTGGAGCTGGTGGTAGCAGGTGAGGGGTCGGCACCCTGATGGGATGCTCAGAGCCAGGCTCTGCCCAGAGCCCTAGGACTCGCCTGGACAGGGAGTGGGGACAGTGTCACTGGGGGGTTCCCCAGCCAGGGGGGAGCAGCAGCTCCTGGAAGTTCAGGGCTGAGGGAGGGGGGATTCAGGGGGAGCTGCAGAGCAGGGGCCTTTCCCAGGGGCTGCCCCACACTGGGGACACACAGAGGAGTCAGGGCCCAACAGGCACCGTCCCCAGCCACAAACCCCCCTCCCCGGGACTGACAGTAACGATCGATGCTGAGTCACGGGCTGAGGTGGATTAAGGTTTCCTGGGGCCCTGGGCCAGAGCAAGGGGGATCCCTCCCCAGCTCTTCCATCTGCATCCCTCTCCTGTTCCACCTCCTCGGCCTGCGGCCCCACCCACGGCCCCACCCCTTTCTGCCCCTTCCCCGGGGCCCCGCCCCTATTCCACTCACCGTCCCGCCCCATTCCCTCTCCCCACTGCAGCCCCACAACCCATTTGCTACTTTATGGCCCCCCCGACTGTGGCCCCCAGCCCAGAGAAGCTCTGTCCCCCCGCCTTGGCCCCAGGGCACAGTGGGGAGTGAGAGTCCCCCAGTCCTGAGGCCATGACAGTAGCGAGAGCTCCTCCTGTCCTGGGGCTGCAGCGGAGGTTCTGGTGCTAAGGCTTCCCCTGTCCCGCCCCCTGTGCTTCTGCCAGGGACCAGGGTTGCATAGGAGCTGCCTCTGGGGGTGCTCCGGGGCTGGAGTACCCACGGGGAAAATTTAGTGGGTGCTCTGTACACCACTGGCAGCCAAGCTCCCCTCCCCTGAGCACACCGTGTCCTCACTCCTCTGCCTACCTCCCAGCGCTTCCCGCCGCCAAACAGCTGGCGCTTAGGACTTTCCAGGAGGGAGGAGGAGGAGCAGGGACACGGTGCGTTCAGTGGAGGAGGCAGAGAAGGGACGGGGACTTGGGGGAAGGGGGTGGAATGTGGCCCGGAAGCGGGTGGGGACTTTGGGGAAGGGGTGGAATGGGGGCGGGGTGAGGGTGGGGCCAGGGGCGGGGGGGGGGGGTGTCGAGCACTCAGTGGGAACAGTGTAAGTTGCCACATATGGAGGTTGGGGTGCTGGGGCTTCTCCCGTCCTGCTCACCTGGCGGCTGGGGCTCCGGGGCCCCACACTTGGCTGGGGCCCCTGGGCATGGGCCCCGTAGGCCCAGTGGTTGATCCATCACTGGTCTTCGGAGGGTGGGGGGAGATCTCTGAGTCAGTGTTTCAGCCCTTCCCCGTGCCCCGACAGATGCTGGTTCTAGTCTGGCAGGGAGAACTGACTTGACCCAGCCTGGAGCGGTGCCGGCTCCCACCCGCCCGGACAGCGTGGGGTCAGGTACCGGGCTGGGGGGAATCTATTGAGTCACAGATTATAAAGCAGCTTCCCCCAGTGGTTGCCCAGGGGGAGGGATGGAGGCTGTTCTCAGGGGCAGTGACTCCCCCGCACCGACGGATTTGGGAGGGGAGAGAAACCTTCTGCTCACACACAAACCCGCTGCTAACGGGGCAGCCAGAGGCTTACTCTGGGGGCAGCTGGGCCCATCAGTGGCCATGGGCGGGGGTGTGTGTGCCCTGGAGCTCCCTGCAAAGCAGTCAGGAGTAGCCAGCATGGGAGGCGGGATACCGGGCTAGATGGGCCCGTTGGCCTGAGCCGGTGTGGCCATGAGGAAGGGGGTGAAATGACGGCCAGGCTGGATCAGACAGCGCCCCCTAGCGCCGTGCTGGGGCAATGGGGCCAGCCCTGATTGATGGGGAGAGCGCCCCCTACTGAGCCCCTGCCCTGCAGCCCAGCGTCCCCTCGTGCTACAAATCCCCCAAATCTTGCTGGCTCTGACCCCACTTGATGCCCTGGGGCCCTCGACATCCTCCCCATAGAATTTTCTGCTGCCTGCGCCCTGCGGTGTCCCAGCCCCTTGGGCGCCACCTGGGGTGGGAGGGGCTGGGGGGGCAACAGACCAGCCGCCCCCGGCACTCACGGTTGCTGCTCTTTCCCAGACGGATCGGAATCGCCGGCACCTCCGGGTCTGACCAGCCCCATCATCACCGGGGTGAGCGCAGCAGCCACCGTCATCCTCCTCCTCCTCCTTGTGGCCTTCGTCTGCTTCAGAAAAACCCGAGCCAGTGAGTGCCCCCCCAGCGAGGGAAGGGTTAAACCTGCCGCTAAGCAGGGCGGGATGGGGTCACAGCTTGGATGGGGGACTGTGCCGGGAAAGCCAAGGAGCAGGGGTGGGGGCTCAGCAGGGGGCGCTGCATGAGTAATCCCTGTACACACAGCTGTCCCGCCCCAGAGGGGCCTCATTTTAGTGCTGGCTGAGGGGTCCCTATATAAGGATTCCCCGTGCCCCACCCGAGAGGAAGCTGCATCTCAGCACCGGGCAAGCGGTTCCTGTATAACGAGCCACCGGCACCATGCCTCTCAGGTACCTGGGGTGCCAGAGGAGCTGGCCTATGGATCAGGTTCGTTATAACGAGTCACTAACGAGGGAGGATTGGGGACAGGAAAAGCCCCCGAGTTAATCTGCCCCTCCCCCTGGTGCATGCTATGGTGTTGTGCTGCCCCCTGCCGGTCTGGCCCACCCGAGCAGGGATCCAGGCTCAGCACCAGCAGCAGAGGGGATCCCCCCAGACACCCCCATCCCTGCTGCCCTGTAGGGGGTGAGTGGCTGGGCGCTGGGACCGGGGGATCCCGATCGGCTCATGGGGGATTCTGGTTTGTGTCCCTCTGCAGGAAGACGATCCGCACTGAGACCGAGCAGGTAGGAACCCGACTCCTCCCCCCTCCCAATCGACCTGCCTGGGTCACAGGGCTCCTGGGTTCTGTCCCCGGCTCTGGGGGTGGGATTGGGGTTGGGAGCCAGGACCCCTCAGAGATGACCTGGGCCTGCTGACAGTGGAGGGGCACAACCCCAGAACAGCTGGAGTTACACCACGCCCCACCCCGGAAAGCAGTGACCCCTCCATACAGCTCCCAGCTGTTCCTCCACTTCTGCCTCTGCCTCTCCCTGTCCAGCGCAGCTCCCCAGCTCAGCTGCTCCACAGGGAGGGGGCCCGGCTGCACCATGTGATCGAGCAATCGGGGGGGGGGGGTCATGTGACCCTGCATGTCCCCCCCCCTTGTGTCGCCTGTGCCTGCGTTCTGTCCCCAGCTCTGGCAGGGGAGTGGGGTCTAGTGGTTGTGGCAGGGGGGTTAGGGAACAGGGTTCAGTGTGAGGCAGGATTGGGGGCTCTCTGGGTGTGTTGGGGAATCTCTTTGCGGGTGGGGGGATATGACATTTACAAGTGGATTTTCTCTCTTTTAGCACCATCCCCTTGGGGGTGTTGAACGCCCCGGCTGAGCAAGACCCCATCTGTGAGTAACACACCCAAGGGGGTACCAGGGTGGGGCAGGACCCCTTGAGGAGGGGTGGGGCTTGTGGGGGCTCTACCCATATGGTGCGGGGCCTGATTTACAGCTGCTGCTGGGTGAGACTAAGGAGAAGGCCCCAGAGGTAGCTGGTGTCAGCTGAGCTTCTTGCCTCCCTCCCCACCAGCTCCCTGGGGGCCACCCTCCCCTCCCCCTCTAGTTCAGTGGGGCCACCCTCCCCTCCCCCTCTAGTTCAGGGACTCCCTCTGTGTGCCCCCTATTCTCCCCCCCAGGCCTGGGACTTTGTGTGTCCTGCCCTTCACTTCTCCATCAGACCTTCCCAGCCAATGACCTGGGGAGAATCCCCATCCACTCCTGGCTGCCAGCCCCCTGCTCTAACCACTAGACCCCACTTCCCTCCCAGAGCCAGGGTGACAACCCAGGGATCCTGACTCCCAGCCCCCCTGCCCAGCCATATCCCCCTAGACTCTGCTGCTGTCTCTGTGCCTCAGTTTTCCTCTCTGTAACATGGGGCTAATGACCATGGCTCATGCTGTGGGGCGGGGGAGGGGTCGCTGTGCCGGTCTCTGAGCCCCCTGGCTGGATGGAGGGGTCGGAGCTGGGTTTGGGGTTCTGCTCTGGGCTGGCTGGGGGTGCAGCTCAGCGGGTGTCTCTGTTCTGCAGACTTCTCCGTTGATGAAGGAAAAGAGACACAGACCCTGGTAAGTGTCCCCTGTTCCCCCATGGGGCCTGGCCCCCAACCCTGACCCACATGGGCCCCACTCACCTTATCTGGCACACTCAGCATTTTGGGGTGGGGGTCGGGTTTCTGAGTGGGGCTTATGGGATCTCCAGCTGGGATTGCAGGGGTGTGTGTGTGTGAGTGTGTGTGTGTCCCTGTCACCCCCTGCTGGAGGGGACAAGCCCTGGTCTGTGTGAACATGTGGGCATGGGGGGTTGGTGCGCACACACACACACAGACACACAGACACACTCCAATGACTCTGTCCCCTCCTACCCCCAGGAGCCCGACCCTGACGGACTCACCTACGCGGAGCTGGACGGACGGGTGCTGCAGGTCAAGCGCGGGGGCCCGGCCCATGCCCCTGAGCCCGCCCAGCCCAGTGTGTATGCTGCGATCAACGTAAGCCGTGGGGCCCTGCAGTGAGAGCCCCCCACAGCCATGGGGCACCGGCCCTCAGTGGGCGACAGACTCACAGACTTTAAGGCCAGAAGGGTCCATCGTGATCATCTGGTCTGAGCTGCGGCACGTTGCAGGCCACAGAGCCTCACCCACCCACTCCTGTAGCAGACCCCAGCGTCTGGCTGAGACACTGATGGCCTCAAATCACGGGTTAAAGATGTCAAGTTACAGAGAATCTACCATTGACACTAGTTTAAACCTGCCAGTGCCCCACGCTCCAGGCTGCAGACGAAGGTGAACCCCTGCCCCCGGGTCTCTACCAATGTAACCTGGGGGGGAAATTCCTTCCTGACCCCAGATACGCCGACCAGTTAGACCCTGAGCATGTGGGCAAGACCCACCAGCCAGACACCTGGGAACGGATTCTCTGTAGTAACTCAGAGCCCTCCCCAGCGAGTGTCCCGTCTCCGGCCATTGGAGAGATTTGCTGCTAGCAGTCGCGGATCAACTCCATGCCCTTGTGGGATGTCTCCTCATCCCGTCCCCTCCAGAAACGTCTCAAGCTCAGTCTTGAAGCCAGTTAGGTCCCTTGGGAGACTGCTCCAGAACTTCGCTCCTCTGACAGTTGGGCCTTGTCTACACTACAGAGTGTTGTCGACAAAAAGTGTGGGTCTGGACTAGCCTGTCTGGGTGCGCAGAAGGGAGCTCAGGGAGTCGGGGCAATGGGGCGGGGGAGGCAGCAGGGACCAGAGGCGATATAGGGGGTGGGGGGCTGGGGGAGGCAGCACGGGCCAAGGCGCCAAAATACAAGTTCACCTAGGGGGCCATTTTCCCTAAGGACGACCCTGGCAGGGCCGGCCTTAAGTGTGGGCGAGGTGGGCGGTTGCCATGGGCAGGCGCCATGTTCACGAGGGTGTTGCTGGAGGGGGCCTTGACAGTCACCAGGAAGCCGACCGTGGCAGTGGTAGTGGTGGTGGGGAGCCTGTCATTGCGCCCCCCCCATCCCCACTATCTGCAGTTACCAGTCACCTGGCCTGGGACAATGAGCTGTGGATACAGAACTTTCAGATGAAGGAAGCCACCTTCCTGGACCTGTGTGCGGAGCTCGACCCAGCCCTGCGGCACAAGGACACCCAAATGAGAGCAGCCTCTTGTGGAGAAGCGCCTGGCGATCGCTGTGTGGAAGCTGGCGACTCCAGACTGCTACTAGTCAGTTGGAATCAGTTGGGAGTGGGGAAGTCGATGGCGCGTGCTGCGTTAACATTAGTGCGCAGAGCCGTTAATTGCATCTCGCTATGAAGGACCGTGACTCTTGGCAATGTGCGTGAAATAGTGGATGGGCTTTGTGGCAATGGGGTTCCCTAACTGTGGTGAGGCAATAGATGGAACAGAGGTTCCAATTTTGGCCCTAGACGATCTTGCGATGGAGAAAATCAATAGAAAGGGGTATTGCAGGTGCTTGTTGATCACCGTGGGTGTTTCACTGACATCAACGCAGGGTGGTCCAGGAAGGTGCATGACCACACATCTTCAGGAACACTGGCCTGTACAGAAAACTGCAAGCTGGGACTTTCTTTCCAGGCTGGAAGATTCCAGTGGAGGGTGTTGAAATGCCCATAGTGATCCTGGGAGACCCAGCGTACACCTTACTCCCATTGGCTCATGAAGCCTTACATGGGAAACCCGGACAGCAGCAAGGAGCACTTCAACAATAGGCTGAGCAGGTGCAGAATGACCTTGGAATGTGCCTTTGTCAGATTAAAAGTGTGCTGGCGATGTCTTTATGGCAGGTTAGACCTAAGTTAGGAAAACATTCCCATGGTAATAGCTGCCTACTGCACGCTCCATAATCTTTGTGAGGCTAAGGGTGAAAAGTTTGCCCAGGGGTGGAGGCAGATCACCTGGCTGCTGATTTTGAGCAGCCTATACCTGGGCTATTAGGGGGGGCACAATGGGGGGCAATTCAAATCAGTGAGGCTTTGAAGTAACATTTTGATAATGAGCACCAGTAATGTGTATTTCTATTCAGCAATCTGCTATGATTCATTAATTTGAGTTTTCTGATTTTGCCTGACACTTGTGATGCATCCTGAACGTAAGCAAATGATTAAACTGCATGTACCAGCAGTAATCACTTTGTGTAGGACACAAATAAAGATTGGTTCTCTTTCAGAGATTTTGTTTTTATTAAACACCAATTAACACAGAAAAAAGGCTTGGTGGGAAAAGAGGTAGTAGTGCAGGGCAGTGGAGGCTGTCATAGCTGTGTGTAAGTCCAGCTATCATTTTGGAAGCTGTCCGAAAGGATGGCGTGAACGGGATACCGAGATGTTCCGGAAAGTTCAAAGGAACATGTGGAAGGAGTTTGGGGAGGGCATGGAAAATAGGTCTGTATCGGCTGCGGAGGGGGGCAAGCACACATCTGTTCTAAGTGAAGCATGATGAGAGACTTCAGCATTTCTGTTTGCTCCTCCATGACTTTTATCATCCGCTCATGGGCCTTTTGAACGCTCTCCTCACTCTCCTTTCTGTCCCACCTTTCCATTTCTCTCCACTCCCTGTGTTCTCTTTTTTCTGCCTCTGAGGATTGAAGCACCTCCCAGAACATGTCCTCCTTGCTCCACCTTGTTTGCTTCCTTATCTGGCGGAGGCCTCTGCTGATGTGTAGGGGTTTCTCCTGAAGGCCACATCTGCAGAAGCACATGAAGCAATACACAGAAGCATGATTGTTAGTTCACGCACAGCATTGAATCATTATACCTCTTGTAACATACCAATCGCTTTCTCACAGACCCTTAGCAAAGCACACATCTCGGGGAACACCCTAAACATGGTGATATTGCCAGCTTTGCCCGTTACTTTGGGGTATACTCATTTATTAGGGTTACTCTTCTGGGGTGGTGGTGGTCTGTAATTCTATCAATGTATTGTTTGTGTCACTTGTGTTCTCATACGGAGCTCTACTTCTCCCTGCTGAAAATTCCCTCCCAATGGAGCAATCCTGCAGGACCTAGGTTCCCCAGGGCTGGGTTCTTCCAGCCCCAGAATTAGATGAACACACACACACATTAACAGAGCGCGTCTGAGAGGACCGGGTTAATCAGCACTCCCAAGCTGACCCCTTATATGTCCCTGGACTCAGTAGGCTGGGTCGAACAGCACCGCCAAGCTGTCACCCTCATATGCCATGGGTCCCACACTGGAATAGAGCCTAAGCAGACTGGGTCAAGCAGCACTTTCAATCTGCCACCCTCATATGCCCCTGGACTCAGCAGACTGGGTTGAGCAGCACCTCCAAACTGCCACACTCATATGTCCCAGCTTCAGCACGTCCCTATCCCCACTTTCACATTACAATTGTTCTGGTAGTAACCCACTTGATGAGCAAACCCCACAGGATTTTTGGGCGCTGCAGGGATCTTTCAGCTTAGGTACGAGAAGCGTTGCTGCAGAGCAAATGAGGAAACCAAAAAACACCCGAGAGAGAGAGAGAGAGAGAGAGCTTTTTTCATGGCCATATCACATTGGTGGCTCATTGTCATCCTGTGATCAACCAATACTCCAAGGTCCTTCTCCTCCTCTGTTACTTCCAACTGATGCATCCCCAGTTTATAATAAAAATTCTTGTTGTTAATCCCTAGATGCATGACTTTGCACTTTTCACTATTAAATTTCATCCTATTACTATTACTCCAGTTTACAAGGTCATCCAGATCTTCCTGTATGATATCCCGGTCCTTCTCTGTATTGGTAATACCTCCCAGCTTTGTGTCATCCGCAAACTTTATTAGCACATTCCCACTTTATGTGCCAAGGTCAGTAATAAAAAGATTAAATAAGATTGGTCCCAAAACCGATCCCTGGGGAACTCCACTAGTAACCTCCCTCCAGCCTGACAGTTCACCTTTCAGTACGACCCGTTGTATTCTCCCCTTTAAACAGTTCCTTATCCACCTTTCAGTTTTCATATTGATCCCCATCTTTTCCAATTTAGCTAATAATTCCCCATGTGGAACTGTATCAAATGCCTTACTGAAATAGAGGTAGATTAGATCCTCTGCTTTTCCTTTGTCTAAAAAATCTGTTACCTTCTCAAAGAAGATCAGGTTGGTTTGGCACAATCTACCTTTTGTAAAGCCATGTTGTATTTTGTCCCAATTACGATGGACCTCAATGTCCTTCACTACTTTCTCCTTCAACATTTTTTCCAAGACCTTGCATACTACAGATGTCAAACTAACAGGCCTGCAGTTACCCAGATCACTTTTTATCCCTTTCTTAAAGATAGGAACTATGTTAGCAATTCTCCAGTCATATGGTACAACCCTTGAGTTTACAGATTCATTCAAAATTCTTGCTAATGGGCTTGCAATTTCATGTGCCAGTTCCTTTAATATTCTTGGATGAAGATTATCTGGGCCCCCCGATTTAGTCCCATTAAGCTGTTTGAGTTTGGCTTCTACCTCGAATGCAGTAATATCTACCTCCATATCCTCATTCATCATCCTACCATTATCCCTAAGCTCCTCATTAGCCTCATGAAAGACTGAGGCAAAGTATTTGTTTAGATATTGGGCCATGCCTAGATTATCCTTAACCTCCACTCCATCCTCAGTGTTTAGCAGTCCCACTTCTTCTTTCTTTGTTTTCTTCTTATTTATATGGTTATAGAGCCTTTTACTATTGGTTTTAATTCCCTTTGCAAGGTCCAACTCTACATGGCTTTTGGCCTTTCTCACTTTATCCCTACATGTTCTGACCTCAATAAGGTAGCTTTCCTTGCTGATCCCTCCCATTTTCCATTCCCTGTAGGCTTTCTGCTTTTTCTTAATCACCTCTCTGAGATGCTTGCTCATCCAGCTTGGTCTACAACTCCTGCCTATGAATTCCCCCCCCCCTTTCTTGGGATGCAGGCTTCTGATAGTTTCTGCAACTTTGACTTGAAGTAATTCCAGGCCTCCTCCACCTTTAGATCCCCAAGTTCTACAGTCCAATCCACTTCCCTAACTAATTTCCTTAATTCTTTAAAGTTAGCCCTTTTGAAATCAAAACCCCTAGTCACGGATCTATTTTTGTTTATCCTTCCATCTAGTTTGAACTGAATTAGCTCATGATCGCTCGAACCAAGGTTGTCCCCAACAACCATTTCTTCTATGAGGTCCACAGGCCTCAGGCTCAGGTGTTCTGGGTTTGATTCTCTGCTCTGCCACAGACTCCCTGCTTAGCCTTGGGAAAGTCACTTCACTCTGTGTGCCCTAGATCCCACCTGCCAAATGGGGTTAATGCTGACCTTGCATCCTAGGCTAAATCCATTCATGACTGTGTGATGATGGGGGAAATGGAGATACCAATGTGGGTAGATTTGGGCTGAATTTCTCCACAGCCTGAGGGTGAGAGCCAGCTCCGCAGGGGGGATGGGAAAGAGAGAGGGGCTCAGGCCAGCTCCTCACAGAATGGGGTCAGGGCTTCAGCCCTGCAGCTTCTGCCACTAGGGTGGCTGGGACTTCTGAGCCAGAGACTTTAGCCCCACATGTTCTGCCAGGGTCGTCCTCCCCGCCCACCCCTTGTAGGCTTTCTGCTTTTTCTTAATCACCTATCTGAGTTGAAGGCTGCTATCAAATCCCCCCTCACTCTTCTGGAGGACGGGGCTAGGTGGGTGCCCAGGTCTGGCTCTCACAGCCTGTCTCCTATACGCAGATCCCAACTTACCCAGACCCTCCATCTCTCTGACCCCCACTGGGGTCACCGCCACAGGGGCAGATGTCACCATCCGGTGTCAGGGGCAGCGCCAGGACGTGAGGTTCTTCCTGCACAAGGCTGGAGACCTGAACCCACAGCAACACATGGACCCTGCTGGGGATGGGGCCGAGTTCCACATCCCCACCGTGGGCTGGCAGCATGGAGGGAGCTACAGCTGCAGCTACCAGCCCCGACTGCGGCCTTTCATCTCGTCGTACGCCAGCAGCTCTGTGGAGCTGGTGGTAGCAGGTGAGGGGCCTGGCTCCACGTCCCTGCTTCCAGCCGGACCCTCAGAGGGTCGGCACCCTGATGGGATGCTCAGAGCCAGGCTCTGCCCAGAGCCCTAGGACTCATCTGGACAGGGAGTGGGGACGGAGTCACTGGGGGGTTCCCCAGCCAGGAGGAGCAGCAGCTCCTGGAGGTTCAGAGCTGAGGGAAGGGGGATTCCTGCCCCCAGGGGGAGCTGCAGAGCAGGGGCCTTTCCCAGGGGATACTCCCCTGGCTGCCCTCACACTGGGGACTCACAGAGGAATCAGGGCCCAGGGGCTGCCGAGCCGGCACCGTCCCAGCCACAGACTCACCTCCCCGGGACTGACAGTAACGATCGATGCTGAGTCACAGGCTGAGGTGGATTAAGGTTTCCTGGGACCCTGTTCTGCCTCCTCGGCCTGCGCCCCACCCATGGCCCCACCTCCTTCTGCCCCTTCCCCGGGGCCTCGCCCCTATTCCACCCACATTCCTGCCCCATGCTGTCCCCCCACTGCAGCCCCGCAACCCACTTGCTCCTTTCTGCCCCTCCATGTGGCCCCAAGACCAGAGAAGCTCTGTCCCTGTGCCCGGCCCCGGGTATAGTAAAGTGAGAGCTCCCCCAGCCCTGCGGCTGTGGCAAGTAGGGAGAGCTTGTCTCATCCTGTGGCCACAGGGGAGGTCCCAATGCTAAGGCTTCCCCTGCCTCCCTCCCCCCCGTGCTTCTGCAGGGGACCAGGTTCGGGGACCCCGGGCATGGGCCCCATAGGCCCAGTGGCTGATCCACCACAGTTGCGGAGGGCGGGGGGTGATCTCTGAGTCGGTGTTTCAGCCCCTCCCCCCGCCCCGATGGACACTGGTTCTATTCCCACAGGGGGAACCGACCCGACCCAGCCTGGAGTGGCACCAGCTCCCACCTGCCCGGGCAGCACGGGGCCAGGTACTGGGGCCAGGGGGAATCTATTGAGTTACAGCTTCTCTCCAGTGGTTGGCCAGGGGGAAGGATGGAGGCTGTTCTCAGGGGCAGTGATTACTCCCCTCCCCTGCTGATGGATTTGGGAGGGGAGCGAAGCCTCCTGCTATGACATGAACCTGTAGCTAACAGGGTAGCTGGAGGCTTCCTCTGGGTGCAGCTGGGCCCATCAGTGGCCATGGTGGGTGGGGTGGTGGTGCCCTGGAGCTCCCTGCAAAGCAGCCAGGAGCAGCCAGCATGGGAGGCAGATACCGGGCTAGATGGGCCCGTTGGCCTGAGTCGGTGTGACCATGACGAAGAGGGTAAAATGACTTACTGTTTCCCAGGTGGATCAGAATCGCTGGCACCTCCGGGTCTGGCCATCCCCATCATCGCAGGGGCGAGTGTGGCAGCCGCCATCCTCTTCCTCCTCCTCCTTGTGGCTTTCGTCTTCTTCAGAAAAACCCGAGCCAGTAAGTGCCCCACCCAGCGAGGGAAGGGTTAAACCAGGGAAGGGGACTGTGCAGGGAAATCCAAGGAGTGGGGTGGGGGCTCAGCAGAGGGCGCTGCTGCATTGGGTAATCCCTGTACACACAGCTGTCCCGGCCCATATGTAAGCAGGGGAATGGTCCCGCTATTGTGGGGAACTTTCCTGGCTTCTGCACTACCCCGGTGAAGTGGGCTAGCGAAAGGATCCGAGTCCTCGCTCCCACTTCCTTTACCCAGAGGCCTCCCTGCCCTTGAGGACTCCCCTTCCACTCTCCTGTCTGGCAGAGTCCTCGTAAACCCCGACAAGGCTGGGCCCAGGATTCCTGGGGGGCTTGACCCCCAACCCTGCTGTGGTCACCTAGGACAGGGGCTAGGGTGTCCCCACTCCGGGGTACTCTCTCTGCACCGGGCACCTCCCTGACCCACTGATCATTTCATACAATTTAAAGCAAATACAAGTTGTTTAATTAACAATTACTTTTAAAAAAGAATAAGGAAAAATGGGAAAGGTTAAAGGAAAACCCATCACCCTGCTCTGTGGCAGGGAACATCACAAGCAATGTCTCTGGAACGTCAGGGCAGTTCACAGTCTGTTCCTTGTAGGTCCCAGGCCTCCTTCTCAGGCCCTGGCTGTGCTGCAGAGACGCTGTGGGTTGGACACTTGCTCTGGCGGTGGCCACACGCTCTCAGGCTCTAGGTGGCAGGACCCTTCTTCCCAGCGTCGCCCCCGCCCTGTCGGGGTTACGATCCCCTCCAAGTCTGGCCTGCAAGGCCTCTTGGCTGAGGCGTCTCCCTGTGCTGGGCCCACTGCCCAGGGTCCCCCTCACTCTCCCCAGCTGCTCACCGCACCCGGCTCCGGACTGCTCCAGCCCCAGCCCCAGCTCCAGCTCCACTCTTGCCTCAGCACGGCTGCTGCTGCTGCTCTGCCTTCAGCTCCCTGGGCTGCTTCTCTGGCCTCTCTGGCTCTGGTTGCTGCAGCTCTGCCCCCAGGACAGGTCTGCTCTGCAGGCTGCTTCTGTGACTCTGCTCCCAGCTCTGACCTGCTTCCTGGCTGCTTGTCTGGCCCCTCTGGCTCTGGTTGCTGCAGCTCTGCTCTCTCTGGGCTGTGCTCTGGCTTTGGGGCTGCACCTCTGCTCCCAGCAACTTAGCTCAGGCCCCTGCTCTCTCCTTAGCTCGGCCCCACTCTGTCTGACCCAGGCAATTCCAGTTCACACGGAGGACGGGACCCCCCCTCGCCTCCTGATTCTCTGATTAGCCTGCCCGCCCTGTCAATCAAGCTGATCTGGAGCATTGGCCTCTCCCCATTGTTCCTGGGGACTGTCAGTCTCAGGCTCCTGATTTGCCATCGACCCTCCCCCTTTTGGTACTGGGAGCTAGCAACCAAAACACCCCCACTGAATGTTAGTAAGGGGGCAACAGTCATAGAATCATAGAATCATAGAATATCAGGGTTGGAAGGGACCTCAAGAGGTCATCTAGTCCAACCCCCTGCTCAAAGCAGGACCAATTCCCAACTAAATCATCCCAGCCAGGGCTTTGTCAAGCCGGGCCTTAAAAACCTCCAAGGAAGGAGACTCCACCACCTCCCTAGGCAACGCATTCCAGTGCTTCACCACCCTCCTAGTGAAATAGTGTTTCCTAATATCCAACCTGGACCGCCCCCACTGCAACTTGAGACCATTGCTCCTTGTTCTGTCATCTGCCACCACTGAGAACAGCTGAGCTCCATCCTCTTTGGAACCCCCCTTCAGGTAGTTGAAGGCTGCTATCAAATCCCCCCTCATTCTTCTCTTCTGCAGACTAAACAATCCCAGTTCCCTCAGCCTCTCCTCATAAGTCATGAGCTCCAGACCCCTAATCATTTTTGTTGCCCTCCGCTGGACTCTTTCCAATTTTTCCACATCCTTCTTGTAGTGTGGGGCCCAAAACTGGACACAGTACTCCAGATGAGGCCTCACCAATGTCGAATAAAGGGGAACGATCACGTCCCTCGATCTGCTGGCCATGCCCCTACTTATACAGCCCAAAATGCCGTTAGCCTTCTTGGCAACAAGAGCACACTGTTGACTCATATCCAGCTTCTCGTCCACTGTGACCCCTAGATCCTTTTCTGCAGAACTGCTACCTAGCCATTCGGTCCCTAGTCTGTAGCAGTGCATGGGATTCTTCCGTCCTAAGTGCAGGACTCTGCACTTATCCTTGTTGAACCTCATCAGGTTTTTTTTGGCCCAATCCTCTAATTTGTCTAGGTCCCTCTGTATCCGATCCCTACCCTCTAGTGTATCTACCACGCCTCCTAGTTTAGTGTCATCTGCAAACTTGCTGAGAGTGCAGTCCACACCATCCTCCAGATCATTAATAAAGATATTAAACAAAACCGGCCCCAGGACCGACCCTTGGGGCACTCCGCTTGAAACCGGCTGCCAACTAGACATGGAGCCATTGATCACTACCCGTTGAGCCCGACGATCTAGCCAGCTTTCTATCCACCTTACAGTCCATTCATCCAGCCCATACTTCTTTAACTTGGCGGCAAGAATACTGTGGGAGACCGTATCAAAAGCTTTGCTAAAGTCAAGGAATAACACATCCACTGCTTTCCCCTCATCCACAGAGCCAGTTATCTCCTCATAGAAGGCAATTAGGTTAGTCAGGCACGACTTCCCCTTGGTGAATCCATGCTGACTGTTCCTGATCACTTTCCTCTCCTCTAAGTGTTTCATAATTGATTCCTTGAGGACCTGTTCCATGATTTTTCCAGGGACTGAGGTGAGGCTGACTGGCCTGTAGTTCCCCGGATCCTCCTTCTTCCCTTTTTTAAAGATGGGCACTACATTGGCCTTTTTCCAGTCATCCGGGACCTCCCCCGATCGCCATGAGTTTTCAAAAATAATGGCTAATGGCTCTGCAATCTCATCCGCCAACTCCTTTAACACCCTCGGATGCAGCGCATCCGGCCCCATGGACTTGTGCACGTCCAGTTTTTCTAAATAGTCCCGAACCACTTCTTTCTCCACAGAGGGCTGGTCACCTTCTCCCCATATTGTGCTGCCCAGTGCAGCAGTCTGGGAGCTGACCTTGTTCGTGAAGACAGAGGCAAAAAAAGCATTGAGTACATTAGCTTTTTCCACATTCTCGGTCACTAGGTTGCCTCCCTCATTCAGTAAGGGGCCCACACTTTCCTTGACTTTCTTCTTGTTGCTAACATACCTGAAGAAACCCTTCTTGTTACTCTTAACATCTCTTGCTAGCTGCAACTCCAAGTGTGATTTGGCCTTCCTGATTTCATTCCTGCATGCCTGAGCAATAGTTTTATACTCCTCCCTGGTCATTTGTCCAATCTTCCACTTCTTGTAAGCTTCTTTTTTGCGTTTAAGGTCAGCAAGGATTTCACTGTTTAGCCAAGCTGGTTGCCTGCCATATTTACTATTCTTTCTACACATCGGGATGGTTTGTTCCTGCAACCGCAATAAGGATTCTTTAAAATACAGCCAGCTCTCCTGGACCCCTTTGCCCTTCATGTTATTCTCCCAGGGGATCCTGCCCATCTGTTCCCTGAGGGAGTCAAAGTCTGCTTTTCTGAAGTCCAGGGTCTGTATTCTGCTGCTCTCCTTTCTTCCTTGTGTCAGGATCCTGAACTCGACCATCTCATGGTCACTGCCTCCCAGGTTCCCATCCACTTTTGCTTCCCCTACTAATTCTTCCCTGTTTGTGAGCAGCAGGTCAAGAAAAGCTCTGCCCCTAGTTGGTTCCTCCAGCACTTGCACCAGGAAATTGTCCCCTACACTTTCCAAAAACTTCCTGGATTGTCTGTGCACCGCTGTATTGCTCTCCCAGCAGATATCAGGGTGATTAAAGTCTCCCATGAGAACCAGGGCCTGCGATCTAGCAACTTCTGCTAGTTGCCAGAAGAAAGCCTCATCCACCTCATCCCCCTGGTCTGGTGGTCTATAGCAGACTCCGACCACGACATCACCCTTGTTGCTCACACTTCTCAACTTTATCCAGAGACTCTCAGGTTTTTCTGCAGTTTCATACCGGAGCTCTGAGCAGTCATACTCCTCTCTTACATACAACGCAACTCCCCCACCTTTTCTGCCCTGCCTGTCCTTCCTGAACAGTTTATATCCATCCATGACAGTACTCCAGTCATGTGAGTTATCCCACCAAGTCTCTGTTATTCCAATCGCATCATAGTTCCCTGATTGTGCCAGGACTTCCAGTTCTCCCTGCTTGTTTCCCAGGCTTCTTGCATTTGTGTATAGGCACTTAAGATAACTCATCGATCGTCCCTCTTTCTCAGCATGAGACAGGAGTCCTCCCCTCTTGCGCTTTTCTGCTTGTGCTTCCTCCCAGGATCCCATTTCCCCACTTACCTCAGGGCTTTGGTCTCCTTCCCCCGGTGAACCTAGTTTAAAGCCCTCCTCACTAGGTTAGCCAGCCTGCTGGCGAAGATGCTCTTCCCTCTCTTCGTTAGGTGGAGCCCGTCTCTGCCTAGCACTCCTCCTTCTTGGAACACCATCCCATGGTCGAAGAATCCAAAGCCTTCTCTCCGACACCACCTGCATAGCCATTCATTGACTTCCACGATTCGACGGTCTCTACCCGGGCCTTTTCCTTGCACAGGGAGGATGGACGAGAACACCACTTGCGCCTCAAACTCCTTTATCCTTCTTCCCAGAGCCACGTAGTCTGCAGTGATCCGCTCAAGGTCATTCTTGGCAGTATCATTGGTGCCCACGTGGAGAAGCAGGAAGGGGTAGCGATCCGAGGGCTTGATGAGTCTCGGCAGTCTCTCCGTCACATCGTGTATCCTAGCTCCTGGCAAGCAGCAGACCTCTCGGTTTTCCCGGTCGGGGCGGCAGATAGATGACTCAGTCCCCCTGAGGAGGGAGTCCCCGACCACCACCACCTTCCTCCTCCTCTTGGGAGTGGTGGTCGTGGATGCAGTCCCCTTACACATAGGTGGCTGCATCTCAGCACTGGTGTCCCTGAATAAAGAGCGTCGTCACCGTGCCTCTCAGGTACCTGTGGTGCCAGGGGAGCCGACCTATGGATCAGGTTCATTATAACGAGTCACTAACGAGGGAGGATTGGGGACAGGAAAAGCCCCCGAGTTAATCTGCTCCTCCCCCTGGTGCATGCTCTGGTGTTGTGCTGCCCCCTGCTTCCTCCCCTTTCCAGCGCAACTGAATCCACCAGGGATTCAGGCTCAGC
The DNA here is from genome assembly GCA_023634205.1 of Actinemys pallida. Classification (NCBI taxonomy): domain Eukaryota; kingdom Metazoa; phylum Chordata; order Testudines; family Emydidae; genus Actinemys; species Actinemys pallida. The sequence goes on from JALMGD010000024.1 coordinate 2,726,801, forward strand.
ACCAGCAGCAGAGGGGACCCCCTTGGCACCCCCATCCCCGCTGTCCTGTGGCAGTGAGTGGCCGGCGCTGGGACCGGGGGATCCCGATTGGCTCATGGGGAATTCTGGTTTGTGTCCCTCTGCAGGAAAAGGAGCTGCACCGAGACTGAGCAGGTAGGAACCCGGCTCCTCCCCCTCCTGATCGACCTGCCTGGGTCACAGGACTCCTGGGTTCTGTCCCCGGCTCTGGGAGGGGAGTGGGGTTGAGAGCCAGGACTCCTCAGAGATGACCTGGGCCTGCTGAGAGTGGAGGGGCACAAACCCAGAACAGCTGGAGTCACACCACGCCCCACCCCGGAAAGCAGTGAAGCAGTGACCCCCTGTGCAGGTACCAGCTGTTCCTCTGCTCCTGCCTTTGCCTTTCCAGCGCAACTCCCCAGCTCAGCTGCTCTGCACCATGTGACCAAGCAATCTTGGGGATGGTCATGTGTGTGACAGGTTGGATCACAGAAACCCCCGTTGGGTCTGCCACCTGATGTGCTAAGACTACCTCTGAGCCTGATTTCCCTGGCAGCTTGGGACTTCAGATCCTTGCTCAGTTTGAACCAGACACGCCTGCCTGCTGCAAACACAGACCCAGGTCTGAACAACTTCCCCCCAAAGCTGCACGCTTAAATGAAAATAGCTTAAGAAGTGTTCCTGTCTCCAACACTCAAATGCCCAGCTCCCAATGGGGTCCAAATCCTAAATAAATCTGTTTTACCCTGTTTAAAGCTTATACAGGATAAACTCATAAATTGTTTGCCCTCTATAACACTGATAGAGAGATATGCACAGCTGTTTGTCCCCCTCCTCTTAGAATCATAGAATATCAGGGTTGGAAGGGACCTGAGGAGGTCATCTAGTCCAACCCCCTGCTCAAAGCAGGACCAATCCCCAGACAGATTTTTGCCCCAGATCCCTAAATGGCCCCTTCAAGGATTGAACTCACAACCCTGGGTTTAGCAGGCCAATGCTCAAACCATCCCTCCCCTCTGTATTAATACATACTCTGGTTAATTAATAAGTAAAAGTGATTTTATTAAATACAAAAAGTAGGATTTAAGTGGTTCCAAGTAATGAAAGACAAAACAAAGTGAATTACCAAGCAAAATAAAATAAAACACACAAGCCTATGCCTAATACAGTAAGAGAGTGATTACAGATGAAATTTCACCCTCAGAGGAGTTCCAGTAAGCTTCCTTTTACAGACTAGCCTCCTTCTAGTCTGGGTCCAGCAATCACTCACACCCCTGTGGTTACTGTCCTTTGTTCCAGTTTCTTTCAGGTATCCTTGGGGTTGGAGAGGCTATCTCTTGAGCCAGCTGAAGACCAAATGGAGGGGTTTCCCAGGGGCTTAAATAGATTTTCTCTTGTGGGTGGAGATCCCCTCCTCTCTCCTATCCAGAATTCAGCTCCAATATAGAGTTTTGGAGTCACATGGGCAAGTCACATGTCCATGTATGACTCAGTTCCTTACCAGCCAGGCCACATTCCCAGGAAAGCTCAGATGTGGATTGGCATCTCCACGTTCATTGTTAGCTTAAGTGTTTCTTGATTGGGCACTTACTGAGAATAGTTTTTTCTCAGGAAGCTGACCAACCACTTCACTGAGAGTACTTAAAATTAAACAAGTACAGAGTATGCAGCCAATATTCATAACTTCGAATACAAAAATGATACATGCATACAAATAGGATGAATATATCCAGTAGATCATAACCTTTGCAGATATATGTTACATGGCATATCTAGCATAAAACATATTCCAATTATGTCATATTTACTTTCATATTTCCATAAAGCATTATGGGGTGTAATGTCACAATGTGACCCTCCATGCCCCCACCCACCTGTCCCCTCTACTTGGGTTCTGTCCCCAGCTCTGGTTGTGGCTGGGGGTGGGGGTTAGGGAACAGGGTTTAGTGTGAGGCAGGATGGGGGGCTCTCTGGGTGTGTTGGGGAATCTCCCTGTGGGTGGGGGGATATAACATTTACAAGGGGATTTTCTCTCTTTTAATACCAGCCCCTTGGGGGTGTTGAAGGCCCCAGCTCAGCAAGACCCAATCTGTGAGTAACAAACCCCAAGGGGTACCAGGGTGTGGCAGGACCCCTTGAGGAGGGGCGGGGCTTGTGGGGGCTCTACCCATATGGTGCGGGGCCTGATTTACAGCTGCTGCTGGGTGAGACTAAGGAGACGGTCCCAGAGGTAGCCAGTGTCAGCTGAGCTTCTTGCCTCCCTCCCCACCTGCTCCCTGGAGGTCACCCTCCCCTCCCCCTCTAGTTCAGGGACTCCCTTTGTGGGCCCCCCATTCTCCCCCCCAGGCCTGGGGCTTTGTGTGTCTCTCCTTCACTTCTCCATCAGACCTTCCCAGCGACGCCTGGCTCCCAGCCCCCTGCTCTAACCACTAGACACCTCTCCCCTTCCAGAGCCAGAGAGAGAACCCAGGCATCCTGACTCCCAGCCCCACTGCCCCGCCATAATCCCCTAGACTCTGCTGCCGTCTCTGTACCTTAGTTTCACTCTCTGTAACAGGGGGCTAATGACCAGGGCCCATGCTGTGGGGCAGGGTGGCTGTGCCGGTCTCTGAGCCCCTGGCTGGATGGAGGGATCAGAGCTGGGTTTGGGTTTTTGCTCTGGGCTGCCCAGGGGTGCAGTTCAGTGGGTGTCTCTGTTCCACAGACGCCTCCATTGACAAAGGGAAAGAGACGCAGACCCTGGTAAGCGTCCCTGTCTGCCCATGGGCCCTGACCCCCAACCCTGACCCACACTGGCCCCACTCAGCTGATCTGGCACACTCAGTATTTTGAGGTGGGGGTCAGGTTGCTGGGAGGGGCTTATGGGATCACCAGCTGGGATTGCAGGTGTGTGTGTGTGTGTATTTGTGTGCGTGTCCCTGTCACCCTCTGCTGGAGGGGACAAGCCCTGCTCTGTGTGAATGTGTGTGGGGAGGAGGGGGTTGGTGCACACACACACGCGCACACACACACACACACAGTGACTCTCTCTACTCCCACCCCCAGGAGCCCGACCCTGGTGCCAACGGACTCACCTACGCCGAGCTGGACGGCCAGGCACTGCAGGCTAAGCGGGGGGGCCCAGCCCCTGCCCCCGAGCCCGCCCAGTCCAGCGTATACTCCGCGATCAATGTGAGCCGGGGGCCCCCGCAGTGAAAGCCCCCCACAGCCATGGGGTGCCAAGCCCCAGGGGGCGACAGACTCATTGACTCACAGACTTTAAGGCCAGAAGAGTCCATCATGATCATCTGGTCTGAGCTGCTGCACATCACAGGCCACAGAGCCTCACCCACCCACTCCTGTAGCAGACCCCTAGCCTCCGGCTGAGTCACTGACAGCCTCAAATCATGGGTTAAAGACTTCAAGTTACAGAGAATCCACCATTGACACTAGTTGAAACCTGCCAGTGCCCCGCGCCCCAGGTTGTAGATGAAGGCAATCCCCCCCGGGTCTCTGCCAATGTGACCTGGGGAAAATTCCTTCCTGACCCCAGATATGGCAACCAGTTAGACCCTGAGCATGTGGGCAAGACCCACTGGCCAGACACCTGGGAACGGATTCTCTGTAGTAACTCAGAGCCTTCCCCAGCGAGTGTCCCGTCTCCGGCCGTTGGAGAGATTTGCTTCTAGCAGTCGCGGATCGGCTCCATGCCATTGTAGAATGTCTCCTCATCCCGTCCCCTCCAAAAACATCTCAAGCTCAGTCTTGAAGCCAGTTAGGTCCCTTGGGAGGCTGCTCCAGAACTTTGCTCCTCTGATGCTTGGACCTTGTCTACACTACAAAGCAGGGATCGGCAACCTTTGGCACCGTGCTCCTCGGCATTTTCTGCAGCTAGGGCTTGTGGGAAGGCGGGTGGATCACAGCACGTCATGGGGTGGGGGGCTCAGTGTCCCATGGTACGTTATTTTCTGTCCCAGCATTCCACACTGTTCCAACTACGTTTTGCGGCATTTTCCAACGGCCCCTGTTTCCGGTGTGTCCACCATCCTTGTGTGAAAGGATGGATCCTGCCCGGCTCTCCGCTGCTGTGAATGCAGCACGGCTGGTCAGGCAGGATGTCATGAGCTCCCAGTCTGAACAGGAATCAGAGTTGCCCGAGCTGCTGTGTGCCATGGAAAGAAACAACACCAGCTTCCTCCTGGCATTGACAGAGTGGCTGCACATGGCGGAGCATTGCTTTGGGGCTCGGGAGTGGTGAGATCACATTGTTATGCAGGTCTGGGATAGACGACGTGTGTGTGGGCACACGCTGGGTCACATGACCCCCGCAATTTCTTCCAGGGTGCGAGTTGGCCTGTGTGTGGGAAAAACACCAGCAGCGAGGACTCCCACTGAATCCCACTAGGCGTTGCCGAGAGCCGGGAAGTGAGACCGGGCTGTCAGCACAGCTCTCTGCTAGAGGGGGCACGGGGAAGCCTGCTGAGTCCCATCCCTTCCTTGCCAACAGCCGCATGGCCCCCGTGAGAATAACTCCTCTTCACGGATGACACAGGTCTGGTGAACTAAGTATTAAACCAGCAGGGAAACGTATGTACCTGCTCATGTGTGGGTCTGGACTAGCCTGCCTGGGTGTGCAGAAGGGGGAGCTCAGGGAGTTGGGGCAAAGGGGGGAGGCAGCGGGGCCAGGGGTGATATGGGAGGTGGAGGGGCTGAGGGAGGCAGCAGAGGCCAAGGTGCCAAAATACAAGTCCCCCTAGGGGGCCATTTTCCCTAAGGACAACGCTGGCAGTGTCAGCCTTAAGTGTGGGTGAGGTGGGCGACCGCCCAGGCACTGTAGTCATGAGGGTGTTGTTGGAGGGGCCTTGGCAGTCACCAGGAAGCTGACCGTGGCCGTGGTGGTGGTAGTGGGGAGCCCGTCCCCATTATCTGGAGTTACTAGTCACCTGCTCTGGGATGATGAGCAGGGGCTACAGAACTTTCGGATGTGGGAAGTCCCTTCCCTGGACCTGTGTTTGGAACTTGCCCCAGCCCTGCGGCACAAAGGCACCCAAATGAGACCAGCCTCTCATGGAGAAGCGCCCGGTGATTACTGTGGGGATGCTGGCTACTCCAGACTGCTACTGGTCAGTTGGAATCATGGAAGGGGGAAAGTCAACTGTGGGTGCCCCGTTAACCCAAGTGCGCAGAGCCATTAATCGCATCTCGCTACGAAGGACCTTGACTCTTGGCAATAAGCGTGAAATAGTGGATAGGCTTTGCGGCAATGGGATTCCCTAACTGCGGCAGGACAATAGATGGAACAAGGATGCCAATTTTGGCCCCTGGCCATTTTGCGATGGAGCGCATCAATAGGAAGGGTATTTCTTCAGTGTGTTGCAGGCACTTGTTGATCACCATGCGCGTTTCACTGGCATCAACGCAGGGTGGTCCAGGAAGGCGCGTGACACACACATCTTCAGGAACACTGGCCTGAACAGAAAACTGCAAGCTGGGACTTTCTTTCCAGGCTGGAAGATTCCAGTGGAGGGTGTTGAAATGCCCATAGTGATCCTGGGAGACCCAGCGTACACCTTACTCCCATCGGCTCATGAAGCCTTACATGGGAAACCCGGACAGCAGCAAGGAGCATTTCAAGAATAGGCTGAGCAGGTGCAGAATGACCGTGGAATGTGCCTTTGGCAGATTAAAAGTGCGTTGGTGATACCTTTATGGCAGGTAAGACCTAAGTGAGGAAAACATTCCCATGGTAATAGCTGCCTGCTGCACACACCATAATCTTTGTGAGGCTAAGGGTGAAAAGTTTGCCCAAGGGTAGCGTGCCAAGGCAGCTCACTTGGCTGCTTGTTTTGAGCAGCCTGATACCAGGGCTATTGGGGGGCACGATGGGGGGGCAATTCATGTCAGGGAGGCTTTGAGGTAACGCACCAGTAATATGTATTTCTATTCAGTAATCTGCCATGATTCATTAATTTGAGTTTTCTTATTTTGCCTAACACTTTTGATGCATCCTGAGCGGGATTTACAGCAAACAAATGATTGAACTGCATGTACCAACAGTAATCACTATGCCTAGAACACAAATAAAGATTGGTTCTCTTGCACCAATTAACACACACGGGTGGGAAGAGACATAGTAGTGCAGGGCAGTGGAGTCTGTCATAGCTGTGTGTAAGTCCAGCTATCATTTTGGAAACTGTCCGAAAGGATGGCGTGAATGGGATACTGAGATGTTCTGGAAAGTTTGAAGGAATGTGTGGAAGGAGTTTGGGGAGGGCATGGAAAATAGTTCTGTATCGGCTGCAAGCGGGGGGGGGGGGGGGCAAGCACACATCTGTTCTGACTGAAGCATGATGAGAGACTTCAGCATTTCTGTTTGCTCCTCCATGACTTTTACTGTCAGCTCATGGGCCTTTTGAATGCTCTCCTCACTCTCCTTTCTGTCCCACCTTTCCATTTCTCTCCACTCCCTGTGTTCTCTTTTTTCTGCCTCTGAGGATTGAAGCACCTCCCAGAACATGTCCTCCATACTCCACCTAAGTTGCTTCTTTCTCTGGCAGAGGTGCTCCGCTGGTGTGTAGGGGTTTCCCCTGAAGGCCACATCTGCAGAAACACAAGAAGCAATACACAGAAGCATGATTGTTAGTTCACACACAGCATTGAATCATTACAGTAAAATACACTTCTTGTAACATACCAATCGCTTTCTCACAGACCCTGAGCAAAGCACACATCTCGGGGAACACCCTAAACATGGTGAGTTTAGCCTGTGTGGGTGGTGGGCGTTCAAACTGGGGCAAAGGGTGTAGGTGATGTTTCAAGGGGAACAGTGCAGATGAGTAGGGACAAGATTGTAAATTCTGTCACCATTTTCCACAGGCAGGGGTCATTGAAGCCAATACGTCACTCCTGAGGGTGTGCAAGGATGCATCTCCTGCACGTGTGTGGCTTCAGACCCTGTCCCTATGCTGCTCTCCTGTGTTCTGCTTTGGTCCCTGCACAAGTGATTGATGAGCAGTGCGGGAAAGTTTCCTACAGTGGGGGAAGGAGCAAAGCATCTCTGCCCAGCAACCTTCAGCAGAGGATTGTTGAGTACCTCCAGGAAAGTTTCCTAGAGATCTCTCTGGAGGATTCCCATGAAAACTCGGTGTGCATTAACGCCCTGTTCCGACGCATTGCTTAGTTGCACAGGGGAATGTGAAGCACACACAAACGCAGCTAGTCTTGTACATTTCTATCCCTTCACCCACTTTTACAGTATATGTAGTAAAGGACACCTGTACGTCATATAACAGAGCAGCATCAACTCAAAACGGTCACTTACCAGGGGTCTCCTCTCCTGCATCTTGCTCGCCAGAGATGTGCTACTGGGGTTGGCTAGACCCCTCCGGAGTGGAGAAGAGTTCCTGATGGGCTGTGTCACCAGACAACCCTGCTGTAGGCCCCGCTTCGTCCTGCAACTCCACCTCCTAGTCCACGACTTTGTCCTTGGGGTTAGGTCCACGGTCCGCTGCCTCCTGCCCGGCCAAAGTGTCCACGGAGCTCTTTGCAATGGAGTGGGGTCACTGCCGAGGATGGTGTCCAGCTCCTTATAAAAGTGGCAGGTCTTCAGCGCGGCACCGGAGCGACGGTTTGCCTCCCTTGCCTTCTGATATTCCTGCCTCAGCTCCTTTATCTTCGCTCTGTGTGCACCATGTCCTGACCGTAGCCCTTATCACACAAGCCAGGAGAAATCAGCCCGTAGGTGTCGAAGTTCCTTCAGCTGGAGCGGAGCTGGGACGGGACGGCCTCCTCTCCCCATGCACTTAGCAGATCTAACAGCTCCGCATTGCTCCAAGCAGGGGGCTTTTGCCACGTGGAGCCGCTGTGGTCAGCTGGGAAGATGAGATGTGAGCTCTCCGCTGAGCAAACAGGAAGTGGAATTTCAAAAATTCCCGGGCCTTTAAAGGGGGAGGGGCAGATGGTTGTTTACCTGGCTGCCGGGCAGCAGAGTTCGAACTGCTGACTAGAGCGGTCAGGATGGGCATTATGGGACACCTCCTGGAGGCCACTTACAGTGACACAACCAAGCACGGTGTGGTCAATGACACTGTCGCTAAAACTTTGCCACAAAAAGATCTACGCTTCTCATCAAAAGGGTTTTATATTGTCAGCTAAACAGGGGAATTTTGTTGGCAAAAGTGGCACTGTAATGCGTTCACTTCCCCTGTTTTGTCGAGAAAAGCTGCCTTTTGCTGACAAAACTGTGTAATGTAGATGAGGCCTTAGAAACCTTCATCGAATTTCAAGCCTAAACTTGCTGATGGCCAGTTTATATCCATTTGTTCTTGTGTCCACATTGGCGCTTAATGGAAATAACTCCTCTCCCTCCCTGGTATTTAGCCCTCTGATGTATTTATAGAGAGAAGAGCAGTCAGATCTCCCCTCAGGACTTCTTTGGCTTCAGCTAAACAAGCCAAGCTCTTTGAGTCTCCTCTCATAAGGTGGGTTTTCCATTCCTCAGATCATCCTAGTAGCCCTTCTCTGCACCTCTTCCAGTTTGAATTGATCTTTCTTAAACATGGGAGACCAGAATTACACACACTATTCCAGATGAGGTCTCACCAGTGCCTTATATAATGGTATGAACGCTTTCCTGTCTCTATGGGAACTACCTTGCCTGATACATCCTAGGACTGCATTAGCCTTTTTCACGGCCGCATCACACTGGGGTCTCATAGTAATCCTGTGATCAACCAGTACACCCAGATCTTTCTCCTCCTCTGTCGCTCCCAATTGATACGTCCCCAGTTTATAGCAAAAATTCTTGTTGTTAGTCCCTAAATGGATGATCTTGCACTTTGCTCTATTACATTTCATCCCATTTCTATTACTCCAGTTTTCAAGGTGGTCCAGATCTTCATGTATGATGTTCCGGTCCTCCTCCGTATTGGCAACACCTCCCAACTTTGTGTCAGCTGCAGATTTTATTAGCACACGCCCACTTTTTGTGCCGAGGTCAGTAATAAAAATGTGAAATAAGCTTGGTCCCAAGCTAAGTTCCCTGTAATCTGCGCAGCCGCGCGGCTGCACAGCAGCCTATTTAGCACCACGCAGGCGCGCAGGAGACCAACCTGGCCGGAACCTGCCATTGCTGGGGTCCCCTCCCCCAGCCTGAACCCAGCCTTGGCACAGACTTGCTGTGGCCGGGGGAGGGGCACCTATCCCGCGACCCCAGCCCCATAGCTGCCGCAGCAGGGACAGGCGTCTCTCTCCCCAGCCCAGGTGCCAGGGGACAGAGCTGTGGGGAGTCCTCTCTCTCCCCACTGTAGCCCTTGAGCACCCTCCTGCACCCCAAACTCCTCATCCCCAGCCCCACCTCAGAGCCCACACCCCCAGCCAGAGCTCTCACCCCCTAGACCAAACCCTCTGCCCCAGCCCTGAGCCCCTCATCCCCGGCCCCATCCCAGACCCCACGCCCCCAGCCGGAGTCGTTACCCACTGCACCCCAACCTCTGCCCCAGCCCTGAGCCCCCTCCCATACTCCAAACCCTCGGCCCCACCCCCGCCACATTGTTGTGTGCACCAATATGGAGGGGACGTGTCACATGTAACAAAATTAATTCTGCACATGTGTGGGAAAAATTAGAGGGAACACGGGTCCCAAGACCGATCCCTGAAGAGCTCCACCAGTGACCTCCCTCCAGCCTGACAGTTCCCCTTTCAGTGTGACCCTTTGTCGTATCCCCTTCACCCCGATCCTTCTCCACCTTTCAGTTCTCGTATTAATCCCCATTTTCTCCCATTTAACTGATCATGGCCGTGCTGCTGTAACACTCCCGTGTAGCCGCTCTGTGCCAACAGGAGAGAGCTCCCTGCGGCCTCATAAAACCACCCCCAAGAGTGGCGGTAGTTCTGTCGGCGGGAGAGCGTCTCCTGCCCACGTAGCGCTGTGCACACCAGCACTTCTGTCGGTGTAACGTATGTCGCTCAGGCGGGTGTTTCTTTCACACCCCTGAGCGACGTAAGTTATCCCAATGAAAGTGGTGGTGTAGACATGGCCTCAGAGTTACGAACACCAGAGTTATGAACTAACTGGTCAACCACACCCCTCATTTGGGTCTGGAAGTGCACAATCAGGCACCAGAAGAAACACCCCCCCCACCCAAGAAAGCCAATACAGAACCGTTCTGTGTTAAACAAAGTACTAAAAAAACAAAGGGAAGGTTTAAAATCAGCTTTGACAAGGGAAGGAAACTGTTTCTGTGCTTGTTTCATTTAAATGAAGATGGTTAAAAGCAGCATTTTTCTTCTGCTTAGTCAAGTTTCAAAGCTGTGTGAAATCAATGGTCAGTTGTAAACTTTTGAAAGAAGCAGAACATTTTATTCAGAATTAGGAACATTTCAGTTACGAATAACTTCCATTCCCAAGGTGTTTGTAACTCTGAGGTTCTACTATATTTTGCATCCTGTTACTCTCCAGATTTGTAATAAACACAGAACCACAAACCAGCTCTCCTCCCCGGGCACCCCACAGCCCCCCTGTCTTCATGTGTAACATCTGGGTGAGATGGGATCGCTCGGGAATGGGCACAGGGAGGGAGGGCCCTGCTCTAACCACTAGACCCTGCTCCCCTCCAAGAGCCAGGATAGAGCCCAAGATTCCTGGCTCCCAGCACCTCCCCTGCTCTAACTACTGAACCCCACTCCCCTTCCAAAGCTGGGATACATTACTAGGTAGGTGCTGGCCAGGAAGTAATGGCGACCCAGGGGCTGCGCTCCATTTGTTAAACTTTTGAATACTTTATTTTGTATTGCATTTGTAGCCCATTTCATGACTTTCATGCATGATTTGCATTCATGATTTAGCCGTGTCGTAGAAGATGGTAAATTTGCACACTAGGATCTGTAAATCTGTATTTATTCATGCCATAGATAAGAAAAATATAAAAAAAATTCATTTCTTCTAAGCTTATAGAAACATTTTCATTTTAAGCATAACTGAAATGTACTAACGTCAAGGACTTGACCTGTGCCCCAACCAGTATTAAATCGTGTTACAGCAGGTGACAGCCTGAGAATGTTACCCCTGGTCCTTTCGTTCGAAAAGTCGCTTTTCTCACCTTTGCCCGTGCGAACTGAAGTGCAGCATCTGAGAGGGAGCCAAAGACCGGCCATCATTTTCAAATGATAAAATAGCCAGTGACGTCCGTCTCTCATTGGCCATCGGCAATCACAGATACGTTTTAATGAGCCTGAGCTTCGAAAAGCTCCGCTCACCACACACGACTGTGATCAGCAGCGTGAGCATGATCCTCAAAGCTGTCCACACATTAGGAGAAGTGTCCTGCAGCTCTGCCACATGCATGTGTTGGAGAACTTGGAGTGGAGAGCGCGTCCTGTGTGGCAAAACGTGACAGATGTTGTCCAATTCGACAGAGAGGTCTTTGTCATTGACGTCCAAACAGTCCCCATGCATCAGCGCCTGCTGAAGGTCCATACAATAGCTCAGCAGTGTTTTCCTGTCCGCCGGCAGCTTACTAAAGTCGTACGAACCCCCCAGGTCTTTTCATGGTGCTTCATTGGTCCGAACCTATAGACGCTTCAGCAGGCTCAATGAGAGAGAAAAAAAATTCCCACTGGCATTTTTCTTCGGAAACATTTTACTTTAAACATTCGATTTTCCCTTTTGTCGCTAACAACAAAACCAGCCCCCCGAGCCTCACCCCCCCCAAGCCCAGCACCCCAGGTGGTCGCCTGCCCCGAAATCCGGCCCTGGTGCCGGGGCTTCAAGTTTACACAGAGTTTCACTGGCAGTAGCAGAGACAGCAAGCGAGTGACAGCTCTGGGCAGACTTCCCCTTCCGTGGCTTTATGGGTTGTTCCTTTAACGACTCAGGATGTAAATGTATCCCTCCCTCCCCCGTTACAGGGGCTGGAAACCACAACCCCTCCAACCCCCTCCCTGGTCCTGTCTCTGTCCCACACCACTGGGCTAAGAATAGCATCTGCAGCGACACTACCTGGGAAAGAGGCTGGCCAGGCCCCTCCACCCTCATGCTCCAGGGAGGGCACTGGGTCCAGCTGGGTCAAGAAGGAATTTCTGCCCTGGTCCATGGGAGAGGGTCGCTCCGTGGGGGGCACTGTGTGTGTGTGTGTGTTTTGTGACCTCCTCTGCTCTGAGCTGCTGCTCCAGGGAGGCTAGACGGGCCTGTTGGAAAAGGTCAGGGCAGACTGGGCACCTCTTGACGCCTCCTGAGATTGCCCCATTCCCAGCTGGTCCCCAGACTGGGTAGCTCCCATGTGGGGCTGGGAGGTGATGGGTGTGGGGGACCAGGCAGCTGCAGGAGGGGATGTGGTTTGCTGAGCGTTGCAGTGAGCTGGCTTTGCTCTGACCATGGTGGATTTGGCCTGGAGATTGCAGAGAAACCACCTGATGGAGACGACCGCATCACGGGCTTCCTGGGGTTGCAGCCCCCAGTGCATTTCCTTACTCCGCTCAGGCGCGGTGTAGCATTGGTGGCAGCACTAAGGGGCCCCCACTGTTCCATCATGGCATCTGCTCTCACCATCCTCCTCCTTGGTGAGTATCAGAGACAACCAGGGCGTGTGTCCATGGGGGGGGGGGGTGGTATCTGAGACCAGGGCGTAGGATCCAGTTGCTCTGGGATCTGGTCTCTAATGACCCGTCTCCTTTCCAGGCTGCTGGCTGGCCGGGCAGAGCAGGGTGTCAGGAGGTGAGTATCTGTGGGGAATGGGACAGCTGGTCGAATTTCTTCATTAAAGGTGAGGGACGTGGGTGAGGGATGAGGGGTGCAGATGTAAGTGGGGGAATGGTCCTGCTATTGTGGGGAACTTTCCTGGCTTCTGCACTACCCCGGTGAAATGGGCTAGCGGAAGGATCTGAGTCCTCGCTCCCACTTCCTTTACCGAGAGGCCTCCCTCCCTCGAGGACTCCCCTTCCACTCTCCTGTCTGGCAGAGTCCTCGTAACCCCAACAAGGCTGGGCCCAGGATTCCTGGGGGCTCGACCCACAGCCTTGCTGTGGTCGCCTGGGACAGGGCTAGGGTGTCCCCACTCCGGGGAGCTCTCTTTGCACTGGATGCTTCCCTGACCCACTGATCATTACATACGATTTAAAGCAATACAGTTTATTTAATTAACAATTAGTTTAAAAAGGAATAAGGAAAAATGGGAAAGGCTGAAGGAAACACATCACTCCGTTCTATTGCAGGGAACATCACAACCAGTGTCTCTGGACATCAGGGCAGTTCAGTCTGTTCCTTGTAGGTCCCAGGCTCCTTCTCAGGCCCTGGCTGTGCTGCAGGGATGCTGCGGTTCCGACACTTGCTCTGGCAGTGGCCACACGCTCTCAGGCTCTAGGTGGTAGGACCCTTCTTCCCAGCGTTGCCCCTGCCCAGTCAGGGTTACGATCCCCCTCCAAGCCTGGCCTGCCGGGCCTCTTGGCTGGGGGCGTCTCCCTGTGTTGGGCCCACTGCCCAGGGTCCCCCTCCTCTCCCCAGCTGCTCAGCATACCCGGCTCCGGACTTCTCCAGCCCCTGCTCCAGCTCCACTCTGCCTCAGCACGGCTGCTGCTGCTGCTCTGCCTCCGGCTTCCTGGGCTGCTTCTCTGGCCCCTCTGGCTCTGGTTGCTGCAGCTCTGCTCCCCAGCTCAGCTCGGGCCCCTGCTCTCTCCTTAGCTCGGCCCCACTCTGTCTGCCCCAGGCAATTCCAGCTCACACGGACGGGACCCCCCTGGCCTCCTGACTCCTTGATTAGCCTGCCTGGCCTGTCAATCAGGCTGACCTGGAGCGCTGGCCTCTCCCCATTGCCCCTGGGGACTGTCAGTCTCAGGGTCCTGATTTCCCATCGACCCTCCCCTTTTGGTACTGGGAGCTAGCAACCAAAACACCCCCAGTGAATGTTAGTAAGGGGATAACAGTCCCCTTACACAGATCCCCCAAAGGGATGATTCTGTCAGAGCTCTGCTCCCTCCCACACCCAGAGGTGGGGTCTGAGACCTCGCCCCACTCATTACAGGGATGGGCACCACACAGGGTGAATTCACCTGCACTCAAAGCTCTGCCCCCCAGAAATACAGACTCAGGGCACCCGCTAGTGCTCAGCGCCCCCGAACTGTGCCTGGAGAGCTGGCAGGAGCCCGGGGAATGGTTCAGGCAGAGCAGGGCTGTAAGACGTGGACACGCAGAGGGACTGGAGCAAGGTCCCATTGTGTCTCACCCTCGGCTTGCTGCACACGCGCGTGACACTGCTTTGCTCGTGGGTCAGGCTCAGCATTCGGAACGTCCCCTGAACAGCTTTGGAAATATCCCGTCCCCAAAGGCTGAGTCGCTGTTTCAGCCCCTCCACCTGCCCCGACAGATGCTGGTTCTATTCCCAGAGGGGGAACCGACCCGACCCAGCCTGGAGCGGTGCCAGCTCCCACCCGCCCGGGCAGCACGGAGCCAGGTACATGGGCTGGGTGGAATCACCATTGAACCAGCCCTGGAAGGCTCATGCTGCCCAATGAGCCGCCCCCAGGGTTGGGGCTGGTCGGGCGGGATGGGGGCAGTGACTCTTGGTGCATGAGCCCAGACACCAGGGGGAGGGGCAGCCAGACCCCCAGCTCCTCCGACACCTCCTGCCCTGTAGGTTGCTGCTGGAAGCTACTGGGGGATCCCAGGAGAGGGACAGGATCCGGGGGGCCTGGATCTGGGGTTGGGACCAGCTGGGTGCCCGGATGGGGCCTGGGATTAGGGTTGCCACGTGTCCGGTTTTTGACTGGAACACCCGGTTGCAAAGGGACCCTGGCAGCTCCAGGCAGCATTGCTGACTGGCCCATTAAAAGTCCAGTTGGTGGCACAGCAGGGCTGGCAGCTCTTTACCCGGCTCTGCATGGCTCCTGGGAAGCAGCCGGCATGTCTCTCCAGCTCCTAGGCGGAGGGGTGGCCATGGGGGCTCCGCATGATGGCTCTGCCCTGAGCGCCATATCCGCAGCTCCCATTGGCCAGGAACCACGGCCAATGGGAGCAGCAGGGGTAGCGCCTGAAGGCAGGGGCAGCGCGCAGAGCCCCTTGGCCACCCCTCTGCCTAGGAGCTGGAGAGACATGCCGGCCGCTTCCCAGGAGCTGCCAGAATTTAGCACTGCCTGGAGCCTGCACCCCGCACCCCCTTCTGCATCCCACCCCTGCCCCAGCCCTGAGCCCCTTCCTGCATCCCAAATCCCTCATCCCTGACTCCAACCCAGACCCGCACCCCCAACCGGAGCCCTCACCCCCTCCCGCATCCCAACCTCCTGCCCCAGACTGGTGAAAATGAGCGAGTGAGTGAGGGTGGGGGAGAGCGAGCGACTGAGGAAGGGGGATGGAGTCACTGAGGAGGTGGGCCCTCAGAGAAGGGGAAGTTTGTCCACTTGGGCAACCGCTTTGTTGGGGAAGCTGAGGCCCGAGAGCCGCGCCCCCTGAGAGACCCCAGAGGGGGCTGGGCCAGACCTGCTAGATGGGGGTTGGGGGCTCTGCTTCTGGGGCAGCGCCAGCTGTTGATCTCCCCATCCGAGCGGTCGAGTGACTCTCCCCTTCCCCCCACAGCAGCTCCCCCGGGGCACCCAGATTTCACCCACGCCAACATCGCCCGCCTGGGGCTGAGCGCCATGGTTCTGCTCGTCCTGGGGCTGATCCTGGCTGAGGCCTATTACAGCCGTCCGAGGGAGGTGCCCTAGGTGAGGTGACCCCCCCTTCTGTGCCTCTTGCTCCCCCCAGGGGCTGGGCCCACGGTGACCCAGAGCCCTCAACCCCCTCCCCCATCTCTCTGCACCCCTAGGAGTCTGGATCCAGCCGTGTGGACAATAAAATCTCTCTGGGGGACGAGCTGCTGTCCTTGGGAGGCTGAGATGCCGGCACAAACCCTCCTGCTCCCCAAACCCCCCCTGCCTCAGAGAACCTGCCCCCCCAAACAGCCTGTGACCCAATAACTGCACCCCAGGATCGGACCCATGGCCCCCAGCCTCACGAACAGCAGCCCCTGTGGAGCCAGCTGGAGGAGCAGCCCCTGGAGGGTGCCAGGGTTTCACTCACTGGCCCAGCCAGACTGGTCTCACTAGACTCCCCTCCCCTCCCAGAGCCAGGCAGAGAACCCAGGAGTCCTGGCTCACAGGTGGATGCAATAGAGGAGGCAGCTGCTGACGGCGTGTCCTGCCATCCGGACTAGGGAGTTCAGGAGCAGCGTGGGGTATAAACTGACCCCTAGATGCAGGTGGCTTTTATTTGGGGGGGGAAAGGGCAGGAAAGAGTGGATGGGAAGGAGGGATGAGCGTGGGGCACTGGAAATCAGGTGAGGGCGCCCCCTGGCAGTAGCACTAGCTGCTCTGGAGGGGGGAGTTCTGCAGGTCACCACTAGGGGGAGCCCTGACTCCATGGAGGGGCATCCAGCAGCCACAGCATCCCCTGGCTACGTACAGCCCTGTGCACCCTGCCTGAGCTGGGGGAGGGTGTCACTCCTTGTCCCAGGGGATGGTCCCAGCCAGCTCCTGCTGCTGCTCTCGGTAAACCTGGGCAAAGCGCTCGCTCTGCACCATGGTGAAATGGTTCTTTCCGTCACCGGCGACCCCTGCGAAGCAGAGACACTGGGTGGGACAGCGATTCTGTGTGGCAGGGGATGGCTTTGTCTAATCAGCAGTTTGGAAAGGCCAGGATAGTGGAACGTGAGTATCCCTGCACCTTACCTGTTACCAGTGTGGAGAATTGTGACAGTGAAGGAAATGTTCCTGTGTCTGTTAGAGGTAATGACTTGCCTATGAAGGGAGCTACCCCAATCTCCAAGCAATTGTCCGTGAACAGCCATGTGTGCTGGGACAGGGGAAATGAGATCCCATGCTGTGTGTCTCTTAAAGGGGAATGTGTCTCCAGCTCTTTTCTGTTTGTAGAGCAGACCGAAAAAGCCTGTCAGCCTATGACGGTTGAAAATTTATCAGTTGACCCAGAGCTGATTCTGGATACAGCTAAAGCCCAGGAAGGAAGTGGTCCTGAATTTGTGTCTGCTAGGGATGATGACATTGCAACTAGGTTGCATCCAGTTAATGTCATAAATAGCTCCCAGAGACCAAGCGATTCTGGTGCTTCTATTTTGTCTGTTGCTAGTGTGTTGCTGGGTAAAGATATGACAACCTTGTCTGATCAGGGTGATATCCTAGCCAGGGCACAAGGAAAACATGAATGTGATTTGACTATGTTACCTGCTGCCAGTGTGGAAACTTGGCACAAGGAAGAAAATGCTTCTAACCTTGTGACTATGAAGTCGAGCAGTTTACCTGAAAGGGGGTTTGTGAAAATCCTCGTGATGGGCCAGGGGTGATTCTGGATGTAAGTGAAACTCAGAAGGAGTTTGGTGATTTGTCCGTTGTGCCAAAGTCGGTTCTGGACATAAATAAAGCTCAGAAAGAACCTGTTGCAGTGCAGGATATTGCAGAAGGAAAGGAATTTCTTGGTGAAGTCTTTGAAGTCTGTGAAAAAAAATTGTTTCCATTGACTCTTAATGGGCCATTGTTGATAGTAAACAGTCTCTCTTCTGAGGAAAGTGTGTTGGTGCCCAGGGGCCAAAGTCTTTCAAATGAAAATGAATCCACTGCATTTCCTTTGAAAATATCCAGTGTGGGTAGCTTTGAGGAGATTTCAGCTGGAATAAAAATTGTTAGGGAGTTTAAACAGCCCTATAAGCTTAACCAGCATGTCCGGGAGACAATGGTGTTGGGACAGGACTGTCTCCATGTTGATTCTTTGAGTGAACAGTCTGTATCTCCGGTTCAGAGGGATGACTGGAGAGCTGAATCTGCAGAGCAGGAGGACAGTTGTGCAGTTAATCTCTCGAGAATACAGGGGAAAGCAGGCAAACTCTCATCTCTAGGTATTTTGGAGATGTCTTGTAGTCTCTTAGTGGACTTGACATCTGATTCCATGTGGAAGCAGAGATTGGTAAGGGAAGGACAAAAGAACCTTGAATCTAACGTGGTAGTGAAAACGGACGGTATCGCTTTAAGACAGAGTCCAGCCTTGAAATTGGTAAAGGTTGAGGATCTGAAAACTGCTAAACAGGCTAGTGTCTGTGTTGATGCAAATTACCTGACTGAGTGGGGGGAAGAGAGACTGGCCCATAGCCATTAGCAAAGAGGATGCACCCAGCCGGCCAATGGATTCTGTTAAGCAAAAGAGCTCAGATTTTGACCCTCTGGAACAGGGAGAAAGGGAAAAAGTTTATCGTGCTAATGAAAGCTACAGGTTAACCCTAAAATGTCAAAACCCCAATGGTATTGGGTCACAGACGTGGCATAACAAAAAGGATTGTGAATGTACACTTGTAATAAATGTGATGTTAATGCTAATGTACAATGTGCAGGGTCTCTTGAAAAAACCCTTAAACGTGTTACGAGTGGTGCATAATAGAAACCCTTATGATTATGCTGTTTGGTTCAACAACAACACACTTTGTGTTAAAAAGCCTAATAAGGTTACGGTTCCACAGCTAATGCATAGACACATTTCTAAAACTTTCCACAGCAGAAAAACCACTACAAGCTTGAACTGCTGTGCGCAAAGGGAAACTGAGGTACAACACCTCACAGCCTTCATGGCTGAATGCCAGAGCAAGTGCTCTCTGGAAAATACTAATGGCTATGTTAAGTTAACACATAGACCAAACCCCGGAATCACTAAAGTGTTTCACAAAGTATGGACTACATTTTTGGCTGGGGCCAGAGCATGCATCCATAATTTGGCCTCACAAATAATTCAATGTAAGCACAGCTCATATCAATGCGGGAAGGTCCTTAAGGTGTATCCAGGAGCTCTAATTTCACCCTTCCACACCAGTCTCACGTTGGGGGTGTGACACATGGCTAGAAAGGGTTAAACATCCTGCAAAATAAATAACCCACAGAAGACATGTGGGGAGATAATGTTTGCGGTATTGTGTGTTTACATATGTATGAGTAGGATGGACAATGTCATCAACATTCCCTGTCTGTCAAGGCTGAATCCCCATTCTGTCACTTGGAGTGCAGGAAGTGGGGGCCTGCAAGGATTTTAAAAATTAATACTGGCCACTCCAGGCTTGTATTAAACTCCCAAGGTCACAGCTTCTCTCTGACCTTGGCTTGGTAAACGCTGCCACCACCCAAATGCAAAAAGCCCTTTGGACCCAGGAAGGAACATTTGGGAATTCCTCCCTGTGGGGTACCCTCAAGCCCTTTCACCCCCGCCCCGGGGAAGAGCTGAGAAAGAAAACAAAGGAAATTAACTGTGGCTACCAGCTAATCAAACAACATGTGCACAAACCTCTTAGGACACCAAAAATCCAAATCCTGTTCTTAAAAAAGGTACAGTACATTTTATTAAAAACAAAAAGGAAAAAAATACATCTGGAACTTAGGCTTTTTGCTAGATCTTAAAAGAAACAATCACAAAAATTAAGCACCCAAATTAGCTTTCTTGGGGGTTCAGCTTAAAGGTTACAAGCAAACAAAAGCATCTGGGGTTAGCCCAGAGGAGATCCACAAGCCAAAATAAAGAATAAACCTGATCGCATCTAGCTAAACATTCCTAATTTACTTATATATTTGGGGGGTTTCAAATAAGTAATTCTAGGTATGATCTGATGAATTTTCCTACCTGGTTCAAGCCGTACACAGCATTGCTGCTCCATGTCTCCTTCTCCGGAGAACAACAGACAAAGGGAAAGTTTCTTTCCCAAATTTTAAAAGTTCTAGACTTCCCATTGGCTCTTTTGGTCAGGTGCCCACCCCTTTCCTTTTACCTGTGGGCTTGTTACCCCTTTACAGGTAAAGCAGGCAGAGAACAGACACCAAGCGGGATTTTACCGCTAACTGGCTGGCTGGGTGTCCATAAACGGGGCTACCCCCCACCCTTCAGTTATCACACCGTCTGTGCTGTATTCTGATAATTCAGAGGTCAAAAGAAGATCCTAGCATTTAAATGAATTGTGAACACGGGATCTCTCGGTATTCATCTCTCTTTGAAATGTACTGTGAATGGTGGAGGAACAAGCAAATGGCCCTATGTTAATCCGTATAGCTAAGTACCAGTGATGGACCTCCTTCAAAGTCATCCTCATTACCTTTTGTTCCACGAGGAAATCCCAACTTGTTAAAGGGGACATGAAATTGTATAAAAGATCCTTGGGTCCTGATTCTGTCATCTCAGATCTGCTTTTTTCCACATGGGTGCTCTAGCCCCGGAGCACCCACAGAGTCGGCGTCTATGGTCCCAATCATGCTGGTATGCCCTGAATATGAGATTTGGACATTGGACTATAGGGTGACCAGATGTCCCAATTTTATAGGGACAGTCCCAATTTTTGGGTCTTTGTCTTATATAGGCTCCTATTACCCCCCACCCCGTCCCGATTTTTCACACTTGCTGTCTGGTCACCCTATTGGACTATGACCTATGAACTGAATTCTAAAGGAACTCTTTGCAACTACAAAGCTCACCAGCTCTGCTGTGAATCTGAACCTCAAGAACTGAACTCATGTCTGTATGTATATTGATCTTTTAACCAGACTCTCTCTCTTGTTTTTAATAAATGTTAGTTTAGTTAATAAGAATTGGCTGTAGCGTGTATTTGGGTAAGATCTGAAACATTCATTAACCTGGGAGGTGATGTGTCCAATCCTTTGGGATGGGTAGAACCTTTTCTTTTCTATGATGAAATAAGATTTACAGAAATTTTCATCATATTTGATGTGGGTACCTGGATGGAGGCCTGAGGCTGGATCACTTTAAGGGAACTGTGTTGTTTGGACTTCTGAGTAACCAGTGAGGTAATAAAGAAGCTGTTTTATGCTGGCTTGGTGAATCTAAGTATTGGAATATTCACCATTCTTTGCAGTTCACCCTAATTGAGTGACCATAGCTGGCTCCCCTCCAGCACCCCGGTGTGACGAAGTGGGTTTCTTTTCTTGTTTTCTGTGGGGTTCCAATGGTTTGCATGCTGAGGCGGTGGGACTCAGTTTCCCTGGGTGTTGCTGGTTTAACGAGGTGAGGGGAGAGGGAGTTTGTTGTTACAGAGGACCAGAGAGGGAACTTGGGACCCCAGTAAATGGCCTGGAGGATGGAGACCCCAGCGACCGGTGACCTGAGACCCCGACCCGGAGACCCAGCTCAGGAGTTGCAGCCGGTTCTGGCCAGTGGGAGGACAATGGGCTGCAGAGTGAGGACCCAGTGACCTAACCAGCCGGTTCCAGCCAGAGGACAGAAGCGAGGAGAGGAGGCCCCAGTTTACGACCCTGTTTACCTGGAGAGAAGACAATGGACAGAGGCGGGGCTTGGGGGCCGGGGATCTCAGATGCCCAGCTAGGAAGCAGGGGGGCTCAGGGCTGGAGAGGGGGAGCAGGCAGAGCCCACCTGGAGGCAGAGAGACTGGGATGTGCTGGGCTGAGGGAGGCCAGGCCTGAGGCCCTGAGAGTTTCCTGTGCTGTGTTCAACTCTCAATAAACCTCCTGTTTTACACTGGCTGAGAGTCACTCCGGTCTAGAGAACAGGGTTGCATCGACCCCTTCGGGGGTGGAGGCCCGGGGAGTCCAGAGCGAGTGGACTCCCTGAGGGGGTCCATGGCGAGAAACAGGTGTGCTAAGGTTCAGAGAGGTGCGGCTCCAGGAGGTGGTGGGGCCTGACCCCGAGAGAGAGTGGACCCCCGAGAAGGGCTGTTGCACTGAAAGGGGCACCCCCCACAGACCGCACAGGGCCAAGAGTGGGCACGATCTGTGAGTCTGTGACACCCGGTCACAAGTACGTACAAAACGGCCACCCAGCACCTTCAGGTGCAGCGACAGGAAGAGAGAAATTGTCAGAGAGCAAAGGGACTGTGCGTATGCCAGAAAGCAGCAGAGGGATGGTTGTTCAGTCAAGAAGCCAACCCGTGGCATGGAGGAATAGCTGCAGTTATCCGAGCTGGAACTCAGAAGAGGAAACAGAGACTGCACAAGAGAATGGCTCAAGATACAACAACCCATCTTAAGAACTCTGCCTCTGAACTAGGGATGTACAGAGGCTGAAAACAGAGAAACCGCGAAGGGAACGTAGAGCGGTGTGTGTGTGTGTGTGTGGAACCTAACCCCCCCTATTTACATTAATTCTTATGGGTAAATTGGTTTCGCTTAACGTTGTTTCACTTAAAGTAGCATTTTTCAGGAACATAACTACAACGTTAAGCAAGTGAATTACTGTACAATCTGACAGGACATGAATGTTCAACAGATGAAGACTTTTAAAATGATGCCTCACAAGGCACCTTTGTACCCAACCAATCATAATTCTATCGTAGTGGTGAATAAGGGGCTCCAGGGAGCTACTTTCAGGTACAGATTGTCACCCTGTGGTATCACTGTGGCGTGGCCAGGGCCTGGGCAGGAGGCAGGAGGCCTGGGAGGTGTGAGGAACAGACTGTGAACTTCCTTTCCTGTGCAGAGGCAGCTGTTTGTGGTGTCCCTGTGCCTACAGGGTGGGTGCCTTGTTTCCTTTAACCTTCCCCTTTTATACTTACTTTTTTATGAGTTGCTGTTTAATAAATTGTCCGTGCTCTGAACTCTGTGTAATGATCAGTGGGTCAGGGAAACATCTGGCACAAAGAGAGTGCCCTGGAGTGGGGACACCCTCACCCCTGTCCTACGTGACCACGATGAGACTGGGGGTCGAGCCCCCCAGGGATCCGAGGCCCAGCCTTGCTGGGGTTACGACGACTCTGCCGCACGGGAGGGAGGAAGGGGAGCCCTCGAGGTCAGGCAGGCCTCTGGGTAAAGGGAGTGGGAGTGAGGACTCAGATCCTTTCACTAGCCAATCCCACCGGGGCGGGTATAAGCCAGGAAAGTTCCCCAGAATAGCGGGACCATTCCCCCGCTTACACTAGGAGCGGGGTCAGCGGCCGCCCTGCCCGTCCATCCAGAGAGTGAAATGACCCCGGTTCCTCCCCAAAGCCCATATTAATTTTACCTACATGGGTCATCAGCCGGGCTTGAACCCAGAATGAAAAGGGGATGGAATTTTCAGGGAAATCGTGGTCAGTGGAAGATTGAAGACCAGACCCCATGGTCACCTGGCTCTCAGCCTGATGCACCTTCCTCAAAGCTGCAGGGTATGTTGAGGGTGGCCTGTCCCCCGTCTCCACAGAGACACAGACAAGCTGTGAGCTGCATGATGCTTGGCCATTCTGAAGGTCCCTGGGTTTCTTGGGTTTTGCAAAGCCCTCTGCTTACTTTGACCGCCCTAGATTTTGCTGGCAGATTAGAGACAATGTGTGATGGATGCAGGAAGATATGAGACATCGTCCGCTTCCTGTAGCTGGAGCCACCAGCTGAGTTCCTTATGTGGGGCTCGGTGGAGTTGGGCACCAGGGTGTTGGTGGCAGCTCTGAGGGGCCCCTCGCTGCCCCATCATGACATCTGTTCTCACTGTCCTCTTTCTTGGTGAGTATCGGAGACAACCAGGGCGTGTGTCCATGGTGTGGGATCTGAGACCCTGGCTGGTCAGGTCACCAGGGTCCTCTCTTCACAGCCCATTGTACTCCCACTGGCCAGAACCAACTGTGACTCCTGAGCTGGGCCTCCCGGTCACCAGGTCATCAGTCGCTGGGGTATCCATGGGGGGGATCTGAGACCATGGCGCATTCCGGGGGGGCGGGGAGAAATCTGAGACCAGGGCATGTGCCCATGGGGTTAGGGGGAAACCTCAGACTAGTGTGTGTTCCCAAGGGGGGGAATGTGATACCTGGGTGTAGGATCCAGTTGCTCTAAGGTCTGGTCACTAACAAGCCGTCTCCTCTCCAGGCTGCTGGCTGGCCGGGCAGAGCAGGGTGTCGGGACGTGAGTATCTGTGGGGCAGGGGAAACTTTAGTGTTCAGGAAGGGGAGGAGGGGAAGAGGAAAAGAGGCACTAAGCCCTGAACCTTCACCCCCAAAATCAGTTCAACCTCTTTGTATTGATCCCAGGGGGCTGAGATCAGAACCTGGCCCTTCCCCCACTGCAGTTGGGGGTGACTCCTGATTGATCGGGGAAGGGGGGGAGGGTTACCAGACCCCCCCCATTTTTAAAGGGACAGTCCTGTATTTAAGCCCTCCTGCAGGTGTCCCAAATTTTTCTTAAAAACAGGCAAATTGTCCTATATTTTCTCTCCCCCCCCCCCCCGCATCAGTACTGGCCGGATCCCTGCTGGCCAGCCGTCTGTCCACCAAGGGTGATTGGCGAGGTCCGGGGGCTGACAACGGGGGTGGTTGTGCACGGCTGGTGGCGGGGCGAAGATGCAGGGTGTGGGGCCGGCCGCTCCCCTGCTGGTCCATCAGCGCAGCCCCTGCTGCACCAGTTCTTGTCCAGCAGGGCCCCACCCCTTGTCCCATTTCTGGCCGGCGCGAGCTGAGGTGGCTGGTGAGTGCAGGCAGGTGCCAGGCAGCGGCCGGTTACTTGTTGCCCCTGCTGCCCACCCATTGGCCCTTTACGTGCTCCCCCTCTCGCTGTCCTCTCCCTGCTTTGCCCCTTCACCCCCCAGCCCCACACTGCTCCTCCATGTCCCCCCCGGTGGGGCGCAGCCCAACCCAGCGCTGTGGGGAGAACCAGCCCCTGGTCGGAGCGCTCAGCTCACCCATAGCCTGGCCGGCAGGCTCCTCCCTTCCTTCCCCTGCTGCCTCTGGCCTGGCCGGCGCCCCGGGAAAGCCCAAGACCCTCCGGCCTGGGGCATTGACCAGAAGGAGCTGAGCCCTGGGTGTGCCAAAGCCCCGCACAGTGCTGGCACGGGGACGCCTCTCCGTCCCTCAGCTAAGCTCTGGAATGGCTGGGCGGATCAGGGTGTCGGGACATGAGTATCTGTGGGGCAGGGGAAACTTTAGTGTTCAGGACGGGCAGGTGTGGGGAAGCGATTTCCAGCCTATTCACACCCCGACCCTGCAGGTTCCACAGCAGCCCCTGGGCAGGGGCTTAGCACCCTCTTCACCTCCCACCCCCTCACTCGGGGTCCTGCTCCGTCCCCTACACACCCTCCCCTGCTGAGCCCCCTCTCTGGTCGGGTTCACTGAGGCCCCTGCAGTCAGGTTCCCTGGGCTCTGGTGCACAATGCAGCCTTAGGGCTTAACTCCTTCCTGCCCTCGCGGTAGCTGGGGGACAGGAGGCGGCTGGGTTATGTCAGTGGCCAGCAGCAGCCTGGGGGTGTTAGCTGCCTTTCCACACTGTGCGGGCAGGAAGAGACAAGCTGCTTCCATCCATGGGGGAGAGGGGGAGAGATGAGCTCAGCAAAGACACTGGCCAGGCCATCCCTTTCCCCTGCCCCCCCCCCCCCACTCACTCCTCCCCGGTGGCTGGAAGCAGCTCCCGTCCCTTCCCTGCCACACAGTGCCGAAAGGCTGCTGCTGGCCACATTCTGCTGTGAACCCTGGCAGAAATCTGTGTTCCTCTCCCCCCACGCCCCCACGTGTTGCCTCAGGAAGACACGGCGACAGGTACCAGGAGAGACGGGTCTGTCCCCGGGGGCCCAGCCAGGTGTGGAGGGTGGGGAGCACTGGGCAGGGAGGTTCAGGTTGGTCAGTCACCCCCCCGTGTGAGAGAGGGGTACGGGAGTGTGTGTGTGTGTGTGTGTGTAACCTCTCCCTGTGGGGAGTGGGTGGGGATACAGGTGTGAGTCACCCCTCCCCATGTGAACCCTAAAGCCTTAAAGATAAGAAGGTCAATAAAAAGAATCCAGCTATACAGTATTTCTTTTTAACAGGGGCTCAGTCAACTTGATGTTAATGTGAAGGTTTGTACTTCATAGTTCTGATTGATTGCCGTTGAACTCGCTTGAATACGAGTAATTTTACCAGGTGTCCCATATTCAGCATAGGGAAATATGGTCACTCTACTGGTGGGCTGAGATCAGAACCCTGCCCTGCCCCCAGTGCAGTCAGGGGTGACTCCGGATTGACCATCATGGGGGCCTCTGGGCAGATGGGACACTCCTTAGGGTGTCACTTAACCTGCCTGTGCCTCCATTTCCCCTTGTATGAATGGGGGATAATCATCCCTCCTGCACCTTGTGTCTGGTTAGATAATCAGAACTTGGCTTTAGGGCGGGAACTTTTTCTCACTGTGTCTGTGCAGCACCCAGCACCTCTGACTCCCAGCCACCTCCCGATCTAACCACTAGACCCCACCCCCTTCCCAGAGCCAGGGATAGAACCCAGGACTCCTGGCTCCCAGATTGGGGGACCCCATTAAGTAGATAAACGGGTAAAGATGGTTGCTCTGGATTTAGGTCCTTGGGCAGTTTCAGTCATAGCTCCCAGGAATCTCTGGGAACTCGGAGAGGTTCCTCTGGCTGGGTTTTCCCCCAGGGCCCTGTCTCTGGGACTGTGTGGCGAGGACGGGGCGCAGTGACTGTGCTGGGGTCTGTCTCAGGGCCTGTCTCCTCACTGCAGAGCTCAGCTACCCCAAACCCTACATCTCCCTGCGCCCCAGCGAGGGGGTCACCCTGGGGGGAGCCGTGACCATCCGGTGTCGGGGTCAGCACCAGAACATGAGGTTCCTTCTGTACAAAGATGGAAACCCAAATATGCTGCAGGACACGGAGCCTGCTGGGGACGTGGCTGAGTTTCCCATTCGCAATGTGAGCCGGGGAGACGCAGGGAGCTACAGCTGCTATTATTGCTCCAAATTGGACCCGTTCATCTGGTCGCATCCCAGCGACCCTGTGGAACTGGTGGTAGTAGGTGAGGGGCCCGGCACAGTATCCCCGCTCCCAGCCCTACCCCCAGCTGGACCCTCAGGGGCAGGGGCATGTGCAAGGGGGTCAAGCAGGCACCGGGGCCCCCCAAATCAGTGGGGCTGGAGCACAGAACTCCTCCGGGGAGCAGAGCCAGCTCCTCTGGCTGCGGGGGGCACACAAAGTGCCCCTCCAAAAGTGGCCACATTTTCATTCCTGTGCACGCCCCTGATCAGGGGTCTCTGCACCAATGGGACGCTCAGAGCCAGGCTCTGCCCTGAGTCCTGGGCCCAGCAGAGGGGACGCCCGGCTGAGAAGCAGGGACGGAGTCACTGGTGGGTTCCCCGGTAAGGGGGCAGCAGCAGCTGCTGGAGGTTCGAGGCCGAGAGAAGGGGGATCCCCGCCCCAGGGGGAGCTGCAGAGCAGGGGGCCTTTCCCAGGGGGATGCTCCCTTGGCTACCCCACTCTGGAGATGCACAGAGGAGTCAGGGCCCAGGGGCTGCCCAGCCGGCACCGCCCCCAGCCTGTGACTGCATTCCATGGCTGGCTGTGTGATGCCCATCTGGGCTGGGGGCTGTCGGGTTAAAGAGCAGTGGAAGCTGCAAACTGGAAACAACAGTTGTGGGGAGAACCCCAAGGCTGCCCAGGCAGGAGAAGTGGGGGGAGCTCGAGCCTGGGGTGGTGGTGGGGAGAGAAAGAAAACAGCAGGTGACAGGAGACAGCAGCTCCTCCCCCGCCCCCAGCGCTCCTGGTAGAAATGTTTGGTAGAGTTTGGAGGGAGGCTGCCCAGCGCCAGGAGACATCAGCAGCCAGCGAGGTAACAACCGGCACCAGAAATGCAGGGACCCTGCGAGTGGGGAGCCAGTGGAAAGGGACCCAGTGGTCAAACTGTGTCATCGAAAGGGCCAGACAGAGAGCTGGCACAGAGAAAGTCCCGTTGAGAAGGGACAGAGATGGCAGGAACAGGAGGAGGCAGACAGAGGAAAGACAGAGGCATGAGGGGGAAAGTTAAAGGAAGAACCGGGCAGTGAAACACAAAGAAAAAAGAGTCTCTAAGTTACCTGAGCAATTGTTAGAAAACTGCAGGAGAAGTAAAGCACGAATGAAACGTGATGGAAATCAGCTGTGAGCAAAGAGAAACGGGCTGAAGAAATGAGGAGGAAGTGAGCTGTAGCAACAGTAAAGCAAATAGTTTGGACAAAACGTCCACCCAGCACCTTCAGGGGCAGCGACAGGAAGGGAAAAATTGTCCGAGAGCAAAGGGACTCTAGAAAAAGCAGCGGAGGGACAGTTGTTCAATTGAGAAGCCGACCCATCACCTGGAGAAATAGCTGCAGGTATCTGAGCTGGAACTCAGAACAGCAAACAGAGACGGCGCAAGGGGATGGCTCAAGATACAACAAACCAGCCTAAGAACAGAGAAGCCATGAAGGGACCGTAGAGTGGTGGGGTTCTGGCCTAGTGCCTTGGACGTTCCAACTCCAGATCCTGGTGCTCCATGAATGTAAATTGTTGCCCATGAAGTGGGTTTAATTCAGCCAATGGTAGTTACTGTTCAGGCGAGCTCAGCAATAGTTCCCAGTGTGACCCTACCCAGCAGTTCCTGCTACACCAGCGAACTCTGATTCACTTGTGATCATTCCCCACTGAACTGGTTTCTCCTTCCCCAGCTAATGGAGATAAAACGCAATTGGCCTCTAGGTCCCCTCGGCCTCTCCTTGCCCTGCCCCAACCACCTCTGCAAGTAAATGAAAATAAAGTGAGGTACCTTGATTGGTTTTGTAGTCTAACTTTTTTCCCCACAGACCACTTGAAAATCGCTGGGGGTCTCGGCAGACCACTTAATGATCTTTCCAAATATTGTTTGTACCATTAGCTAACTATTGAAAACCGCTTTGGATAAGAGCGCCTTATAAAAAGGACCGCTTTTGCCGATTGGTCTAGGCTGAGGTTGATGGTGGGATTGAAATTGTTAAAATCATGGTGGAATTCCTCGAGGGCTTCTTTTCCATGGGTCCAGATGATGAAGATGTCATCAATGTAGCGCAAGTAGACTAGGGGCGTTAGGGGATGAGAGCTAAGGAAGCGTTCTTCTAAGTCAGCCATAAGGATGTTGGCATGCTGTGGGGCCATGTGGGTACCCATAGCAGTGCCGCTGACTTGAAGGTATATATTGTCCCCAAATGTGAAATAGTTGTGGGTGAGGACAAAGTCACGAAGTTCAGCCACCAGGTTAGCTGTGATATTATTGGGGAAACTATTCCTGATGGCTTGTAGTCCATCTTTGTGTGGAATGTTGGTGTAGAGGGCTTCTATATCCATAGTGGTCCATTTCCTAGACACTACTGTGCTAATAAGCGATGGTCACATAAACACCACCTTATACCGGAAACCCACTGATCGCTATACTTACCTACATGCCTCCAGCTTCCATCCAGGACACACCACACGATCCATTGTCTACAGCCAAGCTCTAAGATACAACCGCATTTGCTCCAATCCCTCAAACAGAGATAAACACCTACAAGATCTCTATCAAGCATTCTTAAAACTACAATACCCACCTGCTGAAGTGAAAAAACAGATTGACAGAGCCAGAAGAGTACCCAGAAGCCACCTACTACAGGACAGGCCCAACAAAGAAAATAATAGAACACCACTAGCCATCACCTTCAGCCCCCAACTAAAACCTCTCCAGCGCATCATCAAAGATCTACAACCTATCCTGAAAGATGATCCCTCACTCACAGATCTTGGGAGACAGACCAGTCCTCACTTACAGACAGCCTCCGAACCTGAAGCAAATACTCACCAGCAACTGCACACCATACAACATAAACACTAACCCAGGAACATATCCTTGCAACAAAGCCCGATGCCAGCTCTGTCCACATATCTATTCAAGTGACACCATCATAGGACCTAACCACATCAGCCATGCCATCAGGGGCTCGTTCACCTGCACATCTACCAACGTGATATATGCCATCATGTGCCAGCAATGCCCCTCTGCCATGTACATTGGCCAAACCGGACAGTCTCTATACAAAAGAACAAATGGACACACATATGACATCAGGAAACATAACATTCAAAAACCAGTGGGAGAACACTTCAACCTCTCTAACCACTCAGTGACAGACTTGAAGGTGACAATTTTGCAACAGAAAAACTTGAAAAACAGACTCCAAAAAGAGACTGCTGAACTCGAATTAATATGCAAATTAGATACAATTAACTTAGGTTTAAACAGAGACTGGGAATGGTTGGGTCATTATACTAATTGAATCTATTTCCCCATGTTAAGTTCTCCTCACACCTTCTATGGGTCATCTCGATTATCACTTCAAAGGTTGTTTTTTTCCCTCCTGCTGCTGATAGCTCATCTCAATTGATTGGCCTCTTACAGTTGGTATGGCTACTCCCACCTCTACATGTTCTCTGTATGTATAAATATCTTCTGTCTGTGTGTTCCATTCTATGCATCCGAAGAAGTGAGCTGTAGCTTATGCTGAAATAAATTTGTTAGGCTAGGTCTACACTACCCACCTGAATCGGCGGGTAGAAATCGACCTCTCGGGGATCGATTTATCGTGTCCCGTCGGGATGCGACAATCGATCCCCGAATCGATGCTCTTACTCCACCAGTGAAGGTGGGAGTAAGCGCCGTCGACGGGAAGCCGCAGAGGTCAATTTTGCCACCGTCCCTACAGCGGGGTAAGTCGGCTGCGATACGTCGAATTCAGCTACGCTATTCGCGTAGCTGAATTTGCGTATCTTAAATCGACCCCCCCCCCCCGTAGTGAAGACGTAGCCTTAGTCTCTAAGGTGCCACAAGTACTCCTGTTCTTTGTTCATAAGGGAAGGAATCCTCATGGTAATCTGTGCAAGCAGTTTACTGCAACTGAAGGGTGTAAAAGTGAGTGAATCAGGGAAGTTTCAGTTCCTAACAGCCAGCAATTTTCTGTTGTGAATGGATCCACTGACTTTCCTTTTGAAAGATCCAGGGTGGGTAGCTTTGAGAAGGTCTCAGATGGAATAAAAGCTGTTAAGAAAGTTGAACAGCCCTATAACCAAGTGGCCGTGCTTGACCAGCTTGTTGGGAAGACAATGGTGTTGAAACAGGACTGTCTCCATTCTAATCCTTTAAGTGAGCAGTCTGTGCTTCAGGGTCTGAGGACAGATTTGGTTACTGGTGTGTCAGAGCAGAACAGTTTTATGGCTAAATGCTTGAGGATGCAGGGGAGAGCAAGCAAACTCTTACCCTCAGACTCTTTGGATTTATGTGGTACCTCTTTAAGACAGAGTCCAGCCTTGGAAATAATAGCAGTTAAGGATATAAAAACTGGTGGACTGGCTCCTGTTTGTGGTAATGCAAACTACTTGCCTGGCTGGGAGAGGAAAGACTTGCTAATAGCTGTTAGCACAGAGAGCCCACCCCATCAGCCAGTGAATTCTGTTAAGCAAGAGAAATCAGGGTTTAATCCTGCAGAACAAAGGGGAAAGAGAACTGAATTTTGCAAAGGGAAGCCACAGGGTAACCCTAAAATGCCCAAACTCCAATGGTATTGAGCCAAAGGTGTGGCATAACAAACATGATTGGAAATGGACACTTGCAATGAATTTGTTGTTATTACTAATGGTAATTTTTGTAACTAATGTGTTGCTATTATCCCAAACTGAAAAATGTACAATGTGCCTAATCTTTTGGAAAATCCCTTGAACATGTTAAAAGGAATACATGAGAACACACTTTATGTTAAAAGGCCTTGTTATAGTGATGTTTCACAGTTAATGCCTGTAAACAGTCTTGGAACTTTTCACAGGGGAAAAGACATTCCAGACCTGATGTGCTGTATAAAAAGGGAAACTGAGGCACACTGCCATATTGCTTGCATGGCTAAATGCCAACATTGCTGTACTATGAACAATGTTAACAGCTACATTGACTTGATGTTAACTGGGTTCCAAACATTTGCCAGAGCTTGTATGAACAAAGTAGCTGTTTTCTTTAGCTCTTGGCAAGGTCACTTGAGACATACAGGAACCATGCTGCAAAAGCAGATCCAATCCACTATTGTTCTAACTAAGTTTTACCTTAAGTTTGTAAAGAGATTCAATCATGTTACTGAACATGACTTTAATAAACCATTTCTGTTATATACTGGTATGGCTTCTAACCCAATACTAGCTGTAGTGAGACAGACCCAAGGATGGGGAGCTCTTGGGATGCAGTCAGTGATGTTTGTGTCATCCCTTCCCTTCCTGCATCAATTTTGCGTTGGGGGTGTCACGTTATTGATTTGAACTGGGACCATATAGAACATGGTTGCAACCAAAGTCCTGTAGTGGCACCAAATCTTGTATAAAGGGGGTCAAATGAGGTGTCTAAGACAAGATTATGGTTTACTGGTTATAATTATGCTGTCTATATGTGTGTATCAATTTTGTAGTTGAAGTTATGAATACTGGCTCTATACTGCATATATTTCAAATTTATGCTATGTTTCTGGAAAACTTCCCCTACACGTTGGTGTTAGCTCTGCCTAGCCTGCTTGATGGCCCATTAAGGACCATCAGCTATACAACTGACCCATTGAGAGAAGGCAAATACACTTTGCAATTCAGCAAAGTATGCAGGGACTGGCCCATGTGACTCCAGACTCCATTTTGCTGTAATTTTGCACAGTAAGGACAAAGGGTGTTCTTACCCCTGGAAAAAACTATAAAAAGGCTGATGCCTCTCCTCCATCTTGTCTTCAATCCTGCTTCATACCTCTGGAGGGACTTTGCTACAAACTGAAGCTCTGAACAAAGGACTGAATGACCCATTCCAGCTGGGGATGGACTCCTGAGACTTGATTTGAACCTGCAGTTTCTATCACTGCTACAAGCCTGAACCAAGAACTTTGCAATTACTGTATGTCATTGATTCCATTTAACCAATTCTAGCTCTCATCTCTATCTTTTTCCTTTTATGAATAAACCTTTAGATTCTAAAGGATTGGCAACAGTGTGATTTGTGGGTAAGATCTGATTTGTATATTGACCTGGGTCTGGGGCTTGGTCCTTTGGGATCAAGAGAACCTTTTTCTTTTTATTGGGGTATTGGTTTTCATAACCATTTGTCCCCATAACGAGTGGCACTGGTGGTGATACTGGGAAACTGGAGTGTCTAAGGGAATTGCTTGTGTGACTTGTGGTTAGCCAGTGGGGTGAGACCAAAGTCCTCTTAGTCTGGCTGGTTTGGTTTGCCTTAGAGGTGGAAAAACCCCAGCCTTGGGCTGTAACTGCCCTGTTTTAAGCAATTGGTCCTGAATTGGCACTCTCAGTTGGGTCCTGCCGGAACCACATTGTTACAACTACCTATTCCATGTAACATCTATGTAAAGTTTATGATCTACTGAATACATTTCTCCTATTTATATGCATGTATCTTTTTTTCTACTTGAAGTTAGGAATATTGGCTATATACTTGCTTGATAGCCTTAGTAAAGCATTTCATCATCTTCTTGAGAAAAGATTTGCAAATTAAGTGCCTAATCAAGAACCACTTAAGCCAACAATGAACTCAAAGATGCCAATCCACATCGGGGCTGTCCCAGGAATATGGCTTGGCTGGTAAGAAACTCAGTCATGCATGGACATGTGACTTGCCCATGTGACTCCAAAACTCCATCTTGGAGCTGGACTTTGAATAGGAGAGAGGATGGGGTCTCCACCCACAAGATAAAGTCTATTTAAACCCCTTGGAGACCCCTTCATTTTGTCTTCAGCTGGCTAGAGAGAGAGCCTCTCCACCCCCAAAGAGACATGAAAGAGACTGGAACAAAGGACAGTAACTACAAGGAGTGTGAGTGATTGCTGGACCTAGACTAGAAGGAGGCTAGTCTGTAAAAGGAAGCTTACTGGGTCAGGTTTTTATCTGTATTGTTTTCTTAGATATAGACTTGCGAGTTCTATTTTATTTTGCTTGGTAATTCATTTTGTTCTGTCTGCTATTACTTGGAACCACTTAAATCCTACTTTCTGTATTTAATAAGGTCACTTTTTACTTATTAATTAACCCAGAGTATGTATTAATACCTGGGGGGGGGGGCAAACAGCTGTGCATATCTCTCTATCAGTGTTATAGAGAGCGAAAAATTTATGAGTTTACCCTGTATAAGCCTTATATGGGGTAAAACGGATTTATTTGGGGTTAGACCCCATTGGGAGTTGGGCAGCTGAGTGTTAAAGGCAGGAACACTTCTGTAAGGCTACGTCTTCACTACAGGGGGGGGTCGATTTAAGATACGCAAATTCGACGTATCGCAGCCGACTTACCCCGCTGTAAGGATGGTGGCAAAATCAACCTCCGCGGCTTCCCGTCGACGGCGCTTACTCCCACCTCCGCTGGTGGAGTAAGAGTGTCAATTCAGGGATCGATTGTCGCGTCCCTACGAGACGCGATAATTCGATCCCCGAGAGGTCGATTTCTACCCGCCGATTCAGGCGGGTAGTGTAGACCTAGCCTAAGTTGCTTTCAGTTTAAGTCTGCAGCTTTGGGGCACGTGGTTCAGACCCTGGGTCTGTGTTGGAGCAGACTGGCGTGTCTGGCTCAACAAGACACGGTGCTGGAGTCCCAGGCGGGCAGAGGGAAAGCAGGGGCAGAAGTGGTCTTGGCACATCAGTGGGCAGTTCCCAAGGGGGATTCTGTGATCAAACCGGTCACACGTGGCACTTTGCCAGAGTTTTGCAGAGACCTCTGCTTCTTTTGGCTGCACTATATTTGGCCGGTAGATGAGAGACAAGGTGTGATGGACACAGGAAGAGATGAGACATCGTCGGTTTCCTGTAGCTGAAGTGACCAGCTGAGTTTCTTATTTGGGGCTTGGTGGAGCTCAGCACTGGGGTGTTGGTGGCAGCGCTGAGGGGCCCCTCGCTGCCCCATCATGGCGTCTGCTCTCACCGTCCTCTTCCTTGGTGAGTATCGGAGACAGCCAGGGCATGTGCCCATGGGGGGGGGGGGGGAGATCTGAGACCAGGGTGTACTCTGGGAACTGGACCCTAACGAGCCGTCTCCTTTTCAGGCTGCTGGCTGGCTGCCGGGTGGAGCAGGGTGTCTGGAAGTGAGTATCTGTGGGCCTGGGGAAACTTTAGTGTTAAGGATGGGAGAGGGGGTGGGGACAAGAGGAGCTGACCCCAGAAATTTCCCCTCAAAACTCAGTTCAACCTCCTAGTATTGAGCATGGAGGACTGAGATCAGAACCCAGCCCTGTCCCCATAGCGTTCAGGGGTGACTCCAGATTGACCCCGGGGGGCTGAGGTCAGAACCCAGCCCACAGGTTTCCTGTGGAGTCCTACTCCTGGGGGAATTCTACACCAAATATCTGAAAATTCAGCAAAATTCTGCATATTTTATTTGTCAAAATAACCCAATATAATCCTGCCAGTTTCAATTATTTTGGTCATTTATTTCAAAATATCTGTCAGCGAGTACGTCTGTAACGATACAGACCCCACCCCCCCAAAAAAGATTCTGGTAATTTTTTTTGACAAATAGTTTCCTCTCTAGGCATATTAACATAGAACCTTGAGAAATTCATTTAAATCACGTGACAGAACTGTAAAAAGCAACAAAGAGTCCTGTGGCACCTTATAGACTAACAGATGCATTGGAACATAAGCTTTCGTGGGTGAAAACCCACTTTGTCAGACGCATGGGGGTATTCACCCACGCATGACAGAACTGTATTTCCTGCACCCGACTGAAGTAGTGGAAAAGCTTGGGGGAGTCAGGGGTAACAGAGAAGGTGAGGGAGAGGGAAGGAGCCTGGGAGTGAACCTGGAAGGTGGTGGGTGTGGGCGGGAGAAGGTTTTTTTAGGCAGGGGGATTGTTAGGGAGCTGGAAAGCCTCCTCCATGCAGACCCTGGCTGACCTGAAGCCTCTCCCATTCAGTCAGGCACATCAGCCCCTGTCCCACAACCTCCATCCCCATGTGTCCCTGCAGCCCCCCTGCCCCCTCCCCAGACTCAACGCTGTCACCCCACTAGCTCCTGAGCCCCAGTCTGTGACCCCCCCCAGCAGCCCTGGGTGCCCCACTCTGCCCTAACCTGGCTCTGCGGCAGGTGCTGTGATGAACTTCTGCTCCTGGGGGAATTCTGCAGCACGGGGCAGGCCGAGAATGTTTTTCCCCACAGAAAATAAATTCTGCCCCAGAAGTGCTGCAGTTCCACCTCTTCCCACCAGAGGCCACTGTGGCCCCAGAACAGCCGGCTCCGTTCATGCTGTTGGCTGCTCTGGCACCACAGCGGCCTCCAGTGGGCAAAGGGTGGAACTGCAGCACTTCTTGGGCAGAATATATTTTATGCAGGAAAAAACAAAATTATGTGGGAAAAATGAATTCTGCACGTCCTAGAGTTGCCAACCCTCCACGATTGGCCTGGAATTTCCAGGAATTAAAGATGAATCTTTAATTAAAAATTATGTGATGTGATGAAATCTCCAGGAATACAGCCAACCAAAATTGGCAACCCTAGCGCCTCCACAGATGTGCAGGATTGCCCCAGGAGTAACAGACGGTGGATGCAGTGAGGTGTCTGTTAGCCCTAGCGCTGTCCCTGGGGCTAGGCACTAAGGGCAGGTTACAGACACACGGGGAGGGGTTTATGTCTCCCCATCTCAGTCCTGTTTGTGTGTGAACGCAGAGCTCCCTGTGCCCGGCCCCTCCATCTCCGTCAGCCCCAGCAGGGTGATCGCCCCGGGGGGAGCCGTCACCATCCGCTGTCAGTGTCGGTGCGAGGCCAGGAGGCTGTTGCTGTATAAAGGTGGAATCCGAATCCGGGAGCTGGATGCTGATGGGGACGGGGGTGAATTCACCATCCCCAGTGCCAGATGGGAAGACTCAGGCAGCTACAGCTGCCAATCTCACTCTGGATCAGATCCACCCAACTGGTCGGATCCCAGTGATTACGTGCGGATTGTTGTAGCAGGTGAGAGGTCCGGCTTGGCATCCCCACTCCCAGCCCTACAGCCTGCCAGACCCACAGAGGGTCTCTGGACAATGGAGCCTTCAGAGCCAGGCTCTACCCTGAACCCTGGGCCCAGCAGAGGGGATGCCTGGCCAGGGAGCGAGGACGGAGTCACTGGGGGGTTCCCCAGCTACTGGAGCTAGGGGGATGAGGGAGGGGGAATCCCTGCCCCCAGGCAACCTTGGGGTATCACTGAACCTGCCTGTGCTTCCATTTCCCCTTGGAAGAATGGGGGATAATTATCCTTCTTCACCTTTTGTCTGTGTGCAGCACTCAGCACCTCTGACTCCCAGCCCTCTCCCAATCTAGCCACTAGACCCCACTGGGGCTGGGGTAGAACTCAGGCATTCCAGCTCCCAGGTTGCGGCGCCCCATTAATTAGATAGATGGGTACAGAGGGGTGCTCTGGATTTAGGTCCTCGGGCAGTTTTGGGTGTAGCTCCCAGGAATCTCTGGGATCTCAGAGAGGTTCCTCTGGCTGGGTTTTCTCCCAGGGGCCCCGTCTCTGTACGGTGAGGATGGGGCGCAGTGACTGTGCCGGGGTCTGTCTCGCGGCCTGTCTCCTTCTCACTGCAGAGCTCAGCTACCCCAAACCCTACATCTCCCTGCGCCCCAGCGAGGGGGTCACCCTGGGGGGAGCCGTGACCATCCGGTGTCGGGGTTGGCACCAGAACGTGAGGTTCCTTCTGTACAAAGTTGGAAACCCAATCTGCTGCAGGACGCGGAGCCGGCTGGGGACATGGCTGAGTTTCCCATTCGCAACGTGAGCCGGAGACATGGAGGGAACTACCGCTGCTCTTATCGCTCCAAATCAGACCGGCCTGTCCAGTCTGAGCCCAGTGACCCCGTGGAGCTGGTGGTAGCAGGTGAGGAGCCCGGCTCAGCATCCCCGCTCCCAGCCCCGCACTCAGGCAGCCTCTGTGGGGATCTCTGTGCTGATGGGATGCTCAGAGCCAGGCTCTGCCCTGAGCCCTGGGGCCCACTGGGGGGGGGGGTGTTTCACTGTCAGGGGGGAGCAGCAGCTGCTGGCGGTTTGGGGCTGAGGGAGGGGGGATCCCTG
This sequence comes from Actinemys pallida, assembly GCA_023634205.1. NCBI lineage: Eukaryota > Metazoa > Chordata > Testudines > Emydidae > Actinemys > Actinemys pallida. The sequence continues at coordinate 2,764,552 of JALMGD010000024.1, forward strand.
CCCCGAGGGGGAGCTGCAGAGCAGGGGCCTTTCCCAGGGGATGCTCCCCCAGGCTGCCCCTGCTCTGGGGATGCACAGAGGAGTCGGGGCCCAGGGGCTGCAGCACTGAATTCACTCCCCCACCCCAGCCCGGACAATTAAAACCGTAAGAAATGCCATGTTGTGGGCCGACCAGTGTCACCATTTCAGCCTCTTCCCACCCGGGCCTGGGTGTTCGATTCCATCCATCTTCCTTCTCAGCCGATGCTCGTTTTAATCCCACAGAGGGAACCGACCCAGCTGGGCCCCCGCAGCTGGATCAGCCCCCGACGGAGCTGGGGGGAGAAGGTGAGTGGGAGAAATGGAACAATTCATCCCTCAGAGAACAGGGCTCCCGGCTCAAATGCTGTAATGATGCTGGCTTTGGTGGGACACTTCTGAGAGTGTCAATTCATGACAAATTGCTTAGAGCAGGGCAGTTACAGCCCCAAAATGGAGTTCCTTTACTTTTAAGGCAAACCAAACCAGCCAAACAGAGAGGACTTTGGTTTCACCCCACTGGCTAACCATAAGTCACATAAGCAATTCCCTCAGACACTCCAGTTCCCCACTATCATCACCAGTGCCACTCGTTATGGGGGTGAATTGTTATAAAAACCAATACCCCAGTAAAAGAAAAAAGGTTCTCCCGATCCCAAAGGACCAAGCCCCAGACCCAGGTCAATGTACAAATCAGATCTTACCCACAAATCACGCTGTTGCCAATCCTTTAGAATCTAAAATCTAAAGGCTTATTCATATGTAACCCTTCTGCCGTCAGAGTTGACAGCAACAGGGGCCGGGTTCAGTATCTAGGGCTTCCTTTTCAATAACACAATGTAAAACCGGCTTGAGCCCCCACCCAGGGACCTGGGACAATTACATACCACCTGTGACGGGTTGGATCACAGAAACCCCCTTGGGAACTGCCACCTGATGTGCTGAGACTACCTCTGAGCCTGTTTTCCCTGCCAGCTTGGGACTTCAGTGCCTTGAGCCAGACACGCCTGCCTGCTACAAACACAGACCCAGGTCTGAACTACGTCCCTCAAAAGCTGCAGGCTTAACTGAAAACAGCTTAATAAGACCCTCAGGCTCTGATTGTCCCCATCCCCTGGCCAAGTACTGGGGTGCCGGCTGTCTCGGGGGCAGTTCATCCACCTGGGAGCTCCCTTCACCGGGGAAGCTGAGGCTTAGCCCCCGGGACAGCAGGACACGGCCTTCCCTGAGGGGTCCAGCCCCAGGGAGGCTCCAGAGATGCCGCACCTGGGAGAGCCCCAGAGGGGGGCTGCACTGGACCTGCTGGATGGGGGGGTTGGGGGCTCCACTCCCGGGGCAGTTGCTGATCTCCCCATCCGAGCCACCAAGTGACTTTTCCCTTCCCCCCACAGCAGCCCCCCTGGGGCACCTGGATTTCACCCGCGCCAACATCACCCACCTGGCGCTGGGCGCCGTGGTCCTGCTCATCCTGGGGCTTATCCTGGCTGAGGCCTATTACAGCCGCCCGAGGGAGGTGCCCTAGGTGAGGTGACCCCCCCTTCTGTGCCCCTGCTCCCCCCAGGGGCTGGGCCCAGGGCGACACAGGCCCCTCTAACCCGCCATCTCTTTGAACCCCCAGGAGCCTGGATTCAGCAATGCGGAGAAGAGAATCTCCCCAGGGGCGAGCCGCTTCCCCTTCCCCTTGGGGGGCTGAGATGCCGGCACAACCCCCCCCGTCCCCAAACACCCCTGCCTCCCCCCCAAACAGCTCCCGACCTGACAGCGGCACCCCAGGATTGAACCCCTGATGCTGCGAGCACCAGCCCCTGCGGTACCAGCTAGAGGAGCCGCTCCTTGGCTGGGCATGTCGGGCTCCCCACCGAGCAGCCCCTGGAGGGCGCCGGGGTCCCACTCGCTGGCCCAGCCGGGCCAGTCTCTACTCAGGGCTGTCAGTGGGGAGCGGGGCCGTAGCAGGGCTCAGCATGGGGAGGGCACCGCCTGCATCTGCGGGGGGCCCAGAGCACTGGGGGGCCGGGCACTCAATTACTAGCCCCTCCCTGGTGCTTCAGAGGGGATGAACACTACAGGGAATCAGCGAGCGATCCATCCCTATCGTCCACTCCAATTTCTGTTGAACAGAGGCTAGGGACACTCAGAGTATGGTGTTGTATCCCTGCCCATCCTGGCTAATAGCCATTGATGGACCTATCCTCCAGGAACGTATCTAGTTCTTTTTTGAACTTTGTTATGATTTTGGCCTTCACAACATCCCCTGGCAAGGAGTTCCATGGGTGACTGTGCGTTGGGTGAAGAAATACTTTCTTTTGTTTGGTTTAAACTTGCTGCCTATTAATTTCATTGGGTGACCCCTGGTTCTTGCATTAAGTGAAGGGGTAAATAACACTTCCTCATTCATTTTTTCCACACCCGTCAAGTTTTTATAAGCCTCTATCATATCCCCTCTCAGTCGTATCTTTTCCAAGCTGAAAAGTCCCAGTCTTTTTAATCTCTCCTCCTATGGACTCTGTTCCATACCCCTCATCATTTTTGTTGCCCTTTTCTGTACCTTTTCCAATTCCAATCTATCTTTTTGGAGCTGGGGTGACCAGAACTGTATGCAGTTTTGTTTTGCCAGACTGATCAGCTAAGCCAATACTGGCAACATATATGAAAAGGCTGCAAACCACCATGCCTCCGGACTGCATCAACATGCAGAAAGCCTTATAAATCAGTAAGGGTCAAAGCCAATTTTAGAAGTACTTAACGAGGCTGTTAAGAATGCTGGAGACACAACTCAGTTTATGCGAACTAACATGGCTGTCACATCATACTTTCTATTTAAGCAAGAGATACCACACACTACAAACTGGAGACCAATGTTAAGTGCGTTGTCACTTGTTCATCCTGAAGTTGGACATTGGTTTCGAACAAGACTGGCAAATGCTCGCTATCTTTCTGCAAGAAACTCAGCTGACTCTCTAGAAGCATGCAGTGCAACAGTGAAAGACTCAGCAGTTGAAAAAGTGAGGAACTCTCCCACCATATTCAAAATATGGGCATACATGGCTGATGAATGCACTGATGCAAATGGGCATCAAGTATTAAGACATTGTGTACGTTATCTTGATGTCTGTGGTAGGCCAGTAGATGCATTCTAGATGTTCAGGTTATAGAAGACACATTGGCTGCATCTGTGACATCTTAGAAGAGATAAATGCTTGTCAATTGAACCCCGAACAGATGGCTGCTTGTGCATCTGATGGAGCTGCAAACTTCTCTAGAACACATAGTGGAGTCAAAGTTTTGGTCAGAGACCACTGTAACCCTAATCTCAGCTGGAAAGCACGGGGGACTTGGGACTGGAGAGAGAGAGCAGGCAGAGCCCACCTGAGTGCAGGAGAGACTTAGATGTACTGTGCTGAGGGAGGCCAGGCCTGAGGCCCTGAGAGTTTCCCGTGCTCTGTTCAGACACTCAATAAACCCTCCTGTTTTACCCTGGCTGAGAGTCGCTCCGGGCTATAGAACAGGGTTGCATTATTCCCTCTGTAAGTGGAGGCCCCAGGGGTCCAGAGCGAGTGGACTCACTGTGGGGGCCCATGACGAGAAACAGGTGTGCTAAGGCTCTGAGAACTGCGGCTCCAGGAGGTGGAGGGGCTTAACCCCCGAGAGAGAGTGGGCCCCCAAGAAAGGCTGTCTCACTGAAGGGGGTTCCCCCCACGGACCACACGGGGCCAAGAGTGGGCACGGCATGTGAGTCCGTGACAGTCCTGAGTTCAGAGGCAGACTTCTTAAGATGGTTCGTTATATCTTGAGAAATCCTCTTGTGCCATCTCTGTTTGCTGTTCTGAGTTCCAGCTCAGATAACTGAAGCTATTCCTGGCTACGTTCTGGTGTGAACCCTGGCAAAAATCTGGGAGGAGGCATGTGACCCTGTATCTCCCCCCCCCACACACACACACGTGTTGGCTCAGGAAGACACGGCACCAGGTACCAAGAGAGGCGGGTCCATCCCCAGGGGCCCGGCCACGCATGGAGGGCAGAGAGTGCTGGGCATGGTGGTTCGGGTCGGTCAGTCACCCCCCTGTGTGATATAGGGGTACGGGAGTGTGTGTGTGTGACGAAGTGGGGGGTTTTCTTGTTTTCTGTGGAGTTTCAATGGTTTGCATGCGGAGGGGGTGGGACTCAGTTTCCCTGGGTGTTACTGGTTTAACGAGGTGAGGGGAGAGGGAGTGTGTTTTGCAGAGGACCGGAGAGAGGACGTGGGGACCCAGCCGGTGGCCGGGAGGATGGACACCCCAGCAACCGGTGACCTGGTGACCTGGTGACCCAGAGGCCCAGCTGAGGAGACGCAGCCGGTTCTGGCCAGTGGGAGGACAATGGGCTGCAGAGTGAGGACCCAGTGACCTAACCAGCCGGTTCCAGCCAGAGGGAGAAGCAGGAGAGGAGGCCCCGGTTTACGACCCTGTTTACCTGGAGAGAAGACAATGGACAGAGGCGGGGCCTGGGGCCGGGGATCTCAGATGCTCAGCTGTGAGCAGGGGGGCTCTGGGCTGGAGAGGGGAAGCAGGCAGAGCCCACCTGGATGCAGAGAGACTGGGATGTGCTGTGCTGAGGGAGGCCAGGCCTGAGGGTCAGAGAGTTTCCTTTGCTGTGTTCAACTCTCAATAAACCCTCCTGTTTCATGCTGGCTGAGAGTCACTCCGGTCTAGAGAACAGGGTTGCATCAACCCCTTCGGGGGTGGAGGCCCCGGGGGTCCAGAGCGAGTGGACTCCCTGAGGGGGCCCACGGCAGGGACAGACGTGCTAAGGCTCAGAGAGGTGCGGATCCAGGAGGTGGAGGGGCCTGACCCCGAGAGAGAGTGGACCCCCGAGAAGGGCTGTCTCACTCAAAGGGGCACCCCCCACGGACCGCACGGGGCCAAGAGTGGGCACGATCTGTGAGTCCGTGACAGTGTGTGTGTGGGTGTGTGTTAAGGAAATGCAGGGACCCAGTGAGCGGGGAGCCAGTGGATGGGGACCCGGTGGCCGAGCTGTGTCATCGAAGGGGCCAGGCATGGAGCTGGCAGGGAGAAAGTCCCGTTGAGAAGGGACAGAGATGGCAGGAACAGGAGGAAGCAGACAGAGGAAAGACAGAGGCATGAGGGGGAAAGTTACAGGATGAACCGGGCAGTGAAACACGAAGAAAAAAGAGTCTCTAAGTTACCAAAGCAATTGTTAGAAAAGTAAAGCACGAATGAAACGTGACGGAACCAGCTGTGAGCAAAGGGAAACGGGCTGAAGAAATGAGGAGGAAGTGAGCTGTAGTGAAAGTAAAGCAAATAGTACGGACAAAACGTCCGCCCAGCACCTTCAGGTGCAGCGACAGGAAGAAACAAATTGCCTGAGAGCAAAGGGACTCTAGAAAAAGCAGCAGAGGGACAGTTGTTCAGTTGAGAAGCCGACCCATCGCCTGGAGAAATAGCTGCAGGTATCTGAGCTGGAACTCAGAGCAGCAAACAGAGACGGCGCAAGGGGAGGGCTCAAGATACAACAAACCAGCCTAAGAACAGAGAAGCCGCGAAGGGACCGTAGAGAGGTGGGGTTCTGGCCTAGTGCCTGGTACGTTCTAACTCCAGATCCTGGTGCTCCATGAATGTAAATTGAAGTGGGTTTAATTCAGCCAATGGTAGTTACTGTCCAGGAGAGCTCAGCAATACAGTAACTCCTCACTTAACATCGTTGTTACGTTGCTGGGGGCTGGAGTAGGGTGACCACATGTCCCGTTTTTAAAGGGACAGTCCTGGTTTTGGGGACTTTTTCTTATATAGGTGCCTATTACCCCCCACCCCTTGTCCCATTTATTTACAGTTGCTCTCCTAAGCTGGAGTGGGTTGGGGGGGGGGGTGTTGCTGGATTCCCTGGATGGGGGTGAGGCAAGAGCAGCTCTCCAGAGCCCCCTGCTGGACAGGACAGAGCATGTCAGAACAACTGGGAATGGGGGGGGGGAGGTTGTGGGGGGCATCTCTGCCCCCTCGTGGCTGGGATCAGAATGGTTTGGTGTGTGTGTGTTGGTGTTGGCACACGCACATACACACTAGGGTGACCAGTGAGCAAGTGTGAAAAATTGGGATGGGGGTGGGGCATAATAGGAGCCCATATAAAAAAAAAGCCCCAAATATTGGGACTGTCCCTATAAAATCAGGACATCTGGTCACTCTAACACACACACACCCCTACACGGGTGTCTCTCTCCCCTCCCAGCCCCAGGAGCCCGACCCCAGCACTGAGGGATTCACCTATGCCAACCTGGACCGCCAGGAGCTGCAGACCAAGTGGGGGCAGAGGGGGCGGCCCCTGCCCCCGAGCCCGTCCTGTACACCACCATCAACCTGAGCCGGGGGCCCGACGGGCAGAGCCCCCGGGGTGCAGGGGTGCCCCCCACCCACCTCCATAGCATGAACCCAGGGAGAGTCATCAGAGCGATGGGGCAGGGAGCATCGGCCACCAGGGGGTGACAGAGTGATTCCACCCCCCCCCCCAGAGAACTCACTGCCTCAGGGTCACACTGGGAGTCAGTGACAGAGCCAGGGATGGAGCCAGGAGTCCTGTGTCCAGGCCCCTGCACTGAGCACTAGAGGAACACTCCCTTCGAGAGCATCAGTCACAGGGTCTATAACACTGACCCACCATTGTCAGCGCTCTGAGATTTAACCAGGAAAAGCCGCCCTGTAAGCGCTGTGCAGCATTGGGCCATTAAAGGTCAGATCCAAATTCCTAGAATTTACATCTGGGCTTTCAGTTCAGCCCAGTACAGAGTGAGGAGCCCAGCCCCAGACCTTAGATCGAGGAGGATCAGCCCTTCCTGGACTGGGAGATGAGCTAGGAGCCTTTTCAATCCCTAGGCAGATGGATGAAAAATAGATTATTTTTAAAATAGGAACTGGAATTTTTAAAATTAAATTAATCACAGGCTTGTTTGTTAAATTAATGCTGCTTACAATTAAATTTGAAATTGACAACCTATGTTAATCCCAAACCTTATTATAATCTCTTAAAATAATTGAAAGAGAATAGAAGAAAACCAATATTAAGCAGTACATGTTTACTGCCAAGTTTTAAGGACAGTCAAACCACTGAAGCCCCTAGAACCAGAATTACCTGAAGTGCTAAAACAGCTTTAGACAGCAGTAGCCTCCTTTGAAAGCGCAGGTGCCACAGGACCCTCTGTTGCTTTCTTCATTTTAGTTTATTCAACTAGTGTAGTTCAATGACAAATTCGCTGGATTTAAGAAACCCCTGGGGAGTTGACCAATCAAGCAAACTTGTTTTCTTCCTTCAATCTGTGCATAAAAACGAGGTGTGAGGGGATGAGATCTACCAGTTAATACATCTCGAAGGACATGGTGAGCAGAAGGTTTCAATTCAGTTCACTAACTACAGATAATATTTCCTTTCTTTAAGAACTCAGGTTTAAATGCAAAACATTTTTGATCAATGTTTTTTCTTATGCTTTTCTTTCTGGCTCTGCCACGGCCTTGCTGTGTAACCACCTCTTGCGTCTTACCTCTATTTCCACCTCCTCTGTTCGGGACAGAGACACTTCTCTAACTCCTAGCAGTAGTGCGATTTGAGTAGGCCATGAGCATTAGACACCTTTGAGCTCAAAAGGACAATGGGTGATTGTTGTTTGGGGCAAGAATCCCTAGCGATTTCCTGCTTCTCCCCCATCCAAAGCCAATGTCACATCTTTGGGTTTGGAATCAACGCTTGGAAATTCTCAGTGTCCCTCAGTCTTCAACTGCCTTCAGTTGTTCCTTGGATTTAGAGCAGTGGTTCTCAAACTTTTGTACAGGTGACCCCTTTCACACAGCAAACCTCTGAGTGTGACCCCCCTTATACATTAAAAACACTGTTTTAAATATTGAACACTATTATAAATCCTGGAGGCAAAGCGGGGTTTAGGGTGGAGGCTGACAGCTCATGACCCCCCATGTAATAACCTTGTGACCCCCTGAGGGGTCCCGACCCCCAGTTTGAGAACCCCTGATTTAGAGGCTTGGCTGCTAACGGGACTAGAATTTGTTCCTGGGTTCCTGGCTGTTCCTAGTCAATGAGGGTCTCAGTCTGGCCTCCAAAATTCAGAATCCCAGAACTAGACTTCAGGGTGGATTGACTTAAACCATTGATTTTAATCATGTTTTACACTTGTACTTTTTAATTATTTTCCTAACGATAGGTTGATTCTCATTAGTTGATAACTATTAAAAAGGGTGATTTGCAATTAAATATAGTCTTTACACTAAATTTGGTGCTTTTTCCTTTGCTAACCATGATGGTAACTATATCTATGCACATTGATTTAAGCAGTTATATGGAGTCATTTACATTTCTTCAGTCTAATTTTTACATTTTTATTATGTTGGAAAATGGCAAATGATGCATTTATTGCCTAGATGACAATGATTTTTTTTTACTTCTAATTTGTCCAAGCTCTGTTGGATGGAAATTCAAATACACGCCAAAATGCACAGAAACAGCATTTTCAATATATTTATTAATTAAATAAAATGATCTTGAAGGTTCTGAATACATAATAGCAAAAAAATGTACCAAAACGTATTTTTCATTTGAACCTAACTGATGTAAGGAGGTATCTGCAGTTAGTGAAATGAACTGATTGTTTCTGGGCATCGTATCTCTCAGATTTTAGACCTTTCCTGCTTTCTCAACTCCCCGTCAGTATCGGAAATTTGAATGAACGTGTCATTGAGCCGAACTAGCTGAATACACTGAACTGAAGGAAAGATTCTTTCTGTGCCTGCAGAAGAGGCTACTGCTGTCAAAAGCTGGTTTTACACTTTCAACAAACTCTGGTTCCAGGTGCTCGGCCAACGACTTCCACGAATTCAGCGGTTTGACGTCCATTAAAACTGGGCAGCAAACGCGGACTAAACTAGAGCAAGTTTAGGCATTAACATGGGTTGTCAGAATTTCAAATGTAATCCCCTGTTTTTAATTTAAATAAAAATAATCCAACTGATGGGTTTTTTTAAATTCTTTTTGTGGCTTTTTGTTTTTGAAAAAAATCATTTTTATTCATCCTGACTTCAAAGAACTTCCGCATTCAAGTTAATCATCAACTGCTCATATTCGGTTATAGGAGAGAAGGCAGCGAAATTCATCATATCAATAATTAGTTGAAAATTATTTAATCGACCTTAAAAGAGACTAACTAGAGGGTCAGACACTTGTTTGTTTCTGTAGGCCCAGTTTCCGTCCCTGAACCAGTAACAATTGCACGGGATAATGCCCCAAACCCTACATTTGATTGTCAAATCGTCTGAGCCATTCATTCCTCGTCTGTTCTTCTAGTTTTAGAAGTTTCAGATCAACAAAAACTTCCCCTCGGCAGTCGGTGCCCATGTGGCGCTGCAGGTAGAGGAGCCTGAGCAGTAACCTTGTGACATCTAAGGTAACTCAGCAACCCGCCCATCACTCACTCACTCCACTAACCCTGATCTTAAATCCTCACCCTGCCACCTGCCTGGGTCAGCTCCCCCATTGAAACCCGCAGGTTGACTCATTTTAACCAATGGGGTTGAATTATGCAAATCTCCTGGAGAGAGTTTCCAGTGACTGGCTGAGTTAACTCTGATGTCAGAAAGCGCCTCTGCCTACAGCACCAATTTAATGGGGATGGTGCAGAAAATCAGGCTTTTCTGGTGCTGCTGTTTTCCAATTGTCACCAAAACCAACAAGGTTCTTCCCACCGATGCCCAGAAATTTTGGAATCAATTTAACGTTGTCTTCAAAAATTATCGTGTTACAGACAGACAAAGAAATGCCATTGAACTGAGCATTCGGCCTCGCTGCACTCAGCCAACAGGGACCTGAGTCTCCTCCCTGTTAACTCAGTGAGAACCCCAAGCTCAGCCCATCCGTGTGGAGACGCTCCGGGGCTGGGAGCTGAGCAAGGGAACAGACGGGCAGACGACAGCATTAGTCCCCATAGGAGATCATTCTGGGGGAGATCACCATCAGCACACGATTCCAGGGCAGCTCTTTGCGAGGGCCCCTTACAAGGACAGCTGGTGAACAGCCCCACCCTCGTCAGGAAGACGAGCAGCAGAGAGAAATGGGACAAGAAAAGAGAAAAGAAAAGACAAGAGGAAGGGAGGTAAAGGCAAGCGAAAAAGGACAAATTCCAAAGGCCCCAGTGAATCCTAGATTCCAAGGCCAGAAAGATCCACTCTGATCATCTCGTCCGACCTTCTGTATTACACGGGCCATGGAACGTCTCTCAAAATAATTCCTGTTTTAGAGCAGATTTTTTAGAAAAACATCCCATCTTGATTTTAAAAATGCCAGTTATAGAGGATCCATCACAACCCTGGGTAAATTGTTCCAAACCCTGTCAGTTAAAAATGTTCCCCTTATTTCCAGTCTGAATTTGTCTAGCTTCAACTTGCAGCCATTGGATCGTCTTATCCCTGTGCCTGCTAAAGTGAAGAGCCCATTAGCCAATATTTGTTCCCTTATGCTCATCCCTTAACCGTCTCTTTGTTCAGCTAAATAGATTGAGCTCCTTGAGTCTATCGTTATCAGGCAAGTTTTCTAATCCTTTAATCATTCTTGTGGCTCTTCTCTGAACCTTCTCCAATTTATTGGCATCCGTCTCAAATTGTGGACATCAGAACGACACAATATTCCAGTAGTGGTCACACCAGTGCCAAATACACCTCTCCACTGCTAGCTGAGATTCTGCTGTGTATGCATCCAAAGATTGCATTTGCCATTTTGGCCAAAGTGTCCTGCTGGGAACTCATGGTCAGCTGATTAGCAAACATGACCCCAAGTCTTTTTGAGGGTCACTGCTTCCCAGGATAGAGCCCCCATCTTGTACATATAGTCTAGATTTTTTGTTCCTATAGGTATAACTTTACATTTGGACAAACTACAATGTATGTTGATTCTGCTGAGCATCCCAAACAATCCAAATGGCTCTGTATCAATGATGTGTCCAGTTTGTTATTTACCACTCCCCCAATCTGTTTGTCATCTGCAAGTTTTATCAGTGATGATTTTATATTTGCTTCCAAGTCACTGATCAAAATGTTAAATCGTGTAGGGCCAAGAACCGATCCCTGCAGGACCCTACGAGAAAGACACCTGTCCGAGAATGATTCCTCATTTACAATTACATTTTGAGACCCATGAGTTAACCAGTTATTCCTAGGTGGGACATTTTCCTGCCAATTTACCTTGTGTTTTCTGAGCCCAGCATTCAGCTGGCAAAGTTTGGATCAGACTGAAATGTTCCAACCCTCACTGAGAATCTTACCTTCTCCACAGGGGTGTCTGCTTTCTATAGAATCAAGCTGGAAAGGAGAAAACTCCCACAGAAGCTCCTCCTTAGCACTCAGGTGCATGAACACAAATCCTCCAGGAGAGACAGTGAGAAGGAGGCTTGCTGCAGCAAGGCCACAGGGGTCTCCGAGGTTCCCCCTGCCCTGCCCCCCTGTACTGCATGTCTGATGTCAAGGGAGCTCTGTGAGGTCACAGCCGCCTCACCACCTTTGCCCAATAGGCTGAGTTCCTGCTGAAGGCTCTTGTGAAGTCACTGCCACGCCCACCTCTCCCTTGCAGGGCTGGTGTCTGCCCCTGGCCAGCCTGTTTGGGTGTCTCAGCTGCTCCCCAAATCACCCCACTTGCTCACTATTGATTCTAGGGAACAAGCAGGCGAAACAGTAAAACAGCAGGATCTGTTCCTCCCCCCGCACACTTCATAGATTCAGAGATTTTTAGACTTGAAGTGGTCACCATTTGATCTCCTAATCTGACCTGTATTTCACAGGCCAGGAAGTTTCACACACTTACCCCCATATTAAGCCCAATAGCTTGTGTTTCACTAAAACACGCCTTCCAAACAGACACCCAGTTGTGATGTGAGGACATCAGGAAACAGAGAATCCACCACTTCCCCTGGTAATTTGTTCGAGTGGTTAACCACCCTCACCATTAAAAATTGGTGCCTGGCTTCTAATTTGAATGTCTCTGACTTCAGCTGACAGCCGCTGGTTCTTGTTCTGCCTTTCGCGGCTCGATTGAAGAGCACTTTGGGACTTGTTATTTTCTCTCCAGGAAGGTGTTTCTCCACCGTAATCAAATCACCTCTCAATCTTCTTCCACGGCGAAATGAGATTGAGCCCCTGAAATATCTCACTTTAAGCCACATTCTCGAGCGCTCACATGATTTTTATGGCTCTTTTATGCCCCCCTCCAATTTTTCAAGGTCCTTTTTAAAACATGGACACCAGAACTGTACAGTCGCAGTCTCACCAGAGCTCGGCGGGGACCCAGAGACGCAGCAGCTACTGGTGGCTGCTGTGTACTCATCTGGGGGTGAGATACTGGCTAGATGGGCCCATGGGGGGTCAGGGATGGGGAGGGGGACACTGGGCTGGGGGGCATTAAGAAGCTAGACAGGTACAGAGGGGTGCTCTGGATTTAGGTCCTTGAGCAGTTTCAGGCCTAGCTCCCAGGAATTTCTGGGATCTCGGAGAGGTTCCTCTGGCCGGGTTTTCTCCCAGGGGAACCGTCTCTGTATGGCGAGGACAGGGCACAGTGACTGTGCCGGGGTCTGTCTCACATCTGGTCTCCTTCTCACTGCAGAAACCTACTACTCCAAACCCTCCGTCTCCCTGAGCCCCAGCTGGGGTCGCCCTGGGGGGGAACTGTGACTGTCCACTGTCGAGGTTGGCATCAGACCGTGAACTTCCTTCTCGACAATGATGGAAACCTGAACGTGCTGCAGGACACGGAGCCTGCTGGGGATGTGGCTGAGTTTCCCATTCGCAACGTGAGCCAGAGAGACACAGGAAGTTAGAGCTACCAATATATCACCAAGTGGGACCCGCCCGTCTGGTCAGAGCCAGGCAACTCCATGGAGCTGGTGGTAGCAGGTGAAGGCCCAGCTCAGAGTCCCTGCTCCCAGCCCCAAACCCAGCTGGACCCTCAGGGGATCTCGGTGCTCAGAGCCAGGCTTTGCCCTGAGCCCTGGGTCCAGCAGAGGGGACACCTGGCTGGGGAGTGGGGACCAGAGTCACTGGGGGTTTCCCAGCTGGGATAAGGAGCAGCTGCTGGAGATTCAGGGCTGAAAGAGGGGGGATTCCTTGAAAACATCCACGAAACAGCTGTGGTCGAGAGAACCCCAAGGATTCCTGGGCAGCTGAAGTAGAGTGAGAAAGAAAACAGATGGGACAGCAGACAGCAGCTCCCCGCAGCCCGGAGCGCTCCCGGTGGAAATGGCCGGTAGAGTTTGGAGGGAGGCTGCCCAGCCCCTGGAGAGAGACACCGGCAGCCAGCGAGGTAGCAACCGGGACCAGAAATGAAGGGACCCAGGGAATGGGGAGCCAGTGGAAAGGGACCCCATGGCCGAGCTGTGTCATCAGAAGGGCACCAGGCACAGAGCTGGCAGGGAGAAAGTCCTGTTCAGAAGGGACAGAGATGGCATGGAGGACTAGCTGTCTTGATTTGAGCTGGAACTCAGAACTAGGGTGACCAGATAGCAAGGGTGAAAAGTCGGGACGGGGTGGAAGTTTTAGGCAAGTATATAAGACAAACCCTGAATATCGGCACTGTCCCCATAAAATCAGGACATCTGGTCACCCTACTCAGAGCAGCTAACAGACTGCACAAGAGGATGGCTCAAGCTGCAACAAACCATCCTAAGAACTCTGCCTCTGAACTCGAGACCTACAGAGGCTGCAATCAGAGAAGCCGCGAAGGGACCGTAGAGCGGTGGGGTTCTGGCCTAGTGCCTTGGACGTTCTAACTCCAGATCCTGGTGCTCCATGAATGTAAATTGTTGCCCATGAAGTGGGTTTAATTCAGCCAATGGTAGTTACTGTCCAGGCGAGCTCAGCAATAGTTCCCAGTGTGACCCTACCCAGCAGTTCCTGTTACACCAGCGAACTCTGATTCACTTGTCATCATTCCCCACTGAACTGATTTCTCCTTCCCCAGCTGATGGAGATAAAACACAATTGGCGTCTACTCCTGGGGGAATTCTGTAGCACGGGGCAGGCAGAGAATTTTTGTCCCCACTTAAAATACATTCTGCCCCAGAAATGCTGCAGTTCGGTCTTTTGCCCACCAGGGGCCACTGTGGTGCCAGAACAGCGGGCTGTGTTCATGCTGCTGGCTGCTGTGGTGCCACAGCGGCCTCTGGTGGGCACAATGCGGAACTGCAGCACTTCTTGGGCAGAATGTATTTTATGCAGGAAAAACAACATTATGCGGGACAGAAGAATTCTACGTGTCCACAGAAGTGCAGCATTCCCCCAGGAGTAACAGTGTGTGTGTGTGTGTGTGTGTGTGTGTTCCTGCTGCCCTCTGCTGGAGGGGCTGGGCCCTGCTCTGCGTATCAATCACATGGATCCTGTGCCCTAGTGCAGAGGTTTTCAAAGTTTGGGTCACGACTCAGTACTGGGTTGCAGAATGCCAGGCACTGGGTCGCCTTGCTCAGCACCCAGGGACCCTGGCAGCCGGCCAGTAAAAATGTCTAGTAAAACTACTAATAAAACTAGTAGTCCCCACCCAGCAGCAGGTCCAGCTTGTAGGCAGGGGGGCCACAGGTCTCTGTGCACTGCCCCCCCTCTGATCACCAGCTCCACACTCCCATTGGCCAGGAACTGGAGGGTCAAAGGTGCAGCCCCAGGAGGTGGCGGGGCCAGAGAGCCTAACCCCAGGGAGTGAGTACGACCCTTGGGGGGGGGGGGGGCTGTCACACCAAAGGGAGTTCTCCGTCGGAAGGTACATGGGATGGGGGTAGGAGGCAGAGGTTTGAGAGGAGATGGGACAGTGTGGGAGCTGGGGGCTGGAGGAGAGACAGGACGGGCGGGGGATAGGGGTTGGAGGGGAGACAGGAGGGGTGGGGGTTGGAGGGGAGATGGGAGCGGCGGGGGTTGGAGGGAAGATGGGAGGGGTGGGGGTTGGAGGGGAGACAGGAGGGACGGGGTTGGAAGGGGGATGGGGGCTGGAGGAGAGACAGGACGGGCGGGAGATAGGGGTTGGAGGGGAGACAGGAGCGGCGGGGGTTGGAGGGAAGATGGGAGGGGTGGGGGTTGGAGGGGAGACAGGAGGGACGGGGTTGGAAGGGGGATGGGGGTTGGAGGGGAGATGGGAGGGGTGGGGGATGGAGGCGAGACAGGACGGGCGCGTGGGTGTGGGGTTCCCCTCTCACAGAGTCGGGGTTGCTGGATGGGGTGTGGGGGGGATTTGATTTCCCGCCAAAACTCTGGCTGAGCTGGGGCACCTCTGGCTGGCTGAGGAGGAGGAGCCAGGGGCAGGCGATGACCCCCAACCCCCCATGGCCATGGGGCAGATTCACCCTGAAATGCTCATGAGGGGGGGAAACCAGGCGCTCCCAACAACTGGGGGCAGCTTCCATTGTCCCCCCGCCACTGCCCTGCCGTCACTCAGCTGCTGCCCCCTCAACCTCAGTCCCCTGGCCTAGATGCAGACAAGGGTTTTGTAGGGCCTTGGGCCAGAGGAAGTCGGGGCCCATCCCCACCCCTTTCTCCTGCAGTCCCCCCCCCCCAGCACTCCTGCTGGGAAATGGGGTGGGGACTCTGTTGTCCCAGTGGCTAATCTGCCATTGCCTTGGCCCCACTGTTCCCCCCATGTTCTCCCACCCCCCATATTCCCCTGCCCCCCACTCTGCCCCTCCCATTTCCCCAAGAACAGCCTGGCGCCAAGCCCACTGGGGACACTGAGAGATGGCGGCCAACCTAACTGAGGGCAGGGACATGGGCATTTGAGGGAAAACAGGGCAGGGGATGGGAGTGAGGGGGGATGGGCCAAGGTGGGGGGAGGGTGTGAGGGGGGAAGGCTGGGGGGGATTTGAAGGGGGATAGACCGGGGGAGAATGGGAGATAGGGGGGGTCTGCTGCTCCTCCCCCTCCTGCTCCGTGGGGCTGACAGCAGCTATGGGGGGAGGTTCCCGAGTGGTTGAGGGGTGGCTGATGAGCAGGAGGGCTTCAGGATTTAAGAAGACTGTTGGGACCATCCGGCCAGGTGGCTGAAGCACATTTAACACTGCGCCTGGCTGCCCCCGGTGTTACCCCACCACCTTAATTAATTTACACCTAGCAAAATTAATTATGTCACAGACAGAAATGATTAAAGACCCAGACAGAGACCACACAGACAGACAATAGGGAGGTGGGAACCATAATGACAAAATAATAAAGAAATGAGGATTTCACAACTACAACTATAGAGAAGTGATTTCTTGCCAGACAGGATGTTATCAAACTAAGCTTTCTTTGACCATCTCAAGAGCTGTTTCTCTATCTGGTGATAGTGGGGGCCATTAGAACGGGGTCTCCTTCTTAGCAGCCTGATATGACATTGTTTTAATGTAATGTAGATGGAATGTGAGGATGTGACTTCCTGCTTTTCAGCTGATGGCTGATGCTCGGCTGCTCTTTTAATCTGGCTGCAGACAAAGGCCTTATCCTTACAGTCCCCTCCTTAATGATGCTTTTACCAAAGCCGTCATTACTATTCCAGGAGTCCAACACTCAGATCTGATGAGCTTGGGCTGGCCTCCTGGGTATAATTAACAAGGGCCTTATTTGACTTTGCATGCCAGCTTTCTGTAGTCTTCGAACAGTTCTCTTCATCCAGCAAGCCAAAGCTAGTACGCTCACTAATAAAGCCAATTGGATTCCCACGATCACCACGATGGGGTGAACATACCAGTTGCAGAAGATGACCACCCTAATAGTGTTTCTCACCAGGAGCTATGTCCGGCATCTGCAATAGTTTTCAATACATGAGTGATTTCTGTATTATCATGTTGTCCTTCAATACGTGTTTGTTCTCTTGTCTTTGCAATATTTTGTAAATGCGCATGTAAGATAGGATGAATTAAGAATGTTCTTATCATGGTCATATTCATGCCTAAGGTTATGGGCGTTACATTGTGATACAATTGTGGTTTAAACTTTAAGTAGTTCACAGTCCATACAGGTACATAGTATTTAAAATCACAACTTTTAATCTTTGTAATGTTGCAAAAACATTTATTAACTAAATAAGTCATAAAATACAGTTCATTATCGTCTACTACTACCATAGGACAATGACTTCTAACACAAACACATCCCCTTTCTGCATATACAACAGCTGACTTTTATTCAGTGAATATATTAAACGTACATCTTTGGGTTCCTTTGTCTTTAACATAGAAACATTCATTTCTTTCTTGTAAATTTTGGTCCTCGCACACATATCCCAAATTGTCATGGGCCACACACTGAAACATGTCAATGGTTTTACATTGTTGGTTTTCTTTATATGCCCAGGAATGATGATCAGTGGAATACATAACCAATTGTTTTTTGTTAATTGGATTCCCACAGGTACCACTGGATATATATCGATAGTTAGACTGGGGTGTACAGTTACTACATATGCTTGTAGAACCATTTGATCTTTATTTAGGATAAAATTTACCAGTTTCCACCACGCCATTTATTGTTTTTTCCTTCTGTAACATTTTTTAACAACTTTTTTATTTCCAAAGGCAAATCATAGAATCATAGAATATCAGGGTTGGAAGGGACCTCAGGAGGTCATCTAGTCCAACCCCCTGCTCAAAGCAGGACCAATTCCCAACTAAATCATCCCAGCCAGGGCTTTGTCAAGCCGGGCCTTAAAAACCTCCAAGGAAGGAGACTCCTTGCATGCCTTCCCGGATTATTTGAATGACCAATTGCTGACTTATTTCCTGGGTCTGGGTATAGGGACAGATTTTCTTGTATTGATTCCATAGTCCCTGCTAACAATAACAAATTCTTTTCACCTTGCTGTTGCCATACTGGCAATATTTTCTAAAATAATTGTTGTCCCATTCCTAATTCCAACAAGGATACACTGATGGGCTGTCCAAATTCTTGTATTTCAGCTGTAACATAAATTAGTTTGTTTGCCAATACCTCTATGTTAGTAGCATCCAGTACTTCAACTCCTACTCCAGTTTTACCCAAAGCAGTTCAATACACTTCTTGGGAGCCTTTTCTTTAAGCTACCCACCCCTCCTGGCTGCCAGGCAAATCCAATAACCTTCAGTAGTTCACTTTGAGATAGTATTAGGGCAGCTACACCTTCACCAGGCCTTTACTGTACTGCCCCGTGTAGTAATCAGGGGAGGTGTTGAAATGTCCTTCCTTTCCTTACATCCAATTTTATACAACACGCAGGTACATTCAGCTGGGCTTGCATGCTGGAAGTTGATAAAGCACTTGCCAATTATTTCTGATCCCCCCCCCACCCCCCCAAGCAACCAATGTTTTCACATACCCTTTTCTCCCTTGGTAATTTCACTTTGTGCTTCAAAATTTTTATGTCCGTCCTTTCATTCCCACCAACAGGTAAACCTTGTGTCTCATGCATATTTTGCCTTTACCACCTGAGGCTGTTTCCCTGTTAACAGACTGGCGTTCCTTGACCTTCGCCCTTTTGCAACATTTGTATCTGTAAATACAGTTTAAATGCGTATTCAGTCTTTTCTGCCTAATGCAGTATTTTCTTTTTTTTGTAACACAGTACACAACACTAGCAGCAAGACAAACAACACAAGACAAAACACAAAACACAAAACACAAAACACAGTCTTTGTTGCGACAGTAGATTCATGGTATTCTGGGTTGCTCTTCAGCTGGTACCAGCTTTTCCTGAAGGTCTGTTTCTACCCCTTTTGGGGGGGCAGATTATTTCTTAAAATATCCCTTTCTTTTAGAAATACGCTTGCTGATTGCAGACAAAACAGAGGAATTACCCCCAGACTTTCTGGTGTTTTTGTTCTATAGGCAGGCCAGGTTTCAATGGCTTTTACCTTTTAAGGGTCTAGGGTGAATTATCCCACTGTTCCGTTATTAAATTCATGAGGTGGTGTACATCAGTTTTCCTTCTTATACAGCAGACCAAGTTTGTAATGTTTTTTCTGCTGTGCTACGCTTTAAGTTTATTCACAGGTAATAGCTGAGACGCATCATTACCATATGCCCTTAAAGTTTTTTTTCCAAAAATCATACACACTATACATTGTCACAGGGATACTTATTAACATTAAATTTATTCCAATATTTAATATTAACATGAAATCTATTAAAAGTCTCTTGTTATACCAGGCCTTTTAGTTAGACAATTTGTTTTTGAGGCCAGTGTGTTCAATGTCCTCTTGAAATCTTTGCATAGGATTTTAAATTTAATTATATCCTTGGGGTTTTGGTGAATTAAAAGGGGTATCTATCTATCTATCTATCTATCTATCTATCTATCTATCTATCTATCTATCTATCTATCTATCTATCTATCTAAATATAAGCAGACCCCTTTTGTACCTGTCTTCAGATTTCAGCACTGCACACACACACACACACACACACACACACACACACACACACACACACACACACACACACACACACACACACACACACACCCCCCCAAAAAAAGCATATTTTTTCTATTTAGGGTTAACCTGTCCCTCTCTTATTCTTAGGTTTGACTCCTTTTTCCACTTTCCTCTGGAGGGTCATAATTTGAGCCTTTTGGTTTCAGGTACTTTGTTTGTTGACCAGGTATGTCCTTATCTGCGGCTCCTTTGTGCTGCCATTTATGGGCAGTTCTCTCCTTCCTCTATCAGCCAGGTAATTTGGATCGACACAGACACTTTCTGGCTTGCTTTTGGATTTAAAGCCATCAGCAGCCCAGAGACTCTGTCTTAAAAGGGACACAATCAACTTCCACCAGAATTTTGATTTCTTTCCACTTTCAACTCCTGCTTCCAAAACACACAGCGATCTGAAAAAGCAAACACAACCTCTTGTGGCTCCCTTTGGAGCCCTAATAGGATATTAATTAAGTAGCATGTTTTGTTTGCATTTCTTTTACCCCTTCTACAATATACACTGCACATGTCCTGGGAAAAATGCACATTCCTTTCATAGTTTAACTTCCATAACATTAGCCATATGAATTTTTACATAAGATGTAACGGTTTCTTTTGTGCTCACAGAGTTTTCATGTACCTTTATCAAAGTGACAGACTAATTACAGAGAATCACCTTAAGGCTCAGTGTTCCTAAAGTTGCTTTTTTTTGTTTTGTGCACCTCACCCCTGCTGTTGCTCCAGAGGGGCACTGTCTTTTTTAATTTCTTATTCTTTAACTACAGATCTTATCTGCTATTTTGTTACCAAAAAACAAATCCAGAATCTCTTCCCATTCTCCTGGGTCTGACTGCCCTGCTGCAGCCACCACTTGAGTCTTTAAAAAGATATTGATTATTTAAAAACAAAACAAAACCCAATTTATCTTTGTCAAGGAGTCCCCGGGCGATGCTCTGGAACTGCTCCCCACAAAGCCAGTCAGGACTTTGGGGAGCCTCCTCTCCCATGGAGCAGACCGTCTTCAGGGCAAGAAGCTCACACGGCTTCACCTCCTGGGTCTGATCTTGGAGCATTCAGCATATGCCCCTCCGTGTGCTTCCCACAGCGAGTCCGCCCTGGCGGGGTCCTGGGGAAGCCAAAGGGTTCTGCACCCCCCACTTCGCAGTCAGACGTGACTCTTAGCCAGCCAGTAAAACAGAGGTTTATTAGATGACAGGAACACGGTCTAAAACAGAGCTTGTAGGTACAGAGAACCAGACCCCTCAGCCGGGTCCATTCTGGGGTCCCGTGAGCCAGACACCCCCGTCTGCCCTCACTACTAATCCCCAGCCAGCTCCAAACTGAAACCCCCTCCAGCCCCTCCTTCTCTGCTGAGTTCCTTTCCTGGGCCAGGAGGTCACCTGACCTCTTTGTTCTCCCACACCTTTAGCATCCCCTTGCGGGGGGAAGGGCCTGGCCATTAGTTGCTAGGTGACAGAGTGTCGGTCAGAAACTGAGGCACCCACGCAGTATTCAGAGGAAACATTAAGAACAATCCCACTTCGTCACAATCTTATACCTACAAAACAGAGTTTTACAAACCAGGAGTGTTGGTTTAGGTCCTAAACACTCCACATATTTATACACACACACCGATACATACATACTCTGTTGCTTAACATCCCTTACATTGCTTTAATTTTTACACAGCTGTACATAGTTTACATTTCTATACATTTGGGGGCAGTTAAGTTCCAATAGAAACCCCTTATATTCTTTTAGCAAATTTGACTAAATTGTCCATAGTCAAATTATTTAAATCAGATTGTCTCTTTGCCTGGCTTATTTACAGACATTCCTTGCGAAAAGGGTCCATTTTTCCTTCAGAATGGCTGCAAAGAAACCAAGAATTCTCTTTCTCTAACACTTTCCCTTTTTAACATTTTTACAATGTTCAACTGCTTAATTCCCTCCAGCCTCTGCAGAGTTAACTTCTCGCTCTCTAAATCACTTGTTTATCTCCCAAAATGACACCTCCATCAACTCAGATTTCACCATTCCAAGTATTGTACCAGGGATCTGAAATCCCCATGCCTGTACTTATGGCTTCCCTTACTCCTGCCACTATGCCCCTCAGGGCTCCCAACCTGTTTTCTAATCTCTTTATCTGTTGCCTGCCTGCTTGTCTTGGCCTGATCCTGCCTTCTTCGCTGAACCACCCCTTCCCATGGGCACAGGCTTTGTCCCACTAACCATTTAGCAAGGAGGGTGGGCTTCTCAACTAGCCTCCACCCCCCTGGTCCCTTTTCTTCATTCCCTTTTTCTCTTGTTATCCTGGGGTGGTCATGCTGCCAGATAGGTAGCCACCCTTTCTGACAGAAGGTACAGGTGCTCCGCTATTATTTACTGTGTTAGACTCTATCAGTTCAGTCCAAAAGACCTTAGGCTGCCCGCATTCTCCACCAAATTTGTTACCTGCACACATTAGGGCACCCCACCTTTTCCCAGTCTGTAGGGCTCCAGATGTAACCCAGTTAATTTAGGCACCCCCACCTTTTCCCAATTCATAGGGCTCCAGGCGAAAAGAACCTACCCAATTTGTAGGGCTCAGTGCCACCCATACCCAATTCATAGGGCTCAGGGTGTAACAAACCTGGTCAATTTAAGTACCCAAACCCTTTCCCAATACGTAGGGCTCCGGGTGTATTCTACTTTGGCAGGTGTGCAGGACCTTTTACCAGTGAAAAAGCCTTACACAGTAATATCCTTAAACTCTAATTACTAACAATCACCAAAAACAGAGTGCACACGCTACACAGACAGTGCTCACCACTCCCAATAAGACAGATGAACTTTCCTTGATGACCAGTCAGGATCAGGTCCATCTGGGGGACTCCAGTTTCTGCACGGTGTCATTGGCAGAGCGTTGAGGTCTGGCAGCTCTGATCTTTGGGGCTGTGTCCTGGAGTTGGTTCCCAAAGAACTTCCTTTTGGACCCCAGTTTATATTGTGAAATTTAAGTCTGTTTTAGCTGTACCTTAATCAATTGTTATACTAAAATTTTGCTAACCAATCCTAACATAGTGTAACAAAATTCTTTAACCAATCCTACCCCACCACCTTAATTTAATTTAAACCTAGCAAAATTAATTATGTCACAGACAGAAACAATTAAAGAACCAGACAGAGACCACACAGATAAACAATAAGGAAGTGGGGACCATAATGACAAAACAATAAAGAAATGAGGATTTCACAGCCACAACTACTGATAAGTGATTTCTTGACAGACAGGATGCTATCAAACTAAGTTTTCTTTAACCATCTCAAGATCTGTTTCTTTATGTGGTCATAGTGGGGGCCATTAGGACGGGGTCTCCTTCTTAGCAGCCTGCTATGACATTGTCTTAATGTAATTTAAAAGAGCAGCCGAGCAGCAGCCATTAGCGAAGAAGCAGGAAGTCACATCCTCACATTGCATCTACATTACATTAAAACAATGTCATATCTGGCTGCAGATGAAAGACTTAAGCTTTAGGCGTTACAATATGGCTGTAGACAAGGGGGCTGAGGGGCCCAATGGGTAAACGTCGGGGGGGGGTGAAGGGCAAATGAGCTGGGGAGCCTGAGCTGGGGCATCTGCTCGGGGGGCAGTTTCTCTTGAGCTCTGTCCCCATGATCTTGTCCCCTCCCCTTTCTGGGGGGCTGGTCGGCTCCCCACCCCCACCCCCCGTGTCCCTTTCGCAGCATCCTGAGGTCGGGAGAGGAAAACTCCGCTCAGCCGTCAGTCCCTGTGGTGGGAACCAGGAAGCTGCAGGAGGGGATGTGGTTTGCTGGGTGTTGCAGGGATCTGGCTTTGCTCTGACCACAGTAGATTTGGCCTGGAGATTGCAGAGAAACCATCTGATGGGGTAGAAAGGGGCCGAGTGCATCACAGGCTTGTGACGAAGTGGGGGATTTTCTTGTTTTTTTTTCTTGTTTTCGGTGGGGTTTCAATGGTTTGCATGCGGAGGGGGTGGGACTCAGTTTCCCTGGGTGTTACTGGTTTAACGAGGTGAGGGGCAAGGGAGTTTGTTGTTACAGAGGACCGGAGAGGGAACTTGGGACCCCAGCCAATGGCCTGGAGGATGGATACCCCAGCGACTGGTGACCTAAGACCCCGACCCGGAGTCCCAGCTCAGGAGTTGCAGCCGGTTCTGGCCAGTGGGAGAACAATGGGCTGCAGAGTGAGGACCCAGTGACCTAACCAGCCGGTTCCAGCCAGAGGACAGAAGCGAGGAGAGGAGGCCCCAGTTTACGACCCTGTTTCCCTGGAGAGAAGACAATGGACAGAGGCGGGGCCTGGGGCCGGTGATCTGAGATGCTGAGCTGGGAAGCAGGGGGGCTCAGGGCTGGAGAGGGGGAGCAGGCAGAGCCCACCTGGATGCAGGGGAGACTGGGATGTGCTGGGCTGAGGGAGGCCAGACCTGAGGCCCTGAGAGTTTCCTGTGCTGTGTTCAACTCTCAGTAAATCCTCCTGTTTTATGTTGGCTGAGAGTCACTCTGGTCTAGAGAACAGGGTTGCATCAACCCCTTCGGGGGGTGGAGGCCCGGGGGGTCCAGAGCGAGTGGACTCCCTGAGGGGGCCCACGGCGAGAGACAGAGGTGCTAAGGCTCAGAGAGGTGCGGCTCCAGGAGGTGGAGGGGCCTGACCCCGAGAGAGAGTGGACCCCTCAGAAGGGCTGTCTCACTGAAAGGGGCACCCCCCCACGGACCGCACGGGGCCAAGAGTGGGCATGACCTGTGAGTCCGTGACAGGGCTTCCTGGGGCTGCAGCCCCCGGCACAGTTCCTCATTCCACTCACACTTGGGCCTCAGGTGGCTGGGGCCACTGGGACATGGGGAGCCCTAGGGGAGAGCTCCTAGCTCTACAGGGTGGCTGGGGCCATAGGGACACGGGGCACCACCCTAGGGGCCATGGCTTGTGGGCAACACCCCACGTGCCCAGGGCCTCAGGACACGCTCCGACACAGCCACGCCAGAGAGGACGTGGGATCATCCCGCCAGCCTGAGCCGCTGGGGGTCATTCACACTGTTGTGGCTGTTGAGCCTGCGAAGCGGCCCGGCTGTGAGCTCACATGTAAAACCCACGGGCAAGTTCCCCAGCTGTGCCAAGACCCCGAGAACCAGGGAAAATTGACACTTGCTAGAGCAAGTGTCTGACCTGTGTGTGACGGGGTCCCCAGGGTGCAACCCGGCCTGTGGGGCCGCTGAGCCCTCCAAAGGCACCAACCTGGGCTGCCTCTGACACTGCGATGCTGATGTCAAGCTAGGAACCTCGTAGAGGCTCTGCACTCACCCAGCCATCCACAGGCAGGGACCCACCCAGCTGTGTTACACGAATGATCTCCCAGCCACTCAGGTACCATCAATAGGGAGGGTCCAGCCAATTCCCCCCAGCCTTGCACCCCAGACCGGTACCGTCCTGCACTGGTCAGAAGCCAGTCCGGTGTCAGTTCATTAAGTTTGTGGTGTCCCTATGCCCACAGGGTGGGGTGACTTGTTTCCTTTAACCTTCCCCATTTTTTCCTTATTTTTGTATAAGTTGCTATTTAATAAATTGTACGTGCTCTGAACTCTATGTAATAACCAATGGGTCAGAGAAGCATCCAGTGCAAAGAGAGTGCCCCAGAGTGGGGACACCCTCGCCCCTGTCCAAAGTGACCACGACAAGACTGGGGGTGGAGCCTGCAGGGATCCGGGGCCCAGCCTTGATGGGGTTACGAGGACTGTGCCGCATGGGAGGAAGGAAGGGGAGCCCCCGAGGTCAGGCAGGCCTCTGGGTAAAGGGAGTGGGAGTGAGGACTCAGATCCTTTCGCTAGCCAATCTCACCGGGGTATGTATAAGCCAGGAAATTTCCCCACAATAGCGGGACCATTCCCCCGCTTACACTAGGAGCGGGGTCAGCGGCCGCCCTGCCCGTCCGTCTGGAGAGTGAAATGAACCGGTTCCTCTCCCCAAAGCCCGGCTGTTCTGGAAACAAGTGACTGCTCCGGTGACTCCCGAAGCAGCGAGACTTGGAGCCGGTCTGATTCTGGCTGTTGGCCACGGTCGCTCAGCCCCTGTTTCAATAGACAGGCCGGGTTTGATTCCTTGTTCGTGGGTTTAACTCGAAAGCTTTGCCTTTGAACGGCTGCTGCTGGGGGTTTGCCCAGGAGCTGAGTAGAACAGGGGCTCGGTTTGAAATGAGTCCCGGCTCCCGGCCTGTGTAATGCTGGTGAGGGAGAGAGTTTCCAACCCTCCTGAGCCCTCTGGGCCTGTGAGACCCTCTGCAAAGAGCAGCAGGGAACGGGAGTTTGGGGGACAGGCCGAGGGGGGAGGGATTAGAGGGGAGACAGGCAGAGATGAGGGAGGAAGTGGGGAAAGGAATTTGAGGGGAGACAGAAAGGGGGCGGGTGGGTGGGAGTTGGAGGGGAGATGGGACGGGCATTTGAGGGGAGATGGGAGAGGGGAACAAGGTTTGGAGGGGGGACAGTGTGAGGGGGAGATGGGCTGAGGTTGGTGCAGGGTGGGGGGCTTCAAGGGAGACAGGACCGGGGCAGAGAGGATGGGGATTTGAGAGGAGATGGGAGGCGTGGGGGGGCAGAGCTTTGAGGGGAGATGGACCAAGTTCTGGGCGGGGGGTGGGGATGGATGGAGGTTGGAGGGGGGATGGGTGAGGATGGGGGAGGGGTTCCCCTCTCACAGAGTCGGGGTCGGTGGATGGGGGGGGGGGATTTGGTTTCCTGCCCAAACTCTGGCTGAGCTGTGGCACACTGGCTGGCTGCGGGGGGTGGGGGGGAGCGAGGGGCAGGTGATGCCCCCCCAACCCCTATGGCCATGGGGCAGATTCACCCGGAAACACTCATGAGGGGGGAACCCAGGTTCTCTAACCACTGAAGGCAGCTTCCATTTCCCCCCCTTCCCTGTCACTGCCCTGCCCCCCAGCTCCTCCCCCCTCAGCCTCCTGGCCGCCAATGTTCCCCCATGTTCTCCCACCCCCAATATTCCCCAGTCCCACACTGTCCCTCCCAGCCCAGGTAGGCACCATTTCCCAGAGGGCAGCCTGGTGCCAAGCCCACTGTGGACACTGGGGAATGGCGGCCATCTTAACTGAGGGCAGGGGATGGGGCCCAGCCCAGCCGTGTGTGACCATTCCAATCCTGGCTGGCTGCGGAGGAAGTGAGTTACTTTCACTTTCATTCCTTCCCCCGCCCCCCAGCACCTCACCCAACCCAGCCCTGCCGGAGGGGGGGGGGAGAGAGAGAGGGGGGTGCTCCTTGGGGGGGGGAGAAGAATGAACGTTATGGGGGACAACAAAGGATACTGGTGCCAGAGCTGCCGAGCCTGCTTCACCTCACGCTGGGGGAAAGTCACACTCACCCTCCCCCATCCTCACCCATCCCCCCTCCAACCTCCGTCCGTCCCCACCCCCCCCGCCCAGAACTTGGTCCATCTCCCCTCAAAGCTCCGCCCCCCCACGCCTCCCGTACCCTTCCCAGAGACCCCAGCAGCCAATCCCCTCCCTCAGACTGTGCTGCATTCGGCTCTCTCTAGGACCCAGCAGTCCTGCTCTTACATGCTCCACTGCTTCCCGTCTGTCCGGGCTCCGGGCAGAGCGGTGCCCCCAGGTAGCGTGGTGCCCTAGGCGGCTGCCTGTTCTGCCTATGGCTAAGGACGGCCCTGAGCGTAGACAGGCATCTCCCCATGTCCATTGTGAGCTAAGTGTTCTTTGATGGGCGACTCAACTTGAATAGTTCCTTCACAATCTGCTGGCTGATTGCCTTGCTGTTGTTACCACAGGAGCAAACATTTGAAATACAGGTACATGGTTAATATTCATAACTTTCAGATACAAAAATGATTCATGCAACTACAGTCAGCCAATCATAACCTCTCCATACACACCTCACTGGGATACTTTGTACAAGATTCGTTGCAATTATATAACGGTAGCAACAGTGATCGTCATGGTCATATTTTAATCAAATAACATCACACCCCCTCTTTGGGGTCTGCGGTCACTCTGCTGCTCCCCATCCAGGGTATCAAAGTCCCACTGGACGATGACCCCAGGCAGCCTCCTGCTCCACTGCCCGCTCTGTGCCACTGCCCCGTGGCTGGTAGGGGAAGCCCGGCCTGCCTGCTACTCCAGGGTCCAGCCCAGGGACCTACAGCCACCAGCCAACCTTTGTCCCGTCCCAAACCTGGGCTGCTTCCTCCCCATCAGGTTCTTCTCTGCCCTCCTTGGGGCCCCTTCCCTTGGGGCCGGCGCCCAGGGCGTCTGTTCTCCCCGATTTCCTCCCTCCCCTTTCTAAGCCCAGAGACCTGGAGACCTTCACCCAGCAGCCCCCGTTTAGCTCCTGCTTTTACAGCAGCTCAGTCTGCCCCTCGCCCAGCCCGGCATCAGCATCAATTCAGAGCTGATCAGCCCAGACTCTCCCGCAGGTGCTGCCTGCCACGGGGTTTCTCTGGACTCGTGTCTTTAAAGAGACGGGGAGAGAGAAATTGGCTTCACCCTCGTGGCTGCCACCCCCGTCTCCTGAGTGATTTAGCCATAGGCGCTTCTGGGCTCCCCCATGGTGGGCATTCAGGGGGACCCAGTTGGGGGGGAGTGGGGAGTTTGAGGGAAGTAGGTTGGGCATGTTGGGAGGGGGGTTGTGGGGAAAGGGGCCGGGATGGGGGACGGGAGTTTGAGGGCAGACAGGCTCCCTTCCCCGAAGGTCAGAGCTGGGGGGCAGGATTGCTGGGGAGTCTGAGGGGGGAGCGGGTGGCCAGCACCCCCAATTGCTGCCTGGGCTGCCACTTCTACCCCCAGCAGCCTCCCCTCTCACTGCCCCCAGCTACAGCCCCCTCAAGGTCCCCCATTTTCTTTTCTGTCTGTTCAGTGTCCTGCCCACATTCCTTGCCCCATAATGGGCCCAACCACACACTCACCCCTCCTCCTCCCCCTGACCCTCTAGACAGTCTGTTGGAGCAGGATTGTTCCCCACCCCAGGCTGAGGCATCGGCCATCTTAACCAGGGGGGCAGCATGGCTGCCCTGCAAGGGCTGCAGGGGGCGAGGGGGTGGCCATGTTAACTGAGGGCAACCAGGGGCTTCCTTCCCTTGGGGAGCAAAGGGAGATGGCGGCCATGGCTAGTGGGGGGCTGTGAGGGGGGACAGGCAGGGGTGGGGGAGTCAGGCCGGGATGGGGGGTGGGAATGACCCTGCTTCAGAATGTATCTGTTGCTCGTCTCCCTCCTGCTCCGGGGGCTGGGGGCGAAGGCTCCTGGGGGGCTGGTAAGCAGGGGGGTCGGGGCCCTGGCATGAAGGGGCTGATTGAAGGAGGCTCATTGGGACCCTTCAGCCGGGCAGCTGATACACCTTTAATGCAGCCGCGGCCCGGCGCAGTGCTGTGTGCGAGCACCAGAGCGGGATACTGCAACGGTAACACCAGGAGTCCTGGCCACAGCTCTACCCCCGGCTCTAGCCACTAGTCCCTACTCCCCTGCCAGAGCCCAGAACAGAGTCAAACCTTCCTTACCCCCAGCTTCCTCCTGCCGCTAGCCAATGGCGTATAAACAAAGCCTGTGTCACGTCCCTCTCTAGGGGCCTGGCCACACAACCACTGACAGTGTCTCCTCCAGCTCGGGGGCAGGGTCTCTCTGGTGGCATTAGCAGGTCCCTGGGTCTCTCCCAGTTGGTGACCCGTTGGGGGCACGGGACAGAATTTCTATTTCTCTGATTTTCTTTTAAACCTGGTTTATTTCATGCACATGCTGAGAAAAGCCCCTTAGAACCAGGCGTTACAGTGTAAACCCAACATCATCGCTCAGCTATGGCACAAGGGGCAGCAAATCCAGGCGTCCCCCATCGCGCCCGCTCCTCAGCTCGTGTCGCAGGTTGGCAGGCTGAGAGGGAAGGCTGCAGAGTCAAACCCTCCTGCACCAGGAAATGCCAGTTTCCCAAACGCCCTTAACTCTGCCCCCTCATTCACGTACATTACAATGCCATCCTTTAATAGCATGATCATGTATTAATTTAGCTACATGGGTCGCCAGGCAGATTTGAACCCAGAATGTAAGAAAGAACTGGGAGAAGAGGGGAATCTGCATGCAGGGTACATTGAGAGTAATGTGTGTCCCGCGCCTCCCCCTCCCCCTCCCGCTCAAGACAAGGACAAGCTGCGAGCTACGTGACACTTGTCCAGGCTGACGGTCCCTGGATTTCCTGGGTTTTGCAGGGACCTCTGTTTACTTTGACTGCCCTAGATTTCACCTGCAGATTAGAGACAAGGTGTGATGGACGCAGGAAGAGACGAGACATTGTCAACTTCCTGTAGCTGGAGCCACCAGCTGAGTTTCTCATTCAGGGCTCGGTGGAGTTGGGCACCGGGGTGTTGGAGGAAGCACTGAGGGGTCCCTCGCTGCCCCATCATAGCATCTGCTCTCACCATCCTCTTCCTTGGTGAGTATCAGAGAACAGGGGGAACTGACCAATGGGAGTGTGGAGCTGGTGCTCGGGGTGGGGGCAGCGTGCAGACCCCTGTGGCCCTTCCTGCCTATGAGCCGGACCTGCTGCTGGGTAGGAACTACTAGATTTATCACTTTTTTACTGCTAGTTTTTACTGGCCAGCTACCAGGGTCCCTGGGTGCTGAGCAAGGTGACCCAGTGCCTGGCATTCCACTACTGGGTCACGATGAGAGATATCGTCGACTTCCTGTAGCTGAGTTCCTTATTTGGGGGTCAGTGGAGCTGGGCACCAAGGTGTTGGAAACAGTGCTGAGGGGCTGAGGGTCCCCTTGCTGACTACTGTCATGGACTCACAGGTCGCGCCCACTCTTGGCCCCGTGCGGTCCGTGGGGGGAGCCCCCTTTCAGTGAGACAGCCCTTCTCGGGGGGTCCACTCTCTCTCGGGGTTAAGCCCCTCCACCTCCTGGAGCCACACCTCTCGGAGCCTCAGCACGTCTGTCTCTGCCGTGGGCCCCCTCAGGGAGTCCACTCGCTCTGGACCCCCGGGGCCTCCACCCCCCCGAAGGGGTTGATGCAACCCTGTTCTCTAGCCCGGAGTGACTCCCAGCCAGCGTAAAACAGGAGGATTATTGAGCGACTGAACACAGCACAGGAAACTCTCTGACCCTCAGGCCTGGCCTCCCTCAGCACAGCACATCCCAGTCTCTCTGCATCCAGGTGGGCTCTGCCTGCTCCCCCTCTCCACCCCAGAGCCCCCCCTGCTTCCCAGCTCGGCATCTGAGATCCCCGGCCCCAAGCCTCGCCTCTGTCTATTGTCTTCTCTCCAGGTAAACAGGGCTGTAAATTGGAGCCTCCTCTCCTCTGGGGCCTCCTCTCCTCGCTTCTGTCCTCTGTCTGGAACTGGCTGGTTAGGTCACTGGGTCCTCACTTTGCAGCCCATTGTATTAACACAGAACTTCGAGTAATTCATTTAAGTCACACGACAGAACTGTATTTCCTGCACCCGACTGAAGCAGTGTAAAGGCTTGGGGGAGTCAGGGGTAACGGGGGAGCTGAGGGAGAGGGAAGGAGCCTGGGAGTGAACCTGGAAGGTGTTGGGTGTGGGCGGCAGAAGGTTTTATTTCGGGGGGGGGGTTGTTAGGGAACTGGGAAGCCTCCCCCATGCAGACCCTGGGTGACCCAAGCCTCTCCCATTCAGTCAGGCACATCAGCCCCTGTCCTCGCAACCCCCATCCCCATGTGTCCCTGCAGCCTCCTCCCCCATCCCCAGACTCAATGCTGTCACCCCACTAGCTACTGAGCCCCAGTCTGTGACCCCCCCAGCAGCCCTGGGTGCCCCACTGTGCCCTCACCTGGCTCTGCGGGCAGGTGCTGTGATGAACTTCTACTCCTGGGGGAATTCTGCAGCACTGGGCAAGCAGAGAATTTGTTTCCCCACAGAAAATACATTCTGTGCCAGAAGTGCTGCAGTTCCGCCTTTTGCCCTCCAGGGGCCGCTGTGGTGCCAGAACAGCGGACTGTGTTCATGCTGCTGGGTGCTCTGGCGCCACAGCGGCCTCTGGGGGAAAATGTCGGAACTGCAGCACTTCTTGGAAATAATGTATTTTCTGTGGGGAAAAAACAAAATTATGCGGGACAGATGAATTCTACGTGTCCGTAGATGCACAGAATTCCCCCAGGAGTAACAGTGTGTGTGTGTGTGTGTGTGTGTGTGTGTGTGTCACTGTGAGGGGACGGATTCCCCCAATTACAGGGCCCCTCATCCAGACAGTGGCCCTGGGGCTCCCCAGCTCACTGTGCCCTCCTCAGCGCCACGTCTGATGCCGCCCCCACGACTCCTGCATTGGGACTGGGGGCAGGGCAGCAAGATTGGCTGGAGCCCATAACACAAGAGCGGGGAGGGGGGATGGAGGAGGGAGATGGTGGGGTTCGTCTGGGGATGGGATGGGGGTGTATGGGATTTTGGGTGTAGGGGATGGGGGGTGTACAGGGTGAGGGGTGTATGGGAAGGGGGTAGGCAGTGGTCTGTAAGGGGTGGAGGGTGCATGGGATGTTGGGTGTATGGGATGGGGGTGTACAGGGTGAGGGGTGTATGGGACGGGAGTAGGCAGGGGTCTGTAAGGGGTGGAGGGTGTATGGGATTTTGGGTGTATGGGATGGGAGGTGAACAGGGTAAGGGGTGTATGGGAAGGGGGTGGGCAGAGGGCTGTATGGGGTGCGGGGTGTATGGGGTTTTGTGTGTATGGGGTTTTGGGTGTATGGGATGGGAGGTGAACAGGGTGAGGGGTGTATGGGAAGGGGGTAGGCAGAGGGCTGTATGGGGTGGGGGGTATATGGGTTTTTGGGTGTATGGGGTGGGGGTGTATGGGGTTTTGGGTGTATGGGGCGGAGGGTTCCCAGGGGGCCGGAGGTCACTCTGCCCCTGCACCTGGCACAGCGCAGTGAAGCAGCGAGGGGGGCAGCAGGGGACACCCTGACCCCAGGACAGGGTCTGGGCATGTCAGTAATGGGCAGTGCCCAGCTGGGCCCAGCCCCACAGGCAGAGGCGGTGCCATGGGACTCACAGGCGTGGGCAGGGCCTGGCCCTGTTCCTGCTGGATGACCAGACAGGTGGGGGAAGCTGGCAGTGGGGGTGGGTGGGCAGGGTGGGTGGCTGCCCTCATGGCTCTGGTATTTCATGTGAGCATACACACACACACACACACACACACCAGTGACTCTCTCCCCTCCCCGACCCCGGTGCCGACGGACTCACCTACGCCGAGCTGGATGACCAGGCGCTGCAGGCCAAGCGGGGGGCCCAGCCCCTGCCCCCGAGTCCGCCCAGCCCAGTGTGTACACCGCAATCAATGTGAGCTGGGGGGCCCCCGCAGTGAGAGCCTCCCTCAGCCATGGGGCGCTGGCCCCCAGGGGGTGACAGACTCACCCCCCCTGCAGCGCCAGCCCCAGAGAACTCTGCTTCCAGGGAAGATTTAGGGGGGACGCTGCCCTCCCACCACTGCAGCCCCATCCCATTGAGCTGCTGTCCCCCTGCCCCGCCCAGACCCACATGTGGGGGGTATGGGGGGGCTCAGCACCGGGTGGGGGAGGGGATGCACCGAGGTGGCTGTTTATGTTATTTTGCATCCTGTTAATCTCCAGATTTGTAATAAACAAGAACCACAAACTGCCCCCTGGCACCCCACAGCCCCCCTGTCTCACTCCCCTCTCAGAGCTAGGGTATATAACAGGGTAGGTGCCAGGCATCAGGTTCACACAGAGTTTCACTGGCAGTAGCAGAAACAGGAAGCGAGTGCCGGCTCTGGGCAGACTTCCCCTTTTGCGGTATTATCGGCTGCTCTTTTAACCACTCAGGATCTAAATTTACCCCTACGTCCTCCCCTCAAAGGGGCCGGAAACCACAACCCCTCCCAGCCCCCCTGTCCTGTCTCTGTCCCACGCCACTCAGTCGTACAATAAACCCTCCTGTTTTACGCCGGCTGAGAGTCCCTGCAGGCTGGAGATCGGGGGTGTCGTTCCCTCTGGGGGTGGTGGTCCTGGGGGACCAGAGTGAGGGAACCCCCCGAGGGGGGTCCTGGAGGGAGCCAGGCAGGCTGGAGGCTCAGAGGGGCAGCCGCAGGAGGTGGTGGGGCCAGAGGGCCTAACCCTGGTGATACCAGTCATCTCTGTGTTCTTGGGGAACCAGGGTGCAGTATCCAGCCGGACTCAGGAAAGACCCCTCCCCCCTGCCTTTGCTTAAACCAAAACCCATAAAAAAACTTGCAGAGAGCAGTGAAGGGCATTAGGAGAGACACCTAGACCCCTCTTGACAAGGGTGACAAGATTAAGACATCTCCATTAGCATACAGAATGGAGAGCAGAGACAACTCCCCTAGCCTCATCTGCATGAAAGACAGAATGGAGAACATAGAACTGCACTGAACTCTGGGACCAGAAAAAGCAGGGAAGCACTGCATCATGGGAATCTCTGTTCCAGATGCTAATGAACCTACGCCTGCACACACCCAGCTCAGCAGTTATCAGACCAATTCTAGTAATGAATCCTTAATTGATATCCAAATACTGAAGCAGCCTAGTTGCATTGTGAGCTCCCTGGAAGAAAACACCACCCATAGCCAAGGGTGATCAGCTCCTATTGTCTAGCCTAAAGAAAACCCTTGAGTCATCAGTTTACCTATAAACAAATCTATTGTTCTCCCTTGAACAATTGTATTTTCTCTACAAAAATCCCTACTCACCCTCTAATCAGGGTTCTGATGCTTAGATCCAAACTATGCATCAGTTCCACTGGAACTCCATCTTCTCCTAACTGATCGTGCTGGCGGCTCTGCCTGTCTCCAGCACTCAGGACCCTCCGCTGCCACCATCACCTGGGAACCCCGACCAGTTCAAGCCTCATGGAGTGGGTGAGATCCCCCCTCTTTCTCTCTCTCTGTTTTCCTTTCTACCTTAGGTATTAACCTTTAATCATGTATGTTATGTTGGTTTAGCCTCCTTGTGTAGTTATCACTAGTATTCAATAAATAACTTTGATGGTTAAGTTGGTTGCTTCTCTCTCTTTTCTGAACTTTATTCGTTTGTGTTTTTAGCTTCCCCCATTCACTCTACAGCAACGCTTCTTTTACCTAAGCTAAAGATGCCTGCAGCGCCCAAAATCCTGTGGGGTTTGCTCATCGAGTAGGTTACTGCCAGTACAATTGTGTTGGGGGAGTGGGGATAGGGACTTGCTGAATCTGGGATGCATAAGGGTAACAGCTTGAAAGTGCAGCTTGACCCAGTCCATGGAGCCCAGGGGCATATAAGGAGAGGCAGCTTGAAAGTGCTGCTTCCTCCAGCCCAGTGAGTCCAGAGACATATAAGGGGTCAGTTTGACAGTGCAGATTGACCCGGTCCGCTCAGACTTGCTCTGTTAATATATGTGTTGGTGTGTGGGTGTTCATCCGGTTCTGGGGCTGGAGTAACCCAGCCCTAGGGACCCTAGGTCCTGCAGGATAGCTCCATTGGGAGCGGACTTGCAGAAGGGAGAAGTAGAGCTCCATATAAACACACAAGTGACACAAGCAGTACATTGATAGAATTACAGAACCCCCACCCCCCGAAGAGTAACCCGAATAAATGAGGATACCCCAAAGTAAAGGGCAAATCTGGTAACATCGGAGAGCGAGTGTGACCCTTGGGGGGGGCTGTCACACCGAAGTGGGGTCTCCCAGGGGCCATACAGAGCCAAGAGAGCACAGGGCCCGGGAGTCTGAGACGAGGTCGGCGGGTACATGGGATGGGGGTAGGGGGCTCTCATGGAGTCCCCGGGCGATGCTCTGGAACTGCTCCCCACAAAGCCAGTCAGGACTCTGGGGAGCCTCCTCTCCCTCGGAGCAGACCGTCTTCAGGGCAAGAAGCTCACATGACTTCATCTCCTGGGTCTGACCTTGGAGCATTCAGCATATGCCCATCCGTGCGCTTCCCACAGCGAGTCCGCCCAGGCGGGGTCCTGGGGAAGCCAAAGGGTCCTGCACCCCTACTTCACAGTCTGATGTTACTCTCAGCCATCCAGTAAAACAGAGGTTTATTAGATGACAGGAACTCGGTCTAAAACAGAGCTTGTAGGTACAAAGAACTGGACCCCTCAGCTGGATCCATCCTGGGGTCCCGTGAGCCAGACAACCCCGTCTGCCCTCACTCCTAGTCCCCAGTCAGCTCCAAACTGAAACCCCCTCCTGCCCCTTCTTCTCTGGGCTTTTTGTCTTTTTCACGGCCAGGAGGTCACCTGATCTCTTGGTTCACCTTTAGCTATTTCCTTGCAGGGGGGAAGGGCCCTGGCCATTTGTTGCCAGGGAGACAGAGGGTCAGTGATTTATGCACACTGGCCTTTATCCCACCACCTAGAGACTTAAGAAATGCATAGGGGAAACTGAGGCACACACACAGTATTCAGCGGAAACATTAAGAACGGTCCCACTTTGTCACAGGGGCAGAGGTTTGAGAGGAGACAGGACAGTCTGGGGGCTGGGGCTGGAGGGGCGACGGGAAAGGCGGGGCCTGGAGGGGAGACAGGATGGGGGTGGGTGAGGGGAGACAGGACGGGTGTGGGGGTGCGGGGCTCCCCTCTCACAGAGTCAGGGTTGGTGGATGGGGTGGAGGGGATTTGATTTCCCGCCAAAACTCCAGCTGAGCTGGGGCACCTCTGGCCGGCTGGAGGGGGAGCGACGGGCAGGCCAGGCACAGCGGGGTGTTTGCACGGGAGTGCCCGTAGGGCTGAATAAACTTTTAGTATTAAGGATGGAGGGGGGAGGGGAAAAGAGGAGCTGAACCCTGAACCTTCCCCCCAGAACTCTTTTTAACCTTTTAATATTGACCCTGGGGGGCTGAGATCAGAACCCAGCTCACAGGTTCCCTGTAGATGCAGTGAGGTGTCTGTTAGCCCTGGTGCTGTCCCTGGGGCTGGGCACTAAGGGCAGGTTACAGACACATGGGGAGGGGTTTGTGTCTCCCCATCTCACTCCTGTTTGTGTGTGAACGCAGAGTTCCCTGCACCCAGACCCTCCATCTCCGTCAGCCCCAACGGCGTGATCGCCCCGGGGGGAACAGTCACCATCCAATGTCGGTATCAGTGCGGGGCCAGGAGGTTATTTCTGTATAAAGGTGGAATCCAAATCCGGGACCTGGATGCTGATGGGGACGAGGGTGAATTCATCATCCCCAGCCTAGAGCATCACACGATGTCCCCACTCCCAGCCCCACACCCAGCCAGACCCGCTGGGGTCTCTGGGTCGATAGGACGCTCACAGCCAGGCTCTCTCCTGAGCTCTGGGCCCAGCAGAGGGGACGCCCAGCCGGGGAGCAGGTACGAGGTCACTGGGGGGTTCCCAGCTGCTGGATATTTGGGGCAGAGGGAGGGGGAATCCCAGCCCCCAGGGGGAGCTGCAGAGCAAGGGGCTCTCCCAGGGGGATGCTCCCCTGACTGCTCCGGCACAGAGGAGTCGGGCCCAGGGGCTGCCCAGCCGGCCCCGCCCCCAGCCTGTGACTGCATTCCAGGGCTGGCTGTGTGATGCCCACCTGGGCTGGGGGCTGCTGGATTAAAGAGCAGTGGGAGCTGCGCTTCTTGGCTGCTCAGCAGGAGTCTGGAAACAGCTGCTGTGGGGAGAACCCCAAGGATTCCCAGGCAATGGTAGTGTGGGGAGCTCGAGCCCTGGGTAGTATGGGGGGGTGTTTGGGTGGAAGAGGAAGAAAACTGCAGGGTACAGCAGGGAGCAGCTCCCTCCACACCCCAGAGAGCTTCCTGCAGAAACCGCTGGTAGGTAGAGTTTGGAGGGAGGCTGCCAAGTGCTGGGAGAGAGACACCAGCAGCCAGTGAGGTGTGACGAAGTTGGGGATTTTTGCAGTGTTTTACATGAATAGTGTGTATGCGCCTCCGTTTCCCTGTGTGCTGCATGTGTAACAAGGTGGTGGGAGAGGGTTGTTGGTGCAGAGGACCAGGTGTGACCTCGCCTAGCAACCGTAACCCCCGGACATCAGCCTGGAGATGGGGAACCCTAACAACTGGTGTCCTGGAGACTAAGAGGTCCAGCCCAGCTTGGCAGTCAGCTGGTTCTGGCCAGTGAGAGGACAAAGGGCTGTGGAGAGAGGACCCCGGTGACATGACCAGCCGGTTCCAGCCTGAGGGGAACAAAGGACGGAAGGGAGGGGCCCCAGCAATCTGTTTACCTGGGACGAAGATAAAGGACAGGGGAGGAGCTGTTGGGGCCGGTGATATCAGGGCCTCTGGACTCGGGGGAGAGAGCAGGCAGAGCCCACCTGGATGCAGGGGAGACTTGGATGTGCTGTGCTGAGGGAGGCCAGGCCTGAGGCCCTGAGAGTTTCCTATGCTGGGTTCAGAAGCTCAATAAACCCTCCTGTTTTACGCTGGCTGAGAGTCACTCCGGGCTAGAGATCAGGGTGGCATTATTCCCTCTGGGAGTGGAGGCACCGGGGGTCCAGAGCGAGTGGACTCCCTGAGGGTCCCATGGCGAGAGACAGGCATGCTAAGGCTCAGAGACGTGCGGTTCCAGGAGGCTAAGGGGCTATACCCCCGAGAGTGAGTGGAACCACTCCCCACGGGGCCAAGAGTGGGCACGACCTGTGAGTCCATGACATGAGGTAACAACCGGCACCAGAAATGAAGGGACCCAGCAAGCGGGGAGCCAGTGGAAAGGGAACCTGGTTGCTGAGCTGTGTCTTCGAAAGGCGCCTGGCACGGAGCTGGCAGGGAGAAAGTCCAGTTGAGAAGGGACAGAGATGGCAGGAACAGGAGGAGGCAGACAGAGGAAAGACAGAGGCATGAGGGGGAAAGTTACAGGAAGAACCGAGCAGTGAAACAAGAGGAAAAACAATGAAAGAGTCTCCAAGTTACCTAAGAAATTGTTACAAAACTGCGAGAGAAGTAAAGCACGAATGAAACGTGATGGAAATCAGATGTGAGCAAAGAGAAAGGGGCTGAAGAAATAAAGAGGAAGTGAGCTGTAGCGAAAGTAAAACACCAGCACCTTCAGGTGCAGCGACAGGAAGAGAGAAATTGCCAGAGAGGGAAGGGACTGTGCGTACGCCAGAAAGCAGCGGAACGATGGTTGTTCAGTTAAGAAGCCGACCTGTGGCATGGAGGAATAGCTGTAGTTAATTGAGCTGGAACTCAGAACAGCAAACAATGACATCACAAGAAGATGGTTCAATCAAGATATGACGAAGCCTCCTAAAACATTGTCCTCCGAACTCGGGGCTTGCCGAGGCTGAAAACAGAGAAGCCGCGAAGGGAACGTAGAGCGGTGGGGTTCTGGCCTAGTGCCTTGTACGTTCTAACTCCAGATTCTGGTGTTCCATGAATGTAAATTTTTGCCCATAAAGTTGGTTTAATTCAGCCAATGGTAGTTACTGTTCGGTCAAGGTCAGCAAGAGTTCCCAGTGTGACCTAATGCAGCATTTACTCCTAAACCAGCGAACTCTGATTCACTTGTGATCATTCCCCACTGAACTGATTTCTCCTTCCCCAGCTGACTGAGATAAAATGCAATTGGCCTCTAGGTCGCCTTGGCCTCTCCTTCCCCTGCCCCAGCCACCCCTCCATGGGCTCCTTCAGATGGATGCACACCATGGCCCGTGTCTCTTGTGTCGCTAGCCCAGCTCTCTCGGTCTTGGATTCAGGGGAAAAGCATCCAGGAGACTCTCTCCTGTATCGGCTTCGTCACTGGGGCCGGGCTGTGGGGACGGGGTGCAGTGACCATGCCGGGGTCTGGGTCTCATGGCCTGTCTCCTCCTGCCTGCAGAGCTCAGCTACCCCATGTCACGGAGTGTGGGGGGACACAGGGCCCTGCACCCCTGGCTTTCTGCGATCCACCATGATTCTCAGCCAGCCAGTAAAACAGAAGGTTTATTTAGACGACAGGAACACAGTCCAAGACAGGTCTTGCAGGCACAGACAACAGGATCCCCCCCAATTAGGTGCATCTTGGGGTCCCAGGGCACCACAGCCCCCTTGGGGGGTCAGAGCCCCATCTGCCTCCCAGCCATTCCACCAGCCAGCTCTCAAACTCCCTGTCCAGCCTCCCCTCCCACAGCCTTTGTTCCGTTTCCCGGGCAAAGGTGTCACCTGACCTCTAACCCCTTCCTGGGTTCTCATGTTACATGCTCAGGTATCCCTCACGGCCAGTCTCCCATCCCCCAATGCAGACCATCCTAGCCACACTCCACTGCAACCTTCCCAGGCCAACACTCCCCACTCAGCATTCAAAGACCACATTAAGAACAGTCCCAGTTCGTCACATCTCTCCCCCCTTCGAGACCGAACTGAGCGGGGTCACTTCAGCCAGTGACCTGGGGAAGTTCGAACCTACCCCCGTTCCCGTGGATGCCCCATTCCTTGGTGAGAATTACACCAGGCCCTTCCAGTTTCATGCTCCCCCTTAGGTCAGGGGTGCTCGATGAAACTCGTAGTTCGCATGTGGGAAGGCTTATGCGGCCCGTGCCTTTTTCCCACCCCAATACCCCTGGGGTTCCAACTGGACTGGGGTCCTCTCCCAGCATTCCAGTCTGGAGGGCTGTGATTTGGGCTCTCTTGGTTCAGAGCCCCCCTTTTTACCTTGGCCACCCTCTGGAAAGGCTTCTCTATGCTGGGCAAGGGTCCTAAAGCCGTTTTCCCCTTGTCCCGGGCCTTCCTCACCCTCTGACAGGGGTCACAGGATCGGCAGTACTGTCGGACAGTAATAAAGACCCCAGGCCAGTAAAAGTTTCGTAGCAGCCTCTGCCGGGTACGCCAGGTTCCCTGGTGCCCTGACAGCGGAATGTCATGGGCCCGGTACAGCAGCTGGCGGCGATACTTCTGGGGTACCACCAGCTGCCTCCTGATTACCCCTGACTCCATTTTCCCTGGGGGAGCCCATTCTCGGTACAGGAACCCCTTCTCCCACAGGAACCTTTTCCAGCCACCTCTCCCCATGGTCTGTACCGCACTGAGGTCAGCCAGGTCCCTTATCTTCTGCAAGGAGGGATCTTTCTGCAACTCAGCCTGGAACTCATCAGCTGGGACAGGGATGGCCACCTGCTCTCTCTCGCCGGCTGGGTCTGAAGCCGCAGCCTCCCTGAGCCGTATCCCTGGGTGTTCCCTCCCCACCAGGTTAGGGTCCTGTGCCTCGGGCAAGGCACCCTCCCCGCTGTCAGGGCACAGTGCCCCTCGCCAGCTCTGGCTACGGGTCACAACCAGGGCACCCTGGGGGTTGCTTGGCCAGTCCTCCAGGTCCCCCCACATCAACACCTCAGTGGGCAAATACGGGTGTACCCCCACGTCCTTGGGGCCCTCCTTGGCCCCCCACTTCAGGTGTACCCTCGCCATGGGCACTTTGACTGGGGTCCCGCCCAGCCCCATCAGGGTCAGGTAGGTGTTGGGTACCACCCGATCTGGGGCCACCACCTCGGGCCGGGCCAGCATCACCTCTGCTCCCATATCCCAGTATCCATTGACCTTCCTCCCATCTACCTCCAGGGGAACAAGGTACTCGCTCCACAGGGACCACCCCGCGCCTACCCTGTAAACCAAAAACCCTGAGTCTGGAGCATCCAGCCCCCCAGAGGAGCTGGCCTGGAGCTCTCCTCCCTCCTTAGCAGGTGGTACGCTGCCAGCCCCCCTTTCCTGGGAACGCTGCCTCTCGCCCGGCTGGGTCTCTACCCAGTCAACCCTCTGTGGGTTGGGTCCGCTCAGTCTGTCCCTGAGGCACTGGGCCCTTATGTGGCCTCTTTGGCCACAGTGATAGCAGCCCATGTCCCGTGGGTCCCCTCGAGCGGGTTGGATGGACCTGACGCTGGATGTTTCCCTTTGGTGGGGGTTCTCCATATTTCCCCGCTGGGAGGTCCCATGGTGACCCTCTCTCTGCATTGTGGTGGGACTGTTCTTTTGGGACTCCTCCCTGTTATCCCCTGCCCGACTGTTCACAAACTCGTCGGCCAGCTGGCCTGCGTGCTGCGGGTTCTCTGGTTTTTGGTCCATCAACCATCGCCTCAAGTCGGATGGGCACTGCTCATACACGTGCTCCAGTACGAATAGGTCAAGCAGGTCTTCTTTAGTTTGGGCCCCAGCTGTCCACTTGCGGGCATATCCCTGCGCCCGGTTGGCCAGTTGTAGGTATGTGATCTCACGGGTTTTACGCTGACTCTGGAACCTTTTCCGCTACATCTCAGGAGTCAGCCCAAACTCGTGGAGCAGGGCCTTTTTGAACCATTCGTAGTCCCCTATCTCTGCCCCTTTCAGTCGGCTGTACACCTCCCTGGCTGTGGAGTCCAGTGAGGGAATGAGAAACTGGAGCCTGTCTGCCGGGTCAACCTGGAGCAGCTCGCAGGTATTCTCAAAGGCCATCAGGAAGGTATCCATGTCCTCCCCCTCCTTACGCTGGGCCAGGAAGCACTTATCAAAGCTCTTTGCAGTCTTGGGTCCCCCCTCACTCACTGCAGCCGGGGCCCCACTGCTCCTCAGCCTGGCCAGTTCCAGCTCATGCTGACGCTGTTTCTCCTCATGCTGACGTTGCTTTTCCCGTTCTTCCCGCTCATGCTGACGTTGTTTCTCCTTCTCTTCCCGCTCCTGCTTCAGTTCTTGCTCCCTTAACTTCAGCTCTTTCAGTCTCAGCTCCCTGTCATATTCCAGCCGCCTCTGTTCCAGGGACGGGGAGCTCCGCCGGGACGATCCCCTGCGGGCCGCCAGGGTCGGGGTGCCCTCGGTATTCGCTGGGCTTCCCCCAACCCCTCCCCTAGGCATAGGTAGGCAGGGTCTCGGGATGTCCTCGGCAGCAGTCTACCCCCTCCCAGCCATGTCAGGCCCCAGGGCCCATGCTGCATCTGCCGGGCGGCTTCCCTCAGGGACAGGGCTCGGTTCATCCAAGTGATCCTTCTCCTCCAGCTGGGCAATTAACTGTTCTTTGGTGGACCTCCCAATGCGCAGCCACCTCTGCCTGCACAGCTCCACCAGGTCTCTCTTAAGGTGCTTAACATACATCCTCCTGCTGGCCACTCACCGGCCTGTGCTCTCCGCTTTCCACCATTCCAGGGAGACCCCTAGTGTGTCAGCCCTTCTTCAGATCACCACCTCTCTGCCAGGGTCGAGCTGCAGACTCCTCCGCCCCTGGGACTGCTCGCTGTGATCCCCCGGGGGACCCTGTTACTGCAAAAGTCCTTCTCTCTGGTCACACACTCCCAGGGGTTAATCGCCCCCTGAAACCGTCTCTCTCTGACTCTTCAGCATGCCTGGTCCCCGTCAATCCCCCTTCGTTTTACTGCTCCCCAGTCACTTACTGCAGGAAGCGCCGTCCACGGGGTGCAGTAGATCCCACTTCTGCCACCAGTTGT
This sequence comes from Actinemys pallida, assembly GCA_023634205.1. NCBI lineage: Eukaryota > Metazoa > Chordata > Testudines > Emydidae > Actinemys > Actinemys pallida. The sequence goes on from JALMGD010000024.1 coordinate 2,807,298, forward strand.
CACGGAGTGTGGGGGTACACAGGATCCTGCACCCCTGGCTTCCTGCGATCCACCATGACTCTCAGCCAGCCAGTAAAGCAGAAGGTTTATTTAGACGACAGGAACCCAGTCCAAGACAGGTCTTGCAGGCACAGACAACAGGATCCCCCCCAATTAGGTGCATCTTGGGGTCCCAGGGCACCACAGCCCCCTTGGGGGGTCAGAGCCCCATCTGCCTCCCAGCCATTCCACCAGCCAACTCTCAAACTCCCTGTCCAGCCTCCCCTCCCACAGCCTTTGTTCTGTTTCCCAGGCAAACGTGTCACCTGGCCTCTAACCCTTTTCTGTGTTCTCATGTTACATGGTCAGGTATTCTCCCTCACGGCCAATCTCCCATCCCCCAATGCAGACCATCCTAGCCACACTCCCCTGCAACCTTCCCAGGCCAACACTCCCCACTCGGCATTCAAAGACCACATTAAGAACAGTCCCAGTTCATCACACCCCAAACCCAACATCTCCCTGCACCCCAGCGAGCGGGTCCCCCTGGGGGAGCCTTGACCATCTGGTGTGAGTGTCGGTGTTGGGGAGCGAGGTCCCTTCTGAATAAAGCTGGAGACCCAGACGCACGGCACATGACAGGTTCTGCTGGGGACGTGGTTGAATTTCCCATCCACAAAGTGAGCCTTGTCTACATGAAAACTGGACCCAAAATGACGAATCGCATGTGGTTCCCAACCCCCACTGGTGATCTCAGAGCAGGTCGGGGCTGTTGGAATTCGTGCCTCCTGGTTTGATACAGCCCCGTTTGGCAGAGAAGCTCCCGGTAGCTCTATAGACACAGGGACCTTCCTCCTCCAAAATAGGGACAGCCGCGCACAGACCTGCTCCGCAGTGACTCCAGGTGTGAATGGCACCTCCTGGTCTGCCTCCGCTACAGGCAAACAGGAGGCAGTTAGCCCCCACCCAGCAAGGGAAGGGGGTCCCCGCTCCCCAGTCACTAAAACCCCCCACCCCTGGGAATGACAGTGAGGATCGATGCTGAGTTGCAGGATGGGGGTGGGGCGATCACTGAGTCACTATTTCAGCCTCTCCCACCACCCCGACGGACACTGGTTCTATTCCCACAGGGGGAACTGACCTGACCCAGCCTGGAGCGGTGCCGGCTCCCACCCGCCTGGGCAGCACAGGGCCCAGGGTTGCTGCCTTCCCTCGGCCCCATGACGTCCCCCTGGCAACAGGGTGTCATGGAGTTTGGGGAAGACAAGGCCCTGCACCCCCGGCTTCCTGCGATTCCCCGTGACTCTCAGCCAGGCAGTAGAACAGAAGGTTTATTAGATGACAGGAACACAGTCCACACCAGAGCTCGTCGGCATAAACAGGACCCCCTTAGTCAGGTCCTTCTGGGTAGTAGGGAACTTGGCCCCCAACCTCGGGGTTCTCTACGATTCCCCAGCCAGCCCCAAACTGAAAACCCCCTCCAGCCCCTCCTTTCTGGCCTTCTTCACTTTCCCGGGCCAGGAGGTCACCTGATCTCTTTGTTCTCCAACCCCTTTAGCTATCCCCTTGCAGGTGGGAAGGGCCCCGGTCATTAGTTGCCAGGAGACAGAGTACCGCCCACCTATGCACACTGGTCCTTTGCTCTGCAACAATCTCACCCACTAGAGACTTAAGAAATGCATAGGGGAAACTGAGGTACCCACCCAGTCCCACTTCGTCACATAGGGGACGCCCTAGAGCTGCAGCACCTGGGAGACCCCAGTGTGGGGCTGGGCCAGACATGCCAGACAGGAGGGTTCGGGGGCTCCACTCCCGGGGCAGCGCCAGCTGCTGATCTCCCCGTCCAAGCCGCTGAGTGACTCTCCCCTTCCCCCCACAGCAGCCCCCCCGGGGCACCTGTGTCACGGACTCACAGATCGTGCCCACTCTTGGCCCCGTGCGGTCCGTGGGGGGGTGCCCCTTTCAGTGAGACAGCCCTTCTCGGGGGTCCACTCGCTCTCGGGGTCAGGCCCCTCCACCTCCTGCAGCTGCACCTCTCTGAGCCTTAGCACGTCTGTCTTTCGCCGTGGGCCCCCTCAGGGAGTCCACTCCTCTGGACCCCCCGGGCCTCTGCCCTCAAAGGGTTCGATGCAACCCTGTTCTCTAGACCAGAGTGACTCTCAGCTGGCGTAAAACAGGAGGGTTTATTGAGCATTGAACACAGCACAGGAAACTCTCTGACCCTCAGGCCTGGCCTCCCTCCGCACAGCACATCCAAGTCTCCCCTGCATCCAGGTGGGCTCTGCCTGCTCCCCATCTCCAGCCCCGAGGCCCCCTGCTTCCCAGCTGGGCATCTGAAATCACCGGCCCCAGGCCCTGCCTCTGTCCTTTGTCTTCTCTCCAGGTAAACAGGGTCGTAAACCGGGTTACTGGGCCTCCTCTCCTCTCTTCTGTCCTCTGGCCCCCTCTGGCTGGAACTGGCTGGTTAGGTCCTGTGGTCCTCTCTTCACAGCCCATTGTCCTCCCACTGGCCAGAACTGGCTGCGACTCCTGCGCTGCGTCTCCGGGTCGTCAGGTCACCAGTCGCTGGGGTCTCCATTCTCCAGGCCATCGGCTGGGGTCCTGAGTTCCCTCTCTGGTCCTCTGTAACAACAAACTCCTTCTCCCCTCACCTCGTTACACCAGTAACACCCAGGGAAACTGAGTCCCACCCCCTCTGCATGCAAACCATTGGAAAACAAGAAACTCCCCCACTTCATCACAGCCTGGATTTCACCAACACCAACATTGCTCACCTGGCACTGGGCGCCATGGTCCTGCTCGTCCTGGGGCTGATCCTGGCTGAGGCCTAGTAGAGCTGCCGGAGGGAGGTGCCCTAGGTGAGGTGACCCCCTTCTGTTCCCCTTGCTCCTCGCAGGGGCTAGGCCCATGGTAACACGGGCCCCTCTAACCCGCCATCTCTCTGCATCCCCAGGGGCCTGGATCCGGGCGTGTGGAGAAGAGAATCTCCCCGGGGACGAGCCGCTTCCCCTCAGAGGGCTGAGACACCAGCACAAACCTCCTGCTCCCAAACTCCCCTGCCTCGGAGAATCCACACCCCACGAACAGCTCCCAACCTGACAGCAGCACCCCAGGATTGAACCCCGAACCCCGCGAGCACCAGCCCCTGCAGCGCCAGTTAGAGGAACTGCCCCTGTGCTGGGCTCATTGGGCTCCCCACGGAGCAGCACCTGGACAGTGCCGGGTCCCACTCTCTGGCCCTGCCAGGCTGGTCTCTGCCCAGGGCTGTCAGTGCGGAGCAGGGACGCTGCATCTCGCGTGTCACTAGAATAATGACACTTACTGCCCCCCTGGTGTCCGTCCCCCTTCTTCCTCTGCAGCGGGGTCCCCAAGCCCCTTTTCTCTCCCCACTTTTTCCCTAGACCTCCCCCACCCTGTATTTCTATTGTACAAACCCCCAGAGCTTCCTTCTCCCCTGCCCCCCAAATCTCTCCACCCCCCACTGTGAAACTGGAGCCTCCAAATGTCCCCTCATGGGGGGTTCAGCTGACGAAGGTGAGTGAGAAGTTCAGGCAGCGTCACGAGAATCTGGATGAATGAACGTTGGGGGGAAAGTTGGCGAGACAGAAAGATGGGATTATGTAGAACCAATGTGAATGAAATTGTTTTTAGTTATCCTGTACCATTGTAACTTCTGTTCACCATTTCATTACACCTGCCATTTTGCCTACATTGTAACTTTCATTACACCTGCCATTTTGCCTACATTGTAACTTCTGTGCCATATTGTAATTCAAACCCCATTTTAAAACGCTTACTCCATTTTGTAAGGGCTTACTGCAACCTTCATTTTTGCAAACCCTGCTGTAATTTTATTAGTCTAGTTGAGATGTGTGAATGAGGGATGCATGGGTGATAGAATCAACCTCCAGCACCAGCCCGTCCTGATGAGATAAAGTTCAAATACCAACGGCTGAAGAACTAGACAACAGCCCTAACTCAAGCAAGAAGCATCCACCCTAAAAAGAAACAACAGAAGGAAGATCAAAGCCAGGTCCCAGGCTGACAGTCACGCCTGCAATTAACGGGTGATCAAGCACCAAACCCAGAGGCGGCGTGACACAGCGAGACCTAGGAACTTTGAATCCAAACTAAACTCCTATAAAAAAGGAAGGGTGAGATGAGAGACTTTGGGTAACGTTCTGCTATCAACATCAAGGAGCATCGGTGCGCGCCCGACAGAGACCCGGCTCCCCCTCGTGCTCAGCTTTCCTGGCCAGTTAGCTGTCACGAGCTACGATCCCAAGCTGCGAACTCAAACTACAATCAGGACTGGTAACTATCCAGCAGCTGCAGAACATTTTGGTGTGTGTGTGTGTGTGTGTGTGTGTGTAAGTGTATGTGTATAAGCATTAAGGTATTTGCTAATAGTTACAGATTAATAATAAATGTGGCATCTTTGTCTTGACCCCTAAAATGATCCTGTGTAAGTTTGTGGAACAACATTATTGGTGGAGAATGCGAAAGGGGGAACAAGCATAGAATCCACAGTTATTATAAAACTGGTGTGCACACCGCCAGCTTTAGCAAGCCTGGCACTATAGAAAAAAGCGCGTAAACTTTCAGTTAATTAACCAAACTCTGAAGGATATAGGAGTTTAGGTTTAAATTGTGTTATAAAGGTACATAATCCGGGGAAGGATTAACCAAACTCTGAAGGATATAGGAGTTTAGGTTTAAATTGTGTTATAAAGGTACATAATCCGGGGAAGGATTAACCAAACTCTGAAGGATATAGGAGTTTAGGTTTAAATTGTGTTATAAAGGTACATAATCCGGGGAAGGATTAACCAAACTCTGAAGGATATAGGAGTTTAGGTTTAAATTGTGTTATAGAGGTACATACACCCTCAGCCATAGCAAGACTGAGCTAAAGAGGAGAACTTAGTGTTTCTCACTCTGATCCGGGGAAGGATTTGTATAATTGGTGTATGAACCCTCGGTGGTAGCAGACCGAGTAATACAGAGGGAGGCTTAGCGTCTCTCCCTCTGGCCCAGAGTGGGTTAAAAACATAAGATACAGATCTTGTTCTGTTAAACCAAACTCTGAAGGATATAGGAGTTTGGGCAGTGTAGTGTGGTTTATGTTTGTTTGTTTTTTTGTAAGTAATATTGTGGTAATTTCACAATTTTGAAGAAAATGTTTAAGGAACGGGACCAGGAAGGGTGGGGGCTAGTTGGAAGGCCCACCCTCCTTGCTAAATTAGTAGTGGAACAAGGCTTGTGCCCATGGAAAGAAACTGTTTATTGGAAAAAGCAGGATCAGGCCCAGGCAAGCAAAAGATAGAGAAACTGGAAAACAGGTTGGGTACAGAGAGTTAAAACAGCACTCTCAAATCTTACAGCAGCAGTAACATCAGAAGAAGAAACATTTAAGACCCCAGAAGGGGGCAGACCTTTGGGACCCCTCTGGAGATTGGGAAGTGGGATATTTGGGTAAATTCCTCCTCCCAGGGCCAAAATGCCATTAAAACAGTTAACAACAGTGCCTGCTTCTGCTTCAGATCTCCAGGCCATGGCAAAATGGCTTAAGATTTTAAAACAAAATTTTTTTTCTAGATGGAGTGTTAACGCCCTTTTACTGAGAGAAAGGGAGGATTTACACTCACAAGAAATGCACCACTTAATTAGCATTTGTGCAGCCCCAAGTACCAAACACACTGTGGCAGAGACTAAGTAGGTTCTGCCATGGTGGAAGCACTGTGCTAATTTGTTTCCAAGCTTCTATCTTTCAGGCTCTAAACCAGAACATCAGGAGAGCTGGTACCAGCTGAAGAGTTATAAAATACCATGGTTATAGTGTCATGACAAAGTCTGTGTTCAGTGTTCTGTGTTGCATGTTCTGTGTCTGTCTCTAGTGGTGTCCTGTGCTAGCATTGGGTCCAGAAAAAGAGGGGATACTACACTAGACAGGGCAAATGTCTTTTCCTCTCTCTACTTCCCCCATGTCCATCCAATTTATCAATCACCACTTGTGTCCAAAGGACTTTGGTCCCCAGTGCATCAGGTTTATTTTTTGTTAGGTTCTCTAATAGTCATTTTGTTGTTAATTTTTGTTATTAATACATTTGCATTGTTAGTTACATTTGCTTGTATTGTTAATTCCACACTTTCCTCTATGCACTCTGGTTCTACTTCCCCAAGCCCTAAAGGGTAGTTCTTGGGCCCCCATAACCTGTAAAACCTTGGCCCATGATTGTAGGGCCCCATCTTTCAGGTCCCCAGAAACCTCTTAAAAACAATTGTTAAAAATAGGAAATTCTGCAACATTTTAGCAACTAAATGTTAGTTTAAGTCCAAATCAGCTTAACCTTGCATAACAACTGTGGTACTCCTACAAAATCTTATTTGTTGTGTGTGCTTAAGAAGGTCCTGACCTCAGTGACTTTTATTGTTTGATGGCTATTGCAGCATCAAACTTGGGCCTCATCTTGTTTGTCAATGTACCCAATTATTGTAATGGTAATGGTTTTATCATTGTTTGGTTTGTTTGCAACAAATCACCTGTGCCCTACAATAACAACAACTGCTGTAATAATCATAAATAAAGGGGCAGAGTGTTGTAGGAGCAGCCCACCTGGTCAGCAGTTCTAAATATAATTTTTCATCCCATCATTGTCCTATTAGTAATCCTAACTGTTATGTTGGTTCTGCCTTAAAACAATTACATAAAGTGTGACCCATTCAATACCCCTGGATTGAAGGGTCAAAAGGGGGACAATGTAGAACCAATGTGAATGAAATTGTTTTTAGTTATCCTGTACCATTGTAACTTCTGTTCACCATTTCATTACACCTGCCATTTTGCCTACATTGTAACTTTCATTACACTTGCCATTTTGCCTACATTGTAACTTCTGTGCCATATTGTAATTCAAACCCCATTTTAAAACGCTTACTCCATTTTGTAAGGGCTTACTGCAACCTTCATTTTTGCAAACCCTGCTGTAATTTTATTAGTCTAGTTGAGATGTGTGAATGAGGGATGCATGGGTGATAGAATCAACCTCCAGCACCAGCCCGTCCTGATGAGATAAAGTTCAAATACCAACGGCTGAAGAACTAGACAACAGCCCTAACTCAAGCAAGAAGCATCCACCCTAAAAAGAAACAACAGAAGGAAGATCAAAGCCAGGTCCCAGGCTGACAGTCACGCCTGCAATTAACGGGTGATCAAGCACCAAACCCAGAGGCGGCATGACACAGCGAGACCTAGGAACTTTGAATCCAAACTAAACTCCTATAAAAAAGGAAGGGTGAGATGAGAGACTTTGGGTAACGTTCTGCTATCAACATCAAGGAGCATCGGTGCGCGCCCGACAGAGACCCGGCTCCCCCTCGTGCTCAGCTTTCCTGGCCAGTTAGCTGTCACGAGCTACGATCCCAAGCTGCGAACTCAAACTACAATCAGGACTGGTAACTATCCAGCAGCTGCAGAACATTTTGGTGTGTGTGTGTGTGTGTGTGTGAGTGTATGTGTATAAGCATTAAGGTATTTGCTAATAGTTACAGATTAATAATAAATGTGGCATCTTTGTCTTGACCCCTAAAACGATCCTGTGTAAGTTTGTGGAACAACAATTAGTCCAACCCAAGCAGCTGATGGTTAGACCCCACAGGCTGGGCTGGGGCCCGCCTGGGACACAGGAGAAGTGGTGGAGCAGAAATCTGTGACCCAAAATTGGGGTGTCGGAAACAAGGCCTCATTGGTGGATAAAATATTGCGGGTACGGGCTGTGCCGCCCACCACCCTTTGGGGCCTTAAAGAAAGAGACTCGCTTCACCATCATGGCTGCCACCCCCGGTCTCCTGGGCCCCCCGGGCCGTCCAGGCCCTGCTCCGTGGAGATGTCCTGAGCAGAGCGGCCGGAGAGAGGGACCCCAACGCCATTGCCTCTCCCCCGGCTGAACCCCCGACCCGGGAGGAAATGGGGATGGACTTTAACAGCAGCAGCTCCAGTGAACAGGGCTGGGGGTGGGGCCGGGGCTGGAAGAAACCCCTCGTTTCACATGGCGCCTGCCACGGCTCCCCTGGTTCCTGCTCTGCTGGGTCTGTAACAGCCGGTCCCAGGGGTCAATGGAGGGTTTGCCGTGGGGCTGAGCAGGCTGCAGGCTCTGGACCCCACCCCCGGCCTGTGTTTAACCCTGTTCAGTGTGGGGCAGGGGCTGCGGCGTGTTCGCACCTTGGGCCCTTTATTGCGTTTCCAGGGCCCAGAGTGATTTAGCCACCAGCGCTTCTGGGCCTCCTCATGGCAGGTGATTCGGCGGGGCCAGTTGGGGGGAGCCGGGAGTTTGGGGGAAGTAGGTTGGGGGAGTGAGGAGGGGGGTTGAGGGTAGAGGGGTCAGGATGGGGGACAGGAGTTTGAGGGCAGACAGGGTCCCCACAAATGTCAGAACCAGGGGATAGGAGTTTTTGGTGGCATGATGGGGGAGGGGGCAGATGGTGCCCCCCAGGAGGGAGCTGCCATTTCCACCCCTCGGCAGGTTGCCCTCTCAGTACCCTCTCCTGCTCCTGACCCCTCAGTCCTGGGTCCCCCACTTTCTTTCCCCTCTGTCATGGACTCACAGATCGTGCCCACTCTTGGCCCCGTGAGGTCCGTGGGGGGGGGGTGCCCCTTTCAGTGAGACAGCCCTTCTCGGGGGTCCACTCTCTCTCGGGGTCAGGCCCCTCCACCTCCTGGAGCTGCACCTCTCGGAGCCTTAGCACATCTGTCTCTCGCCGTGGGCCCCCTCAGGGAGTCCACTCGCTCTGGACCCCCCGGGCCTCCACCCCCCGAAGGGGTTGAGGCAACCCTGTTCTCTAGACCGGAGTGACTCTCAGCCAGCATAAATCAGGAGGGTTTATTGAGAGTTGAACACAGCACAGGAAACTCTCAGGGCCTCAGGCCTGGCCTCCCTCAGCCCAGCACATCCCAGTCTCTTTGCATCCAGGTGGGCTCTGCCTGCTCCCCCTCTCCAGCCCCGAGCCCCCCTGCTTCCCAGCTGGGCATCCGAGATCCCCGGCCCCAAGCCCCGCCTCTGTCCATTGTCTTCTCTCCAGGTAAACAGGGTTGTAAACTGGGCCCTCCTCTCCTCGCTTCTGTCCTCTGGCTGGAACCGGCTGGTTAGGTCACTAGGTCCTCACTCTGCAGCCCATTGTCTGCCCACTGGCCAGAACCGGCTGCAACTCCTGAGCTGGGTCTCTGGATTGGGGTCTCAGGTCACCGGTCGCTGGGGTATCCATCCTCCAGACCATTGGCTGGGGTCCCAAGTTCCCTCTCCGGGCCTCTGTAACAACAAACTCCCTCTCCCCGTACCTCGTTAAACCAGTAACCCCCAGGGAAACTGAGTCCCACCCCCTCCGCATGCAAACCATTGAAACCCCACCGAAAACAAGAAAATCCCCCACTTTTTCACACCCTCAATCTCCTGCCCCCACAATGTCCCACACCCCCTTCTGCCCCACATTCCCTGAGGGAGGTCGGGGAGATGAGAGGGAATAGGGGATGGGGTGGGTAGAACAGGGTCGGGGACAGGGGGCATGAGGGGACACAACTGGGGGGTGAAGGGACATGGGACAGGGGCAGAACTGGGTGGATGGGGACCTGAGGGGGGGATGTGAGGGAACTACAGGGCAGGGGGCAGAAAGGGGGGACAGGGAGATGAGGGGACATGGGACGAGGTGGGGGGACATGTATGTGGGAGCAGACACAGGCCAGAGGGCAGAACGGGAGGGGGGATGGGGACATCAGGGGACATGGGACAGGGGTGGGTTTGGGGGGATATGAATGGGGGAGGGGAAGCAGGACAGGGAGAGGAGGGGTCCAATGCGTGAACGTCGGGGGTGGGAGGTGAAGGGCAAATGAGCTGGGGAGCCAGAGCTGGATCCTCTGCCGGGGGGGGGGGCAGATTCTCTTGACCTCTGTCCCCATATTCTTGCCACCTCCCATTTCTGGGGGGCTGGTCGGCTGCCCCCCTTATCTTTTTCACAGCATCCGACGTGAGCTCTGCCCAGGACCCTGAGCTGTGTGGACCCACTGCCCTGGGGATGGGCTGGGGAAGGGACACGGGGCCTTTCACCTCTAGGGGGCTGGTGCTAATCTGTGTCCTTTTCTCTAAGCACCGGACCCCATCCTGCAACCACAACCAGGGAGAGAAACCAGGAGTCCTGGCTCCCAGCCACCCTCACCCCAATCACTAGACCCCATTCCCCTCCCAGAGCCGGGGTATATAACGGGGAAGGTGCCAGGCATCAGGTTTATGCAGAGTTTCAGTAGCACAAACACCAATTGAGCGCCGGTTTTATTGGCTGCTTCTTTAACAACTCAGGATCTACATTTATGCCTCCCTCCCCTGCTCACGGGGGCCAGAAACCACAACCCCCACCCCTCTGTCTTGCCTCTGTGCCACATCATTGAGCTAAGAATGGTGATGCAGTCACACTACCTGGGAAGGAGGTTGGCCAGACTCCTCCACCCTCATGCTCCAGGGCAGGCGCTGGGCCCAGCCGGGTCAGGAAGGAATCTCTGCCCCACTCCATGGGAGAGGGTCACTTCGTGGGGGGCACCATGGGGGGTGGGGATCCCTCCTCTGCTCTGACCTGCTGCTCCAGGGAGGTTGGACGGGTCTATTGGAAAAGGTGGGGGCAGCCTGGGCATCTCTTGACATCTGAGATTCCCCATTTCCCAGCTGATCCCTGGACTGGGCAGCTCCCATGTGCGGCTGGGAGGTGATGGGTGGGGGTGGGGGTGACCAGGCAGCTGCAGGAGGGGATGTGGTTTGCTGGGTGTTGCAGGGAGCTGGCTTTTCTCTGAGCACGGCAGATTTGCCCTGGAGAGTGCAGAGAAATCATCTGATGGGAAGAAAGGGGCCGAGCTCATCACGGGCTTCCTGGGGCTGCAGCCCGGGGCGCAGTTCCTCATTCCGCTCGCACTCGGGCCTCAGACTCAGTGGAGCTCAACGCCGGGGCATTGGTGACAGCGCTGAGGGGCCCCCACTGCCCCGTCATGGCGTCTGCTCTCACTGTCCTCCTCCTCGGTGAGTATTGGAGACAGCCAGGGCATGTGCCCATAGGGTGAGGGATCTGAGACCAGGGTGTGTGCCAATGGTGGGGATTTGAGACCAGGGCATGTGCCCATGGGGGGGATCTGAGACCAGGGCGTGTGCCAATGGTGGGGATTTGAGACCAGGGCATGTGCCCATGAGGGGGAGCTGAGACCAGGACGTGTGCCTGAGGCGGGGGAGGGGGGATCTGAGAACAGGGCGTGTGCCAATGGCAGGGATTTGAGGCCAGGGCATGTGCCCATGAGGGGGATCTGATACCAGGTTGTAGGATCCAGTTTCTCTGGGATCTGGTCACTAACGAGCTGTCTCCTCTCCAGGCTGCTGGCTGGCCGGGCACAGCAGAGTGTGGGGAGGTAAGTATCAGTCTGTGGGGGGGACGGTAACATCAAGGACAGGGGAGGGGATGTATGGGATGGGGAAAAGAGGAACCGAGCCCTGAACCTTCCCCAAAACTCCCCCTGTGAGTTCAGACCCGGCCTCGTTCTTCTGTGACCTCCCCTCCCCGGAGTAACTGGGAGCTGAATCTGGCTCCCGGGGTCTGAGGAAGCAGATGGGAACCGTCCCCTGGTTCAAAGTCCTGCCCCCGACAGGCTGTGAGGATCGGGGGTGGGGGCGGCACGTGGATTTATTTCGGCTCATACAAACGCTAACAGGGGCCGTCCGTTGGCTCTGGGTCCCCTCAGGGAACTGAAACGTTCACAGTCAGTGCAGCCGTGGGGAGAACCTAGGGCTACCATACGTCCGGATTTCCCCGGACATGTCCGGCTTTTCGGTCTATAAATAGCCATCCGGGGGGGGGGGATTTCTAAAAATCTAAAAATGTCCGGGATTTCCCCCCCGGTCGGCTATTTATAGATTGAAAAGCGGCGGCCATGCGCCGCTGGGCAGTCAAAGCCCCTTCCTGGCTCCCCCCCATCCCCTGCAGACTTAGCACACCCCTGGCCCCACAGCTGTCTTCCCCCTCCTCCCCTCCCCTGAACACTCTGCCCCCCTGCTCCTCCCCCTCCCCTGCTTCCCACAAATCAGATGTTTGCGGGAAGTCTGAAAACAAGCAGGGGCAGGCGGGCAGCAGCAGGTAAGCTGGGGGGGGGGGGGGACGCGAGAAGGAGGGCTCCGGGGAGGCATGGGGCGGCGCGGCCCAGTCCGGCCCTGGCCGAGAGACTCCCTCCGGCCCCAGCCGAGCGGCTCCGGCCCCGGTCGGCCCCAGCGGCTCTGGCTCTGGCCCTGGGGCACCGGCCCCAGTTCTGGCTGAGCGGCGCCAGCCGAACACCATCAGCCCCAGCCCCAGCGGCTCCGGCCCGGCTCGGCTCGGGCCCCGGGGCCCTGGTTCCGGCCGAGCGTCGCCAGCCGAGCACCCCCGGCCCCGACCCCAGCGGCTCCGGCCCCGACCCCAGCGGCTCCGGCCTGACTCGGCTCGGGCCCCGGGGCCCTGGTTCCAGCCGAGCGCGCCGGCCCGGCCCTGGCTGAGCGGTGCCGGCCGAGCACCCCTGGCCCGGGCCCCGGGGCACCTGCCCTGGTTCTGGCAGAGCGGCGCTGGCCGAGCACCCGTGGCCCCGGCCCCAGCGGCTCTGGCCCGGATCCGGCCCCAGGGCAGCGGCCCCGGTTCCGGCCGAGCGCGCCGGCCCGGCCTTGGCCGAGCACCTCCGGCCCGGCCCCCAAGACCCGCGACCCCGGCCGGAGTGCAGCCCGATTCCTGGGCTCTTGCTAAAGCTGCCCCTGGTCAGGGGACAGGGAAGGGGGGTTGGATGGGTCGGGAGTTCGGGGGGGGCTGTCAGGGGGGCAGGGGTATGGAGAGGGGTTGGGACAGTCAGAGACAGGGAGCAGGAGGGGTTAGATGGGTCGGGGGTTCTGAGGGGGCTGTCAGGGGGGCAGGGATGTGGAGAGGGGTCAAGGCAGGCAGGGAGCAGAGGGGGTTGGATGGGTTGGGAGTTCTGGGGGTCCTGTCAAGGGGTGGGGAGCAGTTGGATAGGGTGTGGGAGTCCTGGGGGTCTGTTTGAGGGAGGGGGTGTGGATATGGGGCAGGGGTGTGGAGCGGGGTCGAGGCAGGCAGGGAGCAGAGGGCGTTGGATGGGTCGAGAGTTCTGGGGGTCCTGTCAGAGGGTGGGGAGCAGTTGGATAGGGCATGGGAGTCCCGGGGGTCTGTCTGGGGGCAGGGGTGTGAATATGGGGTTGGGGTGTGGATAAGGGTCGGGGCAGTCAGGGGACAGGTAGAGTCCTAGGGGGCAGTTAGTGGCAGGGGTCCCAGGAGGGGGCAGTCAGGGGACAAGGAGTAGGGGGGTTTGGGGGTTCTGAGGGGGGCAGTCAGGGGGTGGGAAGGGGGAGGGAGTGGATGGGGGTGGGGCAGGGCAGGGGCGGGGCTAGAGTGGGGCTCCTCCCCCCTCAGTGTCCTCTTTTTTGATTGTGGAAATATGGTAACCCTAGGAGAACCCCCCCAGATCCGCCCCCAACAGCTCCCTCCCCTGCACTCACAGCCCCCCATTCCCAAGGCCTGGGGAAAGGTGGGTCTTGCACGACTCCCACCAGTCACAGACTCTATTCCCAAATCCGGTTCGGGGGGGCAGGGCTGCAGGGGGCCCACTGGTCAGGTTCCCTGGCTGGCCTCAGGTGGGGCGGGGGGAGGGGGGGGCGGCAGGTGATCTCACATGCAGCTGGGTCCTGAGCTACATGTGGGTGAACCCCCTGCCCCCAAGCCCCATGGGCAGCAGTGCCAACCCTGGTAGGGGACAGACTCCCAGAGAGGCCGAATGACGGATGGACTGAACTGGGGGGAGGGAGGCAGGGGTGTGTGTATCTCCCCTGTTTAACTCCTGTCTTGTTGAAAGCAGGGAGTGAATTTCTCAAACCCACCATCTGGGTGAGCCCCAGCAGGGTGGTGGCCCTCGGGGGAAATGTCACCATCCGCTGTGAGGGTCGGCAACGATCCATGGAGTTCTTTCTGCGTAAAGCTGGACACCCGAACCAGCAGGTGCGGACGATGCCTAATGGGACCATGGCTGAATTTCCCATCACCAGTGTTGGCCAGGAAGATGGAGGGAGCTACACCTGCGACTATCGCTCCATAGTGGATCAGAGTCACTCATCACATCACAGCAACCCCGTCGAGATCATTGTGGGAGGTGAGGGAGGGGCCCAGCTCAGAGTCCCCGCTCTGGAGATCTGGGGCAGAGGAAGGGGGAATCCCTGCCACCAGAGGGAGCTGCAGAGCAGGGGAGGCTTTCCCAGACAACACATCAGTTAGGGGGTGATGGGCGGAGCTGAAGGTTATAAACCTCAGTGTATAGTAGAGACTTGCACAGTCCCTTACAAGTCAGTGGTGGTGCTGTGCACAGAACCCAGGAGTCCTGGCCCCCATCCCCCCTGCTCTCACCCACTAGACCCCACTCCCCTCCCAGAGCCGGGGACAGAACCCAGGAGTCCTGGCTCCCAGCCCTCGCAGCAGAGAAGCCAGGGAGTGAATGGACCCTGGAGACTGGACTGTCCTGTCACCCGCTAGGGAGCAGAGCTCTGGGTTCCCAGGGGCTGGGGTTGCTCCGTGTCTCATGCTGTTAGCCCAGGGCTCAGAGGAAACTCTGGACCCTGTGGAAAGGCATCCAGGAGCCCGTCCCCAGGGCCCCTGGGTCTGACCCACCACTGAGGCCGCATGGTGAGGACGGGCCCCAGGGCGGAGTGATGGGGCCTGCATCTCACGGTCTGTCTGCTTCCCACTGCAGAGCCCAGCTACCCCAAACCCAACATCTCCGTGAGCCTGGGGGGAACTGTGGTCGTCCGGTGTTGGGGGCAGCACCAGGACGTGCGGTTTGTGCTGAATAAAGAGGGACGCCATTTCCCAGCTGTGGATTCGGACGGGTTTGAGGCTGTGTTTTCCAGCAGCAATGTTCACCGGGATCTCGGCGGGAGCTACAGCTGCTCCTATCACAGCCGATCGGAGCCGTTCGCCGTGTCATACCCCAGCGACCCCGTGGAGCTGGTGGTGAGAGGTGAGGGGCCCGCCTCAGCATCCCCGTTCCCAGCCCCCCCCCAGCCAGACCTTCACCAGGGCTTGGAGACAATGGGACGCTCAGAGCCAGGATCTGCCCTGAGCCCTGACCAGGCAGTTGGGATGCCCGGCCGGGGAGCGGGGACAGTCACTGGGGGTTCCCCAGCCAGGGGGAGCCGCAGCCCCTGGACACTCAGGGCAGGGAGGCGACTTTAACGCTGCCCCTTGTGCGTAGGAACCGTGCGTCGCTATTTAATCCCGTGATCCCATCCCTTCGGTGGTCCAGGCCGTGCCCCAGGCAGGGCCCTGGCCTGGGCTGAATGAGGCAGGGGCTGCAGGAGGAGCAGTTGCTTAGTGGACACGGCACTGGGCTGGGACCCCGGAGATCTGGCCCAGCTCCTGGTGCAGCCACGGACACTGTGTGGTGGGAGCATGTTGCAGTTTTCAAAAGTGTCCTCCCTTGCGGGGGGGAGGGCTCAAACTTGGGGGATCTCAGGCCGAGAGCCCACAAACCAAGATGCCTACAGATAGTGGAGACCTCTGCCAAAACTGGCCTCAATAGCGCTGCATAAACACAGAGTGAAGAGACAGTCCCTGCCCCTTGGAGCTCACTAAGGAAAGTGAATCTGTCTGTGCCTCAGTTTCCCCCCTGTAGAATGGGGATAAAGTTGTCTCACTGCCTGCCAGGGGGATGACTTCTTTCCTCTGTGGGGCTCAGACCCTGCCATGCCAGGTGCCAGAGACCAGCCCGTGAGTCACTCTGTGCTGGGGGGCCCGGACGCAGTGAATGAGGCAGGGGCCACACATGGCATATGAGGACCCCAAGAACAAGGCAGCCGTGGTCCCGTGTCTGTGGGGCTGGAAGCCCAGCTCGCAGGGCCAGGATTCTGGGATCTGGGAGAGAATCTCTGCCAGGGGGCCCCTGGATCTGCCCGTGCCTGGGAACGGCCGGGGAATCATAGAAGATGAGGATGGAGATTCCACCACCTCCCTAGGGAGCCCATTCCAGTGCTTCACCACCCTCCTAGTGAAACAGTGTTTCCTAATATCCAACTTAAACCTCCCCCACTGCAACTTGAGACCATTGATCCTTGTTCTGTCATCTGCCCCCACTGAGAACAGCCGAGCTCCATCCTCTTTGGAACCCCCCTTCAAGTAGTTGAAGGCTGCTATCAAATCCCCCCTCACTCTTCTCTTCTGCAGCTGGAGGCCGGGGCTGGGTGGGTGCCATGGTCTGGCTCTCACATCCTCTCTCCTGTGCGCAGATCCCAGCTTACCCAGACCCTCCATCTCTCTGAGCCCCACTGGGGTCACCGCCCCAGGGGCAGACGTCACCATCCGGTGTCAGGGGCAGCGCCGGGACATGAGGTTCTTCCTGCACAAGACTGGAGACCTGAACCCACAGCGACACATGGACCCTGCTGGGGCCAGGGCTGAGTTCCACATCCCCAGCGTGAGCCGGCAGCATGGAGGGAACTACAGCTGCAGCTACCGGCCCCGATCAGAGCCCTTCATCTCCTCGCAGCCCAGCGCCACCGTGGAGCTGGTGGTAGCAGGTGAGGGGCCCAGCTCGGTGTCCCCGCTCCCAGCCCCACCCTCAGAAGGTCAGCACCTGATGGGATGCTCAGAGCAAAGGTCCCAGTGCTAAGGGTTCCACTGCCCCTCTCCGTGCTTCTGCGGACCAGGGTCGGGGTGCTGGGGCTTCTCCCATCCTGCTCACCCGGCGGCCAGAGCTCTGGGGCCCCCACTTGGCTGGGGTCCTGGGCACGGGCCCTATAGGCTGAATGGCTGATCCACCACTGGTCACAGGGGGTAGGGGGCGGATCTCTGAGTCGGTGTTTCAGCCCCTCCCCCCACTCTGACAGACTCTGGTTCTATTCCCGCAGAGGGAACTGACCCAACCCAGCCTGGAGCGGCGCCGGCTCCCACCCGCCCGGGCAGCGCGGGGCCAGGTACTGGGGCCGGGGGGAATCTATTAAGTCACAGATTATGGGGTAGTTTCCCCTGTGGTTGCCCAGGGGGAGGGATGGAGGTGTTCTCAGGGGCAGTGACTGCCCCCCCCGCCAACAGATTTGGGAGGGGAGCGAAGCCTCCTGCTCAGACACAAACTCGCTGCTAACGGGGCAGCCGGAGACTTCCTCTGGGGGCAGCTGGGCCCATCAGTGGCCAGGGGCGGGGACAGTGTCACTGGGGGGTTCCCCAGATGGGGGAGCAGCAGCTCCTGGAGGTTCAGGGCCGAGGGAGGGGGGATCCCTTCCACCAGAGGGTGCTGCAGAGCAGTGCCCTTTCCGAGGCGATGCTCCCCTGGCTGCCCCTGCTCTGGGGACTCACAGAGGAGTCGGCCCAGGGGCTGCCCAGCCGGCACCTTCCCCAGCCACAAACCCCCCTCCCCAGGTCTGACAGTAACGATCGATGCTGAGTCACGGGCTGAGGTGGATTAAGGTTTCCTGGGACCCTAGGCCAGAGCAAGGGGGATCCCTCCCCCGCTTTCACCTGCGGTCCCTCTGCTGTTCCGCCTCCTCGGCCTGCGGCCCCGCACATGGCCCCCCGCCTTTCTGCCCCTTCCCTGGGGCCCCGCCCCTATTCCACCAATGGCCCCGCCCCAGTCCGTCCCCCCACTGGAGCTCCACAACCTATTTTCTACTTTCTGCTCCCCCGCATTGTGAGCCCCAGACTGGAGAAGCTCTGTCCCCTTGCTTCGGCCCCAGGGCACAGCGGGGAGTGAGAGCTCCCCCGGCCCTGAGGCCACAGCATGTAGCGAGAGCTCCTCCCGTCCCGGGGCCACAGCGGAGGTCCCAGTGCTAAGGCTTCCCCTGCCTCCCCCACTCCCCCCACTGCTTCTGTGGGAACCAGGGTCTGGGTGCTGGGTGTTCTCCGGGGCCCCCGCTGGGCCAGGCCCCTGAGCCCAGAGGCTAATCCACCAGTGGTCACGGAGGGTGGGGTGATCTCTGAGTCAGTGTTTCAGCCCCTCCCCCTGCCCCAACAGATGCTGGTTCTATTCCCGCAATGGGAACGGACCCGACCCAGCCTGGAGCGGTGCCGGCTCCCACCCGCCCGGGCAGCGCGGGACCAGGTACCGGGGGGAATCTGTTGAGTCACACATTATGTGGTAGCTTCTCTCCAGTGGTTGGCCAGGGGGAGGGATGGAGGCTGTTCTCAGGGGCCGTGACTCCCCCCCACCAACGGATTTGGGAGGAGACAGAAGCCTCCTTCTCTGACATGAACCCGCCAGAGCTCCCTGCGAAGTAGCCAGGAGCAGCCAGCATGGGAGGCGGGATACCAGGCGAGATGGGCCTGTTGGCCTGAGCCGGTGTGGCCATGAGGAAGGGGGTGAAATGACGGCCAGGCTGGATCAGACAGCGCCCCCTAGCGCCGTGCTGGGGCAATGAGGCCAGCCCTGATTGATGGGGAGAGCGCCCCCTACTGAGCTCCCTGCCCTGCAGCCCAGCGTCCCCTCGTGCTATAAATCCCCCAAATGTTACTGGCTCTGACCCCACTTGATGCCCTGGGCCCCCCCAAAATCCTCCCCATCTTATTTTCTGCTCCCTGCGCCCTGTGGTGTCCCAGCCCCTTGGGCACCGCCTGGGGTGGAAGGGGCTGGGGGGGTAACAGACCAGCCGCTCCCGACACTCACGGCTGCTGCTGTTTCCCAGGTGGATCAGAATCGCCGGCACTTCCGGGTCTGGCCAGCCCCATCATCACCGGGGACTCACCTGGACCCTCAGAAGGTCGGCACCTGACGGGATGCTCAGAGCCAGGCTCTGCCCAGAGCCCTAGGACTGGTCTGGACAGGAAGCCGGGACAGTGTCACTGGGGGGTTCCCAAGCCAGGGGGAGCAGCAGCTCCTGGAGGTTCAGGGCCGAGGGAGGGGGGATCCCTTCCACCAGAGGGTGCTGCAGAGCAGTGGCCTTTCCGAGGCGATGCTCCCCTGGCTGCCCCTGCTCTGGGGACTCACAGAGGAGTCAGGGCCCAGGGGCTGCCCAGCCGGCACCGTCCCCAGCCACAAACCCCCCTCCCCAGGTCTGTCAGTAACGATCGATGCTGAGTCACGGGCTGAGGTGGATTAAGGTTTCCTGGGACCCTAGGCCAGAGCAAGGGGGATCCCTCCCCCGCTTTCACCTGCGGTCTCTCTGCTGTTCCGCCTCCTCGGCCTGCGGCCCCGCACATGGCCCCCCGCCTTTCTGCCCCTTCCCTGGGGCCCCGCCCCTATTCCACCAATGGCCCCGCCCCATTCCGTCCCCCCACTGGAGCTCCACAACCCATTTTCTACTTTCTGCTCCCCCCCACTGTGAGCCCCAGACCTGAGAAGCTCTGTCCCCTTGCTTCGGCCTCAGGGCGCAGCGGGGAGTGAGAGCTCCCCTGGCCCTGAGGCCACAGCACGTAGTGAGAGCTCCTTCCGTCCTGGGGCCGCAGTGGAGGTCCCAGTGCTAAGGCTTCCCCTGCCTCCCCCACTCCCCCCACTGCTTCTGTGGGAACCAGGGTCTGGGTGCTGGGTGTTCTCCGGGGCCCCCCACTGGACCAGGCCCCTGAGCCCAGAGGCTAATCCACCAGTGGTCACAGAGGGTGGGGTGATCTCTGAGTCAGTGTTTCAGCCCCTCCCCCTGCCCCAACAGATGCTGGTTCTATTCCCGCAATGGGAACCGACCCGACCCAGCCTGGAGTTGCGCCGGCTCCCATCCGCCCGGGTAGCACGGGACCAGGTACCGGGGGGGAATCTGTTGAGTCACACATTATGTGGTAGCTTCTCTCCAGCGGTTGGCCAGGGGGAGGGACGGAGGCTGTTCTCAGGGGCAGTGACTCCCCCCCACCAACAGATTTGGGAGGAGAGAGAAGCCTCCTGCTCTGACATGAACCCGCCAGAGCTCCCTGCGAAGTAGCCAGGAGCAGCCAGCATGGGAGGCGGGATACCAGGCCACCTGGACCCTCAGAAGGTCGGCACCTGATGGGATGCTCAGAGCCAGGCTCTGCCCAGAGCCCGAGGACCGGTGTGGCCACGAGGAAGGGGGTGAAATAACGTCCAGGCTGGATCAGACAGCGCCCCCTAGCGCCGTGCTGGGGCAATAAGGCCAGCCCTGATTGATGGGGAGAGCGCCCCCTGCTGAGCTCCCTGCCCTGCAGCCCAGCGCCCCCTCGTGCTATAAATCCCCCAAATGTTACTGGCTCTGACCCCACTTGATGCCCTGGGGCCCCCCAAAATCCTCCCCATAGAATTTTCTGATGCCTGCGCCCTGCGGTGTCCCAGCCCCTTGGGCACCGCCTAGGGTGGGAGGGGCTGGGGGGTAACAGACCAGCCGCTCCCGACACTCACGGCTCCTGCTGTTTCCCAGGTGGATCGGAATCGCCGGCACTTCCGGGTCTGGCCAGCCCCATCATCACCGGGGACTCACCTGGACCCTCAGAAGGTCGGCACCTGACGGGATGCTCAGAGCCAGGCTCTGCCCAGAGCCCTAGGACTGGTCTGGACAGGAAGCCGGAACAGTGTCACTGGGGGGTTCCCGAGCCAGGGGGAGCAGCAGCTCCTGGAGGTTCAGGGCCGAGGGAGGAGGGATCCCTTCCACCAGAGGGTGCTGCAGAGCAGTGGCCTTTCCGAGGCGATGCTCCCCTGGCTGCCCCTGCTCTGGGGACTCACAGAGGAGTCAGAGCCCAGGGGCTGCCCAGCCGGCACCGTCCCCAGCCACAAACCCCCCTCCCCAGGTCTGACAGTAACGATCGATGCTGAGTCACGGGCTGAGGTGGATTAAGGTTTCCTGGGACCCTAGGCCAGAGCAAGGGGGATCCCTCCCCCGCTTTCACCTGCGGTCCCTCTGCTGTTCTGCCTCCTCGGCCTGCGGCTCCGCACATGGCCCCCCGCCTTTCTGCCCCTTCCCTGGGGCCCCGCCCTTATTCCACCAATGGCCCTGCCCCAGTCCGTCCCCCCACTGGAGCTCCACAACCCATTTTCTACTTTCTGCTCCCCCCCACTGTGAGCCCCAGACTGGAGAAGCTCTGTCCCCTTGCTTCGGCCCCAGGGCACAGCGGGGAGTGAGAGCTCCCCCGGCCCTGAGGCCACAGCACGTAGCGAGAGCTCCTCCCGTCCCGGGGCCACAGCGGAGGTCCCAGTGCTAAGGCTTCCCCTGCCTCCCCCACTCCCCCCACTGCTTCTGTGGGAACCAGGGTCTGGGTGCTGGGTGTTCTCCGGGGCCCCCGCTGGGCCAGGCCCCTGAGCCCAGAGGCTAATCCACCAGTGGTTACGGAGGGTGGGGTGATCTCTGAGTCAGTGTTTCAGCCCCTCCCCCTGCCCCGACAGATGCTGGTTCTATTCCCGCAATGGGAACCGACCCGACCCAGCCTGGAGTAGCGCCGACTCCCACCCGCCCGGGCAGCACGGGACCAGGTACCGGGGGGAATCTATTGAGTCACAGATTATGTGGCAGCTTCTCTCCAGCGGTTGGCCAGGGGGAGGGATGGAGGCTGTTCTCAGGGGCAGTGACTCCCCCCCACCAACGGATTTGGGAGGAGACAGAAGCCTCCTTCTCTGACATGAACCCGCCAGAGCTCCCTGCGAAGTAGCCAGGAGCAGCCAGCATGGCAGGCGGGATACCAGGCGAGATGGGCCCGTTGGCCTGAGCCGGTGTGGCCATGAGGAAGGGGGTGAAATAACGTCCAGGCTGGATCAGACAGCGCCCCCTAGCGCCGTGCTGGGGCAATGAGGCCAGCCCTGATTGATGGGGAGAGCGCCCCCTACTGAGCTCCCTGCCCTGCAGCCCAGCGTCCCCTCGTGCTATAAATCCCCCAAATGTTACTGGCTCTGACCCCACTTGATGCCCTGGGCCCCCCCAAAATCCTCCCCATCTTATTTTCTGCTGCCTGCGCCCTGTGGTGTCCCAGCCCCTTGGGCACCGCCTGGGGTGGAAGGGGCTGGGGGGGTAACAGACCAGCCGCTCCCGACACTCACGGCTGCTGCTGTTTCCCAGGTGGATCGGAATCGCCGGCACTTCCGGGTCTGGCCAGCCCCATCATCACCGGGGACTCACCTGGACCCTCAGAAGGTCGGCACCTGACGGGATGCTCAGAGCCAGGCTCTGCCCAGAGCCCTAGGACTGGTCTGGACAGGAAGCCGGGACAGTGTCACTGGGGGGTTCCCGAGCCAGGGGGAGCAGCAGCTCCTGGAGGTTCAGGGCCGAGGGAGGGGGGATCCCTTCCACCAGAGGGTGCTGCAGAGCAGTGGCCTTTCCGAGGCGATGCTCCCCTGGCTGCCCCTGCTCTGGGGACTCACAGAGGAGTCAGGGCCCAGGGGCTGCCCAGCCGGCACCGTCCCCAGCCACAAACCCCCCTCCCCAGGTCTGACAGTAACGATCGATGCTGAGTCACGGGCTGAGGTGGATTAAGGTTTCCTGGGACCCTAGGCCAGAGCAAGGGGGATCCCTCCCCCGCTTTCACCTGCTGTCCCTCTGCTGTTCCGCCTCTTCGGCCTGCGGCCCTGCACATGGCCCCCCGCCTTTCTGCCCCTTCCCTGGGGCCCCGCCCTTATTCCACCAATGGCCCCGCCCCATTCCGTCCCCCCACTGGAGCTCCACAACCCATTTTCTACTTTCTGCTCCCCCCCACTGTGAGCCCCAGACCGGAGAAGCTCTGTCCCCTTGCTTCGGCCCCAGGGCGCAGTGGGGAGTGAGAGCTCCCCCGGCCCTGAGGCCACAGCACGTAGCGAGAGCTCCTCCCGTCCTGGGGTCGCAGCGGAGGTCCCAGTGCTAAGGCTTCCCCTGCCTCCCCCACTCCCCCCACTGCTTCTGTGGGAACCAGGGTCTGGGTGCTGGGTGTTCTCCGGGGCCCCCACTGGACCAGGCCCCTGAGCCCAGAGGCTAATCCACCAGTGGTTACGGAGGGTGGGGTGATCTCTGAGTCAGTGTTTCAGCCCCTCCCCCTGCCCCAACAGATGCTGGTTCTATTCCCGCAATGGGAACCGACCCGACCCAGCCTGGAGCGGTGCCGGCTCCCACCCGCCCGGGCAGCGCGGGACCAGGTACCGGGGGGAATCTGTTGAGTCACACATTATGTGGTAGCTTCTCTCCAGTGGTTGGCCAGGGGGAGGGATGGAGGCTGTTCTCAGGGGCAGTGACTCCCCCCCACCAACAGATTTGGGAGGAGAGAGAAGCCTCCTGCTCTGACATGAACCCGCCAGAGCTCCCTGCGAAGTAGCCAGGAGCAGCCAGCATGGCAGGCGGGATACCAGGCGAGATGGGCCCGTTGGCCTGAGCCGGTGTGGCCACGAGGAAGGGGGTGAAATGACGTCCAGGCTGGATCAGACAGCGCCCCCTCGCGCCGTGCTGGGGCAATGAGGCCAGCCCTGATTGATGGGGAGAGCGCCCCCTACTGAGCTCCCTGCCCTGCAGCCCAGCGTCCCCTCGTGCTATAAATTCCCCAAATGTTACTGGCTCTGACCCCACTTGATGCCCTGGGGCCCCCAACATCCTCCCCATAGAATTTTCTGCTCCCTGCACCCTGAGGTGCCCCAGCCCCTTGGGCGCCGCCTGGGGTGGGAGGGGCTGGGGGAGGGGAACAGACCAGCCGCTCCCGACACTCACGGCTGCTGCTGTTTCCCAGGCGGATCGGAATCGCCGGCACCTGCGGGTCTGACCAGCCCCATCATCGCTGGAGCAAGTGCGGCAGCCGCTGCCCTCCTCCTCCTCCTCGTGGCCTTCGTCTGCTTCAGAAAAACCCGAGCCAGTGAGTGCCCCGCCCAGCGAGGAAAGGGTTAAACCTGCCGCTAAGAAGGGCGGGTTGGGGTCACGGCTGGGATGGGGAAGCCAAGGAGTGGGGTGGGGGCACAGCAGAGGGCGCTGTGGCATGTGTAATTCCTGTACACACGCACCTGTCCCACCCCAGAGGAGCCACATCTCAGGGCCAGATGAGGGGTCCCCATATAACCAGTTCCCCTGCCCCACCCGCACCATCTGTGGCCGCATCTCAGCACTGAGCAAGGGGTCCCTGTATAATGAGCTGTGGGCACCCTGCCTCTCAGGTACCTGTGGTGCCAGGGGAGCCGACCTATGGATCAGGTTCATTATAATGAGTCACTAACGAGGGAGGATTGGGGACAGGAAAAGCCCCCGAGTTAATCTGCCCCTCCCCACAGCGCATGCTTGGTGTTGTGCTGCCCCCTGCCGGTCTGGCCCACCCCAGCAGGGATCCAGGCTCAGCACCAGCAGCAGAGGGGACCCCCCAGACCCCCCATCCCTGCTGCCCTGTGGGGGTGAGTGGCCGGGCGCTGGGACCGGGGGATCCCGATCGGCTCATGGGGGATTCTGGTTTGTGTCCCTCTGCAGGAAAAGGAGCCGCACTGAGACCGAGCAGGTAGGAACCCGGCTCCTCCCCCTCCTGATCGACCTGCCGGGGTCACAGGGCTCCTGGGTTCTGTCCCCGGCTCTGGGAGGGGAGTGGGGGTTGGGAGCCAGGACTCCTCAGAGATGACCTGGGCCTGCTGACAGTGGAGGGGCACAGCCCCAGAACAGCTGGAGTCACACCACGCCTGCCTCCCTCCCCCCGGAAAGCCGTGACCCCCCCCCCCCGCAGCTCCCAGCTGTTCCTCCGCTCCTGCCTCTGCCTCTCCCTGTCCAGCGCAGCTCCCCAGCTCAGCTGCTTCGCAGGAAGGGGGCCGGGCTGCACCATGTGACTGAGCTGTCCGGGGGGGGGGGTCATGTGACCCTGCTTTCCCCCCACACATGTGTCACCTCTGCCTGGGTTCTGTCCCCAGCTCTGGCAGGGGAGTGGGGTCTAGTGGGTGTGGCGGCGGGGGGGTTAAGGAACAGGTTCAGTGTGAGGCAGGATTGGGGGCTCTCTGGGTGTGTTGGGAAGTTTCCTGGCGGGTGGGGGGATATGACATTTACAAGTGGATTTTTTTCTCTTTTAGCACCAGCCCCTTGGGGGTGTTGGAGGCCCCGGCTCAGCAAGACCCTATCTGTAAGCAATGCACCCAAGAGGGTACCATGGGGGGGGGGGGGCAGGACACCTGGTGAGGGACAGGACTTGTGGGAGCTCCACCCATACGGGGCAGGGTCTGATTTACAGCTGCTGCTGGGCGGGACTAAGGAGAAGGCCCCAGAGGTAGCTGGTGTCAGCTGAGCTTCTTGCCTCCCTCCCCACCAGCTCCCTGGGGGCCACCCTCCCCTCCCCCTCTAGTTCATAGTCTCCCTCTATGGGGCCCCCCATTCTCCCCCCCAGGCCTCGGGCTTTGTGTGTCCCCCCTTCATTTCTCCATCAGACCTTCCCAGCCAGTGACCGGTGGGGAATCCCCATCCACTCCTGGCCCCCAGCCCCCTGCTCTAACCACTAGACCCTCCTCCCCTCCCAGAGCCAGGGTGACAACCCAGGGATCCTGACTCCCTGCCCCGCCATAGCCCCCTAGACTCTGCTGCCATCTCTGTGCCTCAGTTTTCCTCTCTGTAACATGGGGCTAATTACCCTGGTCCATGCTGTGGGGTGGGCGAGGGGTGTCTGTGCCGGGCTCTGACCCCCCTGGCTGGACGGAGGGGTCGGAGCTGGGTGTGGGGTTCTGCTCTGGGCCGGCCGGGGGTGCAGCTCAGCGGGTGTCTCTGTTCTGCAGACGCTTCCATTGACGAAGTGAAAGAGACACAGACCCTCGTAAGTGTCCCTGTCTGCCCGCGGGCCCTGACCCCCAACCCTGACCCACATGGGCCCCACTCACCTTATCTGTCACACTCAGTATTTTGGGGTGGGGGTGGGGTTGCTGGGAGGGGCTCATGGGATCACAGCTGGGATTGCAGGGGTGTGTATGTGTGTGTGTGTCCCTGTCACCGCCTGCTGGAGGGGACAAGCCCTGCTCTGTGTGAATGTGTGTGTGGGCAGTTGGTGCACACACATACACACACACCCCAGTGACTCTGTCCCCTCCTCTTCCCAGGAGCCCAACCCTGGCACCGACGGACTCACCTATGCCTAACTGGACCGCTAGGCACTGCAAGCCAAGCGGGGGGACCTGGTATCTGGTGTGAGCTGCTGCACTTCGCAGGTCACAGAGCTTCACCCACCCACTCTGTAGCAGGCCCCTAGCCTCCGGCTGAGTCGCTGACAGCCTCAAATCATGGGTTAAAGACTTCAAGTTACAGAGAATCCTCCATTGACACTAGTTTAAACCTGCCCGTGCCCCACACCTCAGGCTGCAGACGAAGGCGAACCCCCCCCCTCACCAGGGTCTCTGCCAATCTGACCGGGGGGAAATTCCTTCCTGGCACCAGATACAGCGACCAGTTAGACCCTGAGCATGTGGGCAAAACCCAACAGCCAGACACCTGGGAACGGATTCTCTGTAGTAACTCAGAGCCCTTCCCAGCAAGTGTCCCATCTCCGGCCATTGGGGATATTTGGTGCTAGCAATTGCGGATCGGCTCCATGCTGTTGTGGGATGTCTCCTCATCCCGTCCCCTCCAGAAACTTCTCATGCTCATTCTTGAAGCCAGTTAGGTCCTGTGACGAAGTGGGACTGTTCTTAATGTTTCCTCTGAATACTGTGTGGGTGCCTCAGTTTCCCCTATGCATTTCTTAAGTCTCCAGTGTGCATAAACGGCCAACACTTTGTATCCTGGCAACAAATGGCTGGGGCCCTTCCCCCCTGCAAGGGAATAGCTAAAGGTGAACAAAGAGATCAGGTGACTTCCTGGCCTGGGAAAAAGACAAAGGCCAGAAAGGCGGGGCTGGAGGGGGTTTCAGTTTGGAGCTAGCTGGGGACTGGAAGAGAGGGCAGATGTGGTTGTCTGGCTTGCTGGGCCCCAGAATGGACCCGGCTGAGAGATCCCGTTCTTTGTACCTACAAGCTCTGTTTTAGACCGTGTTCCTGTCATCTAATAAACCTCTGTTTTACTGGCTGGCTAAGAGTCACGTCTGACTGTGAAGTGGGGATGCGTGCAGGACCTCTGGCTTCCCCAGGACCCCGCCTGGGCGGACTCGCTGTGGGAAGCGCATGGAGGGGCATATGCTGAATGCTCCAAGGAGAGACCCAGGAGGTGAAGCCGTGTGAGCTTCTTGCCCTGAAGACAGTCTGCTCCGAGGGAGAGGAGGCTCCCCAAAGTCCTGACTGGCTTTGTGGGGAGCAGTTCCAGAGCATCGCCCGGGGACTCCGTGACAGCTCCCTTGGGAGGCTGCTCCAGAATTTCGCTCCTCTGACGGTTGGGCCTTGTCTACACTACTGTGTTGTTGCCAAAAAGCTCCATAATAACATCTCTATTGCACATTCACACTGCGCTTCCTCTGCCGGCAGAGCACGTCCACTTTTGGTGCTCCAGCGTCGACAGCGAGAGCAGTGCATTGTGGGTAGCTATCCCACCGTGCTACTCGGCACCTTCTGCAGCTAAGGACTATGGGAAGGTGTGGGGGGGATCGCAGCGCATCACGGGGGCAGGATCAGCATCCCATGGTGCCTTATTTTCTGTCCCAGCATTCCACGCTGTTCCGACTGCGTTTCGCGGCATTTTCCAACGGCCCCTGTTTCTGGTGCGCCCGCCATCCCTGTGTGAAAGGATGGATCCCTCCACTGCTGTGAACACAGCGTGGCTGGTCAGGCAGTATGTCATGAGCTCCCAGTGTGAACAGGAATCAGAGTTGCCCGAGCTGCTGTGTGCCATGGAAAGAAACAACCCCAGCTTCCTTCTGGCATTCACGGAGCGGCTGCACACGGCGCTTTTGGGCTTGGGAAGGAAGCACTGAGTGGTGGGATCACATTGTTATGCAGGTCTGGATAGACAACGTGTGTGGGGGGGACATGCTGGGTCACATGCCCCCTACCCCCAAGTTCTGCCAGGGAGCGAGTCGGACTGATTCCGGTGGAAGGAATGTGCGTGGGAAAGACTCCAACAGTGAGCGCTCCCACTGAACCCCACTAGGTGTTGCCCAGAGCCGGGAAGTGAGACCGGGCTAGCAGCGCAGCCCTTTGCCAGAGGGGGCATGGGGAAGCCTGCTGAGTCCCATCCCTTCTTTGCCAGCAGCTGCATGGCTCCCGTGAGAATAACTCCTCTTCATGGAAGACACAGGTCTGGTGAAATAAGTATTAATCCAGCAAGGAAATGTATGTACCTGCTTGAGTGCAGGTCTGGACTAGCCTGCCTGGGTGCGCAGAAGGGAGCTCAGGGAGTCGGGGCAAGGGGGGGAGGCAGCGGGGACCAGGGGCGATATGGCAGGTGGGGGGCTGGGGGCCAAGGCGCAAAAATACAAATTTGCCTAGGATGCCATTTTTCCTCAGAAAGACCCTGGCAGGGCCAGCCTTAAGTATGGGCAAGGTGGGTGACCACCCAGGCGCCGTGGTCATGAGGTTGTTGCTGGAGGGGCCCTTTGCAGTCACCAGGAAGCTGACTGTGGCTGTGGTGGTGGTGGTGGGGAGCCTGTCATTGCGCCCCCCCATCCCCACTATCTGCAGTTACCAGTCACCTGGCCTGGGACAATGAGTTGTGGATACAGAAGGATGAAGGAAGCCACCTTCCTGGACCTGTGTGCGGAGCTCGACCCAGCCCTGCGGCACAAGGACACCCAAATGAAAGCAGCCTCTCGTGGAGAAGTGCCTAGTGATCGCAGTGTGGAAGCTGGCAACTCCAGACTGCTACCGGTCAGTTGGAATCAGCTGGGAGTGGGGAAGTCGACCGCGGGTGCCCTGTTAACACAAGTGTGCAGAGCCATTAAACGCATCTCGCTACGAAGGACTGTGACTCTTGGCAATGTGCATGAAATAGTGGATGGGCAATGGGATTCTCTAACTGCAATGGGGTGATAGATGGAACGTGTGTTCCAATTTTGGCCCCAGACCATCTTGTGATGGAAAACATCAATAGAAATGGGTACTTCTCCATAGTATTACAGGTGCTTGTTGATCACCATGGGTGTTTCACTGACATCAACGCAGGGTGGTCCAGGAAGGTGCATGACCACACATCTTCAGGAACACTGGCCTGTACAGAAAACTGCAAGCAGGGACTTTCTTTCCAGGCTGGAAGATTCCAGTGGAGGGTGTTGAAATGCCCATAGTGATCCTGGGAGACCCAGCGTACACCTTACTCCCATCGGCTCATGAAGCCTTACATGGGAAACCCAGACAGCAGCAAGGAGCACTTCCAGAATAGGCTGAGCAGGTGCAGAATGACCGTGGAATGTGCCTTTGTCAGATTAAAAGCGCGCTGGCGATGCCTTTATGGCAGGTTAGACCTAAGTGAGGAAAACATTCCCATGGTCATAGCTGCCTGCTGCGTGCTCCATAATCTTTGTGAGGCTAAGGGTGAAAAGTTTGCCCAGGGGTGGAGCACTAAGTCAGATCACCAGGCTGCTGATTTTGAGCAGCCTGATACTAGGGATATTAGGGGGGCACAATAGGGGGCAATTCAAATCAGGGAGGCTTTGAGTCAACATTTTGATAATGAGCACCTGTAATGTGTATTTCTATTCAGCAAAAAGCCATGATTCATTAATTTGATTTTTTTAATTTTGCCTAACACTTGTGATGCATCCTTAGCTGGATTTACAGTAAGCAAATGATTAAACTACATGTACCAGCAGTAATCAATATGTGTAGGACACAAATAAAGATTGGTTCTCTTTCAGAGAGTTTGCTTTTATTATACACCAATTAACACACACAAAAGGCTTGGTGGGAAGAGAGGTAGTAGTGCAAGGCAGTGGAGGCTGTCATAGCTGTGTAAGTCCAGCTGTGTAAGTCCATCTATCATTTTAGAAGCTGTCCGAAGGGATGGAGTGAATGGGATACCGAGATGTCCCAGAAAGTTCGAAGGAATGTGTGGAAGGAGTTTGCAGAGGGCATGTAAAACAGTTCAGTATCGGCTGCAGAGGGGGGCAAGCACACATCTCTTCTGACTGAAGCGTGATGAGAGACTTCAGCATTTCTGTTTGCTCCTCATGACTTTTATCATCCGCTCATGGGCCTTTCGAATTCTCTCCTCACTCTCCTTTCTGTCCCACCTTTCCATTTCTCTCCACTCCCTGTGTTCTCTTTTTTCTGCCTCTGAGGACTGAAGCACCTCACGGAACATATCCTCCTTGCTCCACTTTGGTTGCTTCCTTATCTGGCTGATGTGTAGGGGTTTCCCCTGTAGGCCACATCTGCAGAAGCACAGGAAGCAATACACAGAAGCATGAGTATACACACAGCATTGAATCATTACAGTAAAATGCACCTCTTGTAATATACCAATCACTTTCTCACAGACCCTGAGCAAAGCACACATGTGGGGGAACACCCTAAACATGGTGAGTTCAGCCTGGGTCGGTGGTGGGCGTTCAAACTGGGGCAAAGGGTGTAGGTGATGTTTCAAGGGGAACAGTGCAGATGAGTAGAGACAAGATGGTAAATTCTGCCACTATTTTCCACAGGCAGGGGTCACTGAAGCCAATATCTCACTGCAGAGGGTAAGGAAGGATGCAAGGATGCATCTACTGCGTGCATGAGGCTTTAGACCTGGTCCCTATGCTGCTCGCCTGTGTCCTGCTTTGGTCCCTGCACAAGTGATTGATGAGCAGTGCAGGAAAGTTTCCTACAATGGGGGAAGGAGCAAAGCAGCTCTGCCCAGGAACCTTCGGCAGAGGATTGGCAAGTACCTCCAGGGAAGTTTCCTAGAGATCTCTCTGGAGGATTCCCATGAAATCTCGGAGTGCATCAACACCCTGTTCCGCCGCACTGCTTAGCTGCACAGGGGAATGTGGAGCACATGCAAACACAGCTAGTATTGTACATTTCTATCCCTTCACCCACTTCTACAGTATACGGAGCAAAGGACACCTGTACATCATATAACAGAGCAGCATCAACTCAAAACGGTCACTTACCGGGGTCTCCTCTCCTGCATCTTGCTCGCCAGAGATGTGCTGCTGGGGTTGGCTAGAAGCCTCTGGAGCGGAGAAGAGTTCCTGACTGACCGCATCACCAGACGACCCTGCTGTAGGCCCCTCATCATCCTCCAATTCCACCTCTTCGTCCACGACTTTGTCCTTGGGGTTAGGTCCACTGTCTGCTGCCTCCCGCCCGGCCGAAGTGTCCACGGGTCCCTTGGCAGTGGAGTGGGGTCACTGCCGAGGATGGTGTCCAGCTCCTTATAAAAGCGGCAGGTCTTCAGCGTGGCACCGGAGCGACGGTTTGCCTCCCTCACCTTCTGCTATTCCTGTCTCAGCTCCTGTATCTTCGCTCTGCGCACACTGTGTCCCAAGCGTGGCCCTTATCACACAAGCCATGAGAAGTCGGCCTGTAGGTGTCGAAGTTCCTTCAGCTGGAGCAGAGCTGGGACTGGATGGCCTCCTCTCCCCATGCACTCAGCAGATCTAACAGCTCCGCATTGCCACGTGGAACCGCCATGGTCAGCTGGGAAGATGTGATGTGAGCTTTCTGCTGAGCAAACAGGAAGTGGAATTTCAAAAATTCCCGGGCCTTTAAAGGGGGAGGGGTGGATGGTTCTTTACCTGGCTGCCGGGCAGCAGAGTTCGAACTGCTGACCAGAGTGGTCAGGATGGGCATTATGGACCACCTCCTGGAGGCCACTTACAGTGACACAACCAATCATGGTGTGGTCACTGACACTTTATCGTTAAAACTTTGCCACAAAAAGCTCTATGCTTCTGTAGTGAGGCGGTGTGGCTCCCCGCCGCCCTGGAGTGGGACAAGCCCATCCGGAGGCTGGAGTGGGCAGAGCTAGGGAGCTCTGAGCCCGCCCCTCAGAGGGTCAGGCAGTGATACGGAAGTATAAAGGCTCGCCCTCAGGGCTCAGTAGGGCCCCAGATGCCGGGAAGGCCAGACGCCTCCAGCCTAGGCCGCGACTGGGAAACCACCACGGCCCAAGGTGCCTGCCAGGACTGGCCAGACCTGCCCTGCGGCCGCTACCCAGAGGAGCTGCCGGACCTGCCCTGCAGCTGCTACCTGGAGGAGCTGCCGGACCTGCCCTGCAGCCGCTACCCGGAGGAGCTGCCGGGCTGGCCGCTGGACCACTACTCCGAGGAACCCATGGTGCTGGACCACCCGGAGGACACCACCGTGACTCAGGTACCACAAGAGGGGGAGTCTGGAAGTAGCCTGGGGGTAGCCGACCCTGGTCTGGCTGCAGCACTGCCAGAGCCCATATCAGTGTGTTACGGCCAGGATCCCCATTGACACAGCAGTGGGTCTTCTGCCGCTGCTAGGGCCCTGGGTTGGGACGCAGTGGAGTGGGAGGGCCTGCGTCCCCCCTGCCACCCAACTCGTGGGTTGCCGTCTCCCCCTCTCCCGGGCCTTTGGAGGCTTGGGCCTATTGTTATTGCTCAGCCTTGCCTGAGGGCCTGAGCTCCTGACTTATTACTGTCCCGTCCTGGCCTAGGGCCCCGGCATAATTTACTTATTTCTGCCTCCGCAAGGGCCACCAGGAAAGACTCCCGCAGCTGGACTAATTCCCCAAACCTCAGCGGGGTGCAGTGAGCCGGTATGGTTTCCCGCCGCCCTGGAGAGGGTCGAGCCCCGGCTAGCGCTTCTACAGCCTCTTGTCGAAAGGGTTTTATTTTGTCAGCTAAAGAGAGGAATTTTGTCAGCGAAAGTGGCAGGGTAGTGCGTACACCTCCCCGCTTTTGACAACAAAAGCTGCCTTTTGCTGACAAAACTGTGTAATGTCGACGAGGCCTTAGAAACCTTCATCGAATTTCAAGCCTAAACTTGCTGATGGCCAGTTTATATCCATTTGTTCTTGTGTCCACATTGGCACTTAATGTAAAAAACTCATCTCCCTCCCTGGTATTTATCCCTCTGATGTATTTATAGAGAGCAGAGCAGTCATATCTCCCCTCAGCCTTCTTTGGGTTTGGCTAAACAAACCAAGCTCTTTGAGTCTCCTCTCGTAAGGTGGGTTTTCCATTCCTCAGATCATCCTAGTAGCCCTTCTCTTCACCTCTTCCAGTTTCAATTAATCTTTCTTAAACATGGGAGACCAGAATTGCACACACTATTCCAGATGAGGTCTCACCAGTGCTTTGTTTAATGGTACGAACACTTCCCTGTCTCTATTGGAACAACCTTGCCTGATACATCCTAGGACTGCATTAGCCTTTTTCATGGCTACATCACACTGATGTCTCATTGTCATCCTGTGATCAACCAATACACTCAGGTCTTTCACCTCCTCTGTCACTTCCAATTGGTAAGTGGTCCCCACTTGGTCCCCAGTGTTGGAGAAAAACAGAGTTCTCACTCTCAGGTTGGGTGCAGCAAGTCAGATACTTATTTTCTCTAGCAATTGCATGGAGAGAGAGAGCAGAACAGGTCTCTCCCTAGGTAAACAATTACAGCCAGCATTTATACCTTTTGTTACATACAATAATGGGCGACAGCTGTATTTTGTTTATCCATATGTCCTCCTGATATCTTATTTTCCTCAACAATTTAGATTATAGTCTACATTCCATACTTATCTAACACAAGGTCACAACAACTTCTCACGCAGTTCTTTCCCATTCGCCTCACACAAGCCTCACTTCTACAAATCTCATGTTATTAGGGTTACAGCTAGCCTCACTCTTGCTCACACAAGGGGATTGTTTGAATATGAAATCCCCTGCAAATCCCTGTCAGTTCTTTCTCTACTTCCACACCAGCATATAGTAAAAAATCTTGTTGTTAGTCCCTAAATGGATGATCTTGCACTTTGAACTATTAAATTTCATCCCATTTCTATTACTCCAGTTTTCAAGGTCATCCAGATCTTCGTGTATGATGTTCCCATCCTCCTCCGTATTGGCAACACCTCCCAACTTTGTGTCAGCTGCAGATTTTATTAGCACACGCCCACTTTTTGTGCCAAGGTCAGGAATAAAAATGTGAAATAAGCTTGGTCCCAAGCTAAGTTACCTGTAAGCTGCACAGCGGTGCAGCCACACAGCAGCCTATTTAGCACCATGCAGGCACTCAGGGAACCCGCCTGGCTGGGACCTGCCACAGCTGGGGTGCCCCTCCCACAGCCTGAACCCAGCCCTAGCCAAGACCTGCCACGGCCCAGGGAGGGGAACCTATCCCGCGGCCCCAGACCCAGAGCTACTGCAGTGGGGACAGGTGCCTCTCTCCCCAGCCCAGGTGCTGCTGCCAGGAGAGAGAGCTGGGGGAATCCTCTCTCTCCCCACTGTAGCCCCGAAGCACTATCCTGCACCCCAAACCCCTCATCCCTGGCCCCACACCAGAGCCTGCATCCCCAGCCGGAGCCCTCACCCCCTACACCCAACCCTCCTCCCCAGCCTGGAGCCCGTCATCCCAGGCCCCACCCCAGACCCCACACTCCCAGCTGGAGCGTTCACGCCCTGCACCCCAACCCTCTGCCCAAGCCCTGAGCCCCTCATCCCTGGCCCCACCCCAGACCCCTCACCCCCTGCACCCCAACTCTCTGTCCCATCCCTGAGCCACCTCCCACACTCCAAACCCCTGGGCCCCACCCCCGCCACATGAATTTTGTTATGTGCACCAATCTGGAGGTGACGTGTCACACACAACAAAATTAATTCTGCACATGTGTGGGAAAAATTAGAGGGAACACGAGTCCCAAGAACAATCCCTGAGGAGCTCCACTAGTGACCTCCCTCCAGCCTGACAGTTCCCCTTTCAGTGTGACCCTTTGTCGTATCCCCTTCAACCCGATCCTTCTCCACCTTTCAGTTCTCATATTAATCCCCATCTTCTCCAATGTAACTGATCATTTCCCATGTGGAACTGTATCAAACGCCTCACTGACATCCAGCTAGATGAGATCTTCTGCATTTCCTTTCACTCATCCTCCTGAAGCGCCAGCCCCAGAGAACTCCACTTATGGGGAAGATTTAGGGGGGATGCTGCCCTCCCCCCATTGCAGCCCAGTCCCATCGAGCTGGTGTCCCCCTGCCCAGTTCAGACCCACATGGGGGGGAAGTGGCGGGGATGGGGGGGGGGCGAGGTTCAGCACCGGGAGGGGGATGGGAGGCGTTTATGGTACAGTAGAATCTCAGGTAATGTCTATACTAGCGAGCTGACAGTGGCACAGCTGTACCCACGTGGCCGCGCTGCTGTAACACTCCCGTGTAGCTGCTCTGTGCCGACAGGAGAGAGCTCCCAGCGGCCTCTCTCACGGAGTGTGGGGGAGATGAGGCCCTGCACCTCCGGCTTTCTGCGATTCACCATGACTCTCAGCTAGCCAGTAAAGCAGAAGGTTTGTTTAGATGACAGGAACACAGTCCAAAACAGGTCTTGCAAGTACAGACAACAGGACCCCCTTAGTTAGGTCCATCTTGGGGCCCCAGGGACACCACAGCCCCATTGGGAAGCCCGAGCCCTGTCTGGGCTCCCCTCCATTTCCCCAGCCAGCTCCAAACTGAAACTCCCTCCAGCCATCCCACTCAGCCTCCCCCCGGCTCCTCCCCCAGCCTTTGTCCAGTTTTCCAGTCACCTGACCTCCAACCCCCTTCCTGGGTTCTCATGTGACGTGCTCAGGTATCCTCCCTCAAGGCCAGTCTCCCATCCCCAATGCAGACAGACCCAGCAAAACTCCCCTGCAACCTTCCCAGGCCAACACTCGTCACTCAGCATTCAAAGTGCACATTAAGAACAGTCCCAGTTTGTCACAGACTCATAAACCACCCCAAGAGCGGCGGTAGCTCTGTCGGCAGGCGAGCATCTCCTGCCCACCAGCGCTTTGGTTGGTGTAACGTATGTCGCTCAGGGGTGTGCGTGTTTCTTTCACACCCCTCAGTGACATAAGTTATCCCGACAAAATTGGTGGTGTAGACATGGCCTCGGAGTTACCAACACCAGAGTTATAAACTAACTGGTCAACCACACCCCTCATTTGGAACTGGAAGTGCACAAATAGGCACCAGAAGAAACCCCCCCCCCCAAAAATACAGAACCGTTCTGTGGTAAACAAAGTACTAAAAAACAAAGGGAAAGTTTAAAAACAGCTTTGACAAGGTAAGGAAATGGTATCTGTGCTTATTTCACATGGATCGGACAGAGACTTCTCTTAGAGGAGAGTCTATTGATAGAGATTCTCTAGGTTCTAGTCAGGAGGAGAGGAGGGAAGAGGCTAAAGTATGGGCCAGATCAGAAAAGAAACATTCACATAAAAAAGAATCTGACACATCAAAAAAGGGCAGACAAATAAACAGTGACAATTTTTAAAGTGCTTGTACACAAATGCTAGAAATATAAATAATAAGATGGGTGAACTAGAGTGCCTCGTGTTAAAGGAGGATATTGATATAATAGGCGTCACAAAAACCTGGTGGAGTGGGGACAATCAATGGGATACAATCATTCCAGGGTACAAAATATATCAGAAGGACAGAACAGGTCGTGCGGGGGGAGTGGCACCATATGTGAAAGAAAATGTAGAATGAAATGAAGTAAAAATCTTTCATGAATCCACATGTTCAATAGAATCTCTATGGATAGTAATTCCATGCTCTAATAAGAATATAAAAGTAGGGATCTATTATCGACCACCTGACCAGGACAGTGATAGTGACGATGAAATGCTAAGGGAGATTAGAGAGGCTACCAAAATAAAGAACTCAATAATAGTGGGGGATTTCAATTATCCCCATATTGACTGGGTAGGTTACCTCAGGACGAAATCCAGAGACAAACTTTCTCAATACTTTAAATGACTGCTTCTTGGAGCAGCTGGCGCAGGAACCCACAAGGGGAGAGGCAATTCTCGATTTAGTCATGAGTGGAGCGCAGGAGCTGGTCCAAGAGGTAACTATAACAGGACCGCTTGAAAATAGTGACCATAATATAATAACATGTAACATTCCTGTTGTGGGAAGAACAGCCCAACACTGTGGCATTTAATTTCAGAAAGGGAAACTATGAAAAAAGGAGGAGGTTAGTTAAACAGAAATTAAAAGGTACAGTGACTAGAGTGAAATCCCTGCAAGCTGCATGGACACTTTTCAAAGACACCATAAGAGAGGCCCAACTTAAATGTATACCCCAAATTAAAAAACACAGTAAAAGAACTAAAAAAGAGCCACTGTGGCTTAACAACCATGTAAAAGAAGCAGTGAGAGATAAAAAGCCTTCTTTTAAAAAGTGGAAGTCAAATCCTAGTGCGGTAAATAGAAAGGAGCATAAACACTGCCAAATTAAGTGTAAAAATGTAATAAGAAAAGCCAAAAAGGAGTTTGAAGAACAGCTAGCCGAAAACTCAGAAGGTAATAACAAAATGTTTTTTAGCACATCAGAAGCAGGAAGCCTTCTAAACAACCAGTGGGGCTCCTGGGATAAGAGGGAAGATCCTTTCATGGATTAAGAACTGGTTAAAAGACAGGGAACAAAGGGTAGGAATAAATGGTAAATTTTCAGAATGGAGAGGGGTAACTAGTGGTGTTCCCCAAGGGTCAGTCCTAGGACCAATCCTATTCAAATTATTCATAAATGATCTGGAGAAAGGGGTAAACAGTGAGGTGGCAAAGTTTGCAGATGATACTAAACTGCTCAACATAGTTAAGACCAAAGTAGACTATGAAGAACTTCAAAAAGATCTCACAAAACTAAGAGATTGGGCAACAAAATGGCAAATGAAATTTAATGTGGATAAATGTAAAGTAATGCACATTGGAAAAAATAACCCCAACTTATGGGCCGCCCTCCATTTGTTAAACTTTTGAATACTTTATTTTTATTGCATTTGTAGCCCATATCACGACTTTGATGCATGATTTGCATTCATGATTTAGCCCTGTCATATAAGATGATAAATTTGCCCACTAGGATCTGTAAATCTGTATTTATTCATGCCTAAGGGCTGGTCTACACTGGGGGTCGGGGGATCAATCTAAGTATCTTAGTTCGACTTACCTGGCCGGCCTCACGGCGGCAAGTCGACCGCCGCGGCTCCGCTTACTGCTCCTGCTGAGGTGGAGTACGGGCATCGATTCAGGGATTGATTTATCGCATCTAGACGAGATGCGATAAATCGATCCCCGATAGATTGATTACTACCCACCGATCCGGTGGGTAGTGTAGACGTGGCCATAGATAAGAAAAATACAAAAAAAGAAATCCTTTTATCTAAGCTTAGAGAAACATTTTCATTTTAAGGATAACTGAAATGTACTAACGTCAAGGACTTGACCTGTGCCCCAACCAGTATTAAATCGTGTTACAGCAGGTGACAGCCTGAGAATGTTACCCCTGGTCCTTTGTTCGAAAAGTTGCTTTTCTCACCTAGTCAGTAATGATTTAGGTTCCGGTTTCTGTGGAGCCAGGCAGGGGCTGTATCTGCGCTCAGGAAGCCAAAGACCGGCCAGTGGCATGTTCAAGTGATAAAACAGCCAGCGACGCCCATCTCTCATTGGCCATCGGCGATTGCAGATACGTTTTAATGAGCCTGAGCTTCAAAAAGCTCCACTCACCACACACGACTGAGACCAGTGTAGAACTGATGAATGAAATTGTTTTTAATTGTTCACTTTATTAATGTAACTTCATAAGTAAAGTTTTATGAATGAAACAATAGTCATTCATAAAACCGGTTACCCCAATAACTGGCTAATTAACAAGTAAGATGCTTGTTAAGAGCCATAGCTGTTCAGTCAGCTGCCTTTGTAAGTTTCACTATCCATCCAATTCCTGCTTAAATCACAGAGACTTGCACTGTTTCAGTATTGTAATTTCTGTTCACCATTTATTACACTTGCCTACAGTGTAACTTCTGTTCACTGTTTGCCATCCATTATACTTGTCTATATTGTAACTTCTGTTCACTGTTTGCCATATTGTAATTCAAACCCCATTTTAAAACGCTTACTCCATTTTGTAAGGGCTTGCTGCAACCTTCATTTTTGCAAACCCTGCTGTAATCTTATTAGTTTAGTTTAGATGTGTGAATGAGGTATGTATGGATGATGGAATCAACCTCCAGCCCCAGCCTGTCCTGATGAAATAGAGTTCAAACACCAACGGCTGAAGATGCAGACAAGAGCCCTAACAAAGTAAGAAGAATCCACCCTAAAAAGAAAAGGTCCAATAGAAGGAAGATCAAAGCCTGGTCCAAGGCTGAAAGTCATGTCTGCAATTGACGGGTGATCAATCACCAAACCCAGAGGCAGCGTAACACAGCAAGACCTACAGAGTCTGGATTCAAACTAAAGCCTACAAAAAGGATGGGTGAGATGGGAGACTTTGGAGGAGGGTAACATTCTGCTGCCAACATGGAAGGGCATCGGTGCGCCCGACAGAGACCCAGCTCGTCCTTGTGCCCGGCTTTCCTGGCCAGTTACCGCCACGAGCTACGAACCCAAGCCACAGACTCAAGCCACAGACTCAAGCAGGACTGGTAACTATGCAGCAGCTGCAGAACATCTGATGAATGTGTGTGTGTGTGTGTGTGTGTGTGTGTGTGTGTGTGTGTGTGTGTGTGTGTATAGGTATTAGGTATAATGTGTGTGTATAAGGATTAAGATATTAGTTATTGGTCATAAATCAAATTGTTATCATAATAAATGTGGCATCTTTATCTTGTCCCCTTTAATAAGATCCTGCTAGTTTTTATTGGTATAACACCAGCAGCGTGCGCAGAATCCTCAGAGCCTCCCACACATTAGGAGAAGTGTCCTGCAGCTCTGCATCACGCGTATGTTGGAGAACTTGGAGTGGAGAGCGCGTCCCGTGTGGCAAAATGTGACGAATGTTGTCCAATTCGACAGAGAGGTCTTTATCATTGATGTGTGAAGAGTCCCCATGCGTCAGCACCCGGTGAAGGTCCGTACAATGGCTCAGCAGTGTTTTCCTGTCCGCCGGCAGCTTACTAAAGTCGTACGAACCCCCCAGGTCTTTTCATGGTGCTTCATTGGTCCGAACCTTTCTTCGATAGATGCTTGAGCAGGGTCAACGAGCGATTAAAAAAAACTCCCTCTGGAATTTTTCTTCTGCAAAATTTTACTTCAAACATTCTATTCTCTCTTTTTTCGCTAACAACAAAACCAGCCCCCCAAGCCTGGTGCCCCCCAAGCCTGGCACCCCAGGCGGTCACGTGCCCCTAAATCCGGCCCTGGTGCCGGGGCTTCAAGTTTACATGGAGTTTCACTAGCAGTAGCAGAGACAGCAAGTGAGAGCCAACTCTGGGCAGACTTCCCCTTTCGTGCATTTATCGGCTGTTCCTTTAATGATTCAGGATGTAAATGTATCCCTCCCTCCCCCTATCACAGGGGCCGGAAACCACAACCCATCCAACCCCCCATCCCCCATCCCGTCCAGGGCTGGATTAACTTTTTGTGGGCCTGGCTCCAAACATATTTGTGGGCCTCCCGGGGAATGATTGTAAAAGGGGCCGAGGGGAAAA
The DNA here is from genome assembly GCA_023634205.1 of Actinemys pallida. NCBI lineage: Eukaryota > Metazoa > Chordata > Testudines > Emydidae > Actinemys > Actinemys pallida. Next base: position 2,847,635 of record JALMGD010000024.1, read on the forward strand.
GCACAGTGGGGCGGGAGCTAGGGTTGGTCCCTGGAGCAAGGGAGGGGCCAGGGATAAACTGCAAGTGCAGCAGGGCAGGGAGGGAGTAAACAGGATCCCACATAGAGCACGTACCTACCTTTGTCACGGACTCACAGATTGTGCCCACTCATGGCCCCGTGCGGTCGTGGGTGGTGCCCCTTTCAGTGAGACAGCCCTTCTTGGGGGTCCACTCTCTCTCGGGGTCAGGCCCCTCCACCTCCTGGAGCCGCACCTCTCTGAGCCTTAGCACATCTGTCTCTTGCCGTAGGCCCCTCAAGGAGTCCACTCACTCTGGACCAACGGGGCCTCCACCCCCAAAGGGGTTGATGCAACTAGGGTGACCAGATGTCCTGATTTTATAGGGACAGTCCCGATTTTGGGGTCTTTTTCTTATATAGGCTCCTATTACCCCCCATCCCCGTCCCGATTTTTCACACTTGCTGTCTGCTCACCCTAGATGCAACCCTGTTCTCTAGACCGGAGTGAATCTCAGCCAGCATAAAACAGGAGGATTTATTGAGAGTTGAACCCAGCACAGGAAACTCTCAGGGCCTCAGGCCTGGCCTCCCCAGCACAGCACATCCCAGTCTCTCTGCATCCAGATGGGCTCTGCCTGCTCCCCATCTCCAGCCCAGAGCCCCCCTGCTTCCCAGCTGGGCATATGAGATCACCGGCCCCAGGCCCCACCTCTGTCATTGTCTTCTCTCCAGGTAAACAGGGTTGTAAACTGGGGCCTCCTCTCCTCGCTTCTGTCCTCTGGCTGGAACCGGCTGGTTAGGTCACCAGGTTCCTCTCTCCGCAGCCCATTGTTCTCCCACTGGCCAGAACCGGCTGCAACTCCTGAGCTGGGTGCCACGGAGTGTGGGGGACACAAGGCCCTGCACCCCCGGCTCCCTGTGATTCACCATGACTCTCAGCCAGCCAGTAAAACAGAAGGTTTATTTAGACGACAGGAACACAGTCCAAGACAGGTCTTGCAGGCACAGACAACAGGATCCCTCTCAGTTAAGTCCATCTTGGGGTCCCCAGGCATCCCAGCCCTCTTGGGAGGTCAGAGCCCCGTCTGCCTCCCAGCCATCTCACCAGCCAGCTTCCGAAACTCTCCCCTCAGCGACCCCTCCCACAGCCCTTTGTTCAGTTTCCCAGGCAAAGGTGTCACCTGGCCTCCAACCCCTTCCTGGGTTCTCATGTTACATGCTCAGGTATTCTCCCTCGGTGAGTCTCCCATCCCCCAATGCAGACTATCCTAGCCACACTCCCCTGTCAGCATTCAAAGACCACAGTAAGAACAGTCCCAGTTCGTCACACTGGGTCTCCGGGTTGGGGTCTCAGGTCACCGATCGCTGGGGTCTCCATCTTCCAGGCCATTGGCTGGGGTCCCAAGTTCCCTCTCTGGTCCTCTGTAACAACAAACTCCCTCTCCCCTCACCTCGTTAAACCAGTAACACCCAAGGAAACTGAGTACCACCCCCTCCGCATGCAAATCATTGAAACCTCACCAAAAACAAGGGGGAAAAAAGAAAATCCCCCACTTTGTCACAACCTTCTCCCTGGTTTTAGCCCACTCTCTTCGTCTCTCTCTGCACTGAGCTGCCCCTCCTCCAGTGTGACAAAGTGGAAATGTTCTTAATGTTTTGTCTGAATACTGTGTGGGTGCCTCAGTTTCCCCTATGCATTTCTTAAGTATCTAGGTGGTGGTATAAGGGGGTGTGGTTGTTGCAGAGCCCTAGAGGGCCAGTGTGATGGTGTCTGCACAGAGAATGGCCGACACCCTGTCTCCTTGCAACTGATGGCCTGGGCCCCTCCCCTGCAAGGTGCTAACTGAAGGTGTTGGAGAACAAAGAGATCAGGTGGCCTCCTGGCCTGGGGAAAGAGACAAAGGCCAGAGGAGGGGCTGGAGGGGGTTGCCGTTTGGAGCTGGCTGGGGAAACGGAGGGAGGCTCAGCACTGGTGTCTGGGCTCCCCACCCCACAAGACGGACCTGACTGTGGGGTCCTGTTTTCCATACCTGCAAGCTCTGCTTTGACTGTGTTCCTGTCGTCTAATAAACCTTCTGTTTTACTGGCTGGCTGAGAGTCACAGTGAATCGCAGGAAGTGGAGGGTGCAGGACCCTGACTCTGTGCCATCCAGCAGCAGCAGGACAGGTTCTCTTCCAGCCCTCTGGGGTGGGTGTTGGGAGTGGGAGGAGCGGAGGGTAATGTGGTTACTCCTATAACCAGACTTTTAGTTTCCAGTCAGCACTGCTAACCGGACAATCAGGTCCCATTTTCTACTGGAGTTTCCAGTCTAAAACTGGATACCTGGCAACAGGGCTGCCAGAAAAGCCTGAGGGGGGGGGGAGGAGGGGCAAGCAATCATTTTTAAAAGTGAGAGGGCTAAGCCTTAAGCAGTGGGAAGCAAGTGGTGGGTGGGCTAGGGAGTGGAGAGGAGCTAATGGGCAGGGCCATGTCTGCTGTATTGCCCAGGCAGGTTGGCGACTGTGGGGATCAGCTGACACAGTATCCCGAGCCCAGGTGACGTGACAGCCAGTGGTGGATTTAGAGTTAGTGCAGCTCCCCGACCCTGTGCTCAGCTTCATTTTGGGGGCCCCTCCTTGGGACCCAGCCAAGAAAAAGAACATCTCCCCCCACCCCCGTTTTTCATTCTTTTTTTCTTCATCCTCCTCCTATAAGTAATAGCAAGTAAATGAAAATAAAGTGAGGTACCTTGATTGTTCTTGTCGTCTAACTTATTTTTCCACAGACCACTTGAAAATCACGGAGGGTCTTGACGGACCACTTAATGATCTTTCCAAATATTGTAAAAAAACATTGGGGTGCGGGGTCTGGCCAGGAGCTAAGGTGAGGGAGGGGGCTTAGGGTTGGGGCAGGAGGTTGGGGTGTGGAGCACTTACCTGGGGCAGCTCCTGTTTGGTGCGAGAGGTGCAGGTGGGAATGCGGGGGGTGCAGGAACTCACGTTTGGAGCTCGGGATGTGGGTGGGTTCAGGAGTCAGGGCATGGGGTGTGGGGGGCTGGGTATGTGGGGGGGGTGCAGGAGTCAGGGCAGGGGGCTCAGGGTGTGTGAGGAGGTGCAGGGGGCTGGGGGTGTGTGGGGGGTTCAGGGTTCAGGACAGGGGGCTGGGTGTGTGTGGATGAGTGCAGGAGTCAGGGCAGGGGGCTGGGTGTGTGTGTGTGGGGTGCAGAGGTCAGGGCTGGGGGTGTGAGGGGGGTGCAGGAGTCAGGGCAGGGGGCTGGGTGTGTGCGGGGGTGCAGGGGGCTGGGTGTGTGGGGGGGTTCAGGGGGCTGGAGGTGTGTGAGGGGGTGCAGGTGTCAGGGCAGGGGGCTGGGTATGTGTGTGTGGGGTGCAGGGGTCAGGGCAGGGGGCTGGGTGTGTGTGTGGGGGGGTGCAGGGGTCAGGGCTGGCAGGAGGCTGGGGGTGTGTGAGGGGACTGCAGAGGTCAGGGTTGGGGGTGTGAGGGAGTGCAGGTGTCAGGGCAGGGGGCTGGAGGTGTGTGAGAGGGTGCAGGGGTCAGGGCAGGGGGCTGGGGTGTGTGAGGGGTGCAGGGGTCAGTGTGGACAGAGGGCTGTGGGTTGGGGTCGTGGGGTGCTCACGCAGGGGGCTGGAGGGGGTATGCCCCAATTCCAGCCCCTTCCCCAAGGCCTCACCCCTGCCTCTTCTCCTCCTCCTCCCCGGAGCAGTGAGCGTGCTGAGGCTCTGCTCCTCCTCCCCACTCCTGCTGGGAAGCAGCTGATCCAGCTGATCGGCGGTGGGGGGCGGAGGGAACATAGCACGCTGGGGGAAGAGGCGGGAGAGGAGCTTGGCTGCTGGCAGAGCCTGCCCTGCTACAGCAGGAGCCGGCAGCACTAAGCTTCTGCACCCATGGGGGAAGGGGGCCGAGAAGAGCGGGCCGGGCCGGGACGGGCCAGGCCGGGGCCCCTTTGGACCGTGGGCCCGGCGCCATGGTAAATCCGGTACTGATCCCATCTCTGTCCCACGCCACTGGGCTAAGAATAGCATCTGCAGCGACACTACCTGAGAAGGAGGTTGGCCAGGCCCCTCCACCCTCATGATCCAGGGTGGGCACTGCACCCAGCCGGGTGAGGAAGGAATCTCTGCCCCACTCCACGGGAGAGGGTTGCTCCATGTGGGGCACTGTGTGTGTGTGTGTGGGGGGGTGCCATCCTCTGCTCTGAGCTGTGGCTCCAGGCTAGACGGGCCTTTTGGAAAAGGTCAGGGCAGCCTGGGCACCTCTTGACACCTCCTGAGATTGCCCCATTCCCAGCTGGTCCCCAGACTGGGCAGCTCACATGTGGGGCTGCAAGGTGATTTGCGGGGGAGGACCAGGCAGCTGCAGGAGGGGATGTGGTTTGCTGGTCGTTGCAGAGAGCTGGCTTTGCTCTGACCACGGTAGATTTGGCCTGGAGATTGCAGAGAAACCATCTGATGGGGAAGAAAGGGGCCGAGCGCATCACGGGCTGCAGCCCCCGGTGCAGTTCCTCATTCCGTTCGCACTCGGGCCTCAGACTGTGTCGAGCTCGGCACCAGGGTGTTGGTGGCAGCGCTGAAGGGCCCCCCACTGCCCTGTCATAGCGTCTGCTCTCACCATCCTCCTCGGTGAGTATCCGAGACAACCAGGGCATGTGCCCATGGGGGGATCTGAGACCAGGGTGTAGGATTCAGTTGCTCTGGGATCTGGTCCCTAATAATGACCCATCTCCTCTCCAGGCTGCTGGCTGGCTGAGCGGAGCCGGGTGTTGGGAGGTGAGTATCTGTGGGGAATGGGGCAGCTGGGGGAATTTCCCCATTAAGGACAAGGGACGTGGGGGGAGGGGTGCCAGTCCCCCAAAGGGATGATTCTGTCTGACCCATGCTCCCTCCCACACCCAGAGGTGGAGACTGAGACCTCCCCCCACTCATTACAGGGATGGGCACCACACAGGGTGAATTCACCTGCACTCAAAGCTCTGCCCCCAGGAAATACAGAGTGAAGGCACCAGCCACCCCACAGTGCCCCCGAACTGTGCCCGGGGAGCTGGCAGGAGCCCGGGGAATGGGTCAGGCAGAGCAGGACTGTAAGACGTGGACGCGCAGAGGGACTGGAGCAAGGCACCGTTGTGTCTCACCCTCGGCTTGCTGCACACGCGCGTGTCACTGCTTTGCTCGTGGGTCCGGCTCAGCCCGGCCCGGCGTTCGGAACGTCCCCTGAGCAGCTTTGGGAATATCCCGTCCCCAGAGGGGCCGCCGGCACCGTGCAGAGCGGAGCTACATCCCCAGCGGCTGGGAGCGGTTTGGGACGGAGCAGAGCCAGAGTTTGAGCCCCAGGGGTGGGCAGGAAACTGTTAGAACAACTGGGGGATTTTGCAAATGTGTTCTTTTGCGGGGGGCAGTGGGGGGCTGTCCTGGGAGCCGCTTGCTCAAAGGACCCGAATTAGGACAAGGAACCCCACAGGATAGATCTCATCCCCCTGGAGGTGAGTTAGGGAGGGGGGAGATCTCAGGAGGTGCCCTTGGTGCCCTGGATCCCAGGGGAGACCCTGACTCTGTCTCTGCACCATCGCTGACACTCCATGCTGCAGATGGGCATGGTGGCCATGCCGGGGTCTGTCTCATGCCCCGTCTCCCTCGCACTGCGGGAAGGCTGCAGAGTCAAACCCTCCAGCACCAGGAAATGCCACAGTTAAGGTTTCCCGAACACCCTTAATTCTGCCCCCTTGTGCACATGCATTACGACATCATCCTTTAATTTTGTGATCACGTACTAATTTTACCGTCCTGGGTCATCAGCCATGTTTGAACCCAGAATGTAAGAAAGGATGGGTGTGGGGGGATTTGCATGGAAATCGTGGTCAGTTGAAGATTGAAGGTCAGACCCCGTGGTCTTTTGGCTCCCAGCCTGGTGCACCTTCCCCAAGGCTGCAGGGTACATGGAGGGAGAACTGTCTCTCCTCCCCACAGAGACACGGACAAGCTGTGAGCTGCATGGCACTTGGCCAGGGCTCACAGTCCCAGGGTTGGGTTTTGCAGGGACCTCAGGTTACTTTGACTGCACTAGATTTCGCCTGCAGACTAGAGACAAGGTGTGAGGGACGCAGGAAGACACGAGACATTGTGGACTTCCTGTAGCTGGAGCCACTAGCTGAGCTACTTATTTGGGGCTTTGTGGAGCTGGGCTCCGGGGTGTTGGAGGCAGTGCTGAGGGGCCCCTCCCTGCCCCTGTCATGGCATCTGCTCTCATCATCCTCTTCCTCAGTGAGTATCAGAGAAAACCAGGCCATGTGCCATTGGCAGTGAGGGGATCTGAGACCAGTGTCTGTGCCCGTGGGGGGTGGAATCTGAGACCAGGGCATGTGTCCATGGGGGGGATCTGAGACCAGGGTGTAGGAACCAGTTGCTCTGGGATCTGGTCCCTAATGAGACGTCTCTTTTCCAGGCTGCTGGCTGGCCGGGCAGAGCAGGGTTTCGGGACGTGAGTATGTGTGGGGTAGGGGAAACTTTAGTGTTCAGGACCTGGAGGGGGAGGGGGAGTGGAAAAGAGGAGCTGAGCCCTGAACCTTCACCCCCAAAAGTCAGTTCAACCTCCTTGTATTGATCCCAGGGGGCTGAGATCAGAACCTGGCCCTGCCCCCAGTGCAGTCGGGGGGGTGACTCCTGATTGACCTGGAGGGGGGGAGAGGTGACCATGCCTCCCGTTTTTAAAGGGACAGTCCTGTATTTAACCCTCCTGCAGGTGTCCCGAGTTTTTCTTAAAAACAGGCAAATTGTCCCATATTTTCTGTCTCCCCCCATCAGTACTGGCTGGATCCCTGCTTGCAGCCACTTGCCAACCGACGGTGAGTGATGGGCTCCAGTGGCCGACGACGGGGGTGGATGTGCAAGGCTGGTGGCGGGGCAAGATGCAGCGTGCGGGGCCAGCTGCTCCCCTGCTGATCCATCAGGGCAGCCCCCGCTGCACCGGCTCTCAGCCAGCAGGGCCCCACCCCCCATCCGGTTTCTGGCTGGCGCGAGCTGTGGTGGCTGGTGGGTGCGGGGAGGTGCCAGGCAGCAGCCGGTTACGTGTTGCCCCTGCTGCCCACCCATTGGCCCTTTATGTGCTCCCCCTCTCGCTGCCCTCTCCCTGCTTTGCCCCTTCACCCCCCCCCAGCCCCACTGCTCCTCCATGTCCCCTCCCGGCGGGGCGCAGCCCAACCCAGCGCTGTGGGGAGAAGGAGCCCCTGGTCGGACTGCTCAGCTCACCCATAGCCTGGCCGGCAGGCTCCTCCCTTCCTCCCCCACTGCCTCTGGCTGGGCCGGCACCCGGGAAAGCCCAAGACCCTCCGGCCTGGGGCACTGGCCAGGAGGAGCCAAGCCCTGAGTGTGCCAAAGCACCGCACAGCGCTGGCATGGGGGAGCCTCTCAGCCCCTCAGCTAAGCTCTGGAATGGGGGCGGGGAAGCGATTTCCAGCCTGTTCCCATCCCGAACCTGCAGGCTCCACAGCAGCCCCCTGGGCAGGGGCTTAGCACCCTCTTCACTCCCCACCGTCTCGCCCTGGGTCCTGCCCTCAGGGAGCGTGGGGCTGCTCCATCCCCTCAGCACCCTCCCCTGCTGAGCCACCTCTCTGGCCGGGGTCACCGAGGCCCCTGCAGTCAGGTTCCCTGGGCCCTGGGGCACAATGCAGCCTTAGGGCTTAACCCCATCCTGCCCACGCTGTAGCTGGGGGACAGGAGGCTTCTGGGTTATGTGGGTGGCCAGCAGCAGCCTGGGGGTGTTAGCTGCCTTTCCACACTGTACGGGCAGGAAGGGACAAACTGCTTCCATCCATGGGGGAGAGGGGGAGAGATGAGTTCTGCAAAGACACAGGCCAGGTCATCCCTTCTCCCCCCGCCACCCCTCGCTCCTCCCCGGTGGCTGGAAGCAGCTCCCGTCCCTTCCCTCCCGCACAGTGCCGAAAGGCTGCTGCTGGCCACGTTCTGGTGTGAACCCTGGCAGAAATCTGGGGGAGGGGGCATGTGACCCTGTGTTCCCCTCCCACCACGTGTTGCCTCGGGAAGACACAGAACGAGGTACCAGGAGAGGCTAGTCCATCCCCAGGGGCCCAGCCAGGGACGGAGGATGGAGGGAGGTGTCACGAACTCACAGATTGTGCTCACTCTTGGCCCCGTGCGGTCCGTGGGGGGACCCCTTTCAGTGAGACAGCCCTTCTCGGGGGTCCACTCTCTCTCGGGGTCAGGCCCCACCACCTCCTGGAACCGCACTTCTCTGAGCCTTAGCATGTCTGTCTCTCGCAGTGGGCCCCCTCAGGGAGTCTACTCGCTCTGGACCCCCCGGGCCTCCTCCCCCGAAGGGGAAGATGCAACCTTGTTCTCTAGCCCAGAGTGACTCTCAGCCAGCGTAAAACAGGAGGATTTATTGAGTGACTGAACACAGCACAGGAAACTCTCTGACCCTCAGGCCTGGCCTCCCTCAGCACAGCACATCCCAGTCTCCCCTGCACCCAGGTGGGCTCTGCCTGCTCCCCCTCTCCAGCCCAGAGCCCCCCTGCTTCCCAGCTGGGCTTCTGAGATCACCGGCCCCAGGCCCCGCCTCTGTCCATTGTCTTCTCTCCAAGTAAACAGAGTCACCTGGGCCTCCTCTCCTCTCTTCTGTCCTCTGGCTGGAACCGGCTGGTTAGGTCACTGGGTCCTCTCTCTGCAGCTCATTGTCCTGCCACTGGCCAGAACCAGCTGTGACTCTTGAGCTTGCCTCTGGAACGTCAGGTCACCGGTCGCTGGGGTATCTGTCCTCCAGGCCATCGGCAGGGGTCTCAAGTTGCCTCTCTGGTCCTCTGTAACAACAAACTCCCTCTCCCCTCACCTCGTTAAACCAGGTGGGGAAACTGTGCCCCACTCCCTCTGCATGCAAACCATTGGAAACCCACAGAAAACAAGAAAATCCCCCACTTTATCACAGGTGGGCAGGATGGGCAGGGAGGTTTGGGTCGTTCAGTCACCCGCCCTTTGTGAGAGAGGGGTACGGGAGTCTGTGTGTGTGTGAGCGTGAGTAGGGAGACAGTGGATAGGGACCCGTGTCATTGAAGGGCGCCAGGCATGGAGCTGGCAGGGAGAAAGTCCCGTTGAGAAGGGACAGAGATAGCAGGAAGAGGAGGAGGCAAACAGAGGAAAGACAGAGGCATGAGGGGGAAAGTTACAGGAAGAACCGGGCAGTAAAACATGAAGAAAAATTTGTCTCTCACTCACCTAAGAAATAGTTAGAAAAACGCAGAAGTAAGAAAACCGCAAGAGAAGTGAAGCACGAATGAAACGTGACAGAAATCAGCTGTGAGCAAAGAGAAACAGGCTTAAGAAATGAGGAGGAAGTGAGCTGGAGCGAAAGGAAAGCAAATAGTATGGATGAAAGGTCCGCCCAGCACCTTCAGGTCCGGTTCTGGCCTAGCGCCTTGTACATTCTAACGCCAGATCCTGGTGCTCCATGAATGTAAATCGTTGCCCATGAAGTGGGTTTAATTCAGCCAATGGTAGTTACTGTCCAGGCAAGCTCAGCAATAGTTCCCAGTCTGACCCTACCCAGCAGTTCCTGCTACACCAGCGAACTCTGATTCACTTGTGATCATTCCCCACTGAACTGATTTCTCCTTCCCCAGCTGATGGAGATAAAACGCAATTGGCCTCTAGGTCCCCTCGGCCTCTCCTTGCCCTGCCCCAGCCACCCCTCCACCGGCTCCTTGGAGATGGATCCGCGCCGTTGCCCTGCTGAGGGGTGGGGGACCCTGTGTCTCTTGTGTCACTAGCCCAGCCCTCTCGGTCTTGGATTCGGGGGGAAAGCATCCAGGAGACTCTCCCTGCAGGCCCCTGTATTGGCCTCGTCACTGGGGCCGGGCTGTGGGGACGGGGCGCAGTGACCGTGCCGGGGTCTGTTTCTCATGGCCTGTCTCCTCCTGCCTGCAGAGCCCAGCTACCCCAAACCCAACATCTCCCTACACCCCAGTGGGGGGGTCGCCCCGGGGGGAGCTGTGATCATCCGGTGTGAGTGTCGGTGTCGGGGAGCAAGGTTCATTCTGAGTAAAGTTGGAGACCCGGACGCACGGCGCTCGATGGACCCTGCGGGGGACGTGGCTGAGTTTCCCATCCGCAGTGTGAGCTGGAGAGACGCAGGGAGCTACAGCTGCCAATATAGCACCAAATCCGACCTGTCCATCTGGTCGGAGCCCAGCGACACCGTGGAGCTCATGGTAGCAGGTGAGGGGCCTGGCTCAGCATCCCCGCGCGCAGCCCCACCCACAGCCATACCCTCATCGGGTCTTGGCCCCGATGGGACGCTCAGAGCCACGGGTCTGTGGGAATGTGGGTCTTTGGGAACGTAGGGCGGTGGACAGATGGGAGCACATCTGGTGACAGATAGGAAGATGGACTAAGACCTTGTCTATGTGAAAACTGGACCTGAAATGACGAATCCCATGTGGTTCCCAACCCCCACTGGTGATCTCAGAGCAAGTCTGGGCTGTCGGTATTAGCTCCTCTTGGTTTGATAGAAGCTCTCCTGTTGCTCTATGGACACAGGGACGTTCCTCTTCCGAAATAGGGACAGCCGCGCCCAGAGCTGCTCTGCAGTGACCCCAGGTCTGAATGGCACCTGACTGGGGAAGGGACCATCTCTGTGTCGTGTGTCTGTACAGCTCTGAGCACATGGGAGAGCTGGCCCAGGACAGGGGCTCCTGGTAATTAATACTAGTCAGTAATGATTTAGGTTCCGGTTTCTGTGGAGCCAGGCAGGGGCTGTATCTGCGCTCAGGTTCTCACTGGGCTGATCCTCCCTGTTCTGGGATCCCTGGGAGTGCTGAGCCGGCCCAAGACTCGGGGTCCCATCCTCTGCCCAGGGAGGCTGGCTCATCCTAGGGAAGAGCCACCATTGCCGGTTGGGGGGTGGTTTGTACACCAGGGCTCCACCTTTCTCATGCCCTTCCCCCCAACAGACCCTGCAGGGGGAACCAACCCGACTCAGTCTGGAGTGGCGCCAGCTCCCACCCACCCAGGCAGCACGGGGCCAGGTACTGGGGCTGGGGGCAGGAAATTGCCATCGACCCCCCCACCCCAAAGCAGGTCCATCCCCACTCACCCCTGGACGGGTCCCTCTGCCTCAGATCCCTCAGATCCGCCATCGCCAGTTCATCTCCTGCTGTTCTGCCTCCTGCCTTCCCTGTCCCTCACCGTCCTCTGACTCCTTCAATCTCCACTCCAATTCCATCCGTCTCAGATCCACCTACTGGGAGCCCAGTGGAAACCCCCTGCTGGCCAGGGACATGTGTTTCGGGGACGCCCGGCTGCTCCCAGCCTCTCTCTCAGCCCCAGCTGGGTCAGGAACCGGCTCCTTAGAGCGATCGTCCTCTTCCAGCTGAGCAAGTAGCTGTGCCTTGGTGAGCTTTCCAATGCGCAGCCGTCTCTCTGCACAGCTCTACAATGTCCTTCTTCAGGAGATGGTTATAGGCCACAGAGCCGTCCCTAGGTCATCTCCACGCTGTTCCCAAGTGGTCACGGACTCACAGGTCTGTGCTCTCTCAGCTCCCCACGGTCCTTGGGAGGATCCTCTTCAGTGTGACAGCCCTTCTCGGGGGCCACTATCTCTCTTGGGGGGTTAAGGCGTAGGCTCCTCCGCCTTCTGAAACTGCACCTCTCTGAGCCTTCAGCACACCTGTCTCTCGCTAATCCCCCTTCGTTCTACTGCTCCCCACTCACTTACTGCAGGATGCTCCATCCAGGGGGTGCAGTTGGTCACACCGCTGCCACCAGGGGTGACGGAGTCACAGGTCCAATGCTCTGGAACTGCTCTGTATGCAGCCAGCCAGGCCTCTGGGGTGGCGCAACTCCCCTGAGTGCACCCTGTCCAGGGCAAAAGCCTCCTCAGCTATGGCCTTCCTGGGTCTGACCTCGGAGCACTCAGTATCCCTGGTCACACCGTGCGCTTCCCCTTGGTGTGTCCACCTGGACGGGACCTCTGGGAAAGCCAGAGGGCCCTGCACCCCCACTCCGCAGCCAGCAGTGACTCTCAGCCAGCGTTGTAAAACAGAAGGTTTATTAGTCAACAGGAACACAGCGTAGAACAGAGCTTGTTAGTACAGAAATCAGTGACTTTCAGCACAGTCCATTTTGGGGGGACCCTGGGCCAGACGCCCTGGACTCCCCCCTCCGAGTCTGAAACAGGAGACAGCTCAGCTTCCAGTGACCCGACCTCTGACACGCCCATTGCCCCACCTCCTGGTCTTTATCTTGGTGCCCAGGCAAAGTGTCATCTTGTCGCATCACCCTCCTGGGTCTCAGGTTACGAAGGCACCATCTAATGCTTCCCTCCAGGCAGCTGGAGCAGCCTCACCTGCCCCCGAGGGTCTCAGCAAAAGTCACACACCCTTATTCCCGCCCCCAAGGCACTGGTGCAGCACACAGGGAAACTGAGGCACACACAGTATTTGTGCAAAACAGTAAGACTCACATAGGCTCGTGTACAACATAATAAGGAGGAAAGATTCACTTTGTCACATCATGGCACCGTGGGGGGAGGAGAAGGGGACAGGTGTGTTGGGTGCGAATAGATTAGATTAGATAGAGGGGGTGGATGCGCATACGGGGCTGTGGTGATTTTCTGCTCTGGGGGGCAGTAAGGGGATGGGGGACCCAGTGCATCTAGCTGGACAGTGACTTCCCTGCCCCACCCTCTGGAGCAGCTGCTGATGCCCCGTCCTCCCTTTGTCACCCCCAGATTACACCCGGGGCAACATCGTCCAGCTGACCCTAAGTGCTGCAGTCCTGCTGGCCCTGGTGCTGATCCTGACCGAGGCTGCCCATGACTGGAGGAGGGGCAGACACTAGGTGAGGTGACCCCCCTCTGCCCCCTGAAGAGCCTCCCCTCACTCCAGCCTGGCTGCCCCAGGACGGAGCCGGAAGGACCAGTGCAGCAGAACCCATCTGAGCCGCACCTAGGGGAGAGCTCCGGGCCCTATAAGGTGGCTGGGGCCGTCGGGACATGGGGCGCCCTAGGAGCCATTGTGGCCAGCACCCTCCATGCCCGTGGCTCAGGGACATGCTCCGATACAGCCAAGCCAGAGAGGACGTGGGATCGACCCCCCAGCCTGAGCTGCCTGGGGGGCATTCACGCTGTTGTAGCTGTTGAGCCTGTGAAGCAGCCTGGCTGCGAGCTCACATGTGAAACCCACGGGCAAGTTCCCCAGCTGTGCCAAGGCCCCGAGAACCAGGGGAAATTGGCGAGGAAACTGAACGTTGTAACCCAGGCAAGAGAACCAGCCACGGACGCTGGGTTGGGCTGACCTGAAAGGCCCCCTGGCTACAGCCCCACAACTGTTGATGTCGTGCTGGGGGGAAACAGAAGCTGGAACCAGGAGTTAATAGCCCCAAATTGGCGGGAGGGACTTTGGGCCTAGTTGGGAGGATAGCTGATTAGCAGCGCGACGAAGGCCCTGGAGATCCTTTTCCCTTCCCTAGTTGGGTTATTTTCCACCCCGTTGTGTCTTTCCTCCTCTCTTAGCTCACGCTCCTGGCTTTCCATCGGATACTGAAGTCATGTGTATGGCACCCACCCCACCTGCCCTGCCTAGGGAGAACGGACTCAACGCAGGGCCAGCCCTGCCCGGATTGTAACCACCCAGGGTCCGAGCAGCAGGGGTCGGGGTCGCGTTCCCAGCCAACGCACCCGCTTGTCACTAACCTGCATCCAGCGCCCGCCTCCATCCCCAGAAGCCTAATTTCACCCCCGTTTCCATCCTGTCTCTCCCCCACCTCCCGTCTGTCCATTTGCTAATGTAAGGGGAGTGTTGGCCCCTCACTGACACACAGTGGGGTTTTTGATTGGCCAGCTCCCAGAGCCAAAGAAAGGGGAAGGGCTGATGGGAAATCAAGATCCTGAGACCGACAATCCCCAGGGGCAATGGGGAGAGGCCAAAGCTCCAGATCAGCCAAAATGAGAGGACAGGCAGGCCAGGGAGGAAGTCAGGAGCCCTGGGTCCCATCCTCCCTGTGAGATGGAGCTGCCTGAGCCAGAGCAGGTGAGAGCTGGAAGCAGAGCAGCAGCAGTGCTGAGGCAGAGTGGGGCTGGGGCTGGGGCTGGAGCAGTCCGGAGACGCGTGCAGTGAGCAGCTGGGGAGAGCAAGGGGGGACCCTAGGCAACGAGGGGGCAGCGCATGGACATGCTTCCAGCCAAGAAGTCCTGCAGGCTGCACTCAGAGGGGGGGGCAACGCTGGGAAGAAGGGTCCTGCCACTTAGCGCCTGAGGGTGTGTGGCCACCACCAGAGCAAGTGTCTGACCCGTGTGTGACGGGGTCCCCGAGGTGCAGCCCGGCCTGTGGGGCCGCTGAGCCCTCCAAAGGCAGCAGCCTAGGCTGCCTCTGACACTGTGATGCTGATGTCAAGCTAGGAACCTCAGAGAGGCTCTGCACTCACACATCCAAACACAGGCAGGGACCCACCCAGCTGTGTTACACCAATGATCTCCCAGCCACTCAGGTACCATCAATAGGGGGCTCCAGCCAATTCCTCCCCCAGCTCCCCAGCCTTGCACCCCAGACCGGTACCGTCCTGCACTGGTCAGAAGCCAGTCCGGTGTCAGTTCATTAAATTCGTCCCTCCCTCAGTGTGGAGTGGACATGCACTAGTCTTTGTAAAGTGAGCATAGGTGTTGACTCCATGGGTGCTCCGGGGCTGGAGCACCCATGGGGAAAAATTGGTGGGTGCTCTGCAGCTCCCCACCCCGCCCCAGCTCACCTCTGCCTCCGCCTCCTCCCCTGAGCGTGCCGCATTCCCGCTTCTCCTCCCAGCGCTTGCTGCCACAAAACAACTGTTTTGCAGCATAACAAGCTGTGGGAGGGATGGGGGAGGAGCGGGAACATGGCGCACTCGGGGGAGGAGGCGTGGAAGTGGTGGAGCCGGGATTTGGGGAAGGGGTCCAATAGGAGCAGGGAGGCGGCAGAGTTGGGGCAGGGACTTTGGGGAAGGGGTTGGAATGGGGGCGGGGCAGGGGTGGAGTCACGGCGGGGTGGGTCGAGCACCCACCGGCATCAGGAGAAGTTGGCGCCTATGAAACTGAGCTGAGATTTCCCAGCACTTCAACCAAAATACTGTTTTAAGTCAAATATAAAACAGATTCATTAACTCCAGAAGGAGAGATTTTAAGTGGTTAGAAGGAGCAGGTGCAGAGATCAGAGTTGGCTACTTAAGAAATAAAAATAAATTTGCAGTCTAAGTTCTACAAACGAAACAGGATTTGAATTGGGCAGTGTCTCCCCTGACAGATGGGACAAGCAGGTTACAGATCCTCAATACACACACTGGACTCCATTCCATCCTGGGACCACCCTTCCCCAGTGCAAAGTCTTTGTCCTCCAGATGTTCCTCCAGGTGTTGCGTCCCTGGGGAAGAGAAGCCCAGGGATTATGTCACTTAGATCTTTGCTGTGACCCGGGGATCAGGCAGTCCCCATTGGTCAAGCAATCTCCATTGTACATAGTCTCTGGGATAGTGGATTCTTTCCTTGAGGGGTGTTGATGAGCCATTGACAGTGGCTGGCTGGTCCTTTGTTGCAGTTGAAAGGTTGGCTGTGGGTGTCTCCCAATCTCACAACATGTTTCAGTAGCACACACAGCAATGCTTCATAACTTCCCACACAACGATAGCACATACAAGGCAACAGGACATGAATGTTCAACAGATCAAGATTTTTAAAATGATGCCTCACAAGGCAACTTTGTACCCAACCTATCATATTTCTATCGTAGTGGTGAATACAGGGGCTCCACGGTGCTACTTTGAGATACAGATGTCACAATGTGGTATCACCGCAGCAGGGCCAGAGCCTGGGAAAGAAACCTGGGACTTGTGAGGAGGAGACTGTGAACTTCCTTTCCCTTGCAGAGGCGGTTGTTTCTGGTGTCCCTGTGCCCACAGAGTGGGGTGACTTGTTCCCTTTAATCTTCCGCATTTTTACTTATTATTTTATGAGTTGCTGTTTAATAAATTGTCCGTGTTCTGAACTCTATGTAATGATCAATGGGTCAGGGAAGCATCCGGTGCAAAGAGAGTGCCACAGAGTGGGGACACCCTCGCCCGTGTCCTAAATGACTATGACAAGACTAGGGGTCGAGCCCCCAGGAATCCGGGGCCCAGCCTTGCCGGGGTTACGAGGACTCTGCCACACGGGAGGGAGGAAGGGGAGCCCTCGAGGTCAGGCAGGCCTCTGGGTAAAGGGAGTGGGAATGAGGACTCAGATCCTTTCACTAGCCAATCCCACCGGGGCGTGTATAAGCCAGGAAAGTTCCCCACAATAGCGGGAACATTCTCCCGCTTACACTAGGAGCGGGGTCAGCGGCCGCCCTGCCCGTCCGTCTGGAGAGTGAAATGAACTGGTTCCTCCCCCCAAAGCCCGGCTGGTCTGGAAACAAGCGGCTCTGCTCCGGTGACTCCTGAAGGAGCGAGACTTGGAGCCAGTCTGACTCCGGCTGTTGGCCGCGGTCGCTCAGCCCCCGTTTCAATAGACAGGCCGGGTGTTTAACCCGAAAGCTTTGCCTTTGAACGGCTGCTGCTGGGGGTTTGCCCAGGAGCCGAGTAGAACCAGGGACTCGGTTTGAAACGAGCCCCGGCCCCCGGCCTGTGTAACGTTGGTGAGGGAGAGAGTTTCCAAACCCCCTGAGCCCTCTGGGCTTGGGAGACCCTCTGCAAAGAGCAGCAGGGCTAGGGGAGTTTGGGGGGACAGGCCGAGGTTGGGGCGGGGGAAGGGATTAGAGGGTAGGCTGAGATCAGGGAGGGTTGGGCACAGGAATTTGAGGGGAGAAAGGTTGTTGGAGGGGAGACGGGAGAGGGGAACGAGAGTTGGAGGGGGGACAGGGACAAGGGGGCGATGGGCCGAAGTTGATGTGGGGTGGAGGGATTTGAGGGGACACAGTATAGGGGTAGAGGGGACAGAGATTTGAGGGGAGATGGGTTGGGGGGGTGGAGTTTTGAGGGGAGATGGACCAAGGTCTGGGTGGAGGGGCCAGATGGAGGTTAGAGGGGGGATGGGGTGAGTATGGGGGGCTCCCCGCTAACAGAGTCAGGGTTGGCAGATGGGGGTGGGATTTGTTTTCTCGCCAAAACTCCAGACACAGCTGGGGCACCTCTGGCCAGCTGCAGGGGGAGGGGCAGGTGATGCCCCCCCCACCTCCCATGGCCATGGGGCACATTCATCCTGAAACACTCGCGAAGGGGGAACCCAGGTGCCCCCCAAATACTGGGGGCAGTTTCCATTGTTCCCTCTTCCCTCTCACTGCCCTGCCCCCCAACTCCTGCCCCCTTGGCCCTCCACCCCCAATGTTCCCCCCACATTCTCCCAACCCCCTTATTCCTCTGCTCCCCCACTCCCACCCCTACCCCAGGTGGCCACCATTTCTCAGAGGTGAGCCTGGCACCAAGCCCACTGGGGACATTGGGAGATGGTGGCCATCTTAACTAAGGATGAGGGGTGGGCATTTGAGGAGAAACAGGGCAGGAGATGGGGGCATGAGGGGGACACGTGGGGGCTGTGAAGGGGCCAGGCTGAGGGAGATTTGAAAGGGGACAGAGCAGGAGGCAGGATGGGAGATGTGGTGGTAGGCAGAGTTTGGGGACTGTTAGTTGTGGGCGAATCTGCTGCTCATCTCCCTCCTGCTCCGTGGGGCTGAGAGCAGCTATGGGGGGAGGTTCCTAAGCATCTGGAGGGTGGCAGGTGAGCAGGGGGTGGGGGAGTTAAGCCCCATTGGGATCATCCGGCCGGGCTCCTGCAGCACCTTTAACGCTGCCCCCTAGTCACGGTGCCCCCGGCGTTACCCAGCGCTGGGTGAGAACGGACGGGCGATGGCGCCACCATCTCACCCGGGTCCTGGCTCCCAGCCCCCTGCTCTAACCACTAGACCCCCCTCCCGGAGCCGGGAATGGAGCCCCCTGACCCCAGCTTCCTGCTGCCCTCTAGCCAATGGTGTATAAACGAAGCCTGTGTCACGTGTCTCTCTAGGGGCCTGGCCATATAACCACTGACAGTGTCTCCTCCAGCTCGGGGGCAGGGTCTCTGCGGGGGCATTAGAAGGTCTCTGGGTCTCTCCCGGATGGTGACCTGTTGGGGGGCCTGAGATGGAATTTCTCTTTCTCTGATTTTCTTTTAAACCTGGTTGATTTCATTCACATGCTGAGAAAAGCCCCTTAGAACCAGGTGTTACAGTGTAAAGCCGCTATCACCGCTATGGTGCAAGGGGCAACAAACCAGGTGTCCCCCATCGCGCCTGCTCCTCACACGGTGCCACGGCTCATGTCGCAGGTGGGCAGGTTGGCAGACTTAGGGGAAGGCTGCAGAGTCAAACCCTCCAGCACCAGGAAATGCCAGAGTTACGGATTCCTGAACCTTAACTCTGCCCCCTCATGCAGGTCCATTATGATGCCAGCCTTTAATTGCATGGGTCAGCAGCCAGGCTTGAACCCAGAATGAAAAGGGGATGGAATTTTCATGGAAATTGTGGTCAGTGGAAGATGGAAGACCAGAGCCCATGGTTGTCTGGCTCTCAGCCTGATACACCTTCCTCAAGGCTGCAGGGTACGTTGAGAGTGAACTGTCCCCCCTCTCCACAGAGACACACACAAGCTCTGAGCTGCATGACACTTAGCCAGGCTAACGGTCCTTGGGTTTTGCAGGGACCTCTGCTTATTTTGACCACACTAGATTTTGCCTGCAGATTACAGACAAGGTGTGATGGACGCAGGAAGAGATGAGACATTGTCGACTTCCTGTAGCTCAAGCCACCTGCTGAGTTCCTTATTTGGCGCTCGGTGGAGCTGGACAATGGGGCACTGGTGGCCGCGCTGAGGAGCCCCTCGTTGCTGTCATCATGGCATCTGCTCTCATTGTCCTCCTCCTCGGTGAGTATCAGAGACAGCCAGGCCATGTGCCCATGGGGGGATCTAAGGCCAGGGTGTGTGTCCATGGGGGCGGGTATATGAGACCAGCATGTAATATTGAGTTTCTCTGGGATCTGGTCCCTAACGAGCCATCTCCTTTCCAGGCTGCTGGCTGGCCGGGCAGAACGGGATGTCTGGAGGTGAGTATCTGTGGGGCAGGGGAAACTTTAGTGTTCAGGATGTGAGGCGGGGGGAGGGGAAGAGGAAAAGAGGAGCGGAGCCCTGAACCTTCACCCCAAAAGTCAGTTCAACCTCCTTGTATTGATCCCAGGGGGCTGAGATCAGAACCTGGCCCTGCCCCCAGTGCAGTTGGGGGTGACTCCTGATTGACCTTGGGGGGGGGGGGGGTTACCAGACCTCCCGTTTTTAAAGGGACAGTCCTGTATTTAAGCCTCCTGCAGGTGTCCCAATTTTTTCTTAAAAACAGGCATATTGTCCTGTATTTTCTGTCTCCCCCACATTAGTACTGGTGGGTCCTGCTTCTGGCTCTATCCCTGCTCGCCAGCCGCCTGCCCACCGAGGGTCCAGTGTTTGACGATGGGGGTGGGTGTGCAAGGCTGGTGGTGAGGCGAAGATGCATCGTGCAGGGCCGGCCGCTCCCCTGCTGCTCCATCAGCGCAGCCCCTGCTGCTGCCAGCTCTTGGCCAGCAGGGCCCTGCCCCCAGGGAGCACGGGGCTGCTCCGTCCCCTAAGTACCCTCCTCTGCTGAGCCACCTCTCTGGCCGGGTTCACTGAGCCCCTGCAGTCAGGTTCCCTGGGCCCTGGTGCACAATGCAGCCTTAGGGCTCAACCTCTGTGACATTCTGTACCTTGGGGGAGCGTACTGTAACCCCCATTGTCCTCATTTCATATAATCATGATCTCACATATAAAGCAGGCCTTGTAAGGTCTCAGGGGAAAGGTTATGATCTGCTGAAAGTCGTTTCTCTATCCATATGTGTATCATTAATGCAGATGAAGTTATGAGAATTGTGTTGTATGGTGGTCACTAAAACATGCTGTAAGTTGGGGAATCAGCCAGATATTAGCTCCCCAGAGGCAACAGCAAGGAAAGTAACCCATGCCCGGGCGGGTCAAGCAACCCATCAATAGCCATTGTCCAGCAAGGGAGCTACAATGCAATGACTCACCTGCATGAGGCCACACCAGGGGAACTGCTCAACCTTGCTTGGAGAAACTCAGCAATGCCTGGACTTGTGTTCTACAAGCACATGGACTGAGGGTATAAAACAGGCAGAGTGGACACATATTGGGCCCTTCTCCTGCCCCCACTTTTGCCGCAAGCAACCAAGACACTGAGAAGAAGACAAGACTCCAACACAGGAGATTGGCCCAGGTAAACGGAACAAACCTGAAGATTAAGGACTGCAATATCCAGTGGGGTGAGAAAAACTGCTTAATCTAGTTGCTGCCCAGTCTAATAGGGTTGAGAGTTTAGACTGCGTGCTTAGATTTTCTTTTCTTTTGTTAACCACTCTGGTGTGCATGTGTGTATCTGCGTATGAAGGAAATGAAGGGACACAGCGAGTGGGGAGCCAGTGGAAAGGGACCCGGTGGTCAGGGCCGGCTTTAGGAAGAGCGGGGCCCGATTCCTGGGGGCGCGGCTTGCCGCAAGCCCCGCCCCCAGGAATCGGGCTGCGCTCCGGCCGGAGCTCCAGCCGGGGTCGTGGGGCTTGGGTCTGGCCCGGAGCTGCTCAGCCGGGGGGCCGGGCCCGAGCCGAGCCGAGCCAAGCCGCGGGGGCCAGGCCCAAGCTGAGCTGCGGGGGCCGGGCCGGGCCAGGCCGGGCCCGAGCTGAGTTGCGGGGGCCGGGCCCGGCCCGAGCCGAGGGAGCTGGGCCAGAGCCGAGCCGAGCCGCGGGGGCCGGGATGGAGCCGAGCCGAGCGGGCCGGGCCGGCGCGCTCGGCCAGAACCGGGGCCGGCGCCCCGGGGCCGGAGCTGCTGGGGCCGGAGGTGCTCGGCCGGGGCCGGACTGGGCCGCACCGCGCCTCCCCGGAGCGCTTCTCATGTCCCCCTCCCACACCCCTGACTCAGCTTACCAGGTGCTGCCTGCCCGCCCCTGCTTCTTTTCAGACTTCCCGCGAACCTCTGATTCGCGGGAAGCAGGGGCAGGGGAGGAGCAGGGGGCGGAGCGTTCAGGGGAGGGGAGGAGGGGGAAGTGAGCTGGGGGCCGGGTGGAGAGCTGTGGCGCGGGGCCCTCTTGGTGCGGGGCCCAATTCAGCCGAATCGGCTGAATCGGCCTAAAGCCGGCCCTGCCGGTGGTCGAGCTGTGTCATCAAAGGGCGCCAGGCAGAGAGCTGGCAGGGAGAAAGTCCCGTTGAGAAGGGACAGAGATGGCAGGAACAGGAGGAGGCAGATAGAGGAAAGACAGAGGCATGAGGGGGAAAGTTACAGGAAGAACCATGCAGTGAAACACAAAGAAAAAAAGAGTCTCTAAGTTACCTAAGCAATTGTTAGAAAACGGCAAGAGAAGTAAAGCACGAATGAAACGTGACAGAAACCAGCTGTGAGCAAAGAGAAACGGGCTGAAGAAATGAGGAGGAAGTGAGCTGTAGTGAAAGTACAGCCAATATTAGGGACAAAACGTCCACACAGCAACTTCAGGTACAGTGACAGGAAGGGGGAAATTGGCAGAGAGCAAAGGGACTCTAAAAAAAGCAGCGGAGGGACAGTTGTTCAATTGAGAAGCGGACCCATCGCCTGGAGAAATAGCTGCAGGTATCTGAGCTGGAATTCAGAGCAGCAAACAGAGACGGCACAAGAGGATGGCTCAAGATACAACAAACCAGCCTAAGAACCCTGCCTCCGAACTCAGAGTTACAGAAACTGAAAACAGAGAAACCGCGACGGGAATGTAGAGCGGTGGGTTCTGGCCTAGTGCCTTGTACGTTCTAACTCCAGATCCTGGTGCTCCATGAATGTAAAGTGTTGCCCATAAAGTGGGTTTAATTCAGCCAATGGTAGTTACTGTTCAGACGAGCTCAGCAATAGTTCCCAGTGTGACCCTACCCAGCAGTTCCTGCTACACCAGCAAACTCTGATTCACTTGTGATCATTCCCCACTGAACTGATTTCTCCTTCCCCAGCTGACTGAGATAAAACGCAATTGGCCTCTAGGTCGCCTGGGCCGCTCCTTGCCCTGCCCCAGCCACGGCTCCAGGGGCTCCTTGCAGATGGATCTGCCCCCTTGCCCTGCTGAGGGGTGGGGGGTGGAGGGGCCATGTGTCTTGTGTCACTAGCCCAGCTCTCTCTGTCTTGGATTCAGGGGAAAAGCATCCAGGAGACTCTCTCCCTGCAGGCCCCTGTATCGGCCACGTCACGGGCTGGGCCCTGGGGACGGGACGCAGTGAAGGTGCCAGGGTCTGTGTCTCACGGCCTGTCTCCTCCTGCC
Source organism: Actinemys pallida (assembly GCA_023634205.1). Lineage (NCBI taxonomy): Eukaryota > Metazoa > Chordata > Testudines > Emydidae > Actinemys > Actinemys pallida. Next base: position 2,869,956 of record JALMGD010000024.1, read on the forward strand.
AGCAGAGTCCAGCTACCCCAAACTCAACATCTCCCTGCGCCCCAGTGGGCGGGTCACCCCGGGGGGAGCAGTGACTGTCCGGTGTGAGTGTCGGTGTCAGGGAGCGAGGGTCCTTTTGAGTAAAGCTGGAGACCAGGACGCACGGCGCTCAATGGACGCCGCGGGGGACATGGCTGAGTTTCCCATCCGCAGTGTGAGCTGGAGAGACGCAGGGAGCTACAGCTGCCGATATAGGACCAGGTTGGACCCGCCTGTCTGGTCGGAGCCCAGCGACCCCGTAGAGCTGGTGATAGCAGGTGAGGGGCCTGGCTCAGCGTCCCCATGCGCAGTCCCACACACAGCCAGACACTCAGGGGGTCTGAGCGAGTCTGGGCTCTCAGAATTTGCCCCCCCTGGTTTGATACAGCCCCGGTTGGCAGACCAGCTCCCCTGTAGCTCTATAGACACAGGGACATTCCTCCTCTGAAATAGGAACAGCTGCTCCCAGATCTGCTCCGTAGTGACTCCAGGTGTGAATGGCACCTGGCTGGGGCAGGGACTGTCTCTCTGTCCTGTGTCTGTACAGCTCCAAGCACACAGGGGAACTGGCCCAGCACAGGGGCTCCTGGTAATTAATACGAGTCAGTAATGATTTTGGTTCTAGTTTCCGTGGAGCCAGGCAGGGGCTGTATCTGTGCTCAGGATCTCACTGGGCCGATCCTCCCCGTTCTGGGATCCCGGGGGCGCTGAGCCGGCCCGAATCCCTGGGTCCCGTCCTCTTCCCAGAGACGCCGGCTCAGCCCGGGGAAGAACCACCATTGCCGACTGGGGGAAGGGGTCCCTGTATAACTAACCACAGACACCAGGGCTCCAGCTTCTCAACCCCGCGCCCCGCCCCTGACAGACGCTGGTTCTATTCCCGCAGGGGTAACAGACCCGACTCAGCTGGGAACGCTGCTGGCTCCCACCCACCCAGGCAGCGCGGGGCCAGGTACCGGGTCGGGGGGCAGGAAATCCCCATTGAACCCCCCCAGAAACAGGCTCTTGCTGCCCAAGGAGCCGCCCCAGGGGGGAACCATGAAGCCAAGAGCCTGACTGCGTGGGACCAGGGCAGATTCCCACAAAGAATGTCCCATCTGGGCTGAGACACCGCCCCCGGGACTGATTTCATAGGCTGGGGGGGTCTCTGGACAGATGCCAGATTGGCTTGGTGGAGGCAGGGCCCGAGAGAGCTTCCCCCCAATGCACAGCCCCACCCCATCGGCCCCACAGACCAGGGTGTATGCTGCCCACCGGCACCACAAAGCAATCCGTTTGGGGCACAGCTCGGTGCGTATCCCCCTGGTAGAATGGGGATGGAGAGCTGGGGTTAAGGGCCCTGTGTATCCCGTCTGTCTGCCTGTGTCTGTAGACAGCCTGGGGCAAAGGCTCAGAAGCAGGGCTCCCCCTTTGCAGGGGTGCTGCCCAGTGGGGCGTTAACACTGGAAGCTACTGATCCAGATAGACACAGAGTTGACTCTGGAACCTACCAATTCAATGTGACACCGTTAACTCTGGAACCTAATGATGGCCATGACTATAGCAGCACTTTTATGTCTTCCGCTGCTGATTCGCTGAGATCATTGGGAGAACCACATAGTGCCCTGCCCAGCTATTGGCAGTGAACCCCCTGACCACTATTACCAGAATCCCCTCTGCTCCTGCCACCCCCAATCCCATAGCATGTTCTGCTGTGGCTCCCTGGGTCCTCGAGGGGGAGGGGCTGGGGCAGTAGGTAATGAACCAGCCGTTCACATCACTCACGGCCTGGTGCTGCTTCCCAGGGGGATCAGAACTGAAGCTGAGCATCCCCATCATCGCCGGGGTGAGCACGGCAGCCGCCGGCCTCCTCCTCCTCTTCCTCCTCCTGGTCTTCCTCTGCTACAGAAGAACCAGAGGAAGTGAGTGCCCCGCCCAGCAAGGAAAGGGTTAAACCTGCTACTAAGATGCGGTGGGAAGGGGTCATGGGAGACAGGGAAGGAAACCCAGGGGGTGGGGCAGGGGCCCAGCACGGGACGCTCTCCCCTGGCAGCGAGAGCTGGCCCCAAAGCCCCTGGGCAACACAAAGGGGTTCTGTGGTGTAGGGGTGGGGAGCTACATAGGGGGCGCTGCGCTGCAGGGGGCCAGGCTCAGTCTGTCTCTAGGGTATCCAGGTTCAGCAGCTGGAGGTGGTGGAGCTTCCCCTGGCAGAGCAGTGGGGGGGACGACTCACTTCTGGGCCCCCCATCCCAGCTGCCCTATAGGGCTGAGGGGCAGGGCTGGTACACGGGATCCGGGTCGACTCATGGATGATTCTCCTTCGTGTCTCTGCAGGGAAAGGACCAGCCCCGAGACAGAGCAGGTGAGACCCCAGCTCTGCTCCCCACCCCCGATCTACCTGCCCCAGGACACAGGACTCCTGAGTTCTCTCCCTGGGTTGGGAGGGGAGTGGGGTGGAGTGGTTACAACACGGGGGGCTGGGACTGTTACTATCTCTCTCTCTCTTTCTCCCCATAGGGGGTCCGAGGCTGCAGCCACAGTCTGTAAGTCACACATAAGGGGGCAGCCATGGGGAGAAGGGAAGGGAAGGGGAGGGGCACGTGTCTCTTGGTGGGGGCCATGTCCTGTGGGGGGAGGGAGGACATGCTGATGTGGGGTGCAGCCTGTGTGTCACTTTGGGATGAGTCATCTCTGCCCTGTCTCACTGCGCCCCCTTGGTGGTTCTCACACCCTGCTCTGTGCCTCAGTTTCTCCTGCTGCACCGTGGGGCTAGTGACCCTGTCCCACCCCAGTGTGCTGGGAGGCAGGCAGGCCAGTCTGTGAAGGGCTCAGATGGGGGCTGGGGCTGAGGCCCTGATCCATAGACACCAACTTCTCCATTCCTGCCCCATGCTGCCCCGCCCCCATTCCAACCGCTTCCCCAAAGTCCCCGCCCCAACTCCACCCCCTCCCTGCCCCATTGGACCCCTTCCCCAAATCCCCGGCCCCGCCTCTTCCCCGCCTCCTCCCCTGAGCGCGCCACATTCCTGCTCCTCCCCCTCCCTCCCATAGCTTGTAACGCTGCAAAACAGCTGTTTCACGGCAGCAAGCGCTGGGAGGAGAAGCAAGGAAGGCACGCTCAGGGGAGAAGGTGGAGGTGAGGTGAGCTGGGGCGGGGAGCTGCTGGTGGGTGCAGAGCACCCACCAATTTTTCCCGGTGGGTGCTCCAGCCCCGGAGTACCCATGGAGTCAGCACCTATGCCCTGATCTGAACCCAGCCACTCATTGGGTGTGTCTCTGTTCCACAGACGCTCTCGTGGGAGAAGGGAAGAAGCTGGATGTTCTGGTAAGTTCCCGCCACTCCCCAAGCCCCCCCCTGTTCCCTGACCCCCCCAAGCACCAATGCACCATCCAGCTCCCCCACCTGCCCCCCAAATCTGGCCCTGCACGGGCCCCACTAGAGCAATGGGGATCAGCAACAGGTCTCCCCCCGGGATCGGGGCAGAGAGAGGAGAGAGGCGGGAGACCCAGAACACAGAGTAAGAGCCTGACCCTGCAAACTCACCCCCCCGAGCTCCCCCAATCTTCCCCTGACCCCCCGAACCTTCCCCCGAAACGTTTGCATTTGGCTGAGATTTGCAGAGGGTCAGCGGAATTCCATGGGGGGGCAGGTGCCGTGGGCGGGGGGATTTCCCTGTTCTCTGCCCCATGGGGCTCTGTGGGCTGGAGTGTGCGGAGGGGGTTCCTGGATTCCTGGGGGGGGGGGGAGAGCAGTTCCATGGAGGCCCCCGCTGGTCAGGACAGAGCGTGTCACAGCAGCTGTGCAGCAGGGTGTGGGGGGGGGACATCACTGCCCCCTGGTGGAGGGACTTGGTCTGCTCTGCTGCTGTGTATATCAGCTCCCACTGGGGGATGGGGCATGGGTCGCTCTGTTGGTGTAAGCTCACCAGTGTGTGTCTGTGCAAATCTGCGGGTCATGTTTGTGTGTGTGTGCAGAGTGGCTCTGTGTGTGTGTTGGGGGGGGTTGGTACACACACACACACACACACACACCAGTGACTCTCTCCCCTCCCAGCCACAGGAGGCCGACCCCGGCACTGACGGACTCACCTACGCCGAGCTGGACGGCCAGGTGCTGCAGGCCAAGCGGGGGGGCCCGGCCCGCCAGGAACCTGTCCTGTACGCTGTGATCAACGTGAGCCGGGGGGCCCCACAGGCAGAGCCCCCGGGGTGCAGGGGGCACCCTTCCCCCACCCCCATAGCATGAACCCGAGGGGAAGTCACCGGAGTGACAGGACAGGGAGCGTCGGCCACCAGGGGGTGACAGAATGATTCCACCCCATAAAACGGGCTCTTCTTATAGACCCCCCCGTACTCCTCCTGCAGCTGGTGCTGCCCAGCCCCACACATGGGAGTGGCAGGGGGACTCAGCACCGGGTGTAGGAGGGGACTGGTCAAGGCAGCTGTTTGTTATTTTGCATCCTGTTAATTTTCAGATTTGTACTAAACACAGAAACACAAACCAACCCCCTCCACCGGGCACCTCACAGCCCCGCTGTCCCCACCCCCAGAGTGTGTGTAACACCTGGGGGAGATGGGATTGCTTCTCCCATTTCCCAGTCATGCCCCTAACCTGGCCACCAGATATAACTCAATGGCTGGGTTAGGGGGCCGCCTGGGACATGGGAGAAGTGGGGGAGCAGAAATCCATGACCCAAAATTGGGGTGTAGGAAATGAGGCCACATTCATGGACAAAACATTGCGGGGACGGGCTGTGCCGCCACCACCCCTTTGGGGCCTTAAAGAAAGAGACTCGCTTCACCGTCGTGGCTGCCACCTGTCTCCTGGGCCCCCTGGGCCGTCCGTACCCTGCTCCGTGGAGATATCCTGAGCAGAGCAGCCAGAGAGAGGGACCCTGATGCCACCGTCCCTCCCCCGGTTGAACCCCCAACCCGGGAGGAAATGGGGTCGGACTTTAACAGCAGCCGCGGTGACGCCGGCTCCAGCCCAGCTCCGCTGGCTCCTCAGCCCCCCAGGACAGTTGCTAGCTTCTCCGGGGCCAGCGGGGAGATGCCCAAACCTGAGGGATTTTCCAGCTAGCGACTCGCTCCAGTGAACGGGGCCGGGGCTGGAACAAACCCCTCGTTTCACACGGCGCCTTCCACGGCTCCCCTGGTTCCTGCTCTTCTTACTCCTGGGGAATTCTGTGCCAAAAAAAATTAAAATGTGCACATAATATTTGAAAATTCTGCATATTTTATTTGTCAAAATAACACAATATAATCCTGCCAGTTTCAATTATTTTGGTCAGTTATTTCAAAATATCTGTCTGTGAATATGTCTGTAACAATACAGAGCAAAAAAAGATTCTGGTAAAAAAAATTTGACAAATAGTTTCCTCACTAGGCATATTAATACAGAACTTCATTTAACTCACACGACAGAACTGTATTTCCCACATCCCTCCGAAGCGGTGCAAGGTCTTGGGGGAGTCAGGGGTAACAGAGGAGCTGAGGGAGAGGGAAGGAGCCTAGGAGTGAACCTGGAGGGTGTTTGGTGTGGGTGAGAGAAGGTTTTTCTGCGGGGGGGGGGTGGATTGTTAGGGAGCTGGGAAGCCTCCCCCATGCAGACCCTGGCTGACCTCAAGCCTCTCCCATTCAGTCAGGCACATCAGCCCCGTCCCCGTAACCCCATGTGTCCCTGCAGCCTCCTCCCCCATCCCCAGACTCAACGCTGTCACTCCACTAGCTCCTGACCCCATGCCCCAGTCTGTACCCCCACTAGCCATTCTCAGCCCCAGTCTGTGACCCCCCAGCAGCCCTGGGTGCCCAACTCTGCCCTAACCTGGCTCTGCGGGCAGGTGCTGTGATGAACTTCTACTCCTGGGGGAATTCTGCAGCACGGGGCAGGCAGAGAATTTTTTCCCCCACAGAAAATACATTCTGCCCCAGAATTGCTGCAGTTCTGCCTTTTTCCCACCAGGGGCCACAGTGGCACCAGGACAGCCGGCTCCATTCATGCTGCCTAGTGGCAGAAGCTGCAGGGCTGAAGCCTCGACCCCATTCTCTGCAGAGCTGGCCTGAGCCACTCTTTCTTTCCCATCCCCCCTGCGGAGCTGGCTCTCACTCTCCGGCTGTGAAGAAATTCAGCCCATTTCCCCCATCATCACCCAGCCATGAATGGATTTAGCCTAGGAGGCAGGGTCAGCATTAGCCCCATTTGGCAGGTGAGATCTAGGGCACACAGAGGTGAAGTGATTTTCCCAAGGCTAAGCAGGGAGTCTGTGGCAGAGCAGAGAATCAAACCCAGCACACCTGAGCCCGAGGCCTGTGCCTTAACCACTAGGCAACCTGCCCACTCAAGGAGGGGGAAGCTCCTCTGCCACTTTGAGTGTGTGGGTGGGAGCAGGCATTCAAGCAACATCCATTCTTTATCTCGCTGTGTTATCCTCAGGAGAGTGATATCGTTCATGGTAACCTGGTTGAAATACGGGAATTTAATTAAGGGGACAGAGGTGGCCATTCCTACTGGGCTGTTTGCCTGTGGCTGAAAAGAAATCCTTCCTTGCAGTTAGCCAAGCCGGGGGGGGGGGGGCATTAGCACTGAGCTTTTCGTGTTTGGCTAGCAGGGATCTTCCCCGATACCAGCCATGCGGTGGGGGGAGGGGTAAAGCGATCATCCCAGAGAATTGGATGGGGAGGGGATTAGTTTGGTTTCTGCAGGGATCTTCCCTGATACCAGCCACACAGTGGGGGGAGGGATAAAGCGATCACCCCAGAGAATTGGATGGGGGGGGGGTTAGTTTGGTTTCTGCGGCTGCACGTTAACAGGAAAACCGCAGCACTCAACGGGCTTTGCTTGGTATGTGGGAAAGGAGGGCGCTGCTTTTATGAAGGTTGCAGAAGCTGAAAGACAATGGCTTACCATGGCCGCATGCAAGCCAAATTCTGTTGCCCGGACCTGCGACTGTGATCTCTAACACCAAAGCCACAGGCACTCAATATTAAGATGCAAAATGCGACCTTGTACCGAAATCACACTTGCTATGTAATGTGAATAGTGTTGTTCACCGTGAAAGAGGATGTAAGCAGAGTCAGGATGAGCTCTACCCTGACATCTGGTGGTGAATTATGGCGCGTGTGGAAAAGAACTCCAGGGGCTGATCTTGTTTGCATAGGCACACCCACCCGCCTGGCATGGAACAACAGCAACTGAAAGTGGTTACTTTGGCTGGTGTGGGATCCCCAGTTTCTCTATTATTGGGGCAGGAAGAATAAAGTTTTGTTACCCTGATTCTGTGAATCAAGGCCAGTGGAACTGTTGTATGACAGAAGGACTGCGTGAGTCCTTCACCATTACCTAAGTAGCACTTGCTTGACAAGGGGCATGGGTTACAAAACCCAGTGAATTGAGAGAGGATGGGGATAGGTATTTGTACCTGATGGTATGGGCCCCTGCTGAGGGTTTGAAACACCAATTGCACCTGCACCACCACCACCACCACCACCACCACCACTGTTGAATGTCAGAGCTAACTTTGATTCCCTTAGGAGTCTAGTTACAGGCTGCTGAGCTGAATTCACTTTGGGCCAATGGTGCTAAAGTTATTAAGAGCTGAGATCACTGAGTGCCGTGTTAACTAGTGGGGGAGCCTGAAGCTATATTGCTCAGCAGCTGGCGGAGCAATTTGTGGGGACGACTGGAGGAGCAGCGAGCGGTGTGGAGCCTTGTGGGGCCGGTTGGAATGGCCCAAGGAACGACGAGCGGAGCTGTTTGCGGGGATGGCTGGAACGGCTCACAGGTCGGGGAGCGGAGCGGAGCAGCTTGTAGAGCGGAGCAGTTCGTGGGATGGCAGGAAAGTGGACTGGCTCATGGTGAAGGCTGTGGCGGAACCCCCCCCACCCCTGGAGAAACAGACGGCTGATCACGTAAGGTGCCCCTTAACACCCTGCGTGCGCCCCCCCCCTTTTTGCTCTGGGGCTGCACTGACCAGGGACAGAGACTTTGGGGGTTGTTGGACTTTTGGGACTTTGGGTGGTTGCTGGACCCAAGAGACTTTGGGGGTGTTGGACTTTGGGGACTCTGGGTGATTTTTGGGTTGCTGGATTCAAGAGCCAAAGGGAAAGGACATGGCCCAATTTGCTGGGGTGGGTTTTGCTCATGGTTTGTGTTATGAATCCTGTTTGTGGTGTTTTTCCAATTTTATGCTGATGTCGTTTACCTCATGTTATTAAACATTTTCTGCTACACTCAGACTCCGTGCTTGCGAGAGGGGAAGTATTGCCTCTTAGAGGTACCCAGGGGGGTGGTATGTAATTGTCCCAGGTCACTGGGTGGGGGCTCGAGCCGGTTTTGCATTGTGTTATTGAAACGGAACCCCTAGATACAGAACCCGGCCCTTGTTGCTGCCAACTTAGATGGGCAGAAGGGTTACAAGTATAAGCATTGTTCTGTAAAATGTATCTTTTTAAATACTTCTCTCCCTTTTTTCCCTCCCTCCTGCAGCTGCAAATTTTTCAAGCCTCCCTCCTCCGTCCCGAAGGCTATCTCAGATAAGGCGGTGAAAAAAATGCACGTGAGACGAAATGTTCTCGGAAATCATGCAATCGACCCAAGATGAAAGAGCTCATATGAATGAGTGGAAGGACATGTTATCAAAGTACAGGAAAGATGCCAGTGAACGTGAGGACAGGAGGGACCAACGTGAGGACAGGAGGGATGAACGTGAAGAGAGGAGGGACGCTCGAGATGAGAGGTGGTGGCAGGAGGATCAGAGGAGGCAGGTTGCAATGCTGGGGTTGCTGTGTGAGCAAACAGACATGCTCCGGCATGTGGTGGAGCGTCAGGAATGGCAGCAGGATCACAGAGTGCCGCTGAAGCCCCTGTATAACCGCCCTCCCCCCTCCCCAAGTTCCATAGCCTCCTCACCCAGACGTGTAAGAACACGGGGGGGGGGGGGGGAGGCTCCGTGCACCCTCCCACTCCACCCCAGTGGACAGCCCAAGCAAAAGGCAGTCATTATTTTGAACTTTTTAGTGACCTTTTCCTTCCCTCCTATCCTCCTCCCAAACCCCATCCAGGTTACCTTGTCAGTTCTCTCCCTATGTTTATAATCAATTAATAAAGAATACATGATTTTTAAATGATAGTGACTTTCTTTCCTTTGAAAGCAAGCTGTGATCGAAGGGGGGAGGGTGGGTTACTTACAGGGAACGAGTCAATCAAGGGAGCAGGTTTTCCTCAAGGAGAAACAAACAGAACTTTCACACCGTAGCCTGGCCAGTCATGAAACTGGTTTTCAAAGCTTCTCTGATGTGCAGCGCTTCCTGGTGTGCTCTTCTAATCACCCTGGTGTCTGGCTGCACGTAATCAGCGGCCAGACGATTTGCCTCAACCTCCCACCCCGCCATAAACGTATCCCCCTTACTCGCACGGAGATTGTGGAGCACACAGCAAGCAGCAATAACAATGGGAATATTGGTTTCGCTGAGGTCTGAGTGAGTCAGTAACGTGCGCCAGTGACCCTTTAAACATCCAAAGGCACATTCTACCACCATTCTGCACTTGCTCAGCCTGTAGTTGAACAGCTCCTGACTACTGTCCAGGCTGCCTGTGTATGGCTTCATGAGCCATGGCATTAAGGGGTAGGCTGGGTCCCCAAGGATAACTATAGGCATCTCAACATCCCCAATGGTTATTTTCTGGTCTGGGAAGTAAATCCCTCGCTGCAGCAGTTTAAACAGATTAATGTTCCTGAAGACGAGAGCATCATGAACCCTTCCCGGCCATCCCACGTTGATGTTGGTGAAACGTCCCTTGTGATCCACCAGTGCTTGCAGCACCATTGAAAAGTACCCCTTGCGGTTTATGTACTGGCTGCCCTGGTGCTCCGGTGCCAAGATAGGGATATGGGTTCCATCTATCGCCCCACCACAGTTAGGGAATCCCATTGCAGCAAAGCCATCTACTATGACCTGCACATTTCCCAGAGTCACTGCCTTTGGTAGCAGCAGCTTAGCAATTGTTTTGGCTACTTGCATCACAGCAGCCCCCACAGTAGATTTGCCCATTCCAAATTGATTACCGACTGACCGGTAGCTGTCTGGCGTTGCAAGCTTCCACAGGGCTATTGCCACTCGCTTCTCAACTGTGAGGGCTGCTCTCATCTTGGTATTCTGGCGCTTCAGGGCAGGGGAAAGCAAGTCACAAAGTTCCATGAAAGTGCCCTTATGCATGCGAAAGTTTCGCAGCCACTGGGAATCATCCCACACCTGCAACGCTATGCGGTCCCACCAGTCTGTGCTTGTTTCCCGGGCCCAGAATCGGCATTGCACGGCTAGAACCTGCCCCATTAACAACATGATCTCCAAAGCGCCGGGGCCCACTGTTTGAGAGAATTCTGTGTCAATGTCTTCATCATTCTCATCGCTGCGCTGCCGTAGCCGCCTCCTCCTCGCCTGTTTTTTCAGGTCCTGGTTCAGCATAAACTGCACGATAATGCACGAGGTGTTTACAATGTTCATGTCTGCTGTCTTGAGCTGAGCGGGCTCCATGCTTGCCGTGGTATGGCGTCTGCACAGTTCACCAAGGAAAAAAGGCGCGAAACGGTTGTCTGACTTTGCTTTCATGGAGGGAGGGGGAGAATGTACCCAGAACCACCCACGACAATGTTTTTTGCCCCATCAGGCATTGGGATCTCAACGCAGAATTCCAATGGGTGGGGGAGACTGCAGGAACTATGGGATAGCTATAGGATAGCTACCCACAGTGCAACGCTCCGGAAGTCAATGCTAGCCTCGGTACATGGACGCACACCACCGAATTAATGTGCTTAGTGTGGCCGCATGCACTTGACTTTATACAATCGGTTGCCCAAAATCGAATTCTGTAAATTCGGAGTAATCCCGTAGTGTAGACATACCCATAGAGAGGAAAAGGGGCAGGGAGAGCGAGAGGAAGGGAGAGGGGGAAAAACTCCCCACTGCTTGTCCCTCCCATCCATCTTCTTCCCACAGCCACCAGTGGCCCTCAGCTCCCAAACAGGCCCTAAGCAGGTGTGAAGCCCAGAGCGAACATAATGTTTTTACACTGGGCTGTTAGTGAAGACAGCTTGTAGCTGAGTGTATGACGAACTGGGATTGTTCTTAATGTGGTCTTTGAATACTGAGTGGGGAGTGTTGGCCTGGGAAGGCAGGGGAGTGTGGCTGGGATGGTCTGCATTGGGGAATGGGAGACTGGCCTTGAGGGACGATACCTGAGCATGTAACATGAGAACCCAGGAGGGGGGCTAGAGGCCAGGTGACACCTTTGCTCGGGAAACTGAACAATGGCTAGGGGAGGAGACGCTGGGAAGAAGAAGGGTTTCAGGAGCTGGCTGGTAATGGAGGGAGCCCAGACGGGGCTCTGCCCCCCCATGGGCCTGTGGTGCCCCTGGGACCCCAAGATGGACCTAACTGAGGGGGTCCTGTTGTCTGTGCCTGCAAGACCTGTCTTGGACTGTGTTCCTGTTGTCTAAATAAACCTTCTGCTTTACTGGCTGGCTAAAAGTCATGGTGAATCGCAGGAAGCCGGGGGTGCAGGGCCCGGTGTCCCCCCACACTCCGTGACAACTGGTGGCAGAGGTGGGATCTACTGCACCCTGTGGCGCTTCCTGCAGTAAGTGACTGGGGAGCAGTAAAACGAAGGGGGATCGACGGGGACCAGGTGGGCTGAAGAGTCAGAGAGAGACGGTTTCAGGGGGCGATTAACCCCTGGGACTGTGTGACCAGCGAGAAGGACTTTTGCAGTAACAGGGTCCCCCGGGGGATTGCAGCGAGTGGTCCCAGGGGCGGAGGAGTCTGCAGCTCGACCCTGGCAGAGAGGTGGTGACCTGAAGAAGGGCTGGCACACTAGGAATGGTGGAAAGCAGAGAGCACAGGCCGGCGAGTGGCCAGCAGGAGGACGTATGCTAAGCACCTTAAGAGCGACCTGGTGGAGCTGTGCAAGCAGAGGCAGCTGCGCATTGGGAGGTCCACCAAAGAACAACTGATTGCCCAGCTGGAGGAGAAGGATCACTTGGATGAACTGAGCCCTGTCCCTGAGGGAAGCCGCCCGGCGGATACAGCTTGGACCCGGGGGCCTGACATGGCTGGGAAGGCTCAGACTGCTGCCGAGGACATCCCGAGACCCAGCCTACCTATACCTAGGGGACGGATTGGGGGAAGCCCAACAAATACTGAGGGCACCCTGACCCCGGTGGCCAGCAGGGGATCATCCCGGCAGAGCTCCCTGTCCCTGGAGCGGAGGCAGCTGGAATATGAATGGGAGATGAGACTGGAAGAGCTTGAGTTAAGAAAGCAAGAACTGAAGCAGGAGCGGGAAGAGAAGGAGAAACAATGTCAGCATGAGCTAGAGGGGAAGGAGAAACAGCATCAGCATGAGTTGGAGGAGAAGGAGAAACAGCGTCAGCATGAGTTGAAGGAGAAGGAGAAACAGCGTCAGCATGAGGAGAAACAGCATCAGAATGAGCTGGAACTGGCCAGACTGAGGAGCAGTGGGGCCCCAGCTGCGGTGAGTGAGGGGGGACCCAAGCCTGCAAAGAGCTTTGATAAGTGCTCCCTGGCCCAGCATAAGGAGGGGGAGGATATGGATACCTTCCTGAAGGCCTTTGAGAATACCTGCGAGCTGCACCAGGTTGACCCTGCAGACAGACTCATTTCTCATCCCCTCACTGGACTCCACTGCCGTGGAGGTGTACAGCCAAATGAAAGTGGCGGAGACAGGGGACTACGAACTGTTCAAAAAGGCCCTGCTCCACGAGTTTGGGCTGACTCCTGTGATGTACCGGAAAAGGTTCCGGAGTCAGCGTAAAACCCACGAGGTCACATACCTATAATTGGCCAACCGGGCACAGGGGTATGCCCGCAAGTGGACAGCTGGGGCCCAAACTAAAGAAGACCTGCTTGACCTATTCGTACTGGAGAACCTGTATGAGCAGTGTCCATCCGACCTGAGGCGATGGTTGATGGACCAAAAACCAGAGAACCCGCAGCATGCAGGCCCGCTGGCCGATGAGTTTGTGAACAGTCGGGCAGGGGATAACAGGGAGGAGTCCCAAAGGGACAGGCCCACCACAATGCAGAGAGAGAGTCACCATGGGACTTCGCAGCGGGGAAATATGGAGAACCCCCACCAAAGGGGAACATCCAGAGTCAGGTCCATCCGACCCGCTCGACGGGACCCACGGGACATGGGCTGCTATCACTGTGGCCAGTGAGGCCACATACAGACCCAATGCCCCAAGCTCAGGAACAGACTGAGCAGATCAAACCCACAGAGGGTCAACTTGGTAGAGACCAAGCCGGGCGAGGGGAAGACGGCCCAGGCAAGGGGGGCTGACAGTTTCCCAACTGCTCAGGAGGGAGGAGGGCCCCAGGCCAGCTTCTCTGGGGGGATGGATGCTCCAGACACCAGGTTCTCCGTTTACAGGGTGGACGCGGGGCGGTCCCTGCGGAGCGAGTGCCTTGTTCCCCTGGAAGTGGATGGGAGGAAGGTCACCCAGGACACAGACTGGCTAACCTAGTGAGGAGGGCTTTAAACTAGGTTCGACGGGGACAGGTGAGCAAAGCCCACAGGTAAGTGGGGAACATGGAGACCTGGGAGATGGGTCGGAAACGAGAGGGAGTGTGGGCTATATTGGCAGAGAGAAAGGAGGGTCAGGACAAAACTGGGAGGAAAGATCAAACCAGTATCTTAGATGCCTATATACAAATGCGAGAAGTATGGGTAATAAGCAGGAAGAACTGGAAGTGCTAATAAATAAATAGAACTATGACATTGTTGGCATCACTGAAACTTGGTGGGATAATACACATGATTGGAATGTTGGTGTGGATGGATACAGCTTGCTCAGGAAGGATAGACAGGGGAAAAAGGGAGGAGGTGTTGCCTTATATATTAAAAATGTACACACTTGGACTGAGGTAGAGATGGACATAGGAGATGGAAGTGTTGAGAGTCTCTGGGTTAGGCTAAAAGGGGTAAAAAACAAGGGTGATGTCATGCTAGGAGTCTACTACAGGCCACCTAACCAGGTGGAAGAGGTGGATGAGGCTTTTTTTAAGCAACTAGCAAAATCATCCAAAGCCCAAGATTTGGTGGTGATGGGGGACTTCAACTATCCGGATATATGTTGGGAAAATAACACAGCGGGGCACAGACTATCCAACAAATTCTTGGACTGCTTTGCAGACAACTTTTTATTTCAGAAGGTTGAAAAAGCTACTGGGGGGAAGCTATTCTAGACTTGATTTTAACAAATAGGGAGGAACTTGTTGAGAATTTGAAAGTAGAAGGCAGCTTGGGTGAAAGTGATCATGAAATCATAGAGTTTGCAATTCTAAGGAAGGGTAGAAGGGAGAACAGCAAAATAGAGACAATGGATTTCAGGAAGGCAGATTTTGGTAAGCTCAGAGAGCTGATAGGTAAGGTCCCATGGGAATCAAGACTGAGGGGAAAAACAACTGAGGAGAGTTGGCAGTTTTTCAAAGGGACACTATTAAGAGCCCAAAAGCAAGCTATTCCGCTGGTTAGGAAAGATAGAAAATGTGGCAAAAGACCACCTTGGCTTAACCATGAGATCTTGCATGATCTAAAAAATAAAAAGGAGTCATATAAAAAATGGAAACTAGGACAGATTACAAAGGATGAATATAGGCAAACAACACAGGAATGCAGGGGCAAGGTTAGAAAGGCAAAGGCACAAAATGAGCTCAAACTAGCTACAGGAATAAAGGGAAACAAGAAGACTTTTTATCAATACATTAGAAGCAAGAGGAAGACCAAAGACAGGGTAGGCCCACTGCTTAGTGAAGAGGGAGAAACAGTAACAGGAAACTTGGAAATGTCAGAGATGCTTAATGACTTCTTTGTTTCGGTCTTCACCGAGAAGTCTGAAGGAATGCCTAACATAGTGAATGCTAATGGGAAGGGGGTAGGTTTAGCAGATAAAATAAAAAAAGAACAAGTTAAAAATCACTTAGAAAAGTTAGATGCCTGCAAGTCACCAGGGCCTGATGAAATGCATCCTAGAATACTCAAGGAGCTAATAGAGGAGGTATCTGAGCCTCTAGCTATTATCTTTGGAAAATCATGGGAGACAGGAGAGATTCCAGAAGACTGGAAAAGGGCAAATATAGTGCCCATCTATAAGAAGGGAAATAAAAACAACCCAGGAAACTACAGACCAGTTAGTTTAACTTCTGTGCCAGGGAAGATAATGGAGCAAGTAATTAAGGAAATCATCTGCAAACACTTGGAAGGTGGTAAGGTGATAGGGAACAGCCAGCATGGATTTGTAAAGAACAAATCATGTCAAACCAATCTGATAGCTTTCTTTGATAGGATAACGAGCCTTGTGGATAAGGGTGAAGCTGTGGATGTGGTATACCTAGACTTTAGTAAGGCATTTGATACGGTCTCACATGATATTCTTATCGATAAACTAGGCAAATACAATTTAGATGGGGCTACTATAAGGTGGGTGCATAACTGGCTGGATAACCGTACTCAGAGAGTTGTTATTAATGGTTCCCAATCCTGCTGGAAAGGCATAACGAGTGGGGTACCGCAGGGGTCTGTTTTGGGACCGGCTCTGTTCAATATCTTCATCAACGACTTAGATATTGGCATAGAAAGTACGCTTATTAAGTTTGCGGATGATACCAAACAGGGAGGGATTGCAACTGCTTTGGAGGATAGGGTCATAATTCAAAATGATCTGGACAAATTGGAGAAATGGTCTGAGTTAAACAGGATGAAGTTTAACAAAGACAAATGCAAAGTGCTCCACTTAGGAAGAAAAAATCAGTTTCACACATACAGAATGGGAAGAGACTGTCTAGGAAGGAGTATGGCAGAAAGGGATCTAGGGGTTATAGTGGACCACAAGCTAAATATGAGTCAACAGTGTGATGCTGTTGCAAAAAAAGCAAACATGATTCTGGGATATATTAACAGGTGTGTTGTGAGCAAGACACGAGAAGTCATTCTTCCGCTCTACTCTGCTCTGGTTAGGCCTCAGCTGGAGTATTGTGTCCAGTTCTGGGCACCGCATTTCAAAAAAGATGTGGAGAAATTGGAAAGGGTCCAGAGAAGAGCAACAAGAATGATTAAAGGTCTTGAGAACATGACCTATGAAGGAAGGCTGAAAGAATTGGGTTTGTTTAGTTTGGAAAAGAGAAGACTGAGAGGGGACATGATAGCAGTTTTCAGGTATTTAAAAGGGTGTCATAAGGAGGAGGGAGAAAACTTGTTCACCTTAGCCTCTAAGGATAGAACAAGAAGCAATGGGCTTAAACTGCAGCAAGGGAGGTCTAGGTTGGACATTAGGAAAAAGTTCCTAACTGTCAGGGTGGTTAAACACTGGAATAGATTGCCTAGGGAGGTTGTGGAATCTCCATCTCTGGAGATATTTAAGAGTAGGTTAGATAAATGTCTATCAGGGATGGTCTAGACAGTATTTGGTCCTGCCATGCGGGCAGGGGACTGGACTCGATGACCTCTCCAGGTCCCTTCCAGTCCTAGAATCTATGAATCTATGAATAAGGTCAATGGATACTGAGACACGGGCGCTGAGGTGACGCTGTCCCGGCCCGAGGTGGTAGCTCCAGATCAGGTGATGCCCAACACCTATCTAACCATGATGGGGGTGGGCGGGACTCCATTCAAGGTGCCCGTGGTGAGGGTACACCTGAAGTGGGGGGCCAAGGAGGGCCACAAGGAAGTGGGGGTGCGCCACCATTTGCCCACTGAGGTGTTAATGGGGTGGGACTTGGAGTACTGGCCGAGCAACTCCCAGGGTGCCGTAGTAGTGACCCGTAGCCAGAGCCGGCGAGGGGCACGGCACCCTGACAATGGGGAGGGTACCCAGCCCAAGGCGCAGGACCCTAAGCTGGTGGGGAGGGAACGCCCAGAGGCACGGCTCAGGGAGGCTGCGGCTTCAGACCCAGCCGGCGAGAGAGAGCAGGTGGCCATCCCTGTCCCAGCTGCTGAGTTTCAGGCCGAGGTGCAGAAAGATCCCTCCTTGCAGAAGATAAGGGACCTGGCCGACCTCAGGGTGGTACAGACCAGGGGGAGAGTGGCCGGAAAAGGTTCCTGTGGGAGAAGGGGTTCCTGTACCGAGAGTGAGCTCCCCCAGGGAAAATGGAGTCGGGGGGATCAGGAGGGAGCTGGTGGTACCCCAGAAGTATCGCCGCCAGCTGCTGTACCGGGCCCATGACATCCCCCTCTCAGGGCACCAGGGAACCTGGCATACCCAGCAGAGTCTGCTATGGAAGTTTTACTGGCCTGGGGTCTTTATTACTGTCCAACAGTACTGCCGATCCTGTGACCCCTTTCAGAGGGTGGGGAAGGCCCGGGACAAGGGGAAAATGGCTTTAGGACCCTTGCCCATCATAGAGGAGCATGTCCAGAGGGTGGCCAACATCAAAAGGGGGGCTCTGAACCAAGAGAGCCCGAATCACAGCCCTCCAGACTGGAATGCTGGGAGAAGACCCCAGCCCAGTTTGAACCCCAGGGGTATTGGGGTGGGAAAAGGGCACGGACCGCATAAACCTCCCCACATGCGAACTACGAGTGCCATCGAGCACCCCCGACCTAAAGGGGGCCGTGAAACTGGAAGGGCCTGGTGTAATTCTCACCAAGGAATGGGAGGGATGTTAGGGCATCCATGGGAACATGGGTAGGTTCGAACTTCCCCAGGCCACTGGCTGAAGTGACCCTGCTCAGTTCGGTCTCGAAGGGGGGAGAGATGTGATGAACTGGGACTGTTCTTAATGTGGTCTTTGAATGCTGAGTGGGGAGTGTTGGCCTGGGAAGGCAGGGGAGTGTGGCTGGGACGGTCTGCATGGGGGGATGGGAGACTGGCCTTGAGGGACGATACCTGAGCATGTAACATGAGAACCCAGGAGGGGGGCTAGAGGCCAGGTGACACCTTTGCTCGGGAAACTGAACAAAGGCTGGGGAAGGAGACGCTGGGAAGAAGAAGGGTTTCAGGAGCTGGCTGGTAATGGAGGGAGCCCAGATGGGGCTCTGCCAATGGGCCTGTGGGGCCCCTGGGACCCCAAGATGGACCTAACTGACGGGGTCCTGTTGTCTGTGCCTGCAAGACCTGTTCCTGGACTGTGTTCCTGTCGTCTAAATAAACCTTCTGCTTTACTGGCTGGCTAAAAGTCATGGTGAATCGCAGGAAGCCGGGGGTGCAGGGCCTGGTGTCCCCCCACACTCTGTGACAGAGTGTAATGATTTTAATACACTGTAATTCATGATAATGTGATGATCTATTTCATTACTATTTTAATAATGATTGCATTGTTGAGATCCAAATGATAGACACACATTCAATAACAGAATATTAAAGAAGTGTATAAATATGCTGAAAATTGCCAGGGCAGGTCTGGGCATGTCAGTAACGGGCAGTGCCCAGCCGGGCCCAGCCCCACAGGTAGAGGCGGTGCCATGGGACTCACAGGTATGGGCAGGGCCTGGCCCTGTTCCTGCCGGATGACCAGACAGGTGGGGGAAGCTGGCAGTGGGGGCGGGTGGGCAGGGTGAGCGGCTGCCCTCATGGCTCTGATATTTCATGTGCATGAAATATCGTGTGTGTGTGTGTGTGATATTTCACACACACACACACACACACACCAGTGACTCTCTCCCCTCCCAGCCCCGGGAGTCTGAGCCCGGTGCCGATGGACTCACCTACACTGAGCTGGACGGCCAGGGGCTGCAGGCCAAGTGGGGGGCCCTGGCCCCAGCCCCTGCCCAGCTCAGCGTGTACACCGTAATCAACGTGAGCAGGGGGGCCCTGCAGTGAAAGCCCCGCACAGCCATGGGGCGCTGACCCCCAGGGGGGCGACAGATTCACCCCCCTGCATCACCAGCCCTGAGAACTCTGTTTCCAGGGAAGATTTAGGGGAGATGCCCCAGGCTGCCCTCCCCCCACTGCAGATTTGTTAATTTCCAGATTTGTAATAAACACAGAACCACAAACTGCCCCCCCGGCACCCTACAGCCCCCTGTCCCACTCCCCTCTCAGAGCCGGGGTATATAAAAGGGTAGGTGCCAGGCATCAGGTTTACGCAGAGTTTCACTGGCAGTAGCAGAAACAGGAAGTGAGCGCCGGCTCTAGGCAGACTTCCCCTTTCGCGGTATTATCAGCTGCTCCTTTAACCACTCAGGATCTAAATTTACCTCTATGTCCCCACCTCAGAGGGGCTGGGAACCACAACCCCCTCCCAGCCCCCGTTGCATCTCTGTCCCACGCCACTCAGTCGTACAATAAACCCTCCTGTTTTACGCTGGCTGAGAGTCCCTGCAGGCTGGAGATCGGGGGTCACTCCCTCTGGGGGTGGCGGCCCCAGGGGACCAGAGCGAGGAGACCCCCCAAGGGGGCTCCCAGAGGCTCAGGGTTGCAGCCCCAGGAGGTGGTCAGGCCAGAGGGCCTAACCCCGGAGAGCGAGTGTGACCCGAAGGGGGGTCACACCGAAGGGGGGTCACCCAGGGGCCGTACGGAGCCAAGAGAGCCCAGGGCCTGGGAGTCCGAGACAGGGGGTCAGAGGCTACATGGGATGGGGGTGGGGTCAGAGGTTTGAGAGGAGACAGGACAGTGTGGGGGATAGGGGTGGAGGGGTGACGGGACAGGTGGGGACTGGAGGGGAGACAGGAGGGGCATGGGGTGAGGGGAGATGGGAGAGGCAGGGGACAAGGGGAGACAGGACAGGTGTGGGGGTGAGGGGCTCCCCTCTCACAGAGTCAGGGTTGGTGGATGGGGCAGAGGGGATTTGATTTCCAGTCAAAACTCCGGCTGAGCTGGGCACCTCTGGCTGACTGGAGGGGGAGCGAGGGGAAGGCCGGGCACAGTGGGGTATTTGCACGTGAGTGTCTGTGGGGCTGGGTAAACTTTAATATTAAGGATGGAGGGGGAGGGGAAAAGAGGAGCTGAACCCTGAACCTTCACCCAGAACTCATTTTAACCTCTTCATATTGACTCTGGGGGGCTGAGATCAGAACCCTGCCCTGCCCCCAGTGCAGTCAGGGGTGACTCTGGATTGACCCCAGGGGGCTGAGATCAGAACCCGGCCCACAGGTTCCCTATGGATGCAGTGAGGTGTCTGGTACCCTGGCACTGTCCCTGGGGCTGGGCACTAAGGGCAGGTTACAGACACCCGGGGAAGGGTTTGTGTCTCCCCATCTCACTCCTGTTTGTGTGTGAACACAGAGCTCCCTGTGCCCGGACCCTCCATCTCCGTCAGCCCCAGCGGGGTGATTGCTGTGGGGGGAGCTGTCACCAGGGCCGGCTCTAGGCACCAGCAAACCAAGCACGTGCTTGGGGCAGCACATTTTCAAGGGCAGCATTCTGGCCATTTTTTTTGTGCTTCCAGCAGCAAACGCCTAGAGCTGGCCCTGGCAGCAGCAGCGCGTCATGCGCGGGGGGCGCCCTGTAGGCGCTGCGGTTCACGCCGCAGGGGAGCAGCACCCACACCTTGTGGCTGGGCCGGGCAGGCTTCGAGCGGGGGACACTCGGGCTGGGGGACACGTGGTGTGCAGGTGCCGCAGGGTGGCTGCCCCCAGCGCTGCAGCCAGGGCTGGGCAAAGCGGCCCAAGCCACCCAGGGACTGTGGCAGGGTGGCCAGAAGCAGCAGCGGGGCCATAGAGGGCAGGGCGCTGTCGTGCGGGGCCTGTGTCCCGCTCTCCGGGGCTCCGCTGCCTCTGGGGCTACCCTGCCCCGGCTCCTCAGCCCTCTGCTGGGGCAGTCCCCCGGCTCTGCCCTTCCGGGTCCCAGCCGGTCCTGGAGGCGGGAGCCCTGGATGGAGGGACCCTGGGCTGAGGCGCGGCCCAGGAACCACGCTGCTTACCCCGACCCTGCCAGCGCCGGACCGGCTAGAGGTGAGGGGGGAGTGGGCAGAGTCATCACTAGTGGGGGGGAGCCCAGGGCTGGGGCGGCAGAGGGTGCGGGTGGGGGGGAAGAGAGGGCCCAGGGCTGGGGCAGCAGGGGATGGGGGGGGGGAAGAGAGAGCCCAGGGCTGGGGTGGCAGGGGGTGCGGGTGGGAGGGGGGAAGAGAGAACCCAGGGCTGGGGTGGGGGGCAGCCAAAAAATTTTTTGCTTGGGGCGGCCAAAAACCTAGAGCCGGCCCTGGCTGTCACCATCTGCTGTCAGTGTCGGTGCGAGGCCAGGAGGTTATTTCTGTATAAGGTGGAATCGAAATCCAGGAGCTGGATGCTGATGGGGATGGGGATGAATTCACCATCCCCAGCACGGAGCATCACACGATGTCCCCACTCCTAGTCCCACACCCAGCCAGACCCGCAGGGGTTTCTGGGTTGATGGGATGCTCAGAGACATGTTTTGCCCTGAGCTCTGGGCCCAGCAGAGGGGACGCCCAGCCGGGGAGCAGGGGTGAAGTCACTGGGCCGTTCCCAGCTGCTGGAGATTTGGGGCCGAGGGAGGGGGGATCCCTGCCCCCAGGGGAGCTGCAGAGCCAGGAGCTTTCCCAGGGGGAGGCTTCCCTGACTGCTCTGGCTCTGGGGATGCACAGAGGAGTTGGGGCCCAGGGGCTGCCCAGCCGGCACCGTCCCCAGCCTGTGACCTTAGGCGCCAATTCCGTGGGTGCTCCGGCACCCACCAGCAGCTCCCCACCCTGCCCACCCGCCCCAGCTCACCTCCGCCTCTGCTCCACCTACTCCCCTGAGCGCACCAGGCTCTGCTTCTCCCCCTAGCTCCCAGTGCGGTGGGAGGGAGGGGGGAGGAGGGGGAATGCGTCAGGCTCGGGGAAGAGGTGGGGCTGGGGCGGGGATTTGGGAAGGGGTCCAATAGGGGCAGAGTTGGGGCAGGGGCTTTGGGGAAGAGGTTGGAATGGGGGCGGGGCAGAGGTGGGAGGGGGCAGGGCAGGAGTGGAATTGGGACAGGACCGGGGGCGGGGGGGAGGGCTTTCCATGGCTGGCTGTGTGATGCCCACCTGGGCTGGAGGCTGTTAGATTAACGAGCAGTGGGAGCTGCACAGGTTGGCTTCTCAGCAGGAGTCTGGAAGAAGCTGCTGTGGGGAGAATCCCAAGGATTCCCGGGCAGCTAAAGTGGGGGGAGCTCGAGCCCGGGACAGTGGGGGGGGGGTTGGGTGGGGGAGAAAGAAAACTGCAGGGTACAGCAGAGAGCAGCTCCCTCCACACCCCGGAGAGCTTCCTGCAGAAACCGCTGGTAGGTAGAGTTTGGAGGGAGGCTGCCAAGTGCTGGGAGAGAGACACCAACAGCCAGCGAGGTGTGATGAAGTTGGGGATTTTTGTAGTGTTTTACATGTATAGCGTGTGCGTGCCTCAATTTCCCTGTGTGCTGCCATTTTAACAAGGTCGTGGGAGAGGGTTGTTGTTGCAGAGGACCTCGTGTGACCTCGCCTGGCAGCCGGGACCCCCGGACAATGGCCTGGAGACGGGAACCCTAACAACTGGTGACCTGGTGACTAAGAGGCCCACCTCAGCTTGGCAGTCAGCTGGTTCTGGCCAGTGGGAGGACAAGGGACTGAGGAGAGAGGACCCCGGTGACCTGACCTACCAGTTCCAGCCTGAGGGGAACAAAGGACAGAAGAGAGAGGGCCCCAGCAACCTGTTTACCTCGGACGAAGATAGAGGCCAGGGGAGGAGGTGTTGGGGCCGGTGATATCAGGGTATCTGGACTGGGGGGAGAGAGCAGGCAGAGCCCACCTGGATCCAGGGGAGACTTGGATGTCCTGTGCTGAGGGAGGCCAGGCCTGATGTCCCTGAGAGTTTCCTATGCTGGGTTCAGACACTCAATAAACCTTCCTGTTTTACGCTGACTGAGAGTCACTCCGGTCTAGAGAACAGGGTTGCATTATGCCCTCTGGGAGTGGAGGCCCCGGGGGTCCAGAGCGAGTGGACTCCCTGAGAGAGTCCCACGGCGTGAGACAAGCGTGCTAAGGCTCAGACAGGTGCGGCTCCAGGAGGCTAAGGGGCTAAACCCCCAAGAGAGAGTGGGGCCAAGAGTGGGCACGACCTGTGAGTCCATGACATGAGGTAATAACCGGCACCAGAAATGAAGGGACCCAGAGAGCGGGGAGCCAGTGGAAAGGGACCCGGTGGCCGAGCTGTGTCTTCGAAAGGCACCAGGCACAGAGCTGGCAGGGAGAAAGTCCCATTCAGAAGGGACAGAGATGGCAGGAACAGGAGGAGGCAGACAGAGGAAAGACAGAGGCATGAGGGGGGACGTTACAGGAAGAACCGTGCAGTGAAACAAGAGGAAAAACAATGAAAGAGTCTCCAAGTTACCTAAGAAATTGTTACAAAACTGCGAGAGAAGTGAAGCACGAATGAAACATGATGGAAATCAGCTGTGAGCAAAGAGAAATGGGCTGAAGAAATAAGGAGGAAGTGGCTGTAGTGAAAGTAAAGCACCAGCACCTTCAGGTGCAGCGACAGGAAGAGAGAAATTGTCAGCGAAAGAGGAGACTGTGCGTACTCCAGAAAGCAGCGGAACGATGGTTGTTCAGTTAAGAAGCCAACCCGTGGCATGGAGGAATAGCTGTAGTTAATTGAGCTGGAACTCAGAACAGCAAACAATGACAGAAGAAGAAGATGTCAATCAAGATATAACGAAGCCTCCTAAAACATTGTCCTCCGAACTCGGGGCGTGCCGAGGCTGAAACCAGAGACGCCGCGAAGGGAACGTAGAGCGGTGGGGTTCTGGCCTAGTGCCTTTTACGTTCTAACTCCAGATTCTGGTGCTCTATGAATGTAAATTGTTGCCCTTGAAGTGGGTTTAATTCAGCCAATGGTAGTTACTGTTCAGGCGAGCTCAGCAATAGTTCCCAGTGTGACCCTACCCAGCAGTTCCCGCTACACCAGCGAACTCTGATTCACTTGTGATCATTCCCCACTGAACTGATTTCTCCTTCCCCAGCTGACTGAGATAAAACGCAATTGGCCTCTAGGTCCCCTCGGCCTCTCCTTGCCCTGCCCCAGCCACCCCTACACGGGCTCCTTGCAGATGGATCCGCGCCGTTGCCCTGATGAGGGGTGGGAGACCCTGTGACTCTTGTGTCACTAGCCCAGCTCTCTCGGACTTGGATTCGGGGGAAAAGCATCCAGGAGACTCTCCCTGCAGGCCCCTGTATCGGCCTTGTCACTGGGGCTGGGCTGTGGGGATGGGGCGCAGTGACCGTGCTGGGGTCTGTGTCTCACGGCCTGTCTTCTCCTGCCTGCAGAGCCCTGCTACCCCAAACCCAACATCTCCCTGCACCCCAGTGGGGAGGTCGCCCTGGGGGGAGCTGTGACCGTCTGGTGTGAGTGTCGGTGTCGGGGAGCGAGGTTCGTTCTGTATAAAGCTGGAGACCCCGAAGCTCGGCAGAGCAAAGACCACCCTGAATTTTCCATCTTCAACGTGAGCCAGAGAGACGCAGGGAGCTACAGCTGCCGATATAGCACCAAATCCAACTGGTCCATCTGGTCAGAGCCCAGCACCCATGTGGAGCTGGTGGTAGCAGGTGAGGGGCCCATCTCAGTGTCCCCGCTTCCGGCCCCACACCCAGCTGGACTCAGATCATCTCAGCCCTGATGGGATGCTCAGAGCCAGGTTGTGCCCTGAGCCCTAGGGCCAGCAGAGGGGACGCCCAGCTGGGGAGTGGGGACGGAGTCACTGGGGGAGTCCCCAGCCAGGAGGGAGCAGCAGCCACTGGAAGTTCAGGGCCGAGGGAGGGGGATCCCTGCGCCCGGGGGGAGCTGCAGAGCAGGGACCTTTCCCAGGAGATGCTCCTCTGGCTGCCCCCGCTCTGGGGACGCACAAGAGGAGTCAGGGCCATGGGGCTGCCCAGCCGGCTCCGGCCTCAGCTCAGAATTTACTCCCCACCAGCCTGGAGAATTCAAGCCGTAACAAATGCCGGGTTATGGGGCAAGCGGCTCAATCACTGAGTCACCGTTTCAGCCCCTTCCCGCCCCAGGCCCGCTTTCGTCCCTCCCCCATCCCATCCCACACTCATTTTATTCCCACAGAGGGAACCGACCCAGCTGGGCCCCAGGAGCCGGATCCCCCCACAACGGAGCTGGAGGGAGAAAGTGAGCAGGAGAAATGGAACAATTCATCCCCCAGGGAACAGTGCTCCTCGCTCAGACTCCCACAGGGCTGTTCTGGCCATTTGTAGGGGGATGGTCCCTGCAGACATAACTGATGGGTTCAGTTCTTCTATATAGAGGGTGATGGACAGATCCATGGGGCTGGCCGGCCGGCCATGGGTCTATGGGGACGTGAGTCTGTGGGAAAATAGGGCAGTGGACAAACGGGAGCACATCTGGTGATGGATAGAAAGATGGACTAAAACCTTGTCTACAAGAAAACTGGACCTGAAATGACAAATCCCGTGTGGTTCCCAACCCCACTGGTGATCTGAGCCTGAGTCTGGGCTGTGGGAATTCGTGCCTCCTGGTTTGAAACAGCCCCTGTTGGGCAAACGAGCTCTCCTTCAGCTCTATAGACACAGGGACGTTCCTCCTCTGAAATAGGAACAGCCGTGTCCAGACCTGCTCCGCAGTGACTCCAGGTGTGAATGGCACCTCCTGGCCTGTCTCCGCTACAGGGAAACATGGGGAGAACATAACTGGGAGCGGCCGGTTTAGAGTGCCCCCCCCCGCAGGGAGGTAAGGGGGGTCCTCCTCACTCCCCAGCAACTAAAATCCATCCCCGCCCCCCAGGAATGACAGTGAAGATTGATGCTGAGTCAGGGGGTGGGGGGAGATCGCAGAGCCGCTGTTTCATCTCCTCCCCCTGCCCTGACGGTCGCTGGTTCTATTCCCCCTGCCAGGCCCCCAGCTCCCCAGACGCTGCCTGGGAGCTATGGGGGGATCCCAGGGGAGGGACAGGGTCTGTGGGGGGGCTTGGCCCTTCTGGGTGCAGAGGGGCTGGGGCAATAAGCCCCCTCCCTGGGCCCCATGATCTCCCCCGGCAATAGGGGTGACCATTACCCAGAATTCCCTCTGCTCTTGCTTGCCCTCCCCCCACTGGGGTCTCAGGTGACCCTCAGCCTCTCCCCCATAGATGTTCTGCTGCATGTGGCTGGGCCCTGGGCACTGCGGGGGTGGGGGGCAGCGGATAAGGTACCAGACTCCCACCCCGTGTGCACTGCCTGGCTGTGTTTGACAGGAGCCGAGGTAGCCCGGGGCTGGGCTCACTGCACAGCAGACAGGCCAGGGCAGAGGCACCTGTGGGGGTGAACAGAGGAGCTGGGGTGGTTCCCTGTTCTGCGGGGGCTGGGACCCTGCGGTTCTGACTGTCACATTCCCCTGGCCAGGCCGTGGGGTGCCGGGTGGCTCAGGAGGCCGCTCACCCACCCGGGTGCCCTCATCAGTGGGGAAGATGAGGCTCAGCGCCCCAGGGCAGCATGACGCAGCCTCCCCTAAGTGGGTCCAGCCCTGGGGAGGCCCCTAAGCCATGGCTCCTGGGAGAACATGAGGGAGGGGCTGGGTCAGACATGCCAGACAAGGGCGCACTTGGGGGCTCCTCTCCTGGGGCAGCACCAACTGCTGATCTTGCTGTGCGAGCTGCCGAGTGATTCTCCCCTTCCACCCACAGCAGCCCACCTGGGGCGCCTGGATTTCACCCACATCAACATCGCCCACCTGGTGCTGAGCGCCGTGGTCCTGCTCGTCCTGGGGCTGATCCTGGTTGAGGCCTATTACAGCTGCCCGACAGAAGTGCCCTAAGTGAGGTGACTCCCCCTTCTGTGCCCCTTGCTCCCCCAGGAGTCAGGATCCAGCCGTGCAGGGAAGAGAATCTCCCTGGGGGACAAGCCACTTCCCCTCTGGGTGCTGAGACATCGGCACAAACTCTGCCTGCTGCAAAACACCCTAGTCTTGGAGAATCCACCCCCAGACGGCTCCCAACCTGACAACCGCACCCCAGAATGGCACCTCTGGCCCCGTGGGCACCAGCTGGATGAGCTGCCCCATGTGTTGGGCGCATTGGGCTCCCCACAGAACAGCCCCTGGAGAGCGCCGGGGTCCCCCTTGCTGGCCCAGCCAGGCCGGTCTGTGCCCAGGGCTGTCATAGGGGAGTGGGGTCGGAGCAGGGCCCGGCATGGGGAGGGCGCCGCCTGGGACACAGGAGAATTGGGGGAGCAGAAATCCGTGACCCACAAGTGGGGTGTTGGAAACGAGGCCTCATTGGTGGATAAAATAGTGCGAGGACGGGCTGTGCCGCCCACCACCCTTTGGGGCCTAAAAGAAAGAGACTCGCTTCACCGTCGTGGCTGCCACCCCCCGTCTCCTGGGGCCCCCTCTCCTGGACCCTGCTCCACAGAGTCGTCCTGAGCAGAGCGGCCAGAGAGAGGGACCCCGACGCCATCACTCCTCCCCCGGCTGAACCCCCAACCCGGGAGGAAATGGGGTCGGACTTTAACAGCAGCTGCGGTGACGCTGGCTCCAGCCCAGCTCCGCTGGCTCCTCTGCCCCCCCAGGACAGTCGCTAGCATCTCCGGGGCCAGCGGGGAGACGCCCAAACCCGGGGGATTTTCCGGCTAGAGACTCGCTCCAGCGAACGGGGCCGGGGCTGGACCAAACCCCTCGTTTCACACGGCGCCTGCCACGGCTCCCCTGGTTCCTGCTCTGCTGTGTCTGTAACAGCCGGTCCCAGAGATCAATCGGGGGTTTGCCGTGGGGCTGAGCAGGCTGCAGGCTCTGGATCCCGCCCCCGGCCCATGTTTAACCCTGTTCAGTGAGGGGCAGGGGCTGGGATGTGTTCGCACCTTGGGCCCTTTATTGTGTCTCCATGAACACAACAGGGCACAGAGTGATTTAGCCGCCAGCGCTTCTGGGCCACCCCAAGGGAGGTGTTTGGGGGGACCCAGTTGGGGGGATCCGGGAGTTTGAGGGAATTACGTTTTGGGTGTCGAGAGAGGGTTGAGGGCAGAGGCTTCAGGATGGGGGACAGGAGTTTGAGGGCAGACAGGCTCGCCGGAAAGTTCAGAGCCGAGGGCAGGATTGTTTGGGGGTGTGAGGGGGGAGGAGCAGACGGTGCCCCCCAGGAGGGAGCTGCCATTTCCCCCCCTTGGCAGCTTCCCCTCTCACTGCCCCCTCCTGCTCCTGACCCCTCAGTCCTGGGCCCCCACTTCCTTTCCCCTCAGTCTCCTGGCCCCACAGCACCCCCAGCCCTCTCTGCCCCAGATTCCCTGAGGGAGGTCGGGGTGTGTGTCGGGGACCTGATGGGGTGGACGGAGGGAACTACAGAATGGGGGAGGGGACACAGGCCAGGAGGCAGATCGAGGGGCTGAGGGGCCCAATGAGTGAACGTCGGGGGTGGGGGGTGAAGGGCAAATGAGCTGGGGAGCCAGAGCTGGGGCATCTGATGTGGGGGCCAGTTTCTCTTGAGCTCTGTCCCCTTGTTCTAACCCCCCCTTCCATTTCTGGGGGGCTTGTCGGCTCCCCCCCCCCATGTCAGTTTCGCAGCATCCTGAGGTGAGCTCTGCCCACGGCCCTGAGCTGTGCAGACCCCCGGCCCCGGGGGAAACCAGATTGCAGGGAAACCATGTGATAGAAACTTCCCCTTTCACGGATGTATCGGCTGCTCCTTTAACAACTCAGGATCTACATTTATCACTCCCTCCCACACTCACAAAAACCACAACCAGAAACCACAACCCCCACCCCTCTGTCCTGTCTCTGTGCCACATCACTGAGCTAAGAACGGCAATGCAGTGACACTACCTGGGAAGGAGGTTGTCCAGGCCCCTCCACCCTCATGGTTCAGGGCGGGCTCTGGGCTCAGCCGGGTCAGGAAGGAATCTCAATCCCACTCCATGGGAGAGGGTCGCTCCATGGGGGGCACTGTGTGTGTGTGTGTGGGGGGGGATCCCTCCTCTGCTTTGAGCTGCTGCTCCAGGGAGGCTAGACAGGCCTGTTGGAAAAGGGTACCTCTTTATGCCTCCTGAGATTCCCCCTGTTCCCAGCTGGTCCTGGACTGGGCAATTCCCATGTGGGGCTGGGAGGTGATGGGGTTGGAGGGGACCAGGCAGCTGCAGGAGGGGATGTTCTTTCCTGGACATTGCAGGGAGCTGGCTTTACTCTGACCGTGGTAGATTTGGTCTGGAGATTGCAGAGAAACCATCTGACGGGAAGAAAGGGGCCGAGCGCATCACAGGCTTCCTGGGGCTGCAGCCCCCGGCGCAGTTCCTCATTCTGCTCTCACTCAGTGCATGGGTGGAGCTCAGCACCAGGGTGTTGGTGGCAGCGCTGAGGGGCCCCCACTGCCCCGTCATGGTGTCTGCTCTCACCATCCTCTTCTTCGGTGAGTATCAGAGACAGCCAGGGCATGTGCCCAAGGAGGGGGGATCTAAGACCAGGTTGTGTACCCATAGTGGGGATCTGAGACCAGGGCATGTGCCCATGAGTGTGTGGGGGTGTGGAGCTGAGACCAGGGGGTGTTTCTATGGGGGTTGGGGACAGTGGATCGGAGACCAGGGTGTAGAATCCAATTGCTCTTGGATCCAGTCACTAACGAGCGTCTCCTCTCCAGGCTGCTGGCTGGCCGGGCACAGCGGGGTGTGCAGAGGTGAGTATCAGTCTGTGGGGAGGACGGTAACATCAACATCGGGGGAGGGGATGGATGGGTGGGGAAAAGAGGAATTGAGCCCTGAACCTTCCCCAAAACTCAACCCAACCTCCCACTGTGAGCTCAGACCCGTCCCCGTTCTTCTGTGCTTCCCCCAGCCCCCCTCCACTGAGTAACTAGTAGCCGAATCTGGCTCCTGGGGTCTGATGAAGCAGATTCAATGTCCTGGCCACCCAGGCTGCAAGGATCGGGGGTTGGGGGTGGCAGTAGCGTAGCTAGCGGGGTGCAGGGGAAGCAGCCGCTTCCCCCGCCTTTCCAAAAGCGTCCGGAGGAGCGAGTGGGGGCACAGGCTGGCGGCCCGCAGCGCGGCCGGCAGCCATGGGGGGGCATCCTGCAGCGGGGACCCCCCCCACACCCGTCTCCAGACTGCGCCCAGACCCTGCCGCGGGCCGGAATCACAGGGCTTGCTTGCGGCACGAGCCCCAGGGCGGCCCGGTTGCAGAGCCCAGGTGCTGGCCACGGAGTTCTTCAGCTGCTTGATGAGCAGGAAGAGCAGGAGGCCTAGGAGGAGGAGCAGGAGGAAGAAGGTAGAGCAGCAAGTTGAACTCCCACCACGCCATGCAGCTGCTGCCAGGGGAACCCGGGCGGGAGGAGGGAAGTTGCTCAGTAGGGGAGTCTCTTCCCCCCGCACACACGCTGGGAATGCACCGGCAGGGCAGAGCGGGGGCGGGGCGCGACAGGTGGGAGGGTTTCCTGGGCAGGGCTTGGCCCGCTGGCCGGAGGGCGAGCCGCCGAAACATGCCCAGCGCAAAGTGAGTCCTAGCGCGGTAAAGAACAGCTGCCTGGACAGGGGCCCGCGGGCTGCAGCTCGCCGCCCACCTCGGCGCATCCGGGAC
This sequence comes from Actinemys pallida, assembly GCA_023634205.1. Classification (NCBI taxonomy): domain Eukaryota; kingdom Metazoa; phylum Chordata; order Testudines; family Emydidae; genus Actinemys; species Actinemys pallida. The sequence goes on from JALMGD010000024.1 coordinate 2,900,407, forward strand.
CCTGGGCAGCTCTCGGTTGCTGCGGGAGCAGGGGCGAAGGCATCCCGGGCTCTCTTCCCCCTCTTCTGGTCATCGTGGTGCAGGGGGTGATCAGTGAGGGGCACAGGCAGGTGTAGCGCACGATAGGCAGCTCCAGCTCTGACCCTCCCGGACGGACCGACGCTTCGAAACGATCCACTGACAACAGTCCCGGCTTGCTGCGAAGCCTCCCAGGCTCTGGGTCCATGGAACAAAGCCAGGGGTGGGTCAGGGCCGCTGGCCTCGCTCACATGAGGCAACTTCCAGGACGGGGAGAAATCGCTGTGCTGAACCTTCTCAGTGTCACTAGGCAGAGCCAGGCTGCAGCTGTCCGGAACAATTTAGCATTGGGAAAGAAAGTCTTCGCAGGCTCATCACTGTCAGCTTTTGGGGAGGGGGCGGGTTGCCCTTTCCTCGGAAGCCTTTGGCTTCTGTTCTGGCCCCTCTCATAGACTAGACACTGGACCAGCTGGCCCCCTGAGCTGATCCAGGATAGTTCCTAGATTCTGAACAGAGATGATTTTTCTTCTGGCCTCAGTGTAAAAGGGGCCCTGCTTAGCTTCAAATCTAAAGGGTGGGCATTTAATCACTCCACTGCCCTGATTAAGCTGGGATACAGTGAAAATGATTCATAGCCTGAATGGCTCCAGGCGGGCGTGGCCGGAGGAGCGGGGGGGGGCGCAGCATGGCGGCCAGAGGAGCGAGGGGGGGGGCCCGGGGGTCGCATGGCAGGGCCGGAGGAGCCATGGGGGAGGGGAGGGGCGGCTGGAGGAGGAGCCAAGGGGGCGTGGCCAGAGGAGGAGCCAAGGGGGGCGCCTTTTTTATGTTTGCTTCCCCTCCTCTTAGAAGCTGGCTACGCCACTGGGGGGCCCCGTTCTTCTGTGCCCCTCCCCCCCATGGAGTAACTAGGAGCCGAATCTGGCTACCGGGGTCTGACGAAGCAGCTGGGATTTGAACCGTCCTCTGGTTCAATGTCCTGCCCCCCACAGGCTGTGAGGATCAGGCGTTGGGGGCGGTATGTGGATTTATTTCAGCTCATAGAAATGCTAACAGGCCTCGTCCATGGGCTCTAGATCCCCTCAGGGAACCAAAACGTTCCCGGTCAGTGCAGCCGTGGGGAGAATCCCCCAGATTCACCCCCACCCCCAAATCCACCACCAACATCTCCCTCCCCTGCACTCACAGCCCCCCATCCCCCGTTCCCAATGCCTGGGGAAAGGTGGGTCTTGTGCAACTCCCGCCGGTCACAGACTCTATTTCCAACACCAGGGCGGGGGTCAGAGCTGCAGGGGGCCCACTGGTCAGACTCCCTGGCTGGCCTCGGGTGGGCAGGGGGGGCAGGTGATCTCTCATGGAGCCGGGTCCTGAGCTACATGTGGGTGAACCCCCTGCCCCCAAACCCCATGTGCAGGCAGTGCCAATCCTGGTAGGGGACAGACCCCTAGAGAGGCCGAATGATGGATGGACGGAATTGGTGTGGGGGGAGGTGCGGGGCTGTGTCTTCCCAGTTTAACTCCTGTCTCTTCTTAAAAGCAGGGCACGAATTTCTCAAACCCGCCATCTTGGTGAGCCCCAGCAGGGTGGTGGCGCTCGGGGGAAGCATCACCATCCGCTGTGAGACCCTAGAGACTGGACTGCCCTGTCACCCTCTAGGGAGCAGAGCTCTGGCCCTCTGGGGCTGGGGTTGCTCTGTGACTCAAACTGTTAGACCAGGGCTCAGAGGAAACTCAGAAGAGCCCGTCCCCAGGGCCGCCGGGTCTGACCCACCACTGAGGCTGCGTGGTGAGGCCGGGCCCCAGGACTGAGTGACGGGGCCTGTGTCTCACAGCCTGTCTGCTTCCCACTGCAGAGCCCAGCTACCCCAAACCCAACATCTACCTGAGCCCCAGTGGGGGGGTCTCTCTGGGGGGAGCTGTCGTCGTCCGGTGTCAGGGGCAGCGCCAGGGCATGCGGTTCGTGCTGAATAAAGAGCGACGCCATTTCCCACCTGTGGATTCGGACGGGTTTGAGGCTGTGTTTCCCATCAGCAATGTGAGCCGGGAGGATGGCGGGAGCTACAGCTGCTCCTATCACAGCAGATCGGAGCCGTTGGCCGTGTCGTACCCCAGCGACCCCATGGAGCTGGTGGTGAAAGGTGAGGGGCCCAGCTCGGCATCCCCGTTCCCAGCCCCAGCCCCAACCTGATCCTCACGGTGGCTTGGTGCCAATGGGATACTCAGAGCCAGGCTCTGCCCTGAGCCCTGACCCCGCAGAGGCGACGCCCTGCTGAGGAGAGGGGTCGGAGTCACTGGGGGTTCCCCAGCCAGGGGGGAGCAGCAGCCCCTGGAGACTCGGCGCAGGGAGGCTACTTTAACTCTGCCCCTTGTGCCATGATCAGAGCCCTTTTGTGCCAGGTGCTGCATAAACACAGATTGAAGAGACAGTCCCTGCCCTGGGATCTCACTAAGGAAAGTGAATGTGTCCGTGCCTCAGTTTCCCCCCTGTGGAATGGGGAAAAAGACCCCTCCGTGGCTCCCATGGGGCTGACTCCCTTCCTGTGTGGGGCTCAGGCCCTTCGGTGCTGGGCACCAGAGATCAGCCCGTGAGTCACTCTGTGCTCCGGTGGCCGGACACAGTGAATGAGGCAGGGGCCACACACGGCTTATGAGGACCCCAAGAACTAGGCATCGATGGCTCAGTGTCTGTGGGGTTGGGATCCCAGGTCACAGGACCCAGATTCTGTGTCAGGGAGACTCTGGTATCTGTGAGAGAATCTCTGCCAGGGGGCCCCTGGATTTGACCATGGCTGGGGCCGGCCAGGGAATCATAGAAGATGAGGGTTGGAAGAGACCTCAGGAGGTTCTAGTCCAACCCCCTGCTCAAAGCATTACCAAGCCCAACTAAATCATCCCAGCCAGGGCTTTGTCAAGCCGGGCCTTAAAAACCTCTAAGGATGGAGATTCCACCACCTCCCTAGGGAACCCTTTCTGGTGCTTCACCACCTGCCTAGTAAAACAGTTTTTCCTAATATCCTGCCTAGACCTCCCCCACTGCAACTTGAGACCATTGCTCCTTGTTATGTCATCTGCCCCCCTGAGAACAGCGCAGCTCCATCCTCTTTGGAACCCGCCTTCCGGTAGTTGAAGGCTGCTATCAAATCCCTCCTCACTCTTCTCTTCTGCAGCTGGAGGACGGGGCTGGGTGGGTGCCTGGGTCTGGCTCTCACAGCCTGTCTCCTGTGTGCAGATCCCAGCTTACCCAGACCCTCCATCTCTCTGAGCCTCACTGGGGACACCGTCCCAGGGGCAGACATCACCATCCGGTGTCAGGGGCAGCACCGGGACGTGAGGTTCTTCCTGCACAAAGCTGGAGACTTGAACCCGCAGCGAAACATGGACCCTGCTGTGGACGGGGCCGAGTTCCGCATCCCCACCATGGGCTGGCAGCATGGAGGGAGCTACAGCTGCAGCTACCGGCCCCGATCAGAGCCCTTCATCTCCTCACAGCCCAGCGACCCCGTGGAACTGGTGGTAGCAGGTGAGGGGCCCGGCTCCACGTCCCCGATCCCAGCCCCACCCTCAGAAGGTTGGTACCCTGATGGGATGCTCAGAGCCAGGCTCTGCCCAGAGCCCTAGGACTGGCCTGGACAGGGAGCGGGGACAGTGTCCTGAGGGGTTCCCCAGCCAGGGGGGAGCAGCAGTTCCTGGAGGTTCAGGGCCGAGGGAGGGGGGATCCCTGTCCCCAGGGGGAGCTGCAGAACAGGGGGCCTTTCCCAGGGGTTGCTCACCTGGCTGCCCCCACACTGGGGACGCACAGAGAAGTCTGGGCCCAGAGCTGCTGAGCCGGCACCGTCCCCAGCCACAAACCCCCCTCCCCGGGACTGACAGTAACGATCTATGCTGCGTCATGTGCAGAGGTGGATTAGGGTTTCCTGGGGCCCTGGGCCAGAGAAAGGGGGATCCCTCCCCACCCCTTTCAGCTGCACTCCCACTCCTGTTCCACCTCCTCAGCGTGTGGCCCTGCCCACCCCTTTCTGCCCCTTCGCCGGGGCTCCGCCCCTATTCCACCCACGGCTCTACCCCTTTCTGCCCCTTCCCCATGGCCCCGCCCCATTCCACCCATGGCCCATCCCCTTTCCATTCCCCTACTGCAGCCCCACAACCCATTTGCTGTTTTCTGCCCCCGCCCCCACTGCAGCCCCCAGACCGGAGAAGCTCTGTCCCCGCGCCTCAGCCCTGGGGCTCAGTGGGGAGTGAGAGCTCCCTCAGCCCTGAGATCGTGGCAGGTAGCAAGAACTCCTCCTGTCCCAGGGCCACAGCAGAGGTCCCGATGCTAAGGCTTCCCCTGTCACCCCCGTGCTTCTGCGGGGACCAGGGTCGGGGTGCTGGGGCTTCTCCCATCCTGCTCACCCAGCGGCCGGGAGTCTGGGGTAACTGAAACTTTCATGGTCAGTGCAGCTGTGGGCGAGAACCCCCCAGATCTGCCCCACCCGCAGATCCACCCTCCAACAGCTCCCTCCTCTACACTCACAGCCCCACCATTTCCAAGGCCTGGGGAAAGGTGATCTTGTTCGAGTAATGAACAGGTCGTGCATGGGGGGAGGGGGGGAATGGCATTATATGTGAAAGAAAATGTAGAATCAAATGAAGTAAAAATCTTAAATGAATCCACACGTTTCATAGAATCTCTATGGATAGTAATTCCATGCTCTAATAAGAATATAACAGTAGGGATCTATTATCGACCAGCTGACCAGGACAGTGATAGTGACGATGAAATGCTAAGGGGGATTAGAGAGGCTATCAAAATTAAGAACTCGATAATAGTAGGGGATTTCAATTATCCCCTTATTGACTGGGTACGTCACCTCAGGACGAAATGCAGAGACGACATTTCTCTTTAAATGACTGCATTGTCACGGACTCTCAGATCGTGCCCACTCTTGCCTCATGCGGTCCGTGTGGGGTGCCCCTTTCAGTGAGACAGCCCTTCTCAGGAGTCCACTCTCTCTTGGGGTTAGGCCCCTCCACCTCCTGGAGCCGCACCTCTCTGAGCCTTCAGCATGCCTGTCTCTCGCCGTGGGCCCCCTCAGGGAGTCCACTCGCTCTGGACTCCCAAGGCCTCCACCCCCAAAGGGGTTAATGCAACCCTGTTCTCTAGACCAGAGTGATTCTCAGCCAGCGTAAAACAGGAGGGTTTATTGAGTGTTGAACACAGCACAGGAAACTCTCTGGCCTCAGGCCTGTCCTCCCACAGCCCAGCACATCCCAGTCTCCCTGCATCCAGGTGGGTCTCCGGGTTGTCAGGTCACCAGTCACTGGGGTATCCATTCTCCAGGCCATCGACTGGGGTCCCAAGTTCCCTCTCCGGTCCTCTGTAACAACAACCTCCCTCTCCCCTCACCTCATTAAACCAGTAACACCCAGGGAAACTGAGTCTCACCCCCATTTCGTCACAACTGCTTCTTGGAGCAGCTGGTACAGTAACCCACAAGGGGAGAGGCAATTCTCAATTTAGTCCTGAGTGGAGCGCAGGATCTGGTCCAAGAGGTAACTATAACAGGACTGCTTGGAAATAGTGACCATAATATAATAACATTTAACATCCATGTGGTGGGAAGAACATCTGAACAGCCCAACACTGTGGCATTTAATTTCAGAAAGGGGATCTATGCAAAAATGAGGAGGTTAGTTAAACAGAAATTAAAAGGTACAGTGATTAGAGTGAAATCCCTGCAAGCTCCATGGACACTTTTCAAAGACACCATAATAGATGCCCAACTTAAATGTATGTAACCCTTCTGCCAGGCCAAGTTGATAGCAGCAAGGGCCGGGTTCAGTACATAGGGGTCCCTTCCCAACAGCGTGACACAGAACCAGCTCGAGCCCCCACCCAGTGACCTGGGAAAATCTTACACACACCCCTGGGCGCCTCGAAGAGGCAATACTTCCCCTCTCGCAAGCACAGAGCCTCGGTGTAGCAGAAAATGTTTAATAACATGAGGTAAACGACATAGCATTAAATTGGGAAAACACCACAACTAGAGTTCATAGACCAAACCATGAGCGAAGACCCACCCCAGCAAATTGGGCCGTGTCCTTTCCCGTTGGTTCTTGAAACCAGCAACCCAAGAATCACCAAAGTCCCAAAAGTCCAACAACCCCAAAGTCTCTTGGGTCCATCAACCCAAGAATCACCAAAGTCCCAAAAGTCCAACAACCCCCCCAAAGTCTCTGTCCCTGGTCAGTGCAGCCCCAGAGTTCGGGGGGGGGGGGTGCGCAGGGTGTTAAGGGGCACCTTACGTGATCCGAGACCAACCGGCCACCTCTCCGTGGGGTTCCGCCGCAGCCTTCACCAGGAGCCGCTCCACTCCACCTGCTGTCCCGTGAGCCGCTCCTGCCGTCCCACGAACTGCTCTGCTCTGCCAGCTGCTCCGCTCACCGACCTGTGAGCCGCTCAGCTCCGCTCCACTTCAACCGTCCCTTGGGCCGCTCCAACCGTCCCCGCAAGGCTCCGCTCTGCCAGCTGCTCTGCTCACCGACCTGTGAGCCGCTCAGCTCTGCTCTGCTCCAACCGTCCCCGCGAGGCTCCACTCGGCTAGCTGCTCCTCCAGCCGTCCCCGCAAACTGCTCCGCCAGCCGCTTAGCAATAGAGCTTCAGGCTCCCCCACTAGTTAACACAGCCTCAGTGATCTCAGCTCTTAGTAACTTTAGCTCTTTTGTGATTTCAGCTCTTAGTGATTTCAGCTCAGAGTAGGGGAGCCCCAGTGCTGGTGCACTAGTAGCCCAAAGTGAACTCAGCTCAGCAGCCTGTAACTAGACTCCTAAGGGAATCAAAGTTAGCTCTGACATTCAACAGTGGCGAGAGGAGAGGGTGCAATTGGTGTTTCAGGCCCACCAAAGGGACCCACACCACCAGGTACCAATACCTGCCCCCAACCTCTCTCAATTCACTGGGTTTTGTAACCCATGCCCCTTGACAAGCAAATGCTACTTAGGTAATGGTGAAGGACTCACTCAGTCCTTCTGTCATACAACAGTTCCACTGGCCTTGATTCACAGAATCAGGGTAACAAAACTGTATTCTTCCTGCCCCAATAACAGAGACACTGGGGATCCCACACCAGCCAAAGTAACCACTTTTGGTTGCTGTGGGCTAATGCTAGGCGTGTGGGTGTGCCTATGCAAACAAGATCCGCCCCTGGAGTTCTTTTCCACACTCGCCATCATTCACCACCAGATGTCAGGGTAGAGCTCATCCTGACTCTGCTTACATGTATACCCCAAATTAAAAAAACACAGTAAAAGAACTAAAAAAGAGCCACCGTGGCTTAACAACCATGTAAAAGTAGCAGTGAGAGATAAAAAGGCATCTTTTAAAAAGTGGAAGTCAAATCCTAGTGAGGTAAAAAGAAAAGAGCATAAACACAGCTAAATTAAGTGTAAAAATGTAATAAGAAATGCCAAAAAAGAGTTTGAAGAACATCTAGCCAAAAACTCCAAAGGTAATAACAAAATGTTTTTTAAGTACATCAGAAGCAGGAAGCCTGCTAAACAACCAGTGGGGCCCCTGGACGATCGAGATACAAAAGGAGCGCTTAAAGATGATAAAGTCATTGCAGAGAAACTAAATGAATTCTTTGCTTCAGTCTTCACAGCTGAGGATGTTAGGGAGATTCCCAAACCTGAGCCGTCCTTTGTAGGTGACAAATCTGAGGAATTGTCACAGATTGAAGTGTCACTAGAGGAGGTTTTGGAATTAATTGTTAAACTTAACAGTAACAAGTCACCGGGACCTGATGGCATTCACCCAAGAGTTCTGAAAGAACTCAAATGTGAAATTGAGGAACTATTAACTATGGTTTGTAACCTGTCCTTTAAATCGGCTTCTGTACCCAATGACTGGAAGATAGCTAATGTAACACCAATATCTAAAAAGGGCTCTAGAGGTGATCCCGGCAATTACAGACCGGTAAGTCTAACGTCTGTACCGGGCAAATTAGTTGAAACTATAGTAAAGAATAAAATTGTCAGACACATAGAAGAACATAACTTGTTGGGCAAAAGTCAACATGGTTTCTGTAAAGGGAAATCATGTCTTACTAATCTATTAGAGTTCTTTGAAGGGGTCCACAAATATGCGGACAAGGGGGATCCAGTGGACATAGTATACTTTGATTTCCAGAAAGCCTTTGACAAGGTCCCTCACCAAAGGTTCTTACGTAAATTAAGTTGTCATGGGATAAGAGGGAAGATCCTTTCATGGATTGAGAACTGGTTAAAAGACAGGGAACAAAGGGTAGGAATAAATGGTAAATTTTCAGAATGGAGAGCGGTAACTACTGGTGTTCCCCAAGGGTCAGTCCTAGGACCAATCCTATTCAACTTATTCATAAATGATCTGGATAAAGGGATAAACAGTGAGGTGGCAAAGTTTGCAGATGATACTAAACTGCTCAAGATAGTTAAGACCAAAGCAGACTGTGAAGAACTTCAAAAAGATCTCACAAAACTAAGTGATTGGGCAACAAAATGGCAAATGAAATTTAATGTGGTTATATGTAAAGTAATGCACATTGGAAAAAATAACCCCAACTATACATACAATAGGATGGAGGCTAATTTAGCTACAACAAATCAGGAAAAAGAACTTGGAGTCATCGTGGATAGTTCTCTGAAGTCGTCCATGCAGTGTGCAGAGGCAGACAAAAAAGCAAACAGGATGTTAGAAATCATTAAAAAAGAGACAGAGAATAAGACGGAGAATATCTTATTGCCCTTATATAAATTGATGGTACGCCCACATCTCGAATACTGCGTACAGATGTGGTCTCCTCATCTCAAAAAAGATATACTGGCATTAGAAAAAGTTCAGAAAAGGGCAACTAAAATGATTAGGGGTTTGGAACGGGTCCCATATGAGGAGAGATTAAAGAGGCTAGGACTTTTCAGCTTGGAAAAGACGAGACTAAGGGGGATATGATAGAGGTATATAAAATCATGAGTGATGTGGAGAAAGTGAATAAGGAAAAGTTATTTACTTGTTCCCGTAATATAAGAACTAGGGGCCACCAAATGAAATTAATGGGCAGCAGGTTTAAAACAAATGAAAGGAAGTTCTTCTTCACACAGCGCACAGTCAACCTGTGGAACTCCTTGCCTGAGGAGGTTGTGAAGGCTAGGACTAGAACAGAGTTTAAAAGAGAACTGGATAAATTAATGGAGGTTAGGTCCATTAATGGCTATTAGCCAGGCTGGGTAAGGAATGGTGTCCCTAGCCTTTGTTTGTCAGAGGGTGGAGATGGATGGCAGGAGAGAGATCACTCGATCATTACTTGTTAGGTTCACTCCCTCTGGGGCACCTGGCATTGGCCACTGTCAGCAGACAGGATACTGGGCTGGATGGACCTTTGGTCTGACCCAGTATGGCCGTTCTTATGTTTTTATGTTCCTGCTGGTCACAGACTCTATTTCCAACCCCGGGGTGGAGGGCAGAGCTGCAGGGGGCCCACTGGTCGGCTCCCTGTCTGGCCTCAGGCGGGGCGGGGGGGCAGGGGATCTCTCCTGCAGCCGGGTCCTGAGCTACATCAGGGTGAACCCCTGTTCCCAAGCCCCATGGGCAGGCAGTGCCAAGCCTGGTAGGAGACAGACTCTTAAAGAGGCCAAATGATGGATGGATTGAATTGCGGGGTGGGGGAGGCATGGGGCTGTGTCTCCCCTGTTTAACTCCTGTCTCTCCTTGAAAGCAGGGCGTGAATTTCTCAAACCCACCATCTGGGTGAGACCCAGCAGGGTGGTGGCTCTCGGGGGAAGCCTCACCATCCGCTGTGAGGGTTGGCAACGATCCATGGAGTTCTTTCTGCATAAAGCAGGACACCCGAACCTGCAGGCACAGTCGGTGCCTGATGGGACCGTGGCTGAATTTCCCATCCCCAGTGTCGGCCGGGAAGATGGAGGGAGCTACACCTGCGACTATCACTCCATAACAGATCAGAGTCGCTGGTCGTATCCCAGCGACCCCGTCGAGATCATTGTAGCAGGTGAGGGGCCCGGCTCAGCGTCCTGGCTCCCAGCCGTACATCCAGCCAGACACACAGGGGGTCTCTGCACTGATGGGATGCTCAGAGCCAGGCTCTGCCCTGAGCCCTTGGCCCAGCAGAGGGGACGCCTGGCCGGGGAGCGGGGATGGAGTCACTGGGGGATTCCCCAGCCAGGGGGGAGAAGCAGACACTGGAGATTCAGGGGTGAGGGTGGAGGGATCCCTGCCCCCAGGGGGAGCTGCAGACCAGGAGGTCCTTTCCCAGGCAGCACATCAGTTACGGGGTCATGAGCGGAGCTGACTGTTAGAAACCTCAGTGTATAGTAGAAACTTGCACGGTCCCCTACAAGTCAGTGGTGGTGCTGTGCACAAACCCAGGAGTCCTGGCCCCCAGCCATCCCCTCCCGCCTCTGACCACTAGCCCCCACTCCCTCCCAGAGCTGGGGAGAGAACCCAATAGTCCTGGCTCCCAGGTCTCCCAGCAGAGAAGCCAGGGAGTGAATGGACCCTGGAGACTGGACTGGCCTGTCACCCACTGGGTTGTTGAAGGCTGCTATCAAATCCCCCCTCACTCTTCTCTTCTGCAGCTGGAGGACGGTGCTGGGTGGGTGCCTGGGTCTGGCTCTCACAGCCTGTCTCCTGTGTGCAGATCCCAGCTTACCCAGACCCTCCATCTCTCTGAGCCCCACTGGGGTCACCGCCTCAGGGGCAGACATCACCATCCGGTGTCAGGGGCAGCGCCGGGACGTGAGGTTCTTCCTGCACAAGGCTGGAGACCTGAACCCACAGCGACACATGGACCCTGCTGGGGACGGGGCCGAGTTCCGCATCCCCACCGTGGGCCGGCAGCACGGAGGGAACTACAGCTGCAGCTACTGGCCCCATTCAGAGCCCTTCGTCTCGTCATACGCCAGCAGCTCTGTGGAGATGGTGGTAGCAGGTGAAGGGCCCAGCTCCATGTCTCAGCTCCCAGCTGGACCCTCAGAAGGTCGGTACCCTGACCGGGTGCTCAGAGCCAGGCTCTGTCCAGAGCCCTAGGACTGGCCTGGACAGGGAGCGGGACAGTTTCACTGGGGGGTTCCCCAGCCAGCGGGGAGCAGCAGCTCCTGGAGATTCATTGCTGAGGGAGGGGGATCCCTGCCCCCCTCCCCCACTGCAGCCCCAAGACCAGAGAAGCTCTGTCCCCCCACCTTGGCCCCGGGGTGCAGTGGGGAGTGAGAGCTCCCCCAGTCCTGAGGCCACGGCAGGTAGCGAGAGCTCCTCCAGACCTGGGGCCGCAGGGGAGGTTCCGGTACTAAGGCTTCCCCTGCTCCCCACTGTGGTTCTGCAGGGGACCAGGGTCGGGGTGCTGGGGTTCTCCCGGTCTGCTTGCCCGGTGGCCGGGGCCCCCCACTTGGCCGGGGCCCCTGGGCACGGGCCCCGTAGGCCCAGTGGCTGAGCCACCACTGGTTGCGGAGGGTGGGGGGCGATCTCTGAGTTGCTGTTTCAGCCCCTCCCCCTGCCCCGACAGATGGTGGTTCTGTTCCCGCAGGGGGAACTGACGCAATGCAGCCTGGAGCGGCGCCAGCTCCCACCCACCTGGGCAGCACGGGGCCAGGTACTGGGGCCAGAGGAGAATCTATTGAGTCACAGATTATGGGGCAGCTTCCCGCAGTGGTTGCACAGGGGGAGGGATGGAGGCTGTTCACAGGGGCAGTGACTTCCCTCCCCGATGGATTTGGAAGAGGAGTGAAGCCTCCTGCTCAGACACGAACCTGCTTCTAACGGGGCAGCCGGAGGCTTCCTCTGGGGGCAGCTGGGCCCATCAGTGGCCATGGGGGGGCGGGTGCCCTGGAGCTCCCTGTGAAGCAGCCAGGAGCAGCCAGCATGGCAGGCGGGATACCAGGCTAGATGGGCCCATTGGCCTCAGCCAGTGCGGCCATGAGGAAGGGGGTGAAATGACGTCCAGGCTGGATCAGACAGCGCCCCCTAGCGCTATAAATCCCGCAAATGTTGCTGGCTCTGACCCCAATTGATGCCCAGGGCCCCCCGACATCCTCCCCATAGAATTTTCTACTGCCTGCGCCCTGTGGTGTCCCAGCCCCTGGGGCCCCACCTGGGGTGGGAGGGGTTGGGGGTGGGGCACTCACGGCTGCTGCTGTTTCCCAGGTGGATCGGAATCGTCGGCACCTCCAGGTCTGACCAGCCCCATCATCGCCGGGATGAGCGCGGCAGCCACCGTCCTCCTCCTCCTCCTCGTGTCCTTCGTCTGCTTCAGAAAAACCCGAGCCAGTGAGTGCCCCGCCCAGCGAGGGAAGGGTTAAACCTGCCGCTAAGCAGGGCGGGATAGGGTCACAGCTTGGATAGGGGACAGTGCAGGGAAAGCCAAGGAGTGGGGTGGGGGCTTAGCGGGGGGCACTGCGTGAGTAATCCCTGTACACACAGCTGTCCAGCCCCAGAGGGGCCGCATCTCAGTGCCGACTGAGGGGTCCCCATACAACCAGTCCCCGTGACCCACCCCAGAGTTAGCTGCATCTCAGCACCAGGCTTGCCTTCCCTGTATAACGAGCCACCGGCACCATGCCTCTCAGGTACCTGGGGTCCCAGGGGAGCCGACCTATGGATCAGGTTCGTTATAACAAGTCACTAACGAGGGAGGATTGGGGACAGGAAAAGCCCCCGAGTTAATCTGCCCCTCCCCCCAGGCACATGCTATGGTGTTGTGCTGCCCCCTGCTGCTCTGTCCCTCCCCAGCAGAAAACCAGGCTCAGCACCAGCAGCAGAGGGGACCCCCACATTCCCTCCATCCCTGCTGCCCTGTGGGGGTGAGTGGCCGGGCGCTGGGACCGGGGGATCCCGATCGGCTCATGGGGGATTCTGGTTTGTGTCCCTCTGCAGGAAAAGGAGCCGCACCGAGATCGAACAGGTAGGAACCCGGCTCCGCCCCCCTCCCGATGAACCTTCCTGGGTTTTGTCCCCAGCTCTGGGACGGGAGTGGGGTTGGTGTCATGGAGTCCCCGGGCGATGCTCTGGAACTGCTCTCCACAAAGCCAGTCAGTACTTTGGGGAGCTTCCTCTCCCTCGGAGAAGATTGTCTTCAGGGCATGAAGCTCACATGGCTTCACCTTCTGGGTCTGACTTGGAGCATTCAGCATATGCCCCTCCGTGTGCTTTCCATAGTGAGTCCGCCCAGGCAGAGTCCTGGGGTAACCAGAGGGTCCTGCATGCACCCCCACTTCGCAGTCAGACGTGACTCTTAGCCAGCCAGTAAAACAGAGGTTTATTAGATGACAGGAACACGGTCTAAAACAGAGCTTGTAGGTACAGAGAACGGGATCCCTCAGCCGGGTCCATTCTGGGGTCCAGCGAGCCAGACAACCACATCTGCCCTCACTGCCCGTCCCCAGCCAGCTCCAAACTGAAACCCCCTCCAGCCCCTCCTTTCTGGCCTTTGTCTCTTTGCCGGGCCAGGAGGTCACCTGATCTCTTTGTTCACCTTTAGATATTCCCTTGCAGGGGGGAAGGGCCCCAACCATTTGTTGCCAGGATACAGAGTGTCAGCCATTTATGCACACTGGAGACTTAAGAAATGCATAGGGGAAACTGAGGCACCCACACAGTATTCAGAGGAAACATTAAGAACAGTCCCACTTCATCACAGTTGGGAGCCAGGACTACTCAGAGATGACCTAGGCCTGCTGACATTGGAGGGGCACAATCCCAGAACAGCTGGAGTCACACTACGCCCGCCCCCCTTCCCAGAAAGCAGTGACCCCCCCCCGTGCAACTCCCAGCTGTTTCTCTGCTCCTGCCTCTGCCTCTGCCTCTCCCTGTCCAGCGCAGCTCCCCAGCTCAGCAGCTCCGCAGGGAGGGGGCCTGGCTGCACCATGTGACCGAGCAATAGCAGGGGGGTCATGTGACTCTGCACGCCCCCCTCCATGTGTCACCTCTGCCTGGGTTCTGTCCCCAGATCTGGCAGGGGAGTGGGGTCTAGTGGTTGTGGCGGGGGTTTAGGGAACAGGGTTCAGCATGAGGGTGGATGGGGGGGCTCTCTGGGTGTGTTGAGGAATCTCCCTGCAGGTGGGGGGATATGACATTTACAAGGAGATTTTCTCTCTTTTAGCACCATCCCCTTGGGGGTTTTAAAGGGACCGGCTCAGCAAGACCCCATCTGTGAGTAACACACCCAAGGGGGTACCAGGGTGGGGCAGGACACCTAGTGAGGGGTTTGTGGGGGCTCCACCCATACAGGGCAGGGTCTGGTTTACAGCTGCTGCTGGGCGGGACTAAGGAGAAGGTCCCACAGGTAGCTGGTGTCAGCTGAGCTTCTTGCCTCCCTTCCCACCAGCTCCGTGGGGGTCACCCTCCTTTCCCCCTTTAGTTCAGTGTCTTCCTCTGTGTGCCCCCCATTCTTCCCCCCAGGCCTTGGGCTTTGTGTGTCCCCCCTTCACTTCTCCATCAGACCTTCCCAGCCAATGACCTGTGGGGAATCCCCATCCACTCCTGGCTCCCAGCTCTAACCACTAGACCCCATTCCCCTCCCCGAGCTGGGTGACAAGACAGGAGTCCTGCCTCCCAGCCCCGCTGCCCCGCCATAACCTCCTAGACTTTGCTGCTATCTCTGTGTCTTCGTTTTCTTCTCTGTAACATAGGGCTAATGACCCTGGCCATTGCTGTGGGGGTGGGGGAGGGGTAGCCCTCCCACTCTCTGAGCCCCCGGCTGGGCAGAGGGGTCAGAGCTGGGTTTGGGGTTCTGCTCTGGGCCAACTGGGGGTGCAGCTCAGCAGCTGTCTCTGTTCTGCAGACACCTCCATCGACAAAGGGAAAGAGACGCAGACCCTGGTAAGTGTCCCCTGTCCACCCGCGGGCCCTGACCCCCAACCCTGACCCACATGGGCCCCACTCACCTTATCTGGCACACTCAGTATTTTGGGGTGGGGGTTGGGTTGCTGGGAGAGGCTTACAGGATCGCCAACTGGGATTGCAGGAGTGTGTGTGTGTGTGTGTGTGTGTGTGTCCCTGTCACCACCTGCTGGAGGAGACAAACCCTGCTCTGTGTGTGTGTGTGTGTAGGGGGGGTGTTGGCACACACACACACACACACACACACACACACACACACACACACACACACACACACACACCAGTGACTTTCTCCCCTCCCAGCCCCAGGAGCCCGACCCCGGCACTGACGGACTCACCTACGCTGAGCTGGACGGCCAGGTGCTGCAGGCCAAGCGGAGAGCCCTGGCCCCTGCCCTTGAGCCCGCCCAGCCCAGCGTGTACGCCGTGATCAACGTGAGCCGGGGGCCCCCACAGTGAGAGCCCCCCACAGCCATGGGACACCAACCTGAGGGGGCGACAGACTCACAGACTTTAAGGCCAGAAGGGTCCATCATGATCGTCTGGTCTGAGCTGCTGCACATCGCAGGCCACAGAGCCTCACCCACCCACTCCTGTAGCAGACCCCTAGCCTCTGGCTGAGTCACTGACGGTCTCAAATCATGGGTTAAAGACTTCAAGTTACAGAGAATCCACCATTGACACTAGTTTAAACCTGCCAGTGCCCAGCACCCCAGGCTGCAGATGAAGAAGAAACCCCCGCAGGGTCTCTGCCAATGTGACCAGGGGAAAATTCCTTCCTGACCTCAGATACAGTGACCAGTTAGACCCTGAGCATGTGGGCAACACCCACCAGCGAGACACCTGGGAACGGATTCTCTGTAGTAACTCAGAGCCCTACCCAGTGAGTGTCCTGTCTACGGCCGTTGGAAAGTTTTGCTGCTAGCAGTCGTGGATCGGCTCCATGCTGCTGTGGGATGTCTCCTTATCCCATCCCCTCCAGAAACGTCTCAAGCTCAGTCCTGAAGCCAGTTAGGTCCCTTGGGAGGCTGCTCCAGAACTTTGATCCTCTGATGGTTGTGCCTTGTCTACAGTACAGAGTGTTATCGACAAAAAGCGCCATGATAACATCACTATTGCATGTTCACAATGTGCTTCCTCTGCTGGCAGAGCACGTCCACGTTTGGCGCTCCAGCGTCGACAGAGAGAGCAGTGCATTGTGGGTAGCTATCCCACCATGCTACTCGGCACCTTCTTCAGCTAGGACTTATGGGAAGGCGGGTGGATCACAGCGCATCATGGGGATGGGCTCAACGTCCAGTGGTGTCTTATTTTCTGTCCCAGCATTCCACACTGTTCGGACTGTGTTTCACAGCATTTTCCAGCGGCCCCTGTTTCCGGTGCGCCCGCCATCCCTGTGTGGAAGAAACAAAACTCCACTCTCAGGTTGGATGCAACAAAATCAGAGACAGCTTTATTCAAGCAATTGCAGGGGAAGAATACAGCTGGCAGAGAGCATCTCTGCCTCAGTTTCTCCAAAGTACAAGCAAAATCACACAAGCATTTATACCTCTGTGATGTGCATTAATTAAAACATCTACATTTTATTTAGACTATTTGCTATCTATTCCAGTATTTTCTCACCTTCTCTTCTCAGAACATCATTATCTCAAGGCTAGGTCACACTGACTATTCTGCTGTTTTCCACTCACTTCTGACGTGAGCCCTGCATCTACAGGTCTCACGATATTAAGCTAAGATTTAGCTCAACAGTTGTTCTGTCTCTGAAACTTAAATGGCTGCACTTAAACCCTCTCTTTCCCTGCTTCCACACCTGTGTGAAAGGATGGATCCCGCCCGGCTCTCCACTGCTGTGAACATGGCGTGGCTGGTCAGGCAGTATGTCATGAGCTCCCAGTCTGAACAGGAATCAGCGTTGCCCGAGCTGCTGTGTGCCATGGAAAGAACCAACACCAGTTTTCTTCTGGCATTCACGGAGCGGCTGCACACGGCTGACCATTGCTTTTGGGCTCACGAAACAAGTGCTGAGTGGTGGTCTCACGTTGTTATGCAGGTCTGAGATATGCGACGTGTTTGTGGGGGGACATGCTGGGTCACATGCCCCCTACCCCCAATTTCTGCCAGGGTGCGAGTCAGGCTGAGCCTGGAGGAAGGGATGTGTGTGGGAAAGGCACCACCAGCGAGCGCTCCCACTGAGACCCACCAGGTGTTGCCCAGAGCAGGGAAGTGAGACCAGGCTGGCAGCGCCACTCTCTCCCAGAGGCGGCACAGGGACGCCGTCTGAGTCCCATCCCTTCCTCGCCCGGGAGCTGCATGGCCCCCGTGAGAATAACTCCTCTTCACAGGTGACACAGATCTGGTGAAATAAGTATTAAACCAGCAAGGAAATGTATGTACCTGCTCGAGAGCGGGTCTGGACTAGCCTGCCTGGGTGCACAGAAGGGAGCTCAGGCAGTCGGGGCAAGGGGGGGAGGTGGCAGGTACCAGAGGCAATATAGGGAGTCAGGGGCTGAGGGAGGCAGCAGGGACCAACGCGCCAAAATACAGGTTAGCTTAGGGTGCCATTTTCCCAAAGGACAATGCTGGCAGGGCTGGCCTTAAGTGTGGGCATGGTAGGCGACCGCCGAGGTGCTGTGGTTATGAAGGTGTTGCTGGAGGGGCCTTGGCAGTCACCAGGAAGCTGACCATGGCTGTGCTGGTGGAGGGGAGCCCATCATTGCACCCCCCGTCACCACTATCTGCAGTTACCAGTTGCCCGATCTGGGATGACGAGCCGCGGCTACAGAACTTTCGGATGCGGGAAGCCCCCTTCCTGGAACTGTGTGCGGAGCTTGCCCCAGCCCTGTGGCAAAAGGACACCCAAATGAGAGCAGCCTCTCGTGGAGAAGTGCTTGGCAATCGCAGTGTGGAAGCTGGCGACTGCAGACTGCTACCGGTCAGTCAGAATCAGCTGGGAGAGGGAAGTGTGCAGAGCCATTAATCGCATCTCACTATGAAGGTCTGTGACTCTTGGCAGTGTGCATGAAATAGCAGATGGGCTTTGCGGCAATGGGATTCTCTAACTGCGACAGGGTGACAGATGGAACACATGTTCTAATTTTGTCCCCAGATCATCTTGCGATGGAGAACATCAATAGAAAGGGGTACTTCTCCATAATATTGCAGGCGCTTGTTGATCACCGTGGGTGTTTCACTGACATCAATGCAGGGGGGTCCGGGAAGGTGCATGATGCGCACATCTTCAGGAATACTGGCCTGTACAGAAAGCTGCAAACAGGGACTTTCTTTCCAGGCTGGAAGATTCCAGTGTGTGTGTGTGTGTGGGGGGGGTGATGAAATGCCCATAGTGATTCTGGGAGACCCAAAATATCCCTTACCCCAGCGGCTCATGAAGCCTGACATGGAAAAACCGGACAGCAGCAAGGAGCACTTCAACAATAGGCTGAGCAGGTGCAGAATGACCGCGGAATGTGCCTTTGTCAGATTAAAAGTTCACTGGTGATGCCTTTATGGCAGGTTAGACCTAAGTGAGGAAAACATTCCCATGGTCATAGATGCCTGCTGCACGCTCCATAATCTTTGTGAGGCTAAGGGTCAAAAGTTTGCCCAGGGTGGAGCACCAAGGCAGATCACCTGGCTGCTGGTTTTGAGCAGCCTGATACCAGGGCTATCAGGGGGGCACAGCGGGGGGGGGGGGGACAATTCAAGTCAGGGAGGTTTTGAGTCAACATTTTGATAATGAGCACCAGTAATGTGTATTTCTATTCAGCAATCTGCCATGATTCATTCATTTGACTTTTTTAATTTTGCCTAACACTTGTGATGCATCCTTAGCTGGATTTACAGTAAGCAAATGATTGAACTTCATGTATCAGCAGTAATCAATATGTGTAAGACACAAATAAAGATTGGTTCTCTTTCAGAGTGTTTGTTTTTATTATACACCAATTAACACACACAAAAGGCTTGGTGGGAAGAGAGGTAGTAGTGCAGGGCAGTGGAGGCTGTCATAGCTGTGTGTAAATCCAGCTATCATTTTAGAAGCTGTCCAAAGGGATGGAGTGAACGGGATACCGAGATGTCCCAGAAAGTCCGAAGGAACGTGTGGAAGGAGTTTGGGGAGGGCATGGAAAATAGTTCTATATCGGCTGCAGAGAGGGGCAAGCACACATCTGTTCTGACTGAAGCGTGATGAGAGACGACAGCATTTCCGTTTCTTAGAAAGGAGCATAAACGCTGCCAAATTAAGTGCAAGAATGTAATAAGAAAAGCCAAAGAGGAGTTTGAAGAACGGCTAGCTAAAAACTCCAAAGGTAATAACAAAATGTTTTTTAAGTATATCAGAAGCAGGAAGCCTGCTAAATAACCAGTGGGGCCCCTTGATGATCGAGATACAAAAGGAGCGCTTAAAGATGATAAAGTCATTGCGGAGAAACTAAATGGATTCTTTGCTTCAGTCTTCACAGTTGAGGATGTTAGGGAGATTCCCAAACCTGAGCCGACTTTCGTAGGTGACAAATCTGAGGAACTGTCACAGATTGAAGTGTCACTAGAGGAGGTTTTGGAATTAATTGATAAACTTAACATTAACAAGTCACCGGGACGAGATGGCATTCACCCAAGAGTTCTGAAAGAACTCAAATGTGAAGTTGCGGAACTATTAACTAAGGTTTGTAACCTATCCTTTAAATCGGCTTCTGTACCCAATGACTGGAAGTTAGCTAATGTTACGCCAATATTTAAAAAGGGCTCTAGAGGTGATCCTGGCAATTACAGACCGGTAAGTCTAACGTCGGTACCGGGCAAATTAGTCGAAACAATAGTTAAGAATAAAATTGTCAGACACATAGAAAAACAAACTGTTGAGCAATTGTCAACATGGTTTCTGTAAAGGGAAATCATGTCTTACTAATCTATTAGAGTTCTTTGAAGGGGTCAACAAACATGTGGACAAGGGGAATCCAGTGGACATAGTGTACTTAGATTTCCAGAAAGCCTTTGACAAGGTCCCTCACCAAAGGCTCTTAAGTAAAGTAAGTTGTCATGGGATAAAAGGGAAGGTCCTTTCATGGATTGAGAACTGGTTAAAAGACCGGGAACAAAGGGTAGGAATTAATGGTAAATTCTCAGAATGGAGAGGGGTAACTAGTGGTGTTCCTCAAGGGTCAGTCCTCGGACCAATCCTATTCAACTTATTTATAAATGATCTGGAGAAAGGGGTAAACAGTGAGGTGGCAAAGTTTGCAGATGATACTAAACTGCTCAAGATAGTTAAGACCAAAGCAGACTGATGAACTTCAAAAAGATCTCACAAAACTAAGTGATTGGGCAACAAAATGGCAAATGAAATTTAATGTGGATAAATGTAAAGTAATGCACATTGGAAAAAATAACCCCAACTATACATACAATAGGATGGGGGCTAATTTAGCTACAACAAGTCAGGAAAAAGATCTTGGAGTCATCGTGGATAGTTCTCTGAAGATGTCCGCTCAGTGTGCAGAGGCGGTAAAAAAAGCAAACAGGATGTTAGGGATCATTGAAAAGGGGATAGAGAATAAGACGGAGAATATATTATTGCCCTTATATAAATCGATGGTACGCCCACATCTCGAATACTGCGTACAGATGTGGTCTCCTCATCTAAAAAAAGATGTACCGGCACTAGAAAAGGTTCAGAAAAGGGCAACTAAAATGATTAGGGGTTTGGAATGGGTCCCATATGAGGAGAGATTAAAGAGGCTAGGACTCTTCAGTTTGGAAAAGAGAAGACTAAGGGGGGATATGATAGAGGTAAATAAAATCATGAGTGATGTGGAGAAAGTGGATAAGGAAAAGTTATTTACTTATTCCCATAATATAAGAACTAGGGGCCACCAAATGAAATTAATAGGCAGCAGGTTTAAAAAAATACAAGGAAGTTCTTCTTCACGCAGCGCACAGTCAACTTGTGGAACTCCTTACCTGAGGAAGTTGTGAAGGCTAGGACTATAATAGCATTCAAAAGAGAACTGGATAAATTCCTGGTGGTTAAGTCCATTAATGGCTATTAGCCAGGATGGGTAAGGAGTGGTGTCCCTAGCCTCTGTTTGTCAGAGGATGGAGATGGATGGCAGGAGAGTGATCACTTGATCATTGCCTGTTGGTCCACTCCCTCTGGGGCACCTGGCATTGGCCACTGTTGGTAGACAGGATACTGGGCTAGATGGACCTTTGGTCTGACCCGGTACAGCCGTTCTTATGTTCTTATGTTCCTCCATGACTTTTATCATCCACTCATGGGCCTTTTGAATGCTCTCCTCACCCTCCTTTCTGTCACGCCTTTCCATTTCTCTCCACTCCCTTGTGTCCTCCTTGCTCCACCTTGGTTGCTTCCTTATCTGGCTGATGTGTAGGGGTTTACCCTGTAGGCCACATCTGCAGAAGCACAAGAAGCAATACACAGAAGCATGATTATTAGTATACACACAGCATTGAATCAGTACAGTAAAATGCATCTCTTGTAACATACCAATCGCTTTCTCACAGACCCTGAGCAAAACACACATCTCGGGGAACACCCTAAAAAAGGTGAGTTCAGCCCGGGTGGTGGTGGGTGTTCAAACTGGGCAAAGAGTGTAGGTGATGTTTCAAGGGAAACAGTGCAGATGAGTAGGGACAAGATTGCAAATTCTGCCACCATTTTCCACAGGCAGGGGAGTAGTATACTGCTCGATAGCATTCATCACCATGCTTTTTTGACAGGTTTCCATGCCCCATTTGGGGCTTCTGTCCCACCTTCCCACCCCGTTTCCGTTGGAGCTGAAGTTTAGCGCCGTCGGCCATTTTGAAAAAAAAGTATGTGTGTGTTTGACTAGGGAAAATGTTGTGTGTGTTTGTGCTTGGGTACATTGAGAGAAAAATGTTGAAAGAAGAGAGTTTAAAGATGAAAAAGAAAGTTTTGGTAAGGTTAATCGAAAAAAAGGAAAGAAACGTTATTGGATGTGATTGAGTAAGGAAAGAGGTTTTTAAAGGGTAGGTTATGAAAGAATAGAAAGATTTTTGTTTTTAAAGGGTTAGTTAGTTTGAAAGAAGAGAGATTTTTAGTGAGTTTGAGTAAGGAGAGATGATGGTAAAGCACTAGTTTTGTAGGCTATTAAAGAAAAGAAAATTTAGAGATAATTGTAAAATATGTATTAAATACCAGGGTGGGTTAAGAAAAAAAGTTAAATAATATTGAAAACTAGGTTTAAAAAGGGAGTTTACTAAGGCAGAGCCTGTTTAGTAAGCACATGGTAAAAAACTATAAAGAGGGGCTAAGAAAAACACAATTAATTAAACTATTCAGTACCAGGGTAGGTTAAGAAAAGAGCCTTTAAAAACATTAAATAATATTAAAAACTAGGTTTAAAAGGGGAATTTACTAAGGCAAAGCCTGTTTGTTAGGCACATGGTAAAAAAGTGAATAAAAAGCATTTAAACTATTCAATACCAGGGTAGGGTAAGAAAAAAGCTTTTAAAAACATTAAAAATTAGGTTTTTAAAGGGAATTTACTAAGGCAGAGCCTGTTTAGTAAGCACAGGGTAAAAAAGTGAATAAAAATGCATTTAAACTATTCAATACCAGTGTAGGTTACAAAAAAAGAGGTTAAAAGAAAGAACAGGGCAAGAAAAGGGAAAAGAAAGCCCCTTTGCAAAGGGCAAAGATAGACAGCACAGGGTTGAATCAGAAAGAGAGAGAGAGAATTCTTACCATTTAAGTCTTTCTGTAGAATGAGGCAACTTCCCTGGTTTAGACCCTCTCAGACTTGTTATCACCGCCTTTGGATTGGCCCAATCAGAGTTTGTTTTACAGCAGCGTCATAGAATTCATTTTCCTGATCCAATCCTAGAGTCACAAGATTTTAAACAAGAGCCAACTCCTTTCTCTCCCCCTCCCCTCCCCTCTCCCCCATCCCTTTTAACTGTTTTATTCTTATCTATAGAAACAGACCCCCAGCATTAAAAAAGAAGACGGGGGGGGGGGGGAAAGCGGGGAGTCTGTGTGTGTAGGGGAGGTGAGGAAGGCTCCATATCTCTGGTAAAAAAAACAGCCAACTTTTTTTACATAAGCTATTTTTTCTTGTGTTTTTGGTATAAATCCAATCTTTAAAAGGCAATCTTGTTTTTTTCATTAAAACACATATGTAAACTCCCCTCAATTGCCAGTTTTCATATTCTTACCCAGTTGTTGCTGTTTTGGTACTTTAAAACACTATTTTTTAAAGGATAGGCTGTATCTTAAGCCTTTTTAGTTCACTAAACTTCTACAAAATGTCCCTAAGAGGGGCCTTGTTTTGTTACAGCTCAGTCAATACTTCTTTTTCATAATAAACTTTAAAAAAATGTAATGCTTCAAATAGGCCTCACTGCATACAGAATATCCTTTAAAAAGGTCATGTTATGTTACATCTCAGTCAATTCTGTATTTTCATGTTAAATGTTATATAATGAAACACTGCATATTTAGCAAGTGTTAAAAGTATGGGGGGAAAGTCAAGGGGTGAGGCTATTCTTCAGATAGGCTATCTCTGAGCTTCATGCAGTCACAAAGCGGTGGTTTTTGTCTTTTACAATCAGTAAATGGAATAAAATACTTGTTATAACTTTCATAAAGTATCTTTCAATGCAATCTCACCACTTTTTAAAACTTTAACAGTGTTTAAAAAGTTAGGAAAGAAGTCTGTGTAAAAAAACAAGCAAACTGGAGGGGTGACCCCTAGAGCCTTGCGAAGGCAGACTATAGTGCATGGAGCACTGGTTAGCCTCATTAGTCTGATCTGTTTTTAAAATGTAAAGAAAGCTCCAGCTCCAGCCTGTGTTGTATTCTTTTAATAAAATCTATGGACCCAAAACAAACACAGGAGCTTGTACCGGTGTCTCAGCACACGGGGTGGCAAACATTTAAAAACAACGGCATTCTAATAATGCAACAAAAAATTCATACTTAAATCTAAAAGCCCTAGGAAAATAAAAGCTTACTATAACTTTCACATAAATTTCTTTAAAAGTGGGGAGGAAAATAAACTTCTCTCTGATCCACTGGATTACAAAATAGGGGGAATATAAACTAGCTATTACTAAGGTTCTGTGGTTTTCACTCTGGCGTGTTTTCTGCATGCTCATTTTTTTAAACTGAAACACGTATGTAAAAATGTTAAATAAAGGGCTCTGTCTTCATATAGGTTTGTCTTTTCAAGTGTTTATTTAATAAATTAGAAAAAAGGGGGGTTTTAGGCATTACTTTAAAAAACACATTTTTAAATGGTTTATATTATGTGTTGGCCAGCTTTTGTTACAGGGTGGAAAAAAACAAAGAAGGTCCTGGTTGTTTAGATAAGAGCAGTGCAGGGGGGCCCCTTACTTGTTTTTTTCTGGGGGAAAAGGCGGGAGGGTCTCTGGCTACATACTTTAGCTTTTCTAAATACTAAAAAATAACACACGTTAGTTTAAAACTTTTTTGTCACTATACATTACTTTTATAAACAGGCTTTCTGTGTTTTAAGTTTGGGTTGTTTCTGCAGACTCACATGTTATTGAAACACCCCTATACCAAAGGACTGTGTCTTCAGGTAGGCGTGTCTTTTCAAGTGTTTATTCCTTTCCAAGACTTTCACCTCTCTTTGTTAAAAAGTGGGAAAAGAAACAAACTTCTTCTCTCTAATCCAGTGGTTTACAAAACAAGGGGTATAGAAACTGTCTGTCACTAAAAACCTGGGGTTTTAAACCTGGGGTGCTTCTGCCTGCTCTTTTTTATTAAAACACTTATGCCAAGGGGGCTAAATAAAGAAATATGTCTTTAGATAGACTTGTCTTTTCAAGTGTTTATTCCTTTACAAAACGTTCACCTCTCTTTGTTAAAAAATAGGGGAAGAAGCAATCTTCTCTCTAATCCAGTGGTTTACAAAATAAGGGGAATATAAACTGTCTGTCACTAAAATCCTGTGGTTTTAAACCTAGGGTGCTTCTGCATAATGTTTTATTACAACACATACAAAAGGGATGTGTCTTAGGTTTGTCTTTTCAAGTCATTATAAAGCAGAGCTTTATTCCTTTGCAAAACTTAATGTAACTTTTACGTGTGTTTGTTAAAAAGCAGGTCAAGAAGCAAACTCCTTCTCTGTGATCCACTGACTCACAGAGGCTGCTTTGCTAACAGAAGCTTTGCTGCAGCTTCACATTGTTTTTACTAAATAAATAACCCCTGTTAGCATAAAACCTAGGGAAAAACTTTTAAAATTGTTTGTTACTAGAAGCTTATGGTTTTAACTTTTATAAAAACCCCTATGTAAAAGGGCTACATGGAGAAAAAAATGCTGGGGGTCTGTTTCTATTGATAAGAATAAAACAGTTAAAAGGGAGGGGGAGAGAGGAGGGGAGGGGGAGAGAAGGGAGTTGGCTCTTGTTTAAAATCTTGGGACTCTAGGATTGGTTCAGGAAAATAAATTCTATGATGCTGCTGTAGAACAAACTCTGATTGGGCCAATCCAAAGGCGGTGATAACTAGTCTGAGAGGGTCTGGACCAGGGAAGTTGCCTCATTCTATAGAAAAACTTAAAAGGTAAGAATTCACTCTCTGTCTCTCATTTTTTATCTCTCTCTCTCTTTCTGATTCTACCATGTGCTGTCTATCTTTAACCTTTCCAAAGGGGCTCTCTTTTTCCCTTTCTTGCCCTGTTCTTTCTTTTAACCTCTTTTTTTCTTAACCTACACTGGTATTGAATAGTTTCATGTTTTTTATTTACTTTTTTACCCTATGCTTACCAAACAGGCTTTGCCTTAGTAAATTCCCTTTTTAAACATAGTTTTTAATTATTATTTAACTCTTTTCTTAAACTAACCCTTTAAAAAGAAATATTTCCTTTAAGTTCTATCTTTCTATTCTTGAATAACCTGTCTTTACCAGCCTCTCTCCTTACTCAATCACATCCAATAAGCTTTCATTCCTTTTTTCTCTAAATCTTACTCAAACTTTCTTTTTCATCTTTAAACTCTCTCACTCTCTTCTTTCAACCTTTCTCTCTCCATGTACCCAAGCACAAACACACACAACACATCCCCTAGTCAAACACACACACACACACACACACACACACACACACACACACACACACACACACACACACACACACACACATTTTTTTTCAAAATGGCCAATGGCGTCAAACTTTGGCGCCAACGGAAACGGATTGGGAAGGCGGGACATAAGCCCTAAAAGGGGCGTAGAAACCTGTCAAAAATGCATGGTGATGAATGCTATCGAGCTGTATACTACTAACAGATGTGTGCTTACCCCCATCTGCAGCCGATACATAACAATTTTCCATACCCTCCCCAAACTCCTTCCACACGTTCCTTTGAACTTTCTGGGACATCTCGGTATCCCATTCACTCCATCCCTTCGGACAGCTTATAAAATGATATCTGGACTTACACACAGCTATGACAGCTTCCACTGCCCTGCACTACTACGTCTCTTCCCACCAAGCCTTTTGTGTGTGTTAATTGGTGTATAATAAAAGCAAACTCTCTGAAAGAGAACCAATCTTTATTTGTGTCCTACACATATTGATTACTGCTGGTACATGTAGTTTAATCATTTGCTTACTGTAAATCCAGCTAAGGATGCATCACAAGTATTAGGTAAAATAAAAAAAATCAAACTAATGAATCATGGCAGGTTGCTGAATAGAAATACACATTACTAGTGTTCATTATCAAAATGTTGACTTAAAGCCTCCCTGATTTGAATTGCCCCCCGTTGTGCCCCCCTAATAGCCCTGTTATCAGGCTGCTCAAAATCAGCAGCCAGATGATCTGCCTCAGCGCTCCACTCCTGGGCAAACTTTTCACCCTTATCCTCACAAATATTATGGAGCATGCAGCAGGCATCTATGACCATGGGAATGTTTTCCTCACTTAGGTCTAACCTACCATAAAGGCATTGCCACCGTGCTTTTAATCTGCCAAAGGCACATTCCACAGTCATTCTGCACCTGCTCAGCCTATTCTGGAAGTGCTCCTTGCTGCTGTCCAGGTTTCTCATGTAAGGCTTCATGAGCCGATGGGAGTAAGGGGTATGCTGGGTATCCCAGGATCACTATGGGCATTTCAACAACCCCCTCTGGAATCTTCCAGCCTGGAAAGAAAGTCCCTGCTTGCAGCTTTCTGTACAGGCCAGTGTTCCTGAAGATGTGTGGTCATGCACCTTCCTGGACCACCCTGCATTGATGTCAGTGAAACACCCAGAGTGATCAATAAGCGCCTGTAATACTATGGAGAAGTACCCCTTTCTATTGATGTTCTCAGTTGCAAGATGGTTGAGGGCCAAAATTGGAACATGAGTTCCATCTATCACCCCGTTGCACCTAGGAAATCATATTGCCGCAAAGCCATCCACTATTTCATGCACATTGCCAAGAGTCACAGTCCTTCATAGCGAGATGCGACTAATGGCTCTGCACACTGGTGTTACCAGGGCACCCGCGGTCGACTTCCCCACTCCAAGCTGATTCCAACTGACTGGTAGCAGTCTGGAGTCACCAGCATCCCCACAGCAATTGCCAGGCTCTTCTCCATGAGAGGCTGCTCTCATTTGGGTGTCCTTGAGCTGCAGGGCTGGGGCGAGCTCTGCACACAGGTCCAGCAAGGTGGCTTCCTTCATCCAAAAGTTCTGTATCCACAGCTCATTGTCCCAGGCCAGGCAACTGGTAACTGCAGATAGTGGGGACGGGAGGGTGCAATGACGGGCTCCCCACCACCACCACCACAGCCACGGTCAGCTTCCTGGTGACTGCCAAGGGCCCTTCCAGCAACACCCTCATGACCACGGTGCCTGGGTGGTTGCCCACCTCGCCCACACTTAAGGCCGGCCCTGCCAGGGTCATCCTGAGGGAAAATGGCACCCTAGGCAAATTTGTATTTTTGCGCCTTGGCCCCTGCTGCCTCCCCCACCCCCCATATCACCCCTGGCCCCCGCTGCCTCCCCCCCTTGCCCTGACTCCCTGAGCTCCCTTCTCCACACCCAGGCAGGCTAATCCAGACCCGCACTCAAGCAGGTACATACATTTCCTTGCTGGATTAATACTTATTTCACCAGACCTGTTTCTTCCGAGAAAAGGAGTTATTCTCACGGGGGCCATGCAGCTGCTGGTGAGGAAGCAATGGGACTCAGCAGGCTTCCCCATGCCCCTTCTGGCAGAAAGCTGCACTGCCAGCCCCGTCTCACTTCCTGGCTCTGGGCAACGCCTCGTGGGGTTCAGTGGGTGCACTCGCTGTTGGAGTCTTTCCCACGCACATTCCTTCCACCAGGATCCGTCCAACTCGCTCCCTGGCAGAACTTGGGGGTAAGGAGCATGTGACCCAGCATGTCCCCCCCCCCACACATTATCTATTCCAGACCTGCATAACAATATGATCCCACCAATCAGTGCTCGTTTCCCGAGCCCCAAAGCGACGCTCTGCCGTGTGTAACCGCTCCGTGAATGCCAGAAGGAAGCTGGTGCTGATTCTTTCCATAGCACACAGCAGCTTGGGGAACTCTGATTCCTGTTCACACTGGGAGCTCATGACATACTGCCTGACCAGCCATGCTGCGTTCCAGCAGTGGAGGGATCCATCCTCTCACACAGGGATGGCGGGCGCACCAGAAACAGGGGCCGTTGGAAAATGCCGCGAAACGCAGTCGGAACAGCGTGGAATGCTGGGACAGAAAATAAGGCACCATGGGTGTCATAACTATAAAAGGAAGGGTAACAACCCTCCTGTGTAAAATACTATAAAATCCCTCCTGGCCAGAGACACCAAAATCCTTTTACCTGTAAAGGGTTAAGAAGCTCAGGTAACCTGGCTGACACCTGACCCAAAGGACCAATAAGGGGACAAGATACTTTCAAATCTGGAGGGGGGAAGGCTTTTGTTTGTGTGCTCTTTGTTTTGGGGGTTGTTCACTCTTGGGACTAAGAGGGACCGGACATCAATCCATGCTCTCCAAATCTTTCTGAACAAGTCTCTCATATTTCAAACTTGTAAGTAACAGCCAGGCAAGGCGTGTTAGTTTTATCTTTGTTTTACCAACTTGTAAATGTTCCTTTGCTAAAGGGAGGTTTATCCCTGTTTTGCTGTAACTTTGAAACTAGGGCTAGAGGGGGTTCCTCTGGGCTCTTTGAATCTGATTACCCTGTAAAGTTATTTTCCATCCTGATTTTACAGAGATAATTTTTTTCCTTTTCTTTAATTAAAATTCTTCTTTTAAGAACCTGATTGATTTTTCATAGTTTTAAGATCCAAGGGTTTAGGATCTGTGTTCACCAGGACTAATTGGTGAGGATATACTCTCAAGCCTACCCAGGAAAAGGGGTGTAAGGACTTGGGGTGGGGGAATTAGTCTCAAATCTGCTCAGGAAAGGAGGGGGTTGAGCCTTGGAAAATATTTGGGGAAAGGCAGAGTTCCAAGTGGCTCTCCCCTAAGATTTGGAACACGCTTGGTGTTGGCAGCTTACTGTTAACCTAAGCTGGTAAATAAGCATAAGCGGCTTTCATGTGGGTCCCCACATCTGTACCCTAGAGTTCAGAGTGGGGAAGGAACCTTGACAATGGGATGTTGAGCCTGCCCCCATGATGCGCTGCGATCCCCCGCCTTCCCACAAGCCCTAGCTGCAGAAGGTGCCGAGTAGCATGGTGGGATAGCTATCCACAATGCACTGGTCTCGCTGTTGATGCTGGAGCACCAAACATGGATGTGCTCTGCTGGCAGAGGAAGTGCAGTGTGAACGTGCAATAGCGATTTTATTATGGCACTTTTTGTCGACAACACTCTGTAGTGTAGACAAGGCCCAACCATCAGAGGAGTGAAGTTCTGGAGCAGCCTCCCAAGGGACCTAACTGGCTTCAAGACTGAGCTTGAGACGTTTCTGGAGGGGACGGGATGAGGAGACATCCCACAGTGGCATGGAGCCAATCCGCGACTGCTAGCAGCAAATCTCTCCAATGGCCAGAGTCGGGACACTCGCTGGGGAGGGCTCTGAGTTACTACAGAGAATCCGTTCCCAGGTGTCCGGCTGGTGGGTCTTGCCCACATGCTCAGGGTCTAACTGGTCGCTGTATCTGGGGTCAGGAAGGAATTTTCGCCAGGTCAGACTGGCAGAGACACTGGGGGCGGGGGGGGGGCGGGTTTGCCTTTGTCTGCAGCCTGGGGTGTGGGGCACTGGCAGGTTTTAACTAGTGTCAATGGTGGATTCTCTGTAACTTGAAGTCTTTAATCCATGATTTGAGGCCGTCAGTGACTCAGCCGGAGGCTAGGGGTCTGCTGCAGGAGTGGGTGGGTGAGGTTCTGTGGCCTGCGATGTGCAGCAGTCCAGACCAGATGATAACAATGGACCCTTAAAGCCTATGAGTCAATGAGTCTGTCACCCACTGGGGGCCGGCACCCCATGGCTGCGGGGGACTCTCACTGCGGGGCCCCTGGCTCATGTTGATCGTGGCATATATGCTGTGCTGGGCGGGCTCAGGGCTAGGGGCCAGGTCCACCCGCTTTGCGTGCCATGCCTGGTGGTCCAGCTCGGCGTAGGTGAGTCCGTCGGTGCCGGGGTCGGGCTCCTGGGGACAGGAGGGGACAGAGTCACTGGAGGTGAGGGTGTATGTGTGCGCACCAAGTGCCCACACACACATTCACACAGAGCAGGGCGTGTCCCCTCCAGCAGGCGGTGACAGGGACACACACATACACACACACACACACTCACACACACCCCTGCAATCCCAGATGCGATCCCATGAGCCCCTCCCAGCAACCCCACCCGATCCCAAAATACTGAGTGTGCCAGATAAGGTGAGTGGGGCCCATGTGGGTCAGAGTTGGGGGTCAGGGCACGCAGGTGGACAGGGGACACTTACCAGGGTCTGTGTCTCTTTCCCTTCATCAACGGAGGAGTCTGCAGAACAGAGACACCCGCTGAGCTGCACCCCCG
Source organism: Actinemys pallida (assembly GCA_023634205.1). Lineage (NCBI taxonomy): Eukaryota > Metazoa > Chordata > Testudines > Emydidae > Actinemys > Actinemys pallida. The sequence goes on from JALMGD010000024.1 coordinate 2,931,270, forward strand.
GTCGGCCCAGAGCAGAACCCCACACCCAGCTTCGACCCCTCTGTTCAGCCAGGGGGCTCAGAGACTGTCAGAGCCACCCCTCCACTGCCCCATAGCATGAGCCATGGTCATTAGCCCCGTGTTACAGAGAGGAAAACTGAGGCACAGAGGTGGCAGCAGAGTCTAGGGGGTTATGGCAGGGCTGGGAGGCAGGATGCCTGGGTTGTCACCCTGGCTCTGGGAGGGAATTGGGGTCTAATGGTTAGAGCAGGGGTCTGGGAGCCAAGACTGGATAGGGATTCTCCCCAGGTCATTGGCTGGGAAGGTCTGATGGAGAAATGAAGGGGAGACACACAAAGCCCCAGGGCTGGGGTGGGAGAATGGGGGGCCCCACAGAGGGAGACCCTGAACTAGAGGGGGAGGGGAGGGTGGCCCACAGGGAGCTGGTTGGGAGGAGGCAGGAAGTTCAGCTGACACCGGCTACCTCTGGGGCCCTCTCCTTAATCCCGCCTAGCAGCAGCTGTAAACCAGGCCCTGCCCCGTATGGGTGGAGCCCCCAGAAGCCCCGCCCCTCTCCAGGTGTCCTGCCCCCCCCATGGTACCCCCTTGGGTCTGTTACTCACAGACGAGGTCTTGCTGAGCTGGGGCCTTCAACACCCCCAAGGGGCTGGTGCTAAAAGAGAAAAAATCCACTTGTAAATGTCATATCCCCCCATCCGCATGGAGATTCCCCAACACACCCAGAGAGCCCCCAATCCTGCCTCACACTGAACCCTGTTCCCTAACCCCCAACCACACAGGGGCCAAGCAGGGGAGCGGACTTAAAAAAAGGCGCCACCCGCTGTGGCACTTGTACTCACCGGGCGGCGCTCGAGTGGCTGCGCGTCCTTCACTGGCTCCGGGTCTTTCCTGGCACTGAAGGAACCCCCCACCCGCCGAAGTGCCGCCAAAGATCTGGAGCGCCGCCGGGTGAGTACAAATTAAAAAGGCGCCTCTAGCCAGGAAAGGGATTCTCGGCCAGGGCTCGCGGGGCCCCTGCAGAGCCCAGGGCCTGGGGAAAATTGCCCCATTTTCCCCCCCTGGGCGATCCTGCAACCACAACCACTAGACCCTGCCAGAGCTGCAGACAGAACCCAGGCAGAGGAGACACATGTGTGTGTGGGGGGGAAACAGGGTCACATGACACCCTCCCCAGATAGCTCAGTCACATGGTGCAGCTGGGCCCCCTTCCTGCAGAGCAGCTGAGCTGGACAGGGAGAGGCAGAGGCAGGAGCAGAGGAACAGCTGGGATCACTGCTTTCTGGGGGGGCCGTGGTGTGACTCCAGCTGTTCTGGGGTTGTGCCCCTCCACTGTCAGCAGGCCCAGGTCATCTCTGAGGAGTCCTGGCTCCCAACCCCCACTCCCCTGCCCGAGCTTGTAGAGAACCCAGGAGCCCTGTGACCCCGGCAGGTCGATCGGGAGGGGGAGGAGCCGGGTTCCTACCTGCTCGGTCTCGGTGCGGCTCCTTTTCCTGCAGAGGGACACAAACCAGAATCCCCCATGAGCCAATCGGGATCCCCCGGTCCTAGCGCCCGGCCACTCACCCCCACAGGGCAGCAGGGATGGCGGAGTCTGGGGTGATCCCCTCTGCTGCTGATGCTGAGCCTGGATCCCTGCTGTGGTGGGACGGTCCAGAAGGGGACAGCACAACACCATAGCGTGCACTGGGGGAGGGGCAGATTAACTCGGGGGCTTTTCCTGTTCCCAATCCTCCCTTGTTAGTGACTCATTATAATGAACCCGACACATAGGTCGGCTCCCCTGGCACCACAGGTACCTGAGAGGCATGGTGCCCATGGCTTGTTATACAGGGATGCCTCGCCCAGTGCTGAGATGTGGCCACAGATGGTGCGGGTGGGGCAGGGGGACTGGTTATATGGGGACCCCTCAGCGGGCCCTGAGATGCGGCCCCACTGGGGTGGGACAGGTGCATGTGTACAGGGATTGCACTTGCAACAGCGCCCTCTGCTGAGCCCCCACCCCACTACTTAGCTTTCCCGGCACAGTCCCCCATCCAAGCCGTGACCCCATCCCATCCTGCTTAGCGGCAGGTTTAACCCTTCCCTTGCTGGGCGAGGCACTTACTGGCTCGGATTTTTCTGAAGCAGATGAACTGCAAGAGGAGGAGGAGGAGGACGGCGGCTGCCGCGCTCACCCCGGCAATGGTGGGGCTGGTCAGACCTGGAGGTGCCGGTGATTCTGATCTGCCTGGGAAACAGCAGCAGCCGTGAGTGCCAGTAGCGGCTGGTCTGTTCCCCTCCCCCAGCCCTTCCCACCCCAGGCGGCGCCCAAGGGGCTGGGACACCACCGGGTGCAGGCAGCAGAAAATTCTATGGGGAGGATGTTGGGGGCCCCCAGGGCATCAAGTGGGGTCAGAGCCAGCAACATTTGGGGGATTTGTAGCGCTAGGGGGCGCTGGGCTGCAGAGGGAGGGGCTCGGTAGGGGGCGCTCTCCCCATCAGTCAGGGCTGGCCCCATTGCTCCAGCACAACACTAGGGGGCGCTGTCTGATCCAGCCTGGACATCATTTCACCCCCTTCCTCATGGGTGTACGGGCCCATCTAGCCCGGTATCCCACCTCCCATGCTGGCTGCTCCTGGCTCCTTCACAAGGAGCTCCAGGGAACTCGACTCCCCATGGCCACTGATGGGTCCAGCTGCCCCCAGAGGAAGCCTCTGGCTGCTCCGTTAGTGGCGGGTTCATGTCAGAGCAGGAGGCTTCGCTCCCCTCCCAAATCCATTGGTGGGGGGGAATCAATGCCCTGTGAACAACCTCCATCCCTCCTCCTGGCCAACCACTGAAGAGAAGCTGCCACATAATCTGTGACTAAATAGATTCCCCGGGTATCTGGCCCCGCGCTGCCTGGGGGGGTGGGATTCAGCGCCGCTCAAGGCTAAGTCGGGTGGGTTCCCCCTGCAGGAGTAGAACCAGCGTCTGCTGGGGCAGGGGGAGGGGCTGAAACACCGACTCAGTTCCTGCAGTTCCCGCAGAAGCAGTGCGGGGAGTGGGGGCGCAGGGGAAGCTTTACCCCCCGGGATCTCCGCTGCGGCCTCGGGACGGGAGGAGCTCTCACTCCCTGCTGCGCCCTGGGGCCAAGGCATGGGGACAGAACTTCTCCGGTCTGGGGGTCACGGGGGGGGGCAGAAAGTAGGAAATGGGTTGTGGAGCTCCAGTGGGGGGATGGAATGGGGCGGGGTCATTGGTGGAATTTGGACGGGGCCCCGGGGAAGGGGCAGAAAGGGGTGGGGCCATGGGCGGGGCCACAGGCCGAGGAGGCAGAACAGGAGAGGGACCGCAGGTGGAAGGGGTGGGGAGGGATCCCCCTTGCTCTGGCCCAGGGTCCCAGGAAACCTTAATCCACCTCAGTCCGTGACTCAGCATCGATCGTTATTGTCAGTCCCGGGGAGGGGGGTTTGTGGCTGGGGGCCGGGCCGGCTCAGCAGCCCCTGGGCCTTGACTCCTCTGTGAGTCCCCAGTGCAGGGGTAGCCGGGGGAGCATCCCCTGGGAAACCCTGCTCTGCAGCTCCCCCTGGGGGAAGGGATCCCCCCTCCCTCATCCCTGAACCTCCAGGAGCTGTTGCTCCCTCCTGGCTGGGGAACCCCCCAGTGACACTGTCCCTGCTCCCTGGCCAGGCCAGTCCTAGGGTTCTGGGCAGAGCCTGGCTCTGAGCATCCCATCAGGTGCTGACCTTCTGAGGGTCCGGCTGGGAGCAGGGACGTGGAGCCGGGCCCCTCACCTGCTACCACCAGCTCCATGGTGTCGCTGGGCTGCGAGGAGATGAAGGGCTCTGATTGGGGCCGGTAGCTGCAGCTGTAGTTCCCTCCATGCTGCCGGCCCACTGTGGGGATGCGGAACTCGGCCCCGTTCTCAGCAGGGTCCATGTGTCGCTGCGGGTTCAGGTCTCCAGCCTTCTGCAGGAAGAACCTCACATCCCGGAACTGCCCCTGACACCGGATGGTGACGTCTGCCCCTGGGGCGGTGACCCCAGTGGGGCCGAGAGAGATGGAGGGTCTGGGTAAGCTGGGATCTGCACACAGGAGAAAGGATGTGAGAGCCAGACACAAGCACCCACCCAGCCCCATCCTCCAGCTGCATAAGAGAAGAGTGTGTGTGGGGGGAGGTTGATAGCAGCTATCAACTACCTGAAGGGGGGGTTCCAAAGAGGATGGAACTCGACTGTTCTCAGTGGGGGCAGGTGACAGAACAAGGAGCAATGGTCTCAAGTTGCAGTGCGGGAGCTTTAGGTTGGATATTAGGGAAAAATATTTCACTAGGAGGGTGGTGAAGCACTGGAATGGGCTCCCTAGGGAGGTGGTAGAATCTCCATCCTCATCTTCTATGATTCCCCGGCCGTTCCCAGGCACGGGCAGATCCAGGGGGCCCCTGTCAGAGATTCTCTCCCAGATCCCAGAATCCTGGCCCTGCGAGCTGGGCTTCCAGCCCCACAGACACGGGGCCACGGCTGCCTTGTTCTTGGGGTGCTCATATGCCGTGTGTGGCCCCTGCCTCATTCACTGCGTCCGGTCCCTCCAGCACAGAATGACTCACGGGCTGATCTCTGGCACCCAGCATGGCAGGGTCTGAGCCCCACAGAGGAAAGGAGTCATCCCCACAGTAGGCAGTGAGGCATCTTTATCCCCATTCTACAGGGGGGAAACTGAGGCACAGACAGATTCACTTTCCTTAGTGAGCTCCCAGGGGCAGGGACTGTCTCTTCACCCTGTGTTTATGCAGCGCTATTGAGACCAGTGTTGGCAGAAGTCTCCACTATCTGTGGGCATCTTGGTTTGTTGGCTCTCGGCCTGAGATCCCCCAAGATTGATCCCCCCCCACAAGGAAGGACACTTTTGAAAACTGCGACGTGCTCCCATCACACAGAGTCTGTGGCCGCAGCAGGGGCTGGGCCAGATCTCTGGGGTCCCAGCCCAGCGCCATGTCCACCAAGCCACTGCTTCTCCTGCAGCCCTGCCTCATTCAGCCCCGGCCAGGGCACTGCCTGGAAAAGGGCCTGGAGAACAGAGGGGATGGGATCACGGGATTAAATAGCAACTCACGGTTTGTACACACAAGGGGCAGCATTAAAGTAGCCTCCCTGCCCTGAGTGTCCAGGGGCTGCTTCTCCCCCCTGGCTGGGGAACCCCCCAGTGACTCCGTCCCTGCTCCCCGGCTAGGCGTCCCCTCTTCTGGGTCAGGGCTCAGGGCAGAGCCTGGCTTTGAGCATCCCATTGGCTTCAAGCCCCCGTGAGGGTCTGGCTTGGGGGGGGGGGGGCTGGGAACAGGGATGCCGAGGCGGGCCCCTCACCTCTCACCACCAGCTCCACTGGGTCGCTGGGGTACGACACGGTGAACGGCTCCGATCGGCTGTGATAGGAACAGCTGTAGTTCCCACCGAGATCCCGGTGAACGTTGCTGCTGGAAAACACAGCCTCAGACCCGTCCAAATCCGCAGGTGGGAAATGGCGTCGCTCTTTATTCAGCACGAACTGCACGCCCTGGTGCTGCCCCCGACACTGGACGGTCACGGCTCCCCCCAGGGAGACCCCCCCGCTGGGGCTCATGGAGATGTTGGGTTTGGGGTAGCTGAGCTCTGCAGTGGGAAGCAGACAGGCCGTGAGACGCAGGCCCCGTCACTCAGTCCTGGGATCCGTCCTCACCACGCAGCATCAGTGGTGGGTCAGACCCGGTGGCCCTGGGGACGGGCTCCTGGATGCCTTTCCACAGGGTCCAGAGTTTCCTCTGAGCCCTGGGCTAACAGCATGAGACACGGAGCAACCCCAGCCCCTGGGGGCCCAGAGCTCTGTTCCCTAGTGTGTGACAGGCCAGTCCAGTCTCCAGGGTCCATTCACTTCCTGGCTTCTCTGCTGGGAGGGCTGGTAGCCAGGACTCCTGGGTTCTGTCCCCGGCTCTGGGAGTGGGGTCTGGAGAGTGGGGTCTAGGGGGAGGGATAGCTCAGTGGTTTGAGTATTGGCCTGCTTAAACCCAGGATTGTGAGTTCAATCGTTGAGGGGGCCATTTAGGCATCTGGGACAAAATCAGTACTTGGTTCTGCTAGTGAAGGCAGCGGGCTGGACTTGATGACCTTTCAAGGTCCCTTCCAGTTCTAGGAGATAGGATATCTCCATTAATTTATTTTATTTATGGGTGAGAGCAGGGGGGGATGGGGGCCAGGACTCCTGGGTTCTGTGCACAGCACCACCACTGACTTGAAGGGGACTGTGCAAGTCTCTACTATACACTGAGGTTTATGACCTTCAGCTCCACCTATCACCCCCTAACTGATGTGTTGTCTGGGAAAGGCCCCCCAGCTCTGCAGCTCTCTCTGGGGGCAGGGATCCCCCCTTCCTCTGCCCCAAATCTCCAGAGTGGGACTCTGAGCTGGGCCCCTCCTTCACCTCCCACAATCATGTCGACGGGGTCGCTGGGATACGACCAGCGATTCTGATCCGCTATGGAGCGATAGTCACAGGTGTAGCTCCCTCCATCTTTCTGGCCAACACTGGCGATGGAAAATTCAGCCACGGTCCCATCAGGCACCGTCCGCACCTGCCGGTTCGGGTGTCCAGCTTTACGCAGAAAGAACTCCATGGACCGTTGCCGACCCTCACAGTGGATGGTGACGCTTCCCCCGAGCGCCACTACCCTGCTGGGGCTCACCCAGATGGTGGGTTTGAGAAATTCACACCCTGCTTTCAACAAGAGATAGGAGTTAAACAGGGGAGACACAACCCCCACCCCCCCTCCACCCCCATTCAGTCCATCCATCATTCGGCCTCTCCAGGGGCACGTCTTCACTACCATCCGGATCGGCGGGTAGCAATCGATCTATTGGAGATCGACTTATCGCGTCTAGTGAAGACGCAATAAAATCGATCCCCGATGGCTCTGCCGTCGACTCCGGAAATCCACCTCGGCAAGAGGCGGAAGCGGAGTCGATGGCGGCGCGGCAGTGGTTGACTCGTCGCCGTCCTCACAGCCAGGTAAGTTGACCTAAAATACGCAACTTCAGCTATGCTATTCACGTAGCTGAAGTTGCGTATCTTAGGTCGACCCCGCCCCCGTAGTGTAGACCTAGCCTAGGAGTCTGTCCCCTACCTGGGCAGGCAGTGCCGCCCATGGGGCTCGGGGGCAGGGGGTTCACCCATGTCACAGAGTGTGGGGGGACACAAGGCCCTGCACCCCTGGCTTCCTTGCAATTCACCATGACTCTCAGCCAGCCAGTAAAGCAGAAGGTTTATTTAGAGGACAGGAACACAGTCCAAGGCTACGTCTTCACTACCCGCATGAATCAGCGGGTAGAAATCAATCTCTCGGGGATCGAATTATCGCGTCTCGTCGGGACGCGACAATCGATCCCCGAATCGACGCTTGTACTCCACCAGCGCAGGTAGGAGTAAGCGCCATCGACGGGGGAGCCGCAGAGGTCGATTTGCCACCATCCTCACAGCGGGGTAAGTCGGCTCGGATACGTCGAATTCAGCTACGCTATTCGCGTAGCTGAATTTGCGTATCTTAAATCGCCCCCCCCCCCCCGTAGTGAAGATGTAGCCCAAGACAGGTTTGCAGGCACAGACAACAGGACCCCCTCAGTTAGCTCCATCTTGGGGTCCCAGGGACACCACAGCCCCATTGGGTGGAGGCAGAGCCCCGTCTGGGCTCCCTCCATTACCAGCCAGCTCCTGAAACTCTCCCTCTCCCCAGCGTCTCTTCCCCCAGCCTTTGTTCAGTTTCCCGGGCAAAGGTGTCACCTGGCCTCTAACCCCTTCCTTGGTTCTCACGCTACATGCTCAGGTATCCTCCCTCAAGGCCAGTCTCCCATCCCCCAATGCAGACCATCCTAGCCACACTCCCCTGCCTTCCCAGGCCAACACTCCCCACTCAGCATTCAAAGACCACATTAAGAACAGTCCCAGTTCGTCACAACCCACATGTAGCTCAGGACCCATCTGCATGAGAGATCACCTGCCCCCCCCCGACTCCACCTGAGGCCAACCAGGGAGCCTGACCAGTGGGCCCCCTGCAGCTCTGCCCACCGACCTGGATTTGGAATTAGAATCTGTGACCAGTGGGAGTCGCACAAGATCAACCTTTCCCCAGGCCTTGGGAACTGGGGGATGTGAGTGCAGGGGAGGGAGCTGTTGGGGGCGGATCTGGGGGGTTCTCCCCATGGCTGCACTGACCGTGAATGTTTCGGTTCCCCGAGGGGATCCAGAGCTAACGGACGGCCCCTGTTAGCGTTTGTATGAGCTGAAATAAATCCACGTGCCGCCCCCACCCCCGATCCTCACAGCTTGTTGGGGGCAGGACATTGAACCAGGGGACGGTTCCCATCTGCTTCCTCAGACCCCAGGAGCCAGATTCAGCTCCCAGTTACTCCGGGGAGGGGGGGCGGGGCTGAGAAGAATGAGGCCGGGTCTGAGCTCACAGAGGGAGTTTGGGTTGAGTTTTGGGGATGGTTCAGGGCTCAGTTCCTCTTTTCCCCACCCCATGTATCCCCTCCCCTGTCCTTGATGTTACCGTCCCCCCCACAGACTGATACTTACCTCCCCACACCCCACTGTGCCCGGCCAGCCAGCAGCCTGGAGAGGAGACGGCTTGTTAGTGACCAGATCCCAGAGAAACTGGATCCTACACCCTGGTCTCAGATCCCCCACCCCCCCATGGGCACATGCCCTGGTCTCAAATCCCCACTATTGGCACACGCCTGGTCTCAGATCCCCCCCATGGGCACATGCCCTGGTCTCAGATCCTCCACCCTATGGGGACATGCCCTGGCTGTCTCCGATACTCACCGAGGAGGAGGACAGTGAGAGCAGACGCCATGACGGGGCAGCGGGGGCCCCTCAGCGCTGTCACCAATGCCCCGGTGTTGAGCTCTACTGAGTCTGAGGCCCGAGTGCGAGCGGAATGAGGAACTGCGCCGGGGGCTGCAGCCCCAGGAAGCCTGTGATGCGCTCGGCCCCTTTCTTCCCATCAGATGGTTTCTCTGCACTCTCCGGGGCAAATCGACCATGCTCAGAGGAAAGCCAGCTCCCTGCAACACCCAGCAAACCACATCCCCTCCTGCAGCTGCCTGGTGTGTCTTCCCACCCCATCACCTCCCAGCCCCACATGGGAGCTGCCCAGTCCGGGGATCAGCTGGGAAACGGGGAACCTCAGAAGATGTCAAGAGATGCCCAGGCTGCCCCGAACTTTTCCAACAGACCCATTCAACCTCCCTGGAGCAGCAGTTCAGAGCAGAGGAGGGATCCCCACCCCCCACAGTGCCCCCCACGGAGTGACCCTCTCCCATGGAGCGGGGCAGAGATTCCTTCCTGACCCAGCTAGTCCCAGCACCCGCCCTGGAGCATGAGGGTGGAGGAGTCTGGCCAACCTCCTTCCCAGGTAGTGTCACTGCATTATCGTTCTTAGCTCAGTCATGTGGCACAGAGGCAAGACAGAGGAGTGGGGGTTGTAGTTTCTGGCCCCCGTGAGCAGGGGAGGGAGGAATAAATGTAGATCCTGAGTTGTTAAAGGAGCAGCCAATAAAACCGGCCCTCAACTGGTGTTTGTGCTACTGCCAGTGAAACTCTGCGTAAACCTGATGCCCGGCACCTTCCCTGTTATATACCCCGGCTCTGGGAGGGGAATGGGGTCTAGTGATTGGGGTGGGGGTTGCTGGGAGGCAGGACTCCTGGGTTCTCTCCTTGGCTCTGGTTGGGGGGTGGGGTCTGGTGCTTAGAGAAAAGGACACAGATTAGCACCAGCCCCCTAGAGGTGAAAGGCCCCATGTCCCTTCCCCAGCCCATCCCCGGGGCAGTGGGTCCACACAGCTCAGGGCCCTGGGCAGACCTCACCTCGGATGCTGCGAAAAAGATGGGGGGGCAGCCGACCAGCCCCCCAGAAAGGGGAGGGGGCAAGAATATGGGGACATAGCTCAAGAGAATCTGCCCCCCACCAGCAGATGATCCAGCTCTGGCTCCCCAGCTCGTTTGCCCTTCACGTCCCAACCCCGACATTCACGCATTGGGCCCCTCCTCTCCCTGTCCTTCTTCCCCTCCCCATTCACATCCCCCCAAACCCACCCCTGTCCCCTGATGTCCCTTTCTCCCCCCCCATTCTGCCCTCTGGCCTATGTCTGCTCCCACATACATGTCCCTCCACCCCGTCCCATGTCCCCATATCTCCCTGTCCCACCCTTTCTGCCCCCTGCCCTGTAGTTCCCTCACATCCCCCCCTCAGGTCCCCATCCACCCAGTTCTGCCCCCGTCCCATGTCCCTTCACCCACCAGTTGTGTCCCCTCATGCCCCCTGTCCTCGACCCTGTTCTACCCAACCCATCCCCTATCCCCTCACACACCCCTCACCTCCCTCAGGGAATGTGGGGCAGAAGGGGGTGTGGGGCATTGTGGGGGCAGGAGATTGAGGAGAAAGAAAGTGGGGGACCCAGGACAGAGGGGTCAGGAGCAGGAGGGGGTACTGAGAGGGGAACCTGCCGAGGGGTGGAAATGGCAACTCCCTCCTGGGGGGCACCATCTACCCCCTCCCCCGTCATGCCCCCAAAAATCCTGTCCCCTAGTTCTGACATTTGGCTGTCTACCCTCAAACTCCTGTCCCCCATCCTGACCCCTCTACCCTAAACCGCCCTCCTCACACCCCCAACATACTTCCCACCAACTCCCGTCTCACCGCATCTGGCTCCGCCAAATCATAGAATCATAGAATATCAGGGTTGGAAGGGACCTCAGGAGGTCATCTAGTCCAAACCCTGCTCAAAGCAAGACCAGTTCCCAACTAAATCATCCCAGCCAGGGCTTTGTCAAGCCAGGCCTTGAAAACCTCTAAGGATGGAGATTCCACCACCTCCCTAGGTAACCCATTCCAGTGCTTCACCACCGTCCTAGTGAAATAGTGTTTCCTAATATCCAACCTAGACCTCCCCCACTGAAACTTGAGACCATTTCTCCTTGTTCTGTCATCTGCCACCACTGAGAACAGCCGAGCTCCATCCTCTTTGGAACCCCCCTTCAGGGAGTTGAAAGCAGCTATCAAATCCCCCCTCATTCTTCTCTTTTGGAGACTAAACAATCTCCTCATAAGTCATGTGCTCCAGACCCCTAATCATTTTTGTTGTCCTCCGCTGGACTCTCTCCAATTTTTCCACATCCTTCTTGTAGTGTGGGGCCCAAAACTGGACACAGTACTCCAGGTGAGGCCTTACCAATGTCGAATAAAGGGGAATGATCACGTCCCTCGATCTGCTGGCAATGCCCCTACATATACAGCCCAAAATGCCGTTAGCCTTCTTGGCAACAAGAGCACACTGTTGACTCATATCCAGCTTCTCGTCCACTGTAATCCCCAGGTCCTTTTCTGCAGAACTGCTGCTTAACCAGTCGGTCCCCAGCCTGTAGCAGTGCCTGGGATTCTTCCATCCTAAGTGCAGGACTCTGCACTTGTCCTTATTGAACCTCATCAGGTTTCTTTTGGCCCAATCCAGGTCACTCTGGACCCTATCCCTGCCCTCCAGCGTATCTACCTCCCCCCAGCTTAGTGTTATCTGCAAACTTGCTGAGAGTGCAGTCCACACCATCCTCCAGATCATTAATAAAGATATTAAACAAAACCGGCCCCAGGACCGACCCTTGGGGCACTCCGCTTGAAACCGGCTGCCAACTAGACATGGAGCCATTGATCACTACCCGTTGAGCCCGACAATCTAGCCAGCTTTCTATCCACCTTACAGTCCATTCATCCAGCCCATACTTCTTTAACTTGGTGGCAAGAATACTGTGGGAGACGGTATCAAAAGCTTTGCTAAACTCAAGGAATAACACATCCACTGCTTTCCCCTCATCCACAGAGCCAGTTATCTCATCATAGAAGGCAATTAGGTTAGTCAGGCACGACTTCCCCTTGGTGAATCCATGCTGACTGTTCCTGATCACTTTCCTCTCCTCTAAGTGTTTCATAATTGATTCCTTGAGGACCTGCTCCATGATTTTTCCAGGGACTGAGGTGAGGCTGACTGGCCTGTAGTTCCCCGGATCCTCCTTCTTCCCTTTTTTAAAGATGGGCACTACATTAGCCTTTTTCCAGTCATCCGGGACCTCCCCCGATCGCCATGAGTTTTCAAAGATGATGGCCAATGGCTCCGCAATCACATCCGCCAACTCCTTTAGCACCCTCGGATGCAGCGCATCCGGCCCCATGGATTTGTGCTCATCCAGTTTTTCTAAATAGTCCCGAACCACTTCTTTCTCCACAGAGGGCTGGTCACCTCCTCCCCATACTGTGCTGCCCAGTGCAGCAGTCTGGGAGCTGACCTTGTTTGTGAAGACAGAGGCAAAAAAAGCATTGAGTACATTAGCTTTTTCCACATCCTTTGTCACTAGGTTGCCTCCCTCATTCAGTAAGGGGCCCACACTTTCCTTGACTTTCTTCTTGTTGCTAACATACCTGAAGAAACCCTTCTTGTTATTCTTAACATCTCTTGCTAGCTGCAACTCCAAGTGTGATTTGGCCTTCCTGATTTCACTCTTGCATGCCTGAGCGATATTTTTATACTCCTCCCTGGTCATTTGTCCAATCTTCCACTTCTTGTAAGCTTCTTTTTCGCGTTTAAGGTTAGCAAGGATTTCACTGTTAAGCCAAGCTGGTCGCCTCCCATATTTACTATTCTTTCTACAAATCACCTGCCATGGAGAGGCCCAGAAGTGCTGGCGGCTAAATCACTCTGGGCCCTGGAGACGCAATAAAGGGCCCAAGGTGCGAACACGCCCCAGCCCCTGCCCCACACAGAACAGGGTTAAACATGGGTCAGGTGGGGTCCAGAGCCTGCAGCCTGCTCAGCCCCACAGCAAACCCCCCACTGACCCCTGGGACCGGCTGTTACAGACACAGCAGAGCAGGAACCAGGGGAGCCGTGGCAGGCGGTGTGTGAAATGAGGGGTTTGTTCCAGCCCCGGCCCCGTTTGCTGGAGCGAGTCTCTAGCCAGAAAATCCCCCGGGTTTGGCCATCTCCCCACTGGCCCCGGAGACCCTAGCGACTGTCCTGGGGGGGCATAGGAGATAGCGGAGCTGGGCTGGAGCCGGCATCGCCGCAGCTGCTGTTAAAGTCTGATCCATTTCCTCCAAGGTTGGGGGTTCAGCTGGGGGAGGGGCGATGGCGTCGGGGTCCCTCTCTCCGGCCGCCTCCATGGAGCAGGGTCCGGATGGCCCGGGAGGCCCAGGAGACAAGGGCTGGCAGCCATGACAGTGAAGCGAGCCTCTTTCTTTCAGGCCCCAAGGGGTGGTGGGTGGCACAGCCCGTCCCCGCAATCTTTCATCCACCAATGAGGCCTCGTTTCCAACACCCCAATTTTGGGTCACAGATTTCTGCTCCCCCACTTCTACCGTGTCCCAGGCAGGCCCCAGCCCAGCCCATGGGGTCTGTCCGGCGGCCGCTTGGGTTGGACTAATCCCGTCTTTCTGTCTTGCCAACTTTCCCCCCAACGTTCATTCGTCCAGGTTCTCATGATGCTGCCTGAACTTCTCACTCACCTTCGTCGCCTGAACCCACCACGAGGGGACATTTGGAAGCTCCGGTATTACAGCCACCCCTGGGGTGGGGAGATTTGGGGGGCAGGGGAGAAGGAAGCTCTGGGGGTTTGTACAATAGAGATACAGGGTGGGGGAGGTCTAGGGAAAAAGTGGGGAGAGAAAAGGGGCTGGGGGACCCCGCTGCAGAGAGAGGAGGGGGACGGACACCGGGGGGCAGTAAGTGCCATTATTCTAGTGCCACACGAGACACAGCATCCCCGCTGTGCACTGACAGCCCTGGGCAGAGACCGACTCGGCAGGGCCAGCGAGTGGGACCTGGCGCTGTCCAGGGGCTGCTCCGCGGGGAGCCCAATGAGCCCAGCACAGGGGAAGTTCCTCTAACTGGCGCTGCAGGGGCTGGTGCTCGCAGGGTTCGGGGTTCAATCCTGGGGTGCTGCTGTCAGGTTGGGAGCTGTTCGTGGGGAGCGGATTCTCTGAGGCAGGGGAGTTTGGGAGCAGGAGGTTTGTGCTGGTGTCTCAGCCGTTCGAGGGGAAGCGGCTCGTCCCTGGGGAGATTCTCTTCTCCACACGGCCGGATCCAGACTCCTGGGGATGCAGAGAGACGACGGGTTAGAGGGGCCTGTGTTACCGTGGGCCCAGCCCGAGCAAGGGGCACAGAAGGGGTGGTCACCTCACCTAGGGCACCTCCCTCTGGCAGTTCTACTAGGCCTCAGCCAGGATCAGCCCCAGGACGAGCAGGACCGTGGCGCCCAGTGCCAGGTGAGCAATGTTGGCATTGGTGAAATCCAGGTGCCCCGGGGGGGCTTCTGCGGGGGAAATGGAAGAGTCACTCGGTGGCTCAGATGGGGAGATCAGCAGCTGGCGCTGCCCCAGGAGTGGAGCCCCCCAACCCTCCTGTCTGGCATGTCTGGCCCAACAGCAGCTCTAGGGCGTCCCCTATGTGACGAAGTGGGACTGCGTGGGTACCTTAGTTTCCCCTATGCATTTCTTAAGTCTCTAGGGGGTGAGATTGTTGCAGAGCAAAGGGCCAGTGTGCATAAATGGCTGACACTCTGTCTCCTGGCAACTAATGGCTGGGGCCCTTCCCCCCTGCAAGGGGATAGCTAAAGGCGTTGGAGAACAAAGAGATCAGGTGAAATCCTGGCCCAGGAAAGGAACAAAGCTGGAGGGGGTTTTCAGTTTGGGGCTGGCTGGGGAATCATAGAGAACCCCGAGGTTGGGGGCCAAGTTCCCTACTACCCAGAAGGACCTGACGAAGGGGGTCCTGTTTATGCCGATGAGCTCTGGTGTGGACTGTGTTCCTGTCATCTAATAAACCCTCTGTTCTACTGCCTGGCTGAGAGTCACGGGGAATTGCAGGAAGCCAGGGGTGCAGGGCCTTGTCTTCCCCAAACTCCATGACACCCTATTGCCAGGGGGACGTCATGGGGCCTAGGGAAGGCAGCAACCCTAGGCCCCATGCTGCCCAGGCGGGTGGGAGCCGGCACCGCTCCAGGCTGGGTCAGGTCAGTTCCCCCTGTGGGAATAGAACCAGTGTCCGTCGGGGTGGTGGGAGAGGCTGAAATAGTGACTTAGCGATCACTCCACCCCCATCCTGCAACTTAGCATCAATCCTCACTGTCATTCCCAGGGGTGGGGGGATTTAGTGACTCTGGAGCGGGTACCCCCTTCCCTCGCTGGGTGGGGGCTCACTTCCTCCTGTTTCCCTGTAGCGGAGCCAGGCCAGGAGGTGCCATTCACACCTGGAATCACTGCGGAGCAGGTCTGGGCGCGGCTGTCCCTATTTTGGAGGAGGACGCCCCTGTGTCTATAGAGCTAAAGGAGAGCTTGTCTGCCAATGGGGCTGTATTAAACCAGGGGGCATGAATTCCGACAGCCCAGACTTGCTCTGAGATCACCAGTGGAGCTTGGGAACCACACGGGATTCGTCATTTCGGGTCCAGTTTTCATGTAGACAAGGCCCACTTTGTGGATGGGAAATTCAACCACGTCCCCAGCAGAATCTGTCACGTGCTGTGTGTCTGGGTCTCCAGCTTTATTCGGAAGGAACCTCGCTCCCCAACACCGACACTCACACCGGACGGTCACGGCTCCCCCAGGGCGACCCGCCCGCTGGGACGCAGGGAGATGTTGGGTTTGGGGTAGCTGGGCTCTGCAGGCAGGAGAAGACAGACTGTGAGACACAGACCCCGGCATGGTCACTGCATCCCATCCCCACAGCCTGGACCCAGTGACGAGGCCGATACAGGATAGAGTCTCCTGGATGCTTTTCCCCTGAATCCAAGCCCGAGAGAGCTGGGCTAGCGACACAAGAGACACGGGCCACGGTGTGCATCCATCTGAAGGAGCCCATGGAGGGGTGGCTGGGGCAGGGGAAGAAGAGGCCAAGGCTACCTAGAGGCCAATTGTGTTTTATCTCAGTCAGCTGGGGAAGGAGAAATCAGTTCAGTGGGGAATGATCACAAGTGAATCAGAGTTCACTGGTTTAGGAGGAACTGCTTCATCAGGTCACACTGGGAACTCTTGCTGACCTTGACTGAACAGTAACTATCATTGCCTGAATTAAACCAACTTTATGGGCAAAAATTTACATTCATTGAACACCAGAATCTGGAGTTAGAATGTACAAGACACTAGGCCAGAACCCCACCGCTCTACGGTCCCTTCGCGGCTTCTCTGTTTTCAGCCTTGGCACGTCCCAAGTTCGGAGGACAATGTTTTAGGATGTTCCATTATATCTTGATTGAACCATCTTCCTGTGATGTCATTGTTTGCTGTTCTGAGTTCCAGCTCAGATAACTACAGCTATTCCTCCATGCCACAGGTCAGCTTCTTAACTGAACAACTATCGTTCCGCTGCTTTCTGGCGTACGCACAGTCCCTTCCCTCTCTGGCAATTTCTCTCTTCCTGTCGCTGCACCTGAAGGTGCTGGTGTTTTACTTTCGCTACAGCCACTTCCTCTTTATTTCTTCAGCCCCTTTCTCTTTGCTCACAGCTGATTTCCCTCACATTTCATTCATGCTTTACTTCTCTTGCAGTTTTGTAACAATTTCTTAGGTAACTTGGAGACTCTTTCATTGTTTTTCCTCTTGTTTCACTGCTCGGTTCTTCCTGTAACTTTCCCCCTCATGCCTCTGTCTTTCCTCTGTCTGCCTCCTCCTGTTCCTGCCATCTCTGTCCCTTCTCAACTGGACTTTCTCCCTGCCAGCTCCGTGCCGGGCGCCTTTTGAAGACACAGCTCAGCAACCAGGTTCCCTTTCCACTGGCTCCCCGCTCGCTGGGTCCCTTCATTTCTGGTGCCGGTTGTTACCTCATGTCATGGACTCACAGGTCGTGCCCACTCTTGGCCCCATGGGAAGTGGTTCCTCTCACTCTCGGGGGTTTAGCCCCTTAACCTCCTGGAACTGCACCTCTCTGAGCCTTAGCATGCCTGTCTCTCACCATGGGACCCTCAGGGAGTCCACTCAGTCTGGACCCCCGTTGCCTCCACTCTCAAAGGGAATAATGCAACCCTGTTCTCTAGCCCGGAGTGACTCTCAGCCAGCGTAAAACAGGAGGGGTTATTCAGCGTTGGAACCCAGCATAGGAAACTCTCAGGGCCTGAGGCCTGGCCTCCCTCAGCACAGCACATCCCAGTCTCCCCTACATCCAGGTGGGCTCTGCCTGCTCTCTCCCCCAAGTCCAGAGACCCTGATATCACCGGCCCCAACAGCTCCTCCCCTGTCCTTTATCTTCATCCCAGGTAAACAGGTTGCTGGGGCCCCTCCCTTCCGTCCTTTGTTCCCCTCAGGCTGGAACCGGCTGGTCATGTCACCGGGGTCCTCTCTCCACAGCCCTTTGTCCTCCCACTGGCCAGAACCAGCTGACTGCCAAGCTGGGCTGGGCCTGTTAATCTCCAGGTAACCAGTTGTTAGGGTTCCCCATCTCCAGGCTGTTTTCTGGGGGTCCTGGTTGCTAGGCAAGGTCACACCTGGTCCTTTGCACCAACAAGCCTCTCCCACCACCTTGTTAAACATGCAGCACACAGGGAAACGGAGGCGCATACACACTATTCATGTAAAACACTGCAAAAATCCCCAACTTCGTCACACCTCACTGGCTGCTGGTGTCTCTCTCCCAGCACTTGGCAGCCTCCCTCCAAACTCTACCTACCAGCGGTTTCTGCAGGAAGCTCTCTGGGGTGTGGAGGGAGCTGCTCCCTGCTGTACCCTGCAGTTTTCTTTCTCCTCCACCCAAAAAAAACCCCCATACTGTCCCGGGCTCGAGCTCCCCCACTTCAGCTGCCTGGGAATCCTTGGGGTTCTCCCCACAGCAGCTGCTTCCAGACTCCTGCTGAGCAGCCAAGAAGCGCAGCTTCCACTGCTCTTTAATCCAGCAGCCCCCAGCCCAGGTGGGCATCACACAGCCAGCCCTGGAATGCAGTCACAGGCTGGGGGTGGGGCTGGCTGGGCAGCCCCTGGACCCGACTCCTCTGTATGTCACCAGACCTGGGGCAGCTGGGGGAGCATCCCCCGTGGAAAGGCCACAGCTTTACAGCTCCCCCTTGGGGCAGGGATCCCCCCTCCCTCGGCCCCGAATCTTCAGCAGCTGCTGCTCCCCCAGGCTGAGAACTCCGTCCCCAGTCACAGGCTGGGCGTCCCCTCTGCTGAGTCCCAGGGCTCAGGGCAGAGCCTGGTGCTGAGCGTATCATCAGTGCAGAGACTGACTGGGGGTGGGACTGGGAGCGGGGACACCGAGCCGGGCCCCTCACCTGCTACCAGCAGCTCCACAGAGTCACTGGGATGCGACCAGACGGGCGGGTCCAATTGGGTGCTGTATTGGCAGCGGTAGCTTCCTCAGTTTCTCTGGCTCACATTGCAGATGGGAAACTCAGCGGGGTCCGTGTCCTACAGCACGTTCGGGTTTCCATCTTTGTACAGAAGGAACCTCATGTTCTGGTGCCGACCCCGACACCGGATGGTCACAGCTCCCCCCAGGGTCACCCACCTGCTGGGACGCAGGGACATGGAGGGTTTGGGATAGCTGAGCTCTGCAGCGAGAAGGAGACAGGCCGTGAGACAGACCCCAGCACAGTCACTGCATCCCGTCTTCGCCGCACGGCCCCAGAGACTGGGCCCCTGGGAGAAAACCCAGCCAGAGGAACTTCTCCGAGATCCCAGAGATTCCTGGGAGCTATGACTGAATAGGGCGCTCTGGACCTGGAGCCCTGCCTTCCCCTGCTGGCCTGGCCTGGCGGTCCCCTCCACCTGGCACAGCCCTCTCAACTGTGGCTCCCTGGACCGGCAGTGCCCCCTCTTGGTGGGCTTCCACCCAGTTGACACCCCGCGGGTTCTGCTTGGCCGCCATTTCCTTCATCTTCAGGCAATTACATTTCAGGTCCTCAAGTCGCACGAGGGGTTTGGCCCGCCCCGGCATTCCCGGGTACCCCTGAGTTGGGCTTCCTGGAGTCCCACCTTTGAGAGGTCTCTGGGTGACTCCCCTTCTGAGCCCCCGATGTGGGTCTCCCTCCTGCCCCCGATCTGCTGTCCACAAACTCATCCACTTAGTTTTGTTTAATGGCTTTCAGCATCCCCACTATAAAAATTGTTCCAGCACCTATGAACCCAGCCAGACGAACCTCTCCAGGATCCCAGCGATTCCTGGGAGTTACGACCGAAACTGCCCAAGGACCTAAATCCAGAGCACCCCTCTGTACCTGTCTATCTACTTAATGGGCCCCCCAGCCCAGTGTCCCCCCTCCCCATCCCTGCCCCACGGGATCAGACCCCTGGGCCCATCCAGCCAGTATCGTCCCCCCACCCCCTGGATCAGACCCACAGGCCCTCACAGCCGCTGTCTCATACCCAGCAGCCCCTAGTTGCTGCTGTATCTCTGGCAGGCGCTGGAAACCTGCCGCTCTCAGGCTGGTGGCACCAGACAGGGCCAGATTGTGTCTGGTACAACAACGCCCAGCTCCTCCCCAGCGCTTCGCACCCACAGATCTCACAGCGCTTCACAGAGGGGGGCAGGGCATCTGCCCTATTTTACTGGGGGGAAACTGAGGCAAAGAGGGGGCAGGGACTTGGCCAAGGTCCCCCAGGAAATGACAGCCGTACCAGGAATGGCAGCCAGCTCTCCTGAGTCCAAGCCCCAGCGCTCTCCCCACTAGGCCACACGGCCACCCGAGCAGTGTCAGCCTGGCTCAGAGCCTTAGAGTTTTGGCCGGCTAGTAGCTACAGCAAAGGACTGAGATCTGGGGTAATATCCCCAGCTCTGGGAGGAGAGTGGGGTCCTGTGGGTTAGAATGAAGGGGGCTGGGAGCCAGGACTAGGGGAGTGGGGTCTAGTAGGTTACAGCAGGGGATGCTGGAAGCCAGAACTTCTGGGCTTTCTCGTGCTGGGTGCTGCACAAACATGCAGTGAGAAACAGCTCCCGCCCTAAAGCAGAGCCCTGAGTATAAATAGACCCTGCAGGCACCTCACTGCATCTACAGGAAACCTGTGGGCTGGGTTCTGATCTCAGCCCCCCGGGGTCAATCTGGAGTCAGCCCTGACTGCAGTGGGGGCAGGGCTGGGTTCTGATCTCAGCCCCCCGGGGTCAATGCAAGGAGGTTGAACTGAGTTTTGGGGTGAAGGTTCAGGGCTCAGCTCCTCTTTTCCTCTCCCCCATCCCCTCTCCAACCCCTGTCCTTTACGCACATCCCAACACCCCGCTCCACCCGGCCAGCCAGAAGTTTGGAAAGGAGGCGGGTTGTTATGGACCAGATCCCAGAATGACTGGGTCCTACACCCTGGTATCAGATCAGCCAGACCCCTCCCCCCCTATGGGCACACACCCTGGTCTCAGATCCCCCGTTATGGGCACATGCCTTGGCTGTCTCCGATACTCACAGAGGAGGAGAACGGTGAGAGCAGATGCCATGACGGGGCAGTGGGGGCCCCTCATCGCTGCCACCAACGCCCTAGAGCCCAGCTCCACCCTCCTGAGGCCCGAGTGCGAGCTGAATGAGGAACGGCAGGACTCAGCAGGCTGGGTAAAACAGCACTTCCAAGCTGCCACCCTTATGTCCCAGGTTCAGCACGTCCCTATCCCCACTTTCCCGTTACAGTTGTTCTGGTAGTAACCCACGTGATGAGCAAACCCCACAGGATTTTTGGGCGCTGCCGGGATCTTTAGCTTAGGTATGAGGAGTGTCGCTGCAGAGCTAATGGGGAAGCCAAAAAACACCCTCGACGGGGAGAGAGAGAGAGAGAAGCAACCAGCTTAACCATGAAAGTTATTTATTGCCAGATGATAACCTGTCACGGACTCACAGATCGTGCCCACTCTTGGCCCCGTGTGGTCCGTGGGGGGGTGCCCCTTTCAGTGCGACAGCGCTTCTCGGGGGTCCACTCTCTCTCGGGGTCAGGCCCCTCCACCTCCTGGAGCCGCACCTCTCTGAGCCTTAGCACGCCTGTCTCTGCCTTGGGCCCCCTCAGGGAGTTCACTTGCTCTGGATCTCCAGGGCCTCCACTCCCAGAGGGAATAATGCAACCCTGATCTCTAGCCCAGAGCGACTCTCAGCCAGTGTAAAACAGGAGGGTTTATTGAGCGTTGAACACAGCACAGGAAACTCTCAGGGCCTCAGGCCTGGCCTCCCTCAGCACAGCACATCCCAGTCTCCCCTGCATCCAGGTGGGCTCTGCCTGCTCCCCCTCTCCAGCCCAGAGCCCCCCTGCTTCCCAGCTGGGCATCTGAGATTCCCGGCCCCAAGCCCCGCCTCTGTCCATGTCTTCTCTCCAGTTAAACAGGGTCGTAAACAGAGTCATCTGGGCCTCCTCTCCTCTCCGCCCTCCTCTGGCTGGAACTGGCTGGTTAGGTCACTGGGGTCCTGTCGTCGCAGCCCATTGTCCTCCCACTGGCCAGAACTGGCCCATCAGGGGAGCATCCCCCTGGGAGAGCCCCTTGCTCTGCAGCTGCCCCTGGGGGCTGGGATCCCCCCTTCTTCTGCCCCGAATATCCAGCAGCTGGGAACCCCCCAGTGACCTCGTCCCTGTTCCCCGGCCAGGTGTCCTCTGTGCTGGGCCCAGAGCTCAGGATAGAGCCTGGCTCTGAGCATCCCATTGGGTCTGGCTGGGTGTGGGGCTGGGAGAGGGGACATCATGCGATGCTCAGTGCTGGGGATGGTGAATTCATCCCCATCCCCATCAGCATCCAGCTCCCAGATTTGGATTCCACGTTTATACAGCAATAACCTCCTGGCCTCGCACCAACAGTGGATGGTGATGGCTCGCCCGGGGCGATCACCCCGCTGGGGCTGAGGGAGATGGAGGGTCCGGGATCAGGGAGCTCTGCGTTCACACACAAACAGGAGTGAGATAGGAGACAGAAACCCCTCCCCGTGTGTCTGTAACCTGCCCTTAGCGCCCAGCCCCAGGGACAGTGCCAGGGCTAACAGACACCTCACTGCATCCACAGGGAACCTGTGGGCTGGATTCTGATCTCAGCCCCCTGGGGTCAACATTAAGAGGTTAAAATGAGTTCTGGGGGAAGGTTCAGGTTTCAGCTCCTCTTTTACCCTCCCCCTTCATCCTTAATACTAAAGTTTACCCAGCCCCACAGACACTCACGTGCAAACACCCCGCTGTGCCCGGCCTGCCCCTCGCTCCCCCTCCAGCCGGCCAGAGGTGCCCAGCTCAGCCGGAGTTTTGGCAGGAAATCGAATCCCACACACACCCCGTCCACCAACCCCGACTTTGTGAGAGGGGAGACCCGCACCCCAGCACCCATCCTGTGTCTCCTCACCCCACGCCCCTCCCGTCGCCCCTCTGTTCCCCGCCCCTCCCATTTCCCCTCCAACCCCCACCCCTCCCATCTCCCTTCCAGCTCCCGCCCCTCCAGCCCCCACACTGTCCTATCTCCTCTCAAACCTCTTCCCCCCACCCCCATCCCATGTACCCTCCGACCCAGTCTCAGACTCCCAGGCCCCGGGCTCTCTTGGCTCCATACAGCCCCTGGAAGACCCCCCTTCAGTGTGACAGTCCCCCCCCCCGAGGGTCACACTCGCTCTCCAGGGTTAGGCCCTCTGGCCCAACCACCTCCTGGGGCCGCACCTCTGAGCCTCCAGCCCACCTTGCTCCCTCCAGGAGCCCCCTAGGGGGTCCCCTCACAATGGCCCCCTGGGGCCACCACTCCCAGAGGGAGTGACGCCCCTGATCTCCAGCCGGCAGGGACTCTCAGCCAGCATAAAACAGGAGGGTTTATTGTACGGCTGAGTGGCGTGGGACAGAGACAGGATGGGGGCCAGGAGGGGTTGTGGTTTCCGGCCTCTCTGAGGTGGGGACATAGAGGTTGTGACGAAGTGGGGGTAAATTTAGATCCTGAGTGGTTAAAGGAGCAGCCGATAATACTGCGAAAGGGGAAGTCTGCCCAGAGCCGGCACTCGCTTCCTGTTTCTGCTACTGCCAGTGAAACTCTGTGTGAACCTGATGCCCCAGCACCTACCTTGTTATATACCCCTGCTCTGAGAGGGGAGTGGGACAGGGGGATGCCGGGGGGGCAGTTTGTGGTTCTGTGTTTATTACAAATCTGGAGATTAACAGGATGCAAAATAACAAACAGCCACCATGGCACGTCCCCTCCCCCTCCCAGTGCTGAGCCCCCCCCAACCTCCCACATGTGGTTCTGGGTGGGCAGAGGGACAGCAGCTCGATGAGATGGGGCTGCAGCGGGGGGAGGGCATCCTGGGGCATCTCCCCTAAATCTTCCCTGGAAGCAGAGTTCTCAGGGCTGGCACTGCAGGGGGGTGAATCTGTCGCCCCCTGGGGGTCGGCACCCCATGGCTGTGGGGGGCTCTCACTGCAGGGCCCCCCGGCTCACGTTGATTGCAGCGTACACACTGGGCTGGGCAGGGGCCAGGGCCCCCCACTTGGCCTGCAGCGCCTGGCCATCCAGCTCAGTGTAGGGGAGTCTGTTGGCACCGGGGTCGGGCTCCTGGGGCTGGGAGGGGAGAGAGTCACTGGTGTGTGTGTGTGTGTGTGTGTGTGTACACATGCACGCGCATGAAATATCAGAGCCATGGGGGCAGCTGCCCGCCCTGCCCACCTGCCCCCACTGCTAGCTCCCCCCACCTGTCTGGTCGTCCGGCAGGAACAGGGCCAGGCCCTGCCCATGCCTGTGAGTCCCATGGCACCGCCTCTGCCTGTGGTGCTGGGCCTGGCTGGGCACTGCCCATTACTGACATGCCCAGACCCTGCCCTGGCAATTTTCAGCATATTTATACACTTCTTTAATATTCTGTTATTGAATGCGTGTCTATCATTGGGATCTCAACAATGCAATCATTATTAAACTAGTAATGAAATAGATCATTACATTATCACGAATTACAGTATATTAAAAACCATTACACTCAGCTACAAGCTGTCTTCACTAACAGCCCAGTGTAAAGACATTATGTTCGCTCTGGGCTTCACACCTGCTTGGGGCCTGTTTGGGAGCTGAGGGCCACTGGTGGCTGTGGGAAGAAGATGGATGGGAGGGACAAGCAGTGGGGAGTCTTTCCCCCTCTCCCTTCCTCTTTCTCCTCTCCCTGCCTTCCCTCTTTCTTGTTTCTTCTCTAAGGGTATGTCTACACTACGAGAGTAGTTCGATTTTAGTTAAATCGAATATGTGGAATCGATATTACAAATTCGAACGTGTGTGTCCACACTAAGGACAGTAATTCGACTTTGTGAGTCCACACTAACGGGGAAAGCGTCGACATTGGAAGCGGTGCACTGTGGGCAGCTATCCCACAGTTCCCGCAGTCCCCGCTGCCCATTGGAATTCTGGGTCGAGCCCCCAATGCCTTCTGGGTGGAAAAATGTCTCGAGGGTGCTTTTGGGTAACTGTCGTCATCCGTCCGTCACTACCGCCCTCCCTCCCTCCCTGAAAGCGCCGGCGGGAAATCATTTCGCGCACTTTTCTGGTCAGTGACAGCGCGGACGCCACAGCACTGCGAGCATGGAGCCCGCTGCGACCATCGCTGCAGTTGTGGCCGTTGTCAACGCTTCGCAGCTCATCATCGACCTTTCACTGAGGCAGATAGAGAGAAATGAGGCGAGGAGGCTACGGCACCGCGGTGAGGACCTGAACTCCGAGAGTAGCACACGCCTGTCTGAAACCACGACACCCAGTGCCGAGGACATCACGGTTGCAATGGGGCATGTGGAAGTTGTTGAACGGCGATTCTGGGCCCGGGAAACAAGCACGGACTGGTGGGACCGCATAGTGCTTCAGGTCTGGGATGAATCCCAGTGGCTGCGAAACTTTTGCATGCGGAAGGGGACTTTCCTCGAACTTTGTGAGTTGCTGTCCCCTGCCCTGAAGCGCAAGGACACCCGCATGCGAGCAGCCCTGACTGTTCAGAAGCGAGTGGCCATAGCCCTCTGGAAGCTTGCAACGCCGGACAGCTACCGGTCAGTCGCGAACCAGTTTGGTGTTGGCAAATCTACCGTGGGGGTTGTTGTCATGCAAGTAGCCAAGGCAATCGTGAAGGTACTGCTGTCAAAGGTAGTGACCCTGGGAAACGTGCAGGTCATCATAGATGGCTTCGCCGCAATGGGATTCCCAAACTGCGGTGGGGCTATAGATGGGACTCACATCCCTATCCTGGGACCGGACCACCAGGCCAGCCAGTACATCAACTGAAAGGGCTACTTTTCAATGGTGCTGCAAGCACTGGTGGACCATAAGGGACGTTTTACTAACATCAACGTCGGATGGCCGGGCAAGGTTCATGACGCTCGCGTGTTCAGGAACTCAGGTCTGTTTAGACGGCTGCAGGAAGGTATTTACTTCCCGGACCACAAAATAACTCTTGGGGATGTGGAGATGCCTACAGTGATCCTCGGGGACCCAGCATACCCGCTAATGCCCTGGCTCATGAAGCCCTATACTGGCGCCCTGGACACAGCAAAAGAACTGTTCAACTACCGGCTGAGCAAGTGCAGAATGGTGGTGGGGTGTGCTTTTGGCCGTCTCAAAGGGAGATGGAGAAGCTTATTGACTCGCTGTGATCTCAGCGAAACCAATATCCCCATTGTTATCGCAGCTTGCTGTGTGCTCCACACTCTCTGTGAGAGCAAGGGGGAGACCTTTATGGCGGGGTGGGAGGTTGAGGCAAATCGCCTGGCTGCTGATTACTCCCAGCCAGACAGCCGGGAGATTAGAAGAGCCCAGCGGGACGCGCTGTGCATCCGGGAGGCTTTGAAATCCAGTTTCCAGACTGAGCATGGTCACCAGTGACTTTTAAGTGTATGGACACAGAAGCTGAACTTGCCCCCGTTTCTTTACCCAGTTACCGTTGACTATCCTCTCCAGTTACAGACCCCCTTCACCCCCTTCCCAAAAAATAAAATCTGTTCTGTTTTGTCAATGAACACCATTGTCTTTATTAATGTTTTCGCGGGAATGTTTTAAACCTGGGACGCAGACTGTGGCGGGGGGCGGGTTTAGTGTTGTGATGCAAATGATGCTTCTAAACTACAGGAATGACAGGCTCCGCAGTGGTGGACTGGTTGTTTCAACAGAGACTGCCATCCCTCCTGGGCGGGACAGCGGGTATGTGTCGGCTATGTGACTGTCTGGCAGGGGGAGGACGGTTACAGATCCCATGCTGCGCGGCTCTGTGATGCATAAGATCTGTAACTGTCCTCCCCCGCCACAAAGTCACAGAGCAACCCCCCCCCCCAGAACATGAAAACCACCTCCCAGACTGACCAGGGTCACTAGTTACTGCACTGTGTGTGTGTGCTGATGCTGGTCCTGACCCCGCCTCTGTACCCTGCTAAAGGTGACTGTCGTGTCCAATTACCAAGCCCCTTCCCCCCCTTCAGACAGACTCTCCTCCAAAAGAAAGTAATAGAAGCAGTAATTAACAGAAACGAATATTTTATTATGAACCACACATGAAACGTGGGGGGTGAAACTTGCACGGGGGATTCTGTGAGGTGGGTAGGAAAGGACTTGTCAAATTTTTGGGAATGAGAGCCTTCTAGTGCTAGAGCAGTCTGCAGGGGTTGACAGAGTTTTAACGGCCCTTGCCACCCCTCCTTCTTTGTACTTTGGGTGAGGGGGGGGTGGGATTTGGTGGCGGGGGAGGGCGGTTAGAGATAGACTGCAGCGGGGCTCTGTCCTCCTGCCTCCGGTCTTGCAGAACATCCACAAGGCGCCGGAGCGTGTCCGTTTGCTCCCTCATTAGTCCAAGCAGCTTTTCAGTAGCCTGCTGGTCCTCCTGACGCCACCTCTCCTCCCGTTCCATGACTGCTCGGTGCATTTGTGTCAAGTTCTCCCTCCACTGTGTCTGCTGGGTTGCTTGTGCTCGGGAGCAGCCCATTAGTTCTGAGAACATGTCTTCACGCGTCTTCTTCTTCCTCCGCCTAATCTGCGCTAGCCTCTGGGAGTGTGCTGACAGGCTGGGTTGGGAGACAGTCGCAGATGTGTCTGTGGGAATGTGAAAAAGGGAGTGAATTCCTGAGACAGATAAATGAAGTTGTGTACAAAGAACCTAGTCTTTCTCTGTGAACAAGACCATGCACTGCACCTCTCACATGCGCACTCAGGACAAGGTCGAATTTTCGGCCCTCGCCTTCAGTGCCTGGGGTCTTGCGGTGGTCTTTGCAGTGGTCTTGCGGTTATCAGAGAAGCGTGGCAGAACACCAGAACTTCTGTAGCAGGCAATCATGGTAAGCCCTAGACTTGTGGCTGCTCAAAACTTTAATAGGAGCACTGGCCTCCTGTCACATTGAAAGCAATGCCAGTCTCAATGCCAGCAATCCGGCAAGCATGAACTCGGCCCCTGTCCCACCCCCTCGCGGCTGTCCCAGGGAAAGATCCCTGTATGCTGCCCCTCTCCCTCCACTGCGTGGCTGTAAAGCAGTCCCAATACTAACATTCCCCTCCCTAATTCAAAGCAGGGCATCATGAGCGACATCACCCTCATGAGGATCCCGGACATGGAGAAGGAACGCATGCTGAGGGAAAGCATGCAAAAACCAGGCCCGTTTGCCGCTATGCTGTGCCGTGCCATGATCCCTCAATACTTGATTGTTTCGTGGCGGGGAAACGTGTGCTACCACGGAGGGCCCAACAAGATCGCCCTACCAAGGAACCTGATCAAGAGGCTGGAACTGTACCTCCAAGAGACGTACGAGGAGTTCTCCTACGAGGATTTCGCGTCTATCCCCGGCCATATTGACCGGATTTTCGCATAGGTGCACTGGGACTAAAGAGTGGAGCGTCTTGGGCCGCCTAATCATGAATAACCGGACATTGTAAATAATTTTTTAAATATTTGGGACTAAATAGTGAAGAGGCCAAGGCAGAGAAATCATGAGAAACCCTTTGTTCATATTGTAAATATTTCAGTTTTGTTGCAGATTAATGTTGACATGTTTACAGCACTTTAGGAAATAAGCCACTGTTAATATTGTAAATAATTCAGTTCTGTTAAAAATAAATGTTTAGATGTTTAAAGCACTTACTGCTTGAGCCTTCCCCTGATTCTGTGTCCGGGCTAACGGCTGGTGACGGTTGGTAGGGGATCTCGGTAAGGGTGATGAAGAGCTCCTGGCTGTCGGGGAAATCAGCGGTGCCAGCGCTGTCGACTGCCTCGTCCTCCTCATCTCCTTCTTCATCTTCCCCGTCCGCTAACATGTCCGACGAGGAACCGGCCGCGGACAATATCCCATCCTCCGAGTCCACGGTCAGTGGTGGGGTAGTGGTGGCGGCCGCACCTAGGATGGAATGCAGTGCCTCGTAGAAACGGGATGTGTGGGGCTGGGATCCGGAGCGTCCGTTTGCCTCTTTGGTTTTTTGGTAGCCTTGTCTCAGCTCCTTGATTTTCACGCGGCACTGCGTTGCATCCCGGCTGTATCCTCTCTCTGCCATGGCTTTAGAGATCTTCTCGTAGATCTTTGCATTCCTTCTTTTGGAGCGCAGCTCTGAAAGCACGGACTCATCGCCCCACACAGCGATGAGATCCAAGACTTCCCAATCAGTCCATGCTGGGGCCCTCTTTCTATTAGATTGCACGGCCATCTCTGCTGGAGAACTCTGCATCGTTGCCACTGCTGCTGAGCTCGCCACGATGTCCAAACAGGAACTGAGATTCAAACTGCCCAGACAGGAAAAGGAATTCAAATTTTCCCGGGGCTTTTCCTGTGTGGCTGGTCAGAGCATCCGAGCTCTGACTGCTGTCCAGAGCGTCAACAGAGTGGTGCACTGTGGGATAGCTCCCGGAGCTATTAGCGTCGATTTCCATCCACACCTAGCCTAATTCGACATGGCCATTTCGAATTTAGCGCTACTCCTCTCGTTGGGGAGGAGTACAGAAGTCGAATTTAAGAGCCCTCTATGTCGAACTAAATAGCCTCGTGGTGTGGACGGGTGCAGGGTTAATTCGATTTAACGGCGCTAAATTCGACATAAACGCCTAGTGTAGACCAGGCCTAAGTCCTTGCTCCCCTTCCTGATGTTTCCCCCTTCTTGCTTCCCACCTCTCTCTGCTCCCCACCTCCTAGTGGCTCTGTCTAGTGTCTGATCCTACCCACCCACTCAAAGTGGCAGAGGAGGTTCCCCCTCCTTGGGTGGGAAGGTTGCCTAGTGGTTAAGGCACAGGCCTCGGGCTCAGGTGTTCTGGGTTTGATTCTCTGCTCTGCCACAGACTCCCTGCTTAGCCTTGGGAAAGTCACTTCACCTCTGGGTGCCCTAGATCCCACCTGACAAATGGGGCTAATGCTGACCCTGCCTCCTAGGCTAAATGCACTCATGGCTGTGTGATGATGGGGGAAATGGAGATACCAATGTGGGTAGATTGGCCTGAATTTCTCCACAGCCTGAGAGTTAGAGCCAGCTCCGCAGGGGCGATGGGCGAGAGAGGGGCTCAGGCCAGCTCCGCACACAGTGGGGTCGGGGCTTCAGCCCTGCAGTTTCTGCCACTAGGGTGGCTGAGGCTCCTGAGCCGGGGACTTCAGCCCCATATCTGCCAGGGTCCCCTCCACCGCCCACCCAGAGTGGCTCCTGCCAGGGTCCAGGGCTTTTCCTCCCCCTAATCCACCACTGCACCCAGCCCTAGCCTAGCTGGGCTCCCTTGGGTCACCTGATGCCTGCTGGCGCCTGGTACTGCCTCCGAGAGAGAGTGGACCCCCGAGATGGGCTGTCTCACTGAAGGGGGTTCCCTCCACGGACCACAAGGGGCCAAGAGTGGAAACGACCTGTGAGTCTGTGACATCGGCGGGGTGGGGACCAGCAGCCGGAACCTACAGGTTGCTGCTCAGTACAAGGTGACGCCCAAGCAATGGGGGGTGGGGGGGAGGTAGGTCAAGCCAGTATCCAGCCCCCCAGCACCCAGAATACTTTGCAGTAGCCCCTCCAAGGAAGGGCATTAGAAACTGTTGCAAAGGATTCTGGGAGGAGTCCTCTGGTAGAGAATGGTGCCCCCCGTCCCCCCACCATGACCCCTGACCTTATAGTGCAGACATACAGACCCAACTGTGACCCTGGGACTATAGTGCAGATGGGCAGGCCACACCATGACCCTTGACCTCCAACATTTAACCTCCACTATGACCCCTGACACGCATAGTGAGCCCCACTATGATCCCTGACTATGGTGACCAGACGTCCCGATTTTATCGGGACTGTACCAATATTTGCTTCTTTGTCCCGTGTCCCAACAAACAAGAAATTTTGCTCTCCCGGAGGGACTCTCGCCCCCCTGCCCCGGCTCTACCCCCTTCTTCCCCCATTGGCTCCCACCCCAAATCCCCACCCTGGCCCCACCTCTTCCCCAACCACGTGGCATTCCTCCTCCCTCCCAGGCTTGCAGCTACATGGCGGCACAAGCCTGGAGGGAGGGGGTGGCGGCGGCGGCTCCTGGATCCTGGAGCTGGTGAGTCGGGCGGGCGGGCTAAGGGGCGCTGGCAAGGGAGGGAGGGAGATGGGGGGCTCAGCTCTGAGCCCCTCGCCATGCCAGAGGGCTCCTGCCTGGCCGCTGCACATGGAAGGCCCGGGGCCGGGAGTGCAGCGCAGAGGCTGCTCCAGCCCTGCAGCCCATGGGGCAGCATGGTGGGGGCAGTGCAGAACGGGCAGGAGCCAGGTGGGCGGCGCGAGGGCGTGGGCCGAATCCCCGCTGCTGCCGGGGAGCCCCGCCGGGAAGGAGCCGCTGGAGCACAGCCGACTGGGAGAGGCGCGGGGCTCCGCACTGGCATTGGGACGCATGCCACATGTGCCCAGGGCGGGCCGAGGGGCGGGAGGTGCATCCCTCCGGGAAGGAGCTGCAGCCGCTGGAGCGCAGCCAAGAGTGGGAGGGAGAAGCGCGGGGCTCCCTAGCAGCAGTGGGGATTCGGCCCACGCCCCTGCGCCGCCCACCCGGCCCCTGCCCGCTCCACGCTGCCCCCGCCCAGACCCACTGTGCTGCCCTGCGGGCTGCAGGGCCCGAGGCGGGCTGGGGGGTGGGAGGCTCCGCGGGGAGGGCAGCGCGCGTGGCCCCTGTGAAACTGTTTTTGTTTTTGCTCACCCCCGACCCCCAATATTTTATCTGTCTCATCTGGTAACCCTATCCCTGACCCCTGGGCCTATACTAGTGGTGGACAGGCCCCATTGTGACAATTGACTTCCATTGTGACCTCTGACCCCTGTAGTGAACCCCCCCCCCCCAGGCCTATTTTGCAGATGTACAGGCCCCAGCATGAACCCTGCCAGGCAGACACCAAGCTAAGCCCAGGGTTCATTGATGCAGTGGTTGAAACAGGAGAAGCTGCCCATGTCCTGGTGGGACAAATTCGGAACTGCAGCACTTCTGGGGCAGAATGTATTTTCTGTGGGGAAAAAAATTCTCTGCCTGCCCAGTGCTGCAGAATTCCCCCAGGAGCAGAAGTTCATCACAGCACCTGCCCCCAGAGCCAGGTTAGGGCAGAGTGGGGCACCCAGGGCTGCTGGGGGGTCACAGACTGGGGCTCAGGAGTTAGTGGGGTGACAGCATTGAGTCTGGGGACAGGGACTGCAGGAACACATGGGGATGAGGGAGGAAGCTGCAGAGCCCCATGGGGATGGAGGGTGCGGGGACAGGGGCAGATATGCCTGACTGAATGGGAGAGGCTTGGATCACCCAGGATCTGCATGGGGGAGGCTTCCCAGCTCCCTAACAATCCCATCCAACAAAACTTCTCCCACCCACACCCACCACCCTACAGGTTCACTCCCAGGCTCCTTCCCTCTCACTCAGCTCCCCCATTACCCCTTGTCATGGAGTGTGGGGGAGTCAGGACCCTGCACCCCTCTTCCTGAGATTCACCATGACTCTCAGCCAGCCAGTAAAACAGAAGGTTTATTAGATGACAGGAACACAGTCCCAAGCAGAGTATGTAGGTACAACCAGAACCCCTCAATCAAGTCCTTCTGAGGAGTTTAGGAGGCTTAGACCCCAGCTTAGGGTTACTATACATCCAGATTTTCCCCAGACATGTCCAGCTTTTTAGTGCTCAAATCCCCATCCAGGGGGAATTGCCAAAAAGCCAAGCATGTCCAGGAAAATACCAGCATCCCTGCCCCAGTCCCCTGCTTACCTGAGTGGCTCCAGCAAGCTGTAGGCAGATTCCCCGCTGCAGCAGCGGCAGCTGCCGCTCCACCCAGACTCCTCAGCTCTGTGTAGCTGAAGAGCCAAGCTGCCTGAGCGCTGCTATCTTCACGGTTTGCCAGGCAGACCCTGCACCCCAGGCCAGACGCTTCCCCAACATCAGATACAAATACCTGTCCCCATCCCCTCTCAATTCACTGAGTTTTGGAACCCATGTCCCTTGTCTAGCGAGTGCTGCTTAGGTGATGGTGAGACCCTCTGTCATAAAACAGTTTCATTGTCCTTGATTCACATAATCAGGGTAACAACACTTTATTCCTCCTGCCCCAATAACAGAGAAACTGGGGATCCCACAGCAGCCAAAGTGACCATTTTGGGCTGCCGTGGGCTCATGCTAGGTGGAGTGGGTGTGCCTATGCAAACAAGATCAGCCCCTGGAGTTCTTTTCCACACTCGCCATAATTCACCACCAGATGTCAGAGTAGAGCTCATCCTGACTCTGCTTACAATTATGTGCACATTTTTTAAATTTTTGTTGCAGAATTCCCCAGGAGTAAGAAGAGCAAGAAACCAGGGGAGCTGTGGCAGGCGCTGTGTGAAATGAGGGGTTTGTTCCAGCCCCGGCTCCATTCACTGGAGTGAGTCTCTAGCCAGATAATCCCCTGGGTTTGGGCATCTCCCCGCTGGCCCCGGAGACG
The DNA here is from genome assembly GCA_023634205.1 of Actinemys pallida. Taxonomy (NCBI): domain Eukaryota; kingdom Metazoa; phylum Chordata; order Testudines; family Emydidae; genus Actinemys; species Actinemys pallida. The sequence continues at coordinate 2,964,084 of JALMGD010000024.1, forward strand.
CTAGCGACTGTCCTGGGGGGGGGGCAGAGAAGCCAGCGGAGCTGGGCTGGAGCCAGCGTCGCCGCAGCTGCTGTTAAAGTCCGACTCTGTTTCCTCCCGGGCTGGGAGTTGAGCTGGGGGAGGGGCGATGGCATCGGGGTCCCTTTCTCCAGCCACTCTGCTCAGGACGTCTCCGCAAAGCAGGGTCCGGGGGGCCCGGGGGACCCAGGAGACGGCGGGTGGCAGCCACGAGGGTGAAGTGAGTCTCTTTCTTTAAGGCCTCAAAGGGTGGTGGGCAGCACTGCCCATCCCAGCGATATTTTATCCACCAATGAGGCCCCATTTCCTAAATGCCAATTTTGGGTCACGGATTTCTGCTCCCCCACTTCTCCCGTGTCCCAGGCAGGCCCGAACCCAGCCCTTGAGTTATATCTGGTGGCCAGGTTGGGGCATGCCTGGGAAAAGGGAGAAGCGATCGCATCTCCCCCAGGTGTTAGCTACACTCCCGGAGGCTACGGAGAACCCAGGGGGGTTGTCAAGGCTGCTTCCCCACTCTGAACTTTAGGGTACGAATGTGGGGGCCTGCATGAAAACTTCTAAGCTTAACTACCAGCTTAGATCTGGTCCGCTGCCACCATTCCCAAAGCTAATTCCCTTCCCTGGGAAGCCTTGAGAAACTCTTCACCAATTCCCTGGTGAATACAGATCCAAACCCCTTGGATCTTAAAACAAGGAGAAATTAACCATCCCCCCTCCTTCCTCCCACCAACTCCTGGTGGATCAAGATTCAACCCCCTTGGATCTAAAAACAAGGAAAAATCAATCAGGTTCTTAAAAAGAAGGCTTTTAATTAAAGAAAAAGGTAAAAATCATCTCTGTAAAATCAGTATGGAAAATAGCTTTACAGGGTAATCAAACTTAAAGAGCTCAGAGGACCCCCCTCTAGCCTTAGGTTCAAAGTACAGCAAACAGAGATAAACACTCTAGTAAAAGGTACATTTACAAGTTGAGAAAACAAAGGTAAACTAACACGCCTTGCCTGGCTGTTTACTTACAAGTTTGAAATATGAGAGACTTGTTCAGAAAGATGTGGAGAGCCTGGATTGATGTCTGGTCCCTCTTAGGCCCAAGAGCGAACAACCCCCCCAAAAAAGAGCACAAACAAAAGCCTTCCCCCCCCAAGATTTGAAAGTATCTTGTCCCCTTATTGGTCCTTTGGGTCAGGTGTCAGCCAGGTTACCTGAGCTTCTTAACCCTTTACAGGTAAAAGGATTTTGGAGTCTCTGGCCAGGAGGGATTCCATAGCACTGTACACAGGAGAGCTGTTACCCTTCCCTTTATAGTTATGACAGGGGTGGTTTGTGGTTCTGTGTTTATTACAAATCTTAAGATGCAAAATAACAAACACCTCCCTTGACCAGTCCCCTCTCCTGCCCTGTGCTGAGTCCCCCTGTCCCGCCCCATGTGTGTGGCTGGGCAGCACCAGCTGCAGGAGGGGTATGGGGGGGTCTATAAGCAGAGCCCATTCTCTGGGGGGGAATCATTCTGTCACCCCCGGTGGCTGACGCTCCCTGCCCTGTCACTCCAGTGACTCCCACTTGGGTTCATGCTATGGGGGTGGGGGGAGGGTGGCTCCTGCACCCTAGGGGCTCTGCCTGTGGGGACACCTGGCTCACGTTCATCATGACATACAGGACAGGTTCCTGGCAGGCTTCCCCCACACACACTTGGCGTAGAGCACCTGGTCGTCCAGCTCAGCGTAGGTGAGTCTGTTGGCACCTGGGTCAGGCTCCTGTGGCTGGGAGGGGAGAGAGTCATGTGTGTGTGTGTATGTGCGCACCAACCCCCGCCAACACACACACACAGCCACACTGCACACACACACACACACACACACACACACACAGGACCGTCCTTAGGATTTATGGGGCCCTACGCAGTATTATTAACTGGTGCTGCTATGCCCGACGGCAGCCCAAGCTCGCAGCCCGGCGGAGGGGGTTGGGGGGAGACAGCAAAGGATAATGAGAAGCCCAGCCCACCTCACGGTGGCGGAGAGTCACAGTTCCCCACAGAGACCCCGGTACCTGCTCCCTCACGCAGAATGGACATGCAGAAGGTACCTAATTAAAAGCTAAACTTGGGAATAAAAAATGTCAGTCACAGGTTTGTTGATATGCTCTGAGGTTTGTCAGACATTTATTTGCAAAAACTTTATAGTAAGGGCGAGTCAGCTGTCCTGCTGAATACAACATTAAATATTATGGAATACATGATGCAGCTCTTCTCTGCTTTACATTTTCTTAATCGGTATTTCTAGGCTGATTTTATATTTTAAGTGTACTCTTAAGCCTTTATAAAGCAATCATCCCAGATTACTACATATTTAACTCACTGAAACAAAGACATTATTTTAAATTAATCAGTCACAGAGGTTTAGTGTGTTCATAACAATGTTCGTTGCATTTAGAAAAAGGGAACACTAATTTACTCTGTGTGATCTCCATAACAATAGACATGTTTATGAAATTTCACCAACTTTAAAAATATGTTTCCAAAGATTTTAGGCATAACAAAGGATTTTCTATTTTACTAGGTACTGATTTTGCTGAAGGGTTCTCTTAAAACTAGTTCATCAGATAATCCAAAGTCAAGAAAGGGAAACTCTTTGTCCAGCTATCTAGAAGGAAAGGGGTGTTGTCCCTTAGGGCTCTCTTCAATGGGGGCTGGGGGGAGAGGGGATGAAGGGAGAAAGGGATGGACAGAAAGGACAGGAAGACTTTGAAGCAAGTTTTTGTTTTACTATAGTAATTAAAATGTGTATTTAGATAAGGGTGGTCTTTTGAAGGATTTATTTAAAAAAACATATGTCTGAAGATCCAAGCATTTAAGGCTAAAGATGATTGTCCATCTAAAAATCTATGCAAGGATTTTTTAGAGATGTGATTTTATAATCTTCACAAACTGACTAAGGAAATATTTTTAAAGCAAATTTTAAACGAAGGTCCTGTAGGCTGACATGTTCGGAGTAAACATTTTATTAAAATGATGTTTAAAAAAAAAGTGTATGGTACAGAGTTTAGGCGTAGAAGTTTCTGGTGATCAGGGAATAATGTACAGATTATCGAGGGGGTGTGGAGTTCGGTTTAAGATCGGGTGGCATAAGGAATACATCTTATTACAGTGATGCACAACTGTTTTTGTCAGTAAATTCAGAAACTGACAGTATAGACCTGGGGGTTGGCAAATGCCTGTTAAATGGCTTCATTGCCCCTTGAAGGGCTCTTGAACCGTTTCAGTGTTATGCTAAGGGGTCTGGCAGGCTGGAGGCTTTATCACTTTTAACTACTAGATCCCCTCCCGAGGAAGACTCACCAGGCTGCAGCAGCCAGCTCTGGCAGCCTGCAGGAAGGGTCAGAACAGGGATAGGAGAGCAGGTGAGTGGACACTAAGATCCAGGGGTGCCCCAAATTTTCAGGTGTCCTACACAGCTGCTTATGTTGCGTATGCCTAAGGATGGCCCTGATCCTGGGATGCGGCAATCAGGTTGGAAGTATTCAGGTGTCGGGGGGATTCTCTGAGGCAGGGAGGTTTGGGGGCAGGAGGCTTTTCTGCTGGCATCTCAGTCCCCTAAGGGAGAGCAGCTCTTCCCCCGGGGAGAGTCTCTTCTCTGCACGGCCAGATCCAGGCTCTTGGGGGTGCAGAGAGATGGCGGGTTAGAGCAGCCCATGTTGCCATAGGCCGAGCCCCTGGGGGGAGCAAGGGGCACAGAAGGGGGGGTCACCTCACCTAGGGTGCCCCCCCTTGGGCGGCTGTAATAGGCCTCGGCCAGGATCAGCCCCAGGACGAGCAGGACCACGGCACTCAGCCCCAGGCGGGCAATGTTGGCGTGGGTGAAATCTGGGTGCCCTGGGGGGGCTGCAGTAGGGGGAAGGGGAGAGTCACACATCGGCTCAGATGGGGAGATCAGCAGCTGGCGCTGCCCCAGAAGCACAGCCTCCAACCCCCCCGTCCGGCAGGTCTGGCCCGGCCCCCCTCTGGGGGTCTCCCAGGGGCCGCGGCTCTGGGGCCTCAGCTTCCCCGACAAAGGAGTTGCCCAAGTGGATGAACTGCCCCTGCCCCGAGGGCCCACCCCCCACTCACTCCATCCCCCTCCCTCCGTCGCTCGCTCTCCCCCACCCTCACTCACTCGCTCATTTTCACCGGCCTGGGGCAGGAGGTTGGGATGTGGGAGGGGTTGAGGGCTCCGGCTGGGGGTGCAGGCTCTGGGGTGGAGCCAGGGATGAGGGATTTGGGGTGCAGGAGGGGGTGTGGGGTACGGGAGGGGACTCAGGCTGGGGCAGAGGATTGGGGCGTGGGGGGAGGTTCGTGGTTCAGGCCTCAGGTGGCACTTACCTCAGGCGTCTCCCGGGAAGTGGCCAGGAAGAGCGGCAGCAAGGGGTTCTGCGCGCTGCCCCCACCTGCATGCACTGCCCCCTGCAGCTCCCATTGGCTATGGTTCCTGGCCAATGAGAGCTGCGGAGCCAACTCTTGGGACGGGACCAGCACAGAGGCCCTGTGGCCACCCTGCACCTAGGAGCCGGAGGGAGATGCCGGCTGCTTCCCAGGAGCTGCGCAGAGCCAAGGCAGACAGGGAGCCTCCCAGCCCCACTGTGACATCGACCGGACTTTTAACTGCCCCGCCAGGGTCCCTTTGCAATTGGACGTTCTTGTCGAAAACTGGACAACTGGCAACCTTAGACCCAGGCCCCGCCCGGGCACCCAGCTGGTCTAGGGTTACCATATTTTGAGTGTCCAAAAAGAGGACACTCCACGGGGCACCGGCCCCGCCCCCAGCCCCGCCCCAACTCCACCCCTTCCCCAAAGTCCCCGCCCCAACTCCGCCCCCTCCCCTGCTTCCCGCGAACATTTGATTCGCGGGAAGCCTGAAGCAGGAAGCAGGTAAGCTGGGGGGGGGTGGGGGGAGGAGGCGCGACCCAGTCTGGCCCCCTCCGGCGGCCGGCCCCGGCGTCTCCAGCCTGGCTCGGCTCGGGCCCTGGGGTGCCGGCCCTGGGCCAGCCCCCGGCCGAGCACCCCCGGGCCAGCACCGCCGGCCCCCGGCCGCGGCCCAGCACGGCCCCAGCCCAGCACCGCCGGCCCCCGGAGCCCGGCCGCCCAGCACTGCCGGACCAGCGCCCGGCCCCCCGGCACCGCCGGCCCCCGGCCCCCGGCCCCTGGCCTGGCCAGCACCGCCGGCCCCCGGCCCGGCCAGCACCGCCGGCCGCCCAGCACCGCCGGCCCCCGGCCCCCTAGCACCGCTGGCCCCCGGCCCCCCAGCACCACCGGCCCCCGGCCCCCCAGCACCGCCGGCCCCCGGCCTGGCCAGCACCGCCGGCCGCCCAGCACCGCCGGCCCCTGGCCCCCGGCCGCCCAGCACCGCCGGCCCCCGGCCGCCCGGCCCGGCCAGCACCGCCGGCCCCCGGCCGCCCGGCCCGGCCAGCACCGCCGGCCCCCCCGGCCGCCCGGCACCCAGCGGCGTCGGATTTTCCCGGACATATTCGGCTTTTGGGGATTTCCCCCCGGACGGGGATTTGAGTCCCAAAAAGCCGGACATGTCCAGGAAAATCCGGACGTATGGTAACCCTAAGCTGGTCCCAACCCCAGAGCCTGGCCCCCCGGATCCTGTCCCTCTCCTGGGATCCCCCAGTAGTTTCCAGCAGCAACCTACAGGACAGGAGATGCCGGAGAAGCTGGGGGTCTGGTGGTGAGGGAGGGGCTGGTGTCTGGGCCCATGCACCAAGAGTCACTGCCCCCATCCCGCCCAAGCAGCCCCAAACCCCAGAGGTGGCTCCTTGGGCAGCATGAGCCTTCCAGGGCTGATTCAATGGTGATTCCCCCCCTGGAACCGTGCTGCCCGGGCGGGTGGGAGCCGGCGCCATTCCAAACTGGGTCGAGTGGGTTCCCCCCGCGGGAATAAAACCAGTATCTGTCGGGGCAGGGGGAGGGGCTGAAACAGGGACAGTGATCGCCCCCCCGACTCATCTTCAATCATCACTGTTATTCAGGGGGAAGGGCAGTTTCATGTCTACTGCCAGTGCCAGGATCACCCCTCAGCCTCAAATCTCCAGTGACTGCTGCTCCCCCCTGGCTGGGGAACCCCCCCAGTGACTCCCCAGCAGGGCGACCCCTCTGCTGGGCCCAGGGCTCAGAGCAGAGCCTGGCTCTGAGCATGCTATCAGTGCTGAGCCCCCGAGGGTCCAGCTGCGGGTGGGATTGGGAGCAGGGACGCCGAGCCAGGGCCCTCACCTGCTACCACCAGCTGCACGGGGTCGCTGGGCTGCGAGGAGATGAAGGGCTCTGATCGGGGCCGGTAGCTGCAGCTGTAGCTCCCTCCGTGCTGCCGGCCCACGGTGGGGATGCGGAACTCGGCCCAATCCCCAGGAGGGTCCACGTGTCGCTGCGGGTTCAGGTCTCCAGCCTTGTGCAGAAAGAACCTCACATCCCGGAGCTGCCCCTTACACCGGATGGTGGTGTCTGCCCCCGGGGCGGTGACCCCAGTGGGGCTCAGAGAGATGGAGGGTCTGAGTAAGCTGGGATCTGCACACAGGAGCCAGGCTGTGAGAGTGAGACCTGGGCACCCACCCAGCCCTGTCCTCCCCAGCCGGCCCCAGCCACGGGCAAATCCAGGGACCCCCAGACAGAGATTCTCTCCCAGATCCCAGAGTTCCCCCCACCCAGAATCCCGGCCCTGCGAGCTGGGAACCCAGTCCCAGAGACACCAAGCCACAGCTCCCTAGTGCTTGGGATCCTCATATGCCCATGTGTGGCCCCTGCCTCGTTCACTGTGTCCACCCTGCCCTGGACACAGAGCGACTCACAGGCTGGGTCTCAGGGAGATGCTAGGTTTGGGGTAGCTGGGCTCTGCAGTGGGAAGCAGACAGGCTGTGAGACGCAGGCCCCATCACTCAGTCCTGGGGCCCGTCCTCAGCATGCGGCCTCAGTGCTGGGTCAGACCCGGCGGCCCTGGGGACAGGCTCCTGGATGCCTTTCCACAGGGAGCCAGAGTTTCCTCTGAGCCATTGGCTAACAGCATGAGACACGGAGCAACCCCAGCCCCTGGGGGCCCAGAGCTCTGCTCCCTAGTGGGTGACAAGCCAGTCCAGTCTCCAGGGTCCATTCACTCCCTGGCTTCTGTGCTGGGAGTCCTGGGTTCTGTCCCCAGTTCTGGGAGGGGAGTGGGGTCTAGTGGGTGAGAGCAGGGGGGATGGGGGCCAGGACTCCTGGGTTCTGTGCACAGCACCACACCTGACTTGTAGGGAACTGTGCAAGTCTCTACTATACACTGAGATTTATAACCTTCAGCTCCGCCCATCACCCCCTAACTGATGTGTTGCCTGGGACAGGCCCCCCCTTCTCTGCAGCTCCCTTGGGGGCAGGGCTTCCCCCTTCCTCTGCCCCAAATCTCCAGGGACTACTACTCTCTCCTGACTGGGGAACCCCCCAGTGACTCTGTCCCCACTCCCTGGCCAGGTGACCCCTCTACTGGGCCCAGGTCTCAGGGCAGAGCCTGGCTCTGAGCATCCCATCCTTGCAGAGACCCCCTATGGGTCTGGCTGGCTGTAGGGCTGGGGGCCAGGACACTGAGCCGAACCCCTCCCTCACCTGCTACAATGATCTCGACCTGGTTGCTGGGATATGACCAGTGAGTCAGGTCCATTATGGAGCGATAATCACAGTTGTAGCTCCCTCTATCTTCCCAGCCAATATTGGGGATGGGAAATTCAGCCACGGTCCCATGAGGAACCATCCGCACCTGCTGGTTCAGGTGTCCAGCTTTACGCAGAAAGAACTCCATGTCCGGGTACCGACCCTCACAGCGGATGGTGACGTTTTCCCCCAACGCCATCACCCTGCTGGGGCTCACCGAGATGGTGGGTTTGAGAAATTCACGCCCTGCTTTCAACAAGAGACAGGAGTTAAACAGGGGAGACACAGCCCCCACCTAGGGTGACCAGATGTCCCGATTTTATAGGGTCAGTCCCGATTTTTGGGTCTTTCTCTTATAAAGGCTCCTATTACCCCCCACTCCGTCACGATTTTTCACATTTGCTGTCTGGCCACCCTACCCCCGACCCCCTCCACCCCAGTTCAGTCCATCCGTCATACGGCCTCTCTAGGAGTCTGTCCCTACCAGGGTTGGCACTGCCTGCCCATGAGGCTTGGGGGCAGGGGGTTCACCCAGATGTAGCTCAGGACCCGGCTCCATGTGAGATCACCTGCACCCCCCAGCCCCACCTGAGGCCAGCCAGGGAGCCTGACCAGTGGGCCCCCTGCAGCTCTGCCCCCCCCGCCCCGGGGTTGGAAATAGAGTCTGTGACTGGCAGGAGTCACACAAGACCCACCTTTCCCCAGGCCTTGGGAACAGAGGGCTGTGAATGCAGGGGAGGGGGCTCTTGGGGGTGGATCTAGGGGCGGGGGCAGATCTGGGGGGTTCCCCCCACTGCTGCACTGACTGGGAATGTTTCGGTTCCCCGAGGGGATCTAAAGCCCACGGACGGGCCCTGTTAGCGTTTGTATGAGCTGAAATAAATCCATGTGCTGCCCCCCCGATCCTCACAGCTTGTCGGTGGCAGGACTTTGAACCAGGGGACGGTTCCCATTTACTTCGTCAGACCCCGGGAGCCAGATTTGGTTCCTAGTTACTCCATGGTGGGGGGGGGCACAGAAGGACGGGGACGGGTCTGAGCTCACAGGGGGAGTTTGGGTTGAGTTTTGGGAAGGTTCAGGGCTCAGCTCCTCTTTTCCCCACCCCATGCATCCCCTCCCCCGTGCTTGATGTTACCGTCCTCCCCACAGACTGATACTCACATCCACTCGCCCTGCTGTGCCCGGCCAGCCAGCAGCCTGGAGAGGAGACGGCTCGTTAGTGACCAGATTCCAGAGCAACTGGATCCTACACACTGGTCTCAGATCCCCTCCTCCCCCTATGGACGCACGCCCTGGCTTTATCCGATACTCACCGAGGAGGAGGCCGATAAGAGCAGATGCCATGATGGGGGCAGTGAGGTGCCCCTCAGCACTGCCACCAATGTCCTGAAGCCCAACTCCACCAAGCCCCAAATAAGGAACTCAGCTGGTGGCTCCAGCTACAGGAAGTCAATGATGTGTCGTCTCTTCCTGCGCCCATCACACATTGTCTCTAATCTGCAGGCAAAATCTAGAGCAGCCAAAGCAAGCAGAAATCCCTGCAAAACCCAGGAAACCCTGGGCCCATCAGCCTGGCCAAGCATCATGCAGCTCCCAGCTTGTCTATGTCTCTGTGGGGAGCGGGGAGAGGTTACCCTCAGTGTACCCTGCAGCATTGGGTAAGGTGCATCGGGCTGGGAACCAGGAGACCCGGGGGGGGAGGGCCACGTGCACTGGTGAGGGTCTTGTCTTCAATCTTCAACTGACCACTAGAGTAGAACCTCAGAGTTATGAACTGACCAATCAACCACACCCCTCATTTGGAACTGGAAGTGAGCGATCAGATGGCAACACAGATAACTTAAAAAAAAGAAAGCAAATACAGAACCGTTCTGTGTTAAACAAAAGCTACTAAAAACATAAAAGGAAAGTTTAAAAAGAAAGATATGACAAGGGAAGGAAACTGTTTCTGTGCTTGTTTCATTTAAAAAGATGGTTAAAAGCAGCATTTTTCTTCGGCATAGTAAAGTTTTGAAGCTGTACAAAGTCCATGTTCAGTTGCATGAAGTCAATGTTCAGACATAAACTTTTGAACGACCAGCAATAATGTTTTCTTCAGAGCAGTGAATATTTCAGAGTTACGAACAACCGCCAATCCCGAGGTGCTTGTAACTCTGAGGTTCTACTATATTTTGCTGGAGGGTTTGACTCTGCAGCCTTCCCTCTCAGCCTGCAAACCTGCCCACCTGCGACATGAGCTGTGGCACCGTGTGAGGAGCGGGCGCGATGGGGGACACCTGGGTTTGCTGCCCCTTGCGCCATAGCTGAACGGTGATGTCAGCTTTACACTGTAACGCCTGGTTCTAAGGGGCTTTTCTCAGTGTGTGAATTAAATCAACCAGTTTCAAAAGAAAATCAGAGAAAGAGAAATTCCATCCCATGTTGCCAAATGGTCACCAGCTGGGAGAGACCCAGCGACCTTCTAATGCCCCCACAGAGACCCTGCCCCGAGCTGGAGGAGACACTGCCAGGCCCCTAGAGAGGGAGGTGACACGGGCTTTGTTTATACGCCATTGGCTAGAGGGCAGGAGAAAGCTGGGGATCAGGGGGCTCCATTCCCGGTTCTGGGAGGGGAGTGAGGTCCAGTGCTTAGAGCAGGGGGCTGGAAGCCAGGATCCAGGTGTGATGGTCTCACCATCACCCATCCTTTGCTCTGACACTGCGCTGGGTAACGCCATGGAGTAGGAGGGTAACAAGCAGCAGATTCGCTGTGTAGCCAAGTCACTCCCCCACCAGCCTGTCACCCATAACTAACACCCCCCACTTCTGCCTGCCTGCGCATCTCCCGTCCTGTCCCCTCGTCTATTCCCTTTCCATTCCCCCTGAGTCTGCCCCATCACACCCTGCCCCCATCACAGTCTGTCCCATCCCATACCCCCATCCCCTGCCTTGTTTCCCCTCAAATGCCCATCCCCTGCCCTCAGTTAAGATGGCCACCATCTCCCAGTGTCCCCAGTGGGCTTTGCGCCAGGCTGCCCTCTGGGAAATGGTGCCTAACTGAGCTGGGAGCAGCAGTGGGGGGCATGGGAATATTGGGGGTGGGGAGAACATGAGGGAACATTGTGGACCAGGGGCGTGAGGGGGCAGGAGCTGGGGGGGCAGGGCCGTGATAGGGAAGGGGGAGAAATGGAAGCGGCCCCCCGGGATTAGGGGTACCTGGGTTCCCCCCCCCAAGCATTTCAGTGTGAATCTGCCCCACTCACAGATCATGCCCATGCTTGGCCCCGTACAGTCCCTGGGGGAGACCCCTTCAGTGTGACAGCCCTTCTCAGGAGTCCACTCTCTCTTGGGGGTTAAGCCCCTCCACCTCCTGGAACCGCACCTCTCTGAGCCTTAGCACGTCTGTCTCTTGCCTTGGGCCCCCTCAGGGAGTCCACTCGCTCTGGACCCCCAGGGCCTCCACTCCCCAGAGGGAATAGGGCAACCCTGATCTCTAGACTGGAGCGACTCTCAGCCAGTGTAAAACAGGAGGGTTTATTGAGCATCTGAACCCAACAGAGGAAACTGTCAGGGCCTCAGGCCTGGCTTCCCTCACTCAGCACATCCAAGTCTCCCCTGCATCCAGGTGGGCTCTGCCTGCTCCCTCTCTCCAGCCCAGACACCCTGATATCACCAGCCCCAATAGCTCCTCCCCTGTCTTCCATCCCAGGTATACAGGTTGCTGGGGCCCTCTCCCTTCTGTCCCTTGTTCCCCTCTGGCTGCACTGGTTGGTCAGGTCACCAGGGTCCTCTCTTCTCAGACCTTTGTCCTCCCACTGGCCAGAACCGGCTAACTCCCAAGCTCAGGTGGGTCACCAGTTGTTAGGGTTCCCATCTCCAGGCCGTTGTCCGGGGGTCCCAGCTGCCAGGTGAGGTCACGCCTGGTCCTCTGCAACCACAAACCCTCTCCCCCCACCTTGTTACACATGCAGCACACAGGGAAACTGAGGCATGCACACACTATTCATGTAAAACACTACAAAAATCCCCAACTTCATCACAGCTAGGCACTCCCATGATGCACTGCAGTGTATCCCTGTAGCCATGCAGTTGCAGTGCATCATGGCAGCTGTAGTTTGGGTGCCTTCACTATGTCCCCATTCTCCTCAATGAGCTGCGCTCTCCAGCCAGACTACATCTCCAATAATGCACCATGGCCAGGTACTCCTAGGATTCACCACCTTCCCTCCCAAAGGGGAACCTGTGGTGCATTGTGGGAGATGTAGTCCAGCCAGTGCGTCTGGCTTATAAAGGAGAATGAGGCTGTTACCGAAATATTGGGTTTATTTAGCTGAGAGCCAATAACAGCCAGACAGGGATAAGGAAGAGTTGCTTTATTTTGCAGAAGAAAGGAGAGCTTTGCACCTTAGTATAAAAAACTTTGTTTTACACACATTTTATAGATTTTTTATACACATTTAGACCAAGGTTTTTGCAGTGTTAACACTTGATTGGTGGTGGTTAGATTTGTGCTTTTGCTATTTGGTTAGTGAAAACTGGCTTGGGACTAGCTTTAACTACCTTAAGGCTTTTAAGGGAAAACAGTTGAAAAGTTTAGGCTACTGTGTTTTTAAGGTGTTTGCTTTCTCCTAATGGCCGCTGGCTGACATAACAAATGCTTGGGCTTACTAGTAACTTTTACAGTCCCCCCTTCGGGCCTGACAAATTTAAAAATTGTCAGGCCCGTTACGCAATTTGCGATTAAGCTGGAGGGACAGATACTGGGTTTTTTTATGGACAGCAGAGCTTTTGATTATAGCATTACACAGGCATTTGGCACATTGTATTATTATTTAGATAACACATAGGAAAAAAGGAAAGAAAAGAATTTATTTAACAATTGTTTGAAAGAGCCCCGTAAACCATGACCCAAGGTTTGGGAGGAGGTTCTTAAAACTAAAGGTGTGATTAAGAGATACAGCATGGAAAACAATAGCAGCATTTTTAATGGCTTGTAAATTCTGCTTAATTAAGCCAGAATGATTAACATAGAAACAACATTTTTTTCCGATGCGAGCACAAGCCCCCCCTAATTTAGCATTTATAGCATTTAACACACGTTTATTTTGCAACGCTATTTTTGCCACCTTATTAATTTTTTGTTTTAACTTTTGGAAAGTGTCTATTGATGCATTGGCTATTTTTTTTAATTTTGCAGAAATATTTACTACTGCTTTTTTTAGCTTGGCTACCCCCAACCCAGGAATGAGCGCACGAACAAAGGAGTGAAACCCCGTTTGCCTGACTACTAGGGGATTGTTGGCGCGTTTTGCTTGAGTCCTTATAAGGGGGGTGTGTGAAAAACTTATGGACATAGCTGCCCAGGTTAAGAATCTGGCTGGCGTCCAATGTGTCATTTATTTGGATATTTGGTAACACCCGGGCCACACCACACCGACCTTGCTAACCTGAAGGGAGAGCTTTGTAGACATTGTGGCCACAGATAAAATACAAGCCAGGGGTTTTTAAATAGAGGGTAAGGGTATTACCCGCAACCCGATGGCGCCAGGTTACCCTTTTAATCCAGCGCCCGGAGTTACTTACTAGCCAGTTTTGGCACCTTTAATGGGAAACATTTAAGTTTTCTAGGGCATGGGTATTGTTTAAAATGGCTTTACAATACGTAACTTTAAATATGTTAGCTGTAAAACTTGCAAGTGATTTTATAGACTTTGAGCATTTAGACATCCTTTTAAGGGATGTGTGGGGCAACAGAATGCCAGAGTAAATATTTATATAATACATATGTGTTTTATTTATGGGGCCTAATGGGAGGAATGAGGGAAACCACTGCCCTTGATAACAAATGCCTGTTGGTTTTACAGTTATGGCCATGTGCAGGAGACAATGGGGTTTTGGGGCATTTTTAGGGGTATTTAAAGGGTAAAAGGTTTTATTTTTGACCTCAAACCGAAGGGTTTGATTACAGGCCTTTAGGGGAAGGTAGCCCACTTCCCTCCCACTTTCTTCAGCATTTTTCAAACAAAGGGGCATGTTATACCCGATCCCAAGAACTTTAAAAAGAGGGACCCCCTTAGCTGCCCAGTAATAATGCCAAACTTTAGACCTTTTTTTATATTTGTTATATTGATATTTTTCAATCCATGCCCATTTAGTTTTTTGTTTTACCTGTAAGGAGAGTACTTTAGAAAGATTTGCAGGTACAGCCCACAATTTTTTTTTTTTTTAGAGCGGGTTTTGTGACACAGCCAACAATCAGATAAGTGTTCCAATGTGGCTATTTGCTGAAGAGATTTAGCGGCTGGGTGTGGGTTAGCTTGTACAAGGGGCAAACCCAAAAGCAATAGCCACTGCAGCACCATCTGAGAACCCATAGTTATAAAGTTTTAGGATTTTGTTTGCTGGAACAGAAGCTTTAGTTTTTTAAGAGGTTTAGCTTTTTAGGTATTGTTTGCTTTTGGCTTTTTTGGGTTGTGGTGGGAAGAGCTGGCGGTGCTTTCTTGAGGTTTGAAGTTGTTTGCTTTTGGCCCCGTTTTAGGGGCTAGCTTGACTTGGGTGTGGTGTATTTAAGTGTTTTGCTTTTTCACTCGAATAGCAGTGTGAGAGGTAAGAAGGACTTGGAAAGGGCCCGCCCACCGGGGTTGGAGAGGCTTGTGTTTCCACTCTTTCACATAGACCCAGTTTCCTGGAGCGATCCGGTGGGCAGGAACATTAGCGGGTAGGGACTGAAATTGAGCTGCATACCTGTGGAGAGATTTGAGAGTGGTTTGAAGGGAAACAACATATTTGGTTAGCTTTTTGTTACCCCAAGTGGCTAAATTAGTTACAAATTCTGGATTAGCAAATCCGGTGTATGGCCTGCCAAATAAAAGTTTAAAGGGTGAGAGACGGAGCCGGCCTCTAGGGGCAGTTTGAACTGCCAAGAGGGCCAAAGGCAGAGCTTGAAGCCATTTTAACCCAGTTTGAGCACACAGCTTAGAGAGTTTAAGTTTTAAAGTTTGGTTTATCCTTTCCACTTGTCCTGAAGATGGTGGTTTTTAAGGGGTGTGTAGAAGCCAGTTAATACCTAGGGCTTTTGCAATGTTTTGAATAATCTGGGCAGTAAAATGAGTTTCTTGATTAGAGTTAATAGACCTAGGGGGACCAAACCTAGGAATGACATGGTTTAATAAGGTCTTTCCCACTTCTAAGGCAGTTGCTTGTTTGGTTGGGAATGCTTTAGTTTATTCAGTTAGTTGGCACACGATTACAAGGAGGTACTTGTAGCCCTGGCACGTAGGCATTTTTGAGTAGTTAATTTGAAGTTGCTTGAAGGGTGTGTATGCCCATAACCTGGCTTCGGGGGGGCCTTTAGGTTCCCCCCTTGGATTGAATTTTACACAGATATTACAAGTGGCAAGGACTTGTTTAGCTTCCTGGAATACTTCAGGAGCATGCCAAAGTTTATTTACAGTAGCTGCCATGGCCTTTGCACCACCATGGGTTTTTTGGTGTAGTTTAAATAGGGCAGGCCGTAGAGCAGCTTGGGGCAATGCTCTTCTTTCATCTGGCAGTTGCCACTCCCCCCCTTGGGTTTTGGTGGCCCCCATGCTTTTCCAACGCTTGACCTTTGATGGCTTAGGGGTAAAAGGGGCTGGGACTGGAGTTGGCGGGGTGGCGGATGTGAGTACCATCTGGTTGGTAACATATGGCTGTAGGGAGGCTGCTTTTGAAGCTGAATCTGCCAACCGATTCCCACAAACGGTGGTATCGTTTCCCTTCTGATGGGCCCGAACATGGACAATGGCAATTTTAGATGGCAGATGTATGGCTTTCAATAATTTTAGGATTAGGGGCCCATGTGCCACCTTAGTGCCACTGGAGGTAATAAAGCCACGCTTTGCGCACAGTTGGCCTGTGGCATGGCAAACACCAAAGGCATATTTCGAGTCAGTATATATATATATATGTTCACCGACTGACCTGCTGCCAACTCACATGCTTGGGTGAGGGCTATTAATTTTGCCGCCTGGGCTGAGGTGGAAGGTTCCAGGGGAGCAGACTGTAATACATTAAACTGAGTAGTTACTGCAAACCCAGATACCCGTTGGCCCTTCATGACCCGTGCTGAACCATTAGTGTACAGTTTTAGTTTAGCATTTTGAATGGGCACATTTGAAAGGTTTGCTTGAGGTTTTTTTTGATGTTGCACTATCTGAAGACAATTATGTGAGGGCTTGTAATTATAGTTTGGGAACGGTAAAAGGGTTGCAGGGTTTAAGGTATGGCACTGTTTAATTTTTAAATTAGTTTTGGATAATAAAGAAACTTTCAAATGCGTTAATCTCTGAGAGGTTAAATGTTGCGTGCCCTTTTGGACTAACAGTTGTTGAGCTGCATGAGGGGTCCGTAAGGTTAGTGGATGGCCCAAGGTAATTTTTTTCGCTTGGGGTACCAGGAGACCAGCAGCAACCACTGCTTGGAGACAGCCAGGAAAGCCCTGTGCCACAGCTTTTAATTTTTGGGAGAAATAGGCCACGGGTTGTTTTTTGGGTTTAAAAGCCTGAGTAAGGACACCAGAGGCCACCCCAAGTTGCTTATGTACATAGAGAACAAAGGGTTTGCGATAATTGGGGAGTTTAAGGGCTGGGGCTGAGGCCAAAGCTGTTTTAATTTCCTGGAAGGCTTTGATGGCCCCAGAATTTTAGTGAAGGGGCTTCTTAGCATTATGGGTGATTTGTTTA
Source organism: Actinemys pallida (assembly GCA_023634205.1). Taxonomy (NCBI): domain Eukaryota; kingdom Metazoa; phylum Chordata; order Testudines; family Emydidae; genus Actinemys; species Actinemys pallida. The sequence goes on from JALMGD010000024.1 coordinate 2,980,451, forward strand.
AAGAAGGGTTTTGCCATTTCCCCAAAGCCTGGAATTCAGGAATGGCAGAATTTTGCAAGGCCTAAAAATTCCCGCATTTTGCGTTTTGTTTTTGGTTGGGGAATGTTAAGAATTGACTGAATACGGGTACTAGATAACGCTTGATACCCAGGGGTGAGTACATGACCAAGATAAGTTACCTTGTCTTTGGCAAACTGCAACTTAGAAGGAGATACTTTATGTCCCTTGTTTGCCAAGCAATTTAGCAAGTAAATAGTGTTTGTTTTACATGTTACCTGATCCGGAGAACAAACCAGGACGTCATTCACATACAAGAGATACGTAGACCCACCTGGTAGGCTGATATTAGCTAAATTACGTGTTAGGATAGAGGAAAAAATAGTCGGGGACTCAACATATCCTTGCGGGAGCCGAGTTCAGGTTAGTTGTTTTGCTTTTCCAGTTTTTGGGTTTGTTCATGTAAATGCAAAGATATTTCAGCTGTCCTTATTTAGAGGAATACTAAAAAAAGCATTATACAAGTTTATTACTGAATAACAAGCAGTACCTGCTGGAATGGCAGTTAGGATTGTGTGAGGGTTTGGTACCACATTGTGTTTAGCTTGAACAACCTTATTTACTGCACGTAAGTTCTGGACAAATCGGTATACCGGTTTTCCCTCTGAGTTTATGTCAGGTTTTTTTACTGGCAGAATGGGAGTATTGAAAGGAGACTTGGTGTGAACCAGCACTTCCAACCGCAGGAATGTGGTGATAAGACTTTGGAGGCCAAGCAGAGCTTCCTGGGGGATGGGATACTGACGAATTCGAGGAATTTTAATGCCTGGCTTGAGGGTTATACGCACTGGCTCTGTCTGGAGAGTTTTCAAGTCTGCCCTTGAAGTGCCCCACAGGGAGATGTTTACCTCCTGTCTGAGTCGCTCGGGTAAGATTGGGTTTGCAGGCAGGATTGGGTTTTTTGAAACTTGGGTTAGAACAGCACACAGCTGGGGAAGTTGGGTTTGAGGCAACCGAAGAGTGATTTTGTTATCTGAAAAGAAAATTTGAGCACGTAGTTTACACAACAGATTTCTGCCTAAGAGATTAACTGGGGAATTTGAGGCTAGCAGAAAGGCATGGGAGGCAGAGACACCAGAGATTTTTACAGCAGCCTTTTGTAATACAGAACAGTTAAATGGCTTTTCGCCTATACCCATTACCGGAATGCTCTTATCTGTAAGGCTTCCTTTCTCCGGCTTGGCAGTAACAGTAGAAAGTGCAGCCCCTGAATCCAAAAGACAAGAATAGGTGGTTCCTCCCAATGTTAGGCGAACCTGGGGGTCTGTGGAGGAACAAACATAAGTGGTAAAATTATTTGAATAGGTGACAAGAGGACCCCCTGGTTGCCGTCATTTCTCATTAGCAACAGCGTCTGTTCTTGTCACAGCCATCTGTTGTTGGGGTCGGTCTGGGCGACGGGGTTGTCATCCGGTAGGTCGGTTTGGACACTCTCTCTTCCAGTGGCCAAGCTACTTACAGTAGTTACATATGTTATTGGCATGTTTTGGGGTTCCCCCATAATTTGATTTTGGTTGCCACTTGGGGGGTTTCTGCCGCCCTCCCTGTTTTTTATTTTCAGTGTTTACAAGGGCTGCCAGCATCCTCACCTGTTTGGTTTTTTGAACTTTTTCCCTTGTATGATATACTTGGGTGGCCACGCTTACCAGTTCCTCCAGGGATTTTCCTTCAGCACCCTCGAGCTGCTGCAACCGCTTCTTGATGTCCGGGGCTGACTGGGAAATAAAAATAAGCCTGACCGTGGACTGTGTGTTCATGGCCTTGGGATTTATATTAGTATGGATACAAAATGCTTTACAAAGTCTCTCATAAAAGTTAGAAGGGTGTTTTTCTTTTCCTTGCACAGTATTATGAACTTTTGTCCAATCTAAAGTTCTTTTTCCTGCTTGTTTTATGCCTGTTAAAATATAATTTAGGAATTTTTTAAAATTTGCTTGTTGGGTTAAATCATTTGGGTTCCAATGGGGCGGATTGGCGAGCCTTATAAAATTGCGACCATTGTTGGCAGCCTTTGCAGCCTCCCGGGCCCCCCTCAGTACCCGCTCTTTCTCTTCCGTGCGCAATAAGCAATCTAAAAGTTGGCCCACGTCTTGCCAATCAGGATTATGAGACTGGAAAATGGCACGGAATCGCCTGTGAACGACGTCCGGGTTGTTCCTAAGGCGAGGTGTAGTGGTTTGCCAGTTCATAAGGTCAGCAGTGGTAAAGGGGACATGAACATAACGGTTTACAACATTCCCATTCGTTGTAGGAACTGGGATGGTTCGGAGGGGTGCTTGGATAATTACCTTGTCCCCATAAAGTGCCCCCTTCCTTGTATGGGACGGACTAAGGCTGGGAACAGACAGGGAGGTAGTGTACCCACTGCTGGTGGCTCCACTAGCTGATTTACTTGCCTGCATTGTGGTGTCCTCAATCTTTGATGGTAATATTTGTTTTGGTAGACCTGCTGTCCTGGCCTCCGTTGAGGAGGGTACCAGGTCCCCCCCAATTGGTAATGCTGCCACGGGGGGGGGGGGCGTGGTCTAGAGCAATACATAAGGGGGATATCCTTCAAATAATCAGCCTTACGAGGGGCAGAAGCTTTCGGGAATAGAGGGGCTTGAATTTGTACCTTCTTTATGCGACGATGGGCCTCATCGTCCCACAAAAACCAATAGTTCATTTGCCCCGGCGCTTGGTTTTTCAATGTCAGGCGTAAGGGGGTTAAATGGGTAGGAATATCAAAGGAGCCATACTCGGGCCACGCAGTCCCCAGGGCTGGCCAATCCTGGGTGCAAAGTTGTAAAAAATGCTTCCTTGACATCCCTTTTTGAACACCGGGTAAGGGCCATTTGCTTAACATATAATCCAAAGGACTATCCTTTGAGGGTTTTACCAGAGACCCACCCATCTGCCTGCTGACACTCTTAAAATAGAATTACACAGAGAACAGAGGGAATTATGGCCTAATAGGATCCTATTACAGGAATTTCTACTAATACTGACCGCTACAGGGGACGGGACAGAAGGATCCCAATTCGACCTCAGAGCTTCATCGCACGCGATGGCTTCCACTCTGAGGAATTACGAATGAGAGACTCAGTTCCGTTCACACACCTAACGCCCAATGTATAAGACAGAAATTCATTAACCGGTTTACCAGAACAGAACCAGACCAGAACCAGAACCAGATAGTGTTTCCTTATCCTATTAGGACTCACCTTATCGGAGCACGAACCCCGGGGGCCGCGGTGAAGCAGAGAAAAGGGGCGAAACACCCCGTTGGTGCCATTTTCAGTTCGCCACAGCCGTCCGGAGTCCAATGTCCGAGCTAGGAGAGTCCCGGCGGAGTCGCCAGAAACTGTTACCGAAATATTGGGTTTATTTAGCTGAGAGCCAATAACAGCCAGACAGGGATAAGGAAGAGTTGCTTTATTCTGCAGAAGAAAGGAGAGCTTTGCACCTTAGTACAAAAAACTTTGTTTTACACACATTTTACAGATTTTTATACACATGTAAGCAGAGTCAGGATGAGCTCTACCCTGACATCTGGTGGTGAATTATGGCGAGTGTGGAAAAGAACTCCAGGGGCTGATCTTGTTTGCATAGGCACACCCACTCGCCTGACATGGAACAACAGCAACTGAAAGTGGTTACTTTGGCTGGTGTGGGATCCCCAGTTTCTCTATTATTGGGGCAGGAAGAATAAAGTTTTGTTACCCTGATTCTGTGAATCAAGGCCAGTGGAACTGTTGTATGACAGAAGGACTGAGTGAGTCCTTCACCATTACCTAAGTAGCACTTGCTTGACAAGGGGCATGGGTTACAAAACCCAGTGAATTGAGAGAGGCTGGGGACAGGTATTTGTACCTGATGGTATGGGCCCCCATCTGAGGGTTTGAAACACCAATTGCACCGCCTCCTCTCTCCACTGTTGAATATCAGAGCTAACTTTGATTCCCTTAGGAGTCTAGTTACAGGCTGCTGAGCTGAATTCACTTTGGGCCAATGGTGCACCAGCACTGGGGCTCCCCCGCTAAGAGCTGAAATTGCAAAAGAGCTGATGTTATTAAGAGCTGAGATCACTGAGTGCTGTGTTAACTAGTGGGGGAGCCTGAAGCTATATTGCTCAGCAGCTGGCAGAGCAATTTGTGGGGATGACTGGCGGAGCAGCGAGTGGCGTGGAGCCTTGCGGGGCCGGTTGGAGTGGCCCAAGGAACGGCGAGCGGAGCTGTTTGTGGGGACGGCTGGAACGGCTCACAGGTCGGTGAGCGGAGTGGAGCGGAGCAGCTTGTAGAGCGGAGCAGTTCATGGGATGGCAGGAAAGTGGACTGGCTCATGGTAAAGGCTGCGGCGGAACCCCCACGGAGAAACAGACGGCTGGCCAGCCTCGGATCACGTAAGGTGCCCCTTAACACCCTGCGTGCCCCCCCCTTTTACTCTGGGGCTGCACTGACCAGGGACAGAGACTTTGGGGGTTGTTGGACTTTTGGGACTTTGGGTGGTTGCTGGACCCAAGAGACTTTGGGGGTGTTGGACTTTGGGGACTCTGGGTGATTTTTGGGTTGCTGGATTCAAGAACCAAAGGGAAAGGACACAGCCCAAGTTGCTGGGGTGGGTTTTGCTCATGGTTTGTGTTATGAATCCTGTTTGTGGTGTTTTTCCAATTTTATGCTGATGTCGTTTACCTCATGTTATTAAACATTTTCTGCTACACTCAGACTCCGTGCTTGCGAGAGGGGAAGTATTGCCTCTTAGAGGTACCCAGGGGGTGGTATGTAATTGTCCCAGGTCACTGGGTGGGGGCTCGAGCCGGTTTTGCATTGTGTTATTGAAACGGAACCCCTAGATACAGAACCCGGCCCTTGTTGCTGCCAACTAGATGGGCAGAAGGGTTACATTTTTGGGGGCTCGTCCGGGATTCCCTGGGTCAGTACCCCTCGCAAGCACCTGTTGAGTGTTCCACTGCATTGGGAAACAATTGTGGTTATATTTTGAGGAAATTACTGTTTGTATAATGGCTAATATGTCAGGTTTGTTGGGCCCCGGCCCTGCAGCCTCTAGCTCAGGGGCCGCAGCCTCAGCCAATGATTGGGCAAAAGCACTGGGGCAAATATTGGAAAAGGTTGTGCTGTCCCAGGCTATGTTAAACTCTTGTCGTGAGTTAAGATTATTTGCTGGGGTAGAGGAGTTCGAACCCTGGTTGGAGCATACCACTGAAATGCTGCAGGAGTGGGCCGTACCTGATGCAGAAAAGCGAAGATGTCTAATAGAGAGCCTTAGTGGCCCAGCATTAGATGTGATTCGCACCCTGAAGCTCATTGACCCTGGGGTCAGTGTGAAGGACTGCCTAGAGGCCCTTGATCATACCTTTGGGAGCGTAGAGGGCCCTGAAGACAGTTACTGTAAGTTCCTTAATTCCCGACAGCAAATTGGCGAGAAGATTTCAGCCTATATACAGAGGCTGGAGAGACTGCTTCAGAGAGCTGTCATGAGGGGAGCAGTGACTGCTGAACAGATGGATCGGACCAGACTGGCTCAAATTGTAAGAGGAGCTCAGTATCAGAACCCGATTCTACTCCATCTCCGGCTAAGAGAACGACGGGAACATCCCCCAAGTTATTCCCAGCTGATAAAGGAGGTCAGAGAAGAGGAAGAAAGGCAGGCTGCCAGCGAGTTTTGGGAAGCCCAAACATTGGAGCCAGCCGGCACAACACCACTGCAAATGGCCAGTGTACTGATGGTGAGCACCACAGAGGAACTGGCCCAACAAATGCAGGTCCTGACAGAACGGATAGCTGAACTGCAAAGCACCATTGACCGAGCTAAGGCGCCTCTGACTGTGGCGATGGAGAAGTCAGCATTTAGAGCCACCATCCCACCTGGGCGAAGGGGGAAAGGACAATTCTTCTGCTACCGATGTGGTCAGGACGGACACAGTGCTGGCAAGTGCCATAATGAAGAAAATCCCTCCTTAGTGTATGGAAAGCTGAGGATCAGTTGGGAGAGATCCGGTAGCTGCCAGAGAGTCCGGGGACGGGGACCACCCAGGCCTGCAGGAGTTGAAGCTTCCCCCAGAAACGACCGTCCAGCTGGGATCCCCGCAGGACTGATAGGGCCTCGAGCAGAGGTCATGGTGAAGATTGAAGGGGCGGAGTGTAAAGCCGTGCTTGACACTGGATCTCAAGTGACTATTATATTTCAGTCATTCTACCAACAGATGCTTAGGCACCTGCCTATACAGCCACTGACTGGCGTTGGTCTGTGTGGCCTCAGCATGGATGAATACCCCTACCAAGGGTATGTCATAGTGCACCTGGAATTCCCAGAGGAGGTTGCTGGGGTAAGAGAAGAGGTGGACACAGCTGCATTAATATGCCCTGACCTTAAAGGGACCTCTGATGTGTCTGTGCTGATAGGGACCAACTCCAGTCTCTTCAAGGTGCTCGCGGATTACTGCAGACGACGGGCTGGGGACCAGTACCTGAATACCCTGATGATCCATACGCTTTGTGCTGAAGCCTATAGGAAGATTGAGGGTGCTAAAAAGGAGACATCTGAGCTACCGATTGGGGCGCTGAAGTACATGGGCACAACCCCCTTAATAGTGCCTGCAAGGACAGAGCAGGAAGTGCTTGTCATGAGTACCCGGCTGAAAGGCAGTAAAGGGGCATTAGCAATGGTAGAGCAGCCAGTTGAAGGAGAGCTCCCGGAAGGAGTGCTGGTCCCCAGTGGAGTCATAACCCTACCTGCTGAAGCCCAGGAAAAGGTGACTATACTGATTGCTAATGAAACAAGTCGAGATGTTGTTGTGAAGCAAGGACAAAAGATAGCAGACCTCTTCGAGCCTGAATCAATTGTAAAACCCCAGTGTGAGACTCAAGTTCCGACAATAGACCCAGCAAAGTTTGACTTTGAAGATTCACCGTTGTCCGAGGAGTGGAAAGATCGCCTGAGGAGGAAACTTTGTGAAAGATCCAAGGTGTTCTCACTGCATGAGTGGGATGTGGGATGTGCAAAAGGAGTAGAGCACAACATCAGACTACATGACTCTCGACCTTTCAGGGAGAGATCTAGGAGGATTGCCCTCTCCGAGATGGAAGATGTGCGACAACATCTTCAGGAGCTGGCTGCGAATGGCATCATTACAGAGTCCCGCAGCCCATACGCCTCACCCATTGTGGTGGTCCATAAAAAGAATGGGAAAATCCGGATGTGTATTGACTACCGCACCCTAAACCGCCGTACTGTGGTTGACCAGTACACAATGCCCCGAGTCCAAGATGCCTTAGACTGTTTGCTAGGAAGCCAGTGGTTCTCTGTGTTGGATCTTCGGAGTGGATACTACCAGATCCCTCTGGGTGAAGAAGATAAGGAGAAGACAGCCTTCATCTGCCCATTAGGGTTTTATCAGTTTGAACGCATGCCCCAAGGGATTTCTGGAGCACCTGCCACATTTCAACGTCTTATGGAGAAAGTTGTGGGAGACATGAATTTACTGCAAGTGTTAGTTTATTTGGATGACCTGATTGTGTTTGGAAGAACCTTGGAGGAGCATGAAGAAAGACTTCTTAAAGTGCTTGATAGGTTAGAGGATTATGGTTTGAAGCTTTCAATTGACAAATGCCAGTTCTGCAGGACCTCAGTGAAGTATGTGGGTCACATCGTGTCCCAAGAGGGTGTGAGTACCGATCCCGATAAAATAGAAGCACTCACTACATGGCCATGTCCAAGTAACTACAGAGAACTCAAGACCTTTCTTGGGTTTAGTGGCTACTACCGCAGATTTGTGAAAAACTATGCTACGATTGTAAAACCTCTGAATGATCTTACCAGGGGATACCAGTCCAGCAGGAACAAATCTAAGACCAAGAATAAGGGGAGGTCCCCAAAGCCTCCTGTGCAGAGACACTATGGCCCCTTCGAACCATTTGGGCCACGGTGGGATGAGAGATGTGAAAGGGCTTTTCGAGAAATCATTACTTGCCTAACTCATGCTCCAGTCCTAGTCTTTGCTGATCCAAGCAAACCATTTATCCTGCATACTGATGCCAGTTTGGAGGGTCTGGGAGCAGTACTGTACCAGGAACTGGAAGGAAAACGTAAACCCGTAGCCTTTGCCAGCCGAGGACTGTCTGATAGTGAAACTCGCTATCCCACCCACAAGCTGGAGTTCTTGGCCTTGAAATGGGCCATCACTGAGAAATTTCGAGACTACTTATATGGTGCTCAGTTCCAGGTGTGGACAGACAACAACCCACTGACCTATGTGTTAACAAGTGCTAAGCTGGATGCTACAGGGCAAAGATGGGTGGCCGCTTTGGCTAGCTATGACTTCAGCATTCAATACCGATCAGGGAGAAGCAATGTAGATGCAGATGCATTGTCCAGGCGTCCACAGGCACCAGGAGTTGCTGTGATACCCACAGATGGAGTGAGGGCTATTTGCAGTGTGAGTCGCCGGGAGCCAGAGTCCCATGAAAGTCTTCATGGATGTGCTGCAGAAGCTTTGGGCCTGCCCCCTGAATGCGTGCCTTCTGCTTCAGTGAACTATATTGCGTTGGACCAATCTCCTTTGCCCATGCTCAATGCGGCTGACTGGCAGGAAGCCCAGCTGCAAGATATTGACATTCGTGATACACTACTTGCCAAAAGGGAGGGGCGAAGCCCAGCTGTGGTTGTCCCACCTAACCCGGAGGGTAAACTACTATTGAGAGAATGGACCAAACTGAAACTGATTCAGGGAGTGCTACACCGAGTGACCACAGACCCTTTACAAAAGCAACGAGCACAGCTAGTGCTGCCAAAAGAGTACAGAGCCCTGGCCATGAGGGCCCTGCATGATGACTTTGGACATTTAGGGATGGAGAGGACCCTGGAACTTATTCGTAGTAGGTTCTATTGGCCTCGGATGGCTGAAGATGTTCGCAGGAAATGTGAGACCTGCGCTCGATGTGTTCAAAGGAAAACTCTGCCCACGAGGGCTGCATATCTGAAGAACATCACCAGCAACAAACCTCTGGAGCTGGTATGCATTGATTTCTTGTCTTTAGAAGTAGACAAGAGAAATATTGGGAACATTCTAGTAGTGACTGACCATTATACGCGATATGCGCAGGCATATCCCACACGTGATCAGAGGGCCACCACTGTTGCTCGAGTACTGTGGGAGAAATATTTCTCAGTTTATGGATTTCCAGCCCGGATACACTCGGATCAGGGGCAGGACTTTGAGAGTCACCTTCTGAAGGAGGTGCTGAGGATAGCGGGAATTAAAAAGTCTAGGACAACGCCTTATCACCCTCAAGGTGATCCACAGCCAGAGAGGTTCAACCGAACCCTATTAGATATGTTGGGGACTTTGCGGCCAGAGCAGAAGGCAACCTGGAGCCAACATGTCGCATTTCTGGTGCACGCCTACAATGCCACAAAGAACGATGCTACGGGGGTCACCCCATATCTCTTAATGTTTGGGCGAGAACCAAGATTACCCATAGACCTGTGCTTTGGTGTATCAGAGGATGGAGATAGCTATGAAACTCATCAGCAATATGTATCCCGACTAAGAGAAAAGCTGCGGGATGCTTATCACTTAGCTGCATCTGCGGCTCGGAAGAACGCAGACCGGAACAAACATCGATATGATGCTAGGGTACGTCTGCAAGAACTCCAGCCGGGGGACAGAGTCCTGCTGCGAAATTTGGGTATTACTGGCAAACACAAGATAGTTGACAGATGGAAGGCAATACCTTACTTGGTGATGGAAAAGCTAGGAGACCTGCCGGTCTACAAGATCAAACCTGAAGATGGTCCAGGGCAGACAAAGACAGTGCATAGAAACCTTTTGCTCCCTGTGGGGGAATTGGTAGACACCCCGTATGACATGGGCCACAACAGGGCAACCGGGCGGAACGAAGGTGCTGGACCAAAGCTGCCCTCCAACGTGGACAGCCAGCCCCCTGCAGCCAACCTACCCCTATGCAGCACATGCGAGAGTGAGTCTGAGGAGGAAGACACAACCATGGTGTATCCTGGGATGGAGACAAGATTTCAGTCTCGATCAGCATCAAAAGAGAGCTCCTCCTCTTCCGCCCTAAACCCCATGGCAGAAGTATTTAGGCCCATTCCTGACACCCCTGGGCCACTGGTGGGACCCCCATGTGATGACACACACAGGTTATTAGACAGTGGAGACATACAGGTGGAGGATGTCCTGGGCACCTTGGACCCTCCACTGTTAGAACTAGAACTGCAGGGGCCTATGCCAGTAGCCGAGGGGCCCTCAAAGGAAACCTCCCCATCTGTCGTTCAAGACGCTGTCCACTCTACCACGGTAACAGAGAGTCTCAATAGACGAGACAGGGTAATAAGACCAGTAAAACGGTTGACTTATGATGCACCTGGGGTGACTAGTGAGGAACCAATATGTTTAGCACACAGGCTTGTGGAAGCTAAAGTGGGCTATCTGAGGCCCTTTGGAGGGAACCAGTGAGTTGGTATAATAGGGAGTGTGATTTGTCGGGACGACAAATTCTCGGCTGGGGGGAGGATGTAAGCAGAGTCAGGATGAGCTCTACCCTGACATCTGGTGGTGAATTATGGCGAGTGTGGAAAAGAACTCCAGGGGCTGATCTTGTTTGCATAGGCACACCCACTCGCCTGACATGGAACAACAGCAACTGAAAGTGGTTACTTTGGCTGGTGTGGGATCCCCAGTTTCTCTATTATTGGGGCAGGAAGAATAAAGTTTTGTTACCCTGATTCTGTGAATCAAGGCCAGTGGAACTGTTGTATGACAGAAGGACTGAGTGAGTCCTTCACCATTACCTAAGTAGCACTTGCTTGACAAGGGGCATGGGTTACAAAACCCAGTGAATTGAGAGAGGCTGGGGACAGGTATTTGTACCTGATGGTATGGGCCCCCTCTGAGGGTTTGAAACACCAATTGCACCGCCTCCTCTCTCCACTGTTGAATATCAGAGCTAACTTTGATTCCCTTAGGAGTCTAGTTACAGGCTGCTGAGCTGAATTCACTTTGGGCCAATGGTGCACCAGCACTGGGGCTCCCCCGCTAAGAGCTGAAATCGCAAAAGAGCTGATGTTATTAAGAGCTGAGATCACTGAGTGCTGTGTTAACTAGTGGGGGAGCCTGAAGCTATATTGCTCAGCAGCTGGCGGAGCAATTTGTGGGGACGACTGGAGGAGCAGCGAGTGGCGTGGAGCCTTGCGGGGCCGGTTGGAGTGGCCCAAGGAACGGCGAGCGGAGCTGTTTGCGGGGACGGCTGGAACGGCTCACAGGTCGGTGAGCAGAGCGGAGTGGAGCGGAGCAGCTTGTAGAGCGGAGCAGTTCATGGGATGGCAGGAAAGTGGACTGGCTCATGGTAAAGGCTGCGGCGGAACCCCCACGGAGAAACAGACGGCTGGCCAGCCTCGGATCACGTAAGGTGCCCCTTAACACCCTGCGTGCCCCCCCCTTTTACTCTGGGGCTGCACTGACCAGGGACAGAGACTTTGGGGGTTGTTGGACTTTTGGGACTTTGGGTGGTTGCTGGACCCAAGAGACTTTGGGGGTGTTGGACTTTGGGGACTCTGGGTGATTTTTGGGTTGCTGGATTCAAGAACCAAAGGGAAAGGACACAGCCCAAGTTGCTGGGGTGGGTTTTGCTCATGGTTTGTGTTATGAATCCTGTTTGTGGTGTTTTTCCAATTTTATGCTGATGTCGTTTACCTCATGTTATTAAACATTTTCTGCTACACTCAGACTCCGTGCTTGCGAGAGGGGAAGTATTGCCTCTTAGAGGTACCCAGGGGGGTGGTATGTAATTTTCCCAGGTCACTGGGTGGGGGCTCGAGCCGGTTTTGCATTGTGTTATTGAAACGGAACCCCTAGATACAGAACCCGGCCCTTGTTGCTGCCAACTAGATGGGCAGAAGGGTTACACACATTTAGACCAAGGTTTTTGCAGTGTTAACACTTGATTGGTGGTGGTTAGATCTGTGCTTTTGCTATTTGGTCAGTGAAAACCGGCTTGGGACCAGCTTCAACTACCTTAAGGCCTTGAAGGGAAAACAGTTGAAAAGTTTAGGCTACTGTGTTTTTAAGGTGTTTGCTTTCCCCTAATGGCCGCTGGCTGACATAACGAATGCTTGGGCTTACTAGTAACTTTTACAAGGCCACTGAACTACAGCTCCCATGGTGCACCACAGCCAGGCACTCCCATGATATACTACTCCCCCCTGAGAGGGGAGGCCATGGTGCATCATGGGAAATGTAGTCCAGCCTATGGGGTGAATGGGGACATGAGGCACTCAGACTACAACTCCCATGAGGCATTGCAGCAGCACTTCAGAATTGAAATATTCCTGTTTTCACATTTTTGTTGGAAAATTGGTATTTTCTGTGCCCCCCCCCCCCAGGCATTTTCCCAGCTGCTCTATAGAGGGTGTGAGCCTCTCCCAGAGCTACAGAGTCTACCTCCATCACTCCGTTACCCTGCCCTGAGTCATGCTTCAGCGTTGGAGTGTGCGCGTCCCATTCCAACGGGTGACAGCCACAGAGACTGGGCAATATGTGCCCTGCTAGGAACTAGGGGGCAGGTTCTGATCTCAGCTCCCTTGGGGTCAAGGCAGAGTCACCCCTGACTGCACTGGGGGCAGGGAAAGGTTATGATCTCAGCCCCCCAGGGTTGATCCAGAGTCACCTCTCACTGCATTGGGGGCAGGGCTGGGTTCTGATCTCAGCTCCCAGTAGAATCCTCCTTAAAGCTCCTGGCTGGGGTAGGAAGCCCCCCCTCCTCCCCTGCTCTGTGGGGCTATTCCCCCTGGTGACCTTTGCTTTTCCAGTTCAGTTTGGCTCCTGGTTCAACCACGTCAAGGGCTGGGGCTGCGGGGCCACGAGAACTTCTTCTGGATCAGCGACAAGGAGCTGCAGCAGGAGGGAGATGAAGGGAAGCCTAGTGGCAGAGGGGGGCTGGGGACCTGGGGGTGGGGTGGGGTGGGGTGGGGGGTACAGTCGAGCATGGCCCAGGATAGTGTGTGTGGTGGAAACAAAGCCAGGAGTGGGTGGGAGCTGGGCGGGGGGTCAGAAGGGCTGTGAATGGAGGGGACAGCAGAGGGGGGAACTAGGGGGCAGAAGAAGGAGGCTGGGGTGAGCTGGGAATGGAGGGGGAGGGGATCCCAGCAGTGTGAGTACTGGAGGGCAGAAGGGAGGGGGCTGGGGTAACTGCGAATAGAGGGGAGGGATCCCGAGAGAGGGGCTGGGGGACAGGAGACAGGGAGCTGGGGTATTGGGGATGGGAGGGGATCCCAGCAGCAGGGGGACCCGGGCGGGGGGGCAAAAGAGAGGGAGCTGGAGTAGCAGGGGATGGAGGGGGTGAGGATCCCTGCAGAGGGGGAACTGGGGAAAGCAGAAGAGGGGGGCTGGGATTGGAGGGAATCCCAGCAGCAGGATGGATGGGCGGCAGAAGGGAAGGGCTGAGCCAGCGGGAAGCGGAAGGGGCCAGGAGAACGCAGTGGCGGGTGAGCACATCCCTCACCAGGGCACATGGCCGTCCCCCCCAGGCCTCTGAAGCCATAGCCCCCTCCCCCGCTCCCCCCTCCTGCACAGGACCTGTAGGGCATGGCGCAGACGCCTCCTTCCAGGCCACGAGGCAGAACCCACCAGCCAACTACAGCCTGGTGCCCAGGGACTTCATGGCCCACGCAAGTGCCTTTTCCTGAGGAAAGCTGGGCAGAGGAAGGGTCCCACCTCCCTGCACCTGTTCCCCACCCCCCACAGGGGCCCCCACCCTGCCCCCTCTGGGCTGGTTCTAGCCGAGCCACGCTGCCCCACATGCAGCACTGGCACCCCCCTGCCGCTGGTCCCCCTCCTAAGACCCCCCCGCCAATGGGTGCCCACTGTAGGGGGCAGGCAGGAGGAATGAAGCCCCTTTCTCAGCACCCAGGGGGACCCTTTCTGCACAGCTGGCCACCTTCCTGTGCTTCGACTCTGGGCTGAGTCTGTCTACACTGCAGTGTAAGCCCAGGGTTAGTAGAAGTGGAGTGAGCCACCCCCAGCTTGAGTTTCCACACTCCCTCCTAACTCTGGGTTGAACCCAGGCATCCTACCGCCCTTCTGTAACACGAGCCTGCGTCAAGCCAGGACCCTAGGTTCAAGGCCAATTGCTCAGCTGTGTAGACACAGCCCCCCCGGCCCGGGGGATTGTGGGCTATATTTGGAGGACTCCTGGAGCATGAGGCCACTGCAGAGCAATAGGACTTGAACCCTGGGGGCTGGCTTGATTCGGGCTGGGACCCTGCACTTCAGTGGGGTCTGCTGGGACGCTGGGTCCGAGCCCTGGGGGAGCATGATGGGTGTGTAGATGGAAGGGCGGGTAGGCCTGAGCCTGGGTTTGAACCCTGGGCTTGCATTGCTGTCTAGACACAGCTGCTCAGTTCACCAGTGCTTCCTGCCATTGCGTGTGGATGTTTCAGTGTCAGGCCCTCTGGAGTCCCTCTGGATCTGGGTCGGATTCAATCAGTTCCCTAAGGCCCCAGACAGCCTGGTGTCACCCACACCTCCAGGCCCGTGCTGCCCCCAAGAGCAGCTGTAACCCTAGTCCTCCCCCAACCCTGGTAGCCATGCAAAGGACAGAGGGAAACTGAGGCACGCTGAGGCTTCAAAATAATATTACAGGGCATTGCCCCTTGGTCACACACAGGGAGACATCCCCGTTCTGCTGTACAAAGCGGCTCTGCAGCGTGTAGAAATAGGGCAGTACGCCTTTAAACAGGAGGTGAGCCCTCGATGGGCGCTCACTGGGTTCTGGGTTATACAAGGGGCCCCAAAGCAGACAGAGCAGCTGGGCGTGTGAAGCCTGGTCAGGCCTGGGGGGGTGTAGCTGGTGAAAGAGGGTAGGTGGCTGGCGCCTGTCTGCGGGGGCTACAGGACCCACCATCGACTTTCCCACTTCCAGTGGATTCACGACTGACCGGGAGTAGTCTGGAGTCGTCAGCGTCCACACAGCAATTGCCGGGTGCTTCTCCATGAGAGGCTGCTCTCATTTGGGTGTCCTTGCACCACAGGGCTGGGGCGAGCTCTGCACAGAGGGCCAGGGAGGGGGCTTCCCACATGCGACAGTTCTGTAGCTGTGGCTTGTCATCCCAGACCAGGCGACTGGTAACTGCAGATAGTGGGGGGTGGGAGTGCTGGGTGCGCAATGACAGGCTCCCCACCGCCACCACCACAGCCACGGTCGGCTTTCTGGTGACTTCCAAGGCCCCTCCAGCAACACCCGCATGACCACGGCACCCTGGGAGGTCGCCCACCTCACCCACACTTAAGGCCAGTCCTGCCAGTGTCATCCTTAGGGAGAATAGTACCCTAGGCGAATTTCTATTTTGGAGCTTTGGCCCCTGCTGTCCCCTATCCCCCATATCACCCCTGGCCCCCGCTGTCTCCCCCCCTTGCCCCGACTCCCTGAGCTCCCTTCTGCGCACCCAGGCAGGCTAGTCCAGACCCACACTCGAGCAGGTACATACATTTCCCTGCTGGTTTAATACTTAGTTCACCAGACCTGTGTCACCCGTGAAGAGGAGTTATTCTCACGGGGGCCATGCGGCTGCCAGGCGAGGAAGGGATGGGACTCAGCAGGTTTCCCCATGCCCCCTCTGGCAGAAAGCTGTGCTGCCAGCCCGGTCTCACTTCCCGGCTCTGGGCAACGCCTAGTGGGTCTCAGCGGGAGCGCTCACTGCTGGTGCCTTTCCCACGCACAGGCCAACTCGCATCCTGGCAGAAATCTGGGGGTGGGGGAGGAGGAATGTGACCCCGCGTACCCCCCCACACGTCGTCTATCCCAGACCTGCATAACAATGTGATCCCACCACTCGGCGCTTGTTTCCCGAGCCCCAAAGCAACGCTCTGCCGTGTGCAGCCGCTCCATGAATGCCAGGAGGAAGCTGGTGTTGTTTCTCTCCATGGCACACAGCAGCTCGGGCAACTCTGATTCCTGTTCAGACTGGGAGCTCATGACATCTTGCCTGACCAGCCGCGCTGCGTTCACAGCAGCGGAGAGCCATGCGGGATCCATCCTTTCACACAGGGATGGCGGGCGCACTGGAAACGGGCCATTGGAAAATGCCGTGAAACGCAGTCGAACAGCGTGGAATGCTGGGACAGAAAATAACGCACCATGGGACGTTGAGCCCGCCCCCTGATGCGCTGCGATTTACCCGCCTTCCCACAAGCCCTAGCTGCAGAAGGTGCCGAGAAACACGGTGGGATAGCTACCCACAATGCACTGCTCTTGCTGTCGACGCTGGAGCACCAAACATGGACGCACTCTGCCAGCAGAGAAGTGCAGTGTGAACGTGCAATAGCGATGTTATTATGGTACTTTTTGTCCACAACACCTTGTAGTGTAGACAAGACCCAACCATCAGAGGAGCGAAGTTCTGGAGCTGCCTCCCAAGGGACCTAACTGGCTTCAAGACTGAGCTTGAGATGTTTCTGGAGGGGACTTGATGAGGAGACATCCCACAACGGCATGGAACCGATCCGCAACTGCTAGCAGCAAATCTCTCCAATGGCCGGAGACGGGACACTCGCTGGGGCGGGCTCTGAGTTACTACAGAGAATCCGTCCCCAGGTGTCTGGCTGGTGGGTCTTGCCCACATGCTCAGGGTCTAACTGGTCGCCGTATCTGGGATCAGGAAGGAATTTCCCCCCCCCCCAGGTCAGTTTGGCAGAGACCCTGGGGGGGTTTCGCCTTTGTCTGCAGCCTGGGGTGCGGGACACTGGCAGGTTTAAACTTGTGCCAATGGTGGATTCTCTGTAACTTGAAGTCTTTAACCCGTGATTTGAGGCCATCAGTGACTCAGCCAGAGGTTGGGGGTCTGCTACAGGAGTGGGTGGGTGAGGCTCTGTGGCCTGCGATGTGCAGCAGGTCAGACCAGATGATCACGATGGACCCTTCTAGCCTTTAAGTCTGTGAGTCTGTTGCCCCATGGGGGCCGGCGCCCCATGGCTGCGGGGGGCTCTCACTGCGGGGCCCCCAGGCTCATGTTGATGGCGGCATACACGCTGGGCTGGGCGGGCTCGGGGGCTGGGACTGGGCCCCCCTGCTTGGCCTGCAGCGCCTGGCGGTCCAGCTTGGTGTAGGTGAGTCCATCGGTGCCAGGGTCCGGCTTCTGGGGCTGGGAGGGGAGAGAGTCACGGTGTGTGTGTGCGCACCAAGCCCCCGCCACACACACACATTCAGACAGAGCAGGGATTGTCCCCTCCAGCAGGGGGTGACAGGGACACACACACACACACACACACACACAGAGTCCTGCAATCCCAGCTGGAGATCCCATGAGCCCCTCCCACCCCACCCCCACCCCAAAATACTGAGTGTGCCAGATAAGGTGAGTAGGGCACATGTGGGTCAGGATTGGGGGTCAGGGCCCGCGGGCGCAGAGGGACACTTACCAGGGTCTGTGTCTCTTTCCCTTTGTTGATGGAGGCATCTGCAGAACAGAGACACCCCCTGAGCTGCACCCCCGGCTGGCCCAAAGCACAACACCAAACACAGCTCCGACCCCTCTGTCCAGTCGGGGACCCCTCCCCCGCCCCACAGCATGGGCCATGGTCATTAGCCCCATGATACAGAGAGGAAAACTGAGGCACAGAGATGGCAGCAGAGACTAGGGGGTTATGGCAGGGCAGGGGGGCTGGGAGGCAGGATGCCTGGGTTGTCACCCTGTCTCTGGGAGGGGAGTGGGGTCTAGTGGTTAGAGCAGGGGGCTGGGAGCCAGGAGTGGATTGGGATTTCCCCCAGGACACCGGCTGGGAAGATCCGATGGAGAAGTGAAGGGGGGGACACAGAAGCCCCAGGCCTGGGGGGGAGAATGGGGAGGGGCACACAGAGGGAGACCCTGAACTAGAGGGGATGGGAGGGTGGCCCCCAGGGAGCTGGTGGGGAAGGAGGCAAGAAGCTCAGCTGACACCAGCTACCACTGGGACCCTCTGCTTGGTTCCACCCAGCAGCAGCTGTAAATCAGGCCCTGCCCTGTATGGGTGGAGCCTCCACAAGCCCCGCCCCTCCTCAAGGGGTCCTGCCCCACTTTGGTACCCCCTTGGGTGTGTTACTCACAGACGGGGTCTTGCTGAGCTGGGGCCTTCAACACCTGCAAGGGGATGGTGCTAAAAGAGAGAAAATTCCCTTGTAAATGTCATATCCCCCCACCCACAGGGAGATTCCCCAACATACTGAGAGAGCCCCCAATCCTGCCTCACACTGAACCCTGTTCCCTAAACCCCCAACCACAACCACTAGACCACACTCCCCTGCCAGAGCCGGGGAGAGAATCCAGGAGCCCTGTGACCCAGGCAGGTCCATCAGGAGGGGGAGAAGCCGGGTTCCTACCTGCTTGGTCTCGGTGCAGCTCCTTTTCCTGCAGAGGGACACAAACCAGAATCCCACATGAGCCGATCGGGATCCCCCAGTCCCAGTGCCCGGCCACTCACCCCCCTCAAGGCAGCAGGGATGGAGGGAATGTGGGGGTCCCCTCTGCTGCTGGTGCTGAGCCTGGTTTCCTGCTGGGGAGGGACAGAGCGGCAGGGGGCAGCACAACACCATAGCATGAGCCTGGGGGGAGGCGCAGATTAACTCGGGGGCTTTTTCTGTCCCCAATCCTCCCTCGTTAGTTAGGGTTACCATATTTCCACAATCAAAAAAGAGGACACTGGGGGGGGGGAGCCCCGCTCTAGCCCCGCCCCTGCCCTGCCCTGCCCCCATCCACTCCCTCCCACTTCCCACCCCCTGACTGCCCCCCTCAGAACCCCCAACCCGCCCTGCTCCTTGTCCCCTGACTGCCCCCTCCTGGGACCCCTGCAACTATCTGCCCCCTAGGACCCCACCCCCTGTCTAAGCCTCCCCGCTCCTTGTCCCCTGACTGCCCCCTCCTGAGACCCCCTGCTCCTAACTGCTCCCCTAGGACCCTACCCCCTACCTGTACCCTGACTGCTCAAAACCTTATCCACACCCCCAGACAGACCCCCCCTGAACTCCCGACCCATCCAACCCTGCTCCCTGTCTCTTGACTGCCCCCTCCAGAACCTCCCTGCCCCTTCTCCGACCCCCTGGCCCCCTTACCGTGCCGCTCAGAGTGCTGCGGAGTGGCACGCTGGGCAGCAGGGGAGGGTGAGCAGGGGGAGGAGCTCCAGACTGCCGGAGGCCCGATGCGAACGGCTGGCCGGCGATCTGTGAATGCAGGGAGGGGGAGGGAGGGAGAGAGAGGGGGGAAGTGATTTCAAGCTGCAGGGGAGAGGAGGGGGAAGCGGAGGAGGGGCTCTGGATGCCAGAGCCCCGTGTGAGTGGCAGGATCCGGCTGGCTGCCCTGTCAGCCGCGTGCGCTCTGCACGGGGGGGAAGTCCGGACATTTACAAATTCCCCCGGATGCTATTTTTAACTCAAAAAAGCCACACATGTCTGAGAGAATATGGACAAATGGTAACCCTATCGTTAGTGACTCGTTATAATGAACCAGATCCAGGCCAGCCGGTGCCTCTGTCACCCCATGTACTGGAGAGGCACAGTGCCGGCGGCTCATTATACAGGGATCCCCCGCTCAGCGCTGAGATGCGGCCGCTCTGGTGTACCCCTGCAGCAGAACCCCCTGCTGAGCCCCCACCCCAACCCTTGGCTTTCCCAGCACAGTCCCCCATCCCAGCCGTGACCCCATCCCGCCCTGCTTAGTGGCAGGTTTAACCCTTCCCTCGCTGGGCGGGGCACTCACTGGCGTGGGTTTTTCTGAAGCAGATGAAGGCCACGAGGAGGAGGAGGAAGAAGAGGCCGGCAGCTGCCGCGCTCACCCCGGTGATGATGGGGCTGGTCCGACCCGGAGGTGCCGGCGATTCTGATCTGCCTGGGAAACAGCAGCAGCCGTGAGTGCCGGGAGCGGCTGGTCTGTTCCCCCCCAGCCCCTCCCACCCCAGGCGGTGCCCAAGGGGCTGGGACACTGCAGGGCACAGGCAGCAGAAAATTCTATGAGGAGGATGTTGGGGCAGCCCAAGGCATCAAGTGGGGTCAGAGCAAGAAAGATTGGGGGGATTTGTATCACTAGGGGGCGCTGGCCTGCAGAGGGCGGGGGGCTCAATAGGGGGCATTCATCGCATCTGTCAGGACTGTCCCCATTGCCCCAGCACAGTGCTAGGGGGCGCTGTCTGAACCAGCCTGGCCATATTTCTAAGGCATTTCACCCCCTACCTCATGGCCATACCGACTCAGGCCGATGGGCCCATCTAGTCCGGTATCCCACCTCCCAGGCCAGCTGCTCCTGGCTGCTTCGCAGGGAGCTCCAGGCACCCCCGCCCCCATGGCCACTGATGGGCCCAGCTGCCCCCAGAGGAAGCCTCTGGCTGCCCCGTTAGCGGCAGGTTCATGTTGGAGCAGGCGGCTTATCTCTCCTTTCAAATCCATCGGCGGGGGGGACTCACTGCCCCGTGAACAGCCTCCATCCCTCCCCCTGGGCAACCACTGGAGGAAGCTACCCCATAATATGTGACTCAATAGATTCCCCCTTGGCCCTGCGCTGTCCAGGTGGGTGGGAGCCAGCACCGCTCCAGGCTGGGTTGGGTTGGGTCGGTTCCCCATGCAGGACTATAACCAGCATCTGTCTGGGTTCGGGGAGGGGCTGAAACACCTACTCAGAGATTGCCCCCCACCCTCTGCGACCAGTGCTGGATCAACCACTGGGCCTACAGGACCTGTGCCCAGGGGCCCAGCCAAGTGGGGGGCCCAGGAGCCCCAGCCGCCGGGCGAGCAGGATGGGAGAAGCCCCAGCACCCCGACCCTGCTTCCCGCAGAAGCACAGGCCTGGGGAGGGGAATCCTTAGAACCGGGACCTCCACTGCCACCCTGGGATGGCAGGAGCTCTCGCTGCCTGCCGCAGCCTCAGGACTGGGGGAGCTTTCACTTCCCGATGCGTCCTGGGGCCGTGGCACGGGGACATAGTTTCTCCAATCTTGAGGCCGCAGTTGGGAGGGGCAGAAAACAAATAGGTTGCGGGGCTGCAGTGGGGATATAGAATGGGGCAGGACCGTGGGTGAAATAGGGGCGGGGCCCCGGGAAGGGGCAGAAAGCAGTGGGGCTGTGGGTGGGGCCACAGGCTGAGGAGGCGGAAAAGCAGAGGGATGGCAGGTGGAAGGGGTGGGGAGGGATCCCCCTTGCTCTGGCCCAGGGCCCCAGGAAACCTTAATCCACATCTGCCCGTGAATCAGCATCGATCGTTACTGTCAGTCCCGGGGAGGGGGGTTTGTGGCTGGGGAAGGTGCCGGCTCAGCAGCCCCAGGGCCCTGACTGCTCTGTGAGTCCCCAGAGCGGGGGCAGCTGGGGGAGCATCCCCTGAGAAAGGCCCCTGCTCTGCAGCTCCCCCTGGGGGCAGGGATTCCCCTCCCTCAGCCCTGAACCTCTGGGAGCTGCTGCTCCCCCCGGCTGGGGAACCCCCCAGTGACACTGTCCCCGCTCCCTGTCCAGGCCAGTCCAAGGGCTCTGAGCAAAGCCTGGCTCTAAGCATCTAGGCCCCTCACCTGCTACCACCAGCTCCATGGTGTCACTGGGCTGCGAGGAGACGAAGGGCTCTGATTGGAGCCGGTAGCTGCAGCTGTAGTTCCCTCCGTGTTGCCGGCCCACTGTGGGGATGTGGAACTCGGCCCCGTCCCCAGCAGGGTCCATGTGTCGCTGCGGGTTCAGGTCTCCAGCCTTGTGCAGGAAGAACCTCATGTCCCGGCGCTGCCCCTGACACCGGATGGTGACGTCTGCCCCTTGGGCGGTGACCCCAGTGGGGCTCAGAGAGATGGAGGGTCTGGGTATGCTGGGATCTGCGCACAGGACACAGGCTGTGAGAGCCAGACCCGGGCACCCACCCAGCCCCGTCCTCCAGCTGCAGAAGAGAAGAGTGAGGGGGGATTTGATAGCAGCCTTCAACTCCCTGAAGGGGGGTTACAAAGAGGATGGAGCTCGGCTGCTCTCAGTGGGGGCAGATGACAGAATAAGGAGCAATGGTCTCAAGTTGCAGTGGGGGAGGTCTAGGTTGGATATTAGGAAAATTTATTTCACTGGGAGGGTGGTGAAGCACTGGAATAGGTTCCCTAGAGAGGTGGTGGAATCTCCATCCCTAGAGGTTTTTAAGGCCCGGTTTGACAAAGCCCTGGCTGGGATGATTTAGTTAGAGTTGGTCCTGGTTTGAGCAGGGGGTTGGACTAGATGACCTCCTGAAGTCTCTTCCAACCCTGATATTCTATGATTCCCAGGGAAGCACCAGGCATGGGCAGATCCAGGGGCCCCCTGGAAGAGATTCTCTCCCAGATCCCAGAGTCCCCCTGACCCAGAATCCTGGCCCTGCAACCTGGGCTCCCAACCAGACACGGAGCCGCAGCTGCTTAGCTCTTGGGGTCCTCATATACCATGTGTGGCCCCTGCCTCATTCACTGCGTCCGGCCCCCCCGAGCACAGAGCGACTCACAGGCTGGTCTCTGGTGCCCAACACCGCAGGGCCTGAGCCCCACACAGAAAGGGAGTCAGTCCCCCGGGGACAGCGAGGCATCTTTTTCCCCATTCTACAGGGGGAAAATTGAGGCACAGAGAGATTCACTTTCCTCAGTGCGCTCCCAGGGGCAGGGACTGTTTCTTCACTCTGTGTTTATGCAGCGCCTGGCACAACGGGGCTCTGATCATGGTGGGGGTCCTTCATGCTCCCCCAACACAAGGGATCCCGCTCTATTGAGGCCAGCATTTGCAGAGGTCTCCGCTAACTGTGGGCGTCTCGGATTGTGGGCGCTCGCCCTGAGATCCCCCAAGATTGAGGCCCCCCCACAAGGAAGGACACTTTTGAAAACCGCGACGTGCTCCCACCACACAGAGTCTGTGGCCGCGCCAGGAGCTGGGCCAGATCTCCTGGGTCCCAGCCCAGTGCCATGTCCACCAAGTCACTGCTTCTCCTGCAGCCCCTGCCTCATTCAGCTCCAGCCAGGGCATTGCCTGGGGCGGGGCCAGGAGAACAGAGGGGATGGGATCATGGGATTAAATAGCGACTCACGGTTCCTACGCACAAGGGGCAGCGTTAAAGTAGCCTCCCTGCCCCGAGTCTCCAGGGGCTACTGCTCCCCCCTGGCTGGGGAACCCCCCAGTGACTCCGTCCCCGCTCCACGGCCGGGCGTCCCCTCTGCGGGGTCAGGGCTCAGGGCAGAGCCTGGCTCTGAGTGTCCCATTGGCACCGAGCCCCCGTGAGGGTCTGGCTGGGGGTGGGGCTGGGAACGGGGACACCGAGCCGGGCCCCTCACCTCTCACCACTAGCTCCACCGGGTCGCTGGGGTACGACACGGTGAACGGCTCCGATCGGCTGTGATAGGAGCAGCTGTAGCTCCCCCCATACTCCCGGCTCACGTTGTTGCTGGAAAACACAGCCTCAAACCCGTCCGAATCCACAGTTCGGAAATGACGTCGCTCTTTATTCAGCACGAACCGCACGCCTCGGTGCTGCCCCTGACACCAGATGGTCACAGCTCCCCTCAGGAAGACCCCCCCGCTGGGGCTCAGCAGGTAGATGTTGGGTTTGGGGTAGCTGGGCTCTGCAGTGGGAAGCAGACAGGCCATGAGACGCAGGCCCCGTCACTCAGTCCTGGGCAGAGCCTGGCTCTGAGTGTCCCATCAGTGCAGAGACCCCTGAGTATATGGCTGGGTGTGGGGCTGGGAGCCGGGCCGCTGACCCTCTACTATACACTGAGGTTTATAACCTTCAGCTCCACCCATCACCCCCTAACTGATGTGTTGCCTGGGAAAGGCCCCACCTGCCCTGCAGCTCCCGCTGGGGGCAGGGATCCCCCCTCCCCCTGCCCCAAGTCTCCAGAGCCAGGACTCTGAGCTCGGCCCCTCCCTCACCTCCTACAATGATCTCGACGGGGTCGCTGAGATACGACCAGCGACTCTTATCCGCTATGGAGTGATAGTCGCAGGTGTAGCTCCCTCCATCTTCCCGGCCGACAGTGGGGATGGGAAATTCAGCCACGGTCCCATCAGGCACCGTCCACTCCTGCAGGTTCGGGTGTCCAGCTTTACGCAGAAAGAACTCCATGGATTGTTGCCAACCCTCACAGCGGATGGTGACACTTCCCCGAAGCGCCACCACCCTGCTGGGGCTCACCCAGATGGCGGGTTTGAGAAATTCACGCCCTGCTTTCAACAAGAGACAGGAGTTAAACAGGGGAGACACAGCTCCCCCGCATCCCCTCCACCCCAATTCAATCCATCCGTCATTCGGCCTCTCTAGGAGTCTGTTCCCTACCAGGGTTGGCATTGCCTGCCCATGGGGCTCGGGGGCAGTGGGTTCACCCAGACGTGGCTCAGGACCCAGCTGCATGAGAGATCACCTGCCCCACCCCCCAGCCCCACCTGAGGCCAGCCAGGGAACCTGACCAGTGGCCCCCTGCAGCTCTGCTCCCCATCCTGGGTTTGGAAATAGAGTCTGTGACTGGCAGGAGTTGCACACAAGACCCACCTTTCTCCAGGCCTTGGGAATGGGGTTGGGGGGAAGGCTGTGAGTGCAGGGGAGGAAGGTGTTGGGGGTGGATCTGGGGACAGGGGCGGATCTGGGCCGTTCTCCCTCATGGCTGCACTGACCGGGAATGTTTCGGTTCCCCGAGGGGATCTAAAGCCCACGGACGGGCCCTGTTAGCATTTGTATGAGCTGAAATAAATCCACGTGCCACCGCCCACCCCTGACCCTCGCAGCCTGTGGGGGGCAGGACTTTGAACCAGGGGACGGTTCCCATCTGCTTCATCAAACCCCGGGAGCCAGATTTGGCTCCTAGTTACTCCATGGGGTGGAGGGCACAGAAGAACGGGGCCGGGTCTGAGCTCACAGGGGGAGTTTCGATTGAGTTTTGGGGAAGGTTCATGGCTCAGTTCCTGTTTTCCCCACCCCATGCATTCTGTCCCCAATCCTTGATGTTACCGTCCTCCCCACAGACTGATACTCACCTCCCCACACTCCGCTGTGCCCGGCCAGCCAGCAGCCTGGAAAGGAGACGGCTCGTTAGTGACCAGATCCCAGAGCAACTGGATCCTACACCCTGGTCTCAGATCCCCCCCATGGGCACAGACCCTGCCTGTCTCCGATACTCACTGAGGAGGAGGACGGTGAGAGCAGATGCCATGACGGGGCAGTGGGGGGCCCTTCAGTGCTGCCACCAATGCCCCGGTGTCCCGCTCCACCCAGACTGAGGCCCGAGTGCAAGTGGAATGAGGAACTGTGCCAGGGTCTGCAGCCTCGGCCCCTTTCTTCCCCATCAGATGGTTTCTCTACAATCTTCAGGACAAATCTACCATGGTCAGAGGAAAGCCAACTCCCTGCCACGCCCAGCAAACCACATCCCCTCTTGCAGCTGCCTGGTCCCCCAACCCCTCATCACCTCCCAGCCCTATATGGGAGCTGCCCAGTCCGGGGACCAGCTGCGAATGGGGGAATCTCAGGCATCAAGAGGTGCCCAGGCTGCCCTGACCTTTTCCAACAGGCCTGTCATGGAGTGTGGGGGAGTCAGGGCCCTGCACCCCCCACTTCCTGTGATTTACCGTGACTCTCAGCCAGCCAGTAAAACAGAACGTTTATTAGACGACAGGAACATGGTCTAAAATAGAGCCTGTAAGTACAGAAACCAGGACCCCTCAGTCAGGTCCATCTTGGGGGGTAGGGAGCCAAGACCCCGGTTCTGGGCCTCCCTCCATTTTCCCAGCCAGATCCAAACTGAAACTCCCTCCAGCCCCTCCCCTGGCCTTTGTCTTCTTTCCCGGGCAAGGAGGCCACCTGATCTCTTTGTTCTCCAAGACCTTCAGTTGGCACCTTGCAGGGGATGGGCCCAGGCCATCAGTTCCCAGGAGATAGGGTGTTGGCCATTCTCTGTGCAGAAAGCATCACACTTGCCCTCTAGGGCTCTGCAACAATCACACACCATCATCCCATCACTTAGATACTTAAGAAATGCATACAGGAAACTGAGGCAACCACACAGCATTCAGAAAAAACATTAAGAACATTCCTACTTCGTCACAAGGCCCATTTAGCCTCCCTGGAGCAGCAGCTCAGAGCAGAGGAGGGAACAGCCACTACACACAGTACCCGCCATGGAGCGACCCTCTCCCATGGAGCGGGACAGAGGTTCCTTCCTGACCCAACTGGGCCCAGCGTCTGCCCTGGAGCATGATGGTGGAGGGGCCTGGCCAATCTTCTGCTCAGGTTCCGTTGCTGCAGATGCCGTTCTTAGCTCACTGATGTGGTACAGAGACAGGACAGGGGGCTGGGAAGGGTTGTGGTTTCTAGCTCCCATGAGCAGGGGAGGGAGGGATAAATTTAGATTCTGAGTTGTTAAAGGAGCAGTGGATAAATCTGCAAAAGGGGAAGTCTGCCCAGAGCCAGCGCTCACTTCCTGTTTCTGCTACTGCCAGTGAAACTCTGGGTGAACCTCATGCCCAGCACCTACCCTGTTATATACCCCGGCTCTGGGAGGGGAATGGTGTCTAGTGATTGGGGGGGAGGGGCTGGAAGCCAGGACTCCTGGGTTCTCTCCCTGGCTCTGGTTGAGGGGTGGGGTCTGGTGCTTAGAGAAAAGGACACAGATTAGAGCCTGTCAAGGCTGTATCCCCACTTTGAACTTTAGGGTACAGATGTGGGGGCCTGCATGAAAACTTCTAAGCTTAACTACCAGCTTAGTTCTGGTCCGCTGCCACCATCCCAAAGCTAATTCCCTTCCCTGGGTAGCCTTGAGAGCCCTTCACCAATTCCCTGGTGAATACAGATCCACACTCCTTGGATCTTAAAACAAGGAGAAATTGACCCTTCCCCCCTCCTTCCTTTCACCAACTCCTGGTGAATACAGATCCAAACCCCCTTGGATCTTAAAACAAAGAGAAATCAATCAGGTTCTTAAAAAGAAGGCTTTTAATTAAAGAAAAAGGTAAAAATCATCTCTGTAAAATCAGTATGGAAAATAGCTTTACAGGGTAATCAAACTAAAAGAGCTCAGAGGACCCCCCTCTGTCTTAGGTTCAAAGTACAGCAAACAAAGATAAACACTCTGGTAAAAGATACATTTACAAGTTGAGAAAACAAAGTAAATCTAAGACGCCTTGCCTGACTTTTTACTTACAAGTTTGAAATAGGAGAGACTTGTTTAGAAAGATGGGGAGAACCTGGATTGATGTCTGGTCCCTCTCAGTCCCAAGAGCGAACCACCCCTTAAAACAAAGAGCACACACAAAAGCCTTTCCCCCCCCCCAAGATTTGAAAGTATCTTGTCCCCTTATTGGTCCTTAGGGTCAGGTGTCAGCCAGGTTACCCGAGCTTCTTAACCCTTTACAGGTAAAAGGATTTTGGAGTCTCTGGCCAGGAGGGATTTTACAGTACAGCTGTTACCCTTCCCTTTATAGTTATGACAGGGGCAGAGGGGGGTGTGGGGCACTGTGGGGGGCAGGAGACTGAGGGGAAAGAAAGTGGGGGACAGGACTAGGAGGAGAAGAGACTGAAGGGTAGAAATCCCAGCTCCCTCCTGGGGGGCACCATCTGCCTCCTCCCCCCTCAAATCCCCGGCTCTGACTTTCTGGGGGGAGCCTGTCTGCCTTCAAATTCCTGTCCCCCATCCCAGCCCTGCTGCCCTCAGCCCTCTACTTCCCTCAAACTCCTGGCTCCCTCCAGCTGGCTCCCCCCAAACGCCAGGCGGGGATGGGGGTCAGAAGCACCGGCAGTTAAATCACTCTGCGCCCTGTTGTGTTCATGGAGATGCAATAAAGGGCGCAAGGTGCGAACATGCCCCAGCCCCTGCCCCACACTGAACAGGGTTGAACACAGGCTGGGGGCTGGGTCCAGAGCCCGCAGCCTGCTCAGCCCCATGGCAAACCCCCCATTGACCCCTGGGACCGGCTGTTACAGACACAGCAGAGCAGGAACCAGGGGAGCCGTGGCAGGCGCCGTGTGAAACGAGGGGTTTGTTCCAGCCCCAGCCCCGTTTGCTGAAGCGAGTCTCTAGCCGGAAAATCCCCTGGGTTTGGGCGTCTCCCCACTGGCCCTGGAGATGCTAGTGACTGTCCTGGGGGGGCAGAGGAGCCAGCAGAGCTGGGCTGGAGCCAGCATTGCCGCGGCTGCTGTTAAAGCCCAACCCCATTTCCTCTGGGTTGGGGGTTCAGCCGGGGGAGGGGCGATGGTGTCGGGGTCCCTCTCTCTGGCCGCTCTGCTCAGGACGTCTCCGCAGAGCAGGGTCCAGATGGCCCGGGGTGCCTAGGAGACGGGGGGTGGCAGCCACGATGGTGAAGTGAGTCTCTTTCTTTAAGGCCCCAAAGGTGGGCGGCACAGCCCGTCCCCGCAATATTTTATCCACCACTGAGGCCTCATTTCTGACACCCTGATTTTGGGTCACAGATTTCTGCTCCCCCACTTCTCCCGTGTCCCAGACGGGCCCCATCCCGGCCCGTGGGTTCTGTCCGGCGGCTGCTCGGGTTGGACTAATCTCGTCTTTCTGTCTCGCCAACTTTCCCCCCAACGTTCATTCATCCAGGTTCTCGTGATGCTGCCGGAACTTCTCACTCACCTTCGTTGGCTGAACCCACCACGAGGGGACATTTGAAGGCTCCAGTATCACAGCTGCCCCCTGCGGTGGGGAGATTTGTGGGGCAGGGGAGCAGGAAGCTCTGGGTGTTTATACAATAGAAATACAGGGCGGGGGAGGTCTAGGGAGAAAGGGGGAAGAGAAGAGGGGTTGGGGGGTCTGGGATTCTATGGGCTGGGGGAGGGGCCCGGCTCGGGGCTGGGCGATGAGCCCTGGTGGTCCTGGGGGATTTAACGACCCAGCCATCGGTTGGGAAAGTGCTAGGGCCAAACGCACCCTGCCCAGTGAGGCCCTGATGGATGGGGGGGGGATGGTGGGTGTCTGAGGGGGAGGCTGTAACTGGGGGTGGCCAGTTTAGACTCGATGGGGACCCCCAGGCAGGAGCTGGCTGTGAAGGGGCAAGTGGCAGGTGGGTGGGGTGACCATGGCTGTGAAATGCCGGGTGCCCGGCCCAAGGGAAAGGGAGGAGGCAGAGCGGGCAGTGCTGGGAATCCAGCTGGGAAGGGGTTAGTTATCGAGTGCCCGGCCCCCCAGTACACCCAGTTCCCCATGGACACAGGCAGAGCCCTCCTGATGCTGGGTCCTGCTACAACCCCGCTCCCCTCTGACAGCCCTGGGCACAGACCAGCCTGCCCAGAGGTGCGGGGCCAGAGGTGCGATTCTGGGGTGCGGCTGTCAGATCGGGAGCTGTTTGTGGGGTGGATTCTCCAAGGCAGGGGTGTTTGGTAGCAGGCAGAGTTTGTGCCAGCGTCTCAGCCCCCCGAGGGGGAGCAGCTCGTCCCCCAGGGAGACTCTCTTCCCTGCATGTCCGGATCCAGGCTCCTGGGGGTGCAGAGAGACAGCGGGTTATACAGGCCCGTGTCACCCTGGGCCCAGCCTCTTGGGGGAACAATGGCCACAGAACGGGGGGTCACCTCACCTAGGGCACCTCCCCCAGGCGGCTGTAATAGGCCTCAGCCAGGATCAGCCCTAGGACAAGCAGGACAACAGTGCCCAGCGCCAGGCGGGCGATGTTGCCATGGGTGAAATCTGGGTGCCCTGGTGGGAGCTGCTACTGAGGGAAGGGAAGAGTCACTCGGCGGCTTGGACAGCGAGCTCAGCAGCTGGCACTGCCCCGGGAGTGGAGCCCCCAACCCTCCCGTCCGGCAGGTCTGGCTCTCTAGGGGTCTCCCAGGAGCCGCAGCTCTGGGGCCTCCCCAAGGCTAGACCCACTTAGGGAAGGCTGCATCCTGCTGCCTTCGGGGGGGGGGTGAGTCTCAGCTTCCCCACCGAAGAGGGCGCCCTGGTGGGTGAACTGCCCCCCGAGCCACCCAGCTCCCCAGGGCCTGGCCAGAGGATTGTGACAGTCAGAGCTGCAGGGTCCCAGCTCCCCCCCAGAACAGGGAACCACCCCAGCTCCCTCTCCCTGTAGGACCTCTCTGTCCACCCCCACAGGTGCCTCTGCCCCGGCCTATCTGCTGTGCAGTGAGCCCATCCCCGGGGTATCTTGGCTCCTGCCAAACACACCCAGGCTGTGCGTGCTGGGGGAGGCTGGTATGTTACCCGCTGCCCCCACTCCCACCCCTGCAGTGCCCAGGGCCCAGCCAGATGCAGCAGAACATCTATTGGGGAGACGTTGGGGGTCCCCTGAGACCCCAGTGGGGGGAGGGCAAGCAAGAGCAGAGGGAATTCTGTCTAATGATCACCCCATTGTCAGGTGGAGATCTTGGGGCCCAGGGAGAGGGCTTATTACCCCATCCCCTGGGCACCCATCAGGGCCAACCCCCCCAGACCCTGTCCCTCCCCTGCGATCCCCCCACAGCTCCCAGGTAACGACCTGCAGGGCAGGAGGCATCTGTGGAGCTGGGTGCCTGGCAGCGGGAATAGAACCAGCGACCGTCGAGGCAGGGGCAGAGGATGAAACACTAACTCGGTGATCTCCCCCAGGCCCTGACTCAGCATCAAACTTCATTGTCATTCCTGGGGGTCGGGGAGATTTTAGTTGCTGGGGAGCGGGGACCCCCGTTCCCTCACTGGGCAGGGGCTAACTTCCTCCTGTTTGCCTGTAGTGGAGGCAGGCCAGGAGATGCCATTCACACCTGGAGTCACTGCAGAGCAGGTCTGGACAGGGCTGTCCCTATTTTGGAGGAGGAACATCCCTGTGTCTATAGAGCTACAGGGGAGCTTGTCTGCCAAACGGGGCTGTATCAAACCAGGAGGCACGAATTCCGACAGCCCAGAGTCGCTCTGAGATCACCAGTGGGGGTTAGGAACCACATGGGATTCGTCAGTTTTCTTGTAGACAAGGTTTTAGTCCATCTTCCTATCCATCACCATACGTGCTCCCATTTGTTCACTGCCCTAAGTTTCCACGGATCCACGTCCCCATAGGCCAATGGCCGTCCCCATGGATCTGTCCATCACCCTCTGTATAGAAGAACTGACCCCATCAGTTATGTCTGCAGGGACCATCCCACTCCAAACAGCCCGAATGGCCCCATGGGCATCTGAGCGGGGAGTCCTGTTCCCTGGGGGATGAATTGTTCCATTTCTCCCGCTCACCTTCTCCCTCCTGCTCTGTCAGGGGGGGATCCGGCTCCTGGGGCCCAGCTGGGTTGGTTCCCTCTGTGGGATTAAAATGAGCATGGGCTGGGATGGGGGAGGGACGGAACCGAACACGCAGGCCCGTGGGGGAAGGGGCTGAAATGGTGACTCAGCGATTGGGCTGCTTGCCCCACAACCTGGTGTTTGTTACAGCTTTAATTGTCGGAGCTGGTGGGGAGTGAATTCAGCGCTGGGGCCGAAGCTGGCTGGGCCGCCCCTGGGCCCTGACTCCTCTTGTGCATCCCCAGAGCTGGGGCAGCCAGGAGAGAATCCCCCTGGGAAAGGCCCCTACTCTGCAGCTCCCCCTGGATCCCCCTCCCTCTTTCCCAAACCTCCAGCAGCTGCTGCTCTCCCCTGGCTGGGGAACCCCCCAGTGACTCCGTCCCCACTCCCCAGCTGGGTGTCCCCTCTGCTGGGCCCAGGGCTGAGGGCACAAACTGGCTCTGAGCATCTCATCGGGGCTGAGCCCCTCTGAGTATCCAGCTGGGTGTGGGGCTGGGAGCAGGGATGCCGAACCGGGCCCAGGCCCCTCACCTGCTACCACCACGGCGGCGCTGGGCTCCGACCAGACTGACAGGTCGGATTTGGTGCTATATAGGCAGCTGTACCTCCCTCCATCTCTCCAGATCATGTTGTGGATGGAAAATTCAGCCACATCCTCAGGGGGGTCTTTGCGCTGCCGTGCTTCTGGGTCTCCAACTTTATACAGAAGGACCCTCGCTCCCCGACACCGACACTCACACCGGACGCTCACGGCTCCCCCCAGGGCGACTCATCCTCTGGGGCACAGGGAGATGTTGGGTTTGGGGAAGCTGAGCTCTGCTGGCAGGAGGAGACAGGCCGTGAGACACAGACCCCAGCACGGTCACTTTGCCCCGTCCCCACAGCCCGGCCTCAGTGACGAGGCCGATACAGGGGCCTGCAGGGAGAGTCTCCTGGATGCTTTCCCCCCGAATCCAAGACCGAGAGAGCTGGGCTAGCCACACAAGAGACACGGGGTCCCCCACCCCTCAGCAGGGCAATGGCGCGGATCCATCTGCAAGGAGCCCATGGAGGGGTGGCTGGGGCAGGGCAAGGAGAGGCCGAGGGGACCTAGAGGCCAATTGTGTTTTATCTCCATCAGCTGGGGAAGGAGAAATCAGTTCAGTGGGGAATGATCACAAGTGAATCAGAGTTCGCTGGTGTAGCAGGAACTGCTGGGTAGGGTCACACTGGGAACTATTGCTGAGCTTGCCTGAACAGTACCATTGGCTGAATTAAACCCACTTCATGGGCAACACTTTACATTCATGGAGCACCAGGATCTGGAGTTAGAACGTACAAGGCACTAGGCCAGAACCCCACTGCTCTACGTTCCCTTCGCGGCTTCTCTGTTTTCAGTTTCTGTAACCCCAAGTTCGGAGGCAGGGTTCTTAAGATGGTTCGTTATATCTTGAGCCATCCTCTTGCGCCATCTCTGTTTCCTGTTCTGAGTTCCAGCTCAGATAACTACAGCTATTCCTCCATGCCACGAGTTGGCTTCTTGACTGAACAACCATCTTTCTGCTGCTTTCTGGCGTATGCACAGTCCCTTCCCTCCCTGGCAATTTCTCTGTTCCTCTTTCTGCACCTGAAGGTGCTGGACAGATGTTTTGTCCGTACTATTTGCTTTACTTTCACTAGAGCTCACTTCCTCCTTATTTCTTCAGCCAGTTTCTCTTTGCTCACAGCTGATTTCCATCGCATTTTGCTCTTGCTTTACTTTTCTCGCAGTTTTCTAACAATTTCTTAGGTAACTTATAGATTCATTAATTTTCTTCTTCTTTCACTGTATGTTTTTTCCCTTAAGTTTCCCCCTCTGTCTTTCCTTTGTCTGCCTCCTCCTGTTCCTACCATCTCTGTCCCTTCTGAATGGGACTTTCTCACTGCCAGCTCTCTGCCTGGTGGCTGGTGCCATTTCATGACACCGAGGTTCCTATCCATTTCTGGTGCCGGTTGCTACCTTGCTGGCTGCTGGTGTCTCTCTGCCCATGCTGGGCAGCCTCCCTCAGAGCTCTACCAGCTGTTTCCACCACGAGCTCTGGGGGCGAAAGGGGGGAGGAGCTGCTCCCTGCTGTTTTCTCTCTCCCCCGCCAGAAAAAAATACCCCCCCAGGCTCTAGCTCCCCCCAATTCCACTCCCCAGGAATCCTTGGGGTTCTCCCCACAGCAGCTCTTTTGAGGCTGCTTCTGAGCAGCCAACGTGTGCAGTTCCCACTGCTCTTTAACCCAGCAGCCTCCAGCCCAGGTGGGCATCACACAGCCAGCCATGGAACGTTCCTCCCCACTGGGAACCCCGCAGTGACTCCGTCCCTGCTCCCTGGCCAGGCATCCCCTCTGAACTGGGGCTGGGAGCAGGGACACCAAGCCAGGTCCCTCACCTAATACCACCAGCAACACGGGGTCACTGGGTTGTGACCAGATGGGTGGGTCCGATTTGGTGTGATAATAGCAGCTGTAGCTCCCTGTGTCTCTCCCTCTCACATTCCTGATGGGAAACTCAGCCATGTCCCCAGCAGGCTCCGCGTCCTGCAGCGCGGTTGAGCTTCCAACTTTGTACAGAAGGAACCTCATGTTCTGCTCTCAACAGCGGAGGCTCCAGGCACCAGTGCTCCAAGCGCGTGCCTGGGGCAGCAAGCCGCGGGGGGCGGCCTGCCAGTCCCTGCAAGGGCGGCAGTCAGGCAACCTTCGGTGGCATGCCTGCGGGAGGTCCGCCAGTCCCGCGACTTCGGCGGCAATTCGGCGGCGGGTACGCTGAAGCTGCAGGACCAGCGGACGTCCCGCAGGCATGCCACCAAAGACAGCCTGCCTGCCGTGCTTGGGGCGGCAAAAAAGCTAGAGCCGTCCCTGGCTCTTGAGCCTGACACTGGATGCTGATATTTCCCTGCAGGGCGACCCCTCCCCCCACCGCTGGGCTGCACGGAGATGGAGGGTTTGGGGTAGTAGGTCTCTGCAGTGAGAGGAGACAGGCCATGAGTGTGACGAACTGGGACTGTTCTTACTGTGGTCTTTGAATGCTGACAGGGGAGTGTGGCTAGGATAGTCTGCATTGGGGGATGGGAGACTGACCGACAGAGAATACCTGAGCATGTAACATGAGAACCCAGGAAGGGGTTAGAAGCTAGGTGACACCTTTGCCCGGGAAACTGAACAAAGGCTGTGGGAGGGGTCGCTGAAGGCAGGGAGTTTCAGGAGCGGGCTGGGGAGCTGGCTGGGAGGCAGATGGGGCTCTGACCTAGCAAGGGGGCTGGGGCGCCCTGGGACCCCAAGATGGACCTAACTGAGGGGGGTCCTGTTGTCTGTGCCTGCAAGACCTGTCTTGGACTGTATTCCTGTCATCTAAATAAACCTTCTGCTTTACTGGCTGGCTGAGAGTCATGGTGAATCACAGGTAG
The DNA here is from genome assembly GCA_023634205.1 of Actinemys pallida. Lineage (NCBI taxonomy): Eukaryota > Metazoa > Chordata > Testudines > Emydidae > Actinemys > Actinemys pallida. Next base: position 3,015,097 of record JALMGD010000024.1, read on the forward strand.
CCGGGGGTGCAGGGCCTTGTGTCCCCCCACACGCCGTGACAACTGGTGGCAGCGGCGGGATCTACTGCACCCCGTGGACGGCACTTCCTGCAGTAAGTGACTGGGGAGCAGTAAAACGAAGGGGGATTGACGGGGACCAGACATCTGAAGAGTCAGAGAGAGACGGTTATCACCCCTGGGAGTGTGTGACCAGCGAGAAGGACTTTTGCAGTAACAGGGTCCCCCGGGGGATCACAGAGAGTGGTCCCAGGGGCGGAGGAGTCTGCAGCTCAACCCTGGCAGAGAGGTGGTGACCTCGAGAAGGGCTGGCACACTAGGGGTCTCCCTGGAAACTGTGGGGAGCAGTGAGCACCCAGGCCTGTGAGTGGCCAGCGGGAAGATGTATGCCAAGTGGCTTAAGAGTGACCTGGTGGAGCTGTGCAAGCAGAGGGGGCTGCGCAGTGAAAGGCTCACCAAAGAACAGCTCATTGCCCAGCTGGAGGAGGGAGATCGCTCGAATGAACTGATCCCTGTCTCTGAGGGAAGCAGCCTGGCAAATGCAGCTCAGGCACCAGTGTCTGTCCCATCTGGGAGTGGTCAGCCGGCTGCTGAGGGCTTCCCGAGACCCCTCCTTCCTATGCCTAGAGAAAGGGTAGGGAGGAGCCCAGCAAATACCGAGGGCACCGTGACCCCCCCGGCCAGCAGGGGATCCTCCCGGCGAAGCTCGCCGGCCAGCAGAGGATCCTCCTGGCGATGCGCGGCATCCGTGGAGCAGAAGTGGCTGGAATGGGAGAAAGAGCTAAAACTGAGAGAGCTGGCAGATCGTGAACAACAGAGACAGCATGAACGGGAGGAGAAAGAGAAACAGAGGCAGCATGAAGAGAGACAGAGGCAGCATGAAGAGAGACAGCGTCAGCATGAACTGGAACTGGCGAGACTGAGGGGCAGTGAACCCCCAGCTGCAGTGAGTGAGGGGGGACCCAGGACTGCACGGAGCTTTGATAAGTGCATCCTGGCCCCACGTAAGGAGGGGGAGGACATGGATGACTTCCTGGATGCCTTTGAGATGGCCTGCAAGCTGCACCAGGTTGATCCTGTGGACAGACTCCAGGTTCTCACCCCCTTACTGGACCCCAAAGCCGTGGCATTGTACCGCCAACTGGAAGAGGCGGAGAAAGGGGACTACGAACTATTCAAAAAGGCCCTGCTACGTGAGTTTGGGCTGACTCCAGAGATGTACTGGGAAAGGTTCCGGAGTCAGGATAAAACCCCTGAGATCTCATATCTGCAACTAGCCGTCCACATGGAGGGATACGCCAGGAAGTGGGCAGATGGGGCCCAGACGAAGGAGGACCTGGTTAAACTGCTGGTACTGGAGCAACTGTATGAGCGGTGCCCATCCGACCTGAGGCTGTGGTTGAGGGACAAAAAACCAGAGAACCCGTGACATGCAGGCCGGCTGGCCGATGAGTTTGTAAAGAGCCGGTCAGGGGATAACAGGGAGGAGTCCCAAAGGAACAGTCCCAGTTCGTCACAATGAGACAGACCCCAGCAGAGTCACTGCGCCCCATCCTCACCACACGGTCCCAGACACGGGGCCCCCGGGAGAAAACCCAGCCAGAGGTGGTGGAACTAGGGGGGCTAGGGCTGGGGGGCTGGGTGGTTTCCATCATATACAGCGTTTACAGTTTTGTTTAATGGCTTTCAGCACCCCCACTACAAAATTTGCTTCACCACCTCCCCAGCCAGAGGAACTTTTCCAAGATCCCAGAGATTTCTGGGAGCTACGACTGAAATTGCCCAAGGACCTAAATCCAGAGCACCCCTCTGTACCTGTCTATCTACTTAATGGGCCCCTGTGATGAACTGGGACTGTTATTAATGTGGTCTTTGAATGCTGAGTGGGGAGTGTTGGCCTGGGAAGGCAGGGGAGTGTGGCTAGGATGGTCTGCATTGCGGGGATGGGAGACTGGCCTTGAGGGAGGATACCTGAGCATGTAATGTGAGAACCCGGGAAGGGGTTAGAGGCCAGGTGACACCTTTGCCCGGGAGACTGAACAAAGGCTGGGGGAGGAGATGGTGGGAGAGATGGTTTTCAGGAGCTGACTGGTAATGGAGGGAGCCCAGACAGGGCTCTGCCCCCACCCCAGGATGGACCTAACTGAGGGGGTCCTGTTGCCTGTACCTGCAAGACCTGTCTTGGACTGTGTTCCTGTCATCTAAATAAACTTTCTGCTTTACTGGCTGGCTGAGAGTCATGGTGAATCACAGGAAGCCAAGGGTGCAGGGCATTGTGTCCCCCCACACTCCGTGACAACTGGTGGCAGTGGTGGGATCTACTGCACCCCATGGACAGCGCTTCCTGGAGTAAGTGACTGAGGAGCAGTAAAACGAAGGGGGATTGACGCAGACCTGGTGGGCTGAAGAGTCAGAGAGAGACTTTTTCAGGGGGCGATTAACCCCTGGGAGTGTGTGACAAGAGAGAAGGACTTTTGTAGTAACAGGGTCCCCCGGGGGATCACAGTGAGCAGCCCCAGGGGTGGAGGAGTCTGCAGCTCGACCCTGGCAGAGAGGTGGTGACCTGAAGAAGGGCTGGCACACTAGGGGTCTCCCTGGAATGGTGGAAAGCGTAGAGCACAGGCCGGCGAGTGGCCAGCAGGAGGATGTATGCTAAACGCCTTAAGAGCGACCTGGTGGAGCTGTGCAGGCAGAGGGGGCTGTGCATTGGGAGGTCCACCAAAGAACAGCTAATTGCCCAGTTGGAGGAGAAGGATTGCTTGGATGAACCGAGCCCTATCCCTGAGGGAAGCCGCCCGGCGGATGCAGCGTGGGCCCTGGGGCCTGACATGGCTGGGAGGGGTCAGACTGCTGCCGAGGACATCCCGAGACCCGGCCTACCTATACCTAGGGGAGGGGTTGGGGGAAGCCCAGCGAATACCAAGGGCACCCTGACCCCGGCGGCCAGCAGGGGATCGTCCCGGCGGAGCTCCCCGTCCCTGGAGCAGAGGCGGCTGGAATATGAATGGGAGATGCGACAGGAAGAGCGTGAGTTAAGGAAGCAAGAACTGAAGCAGGAGCGGGAAGAACGGGAAAAGCAGCGGGAGGAGAAGGAGAAACAACGTCAGCATGAGCTGGAGGAGAAGGAGAAACAGCGTCAGCATGAGGAGAAACAGCGTCAGCATGAGCTGGAACTGGCCAGGCTGAGGAGCAGCGAGCCCCCGGCTGTGGTGAGTGAGGGGGGACCCAAGACTGCAAAGAGCTTTGATAAGTGCTTCCTGGCCCAGCGTAAGGAGGGGGAGGACATGGATACCTTCCTGACGGCCTTTGAGAATACCTGCGAGCTGCACCAGGATGACCCTGCAGACAGGCTCCAGTTTTTCATCCCCTCACTGGACTCCACAGCCAGGGAGGTGTACAGCCGACTGAAAGCGGTGGAGACAGGGGACTACGAACTGTTCAAAAAGGCCCTGCTCCGCAAGTTTAGGCTGACCCCTGAGATGTACCGGAAAAGGTTCCGGAGTCAGCGTAAAACCCGTGAGGTCACATACCTACAACTGGCCAACCGGACACAGGGGTATGCCCGCAAGTGGACAGCTGGGGCCCAAATTAAAGAAGACCTGCTTGACCTATTCGTACTGGAGCACGTGTATAAGCAGTGCCCATCCGACCTGAGGCGATGGTTGATGGATCAAAAACCAGAGAACCCGCAGCACGCAGGCCAGCTGGCCGATGAGTTTGTGAACAGTCGGGCAGGGGATGACAGGGAGGAATCCCAAAGGAACAGGCCCACCACCACGCAGAGAGATAGTCACCAGGGGACCTCCCAGCGGGGAAATATGGAGAACCCCCACCAAACGGGAACATCCAGCGTCAGGTCCATCCGACCCGCTCGAGGGGACCCACGGTACATGGGCTGCTATCACTGTGACCAGAGAGGCCACATATGGGACCCAGACAGACTGAGCGGACCCAACCCACAGACGGTTGACTGGGTAGAGACCCAGCCGGACGAGGGGAAGACGGCCCAGGCAAGGTGGGCTGATAGCTTCCCAAAGGCTCAGGAGGGAGGAGGGCCCCAGGACAGCTCCTCTTGGGGGCTGGATGCTCCGGACACCAGGTTCTCTGTTTACAGGGTGGATGCGGGGCGGTCCCTGTGGAGTGAGTGCCTTGTTCCCATGGAAGTGGATGGGAGGAAGGTCAATGGATACTGGGACACGGGTGCTGAGGTGACGCTGGCCAGGCCCGAGGTGGTAGCTCCAGATCAGGTGATGCCCAACACCTATCTAACCCTGATGGGGGTGGGCAGGACCCCATTCAAGGTGCCTGTGGCGAGGGTACACCTGAAGTGGGGGGCCAAGGAGGGCCCCAAGGAAGTGGGGGTGCACAACCATTTCCCAATGAGGTGTTAATCGGGGGCGGGGGACCTGGAGGACTGGCCAAACAACTCCCAGGGAGCCCTGGTCGTGACCCGTAGCCAGAGCCGGAGAGGGGCACTGCGCCCTGACAAGGGGGAGGGTACCTTGCTCGAGGTGCAGGACCCTAACCTGGTGGAGAGGGAATGCCCAGGGACACGGCTCAGGGAGGCAGCGGCTTCGGACCCAGCCAGCGGAAGGGAGCAGGTGCCCATCCCTGTCCCAGCTACTGAGTTCCAGGCCGAGTTGCAGAAAGACCCCTCCTTGCAGAAGATAAGGGACTTGGCCAACCTCAGTGCGGTACAGACCATGGGGAGACATTGCCTGAAAAGGTTCCTGTGGGAGAAGGGGTTACTGTACCGAGAATGGGCTCCCCCAGGAAAAATGGAGTCAGGGGGGATCAGGAGGCAGGTGGTGGTAACCCGGAAGTATCACTGCCAGCTGCTGTACCGGGCCCACGACATTCCCCTCTCAGGGCACCAGGGAACCTGGTGCACCCAGCAGAGGCTACTACGGAACTTTTGCTGGCCTGGGGTTTTTATTACTGTCCGACAGTACTGCCGATCCTGTGACCCCTGTCAGAGGGTGAGGAAGGCCCGGGACAAGGGGAAAATGGCTTTAGGACCCTTGCCCATCATAGAGGAGCCTTTCCAGAGGGTGGCCAAGGTCAAAAGGGGGGGCTCTGAACCACAGACCTCCAGACTGGAACGCTGGGAGAATACCCCAGCCCAGTTTGAACCCCAGGGGTATTGGGGTGGGAAAAGGGCACGGGCCGCATAAGCCTTCCCACATGTGAACTACGAGTGTCATCGAGGAACCCCAACCTAAAGAGGGGCGTGAAACTGGAAGGGCCTGGTGTAATTCTCACCAAGGAATGGGAGGGATGCTGGGGCATCCATGAGAACGTGGGTAGGTTCGAACTTCCCCATGGTCACTGGCTAAAGTGACCCTGCTCAGTTCGGTCTCGAAGGGGGGAGAGATGTGACGAACTGGGACATTCTTAATGTGGTCTTTGAATGCTGAGTGGGGAGTGTTGGCCTTGGAAGGCAGGGGAGTGTGGCTAGGATGGTCTGCATTGGGGGATGGGAGACTGGCCTTGAGGGAGGATACCTGAGCATGTAATGTGAGAACCCAGGAAGGGGTTAGAGACCAGGTGACACCTTTGCCTGGGAGACTGAACAAAGTCTGGGGGAGGAGACGGTGGGAGAGAGGGTTTTCAGGAGCTGACTGGTAATGGAGGGAGCCCAGACGGGGCTCTGCCCCCACCCCAAGATGGACCTAACTGAGGGGGTCCTGTTGTCTGTACCTGCAAGACCTGTCTTGGACTGTGTTCCTGTCGTCTAAATAAAGCTTCTGCTTTACTGGCTGGCTGAGAGTCATGGTGAATCGCAGGAAGCCAGGGGGGCAGGGCCTTGTGTCCCCCCACACTCCGTGACAGCACCTCAGCCGAGTGTCCCCCCTCACCATCCCTGCCGCATGGGATCAGACGCTTGGGCCCATCCAACCAGTATCATCCCCCCACCCCCCGGATCAGACCCACAGGCCCTCACAGCCGCTGTCTCATACCCAGCAGCCACCAGTAGCTGCTGCGTCTCTGGCAGGCGCTGGAAACCCGCCGCTCTCAGGCTGGGGGCACCGGGCAGGACCAACAACACCCGGCTCCTCCCCAGCACTTCGCACCCGCAGTTCTCACAGCGCTTCACAGAGGGATATGGGGCATCAGCCCCATTTTACAGAGGGGGAAACTGAGGCAAAGAGGGGGGCAGGGACTCAGCCATGTTCCCCCAGAAAATCACAGCATCACCAGGAATGGCAGCCAGGTCTCCTGAGTGCCAGTCCCCGCACTCTGTCTCCGCACTAGGCCACATGGCCACCCAGGGAGTGTCAGCCTGGCTCAGTGCCGTAGTCCGTAGAGCATTATCATAGAATCATAGAATATCAGGGTTGGAAGGGACCTCAGGAGGTCATCTAGTCCAACCCCCTGTTCAAAGCAGGACCAATTCCCAACTAAATCATCCCAGCCAGGGCTTTGTCAAGCTGGGCCTTAAAAACCTCTATGGATGGAGATTCCACCACCTCCCCAGGGAACCCATTCTAGTGCTTCACCACCCTCCTAGTGAAATAGTGTTTCCTAATATCCAACCTAAACCTTCCCCACTGCAACTTGAGACCATTACTCCTTGTTCTGTCATCTGCCCCCACTGAGAACAGTCTAGATCCATCCTCTTTGGAACCCCCCTTCAAGTAGTTGAAAGCAGCTATCAAATCCCCCCTCATTCTTCTCTTCTGCAGACTAAACAATCCCAGTTCCCTCAGCCTCATCTCATAAGTCATTGGTGGGCTAGTGGCTACAGCAGAGGACAGAGATGTGTGTGGTAATATCCCCAGCTCCAGGAGGAGAGTGGGGTCTAGAGTAGTGGGGCTGGGAGCCAGAACTCCTGGGTTCTATCCCTGCTGTGGGAGGGCAGTGGGGTATAGTGGTTGGGGGGGGGAATTAGAGGATCTGGGTGCTGCACATATAAGGGGACTGTTGGGTGGCCAGCTTCCAGTACTGAAGGGGAAGGGCTAATGAAAACTCAGGTCCCCGAGACTTACAGTCCCCATGGCCAGTGGGGAGAGGCCAATGCTCCAGGTCAGCCTGATTGACAGGGCAGGCAGGCTAACGAGGGACTCAGGAACCCGGGGTCCTTCCTCCCTGTGAGCTGGAACTACCTGAGCCAGAGCAGATGAGCTGGGGGAGAGCAGCTGGAGGCAGAGTGGGGCTGGGGTGCAGCCGTCTGGAGCTGGGTGCTGTGAGCAGCTGGGCAGAGTGAGGGGGACCCTGGACAGATAGCCCAGCACAGGGAGATGCCCCCAGTCAAGAGGCCCTGAATTGGAGGGGGATCGTAACCCTGATGGGGGCTGATGCTGGGATTAAGGTTCCTGCCACCTACAGCCAGAGCAAATGTCTGAAGCGCAGTGTCCCAGAGCCAAGCTCTGGGCAGGGGCCTGGGACATGTGAGGAACAGCCTGTGAACTTCCTTTCCCTTGCAGAGACGGCTGTTTGTAGTATCCCCGAGCCCACAGGGTGGGTGACTTGTTCCCATTAACCTTCCCCATTTTTACTTATTTTTTTATCATATGCTGTTTAATAAATTGTATGTGCTCTGAACTCTATGTACTGATCAGTGGGTCAGGGAAGCGTCCAGTGCAAAGAGAGTGCCCTGGAGTGAGGACACCTTCACCCCTGTCCTAAGTGACCATGAGAAGACTGAGGGGTCGAGCCCCCAGGGATCCAGGGCCCAGCCTTGCCAGGGTTACGAGGACTCTGCCGCACGGGAGGGAGGAAGGGGAGCCCTCGAGGTCAGACAGGCCTCTGGGTAAAGGGAGTGGGAGCCAGGACTCAGATCCTTTCACTAGCCAATCCCATCGGGGCGTGTGTAAGCCAGAAAAGTTCCCCACAATAGTAGGACCATTCCCCCGCATACACACTGACACAGTGAGAAAAGGCCCCACCCCCACCCTAAAGCCAAGCCCTGAGGATCTAACCAAACACAAGATGCAAAAGGATGATTATGCCCAGTTCATACAAGGGGAAATGGAGGCACAGGCAGTTTTAGTGACAGCCCAAGGTCCCCTGGGGGCTGGAAACCACCCCTCCCTCTGCCCCAAATCTCTAGTGACTGGTAAACCCCCCAGTGACTCCATCCCTGTGACGAAGTGGGTGATTTTCTTGTTTTCTGTGGGATTTCAATGGTTTGCATGCGTAGGAGGTGGGACTCAGTTTCCCTGGGTGTTACTGGTTACTGGTGAGGGGAGAGGGAGTTTGTTGTTGCAGAGGACCGGAGAGGGAGCTTGTGACCCCAGCCAATGGCCTGGAGGATGGACACCCCAGCAACCGGAGACCTGGCTACCCGGAGACCCAGCCCAGGAATTGCAGCCGGTTCTGGCCAGTGGGAGGACAATGAGCTGCAGAGAGAGGACCCAGTGGCCTAACCAGCCAGTTCCAGCCAGAGGACAGAAGCGAGGAGAGGAGGCCCCAGTTTATGACCCTGTTTACCTGGAGAGAAGACAATGGACAGAGGCGGGGCTTGGGGCCGGGGATCTCAGATGCCCAGCTGGGAGGCAGGGGGGCTCTGAGCTGGAGAGGGGGAGCAGTCAGAGTCTACGTGGATGCAGGGAGACTGGGATGTGCTGGGCTCAGGGAGGCCAGGCCTGAGGCCCTGAGAGTTTCCTGTGTTGTGTTCAACTCTCAATAAACCCTCCTGTTTTACGCTGGCTAAGAGTCACTCCGGGCTAGAGAACAGGGTTGCATCAACCCCTTTGGGGTTGGTGGAGGTCCCGGGGGTCCAGAGCGAGTGGACTCCCTGAGGGGACCCACGGCGAGAGACAGACGTGCTAAGGCTCAGAGAGGTGCGGCTTCCAGGAGGTGGAGAGGCCTGACCCCGAGAGAGAATGGACCCCCGAGAAGGGCTGTCTCACTGAAAGGGGCACCCTCCACGGACCGCATGGGGCCAAGAGTGGGCACGATCTGTGAGTCCGTGACAACGTGGTAGCAGCGGATGGTTGGCGGATGCACCCTGTAGACGTTGGCTGCGGGCAGGGCCGGCTTTAGCAAGAGCGGGGCCCGATTCCTCGGAGCGGGGCTTGCGGCAAGCCCCGCCCCCAGGAATCGGGCCGCGTTCCGGCCGGTGTCGCGGGGCTTGGGTCCAGCCCGGAGCTGCTTGGCCGGGGCTGGGCCAGAGCTGAGCCAGGGGGCCGGGCCGGGCCGAGCTGGACCCGAGCCAGGCTGGACTCGAGCCGGTGAGCCGGGCCGGACCTGAGCCGAGCAGGGGGGCCGGGCTGGGCCGGACCCGAGCCAAGCCGAGCCAGGGGGCTGGACTCGAGCCGAGCCAGGGGGCCGGGCTGGACCTGAACCGAGCTGACCTGGGGGGCCGGGCCGGGCTGGGCCTGAGCCGAGCCGGGGGGCCGGGCCCGAGCCGAGCCGGGGGGGCTGGCCGGACCCGAGGGGGCCGGGCTGGAGCCGAGCGGGGGCCGGGGGTGCTCGGCCGGGGCTGGGCCGGTGCGCTCGGCTAGAACCGGGGCTGGGGGGGAGCCGCTCAGCCAGAACCTGGGCCGGCGCCCTGGGGCCCGAGTTGGGCCGGAGCTGCTGGGGCCGGGGGTGCTCGGCTAGGGCCAGGCCGGCGCGCTCGGCTGGAACCGGGGCCGGGGGGAGCCGCTTGGCTGGGGCCAGACTGGGCCGCGCCACGCCTCCCCGGAGCACTTCTCATGCCCCTCTCCCCGCCCCGCCGCCGCTTACCTGGTGCTCCCTGCCCACCCCTGCTTCTTTTCAGACTTCCCATCAACCTCTGATTCGCGGGAAGCAGGGGAGGGGGAGGAGCAGGGGGCAGAGCGTTTAGGGGAGGGGAGGAGGAGGAAGTGAGCCAGCGCGAGGCCCTCTTAGCGTGGGGCCTGATTCAGCCGCATCGGCTGAATGGGCCTAAAGCCGGCCCTGGCTGCGGGCGCAAGCGCTTTGCAGTGAGCGGCTGCCAGTGATAGAACGAAGGTATTGAACGGAACGAGCCTATAAACAGCTCCGTAAGAGCGACCTTGCATGTCTGTGCTGCGGGAGGGGGCTGATCGTGGGGAGGCTCACTAAGGAGTGGCTGATTGCTCTGTTTGTAGAGACTGACCAGTCTGAGGCACAGGCATCAGGTCCCAGGGGGGCTCCCGGGGTGCCCGGAGAGCCGGGGAGTAGCCATGGGGGCAGTCTGTGTAGCCAACGGGAGTGGGTCAGACCTGACTCCCCATTCAGTACAGGGAGACCACAGTCAGGGTCCTCCCTAGAGGAGCTGCAGAGACTGGAGCTGCAGCTGAAAGCAAAGGAACTGGAGCTAGAGGAGCGGAGGCTGGTGAACAGAGATAGAGAACGAGCGGACCGTGCAGAACAGCGGAAGCACGAGTTGGAGATGGACGAGAGGCGGGCCAAGAGGACCTGCCGGGGGGTAAGTGGGGAAGGGCCCCGAGATGCCAGTGGTGTGGGGAATCTAGACACCAAACTGCTGCCCCAGTTAGAGGAGGGGGGTGATGGATATTGATGCTTACCTCACAGCCTTTGAGAAGGCCGGTGAGTTGAACCAGATTGACCCCACAGACAGGCTCCGCTGTCTGACCCCCGTGCTGGGTCCCAAAGCCATACAGGCATTCTGCCAAATGGATGGTATTGAGATGGGGCACTATGACCTGTTCAAACAGGCTTTGCTGCTGAAGTTTGAACTGACCCCCGAGGCATACAGGAAACGATTCCGGGGTGTACGCAAGACCCCAGCTGTCACTTACAAGGAAGTCACCAACCTGCTGGGGGAATATCTCCGCAAGTGGGGGAAGGGCGCAGGGGCCACTACCGCAGAGGACGTGTATAACTTGGTGGGTTGGAGCAGCTGTATGACATCTGCCCTCCGGACCTTAAGATGTGGCTAGTGGACCGGAAACCCAAAGATCTGCGCAGTGCAGGGGCACTGGCAGATGAGTTTGTTGACAGCAGATCGGGGGCAGGAGGGAGACCCACATCCGGGACTCATAAGGGGAGTCACCCAGAGACCTCTCCAAGGAGGGACTCCAGGAAGCCCAACTCAGGGGTGCCTGGGAATCCCAGGGCGGGGTGACCCCCATCGTGGGACTTGAGGGACCTGAAATGTAATTACTGTGGCCAAAAGGGACACAAGTGGAACAGTGCCTGAAGATGAAGGAAATGGCGGCCAAGCAGAACCCGTGGAGTGTTAACTGGGTGGAAGCCCACCAGGAGGGGGCACTGCCGGTCCAGGGGCCCGCAGTCGAGAGGGCTGTGCCAGGGGGAGGGGACCACCAGGCCAGGCCAGCATCGGAAGGCGGGGCCCCAGGTCTGGAGCGCCCGTACTCAGTCTGCCGGGTGAGCGTAGGACAGGCCCCGGGGAACAATCGCCACAGCATCCCCATTGAGGTGGGGGGAAGGAGCATTCAGGGGTTCTGGGACACGGGTGCAGAGGTGACGCTGGCGCGGTTCGAGGTGGTGGACCCAGACCAGCTAGTGCCCGATGCCTACATGACCCTGAGGGGAGTGTTCAGGCCCCCCGTCAAGGTGCCTGTAGCGAGGATACACCTGAAATGGGAGGTTAAGGAGGGACCCAAAGAGGTCGGGGTGCACGATCTCCCGCCTACCGAGGTGCTAATGGGTAATGACTTGGAGAACTGGCCGGATGGCGCTCAGTGCGCCCTGGTCCTTACCTGGAGCCAGAGCCAGAGCCAGCGAGGGACGCGGGACCTCCCGAGTGAGGGGGCTGAAGCACTGGGGGTAGGGCTCGACAGGCCTGGGCCTGAGCCTCCGTCCAAAGGGGGAGAAACTGAGGCGCCACAAGCCAGGGTTGTATCCTCAAACCCAGCAGCTGAATTCCAGACGGAGCTGCAGGGCAATCCCTCCTTGGAGAAACTGAGGGCCCTGGCTGGCCACAGCGGTGCAGGGTTCCAGGGGGAGGACCGCCGGGAGCGATTCTAATGGGAGAAGGGATTCCTGTACCGGGAATGGGCTGGTTCAGGGTGAACTGTATCTTGGAAAGTCGGGAGGCAACTGGTGGTTCCCCAGAGGTACCGCCACAAACTGTTGTACCTGGACCACGATATCCCCCTTTCGGGGCATCAGGGGATCCGGCGCACCAGGCAGAGGCTGCTGCAGAACTTTTACTGGCCTGGAGTCTTTGAGGCTGTCTGACAGTATTGCAGGTCCTGTGACTCCTGCCAGAGGGTGGGGAAGGCCCGGGATAAGTGTAAAGCCCCGCTGAGACCTTTGCCCATCATAGAGGAGCCTTTCCAGAAGGTGGCCATGGACATAGTGGGGCCCCTCAGCAGGGTGACCCGGTCAGGGAAGAAATACATCCTGGTGGTGGTAGATTTCACCACGCGCTACCCTGAGGCAGTGACCTTGTCCTCTATTGAGGCAGACACCATGGCAGACGCGCTGCTGACCGTCTTCAGCAGAGTGGGGTTCCCCAAGGAGGTCCTTACAGACCAGGGGTCTAACTTCATGTCAACCCTGCTCCAGTGCTTGTGGGAGAAGTGTGGTGTCCGACACACCTGGGCCTCAGCCTACCACCCTCAGTCCAACGGGCTCCTGGAGAGGTTCAATGGGACCCTAAAGAGGATGCTGAAAACCTTCACGGACCAGCATCTGCAGGACCGGGACAAGTATTTACCCCACCTGCTGTTCGCATATAGGGAAGTGCCCCAGGAATCCACAGGGTTCTCCTCTTTCGAGTTGCTGTATGGGAGGAGAGTGATGGGGCCCCTGGACTTGATGAGGGCCGAGTGGGAGGGGAAGGCCTCTCCCGATGGGGAATCAGTGGTAGAATATGTACTGACTTTCCGGGAAAAGCTCGTGGAGCTCATGGGCTTGGCTAGGGGGAACCTAGCAAGGGCCCAGAGGAAGCAGAAGGTCTGGTACGACTGCTCAGCCCGTGCCCGCTCATATACTACAGGGGATCAGGTGATGCTCCTCATCCCCGTGAGGAAGAACAAGCTGCAAGCGGCCTGGGATGGCCCCTTCAAAGTCATCTGACAGGTAAACGAGGTGAACTATGTGGTGGAACTGTCCAACCGGGCTCACAGCCACCGGGTGTATCATGTCAACATGATGAAGCCGTACTGGGAGAGGGAGAAGTTGGTACTGGCTGTGTGTGGGCAGTGGGAGGAGAAAAGAGAGGATCCCCTGGTGGGACTCCTCCCTGAGGCTGGGGCTAACCCCTCGCTGGAGTCAATTCCCCTCTCAGACCAGCTAACCCTTACCCAGCACGCAGAGATCAGAGAGGTGCTGCATTCATACTGGCAGCTGTTCCACCCGGCCTGGGCTCACTAACCTGGCTGTCCACCAAGTGGAGACGGGAGCCAACCCTCCCATCAGGTGTTCCCCATTCAGGGTCACTGGGAAAACAGCCCAGGACCTGGAGAGAGAGGTCGGGGACATGATGGCTTTAGGGGTGATCCAGCCGTCCTCCAGCCCCTGGGCCTCGCCCGTGGTGCTGGTCCCCAAGAAGGACGGGTCGATCCGGTTTTGTGTGGATTATCGGAAGCTCAATGCCATCACCGTGTCCGATGCCTACCCCATGCCTAGGACCGATGAGATCCTAGACAAGTTGGGGGGCACCCGGTACCTCACTACCATGGATCTTACCAAAGGCTACTGGCAGGTGCCTCTGGATCCGGAGGCCAGGGTGAAGTCTGCCTTCACCACCCCAATAGGGCTCTTCGAGTTCCTGGTCCTGCCTTTTGGCCTCAAGGGGGCACCTGCCACCTTCCAGAGCCTGGTGAATCAGTTACTTAGGGGGATGGAGGACTTTGCTCAGGCATATATTGACGATATCTCTGTCTTTAGCAAGACCTGGGAACAACATGTGTCCCAGGTGAAGAGAGTGCTGGGTCGCCTCCAAGATGCGGGACTGACCATAAAATCTAAAAAGTGCTAGGTGGGGATGGCAGAGGTTTCATACCTGGGCCACAAGGTGGGGGTAGCCACCTGAAGTCGGAGCAGGCCAAAGTGGAGGCTATCAAGGACTGGCCCGCTCCCCAGACTAAGAAGCAGGTCCAGGCTTTCATTGGGATGGCGGGGTACTACCAGAGGTTTGTGCCCCACTTTAGCTCCCTGGCAGCGCCCCTCACGGAGCTGTGTAGGAAGGGAAAGCCGGACAAGGTGATCTGGACCGAGCAGTGCCAGAGGGCTCTCTGTGCGCTGAAGGGGGCATTTATCCAGGGGCCGGTGCTGGTAAACCCGGATTTTAACAAACCCTTCCTGGTGTTCACCAATGCCTCAGAGACAGGGCTGGGTGCGGTGCTGATGCTGACTGATACTAAGGGGGAGAGACACCCCATTGTGTACCTGAGCAAGAAGCTCCTGCCCCGGGAGCAGCACTATGCGGCCATCGAGAAGGAATGCCTGGCCATGGTGTGGGCCCTTAAAAAACTGCAGCCGTATCTATTTGGGCGGTGCTTCACTGTGTACACCGACCATTCGCCCCTGACATGGTTACACCAAATGAAAGGGGCTAATGCCAAGCTGCTGAGATGGAGCCTTCTCCTCCAGGGGTATGACATGGAGGTGGACAATGTGAGGGGGAGTGCCAATGTTATAGCTGATGCTTTATCACAGGGCGGGGAACCTGAACTTCCTCAGGTCACTGGCTAAGTGACCCTGCTCCGTTCAGCCTCGAAGGGGGGAGAGATGTGATGAAGTGGGGGGGTTTCTTGTTTTCTGTGGGGTTTCAATGGTTTGCATGTGGAAGGGGTGGGACTCAGTTTCCCTGGGGGTTACTGGTTTAACAAGGAGAGGGAAGAGGGAGTTTGTTGTTACAGAGGACCGGAGAGGGAACTTGGGACCCCAGCCAATGGCCTGGAGGATGGAGACCTCAGCGACCAGTGACCTGAGACCCAGCTCAGGAGTTGCAGCTGGTTCTGGCCAGTGGGAGAACAATGGGCTGCAGAGTGAGGACCCAGTGACCTAACCAGCCAGTTCCAGCCAGAGGACAGAAGCGAAGAGAGGAGGCCCCAGTTTACGCAGGGCTACCATACGTCCGGATTTTCCCGGACATGTCTGGCTTTTCAGTCTATAAATAGCCGTCCGGGGGGGGATTTCTAAAAATCTAAAAATATCCGGGATTTCCCCCAGTCAGCTATTTATAGATCGAAAAGCGGCGGCCAAGCACCATTTGGCAGCCAAAGCCCCTTCCCGGCTCCCCCCATCCCCTGCAGCCTTAGCAAGCCCCCGGCCCCGCAGCTGTCTTCCCCCTCCTTCCCTCCCCTGAACGCTCCGCCCCCATGCTCCTCCCCCTCCCCTGCTTCCTGCGAATCAGATGTTCTCGGGAAGTCTGAAAACAAGCAGGGGCAGGCGGGCAGCAGCAGGTAAGCTGGGGCGGGGGGGACACGAGGAGGAGGGCTTGTCCGAGCGGCTCCCTCTGGCCCCAGCAGAGCGGCTCCGGCCCCAGATGTCCCCAGAGGGTCCGGCCCAGGCCCCGGGGCACCGGCCCCGGTTCCGGCCAAGCGGCGCCGGCCAAGCACCCCCAGCCCCGGCGGCTCTGGCCCTGGCCCCAGAGGCTCCAGCCCGGCTCGGCTCAGGCCCCAGGGCACCGGTTCTGGCCGAGCGGCGCTGGCCGAGCACCCCCAGCCCCAGTGGCTCCGGCCCGGCTCGGCTCAGGCCCCGGGGCACCGGCCCCGGTTCCGGCTGAGTGGCGCCGAACGAGCACCCCTGGCTCCGGCCTTTGCCCCAGCAGCTCCGGCCCTGGCCCCGGCCCTGGCCCCAGCTGCTCCGGCCCGGCTTGGCTCGGGCTCCAGGGCACCGGCCCTGGTTCTGGCTGAGCGACACCGGCCGAGCACCCCCGGTTCTGGCCCCAGCGGCTCCAGCCCTGGCCCCAGTGGCTCCGGCCCTGGTTCCGGCCGAGCGGCGCCGGCCGAACACCCCCGGCCCCAGCGGCTCTGTCCCTGGCCCCAGCGGCTCTGGACCGGCTCGGGCCCCAGGGTGGCGGCCTCGGTTCTGGCTGAGCACCTCTGGCCCGGCCCCAAGCCCTGTGACCCCGGCCGGAGTGCAGCCCGATTCCTGGGCTCTTGCTAAAGCCAGCCCTGGTCAGGGGACAGGGAGGGGGGGTTGGATGGGTCAGGAGTTTGTGGGGGGCTGTCAGGGGGGCAGGGGTGTGGAGAGGGGTTGGGACAGTCAGGGACAGGGAGCGGGGGGGGTAGATGGGTCGGGGGTTCTGGGGGGGCTCTCAGGGGGGTAGGGGTGTGGAGAGGGTTTGAGGCAGGCAGGGAGCAGAGGGGGTTGGATGGGTCGGGAGTTCTGGGGGTCCTGTCAGGGGGCGGGGAGCAGTTGGATAGGGCGTGGGAGTCCCGGGGGTCTGTCTGGGGGAGGGGGTGTGGATATGGGGCGGGTGTGTGGAGAGGGGTCGAGGCAGGCAGGGAGCAGAGGGGGTTGGATGGGTTGGGAGTTCTGGGGGTCCTGTCAGGGAGTGGGGAGCAGTTGGATAGGGCATGGGAGTCCCGGGGGTCTGTCTGGGGGTGGGGGTGTGAATATGGGGTGGGGGTGTGGATAAGGGTCGGGGCAGTGAGGGGACAGGTAGGGTCCTAGGGGGGCAGTTAGGGTGGGGGGTTCTCAGGAGGGGGCAGTCAGGGGACAAGAAGCGGGGAGGCTTAGATAGGGGGTGGAGTCCTAGAGGGCAGTTAGTGGCAGGGGTCCCAGGAGGGGCAGTCAGGGGACAAGGAGCAGGGGGGGTTGGGGGTCCTGAGGAGGGCAGTCAGGGTGTGGGAAGTGGGAGGGAGTAGATGGGAGTGGGGCAGGGCAGGGGCGGGGCTAGAGCAGGGCTCCTGCCCCCCCCCCCCCAGTGTCCTCTTTTTCAATTGTGGAAATATTGTAACCCTAGTTTACGACCCTGTTTACCTGGAGAGAAGACAATGGACAGAGGCGGGGCTTGGGGCCGGTGATCTCAGATGCCCAGCTGGGAAGCAGGAGGGCTCTGGGCTGGAGAGGGGAAGCAGGCAGAGCCCACCTGGATGCAGAGAGACTGGGATGTGCTGGGCTGAGAGAGGCCAGGCCTGAGGCCCTGAGAGTTTCCTGTGCTGTGTTCAACTCTCAATAAATCCTCCTGTTTTATGCTGGCTGAGAGTCACTCCGGTCTAGAGAACAGGGTTGCATCAATCCCTTCAGGGGTGGAGGCCCGGGGGGGTCCAGAGCAAGTGGACTCCCTGAGGGGGCCCACGGCGAGAAACAGGTTTGCTAAGGCTCAGAAAGGTGTGGATCCAGGAGGTGAGTGGCCTGACTGGGAGAGAGAGTGGATCCCCGAGAAGGGCTGTCTCACTAAAAGGGGCACCCCCACGGACCGTACGGGGCCAAGAGTGGGCACGATCTGTGAGTCTGTGACAGCATCTCCCCGCTGGTCCTGGAGATGCTAGCGACTGTCCTGGGGGGGGGGCAGAGGAGCCAGTGGAGCTGGGCTGTAGCCAGTGTCACCGCAGCTGCTGTTAAAGTCCGATCCTGTTTCCTCCCGGGTTGGGGGTTCAGCCGGGGGAGGGGCGATGGCGTCGGGGTCCGTCTCTCCGGCCGCTCTGCCCAGGACATCTCCGCGGAGCAGGGTCTGGATGGCCCGGGGCTGCGTCTATACTGCAAAGTAATAGTTCTTGAACCCCAGGGGCCGGCTTCACTCCCGTGGGGTGCTGGGGCACTAGGTCCAAGCCACAGGGGAGCGCGATGGCTGTGTAGAAGATGGAAGGGGTGGGTAGACCTGAGCCTGGGTTTGAGCCCTGGGTTTGCATTGCCATGAAGACACAGTAGCTGAGTTCAACGGTGCTTCCTGCCATTGCGTGTGGATGGTTCAGGGTCGGGCCCTCTAGTGTCCCTCCGGATCTGGGTCGGAATCAATCAGTTCGTTAAGGGCCCAGACAGTCTGGTGCCACCCGTAGCTCCAGGCCCGCACTGCCCCCGAGAGCGGCTTTAACCCTAGTCCTCCTCCAACCCCGGTAGCCATGCGAAGGACAGAGGGAAACTGAGGCACGCTGAGGCTTCATAATATTACAGGGCATTGCCCCTTGGTCACACACGGGGAGACATCCCCGTTCTGCTGCACAAGATGGCTCTGCAGCGTGTAGAAATAGGGCAGTACCCCTTTAAACTGGAGGTGAGCCCTCAATGGGCGCTCACCGGGTTCTGGGTTGTACAAGGGGCCCCAAAGCAGACAGAGCTGCTGGGCACATGAAGCCAGGCCAGGCCTGTGGGGGTGTAGCTGGTGAACGGGGATAAATGGCACTTGTTGGGGGGCTGCAGAAGGGGCAGAAGAGGGGGGTGTGACGAAGTGGGGGGTTTTCTTGTTTTCTGTGGAGTTTCAATGGTTTGCATGCGGAGGGGGTGGGACTCAGTTTCCCTGGGTGTTACTGGTTTAACGAGGTGAGGGGAGAGGGAGTGTGTTTTGCAGAGGACCGGAGAGAGGACGTGGGGACCCAGCCGATGGCCGGGAGGATGGATACCCCAGCCGACTGGTGACCTGGCGACCTGGTGACCCAGAGGCCCAGCTGAGGAGACGCAGCCAGTTCTGGCCAGTGGGAGGACAATGGGCTGCAGAGTGAGGACCCAGTGACCTAACCAGCCGGTTCCAGCCAGAGGACAGAAGCAGGAGAGGAGGCCCCGGTTTACGACCCTGTTTACCTGGAGAGAAGACAATGGACAGAGGCGGGGCCTGGGGCCGGGGATCTCAGATGCCCAGCTGCGAGCAGGGGGGCTCTGGGCTGGAGAGGGGAAGCAGGCAGAGCCCACCTGGATGCAGAGAGACTGGGGTGTGCTGGGCTGAGGGAGGCCAGGCCTGAGGGTCAGAGAGTTTCCTGTGCTGTGTTCAACTCTCAATAAACCCTCCTGTTTCATGCTGGCTGAGAGTCACTCTGGTCTAGAGAACAGGGTTGCATCAACCCCTTCGGGGGTGGAGGCCCCGGGGGTCCAGAGCGAGGGGACTCCCTGAGGGGGCCCATGGCAGAGACAGACGTGCTAAGGCTCAGAGAGGTGCGGATCCAGGAGGTGGAGGGGCCGGACCCCGAGAGAGAGTGGACCCCCGAGAAGGGCTGTCTCACTAAAAGGGGCACCCCCCACGGACCGCACGGGGCCAAGAGTGGGCACGATCTGTGAGTCCGTGACAGGGGGCAACCAGAGCTGCCCAAAGGGAGGGGCGGCTGAGGAGTTTCGGGGCAAGTAGGGCACTTCCCCTGGCTCCCAGCAGCATCTGCAGCTCCCTCCATGCTGCCCCACGGCCCCGCAGCCCCTGCCCAGTGCTGGCACTGGCCTGCTTGTAGGACAATTAGGAAGGAAAAGGGACGCCTTGTCTGGGACTGGTTCCCCCAGGCAGGGGTCTATTGCCAGGGGGCTTCCCCTGGCCGGTCCCAGCTTCACCATGCACTGGGTTCTTAGTCCAAAGGCTCGGGAGAGGTGGGATATCGGGCCCCCTAACTGCAATGGGCTCAGGGCTAGATTCTGATCCCAGATGGCAATCTGCAGTCACCCACTCTCCTCCCAGAGCCTGGGATAGAACCCAGGAGTCCTGGCTCCCAGCCCCCCGGCTCTAACCACTAGACCCCACTCCCCTTCCAGAACTAGGCGTAGAACCCAGGAATCCTGGCTCCCAGCCCCCCCTGCTCTAATCACTAGACCCCACTCCCCTCCCAAAGCCAGAGATAGAACCTGAGAGTCTTGACCCCCCAGCCCAGGGCCCTATACCCTAATCCCACCTTGTGGCACATGGCACGGCTCCTATGGAAATACTCTCTGGGGGGGTGCTGTGGTGAGAGGGGTGGGATCACTGGCTGTGGGGTGGTGGGGCTCCCCAATTCCCCAGCCCCATCTCTTCCAGTAGGGGGTGTCCCCGCTGCACAGAATCGCTGTCCCACCCAGTGTCTCTGCTTCGCAGGGGTCGCCGGCGACTGGAAGAACCATTTCACCATGGCGCAGAGCGAGCACTTTGCACAGGTTTACTGAGAGCAGCTGCAGGAGCTGGCCGGGACCGTCCCCTGGGACAAGGAGTGACACCCGCCCCCAGCTCAGGCAGGGTGCATGGGGCTGTATGTAGCCAGGGGGCACCATGGCTGCTGGATGCCCCTCCATGGAGACAGGGCTCTCCCTAGTGGTGTCGTGCAGTAGCTCCCCCCTCTAGAGCTGCTGGTACTACTGCCAGGGGGCGCCCTCGCCTGACATCCGGTACCTCACACTTGCCCCTGACCCCGTCCACTCTTTCCTGCCCGTTTCCCTCTCCGCCAAATAAAAGCCGCCTGCATCTAGGAGTCAGTTTATATCCCACGCTGCTCCTGAACCCCCTAGTCCGGATGGCAGGACACGCCGTCAGCAGCTGCCTCCTCTATTGCATCCACCTGCGAGCCAGGACTCCTGGGTTCTCTTCCTGGCTCTGGGAGGGGAGTGGGGGCTAGTGGTTAGAACATGGGGCGGGGCTGGGAACCAGGACTCCTGGGTTCTGTCCCTGGCTTCTAGGCAAATAGAACCCCAGTACCCTCCAGGGGGTGTTCCTCTAGCTAGCACTGCAGGGGCTGGGGGTCAGGGGTTTGATCCTGGGGTGTGGCCATCGGGTTGGGAGCAGTCAGGGGGATTCTACAAGGCAGGGGTGTTTGGGGACAGGAGGTTTTTCTGCCGGCAGCTCAGCCCTCGCGAGGGGAAGCGGCTGGTCCGCTGGGGAGATTCTCTTCTCTGCACGGCCGGATCCAGGCCACAGGGGGAGCAGAGAGATGGCAAGTTAGAGGTGGCCATGTAGCCCTGGGCCCAGCCCCTTCGCGGAGCAAGGGGCACAGAAGGGGGGTCACTTAACCTAGGGTGCCCTCCTCGGGCAGCTGTAATAGGCCTCAGCCAGGATCAGCCCCAGGATGAGCAGGACCACGGCGCACAGTGCCAGGTGAGTTATGTTGGTGCAGGGGAAATCCAGGTACTGCGGGGGGAAGGGGAGAGTCACGCAGCAGCTCAGACAGGGAGATCAGCAGCTCGTACTGCCCCAGGAGCGGAGCCCCCCCCCCATCCGGCAGGTCTGGCTCTGGGGCCTCAGCTTCCCCAACAAAGCGGTTGCCCAGGTAGATGAACTGCCCCTGCCCCGAGGCCCCCCCCCACTCACTCCATCCCCCTCCCTCAGTTGCTCGTTCTCCCCCACCCTCACTCACTTGCTCATTTTCTCTGGGCTGGGGCAGGGGGTTGGGGAGCTGCGGAGGTGGCGTTTGGGGCGGGGCCAGTGCACAGAGCCCCTGTGGCCACCCTGCACCTAGGAGCCGGAGGCAGATGCCCGTGGCTTCCCAGGAGCCGCCCTGACTTTTAACTGCCCCGCCAGGGTCCCTTTGCATCCGGGTGTTCTGGTCAAAAACCAGACACATGGCAACCCTAGTCCCAGGCCCCCTCCGGGCACCCAGCTGGTCCCAACCCCAGAGCCAGGCCCCCCGGATCCTGTCCCTCTCCTGGGATCCCCCAGTAGCTTCCAGGCAGCAACCTACAGGACAGGAGGTGCTGGAGGAGATGGGGGTCTGGGGGTGAGGGAGGGGCAGAGGCTGCCCCTCCCCCTGGTGTCTAGGCTCATGCATCAAGAGTCACTGCCCCTGTCCTGCCCAACCAGCCCCAACCCCCGGGGGTGGCTCCTTGAACAGCATGAGCCTTCCAGGGCTGGTTGGATGGTGATTCCCCCCCTGGCCCTGGTACCTGGCCCCACACTGCCCGGGTGGGTGGGAGCCAGCGCCGCTCCAGGCTGGGTGGGGTCGGTTCTGCCTGCGGGAATAGAACCAGTGTCTGTCAGGATGGGGGAGAGGCTAAAATAGTGACAGCGATTGCCCTCCCTCCCCCGCAACTCAGCTTTAATCCTCACTGTCATTCATGGGGGGGGGGTGCCGGCTCAGCAGCCCCTGGTCCCCGACTCCTCTGTGTGTCCCCAGAGCAGGGAGAGCTGTCTGGGGGCCAAGATCCCCCCTCAGCCCCAAATCTACAGCAGCTGCTGCTCCCCCTGTCTGGGGACCCCCCCAGTGGCTCTGTCCCCGCTCCCTGGCCAGGTGTTCCCTCTGCTGGCCCCAGGGCTCAGAGCAGAGCCTGGCTCTGAGCGTCCCATCGATGCAGAGACCCTCTGAGGATTCAGCTGTGGGTGGGCCTGGGAGCCGGGATGCTGAGCCGGGCCCCTCACCTGCTACAATGATCTCGACGGGGTCGTTGGGATCCGACCAGCGATTCTATTCCGCTATGGAGTGATAGTTGCAGGTGTAGCTCCCTCCATCATAGAATCATAGAATCATAGAATCATAGAATATCAGGGTTGGAAGGGACCTCAAGAGGTCATCTAGTCCAACCCCCTGCTCAAAGCAGGACCAACCCCAACTAAATCATCCCAGCCAGGGCTTTGTCAAGCCGGGCCTTAAAAACCTCCAAGGAAGGAGACTCCACCACCTCCCTAGGTAACACATTCCAGTGCTTCACCACCCTCCTAGTGAAATAGTGTTTCCTAATATCCAACCTGGACCGCCCCCACTGCAACTTGAGACCATTGCTCCTTGTTCTGTCATCTGCCATCACTGAGAACAGCCGAGCTCCATCCTCTTTGGAACCCCCCTTCAGGTAGTTGAAGGCTGCTATCAAATCCCCCCTCATTCTTCTCTTCTGGAGACTAAACAATCCCAGTTCCCTCAGCCTCTCCTCATAAGTCATGCGCTCCAGACCCCTAATCATTTTTGTTGCCCTCCGCTGGACTCTTTCCAATTTTTCCACATCTTCCCGGCCAACACTCGGGATGGGAAATTCAGCCATGGTCCCACCAGGCACCATCCGCACCTGCGGGTTCGGGTGTCCAGCTTTACGCAGAAAGAACTCCATGGATCATTGCCAACCCACACAGCGGATGGTGACGCTTCCCCCGAGCGCCACCACCCTGCTGGCACTCAACAAGATGGTGGGTTTGGGGTATTCTCACCCTGTTTTTGACAAGAGATAGGAGTTAAACAGGGGAGACACAGCCCCTGGCCTCCTCCCAGCCCCAATTCAGTCCATCCATCATTCAGCCTCTCTAGGAGTCTGTCCCCTACCCTGTGGGGGCTTGGGGGCAGGGGCAGGGGGTTCACCCAGATGTAGCTCAGGACCCCACTGCACGAGAGATCACCTGCCCCCCTGGCCCCACCTGAGGCCAGCCAGAGACCCTAGTTGGCCCCTGAAGCTCTGACCCCCACCCAGGGGTTGGAAATAGAGTCGATGACCGGCAGGAATCACACAACCCACCTTTCCCCAGGCCTTGGGAACTGGGGGTTGTGAGTGCAGGGGAGGGGACTGTTGGGGGTGGATCTGGGGGCAGGGGTGGATCCGGGGGGTTCTCCCCACGGCTGCACTGATCGTGAACGTTTTGGTTACCCCAAGGGGATCCAGAGCCAACGGACAGGCCCTGTTAGCGTTTGTATGAGCTGAAATAAATCCACATGCTCCCCCGCCCCTGACACTCACAGCCTGGGGGGGGGGCAGAACATTGAACAAATCCCAGCTGCTTCGTCAGATGCCGGGAGCCAGATTCAGCTCCTAGTTACTCCATGGGGGATGGGGGGCAGTGGCACAGAAGAACAGGGCTGGGTCTGAGCTCACAGGGGGAGTTTGGGTTGAGTTTTGGGGAAGGTTCAGGGCTCAGTTCCTCTTCCTCCCCCGCATCCCGGACCCTCCCTGATGTTAATGTCCACCCCACAGACTGATACTCATGTCCCAACACCCAGCTGTGCCCGGTCAGTGAGCAGCCTGGAAAGGAGATGGGTGGTTAGGGACCACATCCCAGAACAACTGAATCCTACACCCTGGTCTCAGTTCCCCCCTCTATGTGCATACGCCTTGGTTTCAGATCCCCCTGACGGAAACACGCCCTGGTCTCATATCCCCCCGATATTGGCACATAACCTGGTCGCAGATCCTCCCCCATGAGCACATGCCCTGGTTTCAGATCCCCCATCTCCATGGGCACATGCCCTGGCTGTCTCCAATACTCACCGTATTTACTTAAAGGTATGAGCGTGGAGTGAAAGATTCTTTTGCGGGTTGCAGGCCGAAGGGGGAAACAGGGAGATAGGAATGGGTTAACTTGACGTTCCAGGTCTGAAGATAAGACACCAGCTCCAGCCCAAGGCCACAGCACACGATCGACGCTGGGCGGCCTGCTAAGCAAGACGGGGGCCTGGAGTCCAACCCCGACCAGCAGTGAGAAAGGAAGATTCAGCTGCATAAACCTGCAGCAGCTGCAAAACCGAGCGAGACAGTGAAGGCCAACGAGGGGGAAAACAACTGATGTAGCGTCCCTAAAGCCAGGATGTTTTGGGAAAACTGGAGAAGCTACGAAAGGCCAGTTTGGACTGGTACAAAGAGCATGGGGGAAGGCGGGCAGAAGTCCCAGACTGAGACACCCCCAGAAGACACTAAGGTTTAAAACCCTCCCGAGAGCTGAAGCAAGTCGCTGATCAACAGTGGACCTTGGGCGACCTGTGCACAGGACAGAACTCCCATCCACCCTTCCCTCTCTTCTTCTTACATTACACCCAGGCTTGGCCAGCCTCGGGTCATCCGTGTGTGAGTATGAAAGTGTGTTAGGGCTTCGGGCACTAACGCTTTCTTCCTTCCTCTGAGTTATATGGGGAGCACCCATCACTCGCTGCTGTTATTTTATTATTTTATTAATAAATCTTTAAAATTCATACACTTGGTGTGTTCCATCATCTCCTCCCCTAAAGATCCTGTGGCCTCCGCCTGATCACCTGACACACCCGGGCAGATTGGTAACAGAAATATGTCACACACCCACACACCCTCCCACTAGATATCGCCGCCATCTCCCATTGCTCTCAAAGGGAGGGAAGCCCCCGGCTGCCCTCAGTTAACATTGCCGCCCCCTTTCTTTCTCATGTTGCCCCCTGGCAAAATGGCTGACACCTCAGTCTGGGAGGGGGAAACAATCCAGCCCCCTGGACTGTCGGGGTGGGTGATGGCTGTGTGGAAATGAGCCCCCCCCCACCGCTTCTCTGACCCAGCCTGTCCCCAGTCTGTGCCTTCCCCAACTCCCATCTCTTGATCCCACTGTGTGGCCATGGCAGGGAGGGAGGCTGAGGGGACATGGGTGTGTGGGGGCCATTATAGGCCAGGCAGCATGTGGGGCAGGGGGAGGGAGGGAAGAAGAATGTGGGGGGATGGGAAGGGGAGCTGAGACTGAGGGGAGGCTGGGACAGGACAGTGACAGGGGAGGGGGGGTTGGGGTGAGTGGGGTCCCCCCCAGTGAGTTTCAGACTGAACCTGACCCATGGCCATGGGGCACCCCCATCCCTTCCCAGATCTGCAGGGGTTTTTGCAGGAAACAATCCTGCCCCCAACATCCAGCTCAGACCCACTGCAGATGGGGGGGCTACATGGCAAAGTGTGGGGAGCAAAGAAGGGGGTCAGTAAAGGGTATTGGGGGGCTGGGAATGTGGCTGGGGTAGGAGCATCTAGAGGGGCGGGGGGAAGGAGTAGGGGAGGGGAAGGGGAGGTATGGGGGCCATTATGGGGCAGGGAATGTGGGGCAGAAGGGGCTGCAGGATGCTGTGGGGGGCAGGAGATTGAGGGGAAAGAAAGTGGGGGACCCAGGACTGAGGGGGCAGGAGTAGGAGGGGGCAGTGCAAAGGGAATCTGCTAAGATGTAGAAATCACAGCTCCCTCTGGGGGGCACCATCAGCCCCTCCCCCGACCCTCTCAAACAATCATGCCTCCCGTCTCTGACATTCTGGGGGGACCCTGTCTGCACTCAAACTCCTGTCCTCCATCTGGCCCCTCTCCCCTCTGCCCCCCTCCCAATACCCCCAACCTACTTCCCTCAAACTCCCGGCTCCCCCCAGCTGGGCCCCCGAACATCCGCCATGGGGGCCCCCAGTGCGCCCTGTTGTGTTCATGGAGATGCAATAAAGGGCCCGAGGTGCGAACACGCCCCAGCCCCTGCCCCACACTGAACCAGGTTAAACATGGGCCAGGGGCAGGGTCCAGAGCCTGCAGCCTGCTCAGCCCTACGGCAAACCCCCCATTGACCCCTGGGACCGACTGGTACAGACGCAGCAGAGCAGGAACCAGGGTTGCTGTGGCAGGTGCCATGTGAAATATTGTTCCAGCCCCGGCCCCGTTCACTGGTGTGAGTCTCTAGCTGAAAAATCCCCCGGGTTTGGGCGTCTCCCTCCTGGCCCTGGAGACACTAGTGGCTGTCCCGGGGGGGCAGAGGAGCCAGTGGAGCTGGGCTGGAGCCGGTGATGCTGCGGCTGCTGTTAACGTCTGACTGTGATGGGCTTGGTCACAGAGACCCCCTTGGAACTGTCACCTGATGTGCTGAAAGTACCTCTGAGCATAGGCGTGCACAGCCCATTTCATTAGGGTGTGCACCCAGGGAGCCCTGCCCTAGCCCCACCCCTGCCCTAGTCCCTCCCCCATCCACTCCCTCCTACTTCCCACCCCCTGACTTCCCCCCTCAGAACCCCCAACCCCCCTGCTCCTTGTCCCCTGACTACCCCCTCCTGGGACCCCTGCCCCTAACTGCCCCCCAGGACTCCACCTCCTACCTAAGGCTCCCTGCTCCTTGTCTCCTGACTGCCCCCCTAGGACCCTACCCCCTACCTGTTCCCTGACTGCCCCAACCCTTATCCACACTCCCGCCCCCAGACAGACCCCCGGGAGTCCCACGCCTATCCAACTGCTCCCCACCCCCTGACAGGACCCCCAGAACTCCCGACCCATACAACCCCCCCAGCTCCTTGTCCCCTGACCACACCCTCCAGAGATACCCCCCCACTAACTGCCCCCCCAGGACCCTCCTTGCTCCGTGTCCCCTGACTGCCCTGACCTCTATCCACCCCCCCACTCCTGAGAGACCCCAGGACTCCCATGCCACATCCAGTCCCCCCTGCTCCCTGACTGCCCCCTCCAGACACCCCCCGCCCCTAACCACCCCCACCCGGAATCCCACCCCCTATCCAACCCACCCTGTCCCCTGACTGCCCCCACCCCTTATCCAACCCCCCTGGCCCCGGACCCCTTACCATGAGATGAGGCTCCTAGCCTCCCCGCGGAGCCAAACACTGCCCCACGGGAATGCGCAGCCCCAGCCCCCAGAATGCTGCGTGCGGCGGCATTGCTCCAGGGGAGGGGGGAGCATGTCTGCCTGACCGCAGAGCCAAACGCTGCCCCGCGGGAGTGCGGAGCTCCGGCCCCCAGAGCGCTCCGTGTGTGGCAGCGTGGCTCCAGAGGAGGGGGGAGTGTGTCTGACTCCCACGGAGCCCGGCCCCCAGAGCGGTGCACGTGGCGGCATGGCTCCAGGGGAGCGGGGAGCATGTCTGCCTGACCACAGAGCCAAACGCTGCTCCGCTGGAGTGCGCAGCCCCGGCGCCCAGAGCGCTGCACGCGCGGCAGCATGGCTCCAGGGGAGGGGGAAAGGTGGGGGAGGGGCCGGTGGCTTGCTCCGTTCCGCCAGACGCTCCGGCCCGGGAGCGTGGACCCCGTGGCTTGCCGCGCCGGGGAGTGGAGCCTTTTGCCCACCCCTGCATTAGGGTGTGCCTGGGCACACCCGGCACACCCAGTGCACACGCCTATGCCTCTGAGCCCATTTTCCCTGCTAGCTTGGGACTCCAGAACCCTGCCTTGTTGAGACAGACACGCTAGACAGCTGTCAACACAGACCCAGGAACTGAACCACGCCCACAAAGCTGCAGACTTTAACCAAAACCTGCTCAGCAGGTTTCCTATCTCCAGCACCCAGACACCGAGCTCCCAATGGGATCCAAACCCCAAATAAACCCATTTTACTCTGTATAAAGCTTATACAGGGTAAACTCATAAATTATCCACCCTCTATAACACTGATAGAGAGATATGCACAGCTGTTTGCTCCCCCAGGTATTAATCACTTACTCTGGGTTAATTAATAAACAAAAGTGATTTTATTAAGTATAAAATTAGGATTTAAGTGGTTTCAAGTAATAACAGACAGAACAAAGTAAGTTACCAAGTAAAATAAAACAAATCATGCAAATCTAAGCCTAATACATTAAGAAACTGATTACAGGTAAATCTCATCCTCAGAGATGTTCCAATAAGTTTCTTTCACAGACTAGACTCCTTTCTAGTCTGGGCCCAATCCTTTCCCCTGGTACAGTCCTTGTTAGTTCCAGCTCAGGTGGTAACTAGGGGATTCCTCATGAC
Source organism: Actinemys pallida (assembly GCA_023634205.1). Lineage (NCBI taxonomy): Eukaryota > Metazoa > Chordata > Testudines > Emydidae > Actinemys > Actinemys pallida. Next base: position 3,043,183 of record JALMGD010000024.1, read on the forward strand.
TGGCAGCCCTTTTGTTCTGTTCCACCCCCTTTTATATCTTTGGCACAAGGCGTGAATCCTTTGTCTCTCTGGGTTCCCACCCCTCCTTCTAAATGGAAAAGCACCAGGCTTAATATAGATTCCAGTATCAGGTGACATGGTCACATGTCCCTGTAAGACCTCATTCTTCATTACCCACAGGCTGGCCCCCACATCCACAAGAAGGGTTGCAGGTAAATAAACCATCTACAGCCAATTGTCCTAATCAATGGGGGCCATCAAGATTCTAAACCACCATTAATTGACTTCAGAGTTAACTTCATATTTCTAGTTTCAGATACAAGAATGATACATGCATACAAATAGGATGAACACACTCAGTAGATCATAAACTTTGTAATGATACCTTACAAGAGACCTTTTGCTTAAAGCATATTCCAGTTACATTATATTTACACTCATAAGCATATTTCCATAAACATATGAAGTGCAACGTCACACACGGCATCGGGGGTTCAATCCTGGGGTGCCGCTGGCAGGTCGGGAGTTATTTGTGGGGGGGATTCTCTGAGGCAGGTGGGTTTGGGGGCAGGGGGGTTTGTGCCGGTGTCTCAGCACCCTGAGGGGAAGTGGCTCATCTCCTGGGGAGATTTTCTTCCCTGCACGGCCAGATCCAGGCTCCTGGGGTCACAGGGTGAGGGCGGGTTAGAGGAGTTCATTTCACCCGGGGCCCAGCCCTTGGGAGGAGCAAGGGGCACAGAAGGGGGGTCACCTCACCTAGGGCACCTCCCTCGAGTGGCTGTAATAGGCCTCAGCCAGGATCAGCCCCAGGACAAGCAGGACCCCAGCTCCCAGCGCCAGGTGGGCAATGTTGGTGTAGGTGAAATCCAGGGGGACTTCTGTGGGAGGAAGGGAAGAGTCACTTGGTAGCTTGGACAGGTAGATCAGCAGCTGGTGCTGCCCTGGGAGCAGAGCCCCCCAACGCCCCATCCGGCAGGTCTGGCCCAGCCCCCCTCTGGGGGCGTCCCAGGTGCTGCGGCTCTGGGGCCTCCCTGGGGCCAGACCCCCTCATGGGAGGCCACGTCCTGCTGCCCCGGGGGGCTGAGCCTCAGCTTCCCCAGTGAAGGGGGCTCCCAGGTGGACGAACTGCCCCTGAAACACCCAGCACCCCAGGACTGGCCAGGAGATCATGACAGTCAGAGCCTCAGGGTCTTAGCCCCCCAGAACAGGGAACCACCCCAGCTCCCTGTCCCCATAGGACCCCTCTGTCCACCCCCACAGGTGCCTCTGCCCCGCCCTGTCTGCTGTGCAGTGAGCCCATCCCCGGGGTATCTCAGCTCCTGCCAAATACAGCCAGGCAGTGCATGCGGGGGGAGGGTGCTACGTTACCTACTGCCCCTGAAACTTGGGTGATGCCCAGGGCTCTGGGAACCAGAACGCAGCCAGAGGTAGCAGAACATCTACTGGGGGGAGAGACTGGGGTCCCCTGCGACCCCAGTGGGGGAAGGGGAAGGAAGAACCAAGGGAATTCTGGGTAATTCTCACTCCAATTGCCAGGGGCATGTCATGTGGCCCAAGAAGGGGGAGGGGGGGTTATTGCCCCAGGACTCTGGCACCCAGATGGGCCCAATTTCACAGCCCAGGCCCCCAGATCCTGCCGCTCCCCTGGGATCCCCCAGCAAATTCCAGGCAGCGACCTGCTGGGCAGGAGGCATCGGGGGAGCTGGGGTCTGGGGCTGACTCTCCCCCTGAAGTCTCAGCCCCAACAACCCCTGGGCACCATGACTTATTTCCACAGCAACTGCCCCCCTCCTATCCCCAGCCCAAACTCCTCTATGTCCTGTGACATTATGAGTGTAATATAATATTTCATTGAAAGGTGACAGGGCCAGAAAGAGTTAATTAACTCACAGACTGACCTGACCCATGGCCGAACTTTAGAGACTGGTTAGGAAGATATGTAAATGACTAGAGCTTTGAAATGCAGCCTGTATTGTTAGAGATAGAAGGGTAGATGTTTGCTCAGGTCTTGTGATGTAAGCAAACAAGTCTTGTCTATTGCTATAGCTTTGATTCAAAGATCAAAAAAGGAGTATTAACATTTAGGAATATACTTGAGTGAAATAGCATTATTGTCTCTATGTCTCTTTGAAGGTTGTGGAAGCCCTGGCTGGGATGATTTAGCTGGGATTAGGTCCTGCTTTGAGCAGGGGGTTGGACTAAATGACCTCCTGAGGTCCCTTCCAACCCTGATATTCTATGATTCTATTCTATGATTCTATGGTAACCTGTATCTGAACTGTTTAATGGATAAATTACCCTGTGCTAAATGCCAGGATGTTTGGGAGAAGGAGAGTTAAGCCTATTGTTTTCTCAGGCCAAAAGGCTGCAGGAAATGTATAAAAACCCTGGGACATGATCCTTCTTCATCTCAGCTCTGATTTGGGTTTCAAGAGGGGGAAACCTTAAGCCATAAGGATTGAGATACCCAGTAACTGACTGGAGTCACCCTGAATATGGACAGTGGACTCTAACCTAGGACTATATCTAAAATGACTTTTGGCAACTACAATCTCACCTCTGCTATGTATCTGAACCTCAAGAATTGAATTCAAGTCTGTCTGTATATTGATCTTTTAACCAACATTCTCTCTCTTTTCTTTTTTAATAAATGTTAGTTTAGTTAACAAGAATTCACTATAGCGTGTATTTTGGGTAGGATCTAAGTTATAATTGGACCTGGGTGTGTGACTGATCCTTTGGGGTTGGAAGAACCTTTTATTTTATATGATGAGATAAGATTTTCAGTCATCATCATCATCATATCTGACAGGTGTGTCTGGATGGAGGCCTGAGGCTGGGCACTTTAAGGGAACTGCGTTGTTTGAACTTCTGAGTAACCAGTGAGGTACTATAGGAGCTGTTTTGTGCTGACTTGGTAAATCTAAGTATTGGAATATCCACCAGCGTTTGGGGTTTGTCTGCCCCAGTCTGTTTGCAGTTCACCCTAATTGAGTAACCTCAGCTGACTCCCACGAGCAGCATCGTCACAGGTCCCAAGAATGAGAGCAACCCGGGGGAACATCCCCCAGGGAAAAGTCCCCTTCTCTGCAGCTTCCCTGGGGGCAGGGATCCCCCCTCCCTCTACCCTGAACCTCCAGTGGCTGCTGCTCCCCCCTGGCTGAGGAACCCCCAAGTGACTCCTTCCCGGCTCCACGGCCGGGTGTCCCCTCTGCTGGGACCAGGGCTCATGGCAGAGCCTGGCTCTGAGCGTCCCATCAGTGCAAAGCCCCGGAGGATCAGGCTGGGTGTGGGGCTGGGAGCCGGGACAATGAGCCGGACCCTTCACCTGCTACCACCAACTCCATGGGGTCACTGGGCTCCGAGGAGATGAAGGGTTCTGATTGGCGCCGGTAGCTGCAGCTGTAGTTCCCTCCGTGCTGCCGGCCCACGGTGGGGATGCAGAATTCGGCCCCAGCCCCAGCAGGGTCAATGTGTTGCTGTGGGTTCAGGTCTCCAGCCTTGTGCAGGAAGAACCTCACGTCCCGGCTCTGCCCCTGACACCGGATGGTGGCTTCTGCCCCTGGGGCGGTGATCCCAGTGGGGCTCAGAGAGATGGAGGGTCTGGGTAAGCTGGGATCTGCACACAGGAGTCAGGCTGTGAGAGCCAGACCTGGGCACCCGCCCAGTCCTGTCCTCCCGTGGCTGGCCCCAGCCCTGGGTAGATCCAGGGGCCCCCAGGCAGAGATTCTCTCCCAGATCCCAGAATTCCACCCACACAGAATCCCGGCCCTGTGAGCTGGGTTCCCACCCCACAGACACCGAGCCGCAGCTGCCTAGTTCTTGGGATCATCCTATGCCCATGTGTGGCCCCTGCCTCGTTCACTGCGTCCGGCCTGCCCGGGACACAGAGTGACTCACGGGCTTGTCTCTGTCTCCCAGCAGAAGAGGGCCTGAGCCCCAGACAGAAAGGGAGTCAGCCCCCCGGGAGGCAGGGAGGTGTCATTATCCCTGTTCTAAACAGGGGAAAACTGAGAGACAGACAGATTCACTTTCCTTAGTGAGCTCCCGGGGCAGGGACTGTCTCTTCACTCTGTGTTTATGCAGCGCCTGGCACAACGGGGCCCTGATCATGGTGGGGGCCCTACATACTCCCCCAGCACAAGGGATCCAGTGCTATTGAGGCCAGCATTTGCAGAGGTCTCCATTAACTGTGGATGTCTCGGTTTGTGGACGCTCAGCCTGAGATCCCACAAGATTGAAGCTCCCCCACAATGAAGGACACTTTTGAAAACTGTGACGTGCTCCCATCAAACAGAGTCTGTGGCAGCGCCAGGGGCTGGGCCAGATCTCCGGGGTCCCAGCCCAGCGTTGTGTCCACCAAGCCACTGCTTCTCCTTCAGCCCCTGCCTCATTCAGCTTCATATGGGGTACCACCTGGGGCGGGGCCTGGCGAACAGAGGGGATGAGATCACAGGATTAAATAGCAACTCACGGTTCCTATGCACAAGAGGCAGCATTAAAGCAGACTCCCTGCCCCGAGTCTCCAGGGGCTGCTGCTCCCCCCTGGCTGGGGAACCCCCCAGTGACTCCGTCCCCACTCCCCAGCCGGGCATCCCCTCTGCGGGGTCAGGGCAGAACCTGGCTCTGAGCATCCCACTGGCACCGAGCCCCCGTGAGGGTCTGGCTGGGGGTGGGGCTGGGAACGGGGATGCTGAGCTGGGCCCCTCACCTCTCACCACCATCTCCAAGGGGTCGCTGGGGTACGAAACGGTGAACGGCTCCGATCTGCTGTGATAGAAGCAGCTGTAGCTCCCGCCGTCCTCCCGGCGCACATTGCTGATGGGAAACACAGCCTCAAAACTCTCCGAATCCACAGGTGGGAAATGACGTCCATCTTTATTCAGCATGAACCGCATGCCCCGGTGCTGCCCCCGACACTTGATGGTCACGGCTCCCCACAGGGAGACCCACCCGCTGGGGCTCAGGGAGATGTTGGGTTTGGGGTAGCTGGGCTCTGCAGTGGGAAGCAGACAGGCCGTGAGACGCAGGCCCCATCACTCAGTTCTGGGGCCCGTCCTCACCACGTGGCCTCAGTGGTGGGTCATTCCCTGGGTTCTCTGCTGGGAGGGCTGGGAGCCAGGACTCCTGGGTTCTGTCCCTGGCTCTAGGAGGGGAGTGGGGTCTAGTGGGGAGAGCAGGGAGGATGGGGGCCAGGACTCCTGGGTTCTGTGCACAGCACCACCACTGACTTGTAGGGGACTGTGCAAGTCTCTACTATACACTGAGGTTTATAACGTACAGCTCCGTCCATCACCCCCTAACTGATGTGTTGCCTGGGAAAGGCCCCCCCTGCTCTGCAGCTCCCTTGGGGGCAATGATACCCCCTCTCTCTGCCCCAAATCTCCAGTGGCTGTTGCTCCCTGGCTGGGAAACCTCCCAGTGACTCCGTCCCCGCTCCCCGCACAGGCGTCCCCTCTGCTGGGCCCAGGGCTCAGGGCAGAGCCTGGCTCTGAGCGTCCCATTGGTGCAGAGACCACCTGAGGATCTGGCTGGGTGTGGGGCTGGGAGCCGGGACACTGAGCCAGGGCCCTCCCTCACCTCCTACAATGATCTCGACGGGGTCGCTGAGATACGACCAGCAACTTTGATCCGCTATGGACTGATAGTCGCAGGTGTTGCTCCCTCCATCTTCCCGGCTGACACTGGGGATCGGAAATTCAGCCACGGTCCCATCAGGTACCACTGACCGCACCTGCGGGTTTGGGTGTCCAGCTTTACGCAGAAAGAACTCCATGCCCAGGTAACCAACCCTCACAGCAGATGGTGACGTTATCCCCAAGTGCCACCGCCCTGGTGGGGCTCACCGAGATGGTGGGTTTGAGAAATTCACGCCCGGCTTTCAACAAGAGACAGGAGTTAAATGGGGAGTCACAGCCCCCTGCCTCCCCCCTGCCCCAATTCAGTCCATCTGTCATTCGGCCTCTCTAGGAGTCTGTCCCCTACCAGGGTTGGGGCTTGGGTGGCAGGGGTTTTACCCAGACGTAGCTCGGGACCCGGCTCCATGAGAGATCACCTGCCCCCCCCCCAACCCCACCTGAGGCCAGCCAGAGAGCCTGACCAGTGGGCCCCCTGCAGCTCTGTCCCCCATCTCGGGGTTGGAAATAGAGTCTGTGACCAGCGGGAGTCACACAAGACCCAACTTTTCCCCAGGCCTTGGGAATGGGGTGGGGGGGCTGTGAGTGCAGGGGAGGGAACTGTTAGGGATGGATCTAGGGATGGGGGTGGATCTGGTGGGTTCTCCCCACTGCTGCACTGACATGAACGTTTCGGTTCCCCAAGGGGATCTAGAGCCCATGGATGGGCCTTGTTACTGTTTGTATGAGCTGAAATAAATCCATGTGATGAACCAATGAACCACCACCCCCCAGACACTCACAGCCTGGGGGCAGGGGTGCAGGACTTCGAACCAAGGGATGGTTCCTATCTCCTTTGTCAGATGCCGGGAACCAGATTCGGCTCCTAGTTACTCCCTGGTGGAGGGTGAGGGGGCACAGATGAACGGAGATGGGTCTGAGCTCACAGGGGGACTTTGGGTTGAGTTTTGGGGAAGGTTCAGGGCTCAGTTCCTCTTTTCCGCACTCCATGCATCCCCTCCCCCATCCTTGATGTTACTGTCCTTCCCACAGACTGCTACTCACCTCCCCACACCCTGCTGTGCCCGGCCAGCCAGCAGCCTGGAGAGGAGACGGCTCGTTAGTGACCAGATCCCAGAGCAACTGGATCCTACACCCTGGTCTCAGACCTTCACACAAACACACCCCACCCCATGGGCACACGCCCTGGTCTCAAATCCCCCCATGGACACACGCATGAGCCTCATATCCTGCTACCCCATGGACAGATGCCCTGGCTTTATCCAATACTCACCGAGGAGGAGGACGGTGAGAGCAGATGCCATGATGGGGGCAGCGACGGGCCCTATCAACTCTGCCACCAATGCCCCGGTGCCCAGCTCCACCTAGCCCAAGATAAGGAACCCAGCTGGTGGCTCCAGCTACAGGAAGTCGATGATGTCTTTTCAGCCACAGGCAAACAGCCCAGTAGGAACGGCCACCTCTGTCCCCTTCATTAAATTCACGTATTTCAACCAGGTTACCATGAACAATATCACTCTCCTGAGAATAACACAGTGAGATAAAGAACGGATGTTGCTTGAATACCAGCAAACACCGGGACCATACGCTGCCAGGCTTTGTCATGTAATGATACCAGATTACTTGCTACTAGCATGGCGTGGTCAAGTGTCCTACCATGGAGGACGGAATAAGGCTGCACTGCCCAGAAACCTTCTGCAAAGGCTTTTGGAGTACCTCTAGGAGACCTTCATGGAGATGTCCCTGGAGGATTTCCGCTCCACCCCCAGACATGCTAACAGACTTTTCCAGTAGCTGTACTGGCCGCGAATGCATCCCAAGTCCTCTGGGCAAATTAATCATTAAAAAACGCTTGCTTTTAAACCATGTTTTATATTTACAAAGGTACTCTCACCTGAGGTCCCTTCCATGGGTTCATGGTCTGGGATACTGCCTTGGGAGGGTTGGGAGGGTACTTCAGTCAGGCTGAGAAAAAGATGGCTGTTGGGGAGAACAGAGTGCTGTGTGCTCTCCACAAGCTCATCCTCGTCCTCCTCATCTTCCCCGTCCGCAGAATCCTCAGGCATGGCTGAGATTACCCCCTCCTTGGAATCCACTGTCGGGGTGGGGTAGTGGTGGCGGCCCCCCCTAGAATTGCATGCAGCTCAGCGTAGAAGCAGCGTGTCTGTGGCTCTCCTCCGGATCTTCCGTTTGCTTCTTTGGTTTTCTGGTATGCTTGTCTGAGCTCCTTAACTTTCACGCAGTACTGTAGTGAGTCCCTATTGTGGCCTCTCTCCATCATGCCCTTGGAGATTTTTTCAAATGTTTTGGCATTTCGTCTTTTGGAACGTAGTTCTGCTAGCACGGAATCCTCTCCCCATATAGCGATCAGATCCAGTACCTCCCGCACGGTCCATGCTGGTGCTCTTTTTCGATTCTCGGACTGCATGGTTACCTGTGCTGATGAGCTCTGTGTGGTCACCTGTGCTCTCCACGCTGGGCAAACAGGAAATGAAATTCAAAAGTTTGCGGGGCTTTTCCTGTCTACCTGGCCAGATGTCTCATCTCTTCCTGCATCTATCACACCTTGTCTCTGATCTTCAGGTGAAATCTAGCCAGGGCCGGCTCTAGCAGTTTTGCCACCTCAAGCAGAAAAAAAAGGAAGCCGCGATCGTGATCGGCGGCAGCTCTACCGCCGCTTCATTCTACAGCGGCAATTCTGCGGCAGGTCTTTTGCTCCGAGAGGGAGTGACGGCCCCGCTGCCGAATTGCCACCGAAGAGCCAGACGTGCCGCCCCCCTCTTCATTGGCCGCCCCTGGCACCTGCTTGCTACGCTGGTGCCTGAAGCTGGCCCTGAATCTAGCGCAGCCAAAGCAAGCAGAGGTCCCTGCAAAACCCAGGAAACCCTAGGCCCATCAGCCTGGCCAAGCATCATGCAGCTCCCAGCTTGTCTATGTCTCTGTGGGGAGGGGGGAGAGATCACCCTCAGTGTATCCTGCAGCACTGGGGAAGGTGCATCAGGATGGAGCCAGGAGACCACAGAGTCTTGTCTGCAATCTTTGACTGACCACTACAGGAGAATCTCAGAGTTACGAACTGACCAACCAACCACACCCCTCATTTGGAACTGGAAGTGAGCAACCAGACGGCAGCAGAGATAACTTTAAAAAGAGCAAATACAGAACAGTTCTGTGTTAAACATAAACTGCTAAAAACATAAAGGGGAAGTTTAAAAAGAAAGATTTGACAAGGGAAGGAAACTGTTTCTCTGCTTGTTACATTTAAATTAAGATAGTTAAAAGCGGCATTTTTCTTCGGCATAGTTAAGTTTCAAAGCTGTACTGAGTCCATATTCAGCTATATGAAGTCAATATTCAGACATAAACTTTTGAAAAACCAGTGTGATGAAGTGGGGGATTTTCTTATTTTTCCAATGGTTTACATGCAGTCTCCCCCACCCATTGGAATTCTGGGTTGAGATCCCAATGCCTGATGGGGCAAAAAACATTGTCGCTGGTGGTTCTGGGTACAGCCTCCCCCCATCCTCCGTGAAAGCAATGGCAGACAACTGTTTCACACCTTTTTTCCTGGGTGAACTGTGCAGACGCCATATCACGGCAAGCATGGAGCCTGCTCAGCTCAAGACAGCAGTCATGAACATTGTAAACACCTCACACATTATCATGCAGTTTATGCTGAACCAGGACCTGAAAAACCAGGCGAGGAGGAGGGGGTGACGGCAGCGTGGCGACGAGAGTGATGAGGACATGGACATGGACACAGATTTCTCTCAAACCATGGGTGTGACAAAGTGGGACTGTTCTTAATGTTTCCTCTGAATACTGTGTGGGTGCCTCAGTTTCCCCTATGCATTTCTTAAGTCTCTAGGTGGTGGGGAAAGGCCAGTGTGCATAAATCACTGACACTCTGTCTCCCTGGCAACAAATGGCCAGGGCCCCTTCCCCCCCTGCAAGGAAATAGCGAAAGGTGAACAAAGAGATCAGGTGACCTCCTGGCCCAGGAAAGAGACAAAGCAGGGAGAAGGAGGGGCTGGAGGGCATTTCAGAGTTGGAGCTGGCTGGGGACGAGGAGTGAGGGCAGACGTGGGTGTCTGGCTCTCTGAAACCCATAATGGACCTAGCCGAGGGGTCCCGTTCGCCGCTGTACCTACAAGCTCTGTTTTAGACCGTGTTCCTGTCATCTAATAAACCTCTGTTTTACTGGCTGGCTGAGAGTCACGTCTGACTGCGAAGTGGGGGGTACATAACCCTTTGGCTTCCCCAGGACCCCGCCGGGGCGGACTCGCTGTGGGAAGCGCACGGAGGGGCATATGCTGAATGCTCCCAGGAGAGACCCAGGAGGTGAAGCCGTGAGAGCTTCTTGCCCTGAAGATGGTCTGCTCCGAGGGAGAGGAGGCTCCCCAAAGTCCTGACTGGCTTTGTGGGGAGCAGTTCCAGAGCATCGCCCGGGGGTGACAACTGGTGGCAGAGGTGGGATGTACTGCACTCCGTGAATGGCGCTTCTTCCAGTAAGTGACTGGGGAGCAGTAAAACAGAGGGGGGATAACGAGGACCAGGCATGCTGAAGGCTCAGAGAGGGATGGTTTCAGGAGGCGATTAACCCCTAGGAGTGTGTGACCAGCGAGAAGGACTGTTGGAGTAACGGGGTCCCCCAGAGGACTGCAGCAAGCAGTTTCAGGGGCGGAGGAGCTTGCCGCTCGACCCTGGGAGAGAGAAGGATGTTTGCAGTAACAGGGTTCCCCTGGGGATTGCAGCGAGCGGTCCCAGGGGCGAAGGAGTCTGAAGCTCGACTCTGGCAAAGAGGTGGTGACCACGAGAAGGGCTGGCACACCAGGGGTTCTTCCTGGAAACCAGGGGGGAGCTGAGAGCACACGGGCCTCTGAGTCCAAATCAACTTGGGATCAGTGGAGTGATGGCCTATCACCATCTCCTCAAGAAGGACATTGTAATCCTGTGCAAAAAGAGAGGGTTACGCATTGGGAAGTTCACCAAGGCCCAGTTAATCATGCAGCTGGAGGACGAGAACCGCTCTAAGGAGCAGATTCCTGACCCAGACGGGGCTACAAGAGGAAGTGGGAGCAGCTGGAGCAGTAGCCAGGCATCCCCCAGAGTCTGGTCCCCAACCAGACGGGGGTCTTCACGATCGGGTTCCCCATCAGGAGATCGGAGACGGATGGGACTGGAGCTGAGTCTGAGAGAGCGAGAGGACCGTGAGAGAGAGCAAGAGCCCAAGGAAAAGCTGCAGGAAAAGCAACAGCAGCATGGACTGGCAATGGTGGAGCGGAGAGGCATAGGGGGCTTCCCAGGGGTGAGTGGGGATAGACCCCGGGCTGCCAGTTCCGCAGGGAGCCTCGACACTAAATTGCTGCCCCTGGTTAAGGAGGGAGGAGATGTGGATGCCCACCGCACGGCCTTCACACAGGCAGGTGATTTGAACCAGGGGGACCCTGCGGAAAAGCCCCAGTATCTAGCTCCCTTGCTGGGTCCCAAGGCCATAGATGCTGTCAGCCAGATGGGTGGGGTGGTGGACAGGCTCCCAGTCCTGGCCCAGGCCTATATGTCTGTGTGGAGTCTCCTGGGCTCAGGCCCCTCGGACCCCCAGTGGGAGCGGAAGGTGGTGGTCAATGGGGAGACATGTCTGGGGTGGCGAGACCCTGGGACAGAGAGAACTGTTGTCGGGCCCCAGTGGTGCAGCCGCAGATGCTGAGGGGCTGTGTGACCTGGGTGAAGGTCCACGGGATGAAGGCCCTCGCCCTGTCTATGGCCCGGATCCCTGTGCAGACCCAGGAGGGGTCGAGCTGGCTGGTGACATGGCTGGGAGGCAGACGGGGCTCTGACCTCCCAAGGGGGCTAGGGTGCCCTGGGACCCCAAGATGGACCTAACTGAGGAAGTCCTGTTGTCTGTGCCTGCAAGACCTGTCTTGGACTGCATTCCTGTTGTCAAAATAAACCTGCTTTACTGGCTGGCTGAGAGTCATGGTAAATCGCAGGAAGCCGGGGGTGCGGGGCCTTGTGTCCCCCCACACTCTGTGACAATGGGCCCCGGTGCTTTGGAGATCATGTTGTTAATGGGGCAGGTTCTAGCCGTGGAATGCTGATTCTGGGCCTGGGAAACAAGCACAGACTGGTGGTACCACGTAGTGTTGCAGGTCTGGGATGATTCCCAGTGGCTGCAAAACTTTCGCCTGCATAAGGGCACTTTCATGGAACTTTGTGACTTGCTTTCCCCTGCCCTGAAGCACCAGAATACCAAGATGAGGGCAGCTCTCACAGTTGAGAAGCGAGTGGCGATAGCCCGGTGGAAGCTTGCAAAGCCAGACAGCTACCGGTCAGACAGGAATCAATTTGGAGTGGGCAAATCTACTGTGGGAGTTGCTGTGATGTAGGTAGCCAAAGCAATCACTGAGCTGCTGCTACCAAAGGTAGTGACTCTGGGAAATGTGCAGGTCATAGTGGATGGCTTTGCTGCAATGGGATTCCCTAACTGTGGTGGGGCGATAGAGGGAACCCATATCCCTATCTTGGCACCGGAGCACCAGGGCAGCCAATACATAAACCACAAGGGGTACGTTTCAATGGTGCTGCAAGCACTGGTGGATCACAAGGGACGTTTCACCAACATCAACGTGGGACGGCCGGGAAGGGTTCATGACGCTCACGTCTTCAGGAACACAAATCTGTTTAAATGGCCGCAGCAAGGGATTTACTTCCCAGACCAGAAAATAACTGTTGGGGATGTTGAAATGCCTACAGTTATCCTTGGGGACACAGCCTACCCCTTAATGCCATGGCTCATGAAGCCATACACAGGCAGCCTGGACAGTAGTGAGGAACTGTTCAACTACAGGCTGAGCCAGTGCAGAACGGTGGTAGAATGTGCATTTGTATGTTTAAAGGGTCGCTGGCACACATCACTGACTCGCTCAGATCTCAGCCAAACCAATATTCCCATTGTTATTGCTGCTTGCTGTGTGCTCCACAATCTGTGTGAGAGTAAGGGGGAGACCTCTATGGCAGGGTGGGAGGCTGAAGCAATTCGCCTGGCCGCTGATTACATGCAGCCAGACACCAGGGCGATTAGAAGAGCACACCAGGAAGCGCTGCACATCAGAGAAGCTTTGAAAACCAGTTTCATGACTGGCCAGGCTACGGTGTGAAAGTTCTGTTTGTTTCTCCTTGATGAAAACCCGCCCCCTTGATTGACTCATTCTCTGTAAGCAATCCACCCTCCCCCTTCGATCACAGCTTGCTTTAAAAGGAAATAAAGTCACTATCATTTAAAAATCATGTATTCTTTATTAATTGATTATAAAAAGAGGGAGAGAACTGACAAGGTAGCCCGGGTGGGGTTTAGAAGGAGGATAGGAGGGAAGGAAAAGGCCACTAAAAAAGTTCAAAATAATGACAGCCTTTTGCTTGGGGTGGGAGGTTATACAGCGGCTGCAGAGGGTGCACGAAGCCTCCCCCCCTCCGTGTTTTTACACTTCTGGGTGAGGAGGCTATGGGACATGGTGAGGGGGGAGGGTGGTTATACAGGGGCTGCAGAGGCACTCTGTGATCCTGCTGCCGTTCCTGAAGCTCCACCAGACGCCAGAGCATGTCCGTTTGCTCACGCAGCAGCCCCAGTGATGCATCCTGCCTCCTCTGATCTTCCTGCCGCCACCTGTCATCTCGAGCATCTCTCCTCTCCTCACGTTGGTCCCTCCTGTCCTCACGTTCACTGGCATCTTTCCTGTACTTTGATACCGTGTCCTTCCACTCATTCAGATGAGCTCTTTCATTGCGGGTCGATTCCATGATTTCAGAGAACATTTCATCTCGCGTCCTTTTTTTTTCCACCGCCTTATCTGAGATAGCCTTCGGGACGGAGGAGGGAGGCTTGAAAAATTTGCAGCTGCGGGAGGGAGGGAAAAAAAGGGAGAGAAGTATTTAAAAAGATACTTTTTACAGAACAATGCTTATACTCTTTCACGGTGAACACCACAATTCACATTACATAGCACATGTGATTTCAGTACAAGGTTGCATTTTGCATCTTAATATTGAGTGCCTGCGGCTTTGGTGTTAGAGATCACAGACACAGGTCCAGGCAACAGAATTCGGCTTGCATACAGCCATGGTAAGCCATTGTCTTTCGGCTTCTGCAGCCTTCAGAAAAGCAGCGCCCTCCTTTCCCACATACCAAGCAAAGCCCATCGAGTGCTGCGGTTTTCTTAACGTGCAGCAGCAGAAAACAAACTAACCCCCCCCATCCAATTCTCTGGGATGATCGCTTTACCCCTCCCCCCACCGCGTGGCTGGTATCAGGGAAGATCCCTGCTAGCCAAATGCGAAAAGTTCAGCGCCAATCCCCCTCCCCACCACTTGACTAACTGCAGGGAAGGATTTATTTTCAGCAACAGGCAAACAGCCCAGTAGGAACGTCCACCTCTGTTCCCTTCATTAAATTCCTGTATTTCAACCAGGTTACCATGAAAAATATCACTCTCCTGAGGATAACCCAGCAAGATAAAAATCGGATGTTGCTTGAATGCCAGCAAACACCGGGACCATACGCTGCCAGGCTTTGTCATGCAATGATACCAGATTACTTGCTACTAGCATGGCGTGGTCAAGTGTCCTACCATGGAGGACGGAATAAGGCTGCACTGCCCAGAAACCTTCTGCAAAGGCTTTTGGAATACCCCCAGGAGAGCTTCATGGAGATGTCCCGGAGGATTTCCGCTCCATCCCCAGACACGTTAACAGACTTTTCCAGTAGCTGTACTGGCCGCGAATGCATCCCAAGTCTGCAGGGCAAATTAATCATTAAAAAATGCTTGCTTTTAAACCATGTTTTATATTTACAAAGGTACACTCACCTGAGGTCCCTTCCATGGGTTCATGGTTTGGGATACTGCCTTGGGAGGGTTGGGAGGGTACTTCAGTCAGGCTGAGAAAAAGATCCTGGCTGTTGGGGAGAACGGAGTGCTGTGTGCTCTCCGCAAGCTCGTCCTCATCCTCATCCTCCTCATCTTCCCCGTCCGCAGAATCCTCAGGCATGGCTGAGATTACCCCTCCTCAGAATCCAGGGTCAGGGGTGGGGTAGTAGTGGCGGCCCCCCCTAGAATTGCATGTAGCTCAGCTTAGAAGCAGCATGTCTGCAGCTCTCCCCCGGACCTTCCATTTGCCTCTTTGGTTTTCTGGTATGCTTGTCTGAGCTCCTTGACTTTCACGCGGCACTGATCTGAGTCCCTATTGTGGCCTCTCTCCATCATGCCCTTGGAGATTTTTTCAAATGTTTTGGCATTTCATCTTTTGGAACGTAGTTCTACTAGCACGGAATCCTCTCCCCATATAGCGATCAGATCCAGTACCTCCCGCACGGTCCATGCTGGTGCTCTTTTTCGATTCTCGGACTTCATGGTTACCTATGCTGATGAGCTCTGTGTGGTCACCTGTGCTCTCCACACTAGGCAAACAGGAAATGAAATTCAAAAATTTGCGGGGCTTTTCCTGTCTACCTGGCCAGTGCATCTGAGTTCAGATTGCTGTCCAGGGTGGTCACAATGCTGCAGTGTGGGATAGCTCCCGGAGGCCAATACCATCGAATTTCGTCCACACTAACCCTAATTCAAAATGACAATGTCAATTTCGGCGCTACTCCCCTCGTCGGGGAGGAGTACAGAAATCGATTTTAAGAGCCCTTTATGTCAAAGTAAATGGCTTCATTGTGTGGACAAGTGCAGGGTTAATTTGATTTAATGCTGCTAATTCGACCTAAACTCATAGTGTAGACCAGGCCTTACAACAAATAAACTTCAGGACCAGACTCCAAAGAGAAACTGCTGAGCTTCAGTTAATTTGCAAATTTGACACCATCAGATCAGGCTTAAACAAAGACTGTGAATGGCTAGCCAACTACAAAAGCAGTTTCTCCTCCCTTGGTGTTCACACCTCAACTGCTAGCAGAGGACCTCACCCTCCCTGATTGAACTAACCTCTGTGACAAAGTTCCTCCTCTATCTTGGTAGGTCCTGTGCTTATTGGCGGATTTTCTTGTCTCAGAGATTCACCATGTGGGTTGGGGAACAGCCCAGAGACCTTCCCCTCTGGAAGAACCCACAGTCCAGGTCAATTGGGACCCCAACCCGGGCCCGCCCTCTACTCCGGGTTCCAGCCCAGGGCCCTGTGGACTGCAGCTGTCTATAGTGCCTCCTGTAACAGCTGCATGACAGCTACAACTCCCTGGACTACTTCCCCATGGCCTCCTCCAAACACCTTCCTTATTTTCACCACAGGACCTTCCTCCTGGTGTCTGATAACGCTTGTGCTCCTCAGTCCTCCAGCAGCACACCCTCTCAATCTCAGCTCCTTGCACCTCTTGCTCGCAGCTCCTCTCACTCGCACCACAAACTGAAGTGAGCTCCTTTTTAAAACCCAGGTACCCTGATTAGCCTGCCTTAATTGATTCTAGCAGCTTCTTCTTAATTGGCTTCAGGTGTCCTAATTAGCCTGCCTGCCTTAACTGGTTCTAGCAGATTCCTGATTACTCTAGTGCAGCCCCTGCTCTGGTCACTCAGGGAACAGAAAACTACTCATCCAGTGACCAGTATATTTGCCCTCTACCAGACTCCTGTACCCCACTGGTCTGGGTCTGTCACACCTCGTTATCTCCAGACTGATTTGCCTGCATATTTATAACTGCCTCTGGAAATTTCCATTACATGCGTCTCATGAATGGGGTATTCACCCACGAAAGCTTATGCTCCAATACATCTGTTAGTCTTAAAGATGCCACAGGACTCTCTGTTGCTTGTCTTGTTGTTGTTACCAACAAGTTGCTCCCCTTAACTTCACTGGCCAGGTGAGTTAGATAGGGGAAGGGTGGAGCCGGGGTTCTGCCGATCTGGATCGATGCTCCCATGTTGACAAGATGAGACCCGGGGTCCTCTGCAAGATACCTCACATTTATAGCAGCTACCCTCTCATGCAAATCTGTACCAGATTCAAAATCTGTGTCTGTGTCAGTTGGTCCTTTGTGATGCTTCCTTCTGGGTGTTGTCCCACTGCTGTTCAAAGAGGGTGTTTCCAAAAGAAAGTGCTTGCTTCTAACCCCCCCCCCCCCCCCCGAGGCCGTCAATATGTCTACTCTTCTTTAGTGAGCCCACTTGACAAGTTTTATTGTCCTTGGGTCTGGCTTCCATCCCCTCTCCAACTAGCAGTCTGGAGGTGCTGCCTTCCACGCCTTGATCATTCACACTTCATTCATTCAACACGGCAATTGATTAAGGGGCGGGGGGGGGGGGGAGATCTTATTCTACTCCCAGCAAAAAGACATTTTTCTTCTACTTTAACTATCCTTAGGGGCTATAACATTATACCAAGGCTTAACACAAAGTTTTCTATACGTTTTTCTACATAGGGAATCTGATACAAAGTTCCTATATCAAAAGACTTGATACAAAGTTGTATGAAAATAGCTTAATACAGGGTTATATGAAGAGGCATAATACAAAGTCATATGAAAGTTAGAGGTTATATATGGATAGGCTTAATACAAGGTTATATAGAGAGGCATAATACAATGTCATATGAAAGTTATGTGTAGATGCTTAATACATAGATTTAACTACAGGGTTCATTTGGGTGGGGGTCTAGGTGTAGGTGGTTGGGACTCAGTGGGGAGGGTGTCGGGGGGGCTCATCGGGGTGGTACAGATGCAGGGGAGGTGGGGCTTGTCAGGATGAGGGTTTGATGGGCTTGCTTAACAGGGGAGCCCCAGCTGCTGCCAAGGGGATCCGCATGCTGGGCCCCCGTTTCCTCTATCCCAGGGATCAGCAACCTTTGGCACACGGCCCACCAGGGTAAGCTCCCTGGTGGGCCGGGCCGGTTTGTTTACTTGCCGCGTCTGCAGGTTCGGCCAATCGTGGCTCCCACTGGCCGCGGTTTGCCGCTCCAGGCCAATGGGGGCTGTGAGAACCCATGGCCAGTACATCCCTTGGCCCGCGCCACTTCCCGCAGCCCCTATTGGCCTGAAGCGGTGAACCGCGGCCAGTGGGACCCGCGATCGGCCGAACCTGCAGACACGGCAGGTAAACAAACCGGCTCGGTCCGCCAGGGGACTTACCCTGGTGGGCCGCGTGCCAAAGGTTGCTGATCCCTGCCCTATCCCCTTCTCTTCCCCATCCCACCCCCTTCCTTCCCCACTGCCTCTTTCTCCCTGCCCCCGCTTCCCCATCCCCTTTTCTTCCCCATCCCATGACAATTCCCCACTGCTCCATCTCCTCACCGTCCCACTCCCTTCCTTCCCCTCTGCCTCTTCCCCCTGCCCCCACTTCCCCTGCCCCTTCTCCTCCCCACCCCATGCCCCATCCCCACCACTCCATCTCCTCCGCATCCCACCCCTTCCTTCCCCACTGCCTCTTCCCCCTCCCCCTGCTTCCCCATCCCCTTCTCTTCCCCATCCTATGTCCCTTCCCCACTGCTCCATCTCCTCCCCATCCCACCCCCTTCCTTCCCCACTGTCTCTGTCCCCCTGCCTTGCCTGCCCCACCATGGCACTCACTGTTGTAGAAGATGAAGGATGGCTCCCAGCACACAGAAGGGAGCTCAACCAGCACTCGGACCCAGAAGGTGGTGTCCAGCTGCAAAGTCCCTTTGCAAAGAGCAGCACCTTCATTTTTCAGCCTGGATGTGCAGTTCTGCAGTCACAGAGTAGGTATGCTCATTCCACCCCCCTCCCCAAACCCCCACCCCGCCTCTTCTCTGTCTCCTCTCCCCAGGTGAGCATGCTGCGGCTGCCCTCCTGCCGGCAAACAACTGATTGAAACAGCTGATCGGCGGCAGGGAGGGGGAGGGTGGAAACAGAGCAAGCTGTGAGAGGAGGCAGGGGAGGGGGAGTTTGGCTGCCCTACTGCAACAGGAGCCTCAGTGCCAGGAGCACCAAGCTTCTGCCCCCCGCAGGAGAGAGCGGAGGGTGGAGAAGAGTGGTCCTGGCTGGGGCCCCCCTGGAGTGTGGGCCCGGCGCCATGGCACCAGTGACTCCATGGCAAATCCGCTACTGGGTGGGGAGATCTTGTGGGCAGGGCAGAAGGAAATTTCATGGGTTTGTACAATAGAAATACAGGGCATGGGAGGTCTAAGGTGAAAGGGGGAGAGAAAAGGGGCTGGGGGACCCCGCTGCAGAGAGAGGAGGGAGACAGACACCTGGGGGGCAGGAAGTGCTGTTATTCCAGCGCCAGTGTCAGGCGCAGCATCCCAGCTCCCCACTGACAGCCCCAGGCAGAGACCAGCCCGGCTGGGCCAGTGAGTGGGACCTTGACACCCTCCAGGGGCTGCTTCATGGGGAGCCCGACGTGCCCAGCGCTGGTGCAGCTCCTCTAGCTGGTACCACAGGGGCTGGTGCTCGTGGGGCCAGATGTCTGGGGTTCAATCCTGGGGTGCATCAGTCAGGTCGGGAGCAGTCTGGGAGGTGGGATTCTCCAAGGCAGGGGTGTTTGGGGGCAGGGGATTTGTGCTGGCATCTCAGCCCCTCGAGGGGAAGCAGCTCATCCCCCAGGGAGATTCTTTTCTCTGTATGGCCGGATCCAGGCTCCTGGGGGTGCAGAGAAAAGGAGGGTTAGAGGGGCCCATGTCGCCCTGAGCCCAGCCCCTGTGGGAGTAAGGGGCACAGAGGAGGGGTCACCTCACCTAGGGCACCCCCCTCGGGCGGCTGTAATAGGCCTCAGCCAGGATCAGCCCCAGGACGAGCAGGACCACGGCGCTCAGCGCTAGTCGGGCTATGTTGGCGTGGGTGAAATCCAGGCGCCCCAGGATGTCTGCTGTGGGGTGAAGGGGAGAGTCACTTGGCGGCTCGAATGGGGAGCTCAGCAGCTGGCGCTGCCCTGGGAGCAAAGCCCCCAACCCCCCGTCTGGCAGGTCTGGCCCAGCCCCCCTCTAGGGGTCTACCAGGTGCTGCATCTCTGGGGTCTCCCTGGGGCTGGACCCCTCAGGGGAGGCTGCGTCCTGCTGCCCTGAGGGGCTGAGCATCAGCTTCACCGGTAAATGGGGCATCTGGACAGTTGAACTGCCCCCTGAGCCACCCGGCACCTCTGTAGTGCCCCTCTGTCCACCCCCACAGGTACCTCTGTCTGTCTCCCGTGCAGTAAGCCCATCCCCGGGGTATCTCGGCTCCTACCAAACACAGCCAGGCAGTGCATGCGGGGGGGAGGCTGGGATGTCACCCACTACCCCCACGTCCCAGCGGTGCCCAGGGCCCAGCCAGATACAGCAGAACATCTATTGGGGGGTGGCTCGGGGATCCCCTGAGAACCCAGTGGGGGGAGGGCAAGGAGAGGGTAATGATCACCCCTATTGCCAGGAGGACATCATGGGGCCTAAGGAGGGGGGTTATAGCCCCAGTCCCCCTGCTCCCAGCATGGCCAAGTGCCCCAGACCCTGCCCCACTCCTGGGATCCCCGACAGCTTCCTGGCCATGATCTGCAGGGCAGGAGGCTTTGGGGGAGCTGGGAGCCTGGCAGTGGGGGAGGGGCAGTGGTGTCTGGGCCCCATCCGGACTCACTGCCTCCCTTCCCAGCCCCAGCCCCTGGGCACCGTGAGCCTGTTTCCAGGGCTGGTTCAATGGGTGATTCCCCCCTTGCCCCAGTACCTGGCCCTGTGCTGCCCAGATGGGTGGGAGCTGGTGCCGCTCCAGGCTCGGTCGGGTCAGTTCCCGCTGCGGGAATAGAACCAGCGTCCGTCAGGGCAGGGGCAGGGGATGAAAGAGCGACTCCGTTATTGCCCCCCCAACTCAGTATCAATCCTCGCGGTCAGTCCCAGGAGGCCGAGGGGGATTTTAGTGGCTGGGGAGTGGGGACCCTCCCTTCCCTTGCTGAATCAAACCAAGAGGCGCTAATTCCGACAGCCCAGACTTGCTCTGAGATCACCAGCGGGGGTTGGGAACCACACAGGATCTGTCATTTCAGGTCCAGTTTTCATGTAGACAAGGTCTTAGTCCATCTTTGTACCCCTCACCAGTCGTGCTCCCATCTGTCCACCGCCCTACGTCCCCATGGACCCACATTTCCATGGACCCGTGGCCGGATGTCCCCACTAGGACTGCCAACTTTCTAATCACACAAAACCAAACACCTCTGCCCCACCCCCTGCCATGCCCCTTCTCTGAGGCTCCACCCCCGCTCACTCTATCCCCTCCTCCCTCCATCGCTCACTCTCTTCCCCACCCTCACACACTTTCACTGGGTTGGGGGAAGGAGTTGGGGTGAGGGAGGGATTATGGGCTCTGGGCTGGGGGGTGCAGGCTCTGGGGTGGGGTGAGGGATGAGGGGTTTGGGGTGCAGGAAGGGGCTGTGGCCAAGAGGTTCAAAGTGCGGGAAGGAGTGCAGGCTCCATCTGGGGGTGCAGACTCTGGGGTGGGTCCGGGGATGAGGTGTTTGGGGTGGAGGAGGTGGCTCTGTGGTGTGGCAGGGGGTTGGGATGCATCCAATTTTGGGGCCCTTACTACAGAAAGGTTGTGGACAAACTGGAGAGAGCCCAGCAGAGGGCAATGAAAATGATCAGGGGTCTGGGGACCATGACTTATGAGGAGAGGCTGAAGAAACTGGGCTTGTTTAGCCTGCAGAAGAGAGGAGTGAGGGGGGATTTGATAGCAGCCTTCAACCACCTGGAGGGAGGTTCCAAAGAGGATGGAGCTCAGCTGTTCTCAGTGGGGGCAGATGACAGAACAAGGAGCAATGGTCTCAAGTTGCAGTGGGGGAGGTCTAGGTTGGATATTAGGAAAAACTATTTCACTAGCAGGGTGGTGAAGCACTGGAATGGGTTCCCTGGGAAGGTGATGGAATCTCCAGCCCAGGGCCAGCTCCAGGAACCAGTGCAGCAAGCAGGTGCCTGGGGCAGCCAACAGAAAGGTGCGGCATGTCCGGCTTTTTGGTGGCAATTCGGTGGCGGGTCCCTCAGTCCCTCTCAGAGGGAAGGACTCACTGCCGAATTGCCACTGAAGAATGAAGTGGCGGCGGTAGAGCCGATCTCGGCTTCTTTTTTTTTGCCGCTTGGGGTGGCAAAAACGCTGGAGCCGGCCCTGCTCCATCCACTGGGCTTGGCTGCACTTGCGAGTTACAGTGCAGTAAAGGAGCCCCGGGTGCCCTAGCTCAGTCCCCGTCCACACTGGTTAGGCACGTAGAACGCTCTGACTCCATGGCTACAGCGCTGCTGGTACTCCATCTCGGCGAGTGGAATAACTTTTGCTGCGCCTTGGCTACGACGCCCAGGCGTCAATGTGAACAAGGTGTTTCGTTGCTGTGCTCTGATCGGCCTCCGGAAACATCCCATAATCCCCTTAAATCAAGTGGCCACTCGTGTCATTGTTTTGAACTCCTGTAGGAATACGGAAATGCCCTTTCAAAGCTCTGTTTCCTACAGCCGCATGCAAGCCATTAGTGTGGAATGCTGTGTGAGAGAGAGGCAGGGGGGAGGGGGAGGTCTGCTGCTGTTGGAACTTACAAGACAGCATGCTGACATGCTCTCAGCCCCCCCAAACCCACTCTCCCTGTCACACTCCACCCCACCCCACCATTTGAAAAGCACATTGCAGTCACTTGCATGCTGGGATAGCTGCCCATAATGCACCGCTCCCAATGCTGCTGCAAGTGCTGCAAATGTGGCCACGCCAGTGCGCAAGCAGCTGTCAGTGTGGACAGATTACAGCGCTTTCCCTACTGCACTCTCCAAAGGCTGGTTTAACTCACAGCGCTCTACATCTGCAAGTGTAGCCGTGCCCTCAGAGGTTTTTAAGGCCTGGTTTGACAACACCCTGGCTGGGATGATTTAGTTGGGGTTGGTCCTGCTTTGAGCAGAGAGTTGGACTAGAACCACCTGAGGTCTCTTCCAACCCTAATCTTCTATGATTCTATGAAGGGGTTCAGGGTCCTGTCCGCGCTTACCGGGGCTCAAGGAAGCAGACACCAGGTCCCTGTGGTGGCTCTGTGGGGTGCGTGCTGCTTTCGCACCCACAGGCTCCGCTTCCCGCAGCACCCATTGGTTGTGGATCCCAGCCCATGGGAGCTGCAGAGCCGCCACTGAGGCAGGGGCATCACGTAGAGCCTCGCTGGCCACCCCAGCGCCGAGGGGCTGCAGGGACTCAGCAGCCAGTTCTGGGAGCCGGGCAGACAGGGAGCCTGCTGCGCTGATCTGACTTTTAAAGGCCCGGTCGGCAGTGCCAAATGGAGCAACCAGGGTCCCTCTTCTACCAGGCGTTCCAGTCGAAAACCGTACACCTGGCAACCCTAGTACCCACTGACCCGTGGCTGTCCGTCCCGATGGATCTGTCCATCAGCCTCTATATAGAAGAATTGAACTCATCAGTTCTGTATGCAGGGACCATCCCCCTCCGAATAGCCCGAATGGCCGCATTGGTGTCTGAGCAGGGAGCCCTGTTCCCTGGGGATGAATTGTTCCATTTCTCCCGCTCACCTTCTCCTGCCGGCTCCGTCGTGGGGGGATCCATCTGCTGGGGCCCAGCTGGGTCGGTTCCCTCTGTGGGATTAAAACAAGCATTGTTTGGGATGCGGGAGGGAGGGCACCGAGCACCCAGCCATTGGCCCTGAAACTCCAGTGGCTGCTGCTGCCCCCTGGCTGGGGAACCCCCAAGTGACGCTGAGCATCCCATCAGTGCCAAGACCCCCTGAGGGTCTGGCTTGGTGTGGGGCTGGGCATGGGGATGCCCAGACAGGCCCCTCACCTGCTACCACTACTTCCACGTGGTCACTGGACTCCGACCAGATGGGCGGGTCCCACTTGTTGCTATATAAGCAGCTGTAACTCCCTGCATCTCCCCGACTCACGCTGCGGATGGGAAACTCAGCCACGTCCTCAGCAGGCTCCATCACACGCAGTGCGTCCTGGTCTCCAACTTTACTCAGAAGGACCCTCGCTCCCCAACACCTACACTCACACCAGACGGTCACGGCTCCCCCCGGGGCGACCTCCCACTGGGGCACAGGGAGATGTTGGGTTTGGGCTCTGCAGGCAGGAGGAGACAGGCCGTGAGACAAAGATCACAGCTTGGTCACTGCGCCCCGTCCCCACAGCCTGGCTCTAGTGATGAGGCCGATACAGGGGTCTGCAGGGAGAGAGTCTCCTGGATGCTTTCCCCCCAAATCCAAGACTGAGAGAGCTGGGCTAGCGACACAAGAGACACGGGGTCCCCCCCACCCCTCAGCAGGGCAACAGTGTGGATCCATCTGCAAGGAGCCCATGGAGGGGTGGCTTGGTCAGTGCAAGGAGAGGCCGAGGGGACCTAGAGGCCAATTGCATTTTATCTCCATCAGCTGGGGAAGGAGAAATCAGTTCAGTGGGGAATGATCACAAGTGAATCAGAGTTCGCTGGTGTAGCAGGAACTGATGTGTAGGGTCACACTGGGAACAATTGCTGAGCTCTCCAGAACAGTAACTACCATTGGATGAATTAAACCCACTTCATGGGCAACAATTTACATTCATGGAGCACCAAAATCTGGAGTTTGAACGTACAAGGCACTAGGCCAGAACCCCACTGCTCTACGGTCCCTTCGTGGCTTCTCTGTTCTTAGGCTGGTTGGTTGTATCTTGAGCCAACCTCTTGCGCCGTCTCTGTTTGCTGCTCTGAGTTCCAGCTCAGATACCTGCAGCTATTTCTCCAGGTGATGGGTCAGCTTCTCAATTGAACAAATGTCCCTCCGTTGCTTTTTTTAGACTGCCTTTGCTCTCTGGCAATTTTTCCCTGCCTATCGCTGCCCCTGAAGGTGCTGGGCGGACATTTTGTCTGCACTATTTGCTTTACTTTCACTACAGCTCACTTCCTCCTCATTACTTAACCCTGTTTCTCTTTGCTCACAATTGGTTTCTGTCAGGTTTCATTTGTGCTTTACTTCTCTTGCGGTTTTCTGATGTAAGCAGAGTCAGAATGAGCTCTCCCCTGACATCTGGTGGTGAGTTGTGGAAAAGGACTTTAGGGGCTGATCTCGTTTGCCTGGACACACCCACCCTGCCTAGCATGATGGACTGCCTGCCAAAATGGTCACTTTGGCTGCTGTGGGATCCCCAGTCTCTTTGTTATTGGGGCAGGAGTAATAAAGCGTTGTTATCCTGGTTATGTGAACCAAGGACAGTAGAACTGTACTTGGCATTTTATGATGGAGGGACTCGCCCTCAACTAATCAGCATTCGCTAGGCAAGGGATGTGGGTTCCAAAACCTCAGTCAATTGAGAGGGGTTTGGGATGGGAATGTGTACCTAGTAGTGCAGGGGTCTTTTCAGGGCTTTAAGTGATACTCTTATCCCTTCTCTCTCCCCACTCTGTAACAACAGAGCTAATTTTGACTAGTCTTGTTACATGCTGTAGAGCTAAAATCATTGATACTTAGATCTATTTTGGGCTAGTAGTGTACCAGCACTGAGGCTGAAGTTAATAAGAGCTGAGAGCTGTGTTAAGTAGGGGGGGCCCTGAAGACAAGTTAGTGAGCAGCTAGTGGGGGGGAGTGGATAGTGGAGAGGTGTGACTGGTGGAGCCGTGTGGATAGCAGGGCGGCTGGTGGTGAAGATTGCAGCAGAACCCCACGGAGAGGTGTGGCAATTGGCTGTCAACCCGAGCAGTAGAGCATGTAAGATGCCTGCCCCCTCCGCCACTTTCACCCAGGGGGGGAGGTAAACTCTGCAGATGAACTTCTGAACTCTGGGGGGCTGCACTGACCAAGGACAGAAACTGTGGGTGGGGGTGACTGTTGGGTTGCTGGACTTAAGAGGTCTTTTGCTCATGGTTTGTGTTAGGAATCCTGTTTGTGGTGTTTCCCCAACATAATGCCACATTGTTTCCCTCCTTTGTTAAAAGGCTTTTGCTACACTCAGATTCCGTGCTTGCAAGAGGGGAAGTTTTGCCTCTTAGAGGTGCCTGGGGGGTGGTATGTAATTGTCCCAGGTCACTGGGTGGGGGTTTGAGCTAGTTTTGCATTGTGTTATTGAAATGGAACCCCTAGATCAGGGGTGGGCAAACTACAGATCCGGCCTGTCAGGGCTTTGGATCTGGCCCGTGGCATGGCGCCGCAGGCCCCATGCCACTCTCAGAAGCGGCCTGCACCACATCCCTGCAGCCTGGGCGGGGGGTGGCAGAGGGCTCCATGCATTGCCATTGCCTCCAGGCACTGCCCCCCGCAGCTCCCATTGGCCGGAAATGGGGAACCGTGGCCAATGGGAGCTTAGAGGGAGGTACCTGTAGGCATGGCAAGGACAGTGCGCAGAGCCCTCCACCCCCCTCCCCCAGGGGCCATGCAGGGACATGGTTCCAGTCGCTTCCCGGAGTGGTGCGGGGCCGGGGCTAGGGCAGGAAGGTCCTGCCATGGCCCCGGTGTGCCACCCCAGAGCCGCTTTAGGTAAACTGCGCCGGGCCGGAGCCCGAACCCCTCCTGCACCCAACCCCCAACTCCCTGCTCTAAGCCCCCTTCCTGCACCTTGCACCCCTCCTGCACCCGAACCCCCTGCCCTGAGCCTCCTGCTGCACCCCTCACCCCCATGCACTTCAGCCCCCTGCCCTGAGCCCCCTCCTGCACTCCGCACCCCTCCTCTGCCCAAATCCCTTGCCCTGAGCCCGATCCTGCACACCGCACCCCCTCCCACACCCTGCACTCCCTTCCACACCCCAACCCCCTGCCCCAGCCCTGCATACAATTTCCCCACCCAGATGTGGTCCTTGGCCCAAAAGTTTGCCCACCCCTGCCCTAGATACTGAACCCGGCCCTTGTTGCTGCCAACTCTGACGGGCAGAAGGGTTACACTAACAATTGTTTTGGTAACTTAAAGAATCTTTTTTGTTCGTGTTTCACTGCATGGCTTTTCCTGTAACTTTCCCGCTCAAGCCTCTGTCTTTCCTCTCTCTGCCTCCTCCTGTTCCTCCCATCTCTGTCCCTTCTCAATGGGACTTTCTCCCAGCCAGCTCTCTGCCTGGCACCCTTTGCTGACACAGCTCAGCCATTGGATCCCTTTCCACTGGCTCCCCGCTCGCTGGGTCCCTTCAATTCTGGTGCTGGCTGCTGGTGTCTCTCTCCCAGCGCTGAGCAGCCTCCCTCTAAACTTTACCAGCTGTTTCCACCAGGAGCACTCGGGGTGGTGGAAGGAGCTGCTGGCTGCTGTCCCCCGCTGTTTTCTTTCTCTCCCCACCACAAAAAATACCATCCCAGGCTCGAGCTCACCCCACTTCTGCTGCCCAGGAATCCTTGGGATTCTCCCCACAGCAGCTGTTTTGAGGCTGCTTCTCAGTGATTCCATCCCTGCCGCCCAGCCGGGCATCCCCTCTGCTGCGCCCAGGGCTCAGGGCAGAGCCTGGATCTGAGCGTCCCATTGACGCAGAGACCCCCCTGATCAGGGGCATTCACAGGAATAAAAATGTGGCTGCTTTTGGAGGGGCACTTTGTGTGCCCCCCGCAGCCACAGGAGCTGGCTCTGCTCCCCAGAGGAGTTCTGTGCTCCAGCCCCACTGATTTGGGGGGCTACTGCACCTGATTGCTCCCCTTGCACATGCCCCTGCCCCTTATGGTCCGGCTGGGTGTGGGGCTGGGAGCGGGGATACTGAGCCGGGCCCCTCACCTGCTACCACCAGCTCCACGGGGTCACTGGGATACGACCAGGTGTATTGGTACAATTTGGAGTGATAATAGCAGCTGTAGCTCCCTGCGTCTCTCCGGCTCACGTTGTGAATGGGAAACTCAGCCACGTCCCCAGCAGGCTCCATGTTCTGCAGCAGATTCTGGTTTCCATCTTTGTACAGAAGGAACATCATGTTCTGGTGCTGACCCTGACACCGGATGGTCACGGCGCCCCCCAGGGTGACCTTCCCCCTGGGGCTCAGGAAGATGGAGGGTTTCGGGTAGTAGGTCTCTGCAGTGAGAAGGAGACAGGCTATGAGACTGACCCCGGCACAATCACTGCGCCCCGTCCTCGCTGCACGGTCCCAGAGATGGGGCCCCTGGAATAAAACCCAGCCAGAGGAACCTCTCCGAGATCCCAGAGATTCCTGGGGGCTCCACCCGAAACTGCCTAAAATCCAGAGCACCCCTCTGTACCCATCTATCTCCTTAATGGGGCTCTGCAACCTGGGAGCTAGGACTCCTGGGTTCTATCCCTGACTTTGGGAGGGGAGTGGGATCTAGTGGTTAGATCGGGAGGGGGCTGGGAGTCAGAGGTGTTGGGTGCTGCACAGACACGGAGAGAAAAAGCCCCTGACCTAAAGCCAAGTCCTGACGATCTAACCAGACACAAGGTGCAGGAGGGATGATTATCCCCCATTCAGACAAGGGGAAATGGAGGCACAGGCAGGTTAAGTGACACCCCAAGGAGTGTCCCATCTGCCCAGAGACCCCCATGATGGTCTGGCTGGGTGTGGGGCTGGGAGCAGGGACACTGAGCTGGGCCTCTCACCTGCTACAATGATCTGCACAATATCACTGGGATATGACCACGTGGGCGGCTCCAATCTGGAGCGAGATCAACAACTGTAGACCCCTCTGTCTTCCCGCCTGGTGCTGGGGATGGTGAATTCACCCCCGTCCCCAATAGCATCCAGCGCCTGGATTTGGAATCCAACTTGATAGAGAAATAACCTCCTGGCCTCGCACCAACACTGAGAGCGGATGGTGATGGCGCGCCCCGGGGTAGGGTGACCAGATAGCAAATGTGAAAAATCGAGATGGGGTGGGGGATAATAGGAGCCTATATAAGAAAAAGTCACAAATATCGGGACTGTCCCTATAAAATCGGGACATCTGGTCACCCTACCCCGGGGCGATCACGCTGCTGAGGCTGACGGACATGGAGTGTCCAGGAGCAGGGAGCTCTGCGTTCACACACAAACAGGAGTGAGATGGGGAGACACAAACCCCTCCCTGTGTGTCTGTAACCTGCCCTTAGCGCCCAGCCCCAGGGACAGCGCCGGGGCTAACAAACACCTCACTGCATTCACAGGGAACCTGTGGGCCGGGTTCTGATCTCAGCCCACCAGTAGGGTGACCATATTTTCCTATGCTGAATAATGGGACACCTGGTAAAACTACTCCTATTCAAGTGAGTTCAAAGGCAATCAATGAGAACTACTCAGTACAAACATTCAAATTAACAACAAGTTGACTGAGCCCCTGTTAAAAAGAAATACTGCGTAGCTGGACTCTTTTTATTGACCTTCTTATCTTTAAGGATTTAGGGTTCACATGAGTAGGGGTGACACACACACCCCTATCTGCCCCCCTATGGGGAGAGGTTACAAACACACACATACAAAATCCTGTACCCCTCTCTCACAACTGACCGACCTGAACCTCCTTGCCCAGTGCTCTCCCCCCTCCATGCCTGACTCAGCCCCCAGGGATGGACCCGCCTCTCCTTGTCCCTGCTGTGTCTTCCTGAGGCAACACGTGTGTGTGGGGGGGGAGACACAGGGTCACATGCCCCCTCCCCAGATTTCTGCCAGGGTTCACACCAGAATGTGGCCAGCAGCAGCCTTTCGGCACTGTGTGGGAGGGAAGGAACGGGAGCTCCTTCCAGCCACTGAGGAGGAGTGTGGGGGGGGAAGGGATGACCTCATCCGTGTCTTTGCAGAGCTCATCTCTCCCCCTGTCCCATATAGATGGAAGCAGCTTGTCCCTTCCTGCCTGCACAGTGTGGAAAGGCAGCTAACACCCCCAAGCTGCTGCTAGCCACCCACATAAACCAGCCGCCTCCTGCCCCCCAGCTACAGTGCGGGCAGGAAGAGGTTAAGCCCTAAGGCTGCATTGTGCACCAGGGAACCTGACTGCTGGGGCTTCAGTGAACCCGGCCAGAGAGGGGGCTCAGCAGGGGAGGGTGCCTAGGGGACGGAGCAGCCCCGTGCTCCCTGGGGGCAGGACCCAGGGCAAGGGGTGAGGGGTGAAGAGGGTGCTAAGCCCCTGCCCAGGGGGTTGCTGTGGAGCCTGCAGGTTTGGGGTGTGAATAGGCTGGAAATCGCTTCCCTCCCCCCACCACAGCTTAGCTGAGGGGCAGAGAGGCTCCTCCGTGCCAGCGCTGTGCGGGGCTTTGACACACCCAGGGCTTGGCTCCTCCTGGCCAGTGCCCCAGGCTGGAGGGTCTTGGCCTTTCCCGGAGCACCGGCCAGGGCCGGCTTCAGGCACCAGCAAAGGAAACAGGTGCTTGGGGTGGCCAACGGAAAGGGGCAGCACATCTGGGTCTTCGGCGGCGGGTCCCTCAGTCCCTCTCGCAGCGAAGGACCCGCTGCCGAATTGCCGCTCATGAATGAAGCAGCGCGGCTGAGCTGCCTCCGAAGTGCCGCCGATCGCGGCTTTACCTTTTTTTTTTTCCACTTCACCGCTTGGGGCAGCAAAAAATCTGGAGCCGGCCCTGGCGCCGGCCCAGCCAGAGGCAGTGGGGGAAGGAAGGAAGCCGGCCAGGCTATGGGTGAGCTGAGCGCTCCGACCAGGGGCTGGTTCTCCCCACAGCGCTGGGTTGGGCTGCGTCCTGCCGGGGGGGGGGATATGGAGGAGCAGCAGGGCTGGAGGGGGGTGAAGAGGCAAAGCAGGGAGAGGACAGCGAGAGGGGGAGCACGTAAAGGGCCGATGGGTCGGCAGCAGAGTTAACATGTAACCAGCTGCTGCCTGGCACTTGCCTGAACCCATCAGCTACCGCAGCTCGCGCCGGCCAGAAACAGGACGGGGGGCGGGGCCCTGCTGGACAAGAAGTGGCACTTTGTGATGGGGGCTGCAGTGATGGACCAGCAGGGGAGTGGCCAGCCCCGCATGCTGCATCTTCGCCCCGCCACCAGCCTTGCACACCCACCCCCATCATCGGCCACTGGACCCCACCACTCCCTGTTTGTGGGCAGGTGACTGGCAAGCAGGGATCCAGCCAGTACTGATGAGGGGGAGACAGTAAATACGGGACACTTTGCCCTCCCTCCAGTCAATCAGGAGTCACCCCCAACTGCACTGGTGGCAGCTTTAAGTTCTGATCTCAGCCCCCTGGCATCAATCCAAGGACGTTGAAATGATGTGGGT
Source organism: Actinemys pallida (assembly GCA_023634205.1). Taxonomy (NCBI): domain Eukaryota; kingdom Metazoa; phylum Chordata; order Testudines; family Emydidae; genus Actinemys; species Actinemys pallida. The sequence continues at coordinate 3,073,841 of JALMGD010000024.1, forward strand.
GAAAGTTCAGGGCTTACCACCTCTTTTCATCTTCCCCTTCCTCCCTCTCCCCATCCTGGACACTAAAGTTTCCCCTGCCCCATAGATACTCACGTCCCAACACCCTGCTCTGCCCAGCCAGCCAGCAGCCTGGAAAGGAGATGGCTCGTTAGGGACCAGATCCCAGAGCAAGTGGATCCTACACCCTGGTCTCAGATGTCCCCTCCATGGACACACGCCCTGGTCTCAGATCACCCCCCCCCCATGGACACATGCCCTTGTCTCAGATCCCCCCCTCATGGGCACATGCCCTGATCTCAGATCTCCGCCCAATAGACACATCCTGGTCTCAGATCCCCCCCATGGACAAACGCCCTCGTCTCAGATTCCCCCCCCCAAATGACACACGCCCTGGTCTCAGATCCCGCCCCCCCCCCACCTGGCACATGGCCTGGCTGTCTCCGATACTCACCGAGGAGGAGGACGGTGAGAACAGACGCCATGACGGGGCAGTGGGGGCCCCTCAGCACTGCCTCCAACACCCCAGTGCTTAGCTCCATCCAGCCTGAGACCTGAGTGTGAGCAGAATGAGGAACTGCGCCAGGTGCTGCAGCCCCAGGAAGCCCGTGATGCGCTCGGCCCCTTTCTTCCCATCAGATGGTTTCTCTGCAATCTCCAGGCCAAATCTACCATGGTCAGAGCAAAGCCAGCTCCCTGCAACACCCAGCAAACCACATCCAGGCCCCCACCCCCAGTCTCAGATGTGATGGGTTAGATCACAGAAACCCCCTTGGGAGCTGCCACCTGATGTGCCCAGACTACTTCTGCCCCTGCTTTCCCTGCCAGCTCAGGACTCCAGCACCCTGTCCCGTCTGCTCCAACACAGACCCAGGGTCTGAATTACTTGCCCCAAAAGCTGCAGTCTTAACTGAAAGCAGCTCACAGAAGTGTGCTTGTCTCTAACACTCAGATGCCCAGCTCCCAATGGGGTCTAAACCCAAATAAATCCGTTTTACCCTGTATAAAGCTTATACAGGATAAACTCATAAATTGTTCGCCCTCTATAACACTGATAGAGAGATATGCACAGCTGTTTGCTCCCCCAGGTATTAATACATACTCTGGGTCAATTAAAGTGATTTTATTAAATACAGAAAGGAGGATTTAAGTGGTTCCAAGTAGTAACAGACAGAACAAAGTAAGTCACCAAGCAAAATAAAATAAAATGCACGAATCTATGTCTGATCAAACTGAATACAGCTAAGATCCTCACCAATTCCAGAATGCTCCCTTTTACAGACTAGTCTCCTTTTAGCCTGGGTCCAGCAATCACTCACAACCCTTGCACACTGTCCTTTGTTCCAGTTTCTTTCAAGTATCCTGAGGGGTAGGGAGGCTCTCTCTTTAGCCAGCTGAAGACCACCATGGAGGGAACTCCCACGGGTTTAAATAGACTTTCTCTTGTGGGTGGAGACCCCCTCCTCACTCCTATGCACAGTCCAGCCCCAAGATGGAGTTTAGGAGTTACCTGGGTAAGTCACAGGTCCATGCATGACTTCCAGTTTTTACAGGTAGCATCCATTGTTTACATGCTACCTTGAACGACCTCAAGTAGACTTCTTATGTGGATTGGAGCATTCCAAGATTCATTGTCCTTTAAGTGTCTCTTGATTAGGTACTTAACTTCAACATTCCTTTCTCCAGGAACTGACCAAATGCTCTACTAAGGTTATTTAGAAATCAAGCCAGTACACAGCCAATATTTATAACTTCAAATACAAAAATTATACAAGCATGCAGATAGGATTAATAGACTCAGTAGATCATAACCTTTATATAGATATGTTACATAGCATATGTAGCATAGATAGATTCAGTAGATCATATTCCAGTTATGTCATATTCCCATAAAGCATTATGGGGTCCAGCGTCACACTACCTAACAAAATGAAAGATACCAAGGGAATTAATTTATTTGCAGGTATCATCACATAGTCAATGATCGTAGGGGTTAGAAAAATGAAGCATGCATATCTTTCAGGATTTGAGAAGAGAAAGCAGAAGAAAGCTAGACAGATGCAAGAAGAAAAGGGAAAAAATAACTCTTCACAAATTTCTTCAGGCACAATCCAAGTCAAGTCAGTTGACTGAGTTGAGCGATGCTGACATTGAAGGCTCTTCAGACGTGGGAAGTGAAAGTGGTGTTTTAAGAGAAAAAGAAAAGGCGGTGTGTGAGGAATCCAAAATATTACCACATTCAGAAAACAATGTCATGGTTGTTGCGGAGGAAGAGAAGGAACTCCAGCCTCTTTGGATAGACAATGGAGAACACAGCGGTAACACTGCAATAACTGAGAAACTGGTACAGTCAACTAGTCCTGCTGCTGTAGATGGGAATGACGAAGAAGAGTTGTGCAGTAATGATCCAGCCTCTTGGAAGTACCTAGATATAAAGAAAAGAGATCTTATTGTATTGACGGGTCCACCACATAAGCCCGAAAACTTTCCTCGTGATTCTTTTGGCAGGAAATTGCCGATAACAGTTTTTTCTAAACATCTGAGCAATGGCAAATGTATTGAAAGAGACTGGATGGTGTGGAGTAAAGATGCTGCAGCAATATTTTGTTTTCCCTGCAGTCTCTACAGAAGTGAAACTCAAACTAACCAATTACATCATTCAAAATTTGTCGAAGGTGGAATTGCCGATAATTGGAAAAAGCTTTACGAGAAAATCAAGAGTCATGAAGAAAACGCTTTACATTTGAGCAATTACATTAAGTGGAAGGAATTATTTCAGACACTCAGTGATAAAAGAGGCATTGATGCAGCATTACAGCATAGTATTAAACATGATGAAGAAAAATGGCATAAAATATTAACTGCCGTTGTTGATGTAATTCTTTTCCTAGCAAAGAATAATCCGCCATTTCATGGTAGCCATTCTACTGTTGATTATGACGACTGTGGACTTTTCTTGTCAACACTGAAGTTGTGGGCGACAACAACATCTAGAGATGGTAGCTCAATGCAGAGAGTCTGGTCGAAGAATGCAGGCTCACTACCTGTCATGGCGTAGTCAGAATGAGTTCTTGAAACTGTGTGGGGAGAAAGTTTTAAACACTATTCTTGAAGAGGTAAGAAAAGCCCGATATTTCAGCATTGTTGTTGATGGTACACCTGATGTTTCACACACAGAGCAGTTAGTTTTTATTCTCAGATATGTGATCCAAAAAAACCGGAAATTGGGATGTGCATGAAAGATTTGTTAAACTAGTAGATTTTGAAAAGAAGACTAGCACAGATATAGCAGAACAGATAAAGAGGTTTTTAAAAGAATGTGACTTAGAACTATCTTGGTGCAGAGGTCAGGGATATGACAATGCCTCTAACATGTCAGGAAAATTTCAGGGGTAAAGACAAGACTTTTGGAAGAAAATGCCCAAGCCTATTTTTCTCCATGCAGCGCTCACACGCTGAACCTCTGTGGCACCCGTGCTATGGAAACCAGCGTAGAGGTAAAAACATATTTTGGAAATGTTCAGAAACTCTATAAAGTATTTGCTCTTAGCCCTGCAAGATGGAAAATTTTGCAGATCACTGCAAATATATCTCTTCACTCTGTATCTAAAACTAGGTGGAGCGCAAGAGTTGATGCTGTTCGCCCCCTAATCAAAAATCACACAGGCATGCTGGAAAAGTTAATTAAAATTGAAGAGGAGCTTCATTTACCTCCTGAAATCCAGGCAGATGTTGACTGTTTGATTAAGTGGCTTAAGTCATTTGAATTTGTACTTCTTACTACAATATGGTTTAAAGTGCTTCAGTGTGTTAATGATAAGAACAAGGTCCTACAAAGCGCCAAATTAACAATGGAAGAGGGAGCTAAACACGTGAGCAACTTAGTCAAGGAAATTCAAACAATGAAAGATTCTTGGCCAATTTTTTTTGAAGAAGCCAAACAAGTCGCTTCAAGCCTCGGCATTGACCCAAAAATGAAAAGTGACTCAAGGATCCAGAAGAACAAGCGATTATTTGATGACACAGGGGATGCAGACTATATGTTTAACTCTCCCCATATTCAGTTCAAAGTACAGATGTTCTTCCCAACAATGGATTTGCTTCTATCGGAGCTAGGAGGTCTTGGCGAAAGAATGGCTGAAGTCTCAAATTTATTTTCACCCATTTTGTGTCCGCCAGATAAAGTGGATGAATCTTCTACAGAATCTTCTGCACTTACACTTCTTAATGCTCTCTTCAAAAAAGGGTTGGAAAATGTGTTTCCACAGATTTGTATTTGTTTACGCCTACTAACAGAGTTGCCAGTGTCAGTAGCATCGGGAGAGCGTGCATTTAGTAAGCTAATATTGATTAAAAATCACTTGCGTTCAGCCACCGGGGAAGAAAGGCTGAACCATTTGTTCACTTTGAGCATAGACTATGAAATGGCCAAAGACATAAGTTTTGATGACATTATTAATGAGTTCTCCAAAATGAAAGCGAGGAAAAAATTTGCAGCTGTATAATTAATGTTCAGAACAATTTGTAAAAAAATGATTTATAGATTCATAGATTCATAGATTCTAGGACTGGAAGGGACCTCGAGAGGTCATCGAGTCCAGTCCCCTGCCCGCATGGCAGGACCAAATACTGTCTAGACCATCCCTGATAGACATTTATCTAACCTACTCTTAAATATCTCCAGAGATGGAGATTCCACAACCTCCCTAGACAATTTATTCCAGTGTTTAACCACCCTGACAGTTAGGAACTTTTTCCTAATGTCCAACCTAGACCTCCCTTGCTGCAGTTTAAGCCCATTGCTTCTTGTTCTATCCTTAGAGGCTAAGGTGAACAAGTTTTCTCCCTCCTCCTTATGACACCCTTTTAAATACCTGAAAACTGCTATCATGTCCCCTCTCAGTCTTCTCTTTTCCAAACTAAACAAACCCAATTCTTTCAGCCTTCCTTCATAGGTCATGTTCTCAAGACCAGCATCACACTGTTGACTCATATTTAGCTTGTGGTCCACTATAACCCCTAGATCCCTTTCTGCCGTACTCCTTCCTAGACAGTCTCTTCCCATTCTGTATGTGTGAAACTGATTTTTTCTTCCTAAGTGGAGCACTTTGCATTTGTCTTTGTTAAACGCTTTTGCGAACAGGGGCTGCTAACAGGGAGTTTCGCAAGGGAGTTCTCCAGGTGAAGGAGGAGCAATACAGCACCCTTTTGGGGTAAGTGACTGTCTGTAGTGTGTGTTTGTTTGTGTTTGGGGGTTACTTGCTGTGTGCTGAGCTTGTGTTTGTCAGTCTGTTTGTTTGGTTGTTTGTTTGAAGGACCGTGTGCTGTGGCTGGCAGTTGGAAGCTGTGAGCTGCAAAGGAAGGTTTGAAACCTAGAAGCCTCTGGTAATTGGCTGAGCCTTACTCAGTGGGCGGGGCATTCATACAGGCCAGGGCTTTATAAAGCAGCGCACAAGCGACCAGGGAGCTTTTGCGAACAGGGGCTGCTAACAGGGAGTTTCGCAAGGGAGTTGGGAAGGGGAGTGGGAAGGGGCGAGGGTCCCTTGCCGGTTCTATCTGTTTTCCCTTTATTCCCCTTAATACCTAAAACTTCTTGCTTAAACAACCCTTTCAGCGGACAGGGGGCTGCAGACAGGAGTTTGACAGAGGGAGGCTTACGATGGTTAGGAAGACCCGCAACACCTGTGCCAGCACTGCTTCTGTCTCCTCCACCTGCGCCTGTAGCCAGACAGAGCGCCTGAGCGTGGATGCTTCTACCCAGATCCTGGTGTGGTTTTGCAGAGACTGTAACTTGCAATTTCCACTTACTGATATCCAGGCTGGGGGGACCATCCAATGTGAAAGGTGCCTGCTGGTGGAATCTCTCAGGCAGCAGGTGGGAGAGCTACAGGAGGAGGTGGCTAGGTTGAGAAGCATCCGAATCCACGAGCAATTCCTGGACAGTGTCCATGTGGAGACAGCTGAGGTAGCTGTCCCAGTACACAGGACTGCTGATACACCACTGGTGGAGGAGGAGATGGCTCAGGGTGGACACTGGCAGCTGGTTACTTCTGGCAGCAGGCAGTGCTCCACCCCTGCTCCGAACCCTCCCGCTGTGGTAATAGGTAACCGTTATGCTCTTCTTGATACAGGAAAGAAGGCATCACCCCCTACAGTAAAGGAGGTGAAGCCTCGTACCCCTAAGGCTGGGAGGTCTGCTGCCACCACTGCGAATAGGAAACGTAGGGTAGTGGTGGTCGGAGACTCTCTGCTGAGGGGGACGGAGGCGCCCATCTGTCGCCCTGACATTTCATCTCGGGAGGTATGCTGCCTGCCGGGAGCCCGTATCCGAGACGTTACGGAGGCATTGTCGAGGATTATCCAGCCCTCTGACTACTACCCCATGCTACTCATCCATGTGGGCACAAATGATACTGCGCGGTGTGACACTGAGCGGATCAAGAGTGACTACAGGGCTCTGGGAGTACGGGTGAAGGAGTTTGGAGCGCAGGTGGTATTCTCTTCGATTCTTCCTGTCAAAGGTAGAGGCCCGGGCAGAGACAGATGCATCATGGAGGTGAATGCCTGGCTGCGAAGATGGTGTCGCCAGGAGGGCTTTGGCTTCCTAGACCACGGGATGCTATTTGAGGAAGGACTGCTAGGCAGAGATGGCGTTCACCTTTCCAGGAGGGGAAAGACCCTATTTGGACACAGACTGGCTAACCTGGTGAGGAGGGCTTTAAACTAGGTTCGACGGGGACAGGTGAGCAAAGCCCGCAGGTAAGTGGGGAACATGGAGACCTGGGAGATGGGTCGGAAACGAGAGGGAGTGTGGGCTATATTGGCAGAGAGAAAGGAGGGTCAGGACAAAACTGGGAGGAAAGATCAAACCAGTATCTTAGATGCCTATATACAAATGCGAGAAGTATGGGTAATAAGCAGGAAGAACTGGAAGTGCTAATAAATAAATACAACTATGACATTGTTGGCATCACTGAAACTTGGTGGGATAATACACATGATTGGAATGTTGGTGTGGATGGGTACAGCTTGCTCAGGAAGGATAGACAGGGGAAAAAGGGAGGAGGTGTTGCCTTATATATTAAAAATGTACACACTTGGACTGAGGTAGAGATGGACATAGGAGACGGAAGTGTTGAGAGTCTCTGGGTTAGGCTAAAAGGGGTAAAAAACAAGGGTGATGTCATGCTAGGAGTCTACTACAGGCCACCTAACCAGGTGGAAGAGGTGGATGAGGCTTTTTTTAAACAATTAACAAAATCATCCAAAGCCCAAGATTTAGTGGTGATGGGGGACTTCAACTATCCGGATATATGTTGGGAAAATAACACAGCGGGGCACAGACTATCCAACAAATTCTTGGACTGCATTGCAGACAACTTTTTATTTCAGAAGGTTGAAAAAGCTACTAGGGGGGAAGCTGTTCTAGACTTGATTTTAACAAATAGGGAGGAACTCGTTGAGAATTTGAAAGTAGAAGGCAGCTTGGGTGAAAGTGATCATGAAATCCTAGAGTTTGCAATTCTAAGGAAGGGTAGAAGGGAGAACAGCAAAATAGAGACAATGGATTTCAGGAAAGCGGATTTTGGTAAGCTCAGAGAGCTGATAGGTAAGGTCCCATGGGAATCAAGACTGAGGGGAAAAACAACTGAGGAGAGTTGGCAGTTTTTCAAAGGGACACTATTAAGGGCCCAAAAGCAAGCTATTCCGCTGGTTAGGAAAGATAGAAAATGTGGCAAAAGACCACCTTGGCTTAACCACGAGATCTTGCATGATCTAAAAAATAAAAAAGAGTCATATAAAAAATGGAAACTAGGACAGATTACAAAGGATGAATATAGGCAAACAACACAGGAATGCAGGGGCAAGATTAGAAAGGCAAAGGCACAAAATGAGCTCAAACTAGCTACGGGAATAAAGGGGAACAAGAAGACTTTTTATCAATACATTAGAAGCAAGAGGAAGACCAAAGACAGGGTAGGCCCACTGCTTAGTGAAGAGGGAGAAACAGTAACAGGAAACTTGGAAATGGCAGAGATGCTTAATGACTTCTTTGTTTCGGTCTTCACCGAGAAGTCTGAAGGAATGCCTAACATAGTGAATGCTAATGGGAAGGGGGTAGGTTTAGCAGATAAAATAAAAAAAGAACAAGTTAAAAATCACTTAGAAAAGTTAGATGCCTGCAAGTCACCAGGGCCTGATGAAATGCATCCTAGAATACTCAAGGAGCTAATAGAGGAGGTATCTGAGCCTCTAGCTATTATCTTTGGAAAATCATGGGAGACGGGAGAGATTCCAGAAGACTGGAAAAGGGCAAATATAGTGCCCATCTATAAAAAGGGAAATAAAAACAACCCAGGAAACTACAGACCAGTTAGTTTAACTTCTGTGCCAGGGAAGATAATGGAGCAAGTAATTAAGGAAATCATCTGCAAACACTTGGAAGGTGGTAAGGTGATAGGGAACAGCCAGCATGGATTTGTAAAGAACAAATCGTGTCAAACCAATCTGATAGCTTTCTTCGATAGGATAACGAGTCTTGTGGATAAGGGAGAAGCTGTGGATGTGGTATACCTAGACTTTAGTAAGGCATTTGATACGGTCTCGCATGATATTCTTATCGAGAAACTAGGCAAATACAATTTAGATGGGGCTACTATAAGGTGGGTGCATAACTGGCTGGATAACCGTACTCAGAGAGTTGTTATTAATGGTTCCCAATCCTGCTGGAAAGGCATAACGAGTGGGGTTCCGCAAGGGTCTGTTTTGGGACCGGCTCTGTTCAATATCTTCATTAACGACTTAGATATTGGCATAGAAAGTACGCTTATTAAGTTTGCGGATGATACCAAACTGGGAGGGATTGCAACTGCTTTGGAGGACAGGGTCATAATTCAAAATGATCTGGACAAATTGGAGAAATGGTCTGAGTTAAACAGGATGAAGTTTAACAAAGACAAATGCAAAGTGCTCCACTTAGGAAGAAAAAATCAGTTTCACACATACAGAATGGGAAGAGACTGTCTAGGAAGGAGTACGGCAGAAAGGGATCTAGGGGTTATAGTGGACCACAAGCTAAATATGAGTCAACAGTGTGATGCTGTTGCAAAAAAAGCAAACATGATTCTGGGATGTATTAACAGGTGTGTTGTGAGCAAGACACGACAAGTCATTCTTCCACTCTACTCTGCTCTGGTTAGGCCTCAGCTGGAGTATTGTGTCCAGTTCTGGGCACCGCATTTCAAGAAAGATGTGGAGAAATTGGAAAGGGTCCAGAGAAGAGCAACAAGAATGATTAAAGGTCTTGAGAACATGACCTATGAAGGAAGACTGAAAGAATTGGGTTTGTTTAGTTTGGAAAAGAGAAGACTGAGAGGGGACATGATAGCAGTTTTCAGGTATCTAAAAGGGTGTCATAAGGAGGAGGGAGAAAACTTGTTCACCTTAGCCTCTGAGGATAGAACAAGAAGCAATGGGCTTAAACTGCAGCAAGGGAGGTCTAGGTTGGACATTAGGAAAAAGTTCCTAACTGTCAGGGTAGTTAAACACTGGAATAAATTGCCTAGGGAGGTTGTGGAATCTCCATCTCTGGAGATATTTAAGAGTAGGTTAGATAAATGTCTATCGGGGATGGTCTAGACAGTATTTGGTCCTGCCATGCGGGCAGGGGACTGGACTCGATGACCTCTCGAGGTCCCTTCCAGTCCTAGAATCTATGAATCTATGAAAAAAACTTCATCCTGTTTAACTCAGACCATTTCTCCAATTTGTCCAGATCATTTTGAATTATGACCCTGTCCTCCAAAGCAGTTGCAATCCCTCCCAGTTTGGTATCATCCGCAAACTTAATAAGCGTACTTTCTATGCCAATATCTAAGTCGTTAATGAAGATATTGAACAGAGCCGGTCCCAAAACAGACCCCTGCGGAACCCCACTCGTTATGCCTTTCCAGCAGGATTGGGAACCATTAATAACAACTCTCTGAGTACGGTTATCCAGCCAGTTATGCACCCACCTTATAGTAGCCCCATCTAAGTTGTATTTGCCTAGTTTATCGATAAGAATATCATGCGAGACCGTATCAAATGCCTTACTAAAGTCTAGGTATACCACATCCACAGCTTCTCCCTTATCCACAAGGCTCGTTATCCTATCAAAGAAAGATGGTTTCATAAGAAGCATTATGTAATTGCAAATGTATACATACCATTAAAGTATTTAATGTTTTTAAATAATGTATTTCGTGTATTTTCAAATGATTAAAAATTAATTCTTGAATTTATTGCACTGGTTCTTTTTTACATTTCCAAATACATGTTACTATAGTATTGCAACTTTTTTTTTATGGAAGGGGCCCCCGAAATTGCTTTGCCCCAGGCCCCCTGAATCCTCTGGGCAACCCTGGTGCCCAACGCCAGGCGGGCGATGTTGCCACGGGTGAAATCTGGGTGCCCCGGGGGCACTGCTACTGAGGGAAGGGAAGAGTCACTCGGCGGCTTGGACAGCGAGCTCAGCAGCTGGCACTGCCCCGGGAGTGGAGCCCCCAATCCCCCCATCCGGCAGGTCTGGCCCAGCCCCTCTCTAGGGGTCTCCCAGGAGCCGCAGCTCTGGGGCCTCCCCAGGGCAGGACCCACTTAGGGAAGGCTGCATCCTGCTGCCTTGGGGGGGGTGAGTGAATCTCAGCTTCCCCACCGAAGAGGGCGCCCTGGTGCCCTGGTGGGTGAACTGCCCCCCGAGCCACCCGTCTCCCCAGGTCCTGGCCAGAGGATTGTGACAGTAAGAGCTGCAGGGTCCCAGCCCCCCCAGACTAGGGAACCACCCCAGCTCCCTGTCCCTGTAGGACCTCTCTGTCCACCCCACAGGTGCCTCTGCCCCGGCCTGTCTGCTGTGCAGTGAGCCCATCCCCGGGGTATCTCAACTCCTGTCAAACACAGCAAGGCTATGCGCGCTGGGGGAGGCTGGTACATTACCCACTGCCCCCACCCCCACCCCTGAAGTGCCCAGGGCCCAGCCAGATGCAGCAGAACATCTATTGGGGAGACATTGGGGGTCCCCTGAGACCCCAGTGGGGGGAGGGCAAGCAAGAGCAGAGGGAATTCTGTGTAATGGTCACCCCATTGCCAGGTGGAGATCATGGGGCCCAGGGAGAGGGCTTATTACCCCAGCCCCTGGGCACCCATCAGGACCAAGCCCCCCCAGACCCTGTTCCTCCGCTGGGATCCCCCACGGCTCCCAGGTAGTGACCTGCAGGGCAGGAGGCGTCTGTGGAGCTGGGTGCCTGGCAGCGGGAATAGAACCAGTGACCGTCGAGGCAGGGGCAGAGGATGAAACACTAACTTGGTGATCTCCCCCAGGCCCTGACTCAGCATCAAACTTCATTGTCATTCCTTGGGGGGGGGGGGATTTTAGTTGCTGGGGAGCAGGGACCCCCCATTCCCTCGCTGGCAGGGGCTAACTTCCTCCTGTTTGCCTGTAGCGGAGGCAGGCCAGGAGGTGCCATTCACACCTGGAATCACTGCGGAGCAGGTCTGGACGCGGCTGTCCCTATTTCGGAGGAGGAACGTCCCTGTGTCTAGAGAGCTACAGGAGAGCTTGTCTGCCAAACGGGGCTGTATCAAACCAGGGGGCACGAATTCCCACAGCCCAGACTTGCTCTGAGATCACCAGTAGGGGTTGGGAACCACATGGGATTCGTCATTTCAAGAACAGTTTTCTTGTAGACAAGGTTTTAGTCCATCTTCCTATCCATCACCAGACGTGCTCCTGTTTGTTCACTGCCCTATGTTCCCACGGACCCATGTCCCCATAGACCCATGGCCGTCCATCCCCATGGATCTCTCCATCACCCTCTATATAGAAGAACTGACCCCATCAGTTCTGTCTGCAGGGACCATCCCCCTCCAAACAGCCCGAACGTCCCTATGAGTGTCTGAGCGGGGAGCCCTGTTCCCTGGGGGATGAATTGTTCCATTTCTCCCACTCACCTTCTCCCTCCTGCTCTGTCAGGGGGGGATCTGGCTCCTGGGGCCCAGCTGGGTTGGTTCCCTCTGTGGGATTAAAATGAGCATGGGCTGGGATGGAGGAGGGATGAAACCGAGCACCCAGGCCCATGAGGGAAGGGGCTGAAATGGTGATTCAGCGTTTGGGCTGCTCACCCCACAACCCGGCGTTTGTTAAGGCTTTAATTGTCTGGGCTGGTGGGGAGTGAATTCAGGGCTGGGGCCAGAGATGGCTGGGCAGCCCCTAGGCCCTGACTCCTCTTGTGCATCCCCAGAGCTGAGGCAGCCGGGAGAGAATCCCCCTGGGAAAGGCCCCTGCTCTGCAGCTCCCCCTGGATCCCCCTCACTCTGTCCCGAACCTCCATCAACTGCTGCTCCCCCCTGGCTGGGGAACTCCCCAGTGACTCTGTCCCCACTTCCCAGCTCGGTGTCCCCTCTGCTGGGCCCAGGGCTCAGGGCACAACCTGGCTCTGAGCAACCCATCGGGGCTGAGCCCCTCTGAGTATCCAGCTGGGTGTGGGGCTGGGAGCAGGGATGCCGAACCGGGCCCCTCACCTGCTACCACCACGGGGGCGCTGTCAGGCAGCCTTCGGCGGCATGCCTGCGGGAGGTCCGCCGGTCCCGCGGCTTCGGCGGCCATTCGGCGGCAGGTACGCGGAAGCTGCGGGACCGGTGGACCTCCCGCAGGCATGCCACCAAAGACAGCCTGCCTGCTGTGCTTGGGGTGGCAAAAAAGCTAGAGCTGCCCCTGGCTCTCGAGCCTGACACTGGATGGTGATATTACCCTGAACGGTGACACCACCCCTCCCCCGCTGGGCTGCAGGGAGATGGAGGGTTTGGGGTAGCTGAGCTCTGCAGTGAGAAGGAGACAGACCATGAGTCAGACCCCGGCACAGTCACTGCGCCCCATCCTCACCGCAAGGTCCCAGAGACAGGGCCCCTGGGAGAAAACCCAGCCAGAGGTGCTGGAACTAGGGGCTGGGGCTGGGGGGCTGGGTGGTTTCCATCATATAGAGGGTTTACAGTTTTGTTTAATGGCTTTCAGCACCCCCACTCTAAAAATTGTTCCAGCACCTCCCCATCCAGAGGAACCTCTCCAAGAGCCCAGAGATTTCTGGGAGCTACATCTGAAATTGCCCAAGGACCTAAATCCAGAGCACCTCTCTGTATCCGTCTATCTACTTAATGGGCCACCCCAGCCCAGTGTCCCCCCTCCCCATCCCTGCCACATGGGATCAGACTCTTGGGCCCATCCAGCCAGTATCATCCCCCCACCCTCCGGATCAGACCCACAGGCCCTCACAGCCGCTGTCTTGTACCCAGCAGTCACCAGTAACTGCTGCGTCTCTGGCAGGGGCTGGAAACCCGCCGCTCTCAGGCTGGCGGCACCGGGCAGGGCCAGATTGTGTCTGGTACAACAACACCTGGCTCCTACCCAGTGCTTCGCACCCGCAGATCTCACAGCGCTTCACAGAGGGAGGCAGGGGCATCAGCCCCATTTTACAGTGGGAGAAACTGAGGCAAAGAGGGGGGCAGGGACTTGGCCACTGTCCCCTAGAAAAATCACAGCCATACCAGGAATGGCAGCCAGCTCTCCTGAGTCCCAGCCCCAGCGCTCTCCCCACTAGGCCACATGGCCACCCAGGGAGTGTCAGTCTGGCTCATGGCTGTAGTCCGTAGAGCATTATCATAGAATCATAGAATATCAGAGTTGGAAGGGACCTCAGGTGGTCATCTAGTCCAACCCCCTGCTCAAAGCAGGACCAATCCCCAACTAAATCATCCCAGCCAGGGCTTTGTCAAGCCGGGCCTTAAAAACCTCTGAGAAAGGTGATTCCACCACCTCCCTAGGGAGCCCATTCCAGTGCTTCACCACCCTCCTAGTGAAAAAGTTTTTCCTAATATCCAACCTAAAGCTCCCCCACTGCAACTTGAGACCATTGCTCCCTGTTCTGTCATCTGCCCCCCAGAGAACAGTCTAGATCCATCCTATTTGAAAGCCCCCTCCAGGTAGTTGAAAGCAGCTATCAAATCCCCCCTCATTCTTCTCTTCTGCAAATTAAACAATCCCAGTTCCCTCAGCCTCTCCTCATAAGTCATTGGTGGGCTAGTGGCTACAGCAGAGGACAGAGATGTGTGGTAATATCGCCAGCTCCAGGAGGAGAGTGGGGTCTAGAGTAGTGGGCCTGGGAGCTAAGACTCCTGGGTTCTATCCCTGGTTCTGGGAGAGGAGCAGGGTCTAGTGGTTAGAGTGTGGGGGGGTGGGAATTAGAGGTGCTGGGTGCTGCACATGTAAGGGGACTTTTGGCCCCTCACTGACACACAGTGGGGCTTTTTGGGTGGCCAGCTCCCAGTACCGAAGGGAAGGGCTAATGAGAACTCAGGTCCCCATGGCCAATGGGGAGAGGCCAATGCTCCAGGTGAGCCTGATTGACAGGGCAGGCAGGCTAAAGAGGAGGTCAGGAGGCCAGGGTCCTGCCCTCCCTGTGAGCTGGAGCTGCCTGAGCCAGAGCAGGTGACCTGGGGGAGAGCAGCAGACTGAACAGAGCTGGCTGGGAGCAGCTGGAGGCATAGTGGGGCTGGGATTGTACCCGTCTGGAGCTGGGTGCTGTGAGCAACTGGGGAGAGGAGGGGGACCCTGGACAGAGGGCCCAGCGCAGGGAGATGCCTCCAGCCAAGAGGCCCTGCAGGCCAGAATTGGAGGAGGATCGTAACCCTGATGGGGGCTGATGCTGGGATTAAGGTTCCTACAGCCAGAGCAAATGTCTGAAGCACAGTGTCCCACGGCCAAGCTGTGGGCAGGGGGCCTGGGACGTGTGAGGAACAGCCTGTGAACTTCCTTTCCCTTGCAGAGGCGGCTGTTTGTGGCGTCCCCATGCCCACAGGGCGGGTGACTTGTTTCCTTTAACCTTCCCCATCTTTTCCTTATTTGTTATGAGTTGCTGTTTAATAAATTGTATGTGCTCTGAACTCTATGTAATGATCAGTGGGTCAGGGAAGCATCCGGTGCAAAGAGAGGGCCCCAGAGTGGGGACACCCTAACCCCTGTCCTAAGTGACCTTGACAAGACTGGGGGTCGAGCCCCCAGGGATGCGAGGCCCAGCCTTGCCAGGGTTATGAGGACTCTGCCGTACGGGGGGAGGAAAGGGAGCCCTCGAGGTCAGGCTCCCCCCGGGGCGATCACCCCGCTGAGGCTGATGGAGGTGGCGGGTCCGGACACAGGGAGCTCTGCATTCACATACAAACAGGAGTGAGATGGGGAAACACAAACCCCTCCCCGTGTGTCTGTAACCTGCACCCAGCCCCAGGGGCAGCACCAGGTCTAACAGACACCTCACTGCATCTACAGGGAACCTGTGGGCTGGATTCTGATCTCAGCAGTGCCCAGGGTCAATCCAGAGTCACTCCTGATTGCACTGGGGGCAGGGCAGAGTTCTGGTCTCAGTCCTCCAGGGTCAATATAAGGAAGATTTTGATGGGAATAGCTCAGTGGTTTGAGAATTGGCCTGCTAAACCCAGGGTTGCGAGTTCAATCCTTGAGGGGGCCACTTAGGGATCTGGGGCAAAATTAGTACTTGGTCCTGCTAGTGAAGGCCAGGGCCTGGACTCAATGACCTTTCAGGGTCCCTTCCAGTTCTATGAGATAGGTATATCTCCATATATTAATGTTCTGGGGTCAGCTCCTCCCCACGCTCACCCTTAACACTAAAATTTCTCCAGCCAGAGATATTCACATCCCAACACCCTGCTCTGCCCAGCCAGCCAGCAGCCTGGAGAGGAGATGGCTCATTAGGAACCAGAGCTTAGAAGCAACTGGATCCTACACCCTGGTCTCAGATCCTCCCCATGGACACATGCCCTGGTTTTATCTGATGGTCACTGAGGAAGAGGATGATGAGAGCAGATGCCATAATGGGGGCAGCAAGGGGCCCCTCAGCGTTGCCTCCAATGCCCTAAAGCCCAATTCCACCGAGCCCCAAATAAAGAACACAGTTGGTGGCTCCAGCTACAGGAAGTCGACAATGTCTCGTCTCTTCCTGCATCCATCACACTTTGTCTCTAATCTGCAGGCAAAATCTAGGGCAGCCAAAGCAAGCAGAGGTCCCTGGGCCTGGCCAAGCATCATGCAGCTCCAGCTTGTCTATGTCTCTTTGGGGAGGGGGGGAGAGGTCACCCTCAGGTTACCCTGCAGCATTGGGGAAGGTGCATCGGGCTGGGAGCCAGGAGATCACAGGGTCTTGTCTTCAATCTTCAACTGACCCCTACAGTAGAACCTCAGACTTATGAACTGATCAATGAACCACACCCCTCATTTGGAACTGGAAGTGAGCAATCAGATGGTAGCAGAGATAACTTAAAAAAAACCCTAATACAGAACAGTTCTGTGTTAAACATAAACTGCTAAAAACATAAAGGGGAAGTTTAAAAAGAAAGATTTGACAAGGGAAGGAAACAGTTTCTGTGCGTGTTACATTTAATTTAAGATGGTTAAAAGCAGCATTTTTCTTCAGCATAGTTAAGTTTCAAAGCTGTACTAAGTCCATGTTCAGTTAGATGAAGTCAATGTTCAGTTGTAAACTTTTGAAGGACCAAAAATAATGTTTTTTTCAGCGTAGCGAATATTTCAGAGTTACGAACAACCTCCAATCCCGAGGTGTCCATAACTCTCAGGTTCTACTGTATTTCCATGCAGATTCACAAACAGACCCTCCCCGCGCCTCCTCCCCCCCACACGCCCTGCCTGCTTTGTTGTATTCTGAGTTCAAAGCTGGCTGGTGACCCATGTATGTAAAATTAATACGTTATCATGCAATTAAAGGGGGCAGAGTTAAGGAAAACTTAACTGTGGCATTTCCTAGTGCTGGAGGGTTTGGCTCTGAAGCCCCCTCTCAGCCTGCCAACCAGCCCACCTGCGACACGAGCCGTGGCAACATGTGAGGAGCGGGCGCGATGGGGAAAACCTGGGTTTGCTGCCCCTTGCACCATAGCTGAGCAGTGATGGCGGCTTTACACTGTAACGCCTGGTTCTAAGGGGCTTTTCTCGGCATGTGAATTAGATCAACCAGATCCAAAAGAAAATCAGAGAAAGAGAAATTCCATCCTGGGCCCCCAATGGGTCACCAGCTGGGAGAGACCCAGGGACCTTCTAATGCCCCTGCAGAGACCCTGCCCCCGAGCTGGAGGAGACACTGTCAGTGGTTATGTGGCCAGGCCTCTAGAGAGGGACGTGACACAGGCCTTGTTTATACTCCATTGGCAAGAGGGCAGCAGAAATCTGGGGGTCAGGGAGCTCTGTTCCCAACTCTGGGAAGGGAGTGGGGTCTAGTGGTTAGAGCAGGGGGCTGGGAGCCAGGATCCTGGGTGTGATGGTCTCGCCATCACCTGTCCTTTGCTCTGACACTGCGCTGGGTAACAGCACAGAGCAGGAGGGCAACAAGCAGCAGATTTGTTGCGTAGGAGAGTCATTCCCCATCCCCGGCCTGTCACCCACAACCAACACCCCGCACTCCTGCCTGCTCCCCATCTCCCATCCTGCCCCCTGGTCTATCCCCATTCAAGTCCCCCCAAGACTGCCCCCCTCACACCCTGCCCCATCACAGCCCAGCCCGCCCCCCCCCCGGCCTCCAAGGCCATGGCTTCCCTGCCCCCTTACCCCCTCCCCGCACAGGACATGTTAGGCAGCGCAGGACGGAACTGCTATTTCCTGGGCAATGATTTAGCCGCTGAAGCCCAGGCGTGGCGGAGACGCCTCCTTCCAGGCCATGAGGCAAAACCCGCCGGCCACCTACAGCCTGGTGCCCGAGAACTTCATGGCCCACACAAGGGCCATTTCCTGAGTAAAGCTGGGCAGACGAGGGGTCCCTCCCCCCTGTGCCTGCACCCGCCCCCCACAGGGGCCCCCACCTTTGCCCCCTCTGGGATGGTTCTAGCCGGGCCGCGCCACCCCAGACGCAGCAGCGGGACCCACCTGCCGCTGTGCCCCCCACACCAGCCCCTCCCACTAATGGGCGCCCGCTGTAGGGGGCAGGCAGGAGGAACGAAGCCCCTTTCTCAGCACCCGGGGGGACCTTTTCTGCCCCGCTGGCTACCTCCCTGTGCTTCGACTCCGGGCTGGGTCTGTCTACACTGCAGTGTAAGCCCAGGGTTAGTAGATGTGGAGTGACCCGCCCCAGGCTTGAGCATCTACACTCCCTCCTAACCCTGGGTTGAACCCAGGCATCCTAGGGCCCTCCTGTAACACGAGCCTGCGTCAAGCCGGGACCCTGGATTCAAACCTGATTGCTCAGCTGTGTCGACGCAGCCCCCCGGCCCGGGGGATTGTGGGCAATATTTGGAGGACTCCTGGAGCATGAGGGCTGCGTCTACACTGCAGAGCAATAGGGCTTGAACCATGGGGGCTGGCTTGATTCAGGCTGGGACCATGCACTCCCGTGGGGTGCTGAGGCGCTGGGTCCGAGCCTGGGGGGAGCGTGATGGGTGTGTAGACAGAAGGGCGGATAGGTCTGAGCCTGGGTTTGAACCCTGGGCTTGCATTGCCATGAAGACACAGTCACCGAGTTCACCGGTGCTTCCTGCCATTGCATGTGGATGGTTCAGGGTCAGGCCCTCTGGTGTCCCTCTGGATCTGGGTCACATTCAATCAGTTCCCTAAGGTCCCAGACAGCCTGGTGCCACCCACACCTCCAGGCCCGCACTGCCCCCGAGAGCAGCTGTAACCCTAGTCCTGCCCCAACCCCGGTAGCCATGCGAAGGACAGAGGGAAACTGAGGCACGCTGAGGCTTCATAATAATATTACAGGGCATTGTCCCTTGGTCACACACGGGGAGACATCCCCGTCCTGCTCTGCAGAGTGTAGAAATAGGGCCGTACCCCTTTAAACAAGAGGTGACCTCTCAATGGGCGCTCACCGGGTTCTGGGTTGTACAAGGGGCCCCAAAGCAGACAGAGCTGCTGGGAGCGTGAAGCCAGGCCAGCCCTGTTGGGGTAGGTGAATGGGGATAGGTGGCACCAGTCTGGGGAGACTGTGGAAGGGGCAGAAGAGGGGGGCAGCCAGAACTGCCCAAAGGGAGGGGCGGCTGACGAGTTTCGAGGCAAGTGAGGCACTTCCCCTGGCTCCCAGCAGCGTCTGCAGCTCCCTCCACGCTGCCCCACGGCCCCACAGCCCCTGCCCAGTGCTGGCACTGGCCGGCTCGTAGGACAATTGGGAAGGGAAAGGGACATCTGGTCTGGGACTGGCTCCCCGCACGGGGCCCCCCCAGGCAGGGGTCTTTTTCTAGGGGGCTTGCCCTGGCCGGTCCCAGCTTTGCCATGCACTGGGCTCTTAGCCCAAAAGCTGGGGGGAGGTGGGATGCAGGGCCCCCCTGACTACAATGGGGTCAGGGCTAGATTCTGATCCCAGCTTCCTAGAAGGCAATCTGGAGTCACACACTCTCCTCCCAGAGTCCTGGCTCCCAGCCCCCCAGCTCTAACCACTAGACCCCACTCCCCTCCTGGAGCCAGAGATAGACCCCAAGAGTCCTGACCACCAAAATCAGCACCCTATACCCTAATCCCTCCTTTTGGCACATGGCACGGTGTCACGGACTCACAGATCATGCCCACTCTTGGCCCCATGCGGTCCGTGGGGGGGTGCCCCTTTCAGTGCGACAGCCCTTCTCGGGGGTCCACTCTCTCTCAGGGTCAGGCCCCACCACCTCCTGGAGCCACACTTCTCTGAGCCTTAGCACACCTGTCTCTTGCCGTGGGCCCCCTCAGGGAGTCCACTCGCTCTGGACCCCCCGGGCCTCCACCCCCGAAGGGGTTGATGCAACCCTGTTCTCTAGACCGGAGTGACTCTCAGCCAGCGTAAAACAGGAGGGTTTATTGAGAGTTGAACATGGCACAGGAAACTCTCAGTGCCTCAGGCCTGGCCTCCCTCAGCCCAGCACATCCCAGTCTCCCCTGCATCCAGGTGGGCTCTGCCTGCTCCCCCTCTCCAGCCCCGAGCCCCCCTGCTTCCCAGCTGGGCATCTGAGATCCCCGGCCCCAAGCCCCGCCTTGGTCCATTGTCTTCTCCCCAGGTAAACAGGGTCATAAACAGGGTCCTCCTCCCCTCGCTTCTGTCCTCTGGCTGGAACTGGCTGGTTATGTCACTGGGTCCTCACTCTGCAGCCCATTGACCTCCCACTGGCCAGAACCGGCTGCGTCTCCTCAGCTGGGCCTCCGGGTCGCCAGGTCACCGGTCACTGGGGTATCCATCCTCCCGGCCATTGGCTGGGGTCCCAAGTTCCCTCTCCGGTCCTCTGTAACAACAAACTCCCTCTCCCCTCACCTTGCTAAACTGGTAACCCCCAGGGAAACTGAGTCCCACCCCCTCCGCATGCAAACCATTGAAACCCCACCGAAAACAAGAAAAAACAAGAAAATCTCCCACTTTGTTACACACGTCTGTTATGGAAATACTCTCCCAGTGGGGGGTGCTGTGGGGAGAGGGGTGGGAGCACTGGCTGTGGGGTGGGGGGGCTCCCCACTTCCCCAGCCCCACCTCTCCCACCAGGGAGTGCCCCCGCCACACAGAATCGCTGTCCACCCAGTGTCTCTGCTTCGCAGCGGTCACCAGGGACTGGAAGAATCATTTCAGCGCAGCACAGAGCAAGTGCTTTGCCCAGGTTTACCGAGAGTGGCTGCAGGAGCTGGCTGGGATCGTCCTCTGGGGCAAGGAGTGACCCCACCCCCCAGCTCAGGCAGGGTGCACGGGGCTGTATGTAGTGAGGGGACACCGTGGCTGCTGGATGCCCCTCCATGGAGCCAGAGCTCCCCCTAGTGGTTTCCTGTGGTAGCTTCCCCCTCCAGAGCAGCTGGTGCTACTGCCAGGGGGCGCCCTCGCCTGACATCTGGTGCCCCACGCTCGCTCCTGACCCCGTCCAGTCTTTCCTGCCCGTTTCCCTCCCCCCCACAATAAAAGCCGCCTGCATCTAGGGGTCGATTTATACCCCACACTGCTCCTGAACCCCCTAGTCTGGATGGCAGGACACGCCGTCAGCAGCTGCCTCATCTATTGCATCCACCTGTGAAACAGGACTCCTGGGTTCTCTCCCTGGCTCTGGGAGGACAGTGGGGTCTAGTGGTTAGAATGGGGGGGCTGGGAGCCAGGACTCCTGGGTTTTATCCCTGGCTCAGGGAGGTCAGTGGGGTCTAGTCAGTCCAGCCCAGCACCCTCTAGGCTGGGGGTCGGGGGTTCGATCCTGGGGTGTGACCATTGGGTTGGGAGCAGTCGGGGGAGGGGATTCTCTGAGGCAGGGGTGTTTGGGGGCAGGAGGTTTTGTGCTGGTGTCTCAGCTCCTGAAGGGGCAGCAGCTGGTCCCCTGGGGAGATTCTCTTCTGTGCACTTCCGGATCCAGTCTCCTGGGGGGCACAGAGAGACGGCAAGTTAGAGGGCCCCATGTCACCATGCCCAGCCCCTGGGGGGAGCAAGGGGCACAGAAGGGGGGGGTCAACCCACCTAGGGTGCCCCCCTTGGGCGGCTATAATAGGCCTCAGCCAGGATCAGCCCCAGGACGAGCAGGACCAGGGCGCTCAGCGCCAGGCGGTCGATGTTGGCATTGCTGAAATCCAGGCACCCAGGGGGACTTGCTGCAGGGGAAAGGGGAGAGTCACTCGGTCACTCAGATGGGGAGATCAGCAGCTGGCGCTACCCCGGGAGTGCAGCCCCCACCCCCCCTCGTCCAGCAGGTCTGGCTCTAGGGTCTCAGCGTCTCCAACAAAGTGGTTGCCCAGGTGGACGAACTGCCCCTGCCCCGAGGCCCCACCCCCCCACTCACTCCATCTCCCTCCCTCCGTCGCTCGCTCTCCCCCACCCTCACTCACTCGCTCATTTTCATCAGGCTAGGCCAGGGGGTTGGGGAGTTGCGGAGCCGGCATTCGGGGCAGAGCCAGTGCGCAGAGCCCCTATGGCCACCCTGCGCCTAGGAGCCAGAGGGAGATACCAGCAGCTTTCTGGGAGCTGCCCAGACTTTTAACTGCCATGCCAGGGTCCCTTTGCACCCGGGTGTTCTGGTCAAAAACCGGACACCTGGCAACCCCAGCCCCAGGCCCCGCCCGGGCACCCAGCTGGTCCCAACCCCATATCCAGGCTTCTTGGATCCTGTCCCTCTCCTGGGATCCCCCAGCAGCTTCCAGGCAGCAACCTACAGGACAGGAGGTGCCGGAGGAGCTGGGGGTCTGGTGGTGAGGGAGGGGCAGGGGCTGCCCCTCACCCTGGTGTCTGGGCTCATGCACCAGGAGTCACTTCCCCGGTCCCACCCAACCAGCCCCAATTCCCTGGGGCGGCTCCTTGGGCAGCATGAGCCTTCCAGGGCTGGTCAATGGTGATTCCCCCCCTGGCACCGGTACCTGGCTGGGTGGGAGCCGGCGCTGCTCCAGGCTGGGTTGGGTCAGTTCCCCCTGTGGGAATAGAACCAGTATCTGTCAGGATGGGGGGAGGGGCTGAAACAGCGACTCAGTGATCTCCCCCCAACTCAGCTTCAATTGTCACTGTCATTCATGGGGGGGGGGGGGCATCCTGGCTCAGCAGCCCCTGGGCCCTGACTCTTCTGTATGTCCCCAGAGTGGGGACAGATGTCTGGGGGCCAGGATCCCCCCTCAGCCCCAAATCTCCTGCGGCTGCTGCTCCCCCTTCGCTGGGGAACCCTCCAGTGTCTCCCCGGCCGGGCATCCCCTCTGCTGGGTCCAGGGCTCAGGGCAGAGCCTGGCTCTGAGCGTCCCATAAGTGCCAAGCCCCCGAGGACCCGACTGGTTGTGGGGCTGGGAGCGGGGATGCAGGGCTGGGCCCCTCACCTGCTATCACCACCTGCACGGGGTTGCTGGGCTGCGAGGAGATGAAGGGCTCTGATCGGGGCCGGTAGCTGCAGCTGTAGCTCCCTCCGTGCTGCCGGCCCATGATGGGGATGCGGAACTCGGCCCCATCCCCAGCAGGGTCCATGTATCACTGTGGGTTCAGGTCTCCAGCCTTATGCAGGAAGAACCTCACGTCCCAGCGCTGCCCCTGACACCGGATGGTGACGTCTGCCCCTGGGGCGGTGATCCCAGTGGGGCTCAGGGAGATGGAGGGTCTGGGTAAGCTGGGATCTGCGCACAGGAGACAGGCTGTGAGAGCCAGACCCAGGCACCCACCCAGCCCTGGACTCCCTGGTTGGTCCCAGCCACGGGAAGATCCAGGGGCCCAGGGCAGAGATTCTCTCCCACATCCCAGAGCTCCCCCCACCCAGAATCTCGGCCCTGCGAGCTGGGCTCCCAGCCCCACAGACCCCGAACCGCGGCTGCCTAGTGCTTGGGATCCTCATATGCCGTGTGTGGCCCCTGCCTCGTTCACTGCATCCGGCCCGCCCTGGATGGAGCGACTCACAGGCTGGTCTCTGGCGCCCGGCACCGCCCTGTTTTCAGCTGGAAAGTCTGGTTGAAAAGGGAACCTGGCAGTGCCGCTGACCGGACACTGTCCGATTCCCTGCAGTACCTGGCCTGTGCCACCAGGGGGCAGGAAGAGCAGCTGCTGCTGGAGTCTGGAGGAGCAGTGGAGCTACTCAGCAGGGGCCCTGCCCCACTCACCCCCACACCCACACCCATCCCACATCCTATGCACAAGGGGCAGTGTTAAAGTAGCCTCCCTGCCTCGAGTCTCCAGGGGCTGCTGCTGCCCCCTGGCTGGGGAACCCCCCACTGACTCCATCCCCGCTCCCCGGCCAGGTGTCCCCGCTGCTGGGTCAGGACTCGCTGAGACCCCCTGGGGCCTGGCTTGGTGTGGGGCCAGGAGCCAAGATGTCGGGCTGGGCCCCTCACCAGCTACAATGATCTGCACCGGGTTGCTGGGCTCTGAGAAGGCAGCTGGGTCTGATCTGTCACTATAACGACAGGTGTAGCTGCCACGTCTGGCGCTGGGGTGATGGGAAATTCAGCCTCAGAGCCAGCAGGGTCTGTGTACATCATATAGTTCCCATCTCCAGCCTTGTAGAGGAGGATCCTCATGCCCAGGCGCTGATGCTGACACTGGATGGTGACGTTTCCCCCCACGGGGATCACCCCACCGGGGCTGACGGAGATGGAGGGTTTGGGGAGGGACCCCTCTGGATTCACAAACAAACAGGCAGTAAGTGGGGGTGACACAAACCGCGTCCATCTGATTCAATCCTCTGCCCATCTGTCGCTCCAGCGTTTTACCCCCCACCCGTCCCTGGGGTGCAGGCCCGGCCCCGCAGCTCACAGCCAGGGAAAGACACAGGACGGGGGAAGGAGATTTCTATTCTCTGATTCCTTTAGTTCTCCAGGATCAATTCAGCCCTGCCCCCACTGCAGTCAGGGGTTACTCCGATTGAACCTGGTGGGCTGAGATCAGAATGTGGCCCTTCCCCCACTGCACTCAGGGGGTGAATTGGGATCTACCCTGTGGGGTTCCTGGTCCAAATTCAGGTCCTTTGAGCAAGCGGCTCCCAGTAGAGCCCCCCCCCCCTTCCACCCTCCGTAAAAAAACACATTTGCAAAATCCCCCAGTTGTTCTAACAGTTTCCTTCTCACCCCTGGGGCTCAAACTCTGGCTCTGCTCCGCCCCAAACCGCTCCCAGCCGCTGGGGATTTAGCTCCGCTCTGCACGGTGCCGGCGGCCCCTTGGGGACGGGATATTCCCAAAGCTGCTCAGGGGACGTTCCGAACGCCGGGTCGGGCTGAGCTGGACCCACGAGCAAAGCAGTGACACGTGCGTGTGCAGCAAGCCGAGGGTAAGACACAACAGTGCCTTGCTCCAGTCCCTCTCCATGTCCACTTCTTACAGCCCTGCTCTGACTGACCCGTTCCGCGGGCTCCTGCCAGCTCCCCGGGCACAGTTCGGGGGTGCTGCGGGGTGGCTGCTGCCTTCACTCTGTATTTCCTGGGGGCAGAGCTTTGAGTGCAGGGGTGGGCCCATCCCTGTAATGAGTGGGGCGAGGTCTCAGTCCCCACCTCCAGGTGTGGGAGGGAGCAGAGATCTGACAGGATCATCCGTTTGGGGGATCTGCACCCTGCATCCCCCCCACATCCCTCATCCTTAATGGGGAAATTTCCCCACCTGCCCCATTCCCCACAGATACTCACCTCCTGACACCCCACTCCGCCCAGCCAACCAGCAGCCTGGAAAGGAGACAGGTCGTTAGGGCCCAGATCCCAGAGCAACTGGATCCTACACCCTGGTCTGAGATCACCCCCTCCCCATGGACACAAGCCCTGGTTGTCTCTGATACTCACCGAGGAAGAGGACGGTGAGAGCAGATGCCATGACGGGGCAGTGGGGGACCCCTCAGAGCTGCCACCAACACCCTGGTGCCGAGCTTGACCAAGCCTGAGGCCCGAGTGCAAGCGGAATGAGGAACTGTGCCGGGGGCTGCAGCCCCAGGAAGCCTGTGATGCGCTCGGCCCCTTTCTTCCCCATCAGATGGTTTCTCTGCAATCTCCAGGCCAAATCTACCGTGGTCAGAGCAAAGACAGCTCCCTGAAACAGCCAGCAAACCACATCCCCTCCTGAAGCTGCCTGGTCCCCTCCTGCCCCCCATCACCTCCCAGCCCCACATGGGAGCTGCCCAGTCTGGGGACCAGCTGGGAATGGGGCAATCTCAGGAGGTGTCAAGAGGTACCCAGGGTGCCCTTATCTTTTCCAACAGACCTGTATAGCCTCCCTGGAGCAGCAGCTCAGAGCAGAGGAGAGCTCCCATCCCCCACAGACAGTGCCCCCCACGAAGCAACCCTCTCCTATGGAGTGGGGCAGAGATTCCTTCCTGACCCAGCTGGGCCCAGCGCCCACCCTGGAGCATGAGGGTGGAGGGCCTGGCCAACCTTCTTCTAAGGGACAGTCGCTGCAGATGCTGTTCTTAGCCCGGTGGCGTGGGAAAGAGACAGGACGACACAGTTGGAGGGGTTGTGGTTTCCAGCCCCTGTGAGAAAGCCACGAAAGTGGAAGTCTGCCCAGATCCAGCTCTCGCTTGCTGTCTCTGCTGTCTCTGCTAGAGCCAGTGAAACTCTGTGTAAACCTGATGCCTCAGCACCAGCGCCGGATTTAGTGGTAGGCGACTGCCTGGGGTGCTGGGCTGGGGGGTGCCAGGCTCAGGGTGCCGGTTTTGTTGTTAGTGACAAAAGGGAAAATTGAATGTTTGAAGTAAAATGTTTCAGAAGAAAAAATTCCAGAGGGAGTTGTTCTATGGCTCGTTGTCCCTGCTGAAGCATCTATCAAAGAAAGGTTCAGACCAATGAAGCACCAGGAAAAGACCTGGGGGGTTTGTACGACTTTAGTAAGCTGCCAGCGGACAGGAAAACATGGCTGAGCCATTGTACGGACCTTCACTGGGTGCTGACACATGGGGATTGTACGGACATCAATGACAAAGACCTCTCTGTCGAATCGGACAACATCTGTTACGTTTTGCCACACTGGATGCGCTCCCCACTCCAAGTTCTCCAACACACGCGTGTTGCAGAGCTGCAGGACCCTTCTGGCCACAGTCGTGTGTGATGAGCAGAGCTTTTTGAAGCTCAGGCTCATTAAAACGTATCTGTGATTGACGATGGCCAATGAGAGACGGACGTCGCTGGCTATTTTATCGCTTGAAAATGCCACTGGCCGGTCTTTGGTTCCCTCTCGGATGCTGCACTTCAGTTCGTGGGGGCAAAGGTGAGAAAAGTGACTTTTTGAACAAAGGACCAGGGGTAACATTCTCAGGCTGTCACCTGCTATAACACGATTTAATCCTGGCTGGGGCACAGGTCAAGTCCTTGACGTTAGTACATTTCAGTTATTCTTAAAATTAAAATGTTTCTATAAGCTAAGAAGAAATAATTTTTTTTGTATTTTTCTTATCTATGGCATGAATAAATACACATTTACAGATCCTAGTGTGCAAATTTATTGTCTTATACAACAAGAATAAATCATGAATTCAAATCGTGCATTGAAATAATGAAATAGGCTACAAATGCAATAAAAAGTAAAGTATTCAAAAGTTTAACAAATGCAGAGTGGCTCCTGGGGCACCATTACATCCTGCCCAACACCTACCCAGTAATGTATCCCAGTTCTGGAAGGGGAGTGGGGTTCAGGGGTTAGAGCGGGGGAAGGGCTGGGTGCCAGGACTCTTGGGTTCTATCCTGGCTCTGGCAGGGGAGCGGGGTCTAGTGCTTAAAGCAGCCCCCCTGCGCCTGTTCCAGAGTGGCCCATCTCACCCAGGTGTTACACACAAGGACAGGGGGGCTGTAGGGTACCTGGGGAGGGGGGTTGGTTTGTGGTTCTGTGTTTATTACAAATCTGGAGGGTAACAGGATGCACAATATAGTAGAACCTCAGAGTTACAAACACCTCAGGAATGGAGGTTGTTCGTAACTCTGAAATGTTCCTAACTCTGAATAAAACGTTCTGGTTCTTTCAAAAGTATACAGCTGACCATTGATTTCACATGGCTTTGAAACTTGACTATGCACAAGAAAAATGCTGCTGTTAACCATCTTCATTTAAATGAAACAAACACAGAAACAGTTTCCTTCCCTTGTTAAAGCTGTTTTTAAACTTTCCCTTTGTTTTTTTAGTACTTTGTTTAACATAGAATGCTTCTGTATTGGCTTTTTTTGGGGTCTCTTCTGGGGTTGAGGAGTTCGGAGTGTGGGAGGGGGCTCAGGGCTGGGGCAGAGGGTTGGGGTGCAGAGGGGTGAGGGCTCCAGCTGGGGGTGCAGGCTCTGGGGTGGGGCTGGGGATGGGGGGTTTGGGGTACAGGAGGGTGCTCCGGAGCTACAGCAGGGAGAGAGAGGATTCCCCCAACTCTCTCTTCTGGCAGCAGCACCTGGGCTGGAGAGAGAGGCGGCCCTCCCCCAGCCGCGGCAGGTCCGGGCCAGGGCTGGGTTCAAGCTGGGTTCGGGGCACCCTTCCCCCAGCCTCAGCAGGTCTGTGGCTGAGTTGGGGCCAGGGAGGGGCACTCTGGCAACGGCAGGTCTGGCCAGGGCTACATTCAGGTGGCCCCTTGCCCAGCTGCAGCAGATTGCGGCCAGGCGGATTCTTTGAACACATGTGAGGTGCTAAATAGGCCACTGTCCAGCCACGCTGCTGCACAGCTTACAGGGAACTGAGCTTGGGACCAAGCTTATTTCACATTTTTATTCCTGACCTTGGCACAAAAAGTGCAAGATCATCCATTTAGGGACTAACATCAAGAATTTGTGCTATAAGTTGGGGACATATCAACTGGGAGCAACAGAGGAGGTGAAAGACCTGGGTGTATTGGTCGATCACAGGATGACTATGAGACACCAGTGTGATGCAGCTGTGAAAAAGGCTAATGCAGTCCTAGGATGCATCAGGCAAGGTAGTTCCCATAGAGACAGGGAAGTGTTTGTACTGTTATACAAGGCACTGGTGAGACCTCATCTGGAATAGCGTGTGCAATTCTGGTCTCTCATGTTTAAGAAAGATCAATTCAGACTGGATCAGGTGCAGAGAAGGGCTACTAGGATGATCTGAGGAATGGAAAACCCACCTTATGAGAGGAGACTCAAAGAGTTTGGCTTGTTTAGCTGAACCCAAAGAAGGCTATGGGGAGATACGACTGCTCTGCTCTCTATAAATACATCAGAGGGATAAATGCCAGGGAGGGAGAGGAGTTATTTACATTAAGCACCAATGTGGGCACAAGAACAAATGGATATCAACTGGCCATCAGCAAGTTTAGGCTTGAAATTAGATGAAGGTTTCTAAGGCCTTGTTGACATTACACAGTTTTGTCATCAAAAGGCAGCTTTTGTCGACAAAAGAGGGGAGGTGTACACACTACAGTGCCACTTTCGCTGACAAAATTCCTCTGTTTAGCCAACAAAATAAAATCCTTTCGATGAGAGGAGTAGAGTTTTTTGCCGTAAAGTTTTAGCGACAGTGTCAGTGACCACACCGTGCTTGGTTGTGTCACTGTAAATAATAAATAATAAAATCTGTGGCTGGCACAAAGTTGGGAGGTGTTGCCAATACGGAGGAGGACGGGAACATCATACACGAAATCTGGACGACCTTGAAAACTGGAGAAATAGAAATGGGATGAAATTTAACAGTGCAAAGTGCAAGATCATCCATTTAGAGACTGTAACGATGCTGGTTCTGGCGGGACCCAACTGAGAGGACAAATTCAGGACAAATTGCTAAAACAGGGCAGTTACAGCCCAAGGCTGGGGTTTTTCCACCTCTAAGGCAAACCAAACCAGCCAGACAGTGAAGACTTTGGACTCACCCCACTGGCTAACCACAAGTCACACAAGCAATTCCCTTAGACACTCCAGTTTCCCAGTATCACCACCAGTGCCACTCATTATGGGGACAAATGGTTATGAAAACCAATACCCCAGTAAAAGAAAAAAGGTCCTCTCGATCCCAAAGGACCAAGCCCGAGACCCAGGTCAATATACAAATCAGATCTTACCCACAAATCACGCTGTTGCCAATCCTTTATAATCTAAAATCTAAAGGTTTATTCATAAAAGGAAAAAGATATAGATGAGAGTTAGAATTGGTTAAATGGAATCAATTACATATAGTAATGGCAAAGTTCTTGGTTCAGGCTTGCAGCAGCGATAGAATAAACTGCAGGTTCAAATCAAGTCTCTGGAATACATCCCTAGCTGGGATGGGTCATCAGTCCTTTGTGTAGACCTTCTGTTTGTAGCAAAGTCCCTCCAGAGGTAAGAAGCAGGATTGAAGACAAATGGAGATGAGGCATGTCAAGGCTGCTTCCCCACTCTGAACTTTAGGGTACAAATGTGGGGGCCTGCATGAAAACTTCTAAGCTTAACTACCAGCTTAGATCTGGTCCGCTGCCACCATTCCCAAAGCTAATTCCCTTCCCTGGGAAGCCTTGAGAAACTCTTCACCAATTCCCTGGTGAATACAGATAGAAACCCCTTGGATCTTAAAACAAGGAGAAATTAACCACCCCCCCTCCTTCCTCCCACCAACTCCTGGTGGATCAAGATCCAACCCCCTTGGATCTAAAAACAAGGAAAAATCAATCAGGTTCTTAAAAAGAAGGCGTTTAATTAAAGAAAAAGGTAAAAATCATCTCTGTAAAATCAGGATGGAAAATAACTTTACAGGGTAATCAAACTTAAAGAGCTCAGAGGACCCCCCTCTAGCCTTAGGTTCAAAGTACAGCAAACAGAGATAAACACTCTAGTAAAAGGTACATTTACAAGTTGAGAAAACAAAGGTAAACTAACACGTCTTGCCTGGCTGTTTACTTACAAGTTTGAAATATGAGAGACTTGTTCAGAAAGATGTGGGGAGCCTGGATTGATGTCTGGTCCCTCTTAGTCCCAAGAGCGAACAACCCCCAAAACAAAGAGCACAAACAAAAGCCTTCCCCCCCCCAAGATTTGAAAGTATCTTGTCCCCTTATTGGTCCTTTGGGTCAGGTGTCAGCCAGGTTACCTGAGCTTCTTAACCCTTTACAGGTAAAAGGATTTTGGAGTCTCTGGCCAGGAGGGATTTTATAGTACTGTACACAGGAGAGCTGTTACCCTTCCCTTTATAGTTATGACAAGGCACCAGCCTTTTATAGTCTTTTCCAGGTGTAAGAACACCTCTTTGTTCTTACTGTGGAAAATTACAGCAAAATGGAGTCTAGAGTCACATGGGCAAATTCCTGCATACTTTGCTGAGTTACAAGGTGTATTTGCCTTCTCTCCATGCGTCAATTGTATAGCTGATGGTTCTTAATGGGCCATCAAGCAGGCTAGGCAGAGCTAACACCAATTTGTCTGGGATGTTTCCCAGAAGCACAGCATAAGTTTGAAATACAGACAGTATAGAGCCAATATTCATAATTTCAACTACAAGATTGATACACACATATAGACAGCATAATCATAACCAGTAAACCATAACCTTGTCTTAGACACCTCATTTCACCCCCTTTATACAAGATTTGGTGCCACTACAGGACTTTGGTTGCAACCATGTTCTATATGGTCCCAGTTCAAATCAATAACGTCACAGGGACTAACAACAAGAATTTGTGCTATAAACTGGGGATGTATCAATTGGGAGCGACAGACGAGGTGAAATACCTGGGTGTATTTGTTGATCACAGGAGGACTATGAGACCCCAGTGTGATGCGGCCATGAAAAAGGCTAATGCAGTCCTAGGATGCATCAGGCAAGGTAGTTCCCATTGAGAAAGGGAAGTGTTCGTACCATTATACAAGGCACTGGTGAGACCTCATCTGGAATAGCGTGTGCAATTCTGGTCTCCCATGTTTAAGAAAGATCAATTCAAACTGGAAGAGGTGCAGAGAAGGGCTACTAGGATGATCTGAGGAATGGAAAACCCACCTTACGAGAGGAGACTTACATAGCTTGGCTTGATTAGCTGAACCCAAAGATGGCTGAGGGGAGATACGACTGCTCTGCTCTCTATAAATACATCAGAGGGATAAATACCAGGAAGGGAGAGGAGTTATTTACATTAAGCGCCAATGTGGACACAAGAACAAATGGATATAAACTGGCCATCAGCAAGTTTAGGCTTAAAATTAGATGAAGGTTTCTAAGGCCTCGTTGACATTACACAGTTTTGTCATCAAAAGGCAGTTTTTGTCGACAAAAGAGGGGAGGTGTACACACTACAGTGCCACTTTCGCTAACAAAATTCCTCTGTTTAGCCAACAAAATAAAACCCTTTCGATGAGAGGAGTAGAGTTTTTTGCCGTAAAGTTTTAGCGACAGTGTCAGTGACCACACCGTGCTTGGTTGTGTCACTGTAAGTGGCCTCCAGGAGGTGGCCCATAATGCCCATCCTGACCACTCTGGTCAGCAGTTCAAACTCTGCTGCCCGGCAGCCAGGTAAACAACCATCCGGCCTCCCCCTTTAAAGGTCTGGGAATTTTTGCAATTCCACTTCCTGTTTGTTCAGCGAAGAGCTCACATCGCATCTTCCCAGCTGACCATGGCGGCTCCACATGGCAAAAGCCCCCCGCTTGTAGCAATGTGGAGCTGTTAGATCTGCTGAGTGCATGGGGAGAGGAGGCCGTCCAGTCCCAGCTCCGCTCCAGCTGAAGGAACTTCGACACCGAGAAGCTGATTTCTCCTGGACTGTGTGATAAGGGCCATGCTCAGGACATGGTGCACGCAGAGCGAAGATAAAGGATCTGAGGCAGGAATATCAGAAGACAGGGGAGGCAAACCATCGCTCCGGTGCCATGCTGAAGACCTGGTGCTTCTATAAGGAGCTGGATGTCATCCTCGGCTGTGACCCCACTCCACTGCAAAGAGCCCCATGGACACTTCAGCCGGGCTGGAGGCAGTGGACAGTGGACCCAACCCCAAGAACAAAGTCGTGGACTAGGAGGTGGAGTTGGAGGACGATGCGGGGCCTACAGCAGGGTCGTCTGGTGATGCGGTCAGTCAGGAACTCTTCTCCATTCCAGAGGGTTCTAGCCAACCCCAGCAGCACATCTCTGGTGAGCAAGATGCAGGAGAGGAGACCCCTGGTAAGTGATCTTTTTGAGTTGATGCTGCTCTGTCATATGACGTACAGGTGTCCTTTGCTCCATATACTGTAGAAGTGGGTGAAGGGATAGTAGGGTGACCAGACATCCCAATTTTATCAGGACTGTCCCGATATTTGCTTCTTTGTCCCGCGCCCCGACCAATGTTTGGTCGGGACACTGGACAAACAAGAAATTTTGCCCTCTGCTCTGGCGCTCGTGCCCCCCCACCCTGGCTCCGCTCCCTCCTTCCCCCATTGGCTCCCTCCCCAAATTCCTGCCCTGGCCCCGCATCTTCCCCAACCACGCAGCATTCCTCCTCCCTCCCAGGCTTGCAGCTGCATGGCAGCGCAAGCCTGGAGGGAGGGGGTGGTGGTGGTGCCTGGATCCTGGAGCTGGTGAGTCAGCTCCGGCACCCAGGCACCGGGCGGGCAAAGGGGGGCTGACAAGGGAGGGAGATGGGGGGGCTCAGCTCTGAGCCCCCCACCACGCCAGAGGGCTCCTGCCCGGGCCGCTGCACACCGGGGCCGGAAGCGCAGCCTGGAGGCTGCTCCAGCCCTGCAGCCCGCAGGGCAGCGTGGTGGGTCCAGGCGGGGGCAGCGCGGAGAGGGCAGGGGCTGGGTGGGCGGCACGGGGGCACGGGCCAAATCCCCGCTGCTGCTGGGGAGCCCCATGCCTCTCCCTCCCGCTCACGGCTGCGGCTCCTTCCCGGCGGGAGGGAGACTAGGCGCGGGGGACGCGCGCCGCATGTGGCCGGGGCGGCGGGAGGCGCGTCCCGCAGGGAAGGAGCCGCAGCTGTGAGTGGGAGGGAGAGGCGCGGGGCTCCCCAGCAGCAGCGGGGATTCGGCCTGCGCCACCCACCCGGCCCCTGCCCGCTCTGCGCTGCCCCCACCCGGACACACCGCGCGCCGCATATGCCCGTGGCAGGCCGGGGGGCGGGAGGCTCCACGAGGAGGGCAGCGCGCACGGCCAGGGCCTGCTAATGCCCCCGGCCCCTTTGAAACTCCTTTTTTTTGCTCCCCCCCTTTTTTTTGCTCGCCCCCCCCCCTTGCGTCCCGATATTTTATGGCGCTGATCTGGTCACCCTAAGGGATAGAAATGTAGAACACTGTGCAGCTAAGCAGTGCGGCGGAAAAGGGTGTTGATGTCCCCAGATAACATGGGAATCTCCAGAGAGATCTCTAGGAAACTTTCCTGGAAGTACTTGCCAATCCTCTGCCGAACGTTCCTGGGCAGAGATGCTTTGCTCCTTCCCCCATTGTAGGAAACTTTCCTGCACTGCTCATCAATCATTTGTGCAGGGACCAAAGCAGGACACAGGCAAGCAGCATAGGGACAGGGTCTAAAGCTGCACACGTGTAGGAGATGCATCCTTGCATCCTTCCTTACCCTCAGGAGTGAGATATTGCCTTCTATGATCCCTGCCTGTGGAAAATGGTGGCAGAATTTACAATCTTGTCTGTACTCATCTGCACTGTTCCCCTTGAAACATCACCTACACTCTTTGCCCCAGTTTGAACGCCCACCACCCACACAGGCTGAGCTCACCATGTTTAAGGTGTTCCCTGAGATCTGTGCTTTGCTCAGGGTCTGTGGGAAAGCAGTTGGTATGTTACCAGAGGTGTATTTTACTGTAATGATTCAGTGCTGTGCGTGAACTGACAATCATGCTTCTGTGTGTTGTTTTTGTGCTTCTGCAGATGTGGCCTTCAGGGGAACCCCCTACACACCAGTGGAGGGCCTCCGACAGGTAAAGAAGCAACCAAGGTGGAGCAAGGAGGACATGTTCTGTGAGGTGCTTCAATCCTCAAAGGCAGAAAAAAGAGAACACAGGGAGTGGAGAGAAATGGAAAGGCAGGACAGAAAGGAGGGTGAGGAGAGCATTCAAAAGGCCCATGGGCGGATGATAAAAGTCATGAAGGAGCAAACAGAAATGCAGAATGGTTTCAGAGTAGCAGCCGTGTTAGTCTGTATCTGCAAAAAGAACAGGAGTACTTGTGGCACCTTAGAGACTAACAAATTTATTAGAGCATAAGCTTTCGTGGGCTACAACCCACTTCTTCGGATGCATCTGAAGAAGTGGGTTGTAGCCCACGAAAGCTTATGCTCTAATAAATTTGTTAGTCTCTAAGGTGCCACAAGTACTCCTGTTCTTTTTGAGAAATGCTGAAGTCTCTCATCACACTTCACTCAGAACAGAAGTAGTATATGGCTCGATAGCATTCATCACGATGCATTTTTGACAGGTTTCCACGCCCCTTTTAGGGCTTATGTCCTGCCTTCCCACCCCGTTTCCGTTGGCACCAAAGTTTGGCACCATCGGCCATTTTGAAATTTTTTGTGTGTGTATGTGTGTTTGACTAGGGGATGTGTTGTGTGTGTTTCTGCTTGGGTACATGCAGAGAAAAAGGTTGAAAGAAGAGAGTGAGAGAGTTTAAAGATGAAAAAAGAAAGTTTGAGTAAGGTTTAGAGAAAAAAAGGAAGGAAAGGTTATTGGATGTGACTGAGTAAGGAGAGAGGCTGGTAAAGGCAGGTTATTCAAGAATAGAAAGATAGAACTTAAAGAAAAAAGGAAATATTTGTTTTTAAAGGGTTAGTTTAAGAAAAGAGTTAAATAATATTAAAAACTAGGTTTAAAAAGGGAATTACTAAGGCAAAGCCTGTTTGGTAAGCACAGCGTAAAAAAGTGAATAAAAAAACATTTAAACTATTCAATACCAGTTAAGAAAAAAAAGAGGTTAAAAGAAAGAACAGGGCAAGAAAAGGGAAAAGAAAGCCTCCTTTGCAAAGGGCAAAGATAGACAGCACATGGTGGAATCAGAATAAGAGAGAGAATAAGAAAGAGAGTAGCAGGCAGAGCCTGTTTGTTAAGCACCTGGTAAAAAAGTGAATAGAAAAGCATTTAAACTATTCAGTATCAGGGTAGGTTAAAAAAAAAGAGAGGTTAAAAGAAAGAACAGGGCAAGAAAAGGAAAAAGAGATCCCCTTTGGAAAGGGCAAAGATAGACAGCACATGGTTGAATCAGAAAGAGAGAGAGAGAGAAAATGAGAGAGAGAGAGAGAGAGAGAGAGAATTCTTACCTTTTAAGTCTTTCTGTAGAATGAGGCAACTTCCCTGGTTCAGACCCTCTCCGACTTGTTATCACCACCTTTGGATTGGCCCAATCAGAGTTTGTTCTACAGCAGCATCATAGAATTTATTTTCCTGAGCCAATCCTAGAGTCCCAAGATTTTAAACAAGAGCCAACTCCCTTCTCTCCCCCCTCCCCTCCTCTCTCCCACCTCCCTTTTAAACTGTTTTATTCTTATCTATAGAAGCAGACCCCCAGCATTTTTTTCACAATGTAGCCCTTTTACATAGGGGTTTTTATAAAAGTTAAAACCATAAGCTTTTAGTAACAAACAATTTTAAAAGTTTTTCCCTAGGTTTTAGACTAACAGGGGTTATTTATTTAGTAAAAACAATGTGAAGCTGCAGCAAAACTTTTGTTAGCAAAGCAGCCTCTGTGAGTCAGTGGATCACAGAGAAGGAGTTTGCTTTTTTACCTGCTTTTTAACAAACAAAAGTAAAAGTTACATTAAGTTTTGCAAAGGAATAAAGCTCTGCTTTATAATGACTTGAAAAGACAAACCTAAGACACATCCCTTTTGTATGTGTTGTAATAAAACATTATGCAGAAGCACCCTAGGTTTAAAACCACAGGTTTTTCATGACAGACAGTTTATAGTCCCCTTATTTTGTAAACCACTGGATTACAGAGAAGAAGATTGCTTCTTCCCCTATTTTTTAACCAAGAGAGGTGAAAGTTTTGTAAAGGAATAAACACTTGAAAAGACACACCTAAATGAAGACGCAATCCTTTATTTAGGCCCCTTGGCATAAGTGTTTCCATAAAAAAGAGCATGCAGAAGCACCCCAGGTTTAAAACCCCATTTTAAAAAAAAGAGAGGTAAAAGGCTTGTAAAGGTATAAACACTTGAAAAGACAAGCCTATATGAAGACACATTCCTTTATTTAGCCCCTTAGGTGTTATTTATTTAGTAAAAACAATGTGAAGCTGCAGCAAAACTTCTGTTAGCAAAGCAGCGTCTGTGCGTCAGTGGATCACAGAGAAGGAGTTCGCTTTTTTACCTGCTTTTTAACCAAGAGAGGTGAAAGATTTGTAAAGGAATAAACACTTGAAAAGACAAGTCTATCTAAAGACATATTTCTTTATTTAGCCCCCTTGGCATAAGTGTTTCCATAAAAAAGAGCAGGCAGAAGCACCCCAGGTTTAAAACCCCAGGTTTTTAGTGACAGACAGTTTCTATACCCCTTGTTTTGTAAACCACTGGATTAGAGAGAAGAAGTTTGTTTCTTTCCCCACTTTTTAACAAAGAGAGGTGAAAGTCTTGGAAAGGAATCAACACTTGAAAAGACACGCCTACCTGAAGATACAGTCCTTTGGTATAGGGGTGTTTCAATAACATGTGAGTCTGCAGAAACAACCCAAACTTAAAAACACAGAAAGCCTGTTTATAAAAGTAATGTATAGTGACAAAAAAGTTTTAAACTAACGTGTGTTATTTTTTAGTATTTAAAAAAGCTAAAGTATGTAGCCAGAGACCCTCCCTCCTTTTTCCCCAGAAAAAAACAAGTAAGGGGCCCCCCTGCTCTGCTCTTATCTAAACAACCAGGACCTTCTTTGTTTTTTTCCACCCTGTAACAAAAGCTGGCCAACACATAATATAAACCATTTAAAAATGTGTTTTTTAAAGTAATGCCTAAAGCCCCCCTTTTTTTCTAATTTATTAAA
Organism: Actinemys pallida; assembly: GCA_023634205.1. NCBI lineage: Eukaryota > Metazoa > Chordata > Testudines > Emydidae > Actinemys > Actinemys pallida. Next base: position 3,111,140 of record JALMGD010000024.1, read on the forward strand.
CACTTGAAAAGACAAGCGTATATGAAGACAGAGCCCTTTATTTAACATTTTTACATACGTTTCAATTTAAAAAAATGAGCATGCAGAAAACACCCCAGAGTTAAAACCACAGAACATTAGTAACAGCTAGTTTATATTCCCCCTATTTTGTAATCCAGTGGATCAGAGAGAAGTTTATTTTCCTCCCCACTTTTTAACAAATCCATGTGAAAGTTATAGTAAGCTTTTATTTTCCTAGGGCTTTTAGATTTAAGTATGAATTTTTTTGTTGCATTATTAGAATGCCGTTGTTTTTAAATGTTTGCCACCCCGTGTGCTGAGACACAGGTACAAGCTCCTGTGTTTGTTTTGGGTCCATAGATTTTATTAAAAGAATACAACACAGGCTGGAGCTGGAGCTTTCTTTACATTTTAAAAACAGATAAGACTAATGAGGCTAGCCAGTGCTCCATGCACTATAGTCTGCCTTCGCAAGGCTCTAGGGGTCACTCCTTTAGTTTGCTTGTTTTTTTACACAGACTTCTTTCCTAACTTTTAAAACGCTGTTAAAGTTTTAAAAAATGGTGAGATTGCATTGAAAGATACTTTATGAAAGTTATAACAAGTATTTTATTCCATTTACTGATTGTAAAAGATAAAAACCACTGCTTTGTGACTGCATGAAGCTGAGAGATAGAATATCTGAAGAATACCCTTGACTTCCCCCCCATACTTTTAACACTTGCTAAACATGCAGTGTTTCATAATATAAAGGTTTTGAACATTTAACACGAAAATATAGAATTGACTGAGATGTAACATAACATGACTTTTTTAAAGGATATTCTGTATGAAGTGAGGCCTATCTGAAGCATTACATTTTTTTAAAGTTTATTATGAAAAAGAAATATTGACTGAGCTGTAACAAAACAAGGCCCCTCTTAGGGATATTTTGTAGAAGTTTAGAAAACTAAAAAGGCTTAAGATACTAGCCTGTCCTTTTAAAAATAGTGTTTTAAAGTACCAAAACAACAACAACTGGGTAAGAATATGAAAACTGGCAATTGAGAGGAGTTTACATATGTGTTTTAATAAAAAAAACAAGATTGCTTTTTAAAGTTTGGATTTATACAAAAAACACAGGAAAAAATAGCTTATGCAAAAAACGTTTGCTGTTTTTTACCAGAGATATGGAGCCTTCCTCACCCCTCACCAACAGAAACAGGGTGGGAAGGTGGAACATAAGCCCTAAAAGGGGCGTGGAAACCTGTCAAAAATGCATGGTGATGAATGCTATCGAGGGATATACTACTTCTGTTCTGAGTGAAGCGTGATGAGAGACTTCAGCATTTCTGTTTGTTCCTCCATGACTTTTATCATCCACCATGGCCCTTTTGAATGCTCTCCTCACCCTCCTTTCTGTCCTGCCTTTCCATTTCTCTCCACTCCCTGTGTTCTCTTTTTTCTGCCTCTGAGGATTGAAGCACCTCGCGGAACATGTCCTCCTTGCTCCACCTTAGTTGCTTCTTTATCTGGTGGAGGCCCTCCACTGGTGGAGGCCCTCCACACAGAAGCATGATTGTTAGTTCACGCACATCACTAAATCATTACAGTAAAATACACCTCTGGTAACATGCCAACTGCTTTCCCACAGACCCTGAGCAAAGCACAGATCTCGCGGAACACCCTAAACATGGTGAGTTCAGCCTGTGTGGGTGGTGGGTGGTCAAACTGGGGCAAAGAGTGTAGGTGATGTTTCAAGGGGAACAGTGCAGATGAGTAGAGATAAGATTGTAAATTCTGCCACCATTTCCCACAGGCAGGAGTCATAGAACCGAATATCTCACTCCTGAGGGTAAGGAAGGATGCAAGGATGCATCTCCTTCATGCATGCGGCTTTAGACCCCGTCCCTATGCTGCTCACCTGTGTGCTGCTTTGGTCCCTGCACAAGTGATTGATGAGCAGTGCCGGAAAGTTTCCTACAATGGGAGAAGGAGCAAAACAGCTCTGCCCAGGAACCTTCAGCAGAGGATTGGCAAGTACCTCCAGGAAAGATTCCTAGAGATCTCTCTGGAGATTCCCGTGTAATCTTGGGACATCAACACCCTGTTCTGCCGCACTGCTTAGCTGCACAGTCTTGTACATTTCTACCCCTTCACCCACTTTTACAGTATATGGAGCAAAAGATACCTGTACGTCACATAACAGAGCAGCATCAACTCAAAAAGATCACTTACCAGGGATCTCCTCTCCTGCATCTTGCTCACCAGAGATGTGCTGCTGGGGTTGGCTAGAACCCTCTGGAGCAGAGAAGAGATCCTGACTGACCGCATCACCAGACGACCCTGCTGTAAGCCCCGCATCGTCCTCCAACTCCACCTCCTAGTCCACGACTTTGTCCTTGGGGATGGGTCCACTGTCCACTGCCTCCAGCCTGGCTGAAGTGTCCATGGGGCTCTTTGCAGTGGAGTGGGGTCACAGCCGAGGATGGCATCCAGCTCCTTATAGAAGCAGCAGGTCTTCAGCGCAGCACTGGAGCGACAATTTGTCTCCCTCGTCTTCTGATATTCCTGCCTCAGATCCTTTATCTTCGCTCTGCGTGCACCATGTCCCGAGCGTGGCCCTTATCACACAGTCCAGGAGAAATCAGCCTCTCGGTGTCAAAGTTCCTTCAGCTGGAGCAGAGCTGGGACTGGATGGCCTCCTCTCCCCATGCACTCAGCAGATCTAACAGCTCCGCATTGCTCCAGGCGGGGGGATTTTGCCACGTGGACCAACCATGCACAGCTGGGAAGATGCGATGTGAGCTCTCCGCTGAGCAAACAGGAAGTGGAATTGCAAAAATTCCCGGGCCTTTAAAGAGGGAGGTGCAGATGGTTGTTTACCTGGCTGCCAGGCAGCAGAGTTCGAACTGCTGACCAGAGTGGTCAGGATGGGCATTATGGGCCACCTCCTGGAGGCCACTTACAGTGACACAACCAAGCACGGTGTGGTCACTGACACTGTCGCTAAAACTTTACGGCAAAAAACTCTACTCCTCTCATCGAAAGGGTTTTATTTTGTCGGCTAAACAGAGGAACTTTGTCAGCAAAAGTGGCACTGTAGTGTGTACACCTCCCCTCTTTTGTCGACAAAAGCTGCCTTTTGATGACAAAACTGTGTAATGTCGACAAGGCCTTAGAAACCTTCATCTAATTTCAAGCCTAAACTTGCTGATGGCCAGTTTATATCCATTTGTTCTTGTGTCCACTTTGGTGCTTAATGTAAATAACTCCTCTCCCTCCCTGGTAGTTATCCCTCTGATGTATTTATAGAGAGCAGAGCAGTCGTATCTCCCCTCAGCCTTCTTTGGGTTTGGCTAATCAAGCCAAGCTCTGTGAATCTCCTCTCATTAGGTGGGTTTTCCATTCCTCAGATCATCCTAGTAGCCCTTCTCTGCACCTCTTCCAGTTTGAATTGATCTTTCTTAAACATGGGAGACCAGAATTGCACACGCTATTCCAGATGAGGTCTCACCAGTGCCTTGTATAACGGTATGAACACTTCCCTCTCTCTATGGGAACTACCTTGCCTGATGCATCCTAGGACTGCATTAGCCTTTTTCACGGCTGCATCACACTGGGGTCTCATAGTCCTCCTGTGATCAACCAATACACCAAGGTCTTTCACGTCCTCTGTCGCTCCCAATTGATACGTCCCCAATTTATAGCACAAATTCTTGTTGTTAGTCCCTAAATGGATGATCTTGCACTTTGCACTGTTAAATTTCATCCCATTTCTATTTCTCCAGTTTTCAAGGTCATCCAGATTTTGTGTATGATGTTCCCGTCCTCCTCTGTATTGGCAACACCTCCGAACTTTGTGTTAGCTGCAGATTTTATTAGCACACGACCACTTTTTGTGCCAAGGTCAGGAATAAAAATGTGAAATAAGCTTGGTCCCAAGCTAAGTTCCCTGTAAGCTGTGCAGCGGCGTGGCTGGACGGCAGCCTATTTAGCACTGCACATGCATTCAAAGAACCCGCCCGACCGCGATCTGCTGCAGCTGGGCAAGGGGCCGCCTGAATGTAGCCCCGGCCAGACCTGCCATTGCCAGAGTGCCCCTCCCCCGGCCCCAACTCAGCCACAGACCTGCTGCGGCTTGGGGAAGGGTGACCCGAACCCAGCCTGAACCTAGCCCTGGCCCAGACCTGCCACGACTGGGGGAGGGCTGCCTCTCTCTCTAGCCAGGTGCTGCTGCCAGGAGAGAGAGCTGGGGGAATCCTCTCTCTCCCTGCTGTAGCTTAAGAGCACCCTCCTGTACCCCAAACCCCCCATCCCCGGCCCCACCCCAGAGCCCTCACCCCCAGATGGAGCCCTCACCCCCCTGCACCCCAACCCTCTGCCCCAGCCGTGAGCCCCCTCCCACACTCCAAACTCCTCAACCCCAGAAGAGACCCCAAAAAAAGCCAATACAGAACCATTCTATGTTAAACAAAGTACTAAAAAAAAGGGAAAGTTTAAAAATAGCTTTAACAAGGGAAGGAAACTGTTTCTGTGTTTGTTTCATTTAAATGAAGATGGTTAAAAGCAGGATTTTTCTTCTGCATAGTCAAGTTTCAAAGCCATATGAAATCAATGGTCAGCTGTAAACTTTTCAAAGAACCAGAACATTTTATTCAGAGTTAGGAACATTTCAGAGTTACAAACAACCCATTCCCGAGGTGTTTGTAACTCTGAGGTTCTACTATATTGTGCATCCTGTCACCCTCCAGATTTGTAATAAACACAGAACCACAAACCAGCCCGCCTCCACGGGCACCCCACAGCCCCCCTGTCCTTGTCTGTAACACCTGGGTGAGATGGGCCACTCTGGAACAGGTGCGGAGGGGCTGCTTTAACCACTAGACCCCGCTCCCCTCCCAGAGCCAGGATAGAACCCAAGAGTCCTGGCACCCAGCCCTTCCCCCGCTCTAACCCCTGAACCCCACTCCCCTTCCAGAACTGGGATACATTACTGGGTAGGTGTTGGGCAGGACGTAATGGCGCCCCAGGAGTCACTCTGCATTTGTTAAACTTTTGAATACTTTACTTTTTATTGCATTTGTAGCCCATTTCATGACTTCGATGCACGATTTGAATTCATGATTTATTCTTGTTGTATAAGACAATAAATTTGCACACTAGGATCTGTAAATGTGTATTTATTCATGCCATAGATAAGAAAAATACAAAAAAATATTTCTTCTTAGCTTATAGAAACATTTTAATTGTAAGAATAACTGAAATGTACTAACGTCAAGGACTTGACCTGTGCCCAAGCCAGTATTAAATCATGTTACAGCAGGTGACAGCCTGAGAATGTTACCCCTTGTCCTTTAGTTCAAAAAGTCACTTTTCTCACCTTTGACTGCGTGAACTGAAGTGCCGCATCTGAGAGGGAACCAAAGACCAGCCAGTAGCATTTTCAAGCAATAAAATAGCCAGCAATGTCCATCTCTCACTGTCCATCGTCAATCACAGATATGTTTTAATGAGCCTGAGCTTCGAAAAGCTCCGCTCACCACACACAACTGTGGCCAGAAGGGCCCTGCAGCTCTACATCACGTGTGTGTTGGAGAACTTGGAGTGGGGAGCACGTCCAGTGTGGCAAAACATGACAGATGTTGTCTGATTCGACAGAGAGGTCTTTGTCATTGACGTCCGTACAATCCCCATGTGTCAGCGCCTGGTGAAGGTCCATACAATGGCTCAGCCGTCTTTTCCTGTCTGCCGGCAGCTTACTAAATTCGTACAACCCAACCCCCCCCCCCCCCCCGGTCTTTTCCTGGTGCTTCACTGGTCCGAACCTTTCTTTGATAGATGCTTCAGCAGGGACAACGAGCCGTAAAAAAAACTCCCTCTGGAATTTTTTCTTTTAAAACATTTTACTTCAAACATTCAATTTTCCCTTTTGTCACTAACAACAAAACCGGCACCCTGAGCCTGGCACCCCCCAGCCCAGCACCCCAGGCGGTCGCCCGCCCCTAAATCCAGCGCTGGTGCTGGGCCATCAGGTTTACGCAGAGTTTCACTGGCTCTAGCAGAGACAGCAGGCGAGAGCCAACTCTGGGCAGACTTCCCCTTTTGTGGCTTTATCGGCTGTTCCTTTAAAAACTCAGGATGTAAATGTATCCCTCCCACCCTCTGTCACAGGGGCCAGAAACCACAACCCCTCCAACCATGCCATCCTGTCTCTTTCCCACGCCACCGGGCTAAGAACAGCATCTGCAGCGACTGTCCCTTAGAAGAAGGTTGGCCAGGCCCCTCCACCCTCATCCTCCAGGGTGGGCGCTGGGCCCTGCTGGGTCAGGAAGGAATCTCTGCCCCACTCCACAGGAGAGGGTTGCTTCGTGGGGGGCACTGTCTGTGGGGGGTGGGAGCTCTCCTCTGCTCTGAGCTGCTGCTCCAGGGAGGCTTGACAGGCCTGTTGGAAAAGATCAGGGCACCCTGGGTACCTCTTGACACCTCCTGAGATTGCCCCATTTCCAGCTGGTCCCCAGACTGGGCAGCTCCCATGTGGGGCTGGGAGGTGATGGGGGGCAGGAGGGGACCAGGCAGCTTCAGGAGGGGATGTGGTTTGCTGGCTGTTTCAGGGAGCTGTCTTTGCTCTGACCACAGTAGATTTGGCCTGGAGATTGCAGAGAAACCATCTGATGGGAAGAAAGGGGCCAAGTGCATCAGGGGCTTCCTGGGGCTGCAGCCCCCGGCACAGTTCTTCATTCTGCTTGCACTCGGGCCTCAGGCTTGGTCAAGCTTGGCACTGGGGTATTGGTGGCAGCTCTGAGGGGTCCCCCACTGCCGCGTCATGGCGTCTGCTCTCACAATCCTCTTCCTCAGTGAGTATCAGAGACAACCAGGGCTTCTGTCCATGGCTGGGGGGGAACTGAGACCAGGGTGTAGGATCCAGTTGCTCTGGGATCTGGTCCCTAATGACCCATCTACTTTCCAGGCTGCTGGCTGGCCGGGCGGAGCGGGGTGTTGGGAGGTGAGTATCTGTGGGGAATGGGGCAGCTGGGGGAATTTCCACATTAAGGACGAGTGACGTGGGTGGGGGGTGGGGGGCGCAGATCCCCCCAAGGGATGATCCTATCAGATCTCTGCTCCCACCCACACCCAGAGGTGGGGACTGAGCCCTCACCCCACTCATTACAGGGATGGGCACCTGTCACGGAGTATGGGGGACTCAGGGCCCTGCACCCCCGGCTTCCTGCGATTCACCATGACTCTCAGCCAGCCAGTAAAGCAGAAGGTTTATTTAGATGACAGGAACACAGTCCAAGACAGGGCTTGCAGGCACAAACAACAGGACCCCCCTCAGTTAGGTCCATCTTGGGGTCCCAGGGCACCACAGCCCCCTTGGGAGGTCAGAGCCCTGTCTCCCTCCCAGCCACATCACCAGCCAGCTCCTGAAACTCTGCCTTCAGCGACCCCTCCCACAGCCTTTGTTCAGTTTCCCGGGCAAAGGTGTCACCTGGCCTTTAACCCCTTCCTGGGTTCTCATGTTACATGCTCAGGTATTCTCCGTCCGTCAGTCTCCCATCCCCCAATGCAGACTATCCTAGCCACACTGCCCTGTCAGCATTCAAAGACCACATTAAGAACAGTCCCAGTTCGTCACATCTCTCCCCCCTTTGAGACCGAACTGAGCGGGGTCACTTTAGCCAGTGACCCGGGGAAGTTCGAACCTACCCCCGTTCCCATGGATGCCGCAGCGTCCCTCCCATTCCTTGGTGAGAATTACACCAGGCCCCTCCAGTTTCACGCCCCCCCCTTAGGTCGGGTGTGCTCGATGGCACTTGCAGTTCGCATGTGGGAAGGTTTATGCGGCCTGTGCCCTTTTCCCACCCCAATACCCCTGGGGTTCCAACTGGGCTGTGGTCTTCTCCCAGCGTTCCAGTCTGGAGGTCGGTGATTCGGGCTCTCTTGGTTCAGAGCCCCCCTTTGAACCTTGGCCACCTCTGGAAAGGCTCCTCTATGCTGGGCAAGGGTCCTAAAGCCATTTTCCCCTTGTCCCGGGCCTTCCTCCCCCTCTGACAGGGGTCACAGGATCAGCAGTACTGTCGGACAGTAACAAAGACCCCAGGCCAGTAAAAGCTCCGTAGCAGCCTCTGCTGGGGACGCCAGGTTCCCTGGTGCCCTGAGAGGGGGGGGTCATGGGCCCGGTACAGCAGCTGGCGGCGATACTTCTGGGGTACCACCAGCTGCCTCCTGATCCCCCCTGACTCCATTTTCCCTGGGGGAGCCCATTCTCGGTACAGGAACCCCTTCTCCCACAGGAACCTTTTCCGGCCACCTCTCCCCATGGTCTGTACCGCGCCGAGGTCGGCCAGGTCCCTTATCTTCCGCAAGGAGGGATCTTTCTGCAACTCGGCCTGGAACTCAGCAGCTGGGACAGGGATGGTCACCTGCTCTCTCTCGCCGGCTGGGTCTGAAGCCGCAGCCTCCCTGAGCCGTGTCCCTGGGTGTTCCCTCCCCACCAGGTTAGGGTCCTGCGCCTCGGGCAAGGCACCCTCCCCAAGGCCAGGGCGCAGTGCTCCTCGCCGGCTCTGACTGCGGGTCACAACCAGTGCACCCTGGGGGTTGCTTGGCCAGTCCTCCAGGTCCCCCCCCATCAACACCTCAGTGGGCAAATACGGGTGTACCCCCACATCCTTGGGGCCCTCCTTGGCCCCCCACTTCAGGTGTACCCTCGCCGCAGGCACTTTAACTGGTGTCCCGCCCACCCCCGTCAGGGTCAGGTAGGTGTTGGGCACCACCTGATCTGGGGCCAGCACCTCGGGCCGGGCCAGCGTCACCTCTGCGCCCGTATCCCAGTATCCATTGACCTTCCTCCCATTCACCTCCAGGGGAACAAGGTACTCTCTCCGGAGGGACAGCCCCGGGCCCACCATATAAACCAAAAACCCTGAGTCTGGAGCATCCAGCCCCCCAGAGGAGCTCGCCTGGAGCTCTCCTCCCTCCTTAGCAGGTGGTACTCTGCCAGCCCCCCTTCCCTGGGAGTGCTGCCTCTCGCCCGGCTGGGTCTCTACCCAGTCAACCCTCTGTGGGTTTGGTCTGCTCAGTCTGTCCCTGAGCCTGGGGCACTGGGCCCGTATGTGGCCTCTCTGGCCACAGTGATAGCAGCCCATGTCCCATGGGTCCCCTCGAGTGGGTCGGATGGACCTGACGCTGGATGTTCCCCTCTGATGGGGGTTTTACGTATTTTCCCACTGGGAGGTCCCATGCTGACTCTCTCTCTGCGTTGTGGTGGGACTGTTCATTTGGGACTCCTCCCTGTTATCCCCTGACCGGCTCTTTACAAACTCATTGGCCAGCCGGCCTGCATGTTGCGGGTTCTCTGGTTTTTTGTCCCTCAACCACAGCCTCAGGTCGGATGGGCACCGCTCATACAGTTGCTCCAGTACCAGCAGTTTAACCAGGTCCTCCTTCGTCTGGGCCCCATCTGCCCACTTGCTGGCGTATCCCTCCATGTGGACGGCTAGTTGCAGATATGAGATCTCAGGGGTTTTATCCTGACTCCGGAACCTTTCCCGGTACATCTCGGGAGTCAGCCCAAACTCACGTAGCAGGGCCTTTTTGAATAGTTCATAGTCCCCTTTCTCCGCCTCTTCCAGTTGGCGGTACAATGCCACGGCTTTGGGGTCCAGTAAGGGGGTGAGAACCCGGAGTCTGTCCACAGGATCAACCTGGTGAAGCTCGCAGGCCGTCTCAAAGGCATCCAGGAAGTCATCCATGTCCTCCCCCTCTTTACGTGGGGCCAGGATGCACTTATCAAAGCTCCGTGCAGTCCTGGGTCCCCCCTCACTCACCGCAGCCGGGGGCTTGCGGCCCCTTAGCCTGGCCAGCTCCAGTTCATGATGCCTCTGTCTCTCTCTCTCCTCCCGTTCATGCTGTCTCTGTTGTTCACGATCCTCCAGCTCTCTCTGTTTTAGCTCTTTCTCCCATTCCAGCCAGTTCCGCTCCATGGATGCCGCGCGTCGCCGGGAGGATCCCCTGCTGGCCGGGGGGGTCACGGCGCCCTCGGTATTTGCTGGGCTCCTCCCCACCCTTCCCCTAGGTATAGGAAGGAGGGGTCTCGGGAAGCCCTCAGCAGCCGGCTGACCACTCCCAGCTGGGACAGACACTGGTGCCTGCGCTACATCTGCCAGACTGCTTCCCTCAGAGACAGGGATCAGTTCATTCGAGCGATCTCCCTCCTCCAGCTGGGCAATGAGCTGTTCTTTGGTGAGCCTCCCACTGCGCAGCCCCCTCTGCTTGCACAGCTCCACCAGATCGCTCTTAAGCTGCTTGGCATAGATTCATAGATTCATAGATTCATAGATTCTAGGATTGGAAGGGACCTCGAGAGGTAATCGAGTCCAGTCCCTACCTGCATGGCAGGACGAAATACTGTCTAGACCATCCCTGATAGACATTTATCTACCCTACTCTTAAATATCTCCAGAGATGGAGATTCCACAACCTCCCTAGGCAATTTATTCCAGTGTTTAACCACCCTGACAGTTAGGAACTTTTTCCTAATGTCCAACCTAGACCTCCCTTGCTGCAGTTTAAGCCCATTGCTTCTTGTTCTATCCTTAGAGGCTAAGGTGAACAAGTTTTCTCCCTCCTCCTTAAGACACCCTTTTAAATACCTGAAAACTGCTATCATGTCCCCTCTCAGTCTTCTCTTTTCCAAACTAAACAAACCCAATTCTTTCAGCCTTCCTTCATAGGTCATGTTCTCAAGACTTTTAATCATTCTTGTTGCTCTTCTCTGGACCCTTTCCAATTTCTCCACATCTTTTTTGAAATGCGGTGCCCAGAACTGGACACAATACTCCAGCTGAGGCCTAACCAGAGCAGAGTAGAGCGGAAGAATGACTTCTCGTGTCTTGCTCACAACACACCTGTTAATACATCCCAGAATCATGTTTGCTTTTTTTGCAACAGCATCACACTGTTGACTCATATTTAGCTTGTGGTCCACTATAACCCCTAGATCCCTTTCTGCCGTACTCCTTCCTAGACAGTCTCTTCCCATTCTGTATGTGTGAAACTGATTTTTTCTTCCTAAGTGGAGCACTTTGCATTTGTCTTTGTTAAACTTCATCCTGTTTAACTCAGACCATTTCTCCAATTTGTCCAGATCATTTTGAATTATGACCCTGTCCTCCAAAGCAGTTGCAATCCCTCCCAGTTTGGTATCATCCGCAAACTTATTAAGCATACTTTCTATGCCAATATCTAAGTCATTGATGAAGATATTGAACAGAGCCGGTCTCAAAACAGACCCCTGCGGAACCCCACTCGTTATGCATACATCTTCCCGCTGGCCACTCACAGGCCTGTGTGCTCACCGCTCCCCACAGTTTCCAGGGAGACCCCTAGTGTGCCAGCCCTTCTCGAGGTCACCACCTCTCTGCCAGGGTCGAGCTGCAGATTCCTCCGCCCCTGGGACCACTCTCTACGATCCCCCGGGGGACCCTGTTACTGCAAAAGTCCTTCTCGCTGGTCACACACTCCCAGGGGTGATAACTGTCTCTCTCTGACTCTTCAGCATGCCTGGTCCCCGTCAATCCCCCTTCGTTTTACTGCTCCCCAGTCACTTACTGCAGGAAGCGCCATCCACGGGGTGCAGTAGATCCCACCGCTGCCACCAGTTGTCACGGAGTATGGGGGACTCAGGGCCCTGCACCCCCGGCTTCCTGCGATTCACCATGACTCTCAGCCAGCCAGTAAAGCAGAAGGTTTATTTAGACGACAGGAATACAGTCCAAGACAGGGCTTGCAGGCACAGACAACAGGACCCCCCTCAGTTAGGTCCATCTTGGGGTCCCAGGGCGCCCCAGCCCCCTTGGGAGGTCAGAGCCCTGTCTCCCTCCCAGCCACATCACCAGCCAGCTCCTGAAACTCTGCCTTCAGCGACCCCTCCCACAGCCTTTGTTCAGTTTCCCGGGCAAAGGTGTCACCTGGCCTTTAACCCCTTCCTGGGTTCTCATGTTACATGCTCAGGTATTCTCCATCGGTCAGTCTCCCATCCCCCAATGCAGACTATCCTAGCCACACTCCCCTGTCAGCATTCAAAGACCACATTAAGAACAGTCCCAGTTCGTCACAGCACCACACGGTGAATTCACCTGCACTCAAAGCTCTGCCTCCCATGAAATACAGAGTGAAGGCACCAGCCACCCTGCAGCACCCCCGCACTGTGTCCAGGGAGCTGGCAGGAGCCCGGGGAACGGGTCAGTCAGAGCAGGGCTGTAAGAAGTGGACACGCAGAGGGACTGGAGCAATGCACCGTTGTGTCTCACCCTCGGCTTGCTGCACACGCGCGTGTCACTGCTTTGCTCGTGGGTCCGGCTCAGCCCGGCCCGGCGTTCGGAACGTCCCCTGAGCAGCTTTGGGAATATCCCGTCCCCAGAGGGGCCACCGGCACCGTGCAGAGCGGAGCTACATCCCCAGCGGCTGAGAGCGGTTTGGGGCGGAGCAGAGCCAGAGTTTGAGCCCCAGGGGTGGGCAGGAAACTGTTCAAACAACAGGGGAATTTCCAAACGTGTTTTTTTGTGGAGGGTGGAAGGGGGGCTGTCCTGGGGATCTGAATTTGGACCAGGAACCCCACAGGGTAGATCCCAATTCATCCCCTGAGTGCAGTGGGGGAAGCACCACATTCTGATCTCAGCCCACCAGGTTCAATCTGATTCACCCATGACTGCAGCGGGGGCTGGGCTGAATTGATCCTGGAGAACTAAAGGAATCAGAGAATGGAAATCTCCTTTCCCCCCTGCTGTGTCTCTCCCCGGCTGTGAGCCGCGGGGCCGGGCCTGCACCCCGGGGACGGGCGGGGGGTAAAACGCTGGAGCGACAGATGGGCAGAGGATTGAATCAGACGGATGCGGTTTGTGTCACCCCCACTAACTGCCTGTTTGTTTGTGAATCCAGAGGGGTCCCTCTCCAAACCCTCCATCTCCGTCAGCCCCGGTGGGGTGATCCCCATGGGGGGAAACGTCACCATCCGGTGTCAGCATCAGCGCCTGGGCATGAGGTTCATCCTCTACAAGGCTGGAGACTGGAACAATACGGACCCTGCTGGCTCTGAAGCTGAATTTTCCATCACCAGCACCAGATGGGAACATGGTGGCAGCTACACCTGTTGTTATAGCAACAGAGCAGGAGGAGCTGCCTACTCGGATCCCAGCAACCCTGTGCAGATCATTGTAGCAGGTGAAGGACCCTACCGGGCACCTCGGCTCCCAGCCCCAAGCCCAGCCAGGGCCCAGGGGATCTCAGCGAGTCCTGACCCAGCAGAGGGGACGCCCGGCCAGAGAGAAGGGATGGAGTCACTGGGGTGTTCCCCAACTGGGGGGAGCAGCAGACTCTGGAGACTTGGGGCAGAGAGGCTACTTTAACGCTGCCCCTTGTGCGTAGGAGGTGGGGTGGGGATGGGGATTGGGGTGAGTGGGGAAGGGAGGGGGAGCCACACTGCGGGGGTGGGTGGGGTGAGTGGGACAGGGCCCTTGCATCCGAAGAAGTGAGGTTTTTACCCACGAAAGCTTATGCCCAAATAAATGTTAGTCTTTAAGGTGCCACCAGACTCCTTGTTGTTTTTGTAGATACAGACTAACACGGCTACCCCCTGATACTTGGCCCCTGCTGAGTAGCTCCACTGCTCTTCCAGGCTCCAGCAGCAGCTGCTCTTCCCGCCCCCTGGTGGCACAGGCCAGGTACTGCAGGTAATCAGACAGTGTCCGGTCAGTGGCACTGCCAGGTTCCCTTTTCAACCAGAGACGAGCCTGTGAGTCGCTCTGTCCAGGGCAGGCCGGACGCAGTGAACAAGGCAGGGGCCACACACGGTATATGAGGATCCCAAGAACTAGAAAGCCGTGGCTTGATGTCTGTGGGGCTGGGAGCCAGGGGGGGAATCATCATTGACCAGCCCTGGAAGGCTCATGCTGCCCAAGGAGCCACCCCCGGGGATTGGGGCTGGTTGGGTGGGACGGGGGAAGTGACTCCTGGTACATGAGCCCAGACACCAGGGTGAGGGGAAGCCCCTGCCTCTCCCTCACCACCAGACCCCCAGCTCCTCCGGCACCTCCTGTCCTGTAGGTTGCTGCCTGGAAGCTACTGAGGGATCCCAGGAGAGGGACAGGATCCAGGGGCCTGGATATGGGGTTGGGACCAGCTGGATGCCCGGGCGGGGCCTGGGGCTGGGGTTGCCAGGTGTCCGGTTTTTGACCAGAACACCCAGGTGCAAAGGGACCCTGGCATGGCAGTTAAAAGTCAGGGCGGCTCCCAGAAAGCTGCTGGTATCTCCCTCTGGCTCCTAGGCGCAGGGTGGCCATAGAGGCTCTGTGCACTGGCCCTGACCCGAGCGCCGGCTCCGCAACTTCCCTGGCCCAGCGTGGTGAAAATGAGCGAGTGAGTGACGGTGGGGGAGAGCAAGCGACGGAGGGAGGGAGATGGAGTGAATTGGGGGTGGGGCCTCGGGGCAGGGGCAGTTCGTCCACCAGGGCAACCACTTTGTTGGGGAAGCTGAGGCCCTAGAACCAGACCTGCTGGATGAGAGGGGGTGGGGGCTGCACTGCCGGGGCAGTGCCAGCTGCTGATCTCCCCATCCGAGTAACCCAGTGACTCTCCCCTTGCCCCCGCAGCAGGTCCCCCGGGGTGCCCGGATTTCAGCAACGCCAACATTGACCGCCTGGCACTGTGTGCCGTAGTCCTGTTTGTCCTCGGGCTGATCTTGGCTGAGGCGTATTACAACCGCCCAAGGGGGGTGCCGTAGGTGAGGTGACCCCCCCTTCTGTGCCCCTTGCTCCCCCCAGGGGCTGGGTATGGTGACATGGGCCCCTCTAACTCGCCTTGTCTCTGCGCCCCCAGGAGCCTGGATCCAGCCACGCAGAGAAGAGAATCTCCCCAGGGGACGAGCTGCTGCCCCTTCGGGGCTGAGACACCAGCACAAAACCTCCTGCCCCCAAACACCCCTGTGTCACGGAGTGTCGGGGGACACAAGGCCCTGCACCCCCGGCTTCCTGTGATTCACCATGACTCTCAGCCAGCCAGTAAAGCAGAAGGTTTATTTAGACGACAGGAATACAGTCCAAGACAGGGCTTGCAGGCACAGACAACAGGACCCCCCCACAATTAGGTGCATCTTGGGGTTCCAGGGCATCACAGCCCCCTTGGGAGGTCAGAGCCCCATCTGCCTCCCAGCCATTCTACCAGCCAGCCCTGAAACTCTCCTCCCAGACTTTGTTCAGTTTCCCGGGCAAAGGTGTCACCTGGCCTCTAACCCCTTCCTGGGTTCTCACGTTACATGCTCAGGTATTCTCCCTCACAGCCAGTCTCCCATCCCCCAATGCAGACCATCCTAGCCACACTCCCCTCTCAGCATTCAAAGACCACATTAAGAACAGTCCCAGTTCGTCACACCCTGCCTCAGAGAATCCCCCCCCCCCCCGACTGCTCCCAACCCAACGGTAACATCCCAGGATCGAACCTCCGACCCCCAACCTAGAGGGTGCTGGGCTGGACTCACTAGACCCCACTGACCTCCCTGAGCCAGGGAAAAAACTCAGGAGTCCTGGCTTCCAGCCCCACCCCCTCTTCTAACCACTAGACCCCAATGCCCTCCCAGAGCCAGGGAGAGAACCCAGGAGTCCTGGCTCACAGGTGGATGCAATAGACAAGGCAGCTGCTGATGGCGTGTCCTGCCATCTGAACTAGGTGGTTCCGGAGCAGCACCCCATGTCCCTCCCAGGACCCCGGTACCCCTTGCTCTAGGTGCTACCCCCTGGCAGTACCCACACACGCTAGGTCTCCCCTCCCAGGGGAACTCCTACCCACAAACCCCACCTCACCTCAGTGTAAGGCCACTGCCAGTCACCAATTAGCCCCCACTCCCTGGGGCAGACTGCAGTATAGGCCACTCATCACAGGCAAGGGTGGGTTTGGACCTGCTGCCTCAGTCTAGCTGTGGGCTGCCCTCTGTAACCCCCAGTACCCCTTGGCCCAATGCTAGGCCACAGCCTGGGGCTTTCCAGGCTGGAACTGCCCAGCTCCTCAGCCTTTCCTGAGCCCTGCTCCACTCAGGTACTCTGCTCTACCTCCCTGGAGCAGGCCCTTCTTTCTCTG
The DNA here is from genome assembly GCA_023634205.1 of Actinemys pallida. NCBI lineage: Eukaryota > Metazoa > Chordata > Testudines > Emydidae > Actinemys > Actinemys pallida. The sequence continues at coordinate 3,127,250 of JALMGD010000024.1, forward strand.
ACAGCAGAGAGAGACCCTGAGCTCCTGGCTCCCAGCCTCTTTATACAGGCTAGCTGGGCTCTGATTGTGGCATGGCCCAGGTGCAGCTACTTCCCCAATCAGCCCAGTAGCTGCTTCCCTGCCCCAGCCTTCTCCCAGGGCTGTTCCAAACCCCTCAGGGCAGGAGCGGCTGTCCACCCTGCTACAGGTATCATCTGCAAACTTAATAAGAATAGCATGCGAGACCGTATCAAATGCCTTACTAAAATCTAGGTATACCACATCCACAGCTTCTCCCTTATCCACAAGACTCGTTATCCTATCAAAGAAAGCTATCAGATTGGTTTGACACGATTTGTTCTTTACAAATCCATGCTGGCTATTCCCTATCACCTTACCACCTTCCAAGTGTTTGCAGATGATTTCCTTAATTACTTGCTCCATTATCTTCCCTGGCACAGAAGTTAAACTAACTGGTCTGTAGTTTCCTGGGTTGTTTTTATTTCCCTTTTTATAGATGGGCACTATATTTGCCCTTTTCCAGTCTTCTGGAATCTCTCCCGTCTCCCATGATTTTCCAAAGATAATAGCTAGAGGCTCAGATACCTCCTCTATTAGCTCCTTGAGTATTCTAGGATGCACTTCTTCAGGCCCTGGTGACTTGCAGGCATCTAACTTTTCTAAGTGATTTTTAACTTGTTCTTTTTTTATTTTATCTGCTAAACCTACCCCCTTCCCATTAGCATTCACTATGTTAGGCATTCCTTCAGACTTCTCGGTGAAGACCGAAACAAAGAAGTCATTAAGCATCTCTGCCATTTCCAAGTTTCCTGTTACTGTTTCTCCCTCTTCACTGAGCAGTGGGCCTACCCTGTCTTTGGTCTTCCTCTTGCTTCTAATGTATTGATAAAAAGTCTTCTTGTTTCCCTTTATTCCTGTAGCTAGTTTGAGCTCATTTTGTGCCTTTGCCTTTCTAATCTTGCCCCTGCATTCCTGTGTTGTTAGGGGGAACCCTAACAACTGGTGACCTGGTGACTAAGAGGCCCACCCCAGCTTGGCCGTCAGCTGGTTCTGGCCAGTGGGAGGACAAAGGGCTGTGAAGAGATGGCCCGGGTGACCTGACCAGCCAGTTCCAGCCAGATGGGAACCAAGGACAGAAGGGAGAGGGCCCCAGCAACCTGTTTACTTGGGACGAAGACAAAGGACAGGGGAAGAGCTGTTGGGGCCGATGATATCAGATGCCCAGCTGGAAAGTGCAGGGTCTCTGGGCTGGAGAGAGGGAGCAGGCAGAGCCCACCTGGATGCAGGGGAGACTGGGATGTCCTTTGCTGAGGGAGGCCAGGCCTGAGACCCTGAGAGTTTCCTGTGCTGGGTTCAAATGCTCAATAAACCCTCCTGTTTTACGCTGGCTGAGAGTCACTCCGGGCTGGAGATCAGGGTTTCATTATTCCCTCTGGGAGTGGAGGCCCCAGGGACCCAGAGCGAGTGGACTCCCTGAGGGGGCCCACGGTGAGAGACAGACATGCTAAGGTTCAGAGGTACAGTTCCAGGAGGCGGAGGGGCTTAACCCCCGAGAGAGTGGACCCCTGAGAAGGGCTGTCGCACTGAAGGGGGTTCCCCCCAGGGACCATATGGCCAAGTGTGGGCACAACCTGGGAGTCAGTGACAGAACCCCCCACGGCCACGGGCAGATTCACACTGAAACACTCAGGAGGGGGGAACCCAGGCACCCGTAATCATGGGGGGCAGCTTCCATTCACCCCCCGGTCCCTCAAGCCCCTGGCCCACAATGTTCCTTCACATTCTCCCATCCCCAATATTCCTCTGCCCCTCTTAGCCCAGGTAGGTGCCATTTCCCAGAGGGCAGCCAGGCGTCAAGCCCACTGTGGACACTGGGAGATGGCAGCCATCTTAACTGAGGGCAGGGGTTGGGCATTTGAGGGGAAATGGGGCAGGGGACAGGGGTATGAGGCGGGATTGGCCATGGTGGGGGAGGGTGTGAGGGAGGAAGGCTGGGGGGGAATGAGGACAGATGGGCTGTGACGGGGCCAGGCTGTGAGGGGGCAGTCTCGGGGGGACTTGAAAGGGATAGACCAGGGGGCAGGATGGGAGATGGGGGGGTAGGCAGGGGTGGGGGTGTTAGTTGGGGGTGACAGGCTGGGGGTGGGGAATGACTCTCCTATGCAGTGAATCTCCTGCTTGTCGCCCTCCTGCTCCGTGGTGTTACCCAGCACAGGGTCCTGGCTCCCAGCCCACTCCTCTAACCACTAGACCCCATTACCCTCCCAGAGTCGGGAATGGAGCTCCCTGACCCCGGCTTTCTGCTGCCCTTTAGCCAATGGCTGTATAAACAAACCTGTGTCACATCCCTCTCTAGGGGCCTGGCCACATAACCACTGACAGTGTCTCCTCCAGCTCGGGGGCAGGGTCTCTGCGGGGGCAGAGTGACCCGTTGGGGGCCTGGGATGGAATTTCTCTTTCTCTGATTTTCTTTTGAATCTGGTTTATTTAATTCACACGCTGAGAAAAGCCCCTTAGAACCAAGCATTACACTGTAAACCCGCCAGCGCTGCTATGGCGCAAGGGGCAGCAACCCAGGTGTTCCCCATCGCGCCCTCTCCTCACACAGTGCCACGGCTCATGTCGCAGGTGGGCAGGTTGGCAGGCTGAGAGGGGGCTGCAGAGTCAAACCCTCCAGCACCAGGAAATGCCACAGTTAAGTTTTCCTTAACTCTGCCCCCTTTATTTGCATGATTAAGTATTAATTTTAGAGACATGTGTCACCAGCCAGCTTTGAACTCAGAATGCAACAAAGCAGGCGGTGTGTGTGTGGGAGGGAAGGAGGTCGGGGTGGGGGGCGTCTGTTTGTGAATCTGCATGGAAATACAGTAGAACCTGAGAGTTATGAACACATTGGGATCGGAGGTTGTTCGTAACTCTGAAATATTCACTACGCTGAACAAAACATTATTTTTGGTCTTTCAAAAGTTTACAACTGAGCATGGACTTAGTACAGCTTTGAAACTTTACTATGCCGAAGAAAAATGCTGCTTTTAACCATCTTAAATTAAATGTAACAAGCACAGAAACATTTTCCTTCCCTTATCAAATCTTTCTTTTTTAACTTCCTCTTTATTTTTTAGCAGTTTATGTTTAACACAGAACTCTTCTGTATTTGCTTGTTTTATAAGTTATCTCTGCTGCCGTCTGATTGCTCACTTCCAGTTCCAAATGAATTGTGTGGTTGGTTGGTCAGTTCGTAACTCTGAGGTTCTACTGTAGTGGTCAGTGGAAGATTGAAGACAAGACCCTGTGGTCTCCTGACTCCCAGCCTGATGCACCTTCCCCAATGCTGCAGGGTGTACTGAGGGTGACCTCTCCCCCCTCCCCATAGAGACATAGACAAGCTGGGAGCTGCATGATGCTTGGCAAGGCTGATGGGCCCAGGGTTTCCTGGGTTTTGCAGGGATTTCTGCTTGCTTTGGCTGCTCTAGATTTCGCCTGCAGATTAGAGACAATGTGTGATGGACGCAGGAAGAGACGAGACATCGTTAACTTCCTGTAGCTGGAGCCACCAGTTGAGTTCCTTATTTGGGGCAACGGGTTGTTGATTGCAGCGCTGAGGGGCCCCTCGCTGCTCCTATCTATTAGAGCTGGTGCTGCCACTGGGGCCGGGTGCAGGTTACAGACACATGGGCGGGGTTTGTGTCTCCCCATCTCACTCCTGTTTGTGTGTGAACGCAGAGCTCCCTGCACCCGTGTGATGAAGTGGGGGATTTTCTTGTGTTTTCCTTGGTTTTCCAGTGGTTTGCATGCAGAGGGGGTGGGACTCAGTGTCCCTGGATGTTACTGGTTTAACGAGGTGAGAGGAGAGGGAGTTTGTTGTTACAGAGGACTGGAGAGGGAACTTGGGACCCCAGCCAATGGCCTGGAGGCTGGATACCCCAGCGACCGGTGACCTGGCGACCTGGTGACCGGGAGGCCCAGCTCAGGAGTTGCAGCCGGTTCTGGCCAGTGGGAGGACAATGGGCTGTGAAGAGAGGACCCCGGTCACCTGACCACCGGGTTCCAGCCAGAGGGGGCCAGAGGACAGAAGAGGAGAGAGGAGGCCCAGGTGACCCTGTTTACCTGGAAAGAGGACAATGGACAGAGGTGGGGCTTGTGGCCGGTTATATCAGATGCCCAGCTGGGAAGCAAGGGGGGCTCTGGGCTGGAGAGAGGGAGCAGGCAGAGCCCACCTGGATGCAGGGGAGACTGGGATGTCCTTTGCTGAGGGAGGCCAGGCCTGAGGCCCTGAGAGTTTCCTGTGCTGGGTTCAAACGCTCAATAAACACTCCTGTTTTATGCTGGCTGAGAGTCACTCTGGGCTGGAGATCAGGGTTTCATTATTCCCTCTGGGAGTGGAGGCCCCAGGGACCCAGAGTGAGTGGACTCCCTGAGGGGGCCCACAGTGAGAGACAGACATGCTAAGGTTCAGAGGTACAGTTCCAGGAGGCGGAGGGGCTTAACCCCCAAGAGAGAGTGGACCCCTGAGAAGGGCTGTCGCACTGAAGGGGGTTCCCCCCAGGGACCATATGGCCAAGTGTGGGCACAACCTGGGAGTCAGTGACAGAACCCCCCATGGCCACGGGCAGATTCACACGGGGCTAGAGAACAGGGTTTCATTATTCCCTCTGGGAGTGGAGGCCCCGGGGGTCCAGAGCGAGTGGACTCCCTGAGGGGGCCTACGGCGAGAGACAGGCATGCTAAGGCTCAGAGAGGTTAGATTCCAGGAGGTGGAGGGGCTTGACCCCCGAGAAGGGCTGTCACACTGAAGGGGATTCTCCCCACAGACCTCATGGGGCCAAGAGTGGGCATGATCTGAGAGTCCATGACAGCCCGGATCCTCCATCTCAATCAGCCCCAGTGGGGTGATCGCCCCAGGGGAAGCCGTCACCCTCCGCTGTCAATGTCGGTGTGGGTCCAGGAGGCTATTTTTGTATAAAGGTGGAATCAAAATTCGGGAGCTGGATGCTACTGCGGACTGGGGTGAATTCACCATCCCGAGTGCCAGACGGCAAGATGCAGGGTTCTACAGCTGCTGATCTCACTCCAGATCGGAGCCGCCCAACTGGTCGGATCCCAGTGACATTGTGTGGATTGTTGTAGTAGGTGAATAAGGCCATAAGAATGGCCCTACTGGGTGTCAAGGCTGAATCCCCACTCTGTCACTTCGAGTGCAGGAAGTGGGGCCCGCAAGGATTCTAAAAATGAACACTGGCCACTTCAGGCTTGTATTAAACTCCCAAGGTTACAGCTTCTCTCTGACCTTGGCTTGGTAAACGCTGCCACCATCCAAATGCAAAAAACCCCTTTGAACCCAGAAAGGCGCACTGTGGAATTCCTCCCTGTAGGGTACCCTCAAGCCCTTTCACCCCCCCTCTGGGGAAGAGCTGAGAAAGAAAACAAAGGAAATTAGCTATCAGCTAATCAAACAACATGCGCACAAACCTCTTAGGACACTAAAAAATCCAATCGTGTTCTTAAAAAAGGTAAATTTTATTAAAAACAAAAAGGGAAAAATACATCTGGAACTTAGGCTTTTTGTTAGGTCTTAAAAGAAACAACTACAAAAATTAAGCACCCAAAATAGCTTTCTTGGGGGTTCAGCTTAAAGGATACAAGCAAACAAAAGCATCTGGGGTTAGCACAGAGGAGATACACAAACCAAAATGAAAAATAAATCTGATTGTGTCTAACTAAACCCAAAAGCCCCACTGTGGGTCAGTAAGGGGCTAACAGTCCCCTTACATGTGCAGCACCCAGCACATGGAGACGGAGGGGTCTACAGCTGCCGATCTCACTCCAGATTGGAGCCACCCAACTGGTTGGATCCCAGTGATTATGTGTGGATCATTGTAGAGGTGAGGGGCCCGGCTCATGGGAACGGCCAGACTGGGTCATATCAAAGGTCCCTCTAGCCCAGTATCCTGCTCTGACAGTGGCCAATGCCAGGAGCCCCAGAGGGAATGAACAGACCAGGGAATCAATGAGTGATCCATCCCCTGTCACCCTCCCAGCTTCTGTGCTCGCTGTCCTGCTCCCAGCCCCACACCCAGCCAGACTCACAGGGGGTCTCTGTGCCAATGGGACCTTCAGAGCCAGGCTCTGACCTGAGCCCAAGAGAGGGGAGGTCCATCCAGGGAACGGGGATGTAGTCACTGGGGGGTTTCCCAGTCACTAGAGATTTGGGGCAGAGGGAGGGGGGGTTCCCAGACCCCAGGGGACATTGGGCTGTCACTAAACCTGCCTCTGCCTCCATTTCCCCTTGTAAGAACTGGGGATAATCATCCTTCCTGCACCTTGTTTCTGGTTAGAGCCTCAGGGCTTGGCTTTAGGGCGGGGGTGGGGCCTTTTCTCACGGTGTCAGTGTGTAAGCGGAGAAATGGTCCCGCTATTGTGGGGAACTTTCCTGGCTTATACATGCCCTGGTGGGATTGGCTAGTGAAAGGATCTGAGTCCTCGCTCCCACTCCTTTACCCAGAGACCTGCCTGACCTCGAGGGCTCCCCTTCCTCCCTCCCGTGTGGCAGAATCCTCATAACCCTGGCAAGGCTGGGCCCCAGATCCCTGGGGGCTTGACCCCCAGTCTTGTTGTGGTCACATAGGACAGGGGCGAGGGTGTCCCCACTCCAGGGCACTCTCTTTGCACCGGATACTTCCCTGACCCACTGATCATTACACAGAGTTCAGAGCACGTACAATTTATTAAACAGCAACTCATGACAAAATAAGTAAAACTGGGGAAAGTTAAAGGAAACAAATCACCCGCCCTGTGGGCACAGGGACACCACAAACAGCTGCCTCTGCACGGGAAAGGAAGTTCACAGGCTGTTCCTCACTTGTCCCAGGCCCCTGCCCACAGCTTGGCCTAGCTGCAGGGACGCTACGGGTCAGACACTTGCTTTGGCTGTAGGTGGCAACACGCTGTCAGGCTGTAGGTGGCAGGACCCTTAATCCCAGCGTCACCCCTCTGTCGGTGTTATGATCCCCCTCCGAGTCCGGCCTGCAGGGCCTCTTGGCTGGGGGCGTCTCCCTGCGCTGGGTCCCCCTTACTCTGCCCAGCTGCTTACAGCACCCAGCTCCAGCCCCACTCTGCCTCCAGCCCAGCTCCCCTGGCCCCTCTGGCTCTGCTCCCGGCTCTGCTCAGGCTGCTGCTCTCCCCAAGGTCACCTGCTCTGGCTCAGGCAGCTCCAGCTCACAGGGAGGGCGGGACCCCGGGCTCCTGACTCCCTCATTAGCCTGCCTGCCCTGCCAATCAGGCTGACCTGGAGCACTGGTCTCTCCCCATTGGCCCTGGGGACTGTCAGTCCCAGGGACTCAATTTCTCATTGACCCTTCCCCTTTGGTACTGGGAGCTGGCCACCCAAAAGCCCCAGCCCCGCACTCTAACCATTAGACCCCGCTCCCCTCCCAGAGCCACTTTCTTTCCCCTCAGTCTCCTGCCCCTCACTCTTTTCTGCCCCACATTCCCTAAGGGAGGTTGGGGGTTTGAGGGGATGGGGATGGGGTGGGCAGAACGGGGGAGAGGATAGGGGCATGAGGGGACACAATGGGGGATGAAGGGACATGGGACAGGGGGCAGAACTGGGGGGCCTGGGACCGGATGGAGTGGACATGAGGGAACTACAGGCTGGGGGGACAGAATGGGGGAGGGGATGCAGGCCAAGGGGCAGAATGGGGGGCTGAGGGGCCCAATGCGTGAAAATCGGGGGTGGGGGTGAAGGGCAAATGAGCTGGGGAGCCAGAGCTGGGGCATCTGCAGGGGGGGCAGTTTCTCTTGAGCTCTGTCCCTGTGCTCTTCCCCCTCTCCTTTCTCGGTGGCTGGTTAGCTGCCCCCCCATGTCTCTTTCACAGCATCCTGAGTTGAGCTCTGCCCGGGCCCTTGAACTGCGCAGACCCGCTGCCCTGGGGATGGGCTGGGGAAGGGACACGGGGCCTTTCACCTCTAGGGGGCTGGCTCTAATCTGTGTCCTTTTCTCTAAGCACCGGACCCCACCCCCCAACCAGAGCCAGGGAGAGAACCCAGGAGTCCTGGCTCCCATCCAGCCCCACCCCCAAATCACTAGACCCCAGTCCTCTGCCAGAGCCGGGGTATATAACAGGGTAGCTCCCGGGGCATCATGTTTATGCAGAGTTTCACTGGCAGTAGCAGAAACAGGAAGTGACCACCAGCTCTGGGCAAACTTCCCCTTTTGCAGATTTATTGGCTGTTCCTTTATCAACTCAGGATCTACATTTATCCCTCCCCCTCAACTCATGGGGGCCAGAAACGACAACCCCTCACAGCCCCCCAGCCCATCTCTGTGCCATATCACTTGGCTAAGTATAGTGTCTGCAGCGACGGTGCCTGAGAAGGAGGTTGGCCAGGCCCCTCCACCCTCATGCTCCAGGGCGGGTGCTGGGCCCAGCTGGGTCAGGAAGGAACCTCTGTTCAGCGGGTTGCTCTGTGGGGAGCAGGAGGAGCCCTCCTCTGCTCTGAGCTGCTGTTCCAAGGAGGCTAGACGGGTCCTGTTGGAAAAAGTTAGGGCAACCTGGGCACCTCTTGACACCTCCTGAGATGCCCCTGTTCCTAGCTGGTCCCCGGACTGGGGAGATCCCACGTGAGGCTGTGAGGTGATGGGGGTGGGGGGACCAGGCAGCTGCAGCAGTGGATGTGGGTTGCTGAGCATTGCAGGGAGTTGGCTTTGCTCTGACCACGGTAGATTTGGCCTGGAGATTGCAGAAAAACCATCTGATGTGGAAGAAAGGGGCCGAGCGCATCACGGGCTTCCTGGGGCTGCAGCCCCCAGCACAGTTCCTCATTCCGCTCGGTGGAGCTCAGCACCAGGGTGTTGGTGATAGCACTGAGGGGCCCTTCACTACCCCATCATGGCATCTGCTCTCACCGTCCTCCTCCTCGGTGAGTATCCGAGACAGACAGGGTATATAAACATGGAGGGGGGGCGGATCTGAGACCAGGGCGTATGCCCATGGGGGCGGGGGTCTGAGGCCAGGTTGTAGGATCCAGTTGCTCTGGGATCTGGTCACTAACGAGCCATCTCCTCTGCAGGCTGCTGGCTGGCCGGGCAGAGTGGGGTGTGGGGAGGTGAGTGTCAGACTGTGGGGAGGACGGTAACATCAAGGACGGGGGAGGGGATGCATGGTGTGGGGAAAAGAGGAACTGAGCCCTGAACCTTCCCCAAAACTCAACCCAAACTCCCCCTGTGAGCTCAGACCCAGCCCCGTTCTTCTGTGCCCCTCCCCCCCATGGTGTAGCTAGGAGTCGAATCTGGCTCCCGGGCTCTTTCAAAGCAGCCAGGATTTGAATCCAGGGCTGGCTCCCGCTTTTTTGCCACCCCAAGCGGCAAAGCAGAGACAAAAAAAGATAAAGCCACGATTGGCGACACTTCGGCGGCAGCTCTACCACTTCATTCTTCGGCGGCAATTCGGTGGGGGGAACAATGGGGGCACCATGAGCCTGTTTCCAGGGCTGGTTCGATGGTGATTCTCCCCGGTGCACCTGAAGAAGTGAGGTTTTTACCCATGAAAGCTTATGCCCAAATAAATCTGTTAGTCTTTAAGGTGCCACCAGACTCCTTGTTGTTTTTTTAAGAGTTACAAAGGGATCTCACCAAACTGGGTGAACTGGGCAACAAAATGGCAGATGAAATTCAATGTTGATAAATGCAAAGTAATGCACATTGGAAAACAATCTCAATTATGCATACAAAATGATGGGGTCTAAATTAGCTGTTACCACTCAAGAAAGATGTTGGAGTCATTGTAGATGGTTCTCTGAAAACATCCACTCAGTGTGCAGCGGCAGTCAAAAAGTGAACAGATTGTTAAGGAGCATTAGGAAAGGGATAGATAACAAGACAGAAAATATCATAGAGCCGCTATATAAATCCATGGTACACCACATCTTTGAATACTGTGTGCAGATCTGGTCACCTCATCACAAAAAAGATAGATTGGAATTGGAAAAGGTACAGAGATGGGCAACTAAAATGATTAGGGGTATAGAACAGGAGGAGAGATTAAAATGATTGGGACGACTAAGGGGGGATATGATGGAGGTCTATAAAATCTTGACTGGTGTGAAAAAAGTGAATAAGGAAATGTTATTTACTCCTTCACATAACACTAGAACTAGTGGTCACCCAATGAAATGAATAGGTATCAGATTATGTTATGTGTTATGAGAAGGAGTAAACAACACTGCCTTCTTTACTTTCTCCACACCAGTCATGATTTTATAGATCTCCATCATATCCCCCCTTAGTTGTCTCATTTCCAAACTGAAAAGTCCCAGTCTTATTAATCTCTCCTCATATGGCAGCCGTTCCATACCCCTAATAATTTTTTTGCCCTTTTCTGAACCTTTTCCAATTGCAATATGTCTTTTTTGAGATGGGGCGACCACATGTGAACGCAGTATTCAAGATGTGGGTGTATCATGGATTTATACAGAGGCGATATGATATTTTGTCTTATTATCCAATCCTTTCTTAATGATTCCCAACATTCTGTTCGCTTTTTAGGCAGCTGCTGCACATTGAGTGGATGTTTTCAGAGAACTCTCCACAATGACTCCAAGATCTCTTTCTTGCATAGTAACAGCCAATTGAGACCCCATCATTTTATAGGTCTGGTTGGGATGATGTTTTCCAATGTGCATTGTTTTGCATTAGTCAACACTGAATTTCATCTGCTATTGTGTTACCCAGTCACCCAATTTGGTGAGATCCCTCTGTAGCTCTTCGCAGTCTGCCTGGAACTGAACTATCTCGAGTAGTTTTGTATTATCTGCAAATTTTGCCATCTCACTGTTCATGCATGAAGGTGTGTCACGGACTCACAGGCCCCCCGTGCTCTCTCAGCTCCATAGAGTCCCCAGGAAGAACTCCCTTCAGTCTGACAGCCCTTCTCAGGGTCCTGTCTCTCTTGGGGGCTAAGCCCGGGGTCCCACCGTCTCCTGGAACTGCACCTCTGAGTCTCCAGCCCACCTGGCTCCCTCTGGGAGCCCCCTCAGGGCGTTCCCTTGCTCTGGCCCCATGGGGCCGTCACCCCCAGAGGGAGCGATGCCCCCGATCTCCAGCCTGCAGGGACTCTCAGCCTGCGTAAAACAGGAGGGCTTATTGTATGGCCAAACCCAGCCCAGGAAGTTCTCAGGGGCTCGGGTCCGGCCAGTCTCAGCCTTCTCTCTTCCATCCTTTGTCCTCCCACTGGCCAGAACTGGCCAGCTCCCAAGATGGGCTGGGCCTCCGATCACTGGTTGCTAAGTTCTACCATATCCAGGTCGTTGTCCAGCGTCCAGGCTGCTAGGCAAGGTCACACCTGGTCCTCTCTCCAGTCCCGAGCCCCCGTGCTTCACATCTGGGCAACTGATATCCCATTCCCCAAGTCCTGCCTCTGTCCCTTGTCTTCTCTCCAGGTAAACAGGGTCACCTGGGCCTCCTCTCCTCTCAGCTGGCCTCTGTCCCCCTCTGGCTGGAACCAGCTGGTCAGGTCACCGGGGTCCTCTCTCCGCAGCCCATTGTCCTCCCACTGGCCAGAACCAGCTGTGACTCCTGAGCTGGGCCTCCAGGTCACCAGGTCACCAGTCGCTGGGGTATTCATTCTCCAGGCCATTGGCTGGGGTCCCAAGTTCCCTCGCTGGTCCTCTGTACCAACAAACTCCTTCTCCCATCACCTTGTTAAACCAGTAACACCCAGGGAAACTGAGTCACATCCCCTCTGCATGCAAACCATTGGAAAAACAAGGGAAAATGAAGAAAACACCCCACTTCATCACACATGGCTGCGGGGCAGGATCAAGGGATGGGAGTTGGGGGGACACAGGCTTGGGTTCAGTCTAGAGTCAGAGAAGCTGTGGGGCTCATTTCCGTGCAGCCATCGACCCACCACACCAGTACAGGAGGAATCTTGTCCCCACCACCAGGCTCAGGCGTCGGCCATCTTAGCCAGGGGGCAGCATGGCTGCCCTGTGAGGGCTGCAGGGGGAGAGGGCAGGGCCATGTTAACTGAGGGCAGCCAGGGGCTTCCTTCCCTTGGGGAGCAATGGGAGATCGCGGCTTTGGCTAGTGGGGGGCCATAAGCATAGTCGCCACCTTCCCCTCTTTCCCATGGGTGCTCGACCCCCCCACCTGCCCCCGGCCCTGCCCCCACTCCATCCCTTCCATGAGGCCCTGCCCCTTCCCCGCCTCTTCCAACCCCTTCCCCAAAATCCCCACCCCAGCTCTGCCTACTCCCCTGAGCGCACCACGTTCCCGCTCTTCCCCGTCCCTCCCGGATTGTGCTAATGCCGCCAAACAGCTGTTTGGCAGCGGCCGGGCGGGAAACGCTGGGAGGTAGGCGGAGGAGCGGGGACATGGCACGCTCAGCACGGGGGAGAAAGGGGGGGTGAGAGGAGTTTGGCTGTCGGTGGGTGCAGAGCACCCAGTAATTTTTCCCTGTGGGTGCTCCAGCCCCAGAGCACCCAAGGGGCCAGGGGCTGTAGGCAGAACAGGAGGGGTATAGGGGTACAGGATGGGGCAAAAAGGGGAGGTCTGGGGGGTGTGAGGAGATAGAGAATAAGGGCAGAACAGGGGAGGGGACATGGGACATGAGGGGATACGACAGGGGATGAAGGGACACGGGATGGGGGGCAGAACTGGGGGAATGGGGACCTGAATGGGGGTAGGGAGTCATGAGGATACTGGGGAGGGGACTCAATCCAGGGGTCAGAATGGGGGGCTGAGGGGCCCAATGTGTCAACATCGGGGGTGGGGGTGAAGGGCAAACAAACTGGGGAGCCAGAGCTGGAGCATCTGATGGGGGGGCCAATTTTTCTTGAGCTCTGTCCTCATGTTCTTGCCCCCTCCCCTTTCTGGGGGGCTGGTCAGCTCCCCCCTGCATGTCTCTTTCACAGCATCCTGAGGTGAGCTCTACCCAGGGCCCTGAGCTGCGCAGACCTGCTTCCCTGGGGATGGGATGGGTAGGGGACACGGGGCTTTTCACATCTAGGGGGCTGGCTCTAATCTGTGTCCTTTTCTCTAACCACTAGACCCCACCCCCTGGGCTCCAACCAGAGCCAGGGAAACAACCCAGGAGTCCTGGCTCCCAGCCCCTCCCCCACAATCACTAGACCCCACTCCCCTCCCAGAACTGGGGTATATAACAGGGTAGGTGCCGGGCATCAGGTTTACACAGAGTTTCACTGGCAGTAGCAGAAACAAGAAGATTGCACCGGCTCTGGGCAGACTTCCCCTTTCGCGGATTTAATGGCTGTTGCTTTAACAACTCAGGATTGTGACGAACTGGGACTGTTCTTAATGTGGTCTTTGAATGCTGACAGGGGAGTGTGGCTAGGATAGTCTGCACTGGGGGATGGGAGACTGACCGAGGGAGAATACCTGAGCATGTAACATGAGAACCCAGGAAGGGGTTAGAGGCCAGGTAATACCTTTGCCCAGGAAACTGAACAAAGGCTGTGGGAGGGGTCGCTGAAGGCAGAGTTTCAGGAGCTGGCTGGTGATGTGGCTGGGAGGGAGACAGGGCTCTGACCTCCCAAGGGGGCTGGGGCGCCCTGGGACCCCAAGATGGACCTAACTGAGGGGGGTCCTGTTGTCTGTGCCTGCAAGACCTGTCTTGGACTGTATTCCTGTCGTCTAAATAACCCTTCTGCTTTACTGGCTGGCTGAGAGTCATGGTGAATCGCAGGAAGCCGGGCGTGCAGGGCCCTGAGTCCCCCCACACTCCGTGACAGCTGGTGGCAGAGGTGGGAGCTACTGCACCCCGTGGACGGCACTTCCTGCAGTAAGTGACTGGGGAGCAGTAAAACAAAGGGGGATTGACGGGGACCAGGCATGCTGAAGAGTCAGAGAGAGACGGTTATCACCCCTGGGAGTGTGTGACCAGCGAGAAGGACTTTTGCAGTAACAGGGTCCCCCGGGGGATCGCAGCGAGTGGTCCCAGGGGCGGAGGAGTCTGCAGCTCGACCCTGGCAGAGAGGTGGTGACCTCGAGAAGGGCTGGCACACTAGGGGTCTCCCTGGAAACTGTGGGGAGCGGTGAGCACCCAGGCCTGTGAGTGGCCAGCAGGAAGATGTATGCCACGCGGCTTAAGAGCGACCTGGTGGAGCTGTGCAAGCAGAGGGGGCTGCGCAGTGGGAGGCTCACCAAAGAACAGCTCATTGCCCAGCTGGAGAAGGGAGATCGCTCGAATGAACTGATCCCTGTCTCTGAGGGAAGCAGCCTGGCAAATGCAGCGCAGGCCCCAGTGTCTGTCCCAGCTGGGAGTGGTCAGCCGGCTGCTGAGGGCTTCCCGAGACCCCTCCTTCCTATGCCTAGGGGAAAGGTGGGGAGGAGCCCAGCAAATACCGAGGGCGCCGTGACCCCCCCGGCCAGCAGGGGATCCTCCCGGCGAAGCTCGCCGGCCAGCAGGGGATCCTCCTGGTGACGCTCAGCATCTGTGGAGCAGAAGTGGCTGGAATGGGAGAAAGAGCTAAAACTGAGAGAGCTGGAGGATCGTGAACAACAGAGACAGCATGAACGGGAGGAGAAAGAGAAACAGAGGCATCATGAACTGGAGGAGAAAGAGAAACAGAGGCACCATGAACTGGAGCTGGCGAGGCTGAGGGGCCGCGAGACCCCGGCTCCGGTGAGTGAGGGGGGACCCAAGACTGCACGGAGCTTTGATAAGTGCATCCTGGCCCCACGTAAGGAGGGGGAGGACATGGATGACTTCCTGGATGCCTTTGAGATGGCCTGCGAGCTGCACCAGGTTGATCCTGCGGACCGACTCCGGGTTCTCACCCCCTTACTGGACCCCAAAGCCATGGCATTGTACCGCCAACTGGAAGAGGCGGAGAAAGGGGACTACGAACTGTTCAAAAAGGCCCTGCTACGTGAGTTTGGGCTGACTCCTGAGATGTACCGGGAAAGGTTCTGGAGTCAGGATAAAACCCCTGAGATCTCATATCTGCAACTAGCCGTCCGCATGGAGGGATACGCCAGCAAGTGGGCAGATGGGGCCCAGACGAAGGAGGACCTGGTTAAACTGCTGGTACTGGAGCAACTGTATGAGCGGTGCCCATCTGACCTGAGGCTGTGGTTGAGGGACAAAAAACCAGAGAACTCGCGACATGCAGGCCGGCTGGCCGATGAGTTTGTAAAGAGCCGGTCAGGGGATAACAGGGAGGAGTCCCAAAGGAACAGTCCCAGTTCGTCACAAGGATCTACATTTTCCAGTCTCTCGCCCCTAACGGGGGCCAGAAACCACAACTCTCCAAGCCCACCGTCCCATCTCTGTGCCACATCACTCAGATAAGAACCAAGTCTACAGTGACACTACCTGGGAAGGAGGTTGGCCAGGTGCCTCCACCCTCATGCTCCAGGGCGGGTACTGGGCCCAGCCGGGTCAGGAAGGAATCTCTGCCCCGCTCCATGGGAGAGGGCTGCTCCGTGGGGGACACTGTGGGGGGGGGGGGCTCCTCTGAGCTGCCGCTCCAGGGAGGCTAGATAGGCCTGTTGGAAAAGGTCAGGGCAGCCTGGGCATCTCTTGATGCCTGAGATTCCCCCGTTCCCAGCTGATCCCTGAACTGGGCAGCTCCCATGTGGGGCTGGGAGTGATGGGGGGTGGGGGGGACCAGGCAGCTGCAGGAGGGGATGTGGTTTGCTGGGCATTGCAGGGAGCTGGCTTTGCTTTGACCACAGTAGATTTGGGCTGGAGATTGCAGAGAAACCACCTGATGGGGAGGAAAGGGGCCGAACGCATCATGGGCTTCCTGGGGCTGCAGCCCCCGGTGCAGTTCCTCATTCCGCTCGCACTCGGGCCTCAGGGCTCGGGGGAGCTGGGCACCGGGGTGTTGGTGGCAGAGCTGAGGGGTCCCCCACTGCCCTGTCATGGCGTCTGCTCTCACCATCCTCTTCCTCGGTGAGTATCTGAGAGAGCCATGGCATGTGAACATAGGGGTGGATCTGAGACCAGGGTTTGCGACCATGGGGGCAGTATCTGATACCAGGGTGTAGGATCCAGTTGCTCTGGGATCTGGTCCCTAATGACCCGTCTCCTTTCCAGGCTGCTGGCTGGCTTTGCGGAGCGGGATGTTGGGACGTGAGTATCTGTGGGGAATGGGGCAGCTGGGGGAATTTCCACATTAAGGATGAGGGACGTGGTTGGGGGGTGAGGGGTACAGATCCTCCAAAGGGATGATCCTGTCAGACCTGTGCTCCCTCCCACACCCAGAGGCGGGGACTGAGACCTCCCCCCACTCATTACAGGGATGGGCACCACACAGGGTGAATTCACCTGCACTCAAAGCTCTGCCCCCCAGACTCAGGGCACCAGCCACCCCACAACGCCCCCGAACTGTGCCCAGGGAGCTGGCAGTAGCTCTGGGGAATGGGTCAAACCAAGCAGGGCTGTAAGACGTGGACACGCAGAGGGACTGGAGCAAGGCACCGTTGTGTCTCACCCTCGGCTTGCTGCACACGCGCGTGTCACTGCTTTGCTCGAGGGTCAGGCTCAGCCCGACCCGGTGTTCGGAACGTCCCCTGAGCAGCTTTGGGAATATCCCATCCCCAGAGGGGCCGCTGGCACCATGCAGAGCCGAGCTAAATCCCCAGCGGCTGAGAGCGGTCTGGGGTGTCGGAGCAGAGCCAGAGTTTGAGCCCCGGGGGTGGGCAGGAAAATGTTCGAACAACCGGGGGATTTTGTAAATGTGTTTTTCAGAGGCCTTGCTCAAAGAACTCAGATTTGTCCCACAAACCCCACCGCGCACTCCTGTGCATACAACACATTGCCAGACAGTTTGAGTAAATGTGTTTTTAGAATATTTTAAAGAATAATCCATGTTCAGCCCAACTACAGCAGAGATGCTACAATGTTAGAAAAACAGAAGGAGGGTTATTCTGATCTCAGCCCCCACAGGGTCAATCCGGAGTCACTCCTGACTGCAGCGGGGGCAGAGCTGAATTGACCCTGGAGAACTAAAGAAATCCGAGATTGGAAATCTCCTTTCCCCCTGCTGTGTCTCTCCCCGGCTGTGAGCCGCGGGGCCGGGCCTGCACCCCAGGGACGGACGGAGGGTAAAACGCTAGAGCGACAGATGGGCAGAGGATTGAATCAGACGGATGCGGTTTGTGTCACTCCCACTTACTGCCTGTTTGTTTGTGAATCCAGAGGGGTCCTACCCCAAACCCTCCATCTCCGTCAGCCCCGGTGGGGTGATCCCCGTGGGGGGAAACGTCACCATCCGGTGTCAGTATCAGCTCCTGGGCATGACATTCCTCCTCTACAAGGCTGGAGATGTGGAATATCTGAATTACACAGACCCTGCTGGCTCTGAAGCTGAATTTCCCATCACCAGCGCCAGACGGGAACACGGTGGCAACTACACCTGTCGTTATCACAACAAATCAGGCATCTACTCGGAGCACAGCGACCGTGTGCAGATCATTGTAGCAGGTGAGGGGCCCAGCCCGGAATCTCGGCTCCCAGCCTCACACCCAGCCAGGGCCCAGGGGGTCTCCGTGAGCCCTGGTGCCCAGCAGATGGGACGTCCAGCCCAACCAGTGAAGGTCGGGTGGAGGGGGGATATCTCGGCCCTGTGGTGCCTTGGTGCCCTCGATCCTAGGGGAGAACTCAAACTGTCTCTGCCCCGTCGCTGATGCTTCATGCTGGGAAGGGGGCGCAGTGGCTCTGCCGGGGTCTGTCTCACACCCCGTCTCCCTCACACAGCAGAGCTCAGCTCCCCGAAACCCTCCATCTCCCTGAGCCCAGCGGGGGGGGTCGCCCTGGGGGAGCCGCGACCGTCCGGTATCGGGGTCAGTGCCGGGGTCTGGAGTTTGTTCTGTACAAGGCTGGGGACAGGAACGCAGCAGCGCCGGGCGGGGACTCGGCTGGGGTCAAGTTTCCCATCCCCAAAGTGAGCCGGGCAGACGGAGGCAGCAATACCTGCTATTAAACCCCCGACTTGGATCTGGACACCTGGTCGGAACCCAGCGACCCCATGGAGCTGGTGGTAGCAGGTGAGGGGCCTGGCTCAGCCTCCCCGCTCCCAGCCCCACACCCAGCCAGACCCTTGGCCCAGCAGAGCGGACACCCATCCAGGGAGGAGGGACGGAGTCAGTGCGGGGTTCCCCAGCCAGGGGGGAGAAGCAGCCTGTAGGGGCGCATAGCTCCCGAATCGTCAGCCCACGGGTGCGGCATACTGTTCCCATGGCTACGAGGCCGGAGTGGCCTTCACCCCAGCGTCTGTGATTAGGAAACTTATTGGCTGGCCTGAACATCACCCTCGCTGCTTGCTTTCACGTGCACAAGAGATGGGTTTGTTATCTCATGTTGTTGTACACTGTGTGCTCCTCCTCTGCGCAGGAATGTAACCACTTAGAAGTGTTGTAAACAGGGAAGTAAAAAGAATAAAAACCCCAGGAAAAAGTTCCTGGGAGGCTTTTTGGCTACCACGACCTGGCGTTCTGTCTCCTTTCCTTTCTCGTCGCCACAGCAGCCATTGGAGATTTCGGGCAGAGGAAGGGGGGATCCCTGTCCTCAGGGGGAGCTGCAGAGTAGGGGGGCTTTTCCCAGGCAACACATCAGTTACAGGGTGTGACGAAGTGGGACTGTTCTTAATGTTTCCTCTGAATACTGTGTGGGTGCCTCGGTTTCCCCTATGCATTTCTTAATACCAAATATTGCTTGCTCTGACCCCACTTGATTCCTCAGGGCCCCCAACATCCTCCCCATAGAATTTTGTGCTGCCCTTGGGCGCCACCTGGGGTGGGAGGGGTTGGGGAGGGAACAGACCAGCCGCTCCCAGCACTCAGGCTGCTGCTGTTTCCCAGGCGGATCGGAATCGCCGGCACCTCCGGGTCTGACCAGCCCCATCATCGCCGGGGTTAGCGCAGCAGCCGCCGTCCTCCTCCTCCTCCTCGTGGCCTTCGTCTGCTTCAGAAAAACCCGAGCCAGTGAGTGCCCCGCCCAGCGAGGGAAGGGTTAAACCTGCCACTAAGCAGGGCGGGATGGGGTCACGGTTTGGATGGGGGACTGTGCCGGGAAAGCCAAGGACAGGGGGAGTGAGGGCTCAGCAGGGGGTTCTGCTGCATGAATAATCCCTGTACACACAGCTGTCACACCCACCCCAGAGGTGGTTGCATCTCAGCCCTGGGCGAGGGGTCCCTGTATAAAGAGCCACCGGTACCGTGCCTCTCAAGTGCCAGGGGAGCCAAGCTGTGGACCAGGTTCATTATAACAAGTCACTAGCGAGGGAGGATTGGGGACAGGAAAAGCCCCCTGAGTTAATCTGCCCCTCCCCCCTGGAGCATGCTCTGGTGTTGCGCTGCCCCCTGCTGGTCCATTGCACCCCAGCAGGGATCCAGGTTCAGCACCACAAGCAGAGGGGACCCCCCCAGGCACCCCCATCCCTGCTGCCCTGTGGGGGGTGAGTGGCCGGGTGCTGGTACCAGCGGATCCTGATCGGCTCATGGGGGATTTTGGTTTGTGTCCCTCTGCAGGAAAAGGAGCCGCACCGAGACCAAGCAGGTAGGAACCCGGCTCCTCCCCCTCCCAATCAACCTGCCTGGGTCAGAGGGCACCTGGGTTCTGTCCCACCTTGGGGAGGGGAGTTTCGGTCTAGTGGTTAGAACAGGGTGGCTGGGAGCCAGGACTCCTGGCTTCTCTCCCTGGTCTGGGAGAGGAGTGGGGTGTAGTGGTTGGGGCAAGGTTGAATTAGGGAACAGGGTTCAGTGTGAGGCAGGATTGGGGGCTCTCTGGCTGTGTTGGGGAATCTTCCTGCGGGTGGGGGGATATGACATTTATAAAGGGATTTTCTCTCTTTTAATGCCAGCCCTTTGGGGGTGTTGAAGGCCCCGGCTCAGCAAGACAACACCTGTGAGTAACACACCCAAGGGGGTACCAGAGTGGGGCAGGACCCCTGGGGAAGGGAGGGGATTTTGGAGGCTCCCCTCCCCTCTAGTTCATGGTCTCCCTCTGTCTGCCCCCCATTCTTCCCCCCAGGCCTGGGGGGTTTTGTGTCCCCCCCTTCACTTCTCCATTGGATCTTCCCAGCCAGTGACCTACAGGGAATCCCCATCCACTCCTGGCTCCCAGCCCCCTGCTCTAACCTCTAGACCCCACTCCCCACCCAGAGCCGGGGAGAGAACCCAGGCATCCTGACTCCCAGCCCCCGTCCCACCCCACCGTAACACCCTAGACTCTGCCATCGTCTCTGTGCCTCAGTTTTCCTCTCTGTAACATGGGGCTAATGACCCTGGCCCATGCTGTAGGTTCGATGGGGGGGTGGTTGTGCCGGGCTCTGACCCCACTGCCTGGACAGAGGCGTCAGAGCTGGGTGTGGGGTTCTGCTTTGGGCCGGCCGGGGGTGCAGCCCAGCCGGTGTCTCTGTTCTGCAGATACCTCCATTGACGAAGGGAAAGAGCCGCAGACCCTGGTAAGTGTCCCTGTTCCCCCAGGGGCCTGACCCCCAACCCTGACCCACATGGGCCCCAGCAGGCCTCTCACATCCCTTCCCAGAGTCTCCTGGCACACTCAGTGGTTTGGGGTGGGAGTCGGGCTAGAGGGAGGGGGGGTTATGGGATCGCCAGCTGGGATTGCAGGGTGTGTATGTGTGTTTCCCTGTCACCCCCTGTTGAAGGGGATGGGCCCTGCTCTGAGTGTGTGTGTGTGGGGTTGGTGCATGCACGGGCACACACACACACACACACACACACGTGTGACTCTCTCCCCTCCCATCCCAAGGAGCCCGACCCCGGCATCTACGCCGAGCTGGACCGCCAGACGCTGCAGCCCAGTGTGTACGATGTGATCAACGTGAGCCGGGGAGCCTCGCAGTGAGAGCCCCCTGCAGCGATGGGGCGCCAGACCTCGGGGGCAACAGCCTCACACCCCAACAGCGCCAGCCCCAGAGAACTCTGCATCTAGGGAAGATTTAGGGGGGACGCTGCCCTCCCCCCGCTGCAGCCCGGTCCCATCAAGCTTCTGTCCCCCTGCCCTGCCCAGACCTACATGTGGGGGGGGGGGGGGCTCAGCACCGGGATGGGTAGGAGACGCTTCAAGGCAGCTTTGACGTTATTTTGCATCCTGTTAACCTCCAGATTTGTAATAAACACAGATCATTAAACCAGCCCCCCCGGGCAGCCCCCAGCCCCTGTCCCGGCGCCAGGAGAGTGTGGCACACCTGGGGGAGATGGGGAGCTGCCGGGGAATCAGGTTTATGTTGAGTTTCACTGGGAGTAGCAGAAACAGCAAGCGAGCTCCGGTTCTGGACACACTTCCCCTTTTCACCGATATTTCGGTTGCTGCTTTAGCAACTTAGCATCTAAATTTATCCCTCCCCCGTCCCATTACGGGGGCCGGAAACCACAACCCCTCCACCCTCTGTCCCGTCTCTGTCTCACACCACTGCGCTAAGAATAGCATCTGCAGCGACGCTACCTGAAAAGGAGGTTGGCCAGGCCCCTCCACCCTCATGCTCCAGGGTGGGCGCTGGGACCAGCTGGGTCAGGAAGGAATCTCTGCCCTGCTTCATGGGAGAGGGACGCTCCTTTCGGAGGACAGGTGGGAGATGAAGCCCTCCTCTGCTCTGAGCTGCTGCTCCAGGGAGGCTAGACGGGCCTGTTGGAAAAGGTGAGGGCAGTCTGAGCCTGGGCACCTCTTGACATATCCTGAGATTCCCCCTTTCCAAGATGGTCCCCAGAGTGGGCAGCTCCCATGTGGGGCTGGGAGGTGATGGTGGGAGCAGGGGACCAGGCAGCTGCAGGAGGGGATGTGCTTTGCTGGGCATGGCAGGGAGCTGACTTTGCTCTGACCATAGTAGATTTGCCCTCGAGATTGCAGGGATGGGAAGAAAGGGGCCAAGCGCATCACAGGCTTCCTAGGGCTGCAGCCCCCGCTATATTTCCACTTTCCACTCGCACTTGGGCCTGAGGCTCAGTGGAGCTCAGCACCGGGGTGTTGGTGGCAATGTGATGAAGCAGGGGGGTTTCTTATTGTTTTCAATGGTTTGCATACAGAGGGGGTGGGACTCAGTTTCCTTGGGTGTTACTGGTTTAACGAGGTGGTGGAAGAGGGGGGTTGTTTTACAGAGGGCCAGTGAACGGCCTGGAGAATGGATACCCCAGCGACTGCTGACTGGGAGGCCCAGCTCAGGAGTCGCAGCCAGTTCTGGCCAGCGAGAGGAGAATGGGCTGTGAAGAGAGGACCCTGGTAACCCAACCAGCTGGTTCTAGTCCATGAGGAACAAAGGACAGATGAGAGGAGAGGAGGCCCAGGCAACCTGTTTACCTGGGACAGAAGAAGTTTGGGTTCAGTAAGAGGCATATCTTTCAAGTAATGCAAATAGATGGAATCAGGTAGTATAGATACTGCTGAGCCAGTGTCCAACATTAGCTGAATAGCGTGTGATTTGCCTGAGGGCATGGAGGAAACGTTTACAGTGCACTTTATCTGTTCTGGAATATGTGCAGTAGTGATTTTGTCCACACTCAGCACAGTAACTTCTGGTATTGTAACTGCATGCACCTGTTGATTGAACTGGCGACTGTGACATACTTTAGCAAAATGCCCAATCTTTCTGCAATGATTGCACTGAACTACTTTTGCAGGACATCCTGTGTAGCTTGCAAGGTGTTGTGGGGATCCCCAGCGAAAGCATGCTGTTACTGTATTTTGAATTTGCTGATTCAGTGGCTTTTCATTAGTTTTCCTCTTGCAATTGTTTGTCTGCAGGGATAGTGAACTTTTCTGCAAAGGAGTCACAGCTCATATCTCTGCTCATTATTTTGGCTTCAGCTGTAGCTGACTCAATCTGAGTAGCAATGGTTATTGCTTTTTCTAGTGTCAGTTGTGGTTCTAGAAGTAAGCATTCTCTTACACGAAGCATGGTTGTTTTCTCAATGAGCCGGTCTCTAATCATCTCATCTGCCATATTCCCAAAGTCACAATATACTGCATTATAGTCTCCCCTGGTTTCTGCTCACGCTGGCGAAATCTGTAGCGATTCGCTACTGCATTCACTCTTGGCACAAAAAAGTTCTTTAATGCAGTGAGTGCAGTCTCATATTTATCATCTGCAAGGGGAAAAGTGTAAAATATATGCTGCCCTTCTGCTCCAAGGCAGTGGATTAGCAGAGCACGCTTTCTTACTTCAGAAATCTCTGTAGCACTGATCGCAAGTGTGGAGATTAATGGAAGAAGGAGGCACACATCAGGACCCTAGGGGGGCTCTGGGTGATCGCTACTTCCCACCACCCAACACAGATGGAATGAGGTTGAGCAGTGTCCACAAAAGAGAAACTAAACAACTAATTATTCCTTAAGAAAGGTTTTTAATGACTTACAACCATAAAGGCAACACAGACAGAATGTGCCTAATGACTTTACATGTATTGTAACCATTCCCAACCAACACAAATTTATATGCAATACTGATACATTAATTAACTATAGCTTACTAATTTTAACCTTCCTATTAACTTATTTAACAACTTATAAACTTTTACAGGCTTTTATGATAAACTGAATGACAATTTATACTGAAGAGAGCCACAGCGACATGCAAAGCTATTATTGTTTACAAACTTCTAGTTTTACCAGCGCTGTACCCGTCTTCAGCAAGGCACAAAAACATATACAGTTCCTATATATTGATCAACTATTGACTACTACTATCTCTAAACAACTTAAACAATTTACTAATATACTTAAACTATAGTATTAATACAGACTTAAGATTAACTAGCTCGAGCACAACCGGACCTCTTCAGTCCAAAACCTTGCCCTGCATTTTTCCAAAGATACGTTACCTTTCAGTCGACCATTTCCTGCGCTGGCCAAGCACAGATAGTCGGTGAAGCGCAAGTCCCTTTGGTTCAGGGGGTGCATGTGAGCCTGACGAAGAGTGATCTCCTTTAGGTCAACACATACAGAAAACACTTGCGTTTTTGCACCTTTTTTATAAGGTGTTTGCTGGCCGCGTTTCAAAACAGGTCAACCAATGAAGGTAGCTAAATATTTCAGTGTGGTATTTGCAGTTGTCTTGGTCTTATGAACTTTGCACCTGTGCCCAGCTCATCTCTTCTCTATGCGGCTAATTGTGGTCCATTTGCTAACCTCAGCTTAAAGAGGTATTTGGTTGCAGCGCATAGTAACCACAAGTCTGTATCTATCTTTACAGAGTTTCCTAGCTAGATTAAGTTTAGGCTTGCAGGATTTAACTGTACTCGCTTCTTACAACTTCCGGAAGTTTTAGGCCTAACACTGCTTGTGCACATTAATCACAGCAAGCAGATAAGTCTCAAACATATGGAGCTATACCTATATCTCATAGAGCTGGAAGGGACCCTGAAAGGTCATTGAGTCCAACCCCCTACCTTCACTAGCAGGATCAAGTACTGATTTTTGCCCCAGATCCCTAAGTGGCCCCCTTTGCAGAAAAGATGCAGGTTGGTTCAGAGGCAGAAGATCCCACCCTCATCGCCAAAATGTTGTATCGACCAGGAAAGGTACTAACAAGCTTCAACAGGACTTTATTTTTACAGTGGAAACCTCTTTACCAAACTGCTGCTGCACCTAGGGTGACCAGATCACCCAGGTCAAATATCGGGGCGGGGGGGGCGGAGAAAAAAAAACACACACACAAAAAGAAAAGATGGCAGAGCAAAAAACAACAACAACAACCCCCCCTTCCTCCTCCCTCCGCAAGCGCTGGCGGGAGGCCCCGGAGACGCAGGGGGAGTGCGGGGCTGGGGTTAGTGAGACTCCGGCCTGGCCCCGAGCACAGGCAGGACTCAGTCGGGCGGTACCTGGAGGGAGAGTAGGGGAGGGCCTGTGGGGCCAGGCGACGGCTATTCTCCCGACCTGGGCAGTGGAACTCGGGAGCGGCTGCTGCTGCAGCTCCCACTGCCGGGGCCGGAGGAAGCGGCCATGGCACTCGGTGGCTGCGGCTCTGGTGCCCGGGCCCGAACCCCCCGAGCCTGGGCCTGTTGCGGGGACCCAGCAGCGCGCACGCTGCGCCCAGTCCCTGGCCAGTCGCGTCTGGGCTGGCTGCCCAGCTGGTGCAATCCCGCGGCTGCCCCGGGGCAGAGGCATCGGCAGCACCGTTCATTCCCCTGCGGGACCCAAGCGGGACGGGGGGGCTGGGGCCCAGGCTCGGGGGGTTCGGGCCCGGGCACCAGAGCCGCAGCCGCCGAGCGCCATGGCCGCTTCCTCCGGCCGCGGCAGTGGGAGCTGCAGCAGCGGCTGCTCCCGAGTCCCACTGCCCAGGTGTGGAGAACACCCGCTCCTGGCCCCGCGGGCCGCCCCCCCTACTCTCCTTCCAGGTACCACCCGACTGAGTCCTGCCTGCGCTCAGGGCCAGGCCAGACTCTCACGCTTCCCTGCATCTCCCGGGCCTCCCTCCAGCGCTTGTGGAGGGAGGAGGAATGGCGAGCCTGGGGAAGAGGCGGGGATTTGGGGAGGGAGTCAATGGGGGAAGGAGGGGGCGGAGTCGGGGCGGGGGGGGCGCGAGCACTTCCGGGCTCCGGAGCCTTTGCTTGTTTGTCCAGTGTCCCGACCTAACATTGGTCGGGACGCGGGACAAACAAGCAAATATCGGGACAGTCCCGATAAAATCGGGACGTCTGGTCACCCTAGCGGCACCCTCTGTAACCCTCACTCAGCCTCCTCAACTCCTCCCCCTCCTTCCTGTTTCCTGTCCTTTCAGACTCCCAACAGCCAGTGCTCCCAGTTCTAATCATTACAGCAGCATCTAAACACCACACATACACATCCCCCACCCCCACCCCATCCTGTGTCCCCTCATGTTCCTGTCCCCCCCCCTTTCTTCCCCCTGGCCCGTGTCCCCTTCCCCATTCTGTAGTTCCCTCACATCCCCCCGTCAGGTCCCCATCCCCCCAATTCTGCCCCCTCTCCCATGTCCCTTTACCCACCATTGTGTTTCCTCATGCCCCATCCCCTCCCCCATTCTACCCAAGCCATCCCCTATCCCCTCACACCCCCCACTTCCCTCAGGGAATGTGGGGCAGTGGGGTATGTGGGGTTTTGTGGGGCCAGGAGACTGAGGGGAAAGAAAATGGGGGACCCAGGGGTCAGGAGCAGGAGGGGACAGTGAAAGGGGAACCTGCTGAGGGGTGGAAATGGCAGCTCCCTCCTGGGTGGCACCGTCTGCTCCTCCCCCCCTCACACCCCCAAACAATCCTGCCCCCCAGCTCTGACTTTTGCGGGGACCCTGTCTGCCCTCAAACTCCTGTCCCCATCCCGACCCCTCTGCCCTCAACCCCCATCCTGACACCCCCAAACTACTTCCCTCAAACTCCCGGCTCCCCCCATCTGGCTCCCCCAAAAACACCCATCATGGGGGGGCCCAAAAGCGCCGGCGGCTAAATCACTCTGTGCCCTGTTGTGTTTATGGAGATGCAATAAAGAGCCCAAAGTGCAAACACGCCCCAGCCCCTGCCCCACACTGAACAGGGTTAAACACGGGCCGGGGTGGGGTCCAGAGCCTGCAGCCTGCCCAGCCCCATGGCAAACCCCCCATTGACCCCTGGGACCGGCTGTTACAGACACAGCAGAGCAGGAACCAGGGGAGCTGTGGCAGGCGCCGTGTGAAACGAGGGGTTTGTTCCAGCTCCGGCCCTGGCCCCGTTCGCTGGAGCGAGTCTCTAGCCGGAAAATCCCCTGGGTTTGGGCGTCTCCCCACTGGCCCCAGAGATGCTAGCAACTGTCCGGGGGTGGGGAGAGGAGCCAGCGGAGCTGGGCTGGAGCCGCTGTTGCCGCGGCTGCTGTTAAAGTCCGACCCCGTTTCCTCCCGGGTTGGGGTTCATCCGGGGGAGGGGCGATGGCATCGGGGTCCCTCTCTCCGGCCGCTCTGCTCAGGATGTCTCTGTGGAGCAGGATCCGGACCGCCCGGGGGGCCCAGGAGATGGGGGGTGGCAGCCACGACGGTGAAGTGAGTCTCTTTCTTTAAGGCCCATCCCCGAAATATCCACCAATGAGGACTCGTTTCCAACACCCCAATTTTGGGTCACGGATTTCTGCTCCCCCACTTCTCCTGTGTCCCAGGCAGGCCCCATCCCAGCCCATGGGTTCTGTCTGGCTGCCGCTCAGGTTGGACTAATCCCGTCTTTCTGTCTCGCCAACTTTCTCCCCAGCGTTCATTCATCCAGGTTCTCGTGATGCTGCCTGAACTTCTCACTCACTCACCCAGGAAGCTCTGGGGGGTTGTACAATAGAAATACAGGGGGAGGGATGTCTATGGGGAAAGAAGGGAGAGAAAGGGGGCTGGGGGACACTGCTGCAGAGAGAGGAGGAGGAGGACAGACACTGGGGGGGCAATAAGTGCCTTTATTCCAGTGCCAGGGCCAGACGCAGCGCCCCACACACAGATGCTGGGGGCTCTGACTCGGGGCACTGAGGTGTGTGCGATTCTGCGGGATGTGGGGGGCCCGGCTCGGGGCTGAGTGATGAGCTCTGGTGGTCCTGTGGGATTTAACTACCCAGTTGCCTGTTGGGAACAGGTGCGGCCCGTCACCAGTCACTGGGGTATCCATTCTCCAGGCCATTGGCTGGGGTCCCAAGTTCCCTTTCTGGTCCTCTGTACCAACAAACACCCTCTCCCCTCACCTCGTTAAACCAGTAACACCCAGGGAAACTGAGTCCCACTCCCTCTGCATGCAAACCACTGAAAAAACCAAGAAAATCCCCCACTTCGTCACGGGGGGGCTCAGTGCTGGGGCAGGGGATTGGGGCGCGGGCTTACCTCTGGCGGCTCCCGCTCAGCGGCGCAGCAGGGGTGCCAAGGCAGGCTTCCTGTTTGTCCTGGCACCGTGGACCGCACTGGAAGCTGACAGCAGCCCCTTCCCGCGGCTGCCTGCTGTCTCTCCGCCTCTCTCTCGCTCTTGACTCCAGCAGCTTCTGCTGCCTCTCTGTGATTCTGCCCGGCGGCCGGGTCATGACACGCGTTTTCCCCTGTTCAAAGTCTCCCTCTGCACCAGGGTCTCAGGCAGTTTTCCCTTCACTGCCCAGCTAGTGCCACTCCCTCAGTGGCTGGCAGTGCATGGACACAGCTGGCTGCTCTGGTGCCACAGTGGCCTCTGGTGGGCACCAGGTGGAACTGCAGCACTTCTTGGGCAGAATATATTTTATGCGGGAAAAATCAAGATTATGCAGGACAGATTAATTCTGCCCATTCGCAGATGCACAGAATTCCCCCACGAGTAAACAATGGTGAATGGTTTCAACACTGGTGTGATGGTTGCCCCCCACTCCGGGGATGCCACCTGATGTACTGGGGTACCAGTGAGCCCACCTGTTCCACCAGCCTGGGTTCCCTCACCCTGTCTTGCTGAGCCAGGCCCTCAAGCCTCCTCCAGCACACACATAGGTAGGGACACACCCAGCTGCAGACAGACACAGACACTGAAATCAGCTCGGCGTGGGAAACCTTCAGCTAAGGAATTGACCTGCACTCAAGTGCACACCCTCTGGGGTGCAAACCCAAAATTGTATTGTCTTGCACTGCACAGAGAACTGTACTGCGTAAGCTGACTGAAATTTGCCTCCTCCCTCAATGTGGAGGAAGAGACGCAGAGCTTTTTGCCCCTCCCCCCCACTAGTAATGAGTTCCACAAACTGGGTTTTGAGAAAACAAAACAAGTTTATTAACTACAAAGGACAGATTTTCAGTGATTATAAGGGATAGCAAACAGATCAAAGCAAATTACTGAGCAAATAAAACAAACATGCAAACTAAGCTTAATACACTAAAGAAACTGGTTACAAGCAGTAATTTCTCACCCTAAAAGTTGTTTTGAGCAGGTTGCAGAGTTTCTTGAAGACAAACTGCTCTTGCTTGTGTTACGAAGTGGGGGGCGGTTCTTGGTTTTTCCTTGGTTTTTCCAATGGTTTGCATGCGGAGGGGGTGGGACTCAGTTTCCCTGGGTGTTACTGGTTTAACGAGGTGATGGGAGAGGAAGTTTGTTGTTACAGAGGACCGGGGAGGGAACTTGGGACCCCAGTCAATGGCCTGGAGAATGAATACCCCAGCGACTGGTGACCTGGTGACACGGATTCTCAGCTTGGGAGTCGCAGCCGGTTCTGGCCAGTGGGAGGACAGTGGGCTGTAAAGGGAGGACCCCGGTGACCTGACCAGCCGGTTCCAGCCAGAGGGGGGCAGAGGACAGAAGAGGGGAGAGGAGGCCCAGGCGACCCTGTTTACCTGAAGAGAAGACAATGGACAGAGGCGGGGCTTGGGGCCGGTGATATCAGATGCCCAGCTGGGAAGCAGGGGGGCTCTGGGCGGGAAAGACGGGGAGCAGGGAGTCCATGACAAATCCATCTTGCATAAAATAAATCTTAGTTATGCCCTATTCCTCTCAGAAGTGTATCTCTATGAAGAATATGAAGTGCCACAACTGGGTCAGCAGGGGTCCAACCCAAACACGCTGGCCTGTGCTCCGGCGACAAAACCGGACGAAAGTCTGGTGTCCCTGGGCTACATCCTACCACAGTCTGGGCGGGGGGGGGGGGGTTTCCACAGTCCATGGGTCCTCTGTCTCCGCGGGGTACACTACGGACGACAGTCCCGGCACCTCATCTCCAGGGTTGGTCTCCCCTGGGGGCAGGGCACTGCACAGCACAGGCTCAGCTCTGGCGTTCAGCAGTGGGCTGGAGACGTCTGCCTCCTTCCCCTGCGGGGCCTCCCTTTATACTTCCAGCCCTGCCCCAGACTTCTGGGAAGGGGGCGGGGCACATTTGACTCCTCCCACCAGGGGGGACATAGTGGTCCCTCGCTCTTAAGTCCAGAGGGAGGCTGCTTTGCTCAGACCTGTAAGATTTTAGCTTTGCCAGACTAGGCCAGAGGCTTAAGATGATTGAGTGACCTAACAATAACCGATAAGACCAGAGGTTACTGCATAAGATGTGCCAATAAGTGAGGTTATGGAAAAATGGATTGCAATAGACACAAGGTATTGTCTGAAACCACCAGCCACCCACCCTGATTGTAACATCTTTAAATGTCTGTCCTGACGGCAGGGTACCTGCCATGTGTAGCTGCACGAGACAAAAACGAACTACAAGCAACTTATGAAAAACAGGGCACACCAATAATCACGGGGTGTGGAAGTGCAGCTAAGGAAAAGCGGGTTGATGCCTTGTGATGAAGCAGGGGATTTTCTTAGTGTTGAGCATGAGTACTGGGCGTGCCTCAGTTTCCCCTGTGTGCTGTGTGTGTAACGAGGTGGTGGGAGAGGGGGTTTCCGGGTACAGAGGGCCAGGTGTGATCTCGCCTAGGAGCCTGTACCCCGGACAATGGCCTGGACATGGTAGAACTTAGCAACCAGTGACCCAGAGGCCCAGCCCATCTTGGGAGCTGGCCAGTTCTGGCCAGTGGGAAAACAAAGGATGGAAAAAAGCGGGGGCCCTTGATCTGTTTGCCTGGAAGGAAGACAAAGGGCGGAGGAGGGGCTGTGGGGAAGGTGATATGGGGGGTCAGCTGGAAGGAAGTTGCTTCTGGACTGGGGACAAAGAGGAGTCTGACCCCACCTGGACTGGGACAGACCCATCTGCACGGTGCTGAGACTGGCCAAGACTGAGGCCCCTGAGAACTGCCTGGGCTGGGTTCAGCTATACAATAAACCCTCCTGTTTTGAGGGTCCCAGCAGGCTGGA
Organism: Actinemys pallida; assembly: GCA_023634205.1. Taxonomy (NCBI): domain Eukaryota; kingdom Metazoa; phylum Chordata; order Testudines; family Emydidae; genus Actinemys; species Actinemys pallida. The sequence continues at coordinate 3,157,917 of JALMGD010000024.1, forward strand.
GATTGGGGGGGCATCACTCCCTCCCGGAGGGAGCCAGGCGGGCTGGAGGCTCAGAGGTGCAGTTCCAGGAGACACTGGAAGCCCGGGCTTAGCCCCTAAGAGAGAGTGGACACTGAGAAGGGCTTTCAGACTGAGGGAAGTTCCTCCCGGGGACCGTACGGAGCTGAGAGAGCACGGGGGAGGGGGAAGGCTGTGAGTGCCTGACACACCTTCCTGCATAAACAGTGAGGTGGCAAAATTTGCAGATGATACAAAACTGCTCGAGATAGTTAAGTCCCAGGCAGACTGCGAAGAGCTACAAAAGTATCTCAAAACTGGGTGATGGAGCAATACAATGGCAGATGAAATTCAGTGTTGATCTATGCAAAGTAATGCAAGTTGGAAAACATCATCCCAGCCAGACATATAAAATGATGGGGTCTCAATTGGCTGTTACCACGCAAGAAAGCAATCTTGGAGTCATTGTGGAGAGTTCTCTGAAAACATCCACTCAATGTGCAGCGGCAGTCAAAAAAGCGAATAGAATGTTGGGAATCATTAAGAAAGGGATAGATAATAAGACAATAAATAATATATTGCCTCTATATAAATCCATGTTACGCCCACATCTTGAATACTGCATGCAGATGTGGTTGCCCCATCTCAAAAAAGATACATTGGAATTGGAAAAGGTTCAGAAAAGGGTAACAAAAATGATTAGGGGTATGGAATGGCTGCCATATGAGGAGAAATTAAAACTTTTCAGTTTGGAAAAGAGATGACTAAGGAGGGATATGACTGAGGTCTATAAAATCATGACTGGTGTAGAGAAAGTAGATAAGGAAATGTTGTTTACTCCTTCTCATAACACAAGAACTAGGGGTCACCCAATGAAATTAATAGGCAGCAGGTTTAAAACAAACAACAGGAAGTATTTCTTCACCCAACGCACAGTCAACCTGTGGAACTCCTTGCCAGAGGATGTTGTGAAAGCCAAGATTATAACAGGGTTCAAAAAAGAACTAGATACGTTCATGGAGTATAGGTCCATCAATGGCTATTAGCCAGGATGCGCAGGGATGGTGTCCCTAGCCTCTGTTTGCTGGGAGGACGACAGGGGATGGATCACTCGTATTGACCAGTGTCAGACGACAGGATACTGGGCTAGATGGACCTTTGGTCTGATCCAGTCTGGCTGTTCTTATGTGTAGTCAGAACTACAATATCAAAGAGGGCAGGCCCAAGGGAAACCCCAGCAGGAACCATCCCACTAGCGATGCTTGTCTAATGAGAGGTCCATCGGCGCCGAGAACACCGGTGAGGATGTGAAGAGGACCACGACTGTAATTGTCGCACAGGTTTTTGTAGGATTTCTCTCCGCAGGAGTAATTGGAACTTTGCTTAGGACTGGGGCCAGCCCTGACGGCCAGGGGAGAGCGCCCCCTAGTGACCTCTGCCCCACTCCCTGCAGCACAGCGCCCCCTAGCAGTGCACTGGGGTATCAGGGCCAGCACTGACTGCCAGGGGAGAGCGCCCCTCTACTGAACCCCTCCTCCTGCTCCCTGCAGCATAACTCCCCCTAGTGCAGCAGTGGGGTATTGGGGCCTGTCACGGACTCACAGGTCGTGCCCACTCTTGGCCCCGTACACTTCCTGGGGGGAACCTCCTTCATTGAGACTGCCCTTCTCGGTGGTCCACTCTCTCTCGGGGTCAGGCCCCTCCACCTTCTGGAACTGCACCTCTCTGAGCCTTAGCACACCTGTCTCTTGCTGTGGGCCCCCTCAGGGAGTCCGCTCGTTCTGGACCCCTTGGGCCTCCACTCCCAGTAGGAATAATGCAACCCTGATCTCTAGCCCGGAGTGACTCTGAGCTTGCGTAAAATAGGAGGGTTAATTGAGCGTATGAATCCAGCACAGGAAACTCTCAGGCATGGCCTCCCTCAGCACAGCTCATCCAAGTCTCCCCTGCATCCAGGTGGGCTCTGCCTGTTCCCTCTCTCCAGTCCTGAGCCCCCCTGCTTCCCAGCTGGGCATCTGATATCAAGCCATTGTCCATTGTCTTCTCTTCAGGTAAACAGGGTCACCTGGGCCTCCTCTCCTCTCTTCTGTCCTCTGGCCCCCTCTGGCTGGAACCGGCTGGTCCTCCCTTCACAGCCCATTGTCCTCCCAATGGCCAGAACCGGCTGTGACTCCTGAGCTGGGCCTCCCAGTCACCAGTCACTGGGGTCTCCATTCTCCAGGCCATTGGCTGGGGTCCCAAGTTCCATCGCTGGTCCTCTGTGTAACCCTTGTACCCCTCAGAGTTGGCAGCAACAGGGGCCGGGTTCAGTATCTAGGGGTTCCATTTCAATAAATAACACAATGCAAAACCGTCTCAAGCCCCCACCCAGTGTTCTGGGGCAATTACATACCATGCCCCTGGGCGCCTCTAAGAGGCAATACTTCCCGTCTCGCAAGCGCAGAGTCTGAGTGTAGGAAAAGCCTTTTAATAAAGGAGGGAAACAATGCGGCATTATGTTGGGGAAACACCACAAACAGGATTCATAACACAAACCATGAGCAAAAGACCCACCCCCAAGTAAGTTTGGCAGTGTCCTTTTCCCCTCAGGGTCTTAAGTCCAGCAACCCAATTGCTGAGAACCCCTCATGGCCCCCATCATGGCATCTGCTCTCACTGTCCTCCTCGGTGAGTATCGGAGACAGCCAGGGTGTGTGCCCCTGGGGGGGATCTGAGACCAGGGTGTCACGGACTCACAGGTCGTGCCCACTCTTGGCCCCATGCAGTCCATGGGGGGAACCCCCTTCAGTGAGACAGCCCTTCTCGGGGGTCCACTCTCTCTCGGGGTTAGGCCCTTCCACCTCCTGGAGCTGCACCTCTCTGAGCCTTAGCACACCTGTCTCTCGCCGTGGGCCCTCTCAGGGAGTCCACTCGCTCTGGACCCCCGGGGCCTCCACTCCCAGCAGGAATAATGCAACCCTGTTCTCTAGACTGGAGTGACTCTGAGCTTGCGTAAAACAGGAGGGTTTATTGAGCATCTAAACACAGCACAGGAAACTCTCAGGGCCTCAGGCCTGGCCTCCCTCAGCACAGCACATCCAAGTCTCCCCTGCCTCCAGGTGGGCTCTTCCTGCTCCCCCTCTCCAGCCCAGAGCCCCCCTGTTTCCCAGCTGGACATCTGATATCACCGGCCCCAAGCCCCGCCTCTGTCCATTGTCTTCTCTCCAGATAAACAGGGACGCCTGGGACACTCTCCCCTCTTCTGTCCTCTGGCCCCCTCTGGCCGGAACCAGCTGGTCAGGTCACCGTGATCCTCTCTTCACAGCCCATTGTCTTCCCACTGGCCAGAACCGTCTGTGACTCCCGAGCTGGGCCTCCCAGTCACCAGGTTACCAGTCGCTGGGGTCTCCATTCTCCAGGCCATTGGCTGGGGTCCCAAGTTCTCGCTCTGGTCCTCTGTCACAACAACCTCCCTCTCCCCTCACCTCATTAAACCAGTAACACTCAGGGAAACTGATTCCCACCCCCTCTGCATGCAAACCATTGAAAAACCTAAGTAAAAACAAGAAAATCCCCCACTTCGTCACACTGGACTTTCAAAAGCTTGCAACTGAACATGGACTTAGTACAGCTTTGAAACTTAAGTATGCCAAAGAAAAATGCTGTTTTTAACCAGCTTAATTTAAATGAAACAAGCACAGAAACAGTTTCCTTCCCTTGTCAAATCTTCCTTTTTAAACTTTCCCTTTATTTGTTTAGCAGTTTATGGTTAACACAGAACTGTTCTGTTTTTTTTTAAGTTATCTCTGCTGCCATCTGATCGCTCACTTCCAGTTTCAAATGAGGGGTGTGGTTGAGGTTCTACTGTAGTGGTCAGTGGAAGATTGAAGACAAGACCCTGTGGTCTCCTGGCTCCAGCCCGATGCACCTTCCCCAATGCTGCAGGGTGCACTGAGGGTGACCTCTCCCCCCTCCCCACAGAGACATAGAGAAGCTGGGAGCTGCATGATGTTTGGCCAGGCTGATGGGCAGTGGGTTTCCTGGGTTTTGCAGGGACCTCAACTTGCTTTGGCTGTGCTAGATTTCACCTGCAGATTAGAGACAACGTGTGATGGACGCAGGAAGAGAAGAGACATTGTCAACTTCCTGTAGCTGGAGCCACCAGTTGAGTTCCTTATTTGGGGCTCGGTGGAGCTGGGCACCGGGGTGTTGGTGGCAGCCCTGAGGGGCCCCTCACTGTCCCCATCATGGCATCTGCTCTCATCGTCCTCCTCCTTGGTGAGTATCAGAGACAGCCAGGGTGTGTGCCCATTGGGGGGATCTGAGACCAGGGTGTCTGTCCATGGGGGCAGGATCTGAGGCTCGTGCGTGTGCCTGGGGGGGGGATCTGAGACCAGGGTCTGTGCCCATGCGGGGCGGATCTGAGACCAGGGTGTAGGATCCAGTTGCTCTGGGATCTGGTCACTAACTAGCCGTCTCCTCTCCAGGCTGCTGGCTGGCAGGGCACAGCGGAGTTTGGGGAGGTGAGTATCAGTCTGTGGGGTGGACGGTAATATCAACGATAGGGGAGGGGATACGTGGGGTGGGGTGGGCCTGTCCGTCGGCTCTAGAGCCCCTCGGGGAACAGAAACATTCATGGGCACTGCAGCTATGGGGAGAACAAACCAGATCCACCCCCATCCCCACATCCACCCCCAGCAGCTCCCTCCCCTGCACTCACAGCCCCCCCACCCACCTCCCGTTCCCAAGGCCTGGGGAAAAATTGGGACATGTGTGACTCCCGTCGGTCACAGACTCTATTTCCAACACCAGGATGGGGGGCAGAGTTGCAGGAGGCCCACTGGCCAGGCCTCCAGGCTGGCCCCAAGTGGGGCCGGGGCGGGGGCAGGTGATCTCTCATGCAGCCGGGTCCTCAGCTATGTCTGGCTGAACCCTCTGCCCCCAAGGCCCATGAGCAGGCAGTGCCAACCCTGGTAGGGGACAGACTCCTAGAGAGGCTGAATGACGGATGGACTGAATTGGGGTAGGGAGACGCGGGGGGCTGTCTCCCCTGTTTAACTCCTGTCTCTTGTTGAAAGCAGGGCGTGAATTTCTCAAACCCACCATCTGGGTGAGCCCCAGCAGGGTGGTGGCCCTCGGGGGAAATGTCACCATCCGCTGTGAGGGTCGGCAACGATCCATGGAGTTCTTTCTGCGTAAAGCTGGACACCCAAACCTGCAGGTGCGGACGATGCCTAATGGGACCGTGGCTGAATTTCCCATCACCAGTGTTGGCCAGGAAGATGGAGGGAGCTACACCTGCAACTATCACTCCATAATGCAACAGAATCACTCGTCGTATCCCAGCGATCCCATTGAGATCATTGTAGGAGGTGAGGGGCCCGGCTCCCAGCCCCACACCCAGCCAGACCCACAAGGGGTCTCTGCACCAATGGGACACTCAGAGCCAGGCTCTGCCCTGATTCCTGGGCCCAGCAGAGGGGACACCCAGCCAGGGAGCGGGGACAGAGTCACTGGGTGGTTCCCCAGCCAGAGGGGAGAAGCAGCCACTGGAGATTTGTGGCAGAGAAAGGAGGGATCCCTGCTCCCAGGGGGAGCTGCAGAGGAGGGGGGGCCTTTCCCAGACAACACATCAGTTAGGGGGTGATGGGTGGAGCTGAAGGTTATAAACCTCAGTGTATAGTAGACACTTGCACAGTCCCCTACAAGTCAGTGGTGGTGCTGTGCACAGAACCCAGGAGTCCTGGACCCAATCCATCCCCACCCCTGCCCTCCCAACAGAGAAGCCAGGGAGTGAATGGACCCTGGAGACTGGACTGGCCTGTCACTCGCTAGGGAGCAGAGCTCTGGGCCCCCAGGAGCTGGGGTTGCTCCGTGTCTCATGCTGTTAGCCCAGGGCTCAGAGGAAACTCTGGCCCCTGTGGAAAGGGATCCAGGAGCCCGTCCCCAGGGCCACCGGGTTCAACCCACCACTGAGGCCTGTGGTGAGGACGGGCCCCAGGACTGAGTGACGGGGCCTGCGTCTCACGGCCTGTCTGCTTCCCACTGCAGAGCCCAGCTACCCCAAACCCAACATCTACCTGAGACCCAGCGGGGGGGTCTCCCTGGGGGGAGCCGTGACCATCTGGTGTCGGGGACAGCATCAGGGCGTGCGGTTCGTGCTGAATAAAGATGGGCACCATTTCCCACCTGTGGATTCGGACGACATTGAGGCTGTGTTTCCCATCAGAAACGTGCACCGGGAGCACGGCGGGAGCTACAGCTGCTCCTATCACAGCAGATCGGGGCCGTTCACCGTGTCGTACCCCAGCGACCCCATGGAGCTGGTGATGAGAGGTGAGGGGCCCGGCTCAGCGTCCCCGTTCCCATCCCCACCCCCAGCAAGACCCTCACGGGGGCTCGGTGCCAATGGGACGCTCAGAGCCAGGCTCTGCCCTGAGCCCTGACCCAGCAGAGGGGACGCCCGGCCGGAGAGCGGGGACGGAGTCACTGGGGGGTTCCCAAGCCAGGGGGGAGCAGCAGCCCCTGGACACTTGGGGCATGGAGGCTACTTCAACGCTGCCACTTGTGCATAGGAACCGAGAGTCGCTATTTAATCCCGTGATCCCATCCCCTCTGTTCTCCAGGCCCCGCCCCAGGCAATGCCCCAGCCAGGGCAGAATGAGGCAGGGGCTGCAGAAGAAGCGGTGGCTTGGTGGACACGGCGCTGGGCTAGGACCCAGGAGATCTGGCCCAGCCCCTGGCGTGGCCACAGACTCTGTGTGATGGGAGAAAGTCGCAGTTTTCAAAAGTGTCCTTCAGTGTGGGGGGGCCTCAATCTTGGGGGATCTCAGGCCGAGCGCCCACAAACCGAGACGTCCACAGTTAGTGGTGACTTCTGCAAATGCTGGCCTCAATAGCACTGGATCCTTTGTGTTGGGGGAGCATGTAGGGCCCCCACCATGATCAGGGCCCTGTTGTGCCAGGCGCTGCATAAACACAGAATGAAGAGACAGTCCCTGTTCCTGGGAGCTCACTGAGGAAAGTGAATCTGTTTGTGCCTCAGTTTCCCCCATGTAGAATGGGGATAATGACCCCTCCTGCCTCCCTGGGGGTGACTCCCTTACTGTGGGGGGCTCAGGCCCTGCGAGGGTGGCCAACTTTCCAATTTGTGAAAACCAGACACTGAGTGCGGGAACCTCTCCCCCGCCCTGCCACACTCATCCCCACCATCTCCCCCCTACCACACCGTGCATCACTTCCTGACTTCCTGACTTCCTGTTCGGTGCCAGGTGCCAGAGACCAGCCTGTGAGTCGCTCTGTCCAGGGCAGGCCGGATGCAGTGAATGAGGCAGGGGCCACACACGGCATATGAGGATCCCAAGCACTAGGGAGCTGCGGCTCGGTGTCTGTGGGGCTGGGAGCCCAGCTCGCAGGGCCGGGATTCTGGGTGGGGGGAACTCTGGGATCTGGGAGAGAATCTCTGCCTCGGCACTATGGATCTGCCTGGGGCTGAGGCCGGCTGGGGAGGCCGGGGCTGGGTGGGTGCCCGGATCTGGTTCTCACAGCCTGTCTCCTGTGCACAGATCCCAGCTTACCCAGACCCTCCATCTTTCTGAACCTCACTGGGGTCACCCTCCCAGGGGCAGACGTCACCATCCAGTGTCAGGGGCAGCACCGGAATGTGACGTTCTTCCTGCACAAGGCTGGAGACCGGAACCCGCAGCGACACATGGACCCTGCTGGGGATGGGGCCGAGTTCCGCATCCCCACCGTGGGCCGGCAGCATGGAGGGAGCTACAGCTGCAGCTACGGGCCCCGATCAGAGCCCTTCATCTCCTCAGATCACAGCGACCCCCTGCGGCTGGTGGTAGGAGGTGAGGGGCCCGGCTCCATGTCGCAGCTCCCAGCCCCACACCCAGCCGGACCCTGGGGGGGGGAGGGGCTGTGCACTGACGGGACGCTCAGAGCCAGAGCTGAGTCGGTGTGGCCAGGGCTGACTGGTGCCATGGCACCGTGAGGGGTGGTGGGGGGACGGGACTGGAAATGGTTACTCAGGCAGCACCCCCTAGTGCCACACTGGGGCATTGGGGCCAGGCCTGACTGCCGGGGGAGAGCGCCCCCTACTGAGCCCCCTGCACCCGAGTGCCCCCAGCACCTAAATCCATCAAATATTTCTTGCTCTGACCCCACTTGATTCCTCAGGGCCCCCGACAGCCTCCCCATAGAATTTTCTGCTGCCCTTGGGCATCACCTGGGGTGGGAGGGGCTGGGGAGGGAACAGACCAGCCGCTCCCGGCACTCAGGCTGCTGCTCTTTCCCTGGCCGATCAGAATCACCGGCACCTCCGGATCTGACCAGCCCCATCATCGCCGGGGTGAGCGCGGCAGCCGCTGTCCTCCTCCTCCTCCTCCTCGTGGCCTTCATCTGCTTCAGAAAAACCCGAGCCAGTGAGTGCCCCGCCCAGCGAGGGAAGGGTTAAACCTGCCGCTAAGCAGGGCGGGATGGGGTCACGGCTTGGATGGGGGACTATGCCGGGAAAGCCAAGGAGCAGGGGGGCTCAGCAGGGGGCACTGAGTGAGTAATCCCTGTACACACAGCTGTCCCACCCCAGAGGTGGCCGCATTTCAGCGCTGAGCGAGGGGTCCCTGTTTAACGAGCCCCCGGCACCGTGCTTCTCAGGTACCTGGGATGCCACGGGAGCCACTGGCCTGTGGATCAGGTTCGTTATAACGAGTCACTAATGAGGGAGGATTGGGGACAGGAAAAGCCCCCTGAGTTAATCTGCCCCTCCCACCGGTACATGCTATGGTGTTGTGCTGCCCCCTGCTGGTCCAGCCCATCCCAGCAGGGATCCAGGCTCAGCACCAGCAGTAGAGGGGACCCCCCCAGACCCCCAATCCCTGCTGCCCTGTGTGGGTGAGTGGCCGGGCACTGGGACCGGGGGATCCCGATCGGCTCATGGGGGATTCTGGTTTGTGTCCCTCTGCAGGAAAAGGAGCCGCACCCAGACCGAGCAGGTAGGAACCCGGCTCCTCCCCCTCCCGATGGACCTGCCGGGGTCACAGGGCTCCTGGGTTCTCTCCCAGCTCGGGGAGGAGAGTTCGGTCTAGTGGTTAGAACAGGGTGGCTGGGAGCCGGGACTCTCCCTGGTCTGGGAGGGGAGTGGGGTCTAGTGGTTGGGGCAAGGTTGAATTAGGGAACAGGGTTCAGTGTGAGACAGGATTGGGGGCTCTCTGGGTGTGTTGGGGAATCTCCCTGCGGGTTGGGGGATATGACATTTACAAAGGGATTTTCTCTCTTTTAATGCCAGCCCTATGGGGGTGTTGAAGGCCCCGGCTCAGGAAGACCCCATCTGTGAGTAACAAACCCAAGGGGGTACCAGAGTGGGGCAGGACCCCTGGGGAAGGGAGGGGCTTTTGGGGGCTCCCCTCCCCCTCTAGTTCATGGTCTCCCTCTGTCTGCCCCCCATTCTTCCCCTCAGGCCTGGGGGCTTTTGTGTCCCCCCCTTCACTTCTCCATTGGATCTTCCCAGCCAGTGACCTACAGGGAATCCCCATCCACTCCTGGCTCCCAGCCCCCTGCTCTAACCTCTAGACCCCACTCCCCACCCAGAGCCGGGGAGAGAACCCAGGCATCCTGACTCCCAGCCCCCCTCCCACCCCACTGTAACACCCTAGACTCTGCCATTGTCTCTGTGCCTCAGTTTTCCTCTCTGTAACATGGGGCTAATGACCCTGGCCCATGCTCTGGGGCGGAGGAGGGGTGGTTGTGCTTGGCTCTGACCCCACTGGCTGGACAGAGGGGTCAGAGCTGGGTGTGGGGTTCTGCTCTGGGCCGGCCGGGGGTGCAGCTCAGCGGGTGTCTCTGTTCTGCAGACGCCTCCATCGACGAAGGGAAACAGCTGCAGACCCTGGTAAGTGTCCCCTGTTCCCCCATGGGGTCTGACCTCCAACCCTAACCCACATGGGCCCCAGCAGGCCTCTCACATCCCCCCCCCCCCAGCCTATCCTGGCACACTCAGTGGTTTGGGGTTGGGGTCGGGCTATAAGGGGGGGATTATGGGATCGCCAGCTGGGATTGCAGGGTGTGTGTGTGTGTTTCTCTGTCGTCCCCTGTTGGAGGGGATGGACCCTGCTCTGTGTGTGTGGCAGGGGGTTGGTGCATGCGCGCGCACACACACAGACACACACACGAGTGACTCTCTCCCCTCCCACCCCAAGGAGCCCAGCACCTACGCCGAGCTGGACCGCCAGACGCTGCAGCCCAGTGTGTACGCCGCGATCAACGTGAGCCAGGGGCCCCCGCAGTGAGAGGCCCCCGCAGCCATAGGGCGCCAGACCCGCGGGGGCAACAGCCTCACGCCCCAACAGCGCCAGCCCCAGAGAACTCTGCATCTAGGGAAGATTTAGGGGGGATGCTGCTCTCCCCCCGCTGCAGCCCTGTCCCATCAAGCTTCTGTCCCCCTGCCCCACGCAGACCCACATGTGGGGGAAATGGGGGGTTCAGCACCGGGATGGGTATGAGATGCTTCAAGGCAGCTTTGATGTTATTTTGCATCCTGTTAACCTTCAGATTTGTAATAAACACAGATCATTAAACCAGCCCCCCCGGGCAGCCCCCAACCCCTGTCCCGGTGCCAGGAGAGTGTATCACACCTAGGGGAGATGGGGAGCTGCCGGGGAATCAGGTTTATGTTGAGTTTCACTGGGAGTAGCAGAAACAGCAAGCGAGCGCCGGCTCTGGACACACTTCCCCTTTTCACAGATATTTCGGTTGCTGCTTTAGCAACGTAGGATCTAAATTTATCCCTCCCCCGTCCCATTCTGGGGCTGGAAACCACAACCCCTCCACCCTCTGTCCTGTCTCTGTCTCACACCATTGTGCTAAGAACAGCATCTACAGTGATGCTACCTGAGAAGCAGGTTGGCAAGGACCCTCCACCCTCTGAGAGAGTGAACCCCCAAGAAGGGCCGTTGCACTGAAGGGGGTTCCCACCAGGGACCGCACGGGGCCAAGAGTGGGCACGATCTGTGAGTCCGTGACAACGTGGTAGCAGAGGATGGTTGGTGGCTGCACCCTGTAGATGGTTGGCTGCAAGTGCAGGTGCTTTGCAGTGAGTGGTGTGACAGACCCAGACCAGTGGGGTACAGGAGTCTGGTAGAGGGCAAATATACTGGTCACTGGATGAGTAGTTTTCTGTTCCCTGAGTGACCAGAGCAGGGGCTGCACTAGAGTAGTCAGGAACCTGCTAGAACCAGTTACGGCAGGCAGGCTAATTAGGACACCTGGAGCCAATTAAGAAGAAGCTGCTAGAATCAATTAAGGCAGGCTAATCAGGGCACCTGGGTTTTAAAAGGAGCTCACTTCAGTTTGTGGTGCGAGTGTGAGGAGCTGGGAGCAAGAGGCGCAAGGAGCTGAGAGGATGTGCTGCTGGAGGACCGAGGAGCACAAGCGTTATCAGACACCAGGAGGAACGTCCTGTGGTGAGAATAAGGAAGGTGTTTGGAGGAGGCCATGGGGAAGTAGCCCAGGGAGTTGTAGCTGTCATGCAGCTGTTACAGGAGGCACTATAGACAGCTGCAGTCCACAGGGCCCTGGGCTGGAACCTGGAGTAGAGGGCGGGCCCAGGTTCCCCCCAAACCTCCCAATTGACCTGGACTGTGGGTTCTCCCAGAGGGGAAGGTCTCTGGGCTGTTCCCCAACCCACATGGTGAATCTCTGAGGCAAGAAAATCCGCCAATAAGCGCAGGACCCACCAAGATAGAGGAGGAACTTTGTCACAGTGGCTGCCAGCAATAAAATGAGGGAATTGAAAGGAACCAGCCTGGAAATGGCCTAGAACCAGCTCCGTAAGAGGGACCTGGCACCTGGGAGAGAGGGCTGAGCATTGGGAGGATCACCAAGGAACGGCTGATTGCTCAGCTTATAGAGAACGACCAGTCTGAGGAACAGACTCCAGACCCCAGGTGGGCTCTCGGGGTGTAGCCAGGAGGCGGTCAGTGTAGCAGCCAAGAGTCTATCAGATCCAACGCCCCAGTCAGCGGGGAGCTCCCCAATCAGGTTTCTGCCTGGAGGAGCTGTGGAGACTGGAGCTAAAAGTGAAGGAGCTGGAGGAGCAGAGGCTGGTGGACCGTGCAGAACAGCAGAAGCACAAGTTGGAGATGGATGAGAGGCGGGGGGTAAGTGGGGAAGGGCCCCGGGACACCAGTTTTGTAGGGAATCTAGACAACAAACTGCTGCCCCAGTTCGAGGAGGGGGGGATATTGATGCCTACCTCACAGCCTTTGAGAAGGCTAATGAACTGAACCAGATTGACCCTGCAGACAGGCTTCGCTATCTGACCCCCCTTCTGAGCCCTAAGGCCATAGAGGCGGTCAGCCAAATGGATGGTGTTGAGACAGGGGACTATGTCCTGTTCAAACAGGCTTTGCTGCGGAAGTTTGAACTGACCCTGGAGGCATACAGGAAACGATTCCGGGGTGTACGCAAGGCCTCAGGTGTCTCTTACAAGGAGGTCGCCAACCTGCTGGGGGAATATCTCTGCAAGTGGGGGAAGGGCACAGGGGCCACTACCGCAGAGGACGTGTATAACCTGGTGGGGTTGGAGCAGCTGTATGACATCTGCCCTCCGGACCTAAGATGTGGCTAGTGGACCAGAAACCCAAAGATCTGCGCAGTGCAGGTGCACTGGCAGATGAGTTTGTGGACAGCAGATCGCGGGCAGGAGGGAGACCCACATCGGGGACTCAGAAGGGGAGTCACCCACAGACCTCTTCAAGGTGGGACTCCAGGAAGCCCAACTCAGGGGTGCCCGGGAATGCGGGGGCAGGCCGACCCCCCTCATGGGATTTGAGAGATCTGAAATGTAATTACTATGGCCAAAAGGGACACAAGGTGGCACAGTGCCTGAAGATGAAGGAAATGGCAGCCAAGCAGAACCCGTGGGTGTCAAGTGGGTGGAAGCCCCCCGAGAGGGGGCACCACAGGTCCAGGGGGCTGCAGTCGAGGGGGCTGTGTCAGGGGGAGGGGACCGCCAGGCCAGGCCAGCAGGGGAATGCGGGGCCCCACCCCCAGAGTGCCCGTACTCAATCCGCCAGGTGAGCGTGGGACAGGCCCCGGGGAACAATCGCCACATCATCCCCATTGAGGTGGGGGGGAGACGCATCCAGGGGTTCTGGGACACGGGTGCGGAGGTGACGCTGGCACTTTACAAGGTGGTGGGCCCAGACCAGCTAATGCCCGATGCCTACATGACTCTGAGGGGAGTGTTTGGGCCCCCCATCTGTAACAGACTCACAGAATGTGCCCTGGCCTCCCTCAGCCCAGCACATCCAAGTCTCCCCTTCTCCAGCCCAGAGCCCCACCTGCTTCCCAGCTCAACATCTGATATCACCGGCCCCAGGCCCTGCCTCTGTCCATTGTCTTCTCTCCAGGTAAACAGGATCATAAACCAGGTTGCCTGGGCCTCCTCTCCTCTCTTTGCAGCTGTAAGGGTGTAGACTCACCCCTGCGGCGCCTCCTGCTGGACGTCTCAGGAATTAGCTCTCCAGCCATTGGAGCACCCTCTGCAGGCAGGTGATCCACTACGACTGGGCTCCCATGTCCCTCCCTCCCGGACCCGGTGCCCTGTTGTCTGGGGTGCTGCCCCCTGGCAGTAACCCCTCACAGCTCTGGGTCTCCCCCTCCCAGGGGAACCCCCACCCACTGTCCCCACTTCACCTCAGTCTTGGCTACTGCCCCATCTCCATCTAGCCCCGTTCCCTGGGGCAGACTGCAGTATCAGCCACACATCACAGGCAAAGGGGTTCGGACCTGCTGCCTCTGGCTACCCGTGGGCTGGCCCTTCAACCCAGTACCTAATAGGCCTTACCAGGCCTGCAGCCTGGGGCTTTCCTAGGCCAGAGCTTCCCAGCTCCCTTGGCCTTTCCCCAGCCCTGCCCCACTCCAGATACCTCGTTAACCTCCCTGCAGCCAGGCCCTTCCCTCTCTGAACACAGAAAGAGACTGCTGAGCTCCTGGCTCCCAGCCTTTTCATACAGGCCAGCTGAAGCCTGATTGGGGTGTGGCCCGGCTGCGGCCACTTCCCCAATCAGCCCAGCTTTTAGAGCTGCAGCCTTCACCAGGGCTCCTTTCAAGCCCTTCCAGGCAAGAGTGAGTGTCCATCCCGCTACAGCAGCCCATTGTCCTCCCACTGGCCAGAACCGGCTGTGACTCCTGAGCTGGGCCTCCGGGTCACCCGGTCACCAGTCGCTGGGGTCTCCATTCTCCACGCCAGTGGTTGGGGTCCCAAGTTCTCTCGCCAGTCCTCTGTAACAACAAACTCGCTCTCCCATCACCTAGGGAAACTGAGTCCCACCCCCTCTGCATGCAACCCTAGGAAAACCAAGAAAATCCCCCATAGGGAACAAGGAAAACAAGAAACTCCCTCACTTAGTCACACCATCAAGGTGCCTGTAGTGAGGATACTCCTGAAATGGGGGGCTAAGGAGGGACCCAAAGAGGGATCACCTGCCTACCAAGGTGCTAATGGGTAATGACTTGGAGAACTGGCTGGATGGCACTCAGAGCAAACTGTTGTACTTGGCCGACGATATCCTCCTTTCGGGGCATCTGGCGCACCAGGCAGAGGTTGCTACAGAACTTTTACTGGCCTGGGGCCTTTGACGCTGTCCAACAGTATTGCAGGACCTGTGACTCCTGCCAGAGGGTGGGGAAGGTCCGGGATAAGTGTAAAGCACCGCTGAGACCTTTGCCCATCATAGAGGAGCCTTTCCAGAAGGTGGCCATAGACATAGTGGGGCCTCTCAGCAGGGTGACCCGGTCAGGGAAGAAATACATCCTGGTGGTGGTAGATTTCGCTACGCGCTACCCCGAGGTGGTGGCCTTGTCCTCTATTGAGGCAGACACTGTGGCAGATGCGCTGCTGACCATCTTCAGCAGAGTGGGGTCCCCAAGGAGGTCCTTACAGACCAGGGGTCTAACTTCATATCAACCCTGCTCCAGTGCTTGTGGGAGAAGTGTGGGGTCTGACACACCTGGGCCTCAGCCTACCACCCCCAGTCCAACGGGCTGGTGGAGAGGTTCAATGGGACCCTGTCACGCAGTGTGGGGGACTCAGGGCCCTGCACCCCTGGCTTCCTGCGATTCACCGTGACTCTCAGCCAGCCAGTAAAATGGAAGGTTTATTGGATAACAGGAACACAGTCTACAGCAGAGTTTGTAGATACAACCAGGACCCCTCAATCAAGTCCTTTTGGTGAATGCAGGGAGCTTAGACCCCAGCTTGGGGTTCCCTGCGTTGCACCTCCCAGCCCAACCCTGAAAATCTCCCAAAACCCTCCAGCAGCTTTCTTCCCCCTCCCTTCTGCTCCTCCTCTCCTTTGTTCCGGCTCCCGGGCAGAAGGTATCACTTCTCCCACCCCCCTTCCTGGCTCAGGTTACAGCTCAGGTAGCTCAATGTAACTCCCAGGCTACATTCCCAGGTCAAATCCGCCCCTGGGACCACTCGCTGCGATCCCCCGGGGGACCCTGTTACTGCAAACGTCCTTCTCGCTGGTCACACACTCCCAGGGGTGAATTGCCCCCTGAAACCGTCTCTCTCTGACTCTTCAGCATGCCTGGTCCCCATCAATCACCCTTTGTTTTACTGCTCCTGTCAGGGCTGTATCCCCACTTTGAACTTTAGGGTACAAGAGTGGGGGCCTGCATGAGGACTCCTAAGCTTATTTACCAGCTTAGCTTTGGTCCGCTGCCACCATCTTAAGAATTCCCTCCCTGGGAAGCCTTAAGAAACCTTTCACCAATTCCCTGGTGAACACAGATCCAAACCCCCTTGGATCTTAAACAAGGAGAAATTAACCATTCCCCCTCCTTCCTCTCACCAACTCCTGGTGAATCAAGATCCAAACCCCTTGGATCTAAAACAAGGAGAAATTAACCATTCCCCCTCCTTCCTCTCACCAACTCCTGGTGAATCAAGATCCAAACCCCTTGGATCTAAAACAAGGAGAAATTAACCATTCCCCCTCCTTCCTCTCACCAACTCCTGGTGAATCAAGATCCAAACCCCTTGGATCTTAAAACAAGGAAAAATCAATCAGGTTCTTAAAAAGAAGACTTTTAATTAAAGAAAAAGGTAAAAATCATCTCTGTAAAATCAGTATGGAAAATAACTACAGGGTAATCAACTTAAGGAGCTCAGAGGACCCCCCTCTGTCTTAGGTTCAAAGTACAGCAAACAAGATAAACATTCTGGTAAGAGATACATGTACAAGTTGAGAAAACAAAGTAAATCTAAGACGCCTTGCCTGTCTTTTTACTTACAAGTTTGAAATAGGAGAGACTTGTTTAGAAAGATGGGGAGAACCTGGATTGATGTCTGGTCCCTCTCAGTCCCAAGAGCGAACCACCCCTTAAACAAAGGACACACACACAAGCCTTTTCCCCCCCAAGATTTGAAAGTATCTTGTCCCCTTATTGGTCCTTAGGGTCAGGTGTCAGCCAGGTTACCCGAGCTTCTTAACCCTTTAAAGGTAAAAGGATTTTGGAGTCTCTGGCCAGGAGGGATTTTACAGTACAGCTGTTACCCTTCCCTTTATAGTTATGACACGCCCCCCAAATCACAGATAGTGTTGGACGTTTGGTTCCACACTGGCTGTGATTTCTTCCTGGAGTTCTAGGAGAAAACAGAGTTAATAAGACACATGTACCTTTAGACATACTACTGATTATATAAAAACTAACAATATGTTTTATTTTAAGAGCAATGGTTAACCAGTTAACTCTGGGAAACTTTTCCGGGAGAGTGCATCAGCCACTTTGTTAGAAGCTCCCGAAATGTGTTGTATTTCAAAATTAAAATCTTGGAGAGCTAAACTCCACCGAAGAAGTTTTTTGTTATTTCCCTTGGCGGTATGAAGCCACTATAGCGCAGCATGGTCTGTTTGTAGTTGGAAACGCCGTCCCCAAACATATGGGCGTAGCTTTTCCAGCGCGTACACAATGGCGTAGCATTCCTTTTCGCTGATTGACCAGTGGCTTTCCCTCTCAGACAGTTTCTTGCTGAGAAACACGACAGGATGGAATTCTTGATCCGGTCCTTCCTGCATTAAAACTGCTCCCACGCCTCGCTCGGAAGCATCTGTGGTTACTAGGAACGGTTTGTCAAAGTCTGGGGCCCTTAGCACAGGGTCAGACATGAGTGTTGCCTTAAGCTGGTTAAAGGCCTTTTGACACTCATCAGTCCACTGAACTGCATTTGGCTGTTTCTTTCTGGTTAGGTCTGTCAGCGGGGCGGCGATTTGGCTGTAGTGTGGTACAAATCGCCTATAATATCCGGCCAAGCCTAAGAAGGATTGGACCTGTTTCTTTGACTTTGGAACTGGCCACTTTTGGATAGCATCCACTTTGGCCTGTAGGGGATTTATAGTTCCTCGACCCACCTGGTGCCCCAGGTACGTCACTCTGTTTTGGCCTATTTGACACTTCTTAGCCTTAACAGTTAGTCCTGCCTGTCGGATGCGCTCAAAGACTTTTTCCAGGTGCTCCAGGTGTTCTGTCCAGGAATCAGAAAAAATGGCCACATCATCGAGGTAGGCAACTGCAGATTCTCCCAATCCCGCTAAGACACCATCTACAAGTCTTTGGAAGGTGGTGGGTGCATTTCGCAACCCGAAAGGGAGTACATTGAATTCATACACCCCTGCCTGGGTGACGAAGGCGGACCTTTCCTTAGCAGGTTCATCTAGTGGTACTTGCCAGTACCCTTTGGTTAAGTCTAAAGTAGAGATGAATTGGGCATGTACCAATTTTTCCAATAGCTCATCTGTGCGTGGCATTGGATAGTTGTCAGGACGAGTTACAGCATTTAGCTTACGGTAGTCCACGCAAAAGCGTATTTCCCCATCTGGTTTGGGAACTAGAACCACTGGAGATGCCCATGCACTGCTAGAGGGGCGGATTATACCCATCTGTAGCATGTCCTGGATCTCCCTTTGTATAGCCGCTTGGGCATGAGGTGACTCCCGGTAGGGTGGGGTTCTAATTGGGTGAGCATTACCTGTGTCAATGGAGTGGTATGCCCGTTCGGTCCGTCCTGGAGTGGCTGAGAAAATCGGTGCAAAGCTTGTGCACAGCTCCTTGATCTGCTGTCGCTGCAGACGTCCCAGGGTCGTGGAGAGGTTCACCTCTTCCACGCCACCATTCCTTTTTCCTTCATAGTAGACACCTGTAGGCCACTCCGCGTCATCAGTTTCCTGGGCTGTAAACTGGCAAACGTTTAATTCTCTAGAATAAAAGGGCTTAAGAGAATTAACATGATATACCTTAGGCTTTATGTTGGAGGTGGGGGAGGCTATGAGATAGTTAACAGCTCCTAGGCGCTCCTGGACCGTGAATGGTCCTTCCCACGACGCTTCCATTTTATGGGCCTGGAGCGCCTTTAAGACCATGACTTGGTCTCCTACTTTGAAGGACCGTTCTCTGGAATGTTTATCATACCAGGCCTTTTGCTCTTCCTGAGCATCCTTTAGGTTTTCTTTAGCAAGGGCTAAAGAGTGTCGGAGGGTGTTTTGTAGGTTGCTTACAAAGTCTAGAATGTTAGTTCCTGGAGAAGGCGTAAACCCCTCCCATTGCTGCTTCACCAACTGTAATGGCCCCTTAACCTCGCGGCCATACACAAGTTCAAATGGTGAAAACCCTAAACTGGGATGTGGTACAGCCCTGTAGGCAAAAAGCAACTGCTGCAACACTAGGTCCCAATCATTGGAGTGTTCATTTACGAATTTATGTATCATGGCCCCCAAAGTTCCATTAAACCTCTCCACCAGACCATTGGTTTGATGGTGATGAGGGGTGGCAACCAAGTGATTCACCCCATGAGCTTCCCACAGGTTTTTCATGTTCCCTGCCAGGAAATTAGTTCCCGAATCTGTAAGGATGTCGGAAGGCCAACCTACCCTGGCAAAAATGTCTGCTAATGCCTGGCACACACTTTTAGCCTTGGTGTTGCTTAAGGGTACAGCTTCCGGCCATTGGGTAGCAAAATCCATGAAAGTCAGTACGTACTGCTTTCCTCTGGGTGTCTTCTTTGGGAAAGGACCCAGAATATCCACAGCTACTCGCTGAAATGGGACCTCAATTATGGGTAGTGGCTGGAGAGGGGCTTTAACCTGGTCTTGGGGCTTCCCCACTCGTTCGCACACCTCACAAGACCGGACATAATTAGCAACGTCCTTGCCCATTCCCTCCCAGTGGAAGGACTTCCCCAACCGGTCTTTGGTTCTGTTCACCCCAGAATGGCCACTGGGATGATCATGGGCTAAGCTCAAGAGCTTTACCCGATACTTAGTGGGAACTACCAACTGTCTTTGAGGATCCCAGTCTTCCTGGTGCCCACCAGAAAGAGTTTCCTTGTATAAAAGTCCTTGTTCTACAACAAACCGGGATCGGTTAGAAGAGCTGAGAGGCGGTGGGGTGCTCCGCGCCGCCGCCCAAGCTTTCTGGAGGCTGTCATCTGCTTCCTGCTCGGCCTGGAACTGTTCCCTTGATGCTGGAGACATCAGTTCCTCCTTGGACTGTGGACTGGGGCTTGGTCCCTCTGGAAGCGATGTAGGTGCTGGGGCTGTTTCCATTGACTGTGAACCGCTGTCCGCTGGTGCACTATGTGGTATCTCAGGCTCTGGCTGAGCCCCTTGGGTAGGGTTATCTGCTGCTTCCGCCAGTTCAGGATCGCTGGTGCCCTCTGGCATTGGAGTTGTAGACGGGTTTGCAAGCGCTGGACTCAGTGCTGGCAATGGTTCTGGTGCTGGTTGCGTTGCCAGTTCCAGTTCTGGGACTGACTTTGACTGGGTCTCTGGGATTTGAGCCACTACGGCTGTTGCAGTCATTGGCAGGGGATCCGGTTCCACCACCTGTGTTTGGGTCTCCGGTAACACAGACGGGGCCCTGGTGGACGGCTCAGGAACTGGGATGGGGGTGAAAGCTTGCTTAGCCTGGCTGCGGGTGACTATTCCCACCCTCTTGGCTAGCTTCACATGGTTGGCCAAGTCTTCCCCCAGCAGCATGGGGATGGGATAATTGTCATAGACTGCAAAAGTCCACCTTCCTGCCCAGCCCTTGTACTGGACATGCAACTGGGCTGTAGGCAAGGTTACAGACTGTGACACGAAGGGTTGAATTGTCACTGTAGCCTCCGGGTTGATGAGTTTGGGGTCCACTAGGGATTGGTGGATAGTTGACACTTGTGCCCCAGTGTCCCTCCAAGCGATAACCTTCTTTCCGCCCACTCTCAAGGTTTCCCTTCGCTCCGAGGGTATGAGAGAGGCATCTGGGTCTGGGGATCTTTGGTGTGATTGGGGTGTAATGAACTGTAATCGGTTGGGGTTCTTGGGGCAGTGAGCCTTTATATGCCCCAGTTCATTACATTTGAAACATCGCCCTGCTAAGGTATCACCGGGGCGATGTTGGTTGGTGGAGACTGGTGGGGTGGGGTGAGAAGGCGTCTGGGGTTTCCCTTGGGATGTGGGTGGGGCCTTGGGTTGTCCCCGGTGATAAGGTTTTGTTTCGGCTTGCCCCTTCTGATATTCGCTCCAACTGCTACTAGCTTTTTTCTTTTCTGTCACCTCCACCCATTTGGCTCCAATCTCCCCCGCCTCGGTTACAGTTTTGGGCTTCCTATCTAGGATGTACCTTTCTATTTCCTCAGGAACACCCTCTAAAAACTGCTCCATTTTTACTAGGGAAAGCAGATCTTCCAGAGATTTAACATTTGCTCCTGATACCCAGGCATCACAATTTTTGTCAATGTGGTAGGCATGCCGGGTAAATGACACATCTGGTTTCCACCTTAGGGCTCTGAACCGCCGACGGGCATGCTCGGGTGTTAGCCCCATTCTGAGTCTGGCCTTGTTTTTAAAAAGTTCATAACTGTTCATGTGTTCCTTAGGCATTTCAGCCGCCACCTCTGCTAAGGGTCCACTGAGCTGCGGCCTCAGCTCTACCATGTACTGGGTTGAAGGGATGCTGTATCCAAGGCAGGCCCTTTCAAAATTTTCTAAGAAGGCCTCAGCATCATCGCCTGCCTTGTAGGTGGGGAATTTCCTGGGATGGGAAGGGGTACCTGGAGAGGAGTTGCTAGGAGGGTCAGATGCCTCCTGCTTAGCACTTGCTACTTCCAGTTCATGCTTCCTTTCTTTTTCTCTCGCCTCCTCTTTGGCTTTTTCCAGCTCCATCTCTCTCTTGTGGGCCTCCTCTTTGGCTTTCTCTTCTCTGTCTCTCAGCTCCATCTCTCTCTTGTGGGCCCCCTCTTTGGCTTTCTTTTCTCTGTCTCTCAGCTCTATCTCTTTTTCTTTCAGCTCCATAGCTCTCTTGTGGGCCTCCTCTTTAGCTTTTTCTTCTTTGGTAGTCATTTTCCTGGTTTTCTTGTGCTGGGTCACACCTCTGCAGTTGACTGAAACTGGGATGCACTTAGCTCAGGCTCCTGCTGAGTGCTGCTGAGTTAACAGAGACTTTCTAACTAGCTACTTCCGAGGATGTAAAAAGAAAAAAAACACAATTCAGCTTGTAAATTATCTTTACCAGTTCAAAGTTTGCTCACTTTGAACCCTTCTCTTAACAAAGCCCCTCGTTAAAAAACACTTAACACCTCTGCCTTCAGGCAAGGAGAGATAAGATATGCATCTACCTTCAGCTCTGCTCTCAAAGCAGCTAGAAGGGAAAAAAAATCTTACTGGCTTTTGGGTTTAAAACGATCTCCACCGCTGTGCCACCATGTCAAGGCTGTATCCCCACTTTGAACTTTAGGGTACAAGAGTGGGGGCCTGCATGAGGACTCCTAAGCTTATCTACCAGCTTAGCTTTGGTCCGCTGCCACCATCTTAAGAATTCCCTCCCTGGGAAGCCTTGAGAAACCTTTCACCAATTCCCTGGTGAACACAGATCCAAACCCCCTTGGATCTTAAAACAAGGAGAAATCAATCTGGTTCTTAAAAAGAAGGCTTTTAATTAAAGAAAAAGGTAAAAATCATCTCTGTAAAATCAGTATGGAAAATAACTTTACAGGTAATCAACTTAAAGAGCTCAGAGGACCCCCCTCTGTCTTAGGTTCAAAGTACAGCAAACAAGATAAACACTTTGGTAAAAGATACATTTACAAGTTGAGAAAACAAAGTAAATCTAAGACGCCTTGCCTGTCTTTTTACTTACAAGTTTGAAATAGGAGAGACTTGTTTAGAAAGATGGGGAGAACCTGGATTGATGTCTGGTCCCTCTCAGTCCCAAGAGCGAACCACCCCTTAAAACAAAGAGCACACACAAAAGCCTTTCCCCCCCCCCAGGATTTGAAAGTATCTTGTCCCCTTATTGGTCCTTTGGGTCAGGTGTCAGCCAGGTTACCCGAGCTTCTTAACCCTTTACAGGTAAAAGGATTTTGGAGTCTCTGGCCAGGAGGGATTTTACAGTACAGCTGTTACCCTTCCCTTTATAGTTATGACAGCCCCACTGTGCCGTGAGGGTTGGGGGACCATTGCTGCACACAGGCAAGCTGCATATGGGCCAGGGCAGAAGCCGCATTGCAGTAGAAGACCCTCCCTTGCTTCCCAAGTCACCCTCAGCAGCGCGATATCGTCCAGGACGAACTCCTGTGGAAAATGTTGGGACAGTGTTCAGTGTAGGTGCCCCCTGCAGCTGTTGGCTCTCTCCAAGGCACAGAAACCCAGAGGACAGTACAGCCCTGAAACAATCAGTCCCCCTTACTCACCATTTTGAGGCTCCCGTGGGTTATGTGTGCTCTGTTTGGGACGGGAAAATTATGCTATTGTGTAGACCCTGTGTGTGCCCTCCTTAAGTGAGGGGGAATCATTACTCTGTCTGGTATAAACAATGCTGCCTCTGTTAAATGTTGCATTTTGCCTATACAGCAGCATCAACCTTGAGACCTCAGCCGTCCCTCTTATCGCCTGCTCAGAGACTGCAAAGACTCAGGAAGAAACCGCAAAAAAGCAAAGAAGACATGCTGCAAGAAGTGATGCGGCAATCTATTAAAGAGAATGAAAAAGCACAGAAGTGGAGGGAGAGTGAAAGCAGGATCCGCCAGGAAAACGCAGCGCACCGGCGGCAAAGCACGGAGCACCGGCAGCAAAGCACGGATCGGCTCATAAGCATCCTGGAGCGCCAAGCAGACGCTATCCAGGAGCTCGTAGCCATGCAGAAAGAGGAGCAGTACCGCAAACGCAAACGCCACCCCCCCCTACAGCCCTTGTCCCAAAGCTCTTTCCATTGTGCCCCACTGTCACCTCCAACCCACTTTCCCCAACTTCCGGGTTCTTCACGTCACCAGCTGCCTCCAACACCAGTATTTTCACCACCCAGCCCTGAAAACCACGACCCTTACCCTCTGCACTCAACCCCCATCACCATGAAGTATAGCTACCCTGAAGTGCAGCACTCACTGCACAGCACACTGGACAGGACATACGTGAATCTGTGATTGTACCGTTCCCCACTCCACCCCCTTGCCCTTTCTGATTCCCAAGCAGTTGTGTTTCTTTTCAATAAATAAATTTTCTTTTCAATAAATGGATTTTTTGGCTTTGAAAACATTCTTTATTATTGCATAAAGTAAAAGACTCCTTAGCCCAGGAAATTAACAGGCACTGCAAGTCTTCTTAGCAAACACTGATTCCTAAAGATTGGAACTACTGCACTTCACTCCCGTGCAGGGCACCAGATATCACTGCTGGTTTTCAGCCTCAAATTGCTCCCTCAAGGCATCCCTAATCCTTGCAGACCCACGCTGGGCCCCTGTAATAGCCCTGCTCTCTGGCTGTGCAAATTCAGCCTCCAGGTGTTCAACCTCGGAGATCCATGCCTGAGTGAAGCTTTCACCCTTCCCTTCACAAATATTATGGAGGGTACAGCACGCGGATATAACCGCAGGGATG
Source organism: Actinemys pallida (assembly GCA_023634205.1). Classification (NCBI taxonomy): domain Eukaryota; kingdom Metazoa; phylum Chordata; order Testudines; family Emydidae; genus Actinemys; species Actinemys pallida. The sequence continues at coordinate 3,181,814 of JALMGD010000024.1, forward strand.
CTGTGTTCAGCCAAGTCCAGCTTCCCATACAGAGATCACCAGCGGCCCTTTAAACGGCCAAAGGCACACTCCACAGTCATTCGGCACCAGCTCTGCCTGTAGTTGAACCGTTCCTTGCTGCTGTCAAGGCTCCCTGTGTAGGGTTTCATGAGCCACAGCATTAACGGGTAAGCAGGATCTCCAAGGATCACAATGGGCATTTCAACTTCCCCTACCGTGATCTTCCGCTCTGGGGAAAAAGTCCCGGCCTGCAGCTTCCTGAACAGCCAAGTGTTCCGAAAGATGCGTGCGTCATGGACCTTTCCGGGCCAGCCTGTGTTAATGTCAATGAAATGCCCACGGTGATCCACAAGCGCCCGGAGAACCATAGAGAAATACCCCTTCCAATTAAAGTACTCGGATGCTAGGTGGGGTGGTGCCAGAATAGGAATGTGCGTCCCATTTATCATCCCTCCACAGTTAGGGAACCCCATTTGTGCAAAGCCATCCACTATGTCCTGCACGTTACCCAGAGTCATGGTTCTTCTGAGTAGGATGCGATTAATAGCCTTGCATCAACACGATTCCAACGGTCGACTTTCCCACTCCAAACTGGTTTGCGACCAACCGGTAGCTGTCTGGAGTTGCCAGCTTCCAGATTGCAATACCCACCCGCTTCTCCACTGGCAGGGCAGCTCTCAATCTCGTGTCCTTGCGCCGCAGGGTGGGGGTGAGCTCCTCACACAGTCCCATGAAAGTGGCTTTTCTCATCCGAAAGTTCTGCAGCCACTGCTCATCATCCCAGACTTCCATGACAATGTGATCCCACCACTTTCAGGCATTTCCCCTGTTGGGCTGCTGGAGAGGTGCTGAGAGGGGCCAGGGCAGCGGTTCCAGGCCCCCTACAAGAGATTTGTGTTGCGTGAAGGGGCCAGAGTGGCACAAAATGATGCGGTTTAAGCATTTGTCTCTATTTTTATCCATTGAAATATTGAGAAATGCAAAATGATGGGGGAGGGTCAGACCATGGAGAGGTCAGATAATAATTATGACATGACAGCAGATGGGGAGATGCAGGAAGTTAAGAACATAAGAACAGCCAGACTGGGTCAGACCAAAGGTCCATCTAGCCCAGTAACCTGTCTGTTGACCGTGGCCAAAGCCAGGTGGCCCAGAGGGAATGAAGAGAACAGGGAATCATCAAGTGATCCATTCCCTGTCGCCCATTCCCAGCTTCTGGCAAACAGAGACTAGGGACATCATCCCTGTCCATCCTGGCTAATAGCCATTGATGGACCAATCCTCCATGCCCAAAAGTGGCGTTCCACAGTGCTGAGCATGTCCGTGAATGCCATAAGCAATTTCGTGTCGTACGCATTACGCGGCTCGATAGCATCGTCGGACTCCTCGCTCTCACTGTCACTTTGGATCTTAAGGAACAGTTCGACAGCCAAACGTGACGTGCTGGCGAGACTCGTCAGCAGACGCCTCAGCAGTTCGGGCTCCATTTCCCGCAGACAGATCGCGCTGCACAGAAACCGTTGAAAGATGGCGCCAAAGGTGGACGGAAACAAAGGGATTTCTGGGATGCGAAGCGATGCATCACGGGGCATTGGGACAGGACCCAGAATGCCCCGTACACACGCCCCCTTCCCACAACCCATGGCACCAGAATGGGAAGAGGTGCTCTGTGGGATAGCTGCCCATAATGCACCGCTCCCAATGGCGCTGCAATTGCTGCAAATGTGGCCGCGACAGGGCGCTGGCAGCTGTCAATGTGGACAGACTGCAGCGCTTTCCCTACTCAGCTGTACGAAGGCAGCTTTAACTCACAGCGCTGTACAGCTGCAAGTGTAGCCAAGGCCTAAGTAAGCTTTGTGACGCATTTGGTCAGCTTCTTTAGGAAGGAATTCGCCAGGTTAAGTACCTGATCAGGAAGCACTTGGGGAACAATGCATCTTGGAATGCTCCAATCCACATAAGAAGTTTTCCTGGAGACATACAAGATACCATGTGGACAATGGCTTTGGCCTGTAAAGACTGTGAGTCATGCATGGACATGTGACTTGCCCAGGTGACTCCAGAACTCCATCTTGGAGCTGGACTTTTCATAGGAGTGAGAAGGGGGGTCTCCACCCACAAGAGAGAGTCTATTTAAACCCCTGGGAGACGCCTCCATTTTGTCTTCAGCTGGCTAAAAAGGGAGCCTCTCCACCCTCCCAGGATACTTGGAAGAAACTGGAACAAGGGGGTGTGAGTGATTGCTGGACCCAGGCTAAGAGGAAATTAGTCTGTAAAAGGGAGCATTCTGGGACTGGTGAGGATCTTATCTGTATTCAGTTTGATTAGACATAGATTTGCGCATTTTATTTTATTTTGCTTGGTGTTCTGTCTGTTACTACTTGGAACCACTTAAATCCTACTTTCTGTATTTAATAAAATCACTTTTCACTCATTAATTAACTCAGAGTATGTATTAATACCTGGGGGAGCAAACAACTGTGCATATCTCTCTATCAGTGTTATAGAGGGCGAACAATTTATGAGTTTTATACAGGGTAAAACAGATTTATTTGGGTTTAGACCCCATTGGGGAGTTGGGCATCTGAGTGCTAAAGACAAGCACACTTCTGTGAGCTGTTTTCAGGTAAACCTGCAGCTTTGGGGCAAGTAATTCAGACCCTGGGTCTCTGTTGGAGCAGACGGGAGTGTCTGGTCCAGCAAGACAGGGTGCTGGAGTCCTGAGCTGGCAGGGAAAACAGGAGCAGAGGTAGTCTTGGCACATCAGGTGGCAGCTCCCAAGGGGTTTCTGTGATCCAACCTGTCACACCAGGACTCCTGGGTTCTGTCCCAGCTCTGGGAGGGGAGTGGGATCTAATGGTTACAACAGGAGGTGCTGGGAGCCAGGACTCCTGGGTTCTGACTGTTACTATCTCTCTCTCTCTCTCTTTCTTTCTCCCCATAGGGAGTCCGAGGCTGCAGCCACAGTCTGTAAGTCACACATGAGGGGGCAGCCATGGGGAAAAGGGAGGGGAGGGGCGGGAGTCTCCTGGTGGGGGCCATGGCCTGTGGGGGGAGGGAGGACATACTGATGTGGGGTGCAGCCTGCGTGTCACTTTGGGACGAGGCATCTCTGCCCTGAGTCACTGTGCCCCCTTGGGGATGCTCGCGCACGGCTCTGTGCCTCAGTTTCTCCAGCTGCACTGTGGGGCTAGTGACCCTGCCCCACCCCAGTGTGCTGGGGGGCAGGAGGGTCAGATGGGGGCTGGGGCTGGGGCCCTGATCTGAACCCAGCCCCTCACTGGAGGGGGGGTGTCTCTCTTCCACAGGTGCCCTCATGGGCAAAAGGAAGCAGCTGGATGTTCTGGTAAGTGCCCCCCACTCACCAAGGCCCCCCCTGCTCCCTGACCCCCCCAAGCACCAATGCACCATCCAGCCCCTCTTTTGTCCCGTCCCCCCAATCTGGCCCTGCGCAGGCCCCACTAGAGCAATGGGGATCAGCCATAGGCACCGACTTTTGCTCGCTCCAGTGGGTGCTTGACCCCCCCTCTGCCCTCTGCTCCGCCCCCATTCCAACCCCTTCCCCAAAGTCCCCACCCCAACTCGGCCCCCTCCCTGCCCCTATTCAGACTCCTTCCCCAAATCCCCGCCCCAGCCCTGCCTCCTCCCCTGAGTGTGCCACGTTCCTGCTCCTCCCCCCCCCCCCGAGCTTGCCATGCCGCCAAACAGCTGTTTGATGGCAGCAAGAGCTGGGAGGTAGGCGCAGAAGGAGGGGTAGTGGGGCTTGGAGGGGAGCTTGGCTGCCGGTGGGTGCAGAGCACCCACTAATTTGTACCCGTGGGTGCTCCAGCCCCGGAGCAACCACAGAGTCGGCACCTATGGGATCAGCAACAGGGCTCCCCCCAGGATCAGGGCAGAGAGAGGAGAGGGGCAGGAGACCCAGAACACAGAGTAAGAGCCTGACCCTGCACCCCACAACCTCACCCCGCCGGGCTCCCCTGACCTTCCCCCAACCCCCCAAACCTTCCCCCCAAACGTTTTAATTTGTCTGAGATTTGCAGAGATTACACTCTGCTGCTGTGCATATCAGCTCCTGCTGGGGGGTGGGGCGGAGGGCACTACCTTGGTGTAAGTTCACCTGTGTGTGTCCGTGCAAATCTGCGTGAGTGTGTGCAGTGTGGCTCTGTCTGTGTGTTGGGGGGATTGGTGTGCACACACACACACACACACACACACACACACACACACACACACACACACACACACACACACACACACAGGTGACTCTCTCCCCTACCAGCCCCAGGAGCCCGATCCCGATGCCGACGGACTCACCTATGCCGAGCTGGACGGCCAGGTGCTGCAGGCCAAGCGAGGGGGCCCGGCCCACCAGGAACCCGTCCTGTACGCCGCGATCAACGTGAGCCAGGGGCCTGTCGGGCAGAGCCCCCGGGGTGCAGGGGGTGCCCTCCCCTCACCCCCATAGTGTGAACCTGGGGGGGAGTCCCCTGCAGGGGGGCAGTGGGATGGAGGGAGGGGGCGGAGGTTGGGCAGAGGGAAGGGAGGGTAGAAATGGGGAGGGGAGAAGAGAAGGGGTGGCACCAGCTGCAGGGAAGGTACGGGGGGGTCTATAAGCAGAGCCCATTCTCTGGCGGGGGAATGACTCTGTCACCCCCTGGTGGCCGCTCCCTTCCCTGTCACTCCTCTGCCCCCCAGGACAGTCGCTAGCGTCTCCGGGGCCAGCGGGGAGATGCCCAAACCTGGGGGATTTTGCGGCTAGAGACTCGCTCCAGCGAATGGGGCCGGGGTTGGAACAAACCCCTCGTTTCACACGGCGCCTGCCACGGCTCCCCTGGTTCCTGGTCTACTTACTCCTGGGGAATTCTGCGCCAAAAATTTATAAAACGTGCACATAATATTTGAAAATTCTGCATATTTTATTTGTCAAAATAACACAATATAATCCTGCCAGTTTCAATTACTTTGGTCAGTTATTTCAAAATATCTGTCAGCAAGTGTGTCTGTAATGATACTGACAAAAAAAAATTTGGTAAAAAAAAAAATTACAAATAGATTCCTCACTAGGCGTATTGACACAGAACTTTGAGTAATTCATTTAAGTCACACGACAGAACTGTATTTCCTGCACCTGTCAGAAGCAGCGCAAAGGCTTGGGGGAGTCAGGGGTAACGGGGGAGCTGAGGGAGAGGGAAGGAGCCTGGGAATGAACCTGGAAGGTGTTGGGTGTGGGCGGGAGAAGGTTTTGAGGGGGTGTTATTAGGGAGCTGGGAAGCCTCCCCCATGCAGACCCTGGCTGACCTCAAGCCTCTCCCATTCAGTCAGGCACATCTGATCCTGTCCCCGCAAACCCCGTCCCCATGTGTCCCTGCAGCCCCTGTCCCCATGGGTCTGCGCAGCCCCCCTCCCCCATCCCCAGACTCAACGCTGTCACCGCAGTAGCTCCTGAGCCCAGGCCCCAGTCTGTCCCCCCAACTAGCCATTCTGAACCCCAGTCTGTGACCCCCCAGCAGCCCTGGGTGCCCCACTCTGCCCTAACCTGGCTCTGCGGCAGGTGCTGTGATAAACTTCTGCTCCTGGGGGAATTCTGCAGCACGGGGCAGGCAGAGAATTTTTTTCCCCAGAGAAAATACATTCTGCCCCAGAAGTGCTGCAGTTACACCTTTTTACCACCAGGGGCCGCTGTGGCGCCAGAACAGCGGGGTATGTTCATGCTGCTGGCAGGGAGACACCCAAATAGGGTGACCAGATGCGATGAAGAAAATATCGGGACACCGGGGGGTGGGGGCAAAAAAAAAAAGCCGAGTGCTGACGCGGGACAAACAGCTACAAATCGGGACAGTCCCAATTTTATCGGGACGTCTGGTCACCCTACATCCAAACCCGGGGGATTTTCCAGTTAGAGACTCGCTCCAGCAAACAAACCCCTCATTTCACACAGCGCCTGCCACGGCTCCCCTGGTTCCTGCTCTGCTGGGTCTGTAACAGCCGGTCCCAGGGGTCAGTGGGGGGTTTGCTGTGGGGCTGAGCAGGCTGCAGGCTCTGGACTCCGCCCCCGGCCCATGTTTAACCCTGTTCAGTGTGGGGCAGGGGCTGGGGCGTGTTCACACCTTGGGCCCTTTATTGCATCTCCATGAACACAACAGGGCCCGGAGTGATTTAGCCACCGGTGCTTCTGGGCCCCCCCATGGCAGGTGTTTTGGCGGAGCCAGTTGGGGAGAGCTGGCTGGGGGGAGACGGGAGTTTGAGGGAAGTAGGTTGGGGATGTTGGGAGGGGGATTGAGGGCAGAGGGGTCAGGATGGGGGACAGGAGTTTGAGGGCAGACAGGCTCCCCCCAAAGGTCAGAGCCGGGGGCAGGATTTTTGGGGGCGTGACGGGGGAGGGGGAAGACGGTGCCCCCCAGGATGGAGCTGCCATTTCCACCCCTTGGCAGCTTCCCCTTTCATTGCCCCTCCTGCTCCTGCCCCCTCTGTCCTGGGTCCCCCACTTTCTATCCCCTCAGTCTCCTGCCCCCACAACACCCCATACACCCCTCTACCCCATATTCTCTGAGGGAGGCCCGGGGTGTGAGGGGATAGGGGATGGGGTGGGTAGAATGGGGGAGGGGATGGAGGCATGAGGGGACACAAAGAGGGGGAAGGGACAGGGGGCAGAATTGGGGCGACAGGGACAGGGGTGGGTTTGGGGGGATGTGAATGGGGGAGGGGATGCAGGACAGGGAGAGGAGGGGTCCAATGCGTGAATGTCGGGTGTGGGGGGTGAAGGGCAAAGGGGCCGGGAAGCCAGAGCTGGGGCATTTGCCGGGGGGGGGGGGGCAGATTCTCTTGAGCTCTGTCCCTGTGTTCTTGCCCCCTCCGCTTTCTGGGGGGCTGGTCAGCTCCCCCCTGCATGTCTCTTTCACAGCATCCTGAGGTGCGCTCTACCCAGGGCCCTGAGCTGCGCAGACCTGCTGCCCTGGGGATGGGCTGGGTAGGGGACACGGGGCCTTTCACATCTAGGGGGCTGGCTCTAATCTGTGTCCTTTTCTCTAAGCACCACCCCCCAACCAGAGACAGGGAGAGAACCCAGGAGTCCTGGCTCCCAGTCACCCCCACACCCCAATCGCTAGACTCCACTCCACTCCCAGGGCCGGGATATATAACAGGGTAGCTGCTGAGGCATCAGGTTTGCACAGAGTTTCACTGGCAGTAGCAGAAACAGGAAGTGAGCGCTGACTCTGGGCAGACTTCCCCTTTCACAGATTTATCCACTGCTCCTTTAACAACTCAGGATCTAAATTTACCCCTCTCTCCCCTGCTCACGGGGGCCAGAAACCACAACCCCCACCCCCATCCTGTCTCTGTGCCACATCACTCAGCTAAGAACAGCGTCTGCAGCAACGGTACCCCAGAAGGAGGTTGGCCAGGCCCCTCCACCCTCATGCTCCCGGGCGGGTGCTGGGCCCTGCTGGGTCAGGAAGGAACCTCTGCCCCACTCCATGGGAGAGGGTCACTCCGTGGGGGGCTCTGTGTGTGTGAGCTGCTTCTCCAGGGAGGCTAGACAGGCCTGTTGGAAAAGGTCAGGGCAGCCTGGGCACCTCTTGACACCTCCTGAAATTGCCCCATTCCCAGCTGGTCTCCGGACTGGGCAGCTCCCATGTGGGGCTGGGAGGTGATGGGGAGTGGGAGGACCAGGCAGCTGCAGGAGGGGATGTGGTTTGCTGGGCATTGCAGGGATCTGGCTTTGCTCTGACTGTGGTATTTTTGGCCTGGAGATTGCAGAGAAACCATCTGATAGGAAGAAAGGGGCCAAGCACATCACGGGCTTCCTGGGGCTGCAGCCCCCGGCGCAGTTCCTCATTCCGCTCCTCGGGCCTCGGGCTCGGTGGAGCTGGGCTCTAGGGTCTTGGTGGCAGCTCTGAGGGGCCCCTCACTGCCCGTCATGGCATCTGCTCTCACCGTCCTCCTCCTCGGTGAGTATCGGAGACAGCCAGGGCATGTGCCCATGCGGGGGATCTGAGACCAGGGCGTGTGCCCATGGGGGGTGAGGATCTCACACCAGGGTGTAGGATCCAATTGCTCTGGGATCTGGTCACTAATGAGCCGTCTCCTCTCCAGGCTGCTGGCTGGCCAGGCACAGCGGGACGTGGGGATGTGAGTATCTGTGGGGAGGACGGTAACATCAAGGACGGGGGAGGGGATGCAGAGGGTGGGGGAAAGAGGAACTGAGCCCTGAACCTTCCCCAAAACTCAACCCAAACTCCCTCTGTGAGCTCAGACCCGGCCCCGTTCTTCTCAGCCCCCAACCTCCCCCTCCCCCCCCCCCCCCCCCGAGTAACTGGGAGCTGAATCTGGCTCCCCGGGGTCTGATGAAGCAGACGGGAACCGTCCCCTGGTTCATTGTCCTGCCCCCCACAGGCTGTGATGATCGGGCATTGGGGGCGGCAGGTGGATTTATTTCAGCTCATACAAACACTAACAGGGCCCGTCCGTGGGCTTTAGATCCCCTTGGGGAACCGAAACGTTCCCAGTCAGTGCAGCAGTGGGAAGAACCCACCAGATCCACCCCCATCCCTAGATCCACCCCCAACAGCTCCCTCCCCTGCACTCACAGCCCCCCCGTTCCCAAGGCCTGGGGAAAGTTGGGTCTTGTGCGACTCCCGTCAGTCACAGACTCTATTTCCAACCCCGGGGCGGGGGGCAGAGCTGCAGGGGGCTCAGGGCTCAGGCTCCCTGGCTGGCCTCAGGTGGGGCGGGGGGGGGGCAGGTGATCTCTCATGCAGCTGGGTCCTGAGCTACGTCTGGGTGAACCCCCTGCCCCCAAGCCCCATGGGCAGGCAGTGCCAACCCTGGTAAGGACAGACTCAAAGAGAGACTGAATGATGGATGGACTGAATTGGGGTGGGGGGAGGCGGGGCCTGTGTCTCCCCTGTTTAACTCCTGTCTCTTGTTGAAAGCAGGGCAATACCCCCAACCCACCATCTCGGTGAGCCCCAGCAGGATTGTGGCGCTGGGGGGAAGCGTCACCATCCGCTGTGGGGGTTGGTACCCGGGCGTGGAGTTCTTTCTGCGTAAAGCTGGACACCCGAACTTGCAGGCGCGGTCGGTGCCTGATGGGACCGTGCCTGAATTTCCCATCGCCAGTGTCAGCCGGGAAGATGGAGGGAATTACACCTGCGAATATCAACCCATAACGGCACAGAATCGCTGGTCATATCCCAGCGACCCCATCGAGATCATTGTAGGAGGTGAAGGAGAGGCCCGGCTCAGTGTCCCCGCTCCCAGCCCCACACCCAGCCAGACCCTCAGAGGGTCTCTGCACCAATGGGATGCTCAGAGCCAGGCTCTGCCCTGATCCCTCGGCCCAGCAGAGGGGACGCCCGGCCGGGGAGCGGGGACGGAGTCACTGTGGGGGTTCCCAGCCAGGGGGGAGCAGCAGCCCCTGGAGATTCAGGGGTGAGGGGGGGACCCCTGCCCCCAGGGGGAGCTGCAGAGCAGGGGGGGCCTTTCCCAGACAACACATCAGTTAGGAGCTGAAGGTTATAAACCTCAGTGGATAGTAGCGACTTGCACAGTCCCCTACAAGTCAGGGGTGGTGCTGTGCAGAGAACCCAGGAGTGCTGGCCCCCATCCTCCCTGCTCTCTCCCCTAGACCCCATTCCCCTTCTAGAGCCAGGGAGAGAACCCAGGAGTCCTGGCTCCCAGCCGTCCCAGCAGAGAAGCCAGGGAGTGAATGGACCCTGGAGACTGGACTGACCTGTCACCCGCCAGGGAGCAGAGCTCTGGGCCCCCAGGGGCTGGGGTTGCTCCGTGTCTCATGCGGTTAGCCCAGGGCTCAGAGGAAACTCTGGCCCCTGTGGAAAGGCATCCAGGAGCCCATCCCCAGGGCCGCTGGGTCTGACCCACCACTGAGGCCGTGTGGTGAGGACGGGCCCCAGGACAGAGTGATGGGGCCTGCGTCTCACGGCCTGTCTGCTTCCCACTGCAGAGCCCAGCTACCCCAAACCTAGCATCTACCTGAGACCCAGCGGGGGGGTCTCCCTCAGGGGAGCCGTGACCGTCCGGTGTCAGGGGCAGCGCCGGGGCGTGCGGTTCGTGCTGAATAAAGAGCAACGCCATTTCCCACCTGTGGATTCGGACGGGTTTCAGGCTGAGTTTCCCATCAGCAACGTGCACCAGGAGGACGGCGGGCGCTACAGCTGCTCCTATCACAGCCGATCGGAGCCGTTCGCCGTGTCCTACCCCAGCGACCCCGTGGAGCTGGTGGTGAGAGGTGAGGGGCCCGGCTCGGCGTCCCCATTCCCAGCCCCAACCCCAGCCAGACCCTCACGGGGGCTCGGTGCCAATGGGACGCTCAGAGCCAGGCTCCGCCCTGAGCCCTGACCCAGCAGAGGGGACAACCGGCCAGGGAGCGGGGACAGAGTCACTGGGGGGTTCCCCAGCCAGGGGGGAGCAGCAGCTCCTGGAGGCTACTTTAACACTGTCCCCAGTTTGTATAAACCGTGAGTCGCTATTTAATCCCGTGATCCCCTCCCCTCTGTTCTCCAGCGTCCGCCCCAGGCATGGCCCCAGCAGGGGCTGAATGAGGCAGTGGCTTCAGGAGAAGCGGTGGCTTGGTGGACACGGCGCTGGGCTGGGACCCAGGAGATCTGGCCCAGCTCCTGGTGCGGCCACAGACTGTGTGATGGGAGCACGTCACAGTTTTCAAAAATGTCCTTTCTTGCGGGGGGGCCTCAATCTTTGGGGGATCTCAGGCCGAGCGCCCACAAACCGAGACGCCCACAGTTAGTGGAGACCTCTGCAAATGCTGTCTCAATAGCACTGCATAAACACAGAGTGAAGAGACAGTCGCTGCCCCTGGGAGCTCACTTAGGAAAGTGAATCTGTCTGTGCCTCAGTTTCCCCCCCTGTAGAATGGGGATAATGACCACTCCCTGCCTCCCAGGGGGTGAATCCCTTCCTGTGGGGGGCTCAGGCCCTGCTCGGGTGGCCAACTTTCTAATTTGTGAAAACCAGACACTGAGCACCGGAACTTCCTCCACCCCCTGCTCCGCCTCTTCCCTGAGGCCCCGCCCCCTGCTCCTCTTCCCCCCCCCCCCCCCCGTCACTTGCTGCTCTCTCCACCACCCTCCCCCTGCCAGGTGATCAGGGCTCTAGGGGTAGGGGTGGGGGTGAGTGTGGCAGGGTGGGGTAGGGAGACCCTCTCTCGGGGGTGGGGGGGTGAGTGGGGCAGGGCCCCTGCTGAGTAGCTCCACTGCTCCTCCAGGCTCCAGCAGCTGCTGCTCTTCCCGCCATCTGGTGGCAGAGGCTGGGTACTGCAGGGACTCAGACAGTGTCCCTGCCAGGTTCCCTTTTCAACACACTTTCCAGGCACCAGAGACAAGCCTGTGAGTCGCTCTGTCCAGGGCAGGCCGGACGCAGTGAATGAGGCAGGGGCCACACACGACATATGAGGATCACAAGAACTAGGGAGCCGCGGCTCGGTGTCTGTGGGGCTGGGAGCCCAGCTCGCAGGGCCGGGATTCTGGGTGTGGGGAACTCTGGGATCTGAGAGAGAATCTGCCCAGGGGGCCCCTGGATCTGCCCAGGGCTGGTGCGGTCGGGGGAGGCAGCACATGGACAGGTACCGGGGCCAGAGGGGGAATCACCATCGACCCAGCCCTGGAAGGCTCATGCTGCTCAAGGAGCCTCCCCCCGGGGCTGGGGCTGGTTGGGCGGGATGGGGGCAGTGACTCTTGGTGTATGAGCCCAGACACCAGGGGGAGGGGCAGCCCCTGCCCCTCCCTCACCACCAGACCCCCAGCTCCTTCCGCACCTCCTGCACTGTAGGTTACTTCCTGGAAGCTACTGGGGGATCCCAGGAGAGGGACAGGATCTAGGGGGCCTGGCTCTGGGGATGGGACCAGCTGGGTGCCCGGGGGGGCCTGGGGCTCAGGTATCCAGGTGTCTGGTTTTTGACCCGAACACCCGGTTGCAAAGGGACCCTGGTGCACCCCAACCCCCTGCCCCAGCCCGGTGAAAATGAGAGAGTGAGGGGGGCCTCAGGGCAGGGGCTGTTCATCCACCTGGGCAACCACTTTGTTGGGGAAGCTGAGGCCTCAGAGCCAGACCTGCAAGATGGGGAGGTCGGGGGCTCCGCTCCCGGGGCAGCACTAGCTGCTGATCTCCCCGTCCAAGCCACCGAGTGACTCTCCCCTTCCCCCCACAGCAGCCCCCCCGGGGTGCCCGGATTTCACCCACGCCAACATCGCCCGCCTGGGGCTGGGTGCCGTGGTCCTGCTCGTCCTGGGGCTGATCCTGGCTGAGGCCTATTACAGCCGCCCGAGGGGGGCGCCCTAGGTGAGGTGACGTCTTTGTCGCTCGCCTCTGGATCCTTTTCCAGTTTCTCCACATCCTTTCTACACAGCGGTGACCAGAACTGGACACAGCACTCCCGGCCTGCCCAGCGCCGAGCAGAGCAGTACTCTCACCGCCCGTGACTTGCACGCTGCACCTCTCTTAATGCAGCCGAACATTGCATTTGCTTTTGTTTTGCAATGGCATCGCATTGCTGACTCATGTTGAGGCCGTGATCCACCACAACTCCCCGATCCGTATCAGCAGTGCGGCTGCCAAGCCAGTGAGCCCCCATCCAGTGCTTGTGCATTTGGTTTTTCTTCCCTAAGTGCAGCACCTCTGTTGACTTTCAAACAGCTTGGAAAAGAGATGACTAAGGGGGGATACGATAGAGGTCTATAAAATCATGACTGGTGTGGAGAAACTAAATCAGGAAGTGTTATTTTACTCCTTCTCATAACACAAGAACTAGGGATCACCCAGTGAAATGAATAGGCAGCAGGTTTCAAACAAACAGGAAGTATTTCTTCACCCAACGCACAATTAACCTGTGGAACTCCTTGCCAGAGGATGTTGTGAAGGCCAAGATTATAACAGGGTTCTAAAAAAGAACTAGATAAGTTCATGGAGGATAGGTCCATCAATGGCTATTAGCCAGGATGGGCAGGGATGGTGTCCGTAGCCTCTGTTTGCCAGAAGCTGGGAATGGGCGACAGGGGATGGATCACATGATGATTCCCTGTTCTGTTCATTCCCTCTGGGGCACCTGGTGTTGGCCACTGTCGGGAGACGGGATACTGTACTGGATGGACCTTTGGTCTGACTCAGTCTGGCCGTTCTAATGTTCATAACCTCCTGCATCTTCCCATCTGCTGTCATGTCATAATTATCATCCGACCTCGCCATGGCCTGACACCACCCCCCATAATTTTGCACATCTCTCAATATTTCAATGGATAAAAATAGAAGAAAATCCTTAAACCACATCATTTTGTGCCACTCTGGTCCCTTCACTCACCATGGATCCCCGGCCCTGGCCCCTCTCAGTACCTCTCCAGCAGCGCAACAGGGGAAATGCCCAAAAATAAACCCTGCTGTGACCCGGGGGGGGGGGGGGGGGCAGGGAGTGATTAAGCAAGAAGCCAAGCGCTGCCAAGGGGCTGGAAATGCCCGGCTGGCCAGTGTGACAGAACAGCCCCGGCTCAGGGGACATCCACCAATTTCCAGTCGGGTCGGTGCCGGGAGCGCGCAGGGAGCTCCCGGGACCAGCTGCAAAGTACCAGGGCTCCACCCTCCTTCCCATCACCTGAGCGCGGAGGAGCGTCTCATGCTGCCCTGGGCTGGGGGCAGCCAGCAGGGAGCAGGACACACACACCAGCATGGGGCAGGGCACACACACACACACACACACACACACACCAGCAGGGGGCAGGGCTGGACACACACACACATACACACCAGCAAGGGGCAGGGCTGGACACACAAACCAGCAGGGGGCTGGACACACACACACACCACCAGGGGGCAGGACACACACAGACACCAGCAGGGGGCAGGGCTGGACGGACACATGCGCGCGAGTTCCCGGGGGAGGCACCAGCTGTTCTCACCGGACCCCCTAGGGGGGCAGGCCCCCTGTGGGATCCCCCCGCCCACATCATTGACCAGTGCAGGGGCTGGCTCCAGCTGGGGCTGCCCTGGGGGAGGGGAATGGGGAGGGAATCCCCCCAAACTCCCCCTCCAGCAGTGATCCAGATTCACACAAGGCCCCATTGTGTGGGGCTGGCAGTGGGACCCACGTGGGCCCTGTGGGGCGGGACCGTGGGAACGGGACACAGACAGAGCCTGGAAAGACCCCGGCCGGAGGGTGAGGGGCGCAGCCCCCCAGCCCCATCGGTACCCCTCACTCCCGACCTGCAGCCCCTGCCAGCCCTGCCCCCCCCCACCCCCGCCGGTGCCCCTCACTCCCGACCTGCAGCCCCTGCCAGCCCTGCCCCCCCCAGCCCCGCCGGTGCCCCTCACTCCCGACCTGCAGCCCCTGCCAGCCCTGCCCCCCCCAGCCCCGTCTGTGCCCCTCACTCCTGACCTGCAGCCCCTGCTAGCCTGCCCCCCCCGAGCCCAGCCGGTGACCCTCACTCCCGATCTGCAACCCCTGCCAGCCCTGTCCCCCCGCTGGTGCCCCTCACTCCCGACCTGCAGCCCCTGCTAGCCCACGCCCCCCCCCCCCCACGCCCCGCTGGTGCCCCTCACTCCTCCCTAACTTCAACTCTCCAAGTCCGAGTGGGAGGCTGGGAGCCAGGACTCCTGGGTTCTGTTTTGAAGGCTGGACACCCCCCCCCCCCCTTTTTTTCTCTCAGCAGCTAGTTCCCAGCCTCCCAGCCCACCTTTGGACCCAGGCTCTTGCCAATCCTGGCTGGGATCAGGGAGGGGCAGCATGGGTGGGTGTGACCCAGCAATCTGGGCACAAGCAGTGCATGGGGTGGGGGTGGCAGGGGGCTGGACGGGTTGCTATTGGGGGGAGGGAGGGAGCATGGGCCGGGGGTGCACCGTGCCTGAACTGGACAGGAAAGGAGAGGCTGGCACTAGAGGCTGAATAAGGAGCGGCGGGCCCTGGCTGTCACAGACTCACAGGTGGTGCCCACTCTTGGCCCTGTACGGTCCCTGGAGGGAACTCCCTTCAGTGAGACAGCCCTTCTTGGGAGCCCACTCTCTCTCGGGGTCAGGCCCCTCCACCTCATGGAGCTGCTCCTCTCTGAGCCTTAGCACGCCTGTCTCTCACCATGCCCCCCTCAGGGAGTCCACTCGCTCTGGACCCCCGGGGCCTTCACTCCCAGAGGGAATAATGGAACCCTGTTCTCTAGACTGGAGCGATTCTCAGCCAGCATAAAACAGGAGGGTTTATTGAGCATCTGAACACAGCACAGGAAACTCTCAGGGCCTCAGGCCTGGCCTCCCTCAGCACAGCAAATCCAAGTCTCCCCTGCATCCAGGTGGGCTCTGCCTGCTCCCCCTCTCCAGCCCAGAGCCCCCCTGCTTCCCAGCTGGGCATCTGAGATCCCCGGTCCCAAGCCCCGCCTCTGTCCATTTTCTGCTCTCCAGGTAAACAGGGTCGTAAACCGGGGTCTCCTCTCCTCTCTTCTGTCCTCTGGCCCCTCTGGCTGGAACCGGCTGGTCAGGTCACCGGGGTCCTCTCTTCACAGCCCATTGTCCTCCCCCTGGCCAGAACTGGCTGTGACTCCTGACCTGGGCACCAGGTCCCCAGTCGCTGGGGTATCCATTCTCCAGGTCATTGGCTGGGATCCCAAGTTCCGTCGCTGGTCTTCTGTCACAACAAACTCCCTCTCCCATCACCTTGTTAAACCAGTAACACTCTGGGAAACTGAGTCCCACCCCCTCTGCATGCAAACCTTTGGAAAACCGAAGAAAAAACAAGAAAATCCCCCACTTCATCACACTGGTCTTTCAAAAGTTTACAACTGAACATTAACTTCATGCAACTGAACATGGAGTTAGTACAGCTTTGAAACTTAGCTATGCCGAAGAAAAATGCTGTTTTTAACCAGCTTAATTGAAATGAAACAAGCACAGAAACAGTTTCCTTCCCTTGTCAAATCTTCCTTTTTAAACTTTCCCTTTATTTGTTTAGCAGTTTATGTTTAACACAGAACTGTTCTGTATTTGCTTGTGTTTTTAAGTTATCTCTGCTGCTGTCTGATTGCTCACGTCCAGTTCCAAATGAGGGGTGTGGTTGGTTGGTCAGTTCATAACTCTGAGGTTCTTCTGTAGTGGTCAGTGGAAGATTGAAGACAAGACCCTGTGGTCTCCTGGCTCCAGCCCGATGCACCTTCCTCAGGGTGCACTGAGAGTGACCTCTCCCCGCTCCCCACAGAGACATAGACAAGCTGGGAGCTGAATAATGCTTGGCCAGGCCGATGGGCTCAGCGTTTCCTAGGTTTTGCAGGGACCTCTGCTTGCTTTGGCTGCTCTAGATTTCGCCTGCAGATTAGAGACAACATGTGATGGACGGAGGAAGAGACAAGACATCGTCAACTTCCTGTAGCTGGAGCCACCAGCTGAGTTCCTTATTTGGGGCTCGGGGGAGCTGGGCACCGGGGTGTTGGTGGCAGCCCTGAGGGTCCCCTCACTGCCCCCATCATGGCATCTACTCTCACCATCCTCCTCCTCGGTGAGTATCGGATAAAGCCAGGGCATGTGTCCCTTGGGGGGGATGGAATCTGAGACCCGGGTGTGTATCCATGGGGGGCAGGATCTGAGGCTCATGCATGCACCCATGGGGGGGATCTGAGACCAGGGTCTGTGCCTATGCAGGGGCGGATCTAAGACGAGGTTGTAGGATCCAGTTGCTTTGGGATCTGGTCACTAATGAGCCATCTCCTTTCCAGGTTGCTGGCTGGCCGGGCACAGCGGGGTGTGGGGAGGTGAGTATCAGTCTGTGGGGAAGACGGTAACATCAAGGATTGGGGAGGGGATGCGTGGGGTGGGGAAAAGAGGAACTGAGCTGTGAACCTTCCCCAAAACTCAACCCAAACTCCCCCTGTGAGCTCAGACCCGGCCCCGTTCTTCTGTCCCTCCCCCACCCTCCGCCAGTGAGTAACTAGGAGCCAAATCTGGTTCCCGGGGTCTGACGAAGCAGGAACCGTCCCTTGGTTCAAAGCCCTGCCCTCCCCTCCGCCCCCCCAGGCTGTGAGGATTGGGGGTGGGGGGTCATCACGTGGATTTATTTCAGCTCATACAAACACTAACAGGGCCCATCCGTGGGCTTTAGATCCCCTTGGGGAACCGAAACGTTCCCAGTCAGTGCAGCAGTGGGAAGAACCCACCAGATCCACCCCCATCCCTAGGTCCACCCACAACAGCTCCCTCCCCTGCACTCACAGCCCCCCGTTCCCAAGGCCTGGGGAAAAGTTGGGTCTTGTGCGACTCCCGCCAGTCACAGACTATTTCCAACCCCAGGGCGGGGGGCAGAGCTGCAGGGGGCCCACTGGTCAGGGTCTCTGGTTGGCCTCAGGTGGGGCCGGAGGGGGCAGGTGATCTTCCATGCAGCCGGGTCCAGGGCCGGCTTTAGGCCGATTCAACCAATTCCCCTGAATTGGGCCCCGCTCCTAAGAGGGCCCCACGCCCAAGCCCCAGTATGGCGTACCGGCAAGAGCCGGTGCGCCGTACCGGGGCGGCCCGGCTTCCCCAGGGGGCAATTTAAAGGGCTTGGGGCTCCCTGCAGGGGCTGGAGCCCCAGGCCCTTTAAATTGCCACCAAAGCCCCACTGCTGGAGCCCTGGGGTAGGACTGCGGGGCTCTGGGGGCTATTTAAAAAGTCTGGGACTCCCGTTGCTGCTACCGCCCCGGCCCTTTAAATAGCCGCCGAAGCCCCGCCACTTCCCCAGGGCTCCCGCGGCTATTTAAAGGGCCGGGGCAATAGAAGCAGGGGAGCCCCGGGCCCTTTAAATAGCCCCCAGAGCCCTGGGGTAGCGGGGGGCTCAGGGGCTATTTAAAGGACCTGGGCTCTGGCTGCCTCTGCTGCACCCCCTGCCCACACCAGCCCCGCACCCCCTGCCCTGCCCGCAGCCAGCCCTGCACCCCCTGCCTGCAGCAAGCCCCTGCCGCACCCCCTGCCCTGTCTCCAGCCAACCCCTGCCGCACCCCCCTGCGGCCCTGCCCGAAGCCAGCCAGCCCCACACCCCCCTGCCCGCACCAGCCCTGCACCCCCTACCCTCAGCCAGCCTCTGCTGCACTCCCTGCCCTGCCTGCAGCCAGTCCCTGCCACACACACCCTGCAGCCCTGCCCGAAGCCAGCCAGCCCCACATAGACCCCTGCCTGCACCAGCCCTGCACCCCTGCCCTGCCCACGCCAGCCCTGCACCCCCTGCCCTGTCTCCAGCCAACCCCTGCCACACACCCCTGCCTGAAGCCAGCCAGTCCTGCACTCCTCTGTCTCCAGCCCTGCCAACCCCTGCCACACACCCCTGCGGCCCTGCCTGAAGCCAGCCCGCCCCACACACCCCTATCTCCAGCCAGCCCCGCACCCCTTGCCCTGTCTGCAGCCAGACCCTACCTCCAGTCAGCCCTACCCTGCCTCCAGCCAGCCCCACGTCCACTGGTGCCCTGCAGTTCCCAGGGCAGTAACCCTGCACACCTGCTTCAATGAGGGGGGCAGGGAGCAGCTGGGACCCACACATGTGCACACCACTAGGGTGACCAGACAGCAAGTGTGAAAAATCGGGACGGGGGGGTAATAGGAGCCTATATAAGAAAAAGACCCCAAAATCAGGACTGTCCCTATAAAATCGGGACATCTGGTCACCCTAGCACACCCCCAGGGAGTGGCGGGGACCCACACATGTGAAACGGAGCTCATTAATAACCGATCAACAGCATATATGACGCAATGTACATAATATATAATTTTATTATTTATATAGTTATGGAAAGTAAATAATACATGGAAGAAATGAAAGGCTTTTTTTTACATGGTTTTTTTTTTTTTTTTTTAGTCATCCCTGCCGGGGCCCCCTCGAAAATGTTCGAATTGGGCCCCGCACTTCCTAAAGCCAGCCCTGGTTGTGGGGGAGTGGATAGGGGTCGGGGCGGTCAGAGGGCAGGGAACGGGGGGATTGAATGGGGGCAAGGGTCCCGGGGGGCAGTCAGGAAGGAGCAGGGGTTGGATGGGGCAGTGGGAGGCAGTCAGGGGCAGGGGTTCCAGGGGCAGTTGGGACAGAGAGAAGGGGTGGTTGGATGGGGCAGGGGTCCCGGGGGGGCATCAGGAATGAGAGGAGGGGTTGGATGGGGCGGCAGGGGGCAGTCAGGGGACAGGGAAGGGGGTGGATGGGGCAGGGGTACGGGGGTGGGCGTCAAGGAATGTGGGGGGTTGGATGGGGCAGGAGTCCCGGGGGGGCCATGACCCCCTTGTGGGGTGAGGAGGAGGGAACCTGTTGTTAATATTTTGGCAGCTCATCACTGGCCCCGCACCCTAAAGAGGAGAATAGGTTGAATTGGCCTAAAGCCATTAAGCCAGCCCTGCCCGGGCCCTTTAAATAGCCCCCAGAGCCCTGGGGTAGCGGGGGGCTCCGGGGGCTATTTAAAGGGCCAGGGCTCCAGCTGGCTGGGACCGTAGAAGCAGGGGGGCCCCAGGCCCTTTAAATAGGCCCCGAGTCCGGGGCTGCTGCTGCTACCCCCTGCCCTGCCTGCACCAGCCCCCCTGCCCTGCCCGCAGCCAGCCCCTGTCTCCAGCCAGCCCCGCACCCCCTGCCCGCAGCCAGCCCCTACCTCCAGTGAGCCCCTACCCTGTCTCCAGCCAGCCCCGCACCCCCTGCCCGCAGCCAGCCCCTACCTCCAGTTAGCCCCTACCCTGCCTCCAGCCAGCCCCACGTGCACTGGTGCCCTGCAGTTCCCAGGGCAGTAACCCTGCACACCTGCTTCAATGAGGGGGGCAGGGAGCAGCTGGGACCCACACCTGTGCACACACCCCCAGGGAGTGGCGGGGACCCACACATGTGAAACGGAGCTCATTTCTAGTTCAGGCCCATCTTTTTAAAAAAGAACTTTAGGTAGGGTTAACATGCATCCGCATACATTACGCAATGTACGTAATATATAATTTATATAGTTATGGAAAGTAAATAATACATGGAAGAAATGAAAGGTGTTTTTTTACGTGTGTTTTTTTTTTAGTCATCCCTACCGGGGCTCCACTGAAAATGTTCGAATTGGGCCCCGCACTTCCTAAAGCAGGCCCTGGCGGGGCCAGGTACCGGGGCCAGGGGGGGAATCACCCTTGAACCAGCCCTAGAAGGCTCGTGCTGCCCAAGGAGCTGCCCCCGGGGGTTGGGGGGGGGGGGATGGGGGAAGTGACTCCTGGTGCATGAGCCCAGACACCGGGGGGGGGCAGCCCCTGCCCCTCCCTCACCACCAGACCCCCAGCTCCTCCGGCACCTCCTGCCCTGTAGGTTGCTGCTGGAAGCTACTGGGGGATCCCAGGAGAGGAACAGGATCGGGGGGGGGCTGGCTCTGGGGTTGGAACTGGCTCGCAGGGCCGGCTCCAGGGTTTTGGCCGCCCCAAGCAGCCAAAAAAAAAAAAAAAAGCCGCGATCGTGATCTGCGGCGGCAATTCGGCGGGAGGTCCTTCGCTCTGAGTTGGAGTGAGGGACCGTCCGCCGAATTGCCGGACATGCCGCCCCTCTCCGGAGTGGCCGCCCCAAGCACCTGCTTGACACGCTGGTGCCTGGAGCCGGCCCTGCCGGCTGGGTGCCCGGGGCTAGGGTTGCCAGGTGTCCGGTTTTTGACCCAAACACCCAGTTGCAAAGGGACCCTGGTGGGGCAGTGTAACAGGTCCTCTGCCCACCCCTCTTCCTGGGGCCCACTGGCTGCCCCAATAAAGCACAGAGAGGCTTCTCCTTCTGCAGCACACGTGGCTTTATTCACACATTTCTCCCACCACCAGTGATATACTATATACAGCTTGCAGGCCTTAGAATCTCCTCTTCCACCCAGAGTCTGCCCTCAGCCCGGAGACTGACCTTCCCCTGGCCGTTCTCCCTCCATCTTGCTGCCAGCCGGCCTTTATAGCCCTTGAACCCTCAGGCCCACAGGTGCAGCCAGTTCTAAAGGCCAGGCACCAGACTTCTCCCCAGCCCCAATCTATTTCCCCTGATTGGGGCTGGCTGAGCAGGGGCTAATTAGGTGCCTTTGCACCAGCACCCTGCTACAGGCAGTTAAAAGTCCGGTCGGGGGCACAGTAGGGCTGGGAGGCTCCCTGCCTGCCATGGCTCCGCACGGCTCCCAGGCGGCAGCCGGCATCTCCCTCCGGCTCCTAGGTGCAGGGTGGCCACTGGGGCTCTGTGTACTGGCCCCAACATGAGTGCTGTCTCCGCAGCTCCCATTGGCCAGGAACTGCAGCCAATGGAAGCTGATGGGGGACAGCGCCTGTGGGTGGGAGCAGTGCTGTCCCTCCACCTGGGAGCCGGAGGGACATAACGGCTGCTTCCCGGGAGATGCCTCAAGTAAGCATCGCCTGAGGCCTGCACACCGAACCCCCTCGCATGCCCCAACTCCCTGCACCAGGCCTGAGCCCCCTCCCGCACCCAAACTCCCTCCCAGAGCCCACACCCTCTTCTGCGCCCCAACCCCCTGCCCCAGCCCAGAGCCCTCTGCCACACTCCCAACCCCTCAGCCCCACCCCCTCATCCCTGGCTCCAGCCAGAGCCCACACCCCCAGCTAGAGCCTTCACCCCCTCCCACACCCCAACCACCTGCCCAACCTGGTGAAAATGAGCAAGTGAGTGAGGGTGGGGGAGAGCGAGTGATGGAGGGAGGGGGGGGATGGAGTGAGTTAGGGGTGAGGCCTCGGGGCAGGAGCAGTTCATTCACCTGGGCAACCGCTTTGTTGGGGAAAGAGCCAGACCTGCTGGAGGTAGGTTGGGGGCTCCGCTCCCGGGGCAGCACCAGCTGCTGATCTCCCCGTCCGAGCCGCCAAGTGACTCCCCTTCCCCCAACAGCAAAACCCCCAGGGCGCCCGGATTTCACCCACGCCAACATCGCCCGCCTGGGGCTGGGCGCCGTGGTCCTGCTCATCCTGGGGCTGATCCTGGCTGAGGCCTCTTACAGCCGCCCGAGGGGGACGCCCTAGGTGAGGTGACCCCTTTGTCGCTCGCCTCTGGATCCTTTTCCAGTTTCTCCACATCCTTCCTACACAGCGGTGACCAGAACTGGACACAGCACTCCCGGCCTGCCCAGCGCCGAGCAGAGCGGTACTCTCACCGCCCGTGACTTGCACGCTGCACCTCTCTTAATGCAGCCGAACATTGCATTTGCTTTTGTTTTGCAACGGCATCGCGTTGCTGACTCACGTTGAGGGTGTGATGATCCACGACAGCTCCCAGATCCTTCTCAGCAGTGCTGCAGCCAAGTCCGCTAGCCCCCATCCTGTGCTTGTGCATTTGGTTTTTCTTCCCTAAGTAGCACCTCTGTTGACTTTTGCACAGTGCTGTGACGGGGTGCTCTGGGGAGCAGCTCGCCAGCTCGACGCCCCTTCCCGTGGCAGCCTGCAGTCTCTCCGCCTCTCTCTCTCGCTCCAGCAGCTTCTGCTGCCTCTTCGTGACTCAGCCCGGCGGCCGGGTCACGACAGGCGTTTTCCCCTGTTCAAAGTCTCCCTCCACACCAGTGGTCTCAGGCAGTTTTCCCTTCACTGCCCAGCTAGTGCCACTCCCTCAGTGGCTGGCAGTGCATGGATGCAGCCGGCTATTCTGGTGCCATGCCGGCCTCTGGTGGGCAAAACATGGAACTGCAGCACTTCTTGGCCAGAATATATTTAATGCGGGAAAAATCAAGATTATGCAGGACAGATTAATTCTGCACATTTGCAGATGCACAGAATTCCCCTAGGAATAAACAATGGTGAATGGTTCCAACACTGGTGTGATGGTTGCCCCCCACTCCGGGAATGCCACCTGATGTATTGGAGTACCACTGAACCCACCCATTTCACCAGCCTGGGCTCCCTCACCCTGTCCTGCTGGGCCAGGCCCTCAAGCCTCCTCCAGCACACACACAGGTAGGGACACACCCAGCTGCAGAAAGACACAGACACTGAAACCAGCTCGGCGTGGGAAGCCTTCAGCTAAGGAATTGACCCGCACTCAAGAGCACACCCTCTCAGGGGTGTAAACCCAAAATTGTATTGTCTTGCGCTGCACAGAGAACTGTACTGCGTAAGCTGATTGAAATTTGCCTCCTCCCTCAATGTGGAGGAAGAGATGCACAGCTTTCCCCCCCCCCCCCCCCCCAGTAATGAGTTCCACAAACTGGATTTTGAGAAAACAAAACAAGTTTATTAACTACAAAGGACAGATTTTCAGTGATTATAAGGGATAGCAAACAGATCAAAGCAGATTGCTGAGCAAATAAAACAAACCTGCAAACTAAGCTTAATACACTAAAGAAACTGGTTACAAGTAATAATTTCTCACCCTAAATGTTGTTTTAAGCAGGTTGCAGAGTTTCTTGAAGACAAACTTCTCTTGCTTGCAGCTTGAAGCTCCAGCTATTCCTTTCACAGGCCAGACATTTTCTAGCCTGGGTTCAGTCTTTTCTTCCCCAGATCAGTCTTAGTTGTTTTCAGCAGTCAGGTTGCGCAGGGATTCAGTAAAGAACCGACCCTGATTATCTCACTCCCCAGCCTTAAATAGGATTTACATAAGGTGGGAATCCTTTGTTTCCCAGTTTGATCCCCACCGCCTACTAGTGGAAAAATACTAGCAGTCCAAGATGGAGTCCAGTACCAGGTGACATGATCACATGACCTTGCCATGTCAAAGCAGCCACGAGTCAAAGGTTGTTCGGAGCATCCCAGGAAACATCTGAGGAAGGTGGGAGATTAGCCTCTTCAAAGTCCTATTGTTCCCCCTAATGGTTCATTGACTAACCAGCCAGACTGTTGGCATTTTGTCTGGTGGGCGTTCCTCAGATGCAAACACTTTTGTAATTGGTACATTGAAGTTAGGAATATTGACTGATACAGAAATTATCCATGCATACAAATAGGATAATAAGATAATCGCATTCAGTAAATCATCACTTTTCCAGTGATATCTTACATGACCCATCTTGCATAAAATACATATCAGTTATGCCCTATTCGTTTCAGAACCGTATCTCTATGAAGAATATGAAGTGCCACAACTGGGTCAGCGGGGATCCTACCCAAACACTCCAGCCTGTGCTCCGGCGACAAAACTGGACGAAAGTCTGGTGTCCATGGGCTACTTCCTACCACAGTCTGGGTGGGGGGGGGGAGTTCCGTGGTCCATGGGTCCTCTATCTCCTCAGGGTACACTGCGGACGACAGTCCCGGCACCTCGTCTTCAGGGTTGGTCTCCCCCGGGGGCAGGGCACTGCACAGCGCAGGCTCAGCTCTCGCGTTCGGCAGCAGGCTGGAGATATCTGCCTCCTTCCCCTGCAGGGCCCTCCCTTTATACTTCCAGCCCTGCCCTGATACTTCTGGGAAGGGGGCGGGGCACATTTGGCTCCACCCACCGGGGGGGGACATAGTGGTCCCTCGCTCTCAAGTCCAGAGGGAGGCCGCTCTGCTCACTACAGCCCGATTATGTGTAGAGCGTTCATTTTATCCTCCATCTCTCAGTATATTATGTGATGGTATGGCCAATGGATGTGCTGTTTTCTATAAAATCAACAGATGTTCCACAGACTGAAGTTGTAGGATTATCGCAGTATAGGATAGATATTAGGCGTGAGGAGTGTGTATTAGGTATTAGTAAAGCATGGTTAAAAGCAAGGCCTATAGGCTGAGACCTGTAAGATTTTAGCTTTGCCAGACTAGGCCAGAGGCTTAAGATGATTGAGTGACCTAACAATAACCGATAAGACCAAAGGTTACTGCATAAGATGTGCCAATAGGTGAGGTTATGGAAAAATGGATTGCAATAGACACAAGGTATTGTCCAAAACCACCAGCCACCTGATTGTAACATCTTTACATGTCTGTCCTGACCGCAGGGTACCTGCCATGCATAGCTGCGAGTGAGACAAAAAGGAACTAAACAACTTATGAAAAACGGGGCACACCAATAATCACGGGGTGCAGAAGTGCAGCTAAGGAAAAGCAGGTTGACACTTTGTGACGAAGCAGGGGATTTTCTTAGTGTTGAGCATGAGTACTGGGCGTGCCTCAGTTTCCCCTGTGTGCGGCGTGTATAGCAAGGTGGTGGGAGAGGGGCTTTGCTGGTTCAGAGGGCCAGGTGTGATTTCGCCTAGCAGCCTGGACCCCGGACAATGGCCTGGACATGGTAGAACTTAGCAACCGGTGACCCGGAGGCCCAGCCTGTGTTGGGAGCCAGCCAGTTCTGGCCAGTGGGAAGACAAATGACGGAAGAGAGGGGGGCCCGGTGATCTGTTTGCCCGGAAGGAAGACAAAGGGCGGAGGAGGGGCTGTTGGGGAGGTGATATGGGGGGTCAGCTGGAAGGAAGTCACTTCTGGACTGGGGACAAAGAGGGGTCTGGCTCCACCTGGACTGGGACAGATCCAGCTGGACGGTGCTGAGACTGGCCAGGCCCGAGGCCCCTGAGAACTGCCTGGGCTGGGTTCGCCCCTACAATAAACCCTCCTGTTTTACGCAGGCTGCGGGTCCCAGCAGGCTGGAGATCGGGGGGCATCGCTCTCTCTGGGATGGTGGCCCCAGGGGGCCAGAGTGAGTGGACTCCCTGAGGGGTTCCCAGAGGGAGCCAGGCGGGCTGGAGGCTCAGAGGTGCAGTTCCAGGAGACGTGGGAACCCAGGGCTTAGCCCCCAAGAGAGAATGGACCCCGAGAAGGGCTGTCAGACTGAGGGGCGTTCCTCCTAGGGACCCTACGGAGCCGAGAGAGCACGGGGGGCCTGTGAGTGCGTGACACACCTTCATGCATAAACAGTGAGGTGGCAAAATTTGCAGATGATACAAAACTGCTTGAGATAGTTCAGTCCCAGGCAGACTGCGAAGAGCTACGAAAGGATCTCAAAACTGGGTGACAGGGCTGTCACAGAGTCCCCGGGCGATGCTCTGGAACTGCTCCCTACCAAGCCAGTCAGGACTCTGGTGAAGTCTCCTCTCTGTGAGCAGACTGTCTTCAGGGCAAGAAGCTCACATGGCTTCCACCTTCCTGGGTCTGACCCTGGAGCATTCAGCATCCTCTGCCCCTCCATGCACTTCCCACAGCGAGTCCGCCCTGGCAGGGTTCTGGGGAAGCCAGAGGGTCCTGCACCCCAACTTCGCAGTCAGACGTGACTCTTAGCCAGCCAGTAAAAGAGAGGTTTATTAGATGACAGGAACTCGGTCTAAAACAGAGCTTGTAGGTACAGAGAACAGGACCCCTTAGCCAGGTCCATTTTGGGGGGCAGTGAGCCAGACAACCAAGTCTGCACCTCACTCCACGTCCCCAGCCAGCCCCAAACTGACTCACCCTCCAGCCCCTCCTCCTCTGGGCTTTGTCCCTTTCCCGGGTCAGGAGGTCACCTGACCCCTTTGTTCTCCAACACCTTTAGCTATCTCCTTGCAGGGGGGAAAGGCCCAGGCCATTAGTTGCCAGGAGACAGAGTGTCGGCCATTTATGTGCACTGGCCCTTTGCTCTGCAACAATTACACCCCCTTATCCCACCACCTAGCGACTTAAGAAATGCATAAGGGAAACTGAGGCACCCCTACAGTATTCAGAGGAAACATTAAGAACAGTCCCACTTTGTCACAGGGGCAATACAATGGCAGAAGAAATTCAGTGTTGATCTATGCAAAGTAATGCAAGTTGGAAAACATCATCCCAGCCAGACATATAAAATGATGGGGTCTCAATTGGCTGTTACCACGCAAGAAAGCAATCTTGGAGTCATTGTGGAGAGTTCTCTGAAAACATCCACTCAATGTGCAGCGGCAGTCAAAAAAGCGAACAGAATGTTGGGAATCATTAAGAAAGGGATAGATAATAAGACAGAAAATAATATATTGCCTCTATATAAATCAATGGTATGCCCACATCTTGAATAGTGCGTGCAGATGTGGTCGCCCCATCTCAAAAAAGATACATTGGAATTGGAAAAGGTTCAGAAAAGGGCAACAAAAATGATTAGCAGTATGGAACGGCTGCCATATGAGCAGATATTAAGGGGGGATATGATTGAGATCTAAAAAATCATGACTGGTGTAGAGAAAGTAGATAAGGAAGTGTTGTTTACTCCTTCTCATAACACAAGAACTAGGTGTCACCCAATGAAATGAATAGGCAGCAGGTTTAAAACAAACAACAGGAAGTATTTCTTCACCCAATGCACAGTCAGCCTGTGGAACTCCTTGCCAGAGGATGTTGTGAAAGCCAAGACCATAACAGGGTTCAAAAAAGAACTAGATATGTTCATGGAGGACAGGTCCATCAATGGCTATTAGCCAGGATGGGCAGGGATGGTGTCCCTAGCCTCTGTTTGCCAGAAGCTGGGAATGGGCGACAGGGGATGGATCACTTGATGATTCCCTGTTCTGTTCATTCCCTCTGGGGCACCTGGCATTGGCCACTGTCAGAAGACACGATACTGGGCTAGATGGACCTTTGGTCTGACCCAGGCTGGCCGTTCTTATGTGTTAGGTGTGGTCAGAACTACAATATCAAAGAGGGCAGGCCCAAGGGAAACCCCAGCAGGAACCATCCCGCTAGCGATGCTTGTCTATTGAGAGGTCCATCGGAGCCGAGAACACCGGTGGGGATGTGAAGATGACCACGACTGTAATTGTTGCACAGGTTTTTGTAGGATTTCTCTCCGCAGGAGTAATTGGAACTTTGTTTAGCACTGGGGCCAGCACTGACGGCCAGGGAAGAGCGCCCCCTAGTGACCTCTGCCCCACTCCCTGCAGCACAGCGCCCCCTAGCAGTGCACTGGGGTATCAGGGCCAGCACTGACTGCCAGGGGAGAGCGCCCCTCTACTGAGCCCCTCCTCCAGCATAGCACCCCCTAGTGCAACAGTGGGGTATTGGGGCCTAATGGGTTAGAACAGGTGGGCTAGGATCCAGGACTCCTGGGTTCTATCCCTGGCTCTGGGAAGGGAGTGGGGTTTAGTGGTTAAAGCAGGGGGGCTGGGAGCCAGGACTCCTGGGTTCTATCCCTGGCTCTGAGAGAGGAGTGGGGGCTAGTGGTTAGAGCAGGGAGGCTGGGAGTCAGGACTCCTGGGTTCTATTTTGAAGGCTGGGCACCCCACCCCCCCTTTTCCTCTCAGCAGCTAGTTCCCAGCCTCCCAGGGCACCTTTGGACCCTGGCGCTTGCCAATCCTGACTGAGATCAGGGAGGGGCAGCGTGGGTGGGTGTGACCCAGCAATCTGGGCACAAGGAGTGCATGGGGTGGGGGTGGCAGGGGGCTATTGGCGGGAGGGAGGAAGCATGGGTGGGGGGCGCACCGTGTCTGAACTGGACAGGAAAGGAGAGGCTGGATGAGGAGCAAGGGGGCGCTGGCTGCCACGGGGGGGGTGCCATGCCCGGCCACCTGGGTTCATTTCCTACCCCTCTACCTTTGCCCCTGTAAAGATTGTGATACAGATGGACCAATCTAGGTGCCGAAGGGTGGGGGGTATCTTGGGTTACCTGAGGATGGGGAATAAACTGGAGGGGATGGTCCTGCCCCCCCCCCATGAGGGGGAATAGACAGCCAAGGCACCGTGCAGTAGGGACCAGGATGGGTGGCTCACTGGGGGGCCCTAAATCTAGGCGGGCTGAGCAGAGAGGTAACATGACTTGCCCAAAACATTGGCAGAGAATAGAACCCCGGAGTCCTGGCTCCCAGCCCCCCCCCCCCCCAAAACCACTAGCCCTCACTCCCCTCCTAGAGCTGCGGATATAATCCAGGCGTCCTGACTCCCAGCCCCTCCCCCCCACCCGCTGTAACCACTAGACCCCACTCCCCTCCCAGAGCGGGGACAGAACCCTGAAGTCCTGGCTCCCAGCCCCTACTTTGCAGTTTTATGACAGCGTCCAAAGGGTTAACAGCAGCCCAGCCTGAGCCGGGAGGGGGCGGGGCGATGAACCTAGGCTATAAAGGGCCCCACGGGAGCGCTTAGCTGCTTCCCGTAAGCTGCGCTCCTGGAGGGCTTCCAGCCGGAGGCTATGGCAGGTGAAACCGGGGAGCCAGGACGCCTGGGTTCTCTCCCAGCTCTGGGAGGGGAGTGGGGTCTAGTGGTTAGAGCGGGGGGGGCTGGGAGCCAACAGGACTCCTGGGTTCTATCCCTGGCTCTGGGAGGGGAGTGGGGTCTAGTGGTTAGAGCGGGGGGGCTGGGCTCCAACAGGACTCCTGGGTTCCATGCCCAGCTCTGGGAGGGGAGTGGGGCCCAGTGGCTCTGGGGAGGGGGGCTGCCCCCCCCAGTTGTCCACTGCTGACGAGACCCTTAGTCCTGACCTGCAGTCCCATGGTGTGCAGGGAATTTCTCTCCCACACCCACTTTGGAGCAGGGGCCCATCTACCCTGGTATCCCGGCTGTGCCCAGGCCCACCCCTCTGCTGTTCTGAGGAAGAGTCCCCCTGGTGGCCAGTGAAGGGTAAAGTCTCCCACCTGGTGCCCTTTGAGCCCCCCAACAGCTGTTTCTCCTTCCAGCCGTTGCCGGGGGGGGACCGGATCCCGGCTCACAGCTGACCCTCCAGGGGGTCGTTCTGGGGCTTCTGTTGAGCCACCCGGGGGGCGTCCCCCTGCGGGATTTCGGGAGGCTCTTCCACCAGCACCATGGCCGGCGCCTGGATCTGCCCCGGCACGGCTACCGCTCGCTGCGCCACCTGCTGGGTGACATGAAGGAGCTGGTGGTCCTGGACGAGGAGGGCAAGGAACCGTGGGTCCGGTGCCGGCGCCCAGTCTGTGACCTGCTGCCAGAGGCCAAGCCCCCCAAGAGACACCTCCGTCACCCCCAGATCCACAAGGAGGTGCCACCCAAACGGCAGCAGGCAGAGGCTCCTAAATCAGGTATGGTCATGGGGTGTAGGGGGCTGCCCCCTACTGGGGGAAATGGGAATTGCATGTGGTGGCTGTGTGTCCCTAGCCCTTCCCTTTGTCAGGGTAGCGAGCGCTACAGGTGTTGTCTACACTACCAGGCGCAACAGTGATTTTCAGGACAGCTCTATGTCAGGACTCCTGGGTCCTCTCCCTGGCTCAGGGAAGGGAGTGGGGGTCTAGTGGTTAGAGCGGGGGGGGGGGAGGAGGGCAGGACTCCTGGGTTCCATCCCTAGCTCTGGGATGGGAGTGGGGGTCTAGTGGTCATAACAGGGCTCTGGTCCCAGTTCTGCCATCTACCTCTGGCAAATTCTCTCCCTCTCCCCCTTGAAAATAGCAGAATAACTCTTGCCTACAGATTGCGAAACTTAACCACAGCTCTCACTTTGATGCCTTCTGGCAGGGGGGCACATTCCAGCCCTGAGAATGCAGCTGCCTCTGGGGTGGAGCGCATCAGCTTGCTGTAACAAGGCAAGCTATATGGTCCTGCCTCTGCTTTGGGGCAGGTGAAATCAATGATGGGGAGCCCGGGGGTACCCTGAATGACCAACGGGCATCATGTAAACAGGGCTGGGACAGAGGAGGCAGCAAAGGGGATGCAGGAACCCCCCCGCCTTAAATGTGGATGCCAGGTCCCAGAGAGTGACTGTGCCTGGGGAAGCGAACCTGGACACACACCCCCACGCCCGATTCTTTGCACAAGTCTCTAGTGATGGAGCTGAAAGCCCCAGGCATGTGCTATGGAGCCCAGCTGCCCCTAGAGGGAGCCCCGGCTCAGTGCAAAATCTGCCCTGGCTTACAACTACTCCCGGGCAGAGCCAGTGCATTGCAAAACCCATGACAACGTGGCAGCCCCCGAAGCCCAACCGCTGATCGCCCAGCAGGGTCCGGCTCCGTGCGACCGGCGCCCCCTAGAGGGGCTCGTGCGTCCTACTGGGGATGGCGACGGGCAGCGTCTCACCGGGCGTCTTCTCTCCTCTCCCTCCAGCTCCCAGGCCTTGGAACTCCTGCCACCACCTGGCTGCACCCCTGGGCCACCCGCCGGCCGGATCTGCCCCGGGGCACCAAGCCAGCGCCTGGCTGCCCCGAGCTGTCTCGCTGAGCCACTTCCCCAGCTCCCGCCTTCCCGTGGCCGCCCCCCGGCAGCCGCCCCTGCTGACCTTCGCCAACCAGCCACTGGGCCTGGATGCGTACCGGGGGGCTGCCTTGAATAGCCCTGCGCCGGCCCCCAGCCGGCTGCCCCGTCCCGCCCGCCCGGCCAGCCCCCTGCTGGACCCCCCCGCGGCCGAGCGGGCCGAGCTGGAGCAGAATGTGGCGAGGGTCCTGCAGGGCCACCCCGGGGGCATCTCCCTCTTCCGCTTCCGCCAGGCCTACGGCGCCGCCTACAGCCACCCCTTCCCCCTGGACAGCTCGGCCTCGGTGAAGGAGCAGCTGGCAGCCATGCCGGGGGCGGTCAGGGTGGAGGGCTGGGGGGTGCAGACGATGCTCTTCCCGGTCTGCCCCCAGGAGCTCCCCAACAAGGAGACTGGTACGTGCTGGGCGTCAGGGGTGAGTGGGGGGTGAAGGACCGTCCCAGGGATCGAGCCTGGGGAGCGAGGGCCTCTGCAGCTTGAGCTGTGAGACCGGAGAGGAGTCATAGTCTGTGGGTCAGGCTGGGCCTGAGTGGGATCGAGCTAAGCAGGGCCAGGCTGGGTCACTGCCGGGGCGCTGGGCTGCAGGGAGCGGGGCGGGGGCTCAGCAGGGGGTGGGGGCTCAGTAGGGGGCGCTGTGCTGCAGGGAGCGGGGCGGGGGCTCTGCAGGGGGTTGGGGGCTCAGTAGGGGGCACTGCGTTCCGGGGACCGGGGTGGGGGCTCTGCAGGGGGTTGGGGGTTGAGTAGGGGGCACTCTCTCCCTCTCTAAGCTTCCCAGTCACTGAGTGAATTCCCTTCTCTCCTGTCTGTTTAGGTCTCTCCCCATCTCTGCCAGAGGCAGTCGTCGCTCTTGCCAGCCCCGATGTGGCGTTGGCCGCCCCAGCTGTGATCTGTCCATCTCCTTCCATCTCTGCCAGCTCCCCAGAGGCCACCCTGGCTCCTGCAGGCCCAGAGCAGACCCCTGTTCTTTGGAGCCCTCCTCCAGGGCACAGGATGGCACCGGGGTCCCCAGCTGAGCTCCCCGTGTCCCCCGCTGCCTCAGCAGCCCCCTGGTCACTAGAGACGGGATGGGAGCATGAATCCATGGGGCCCATAACTGAGGAGACGGACGTCATGGAGGGCATCACCACAGCTACACCAGCTGCTGGCGCTGTGCCATCTGAACCAGGGGCCGAGCTCTCCCTGCCATTGGCTCTGGCATCTTCTGTATCCCTGTCCCCTGCAGGTTCCCCCTGTGGTCCCACCCCACCGCTGAGCCTGGACCATGTGGTTGCCACGGATGCCGTCCTCTACGGCCTTAACTCTGCCCCCAGCTCTGCAAGCTGTCCCAGCCCAGAGCCGTCCTTTTCGCCAGCTTTGCCAGGACCCATGTCTGGTGTCCATCCTCTGATGGCCGTGCTCTCCCCTGAGCCAGCCTGGTCCCCCATCCAAGACATCCCTGGTGCCGCGGATTCCCCCAGGGAGAGACCACCCTTCAGGCCCCTGCCTCTGGGTGAGCCCAGCTTGGCATCCCCCTACAAACATCGGGAGGATGGGGGGGCACCATGGGCGGCCATCAAGCCAGAGCCCCGTCTGCCCCGTATCTCCCCACCCCGCCCCCCACCTATGGGGAGTAAGAGGAAGCCACCCAAGCACAAACCTGACCAGTGTGTCCTTCTGTGAGGTGGGCATTGTGAGTTGACCGTGTCTGTGTGAAATTGTCATGGAGGGGTGTGTGTGAAATTGACATGGGTGGGGACAACACAATGGGCTAGGTCAGGCTGGATAGGAGGGGGATTGTAGGACAAGCACCCACATGTGTTAGAAAAGCATCTCTTCTGCTAGGGGAGAGGGAGCCGGATTCTGCCCTGGCTTCCGCATCGCCAGCTGAGAGCGGATCTGGAGCAGGCGGGGAAGGGGAGATGGTGAGGAGAAGGGGCCCAGGGGTTGATGTGGGGTTGGGTGGAGTCTTCATGATGTCAGCAGGCCAGTTTGAATGTAGGTGGATGGCCCATATCCTTGCAGCACCCCAGTGTGGGGGTGGATTGGCTCCAGTGCCCCCTAGAGGTGGAAGGCAGCTGTCTCCAAGTGAGGCAGCCAGTTCCCTCCCAGTAGCACTGATCTGAGTGAGAGGTGGATTCACTAGCGGAGAGTACATAGAAACATTTACTCCTTCCCTTAAAGCTGGGGTCTTTCTGGGATTCAGCCACCTGGGGTGGATCCAGAACCCACCCTCTTTTTTAGTAGGGGCTGGGGCAAATCTAGAACCCACCCCAGCATGGTGGGAAAGCTGGAACCTTCTCCAGCAGTTGGGGGAATCTATTGAATCTAGAACTCACTTGGTTTGGGAAAGGGGGGTCTAGAACCTGTTCCACTTGGTGAAGGGAGGGCTGGGAATCTAGAACCGGCTAGATTCTGGTGTGGGGCATCTGGAACACACTCCATTTGGTCAGGACATGGTGGGATCTAGAACCTGTCCCGCTTTGATGAATCTAGAACCCCCTCAATTATGTGGAGGCCTGAGGAATGTAGCACTGATTCTGGTGGAGAATCTAGAATGTGCTCCATTTTGTTGTGGGCTGGGGAATCTAGAACCCCCTCCATTCTCTGGGGATCTAGCCCCCACCCTGTTTTGGTGGGGGCATGCACATGCCCAGTGTTATGGGGGGCTGGTGGGAGAGGGTCTGTGGCCACTCTGGAGCCATATCATTGCCCTGAGCAAAGGAAAAATGTTATTTAAATATTTATTTTCGCACCCCTCTGGGGGAATCCTGTCTCATATTTTATTTAATGAATCTCCAGCTGTTCTCTCAATAAAATTTGCTTCCTGAATGATCTGCTCCTTTCTGCAGCATTTTTCCCATCACAGAGGGGAAAATCCATGATCTGGTGGGGAAATCACCTCTTAAAGGTGCTAGAGCAGAGTGACCCTTGGCTTGCAGAACCTAGAACCCAGCAAGGCTAAGTCATCACTGCAGGCTCCTTCACATAACACACTGGGGCAGCGTGTGCTGCAGGGAGATGACCGGGTTGGCTCAGTACCGAGTTCCCTCGAGCAACTTCTCCAACTAAGGGAGACACCGGCTGCTTCAGAGACAGTTGAGTGCCAAATGGTGTGAGAAGTGGGATCCTCCTCCATCAAGCTCGTTCTCAGCCTGGCTCTAAGGTGACGTCCACACAGCAAGCAGCTGCAAGTCTCACAGCCTGGGTTTGTTTTTGTTTGCTGGTGCATCCATTTTTTCTCTCGTCATGGAGTGGGACAGGGAATGCATGACGTGATGGAAAACCCCTGCTCTTTAGAGCAGCCGCCCCAGGCTTCGGGGATTGAGACAAGTGGTTTGTAACCTCCGATTTGCAGCCCCCTGGTGGTTCCCAGACTATGCCTAAGATTTCCCAAGGGGTCAGCGTCTCTATTTGACATCTTCTTAGGGGTCTGCAAATTTAAAAAGCTCAAAATCCGTGCTCTGGAACCCAGCAGGGCAAAGTCACTTGGCCTAAACTAAAATTTTCTGAGCTACCAGGGAACTAATTCTCCCCTGGTCGTTGTCCCAGATCTAATCAGAAATTAGTGAGAGGTTCAGATGGGGAAGGTTTTGTATAGAATCATACAGTATCAGGGTTGGAAGGGACCTCAGGAGGTCATCTAGTCCAACCCCCTGCTCAAAGCAGGACCAATCCCCAAACAGCTTTTTGCCCCAGATCCCTAAATGGCCCCCTCAAGGATTGAACTCACAACCCTGGGTTTAGCAGGCCAATGCTCAAACCACTGAGCTATCCCTCCCCCTTAGAGCTGTTTGTTGGGGTGGTCCAGTCCATGGGATGTTCAGATTTTTGGACCTATCAATGACTGTCCGACCGCTCTTTAACACCCAGGGGCCTGGACAGTCTGTTGTGTATGTAGCCTGAATGCTGTTCTCCATCTTTAATGCAAGGGGGAAAACCCAACCACGTTAGCACTCTGGGATCATCTGAGCTGGTACAGGCAGCATCTTAGCTGGGCTGGGTGTAGCTGTGGCAGCGGGAGTTGGGGAGGGGGGCGAAATACACCCGGTAGGAAGGTGTAACCGTCTGTCCCAGCTTTCCGTGACTGCCGGACTCCTGGTGGTCTCTGGCTCCTTTGGAACAGGCTGGCTGAAAGTGAACTGAGCAGGGGGGGAGTGAAATCGAGGGGAAATAAAAATCTGCTGGCTGGTGAGAGTCTCCAGCTGCTCGGCTTCGCAAAGGGAAGGCGACCGGGAGACTGGAGCCAGGGCTGTAAGTGCCTATGCAGGGCCTGGCCGTTTCACAAGATTTAGCAGACAAAGGTCCAACAAGGTGGAGGCTGAAGCCACATAAATCTTCCATGAACTGTTCAAATTCTTTTTTTGAACCCAGTTGTCCTATTGGCCTTCACAGCATCCTCTGGCAGTGAGTTCCACAGGTTAACTAGGAGCAGGGGGAGAGTGCCCTAAAAGAGGCAGGGGCCTCAATGCCAGAACTGTGCCTCAACCTCCACACCACACCACCCCTTCTCCCCAAGGCCCTGCTCCTTCCCCTGAGGCCCTGCCCCGTGCCACCTCTTCCCCCCAAGAGTCCACCCCCCATTCGCTCCTCTCTGCCCCCTCCCCCTGTTGCTCACCCTCAAAAACTGGGAGGCTTGTGGCCCCCTGTCGCCCCCTGTTCCGGCACCCCGAGGTTGACTGGGAGTTGGATGAAGAATCTCTTCCTTAGGTTCATTTTTAAACCTGCTGCCTGTTCATTTCATCGGCTGGCCCCTGGGTGGTGTGTGATGTGAGGGGTAAATAACACTTCCCTGGTCCCTTTCTCCACCCCCGTCACGATCATTTTGAACAGGGAGGGGAATGAACAGGTGGATCAGTTAAACCGGAGCTGGGGTGGATTCTCGGTGGCTGGCCATTTGCAAATCAAGACGGGCTGGTCTGGCGAAAAGATCGGCTCTGCTTCAACCAGGAATGAATTCAGGGCGGCTGTGAGGCTGGGCAGGGAAACTCGCCGCCGCCTGCTGCAAAACTGGGCTGTGCTGGGTCAGGTCCAGGGAGCCACCTCGACCGCCAGGAATGTAGGATTTTCTCCTCAGTCAGGTCCATCTTGGGGGGCAGGGAGCCTAGATCCCGGCCCTGGGTCTCCCTCCGTTTCCCCAGCCAGCTCCAAACTGAAACCCCCTCCAGCCGCCTCCCACAGCCACACCGCCGGCTCCTCCTCCAGCCTTTGTCCAGTTTCCGGGGCAGAAGGTGTCACCTGGCCCCAGCCCCCTCCTGGGCTCAGGTATCGTCCCTCAAGTGAAGTCACCCCCTGATATCCCATCCCCAATGCAGCCAGTCCCAGTACAACTCCCCTGCGACATCCCCAGGTCAATGCGCCCCATGCCCTGCTCCGTCACAGCAGGGCACCTCACTGCCCCCTGCTGGAAATCTGGGCTGTGCTGGGTCAGCTCCAGGGAACCACCATGACCGCCAGGAATTTAGGATTTTCTCCTTTTTGTTTGAAACAGGACAATGCCCCCCCCCCCCAAAATAAAGCAGCGTTTCTGACTTTCTGACTTGTGCCTTGTGTCGGGTAGTTCCACGGGGGGGGGGAGGGGTGTGTGTGAGAGAGAGAGAGAGAGAGAGAGAGAGAGAGAGAGAGACTTTCCTGTGCCCAGTTTTCAATTTGACACCTTTCCTATTGTGCTGTCCACGTGGCTCAAAGAGGAGCTGCTGCTCCACAGGAGGTAGTATGGCTTAGTGGTTAGAGCGCTCTGTGTGTGTGTGTGTGTGTGTGTGTGTGTGTGTGTGTGTGTTCCTGGTTTGGGCCTGCTGGGGGACCCTGGGCAAGTTGCTTCCCCATTCCCTCTCCTGTGCCTCAGTTTCCCCATCTGGAAAAATGTGGGCTGGGAGATCCGCTATGGAAAAGTGCAGGATCAGAGCTGGGAGGTACAATGACCATCTCTGTCC
This sequence comes from Actinemys pallida, assembly GCA_023634205.1. Classification (NCBI taxonomy): domain Eukaryota; kingdom Metazoa; phylum Chordata; order Testudines; family Emydidae; genus Actinemys; species Actinemys pallida. Next base: position 3,218,678 of record JALMGD010000024.1, read on the forward strand.
CATTCGGCATCTCATGACTAGTCCCCCCCACCCCCAAACTTGGTTCACACCGAGTCAAGGGTGCCTTGCAGATACGGTTCCCTAAACTGCAGCCTCTGGGGCCTGGGGCACAGAGAGTTAAAGTACAGGCCACCCCCTCCACTTGATCTGCTCCCTTCCAGCAGAGCCCCAAACAGGCCCAGGACCCACATCGCCTCAGCTGGGGGCACAGCTCTGCCCCTCTCCCCCAGCAGACTTGGCTTGTTCTGTGACCCCCACCCCCACCCCGCTCTACCCGCTGCCCCCCCCCCCCCCTTTCCAAGTTGTGCGGGCCAGTCTCTGAGCCCAGATTGTACGATTGGCCTGGATCCCCCTGGGACAAGGCGTCCTTTAAGGCCTTAACTCTGCCCACACTTCCCAGCCTACAGTTGTCCTTTACCCTGGCACTGCCAGGACCGCGGCCTGCTGTGACATCCCCCAGCTCCCTATGCCTGTCATCTCCCCTCATAGCTGCTACTCTAGGAGCACAGGGCCCCCAATGCCCCCTGACACCCCCATATGCCCCCTCAGTCTCCCCCCCCAGATCCCCCTCAAAGGACCCCTGCCAAGGAGACTGACACTGTTCTCTTTGGCCCCCCATGCCCTCTCTCAGGGGAGCCGTTCACATACTCCTCGACCTCCAAATACCTGATACCCCCCCAAAGTGTCCCCACTGTGGGACCCCTCCTCCACACAGGAGGCCTGTAAACCTCCCCCTCAGTGACACCCCCCCAAAATGCCCCCTCACATCTTAACTGACCCCAAGTGTCTCCCTCTCCCCCACCCCTCCCCCCCCAGCAATGCTCCCCTCCCTCACCCAAGGCCTAGAAAATGGGGCGGGCCTGGAACTCCCAGAAGGCACAAGGGATTGGCTCTGAGCACCAGCCAATGGCAAGGCCTGCTCCTCAGGTCCCACCTTCAGTGACCAGAGGGTGTCTCTGATTGGATCCCTTAGGTCCCACCCCATAAGGGATTAAGGTATAAAGGGGACCCCTAGGTGAGTGGCTTCTGGTTTTGGTATCTGTCCTGGTAGCTCATTTATCTGGATCTGTCCAAAGGAAGCCAGGACTCCTGGGTTCTTTCCTGGCTCTGGGACTGGAGTGGGGTCTAGTGGGTTAGAGCAGGGGAGGGGCTGTGTTGGGGACCCCTCGGCATAGCTACCAGGTAACTCGGGAGAGTGGAAGGTCAAAGTGTCGATGAAGCTCTTTTGCTCTGGGCCTATCTGAACCCCCAGACTCCATCTTGTGAACTCTCACTTACTTCTGTGTTTAATGCTTACAGGCTATAGCAGAAATGTATTGGTCGGCGTTTTTAGCAGATGGCTCCAGTTTCACTCACACTAGCAGAAATAATAGAGATAAGAAAGAGGGGTAGTTAGTTTTGCAGATGTCTGATTCAAGGCCGCAGAGTCTGGGAAAGTTTTCTCACAGGCACATGGGAACTTTTCTAATTGTAACGGCTAGAGAAGGGAGGGGTGGGAGTAGTAGTAAGAGGGAGTAACAGACAAAGGCTTACACAGAAATTGCTTGAAGTATAAAAGGTAAAAGCTATTTGTATTTGTTGCACTGGATTTGAGACATGCTGGTCTCCTAGTGCCATTTCAGAGCTCTGGAATAAACTTGGCTTGCTTTCTCCCCTCGGTGTCTTTATTGGTGCTAAGCACACCGGGCCACGGACCTTTTTGTCCGCCTCGAGCTCTCTTGAAGCGGTAACAGCTGGGAGCCAGGACTCCTGGGTTCTTTCCTGGCTCTGGGAGGGAAGTGAGGTCTAGTGGGTTAGAGCAGGGGAGGGGCTGGGAGCCAGAACTCCTGGGTTCTTTCCTGGCTCTGGGAGGGAAGTGAGGTCTAGTGGGTTAGAGCAGGGGAGGGGCTGGGAGCCAGGACTCCTGGGTTCTGTCTCTGGCTCACTACCTCTCCCCTCACAGGTGGGCTGCACCCAGGGCTGCCTGAGGTCCCGGCTGGGCACCATGGAGCCCTGGCTTGAGGTGGTGGTGGTGGCTGCTGGTTCCCCGGGCTTGGACAGGGACACGTTGGCCAGGGAGGGGTGCTCCCCTGCTAGGAAGAGACCTCGCCGCTCCCCACCCCGGACAGAGACCCCCATGGAGTGGGAGCCCCTGGAACCAGCTGGTATGGTGGGGGGGGGCACCCCTTTGCCCTGCTTGGGGGGGGAGGGTGGTGTGGGAGAAGGGTCTGTGTGGGTGGGGGGTGACGGGGCAAGGAGGAGTGGGGGAGGGGATGAGGAGGGTTTAGGGTAGCATTGGGGGGTTGGGATGGAGGGGGCTGGGGCCAAAGATGGGGAGTGGAGGGTTTTTGTTGGCCTGGGGGGAGCGTTAGGGGTTGGGGAGCTATGGGGCCTGGTGCATCTGTGACTCTGATCTCTGTTTCTGTCCCAGGTGTGACAGACCCTCTGCCCGTCCATCTGTCTGTCCTGGGGTGGCTGCAGTGCCCCCACCACCCCAGGACCTGTACTCTGTCTTCCCCATGGGGTTGGGGTCCATGGGGAATGCATGGGCAGGGTCCCCAGCCCTCTATCCCCTGCCCCCAGGCTCTTCCCATCTCCCCCCAGTTGGTTTTGTGCCCCAATGGGGGTTTTATTCTCTCCCCACTTCAGGTCGGGATCCCCCCACATGGGGTACCCCCAGCTGGGCGTGCTCCACTTCTGGGTCCCCATGCTCCGTTTCCCCTGGCCACTGGGCCACTGACCACTGGGACCCAGCTCACGAGTGGCCCAAGGAACCGGCTGGGCCAAGAAGTGAGTAGGCGGGGGGAGGGGGCAGGACTCCTGGGTTCTTTCCCCAGCTCTGGGAGGGGAGTGGGGTCTAGTGGTGAGAGCAGGGGGGGCTGGGAGCCAGGACTCCTGGGTTCTATTCCAGGTGCTGGGAGGGGAGTGACTTTGCTTTTCGTTCTGAGGAACGCTGAGATTTGGCAGGCTTGGTGGATCAGCTCAGGTGCTGGGTGGGTTCACACCAGGTATATCTCAGCCTTGATCTCCCCCCAAGTGTCTCTGATCCACTCCGTGGCCCTGTTGCTGCTTTATCTCTGCTCTGTGTCAGTGAGTTTTATTTTGCTGTCGATTCTATTCCTTCCCTCCCCATTGTAGAGTTGACAGATGAGTCCACACCAGCCTCAGGAGGGCCCACCAGGCCAGCCCCACACAGCAGCCAGTCACAGCCAGGCGCGTGCTCGGATCCCGGGTCCTCTGCCTCCTGCCCTGGAACAGGCGATCTGGCGCGTCAGCAGCTGAAGAAGCCCACTCGGTCGAAGAGTTGGAAATCCATGGGAAACAGAGGTGGTTAAAGCGGAGAGATAGGAGCCAGGACTCCTGGGTTCTATCCCCAGGTCAGGGAGGAGAGTGGGGTAGAGCGGGGGGCTGGGAGCCAGGACTTGGGTTCCATTCCTGGTGCTGGGAGGGGAGTGGGGTCTAGTGGTTAGAGCAGAGGGGGCTGGGAGCCAGGACTCCTGGGTTCTATCCCTGGCTCTGGGAGGGGAGTGGGGTCTAGTGGTTAGAGCAGGACTCGTAGGTTCTAGGGTTTGAGCTGGCTGCAATCTCCAGGGGTGACTCCTAACCCCAAGCTCTGTGCTCTCTCTGTCCACCCCAGGCCTTGCGGCCATTGTCCCCCTGGTGCAGGGCATCCTGTCGGCCTTCGCCTCAGGCCTGAGGCTGGCGAAGCTGCTGGAGCTCATGAGGAACCAGCATGGGGTCGACGTGGAGACGCTGTGCCAGGCTGCGAGCGCCGCGGACGTCCTGGGTCTGCTGGCCCAGGTGCCTGGGCTGCGGGTGCGCACCCCTGAGAGAGGCCCCCAGTGCCTTATCCAGCTCGAGAGAGGTAGGGGCTGGTGGGCGTGTGAATTTCCCCCTCCCATCAGACCTGCAGCCCGCCCTGCCTCCCCAAAACATGCCAGCGATCCCAATATTACCACCCCTCCCGCTGGGAAGTGTTCCCCTGGCCAGGAACTGCCTGCCTCATAGCCGGCGCTGCGCTCTCGTGGCCCAGCAGAGGGCGCTCTACCTCTACACATGGGCAGGTGTGTGTCTTATACAGCGTGCTCAGAACTGCCTGCCTGAGTCTGCCCACAGCCAGAGCTCGTTGTTGTGTGAGGGGGGAGCTGCTCCAAGTTTAACCGACGCTGAGCTGCTTACACTCGGTGGCTCCACCTCCCTCTTGGAGCGATGGGCTCAGGCTCCCGGCAAACTCAGGCAGGCGTCGGCTGCGCCTCTTTCCTGGTTTTGAGCAGTTCGTCGCGGACCGAACAGTGAGACACTTCATTTTTCATTTCGAGTTGTCCTGAGATTTTGCACACTGAGGAGGCGTTTGGCGGGCAGGCAGGGGCAGTGGGTGGGTGCACATGGGCTGTATCTCAGCCTTGATCTCCTCTCCCGGGGGTCTCTGACTGACCCACCCTGCGGCCCTGTTGCTGCTTTATCTCTGATCAGCGTCAGGGATTTTTTTTGGCTGTAGGTTGTTACTTTTCTCCCCTTTCTAGCGTTGGCAGATGAATCCGCACCAGCCCCAGGGGGCCCCCCCAGTCCAGCCCCATGCAGCAGCCAGTCACAGCCAGTCCTGTGCTCGGATCCCAGGTCCTCTGCTTCCTGCCGCCCCGGAGGAGGGGACCTGGCGCGCCAGCGGCCGAAGAAGCCTGCTCGGTCGAAGAGACGGAAATCCATGGGAGACAGAGGTGGTTAAAGTGCAGAGTTGGGAGCCAGGACTCCTGGGTACAATCCCTGGCACCAGGAGGGGAGTGGGGTCCAAGGGTTAGAGCAGGGGAAGAGGGGGCTGGGAGCCAGGACTCCTGGCTTCTATCCCTGACTCTGGGAGGGGAGTGGGGTCTAGTGGTTAGAGCAGGGGGGCTGGGAGCCAGGACTCCTAGGTTCTAGCCCTGGCACCGGGAGGAGAGTGGGGTCTAGTGGTTAGAATAGTACTCCTAGGTTCTAGGGGTTGAGCTGGCTCCAATCTCGTAGGTCCCATGTGCCTCTGCTTCTGATCTCTTGGTGTCTCTCCCCAGGTGTGGCTGCCACCCTTGCCCCCTTTCTGGGGCATGTCCTGCACCCCTTCCCCCTGGGCCTGGGGCTGCCCAAGCTGCTGGAGGCTGTGCGACGGGACCACGACCTGGACCTAGTGGCACTGAGCCAGGAAGCAGGGTATGAAGACGTGCTGGGGCTGCTGGGGCAGGTGCCCGGGATCTGGCTTCACAAGTCGTCAAGAGGCAGCCCATACACCGTGCATCTCCACGCAGGTGGGTGGGGACGGGAGATTTTTGCCCCTCTCCCTTCTACACCGAGTCTGTGGCCCTCTGGATCCACCCACCCGCTGTTCGCACCCCCAGCTCAGGCTCCCAGCAAACTCAGGCAGGCGTCAGCTGTGCCTGTTTCATGTTTTTGAGCAGTTTGTTGCGGCCCAAATGGTGAGACATGTCATTTTTTGTTTCGAGGAGTGCTGAGATTCTGCACGCTGAGGAGGACGTTTGGCAGGCAGGCGGGGGCAGTGGGTGGGTGCACACCGGCTGTATCTTGCCTTGACCTTCCCCCGGGGGTGTCTGACCCACCCTGCGGCCCTGTTGCTGCTTTATCTCTGGTCAGTGCTAGTAATTTCTTTTTTGGCTGTAAATTCTGTTACTTTTCTCCCCTTTCTAGCATTGGCAGATGAATCCGCACCAGCCCCGGGGGGCCCTCCCAGTCCAGCGCCATGCAACAGCCAGTCACAGCCAGCCCCGCACTCAGATCCCGGGTCCTCTGCCTCCTGCCGCCCTGGAGGAGGGGACCTGGTGCGCCAGCAGCCGAAGAAGTCTGCTCGGTCGAAGAGACGGAAATCCATGGGCGACAGAGGTGGTTAAAGTGCAGAGTTGGGAGCCAGGACTCCTGGGTTCTAGCCCTGGTGCTGGGAGGGGAGTGGGGTCCAGTGGTTAGAGCAGGGGAAGAGTGGCTGGGAGCCAGGACTCCTGGGTTCTAGTCCTGGTGCTGGGAGGGGAGTGGGGGCCAGGACTCCTGGGTTCTAGCCCTGGCACCGGGAGGGGAGTGGGGTCTAGTGGTTAGACCAGGACTCCTAGGTTCTAGGGTTTGAGCTGGCTGCAATCTCCAGGGTCCCATGTGCCTCTGCTTCTGATCTCTTGGTGTGTCTGTCCTCAGGTGTGGCTGCCAGCCTCACCCCCTTTCTGTGGAATATCCTGCGCCCCTTCCCCCTGGGCCTGGGGCTGCCCAAGCTGCTGGAGGCCGTGCGGCGGGACCATGACCTGGACTTGGTGGCGCTGAGCCGGGAAGCAGGGTATGAAGACGTGCTGGGGCTGCTGGGGCAGGTGCCCGGGATCTGGCATCACAAGTCGTCGAGAGGCAGCCCATACACCGTGCACCTCCACGCAGGTGGGTGGGGGCGGGAGATTTTTGCCCCTCTCCCTTCTACACCAAGTCTGTGGCCCTCTGGATCCACCCACCCGCTGTCGGCCCCCCCAGCTCAGGCTCCCAGCAAACTCAGGCAGGTGTCGGCTGCGCCCGTCTCGTGTTTCCGAGGAGTTTGTCATGACGTGTGTTACGCAGGAGGTCAGACCAGATGATCACCATGGGCCTATCTGGCCTGGCAACCTGGTTCCTCCTTCCCTGGAGGTGGGGTGTGAAGCTGGCTGGGTTTTCATCAAAAGGGATTTTGATCCCCGCTCCCTGAAAACAAAAACGCTTCGGAAAACGCATGTGTCTGACTTGGATGAAATTTCATTTAGGGGGGAGAAAAACCTTGGTGCTTTGGGAGCAGAATCTTTTGATTTTTCTCCCCCCCCCCCTCCCCAAAATTCATTGTTTGCTATCAGCTTTTTTTACAAGAGTGGTCAAACGAGGCACTCAACGGCTGCCATTTTTCCTCCAAACGTTTTTCCTCCAAAGACCAGGGCCTGGTCAGTCAAAACACTTGGTTATGATAAAAATCCAAACACAGGAGGGCCAAGTTTTGACTCCCTCTTTTTTCAAAAAATAAAAAACCCTTTTGTGTATTTAAAAAACTATAGTTTTGGAGGAAATTGTGAAAAATGTTTCAGAACAGCTGAAACTTCAAAGCCGTGGCATTTCCTGTAATATGGAAAACCCACTTCCCCTGCTCTAGTTGTGTGTTCGATCCCTGCTTGTGCCCCAAGGGGTTGGGGGGTGTCCAGGGCTTATGAAAGTGGGGACAGTTGTACCAGGGCTTTGGGCCCCTCACAACTTGCCTGTAATTGGAGTGAAATGGGTGGGGGTGGGGCCTCAGCAAATGTGCCCCTACACTTCTCTCAACGAGCCCTGCGCGAGACCCAAATGGCTCTGAAACGTGTGTGTCTGCTGCCGGCATCAGTAGTAGGTTGTTACCCTGTGGAAAGTAGACATTAGCTCTGGTGCCTCCTGTTTTACACTGTCTGAGAGTCGCTCCGGTCAAGAGAACAGGGTGGCATCAACCCCTTTGGGGGGTGGAGGCCCCGGGGGTCCAGAGCGAGTGGACTCCCTGAGGGGGCCCACGTCGAGAGACAGACATGCTAAGGCTCATAGAGGTGCGGCTCCAGGAGGTGGTGGGGCCTGACCCCGAGAGAGAGTGGACCCCCGAGAAGGGCTGTCGCACTGAAAGGGACACCCCTCACGGACCGCATGGGGTCAAGAGTGGGCGCGACCTGTGAGTCCGTGACACTTCTAAGGTGGCAAGAGCCCAGAAGCGCTTAGTTGGGGGGGGGGGGGGGGAGGTGGGAGGATGTTGGAGGGGCCTGTGGTCCCATTTGTGGGGTCCCCCTGAGTCCACCTCCCCATTTTTCTTCTCTGCAGCCCCGTGGACCCCAACTCCTGCTGACTTTCCTGCGGGGGGGAGTGCTGTCCCCAACCTGGGAGTGCGGGAGGGAGCCGAGAGGCCGGACGGAGCAAGTCTGACACAAAGGCGAGGGTCCCTGAGCTCCCACCCCGTCTCTCTCCGTGTGGGGGGAGGGGCCTAGGGGATACCACTGCAGGGGGGTCTCCTCCCACCTCCCATTGGCAGCCCTGCGGTTTCTCTGATGGGGGGGGGGGGGGAGAATGTGAAGGCATCTTTCCCTTCTGCCCCACAGAGGCCCAGAGCAGTGGGGCTGGGAGTGAAGACCCCACCCCTATAGCAAGTTCCCCAGTGGGGAGCAGTTGGCTCAAGCTCCCTCAGACCCCAGCAAGGGTCAGTCATGTTTCTCCCTGCCCCACCCCTCAATCTTTCTCCCAAGCCTCAGAGGTCAGGAGGTGCCTTGTTAATTGACAGTGGAGACCCAACAAAGGTCTCATGACTCCGGGAGCTGGGGCTCTAGGCCCTAATGGGGCCCCTGCTCCAGAGTCCCAAACCAGCAGGTGGAGGGTAAATGCCGCAAGGAAACAAAACTCCCTCTTTCAACTGGAATAGACAATTTGTTCTGGTGTTTTGTACATAATTATCATCCCTCATCAGCGTGCAACCTGGCAACAGAACCCAGGTTCCCAGACCCCCCCCTGCTCTACCCACTGGACCCCCCATCCCTGAGCAGGGGGCTAGAACCCAGGAGTCCTGGCTCCCAGCCTATTCCTGCTCTAACCCCTAGACCCCATTAAAACCCAGTTCTTGTCCCAGTTGCTTGGGCTCCGGCTCCTTCACAGCGCTACTCCCCAGCCCTCTGGTGTGGCACTGGAATCCCAGTATAGCCACCAGCCCTGCCTGGAAATGCCCCGGGGGCTTCCTCTAGCCCCCTCTCCCAAAGTCAGTCCCATTGTCCCAGCTGCTCCCAGTAACGCTCCAGCACCCCCGTAGCTGCCAGGTTCCAGTCCAGTTCACCCCTGAGGCGTGGGAGGAAATCTGTGCTCCCAAGTCATGCCAGTTTAATCACCCCCCACACACACACACACATTAGTTCCAGCAGTGCCGTGGAGGGGGGGCATGCCCGGTGCCTGCCAGCCCTGTGCCCCGAGTGGTGCTGAGCTGCCCAAAATCATCCTCCACCTCCCAGTTTCGTGTCCCAGTATAATCCGTACTCGCCCACTCGCAGGGCTGCAAAGCACCGAGCCCTGGCCCCCGCCAGGCCCCCCAGTTCCTCCCAGTAACACCGTTACCGTGGCTCCCAGGGCCGGGTTGATTCCAATGACATCCCAGCCTCGGCTTTTCAACCCCAGTTAAACCCCGGGCTGAAAACAAGGCCTGGAGCGTTCAGGGCGTTCCCGTATAGCCCATATGCCGGCTCTGCTTCCTCCCAGTAACACCAATCTAACTGCCTCCTGCTCCCACGCTGAGTCCGGTGTAACCTATTGGCCTGCCCCAGTTGGGGGCAGCCTGGGGAGATGGGGGGGGGGGTCTCATTCCCCCCCCTCGGCCGGCCGATAGTGGTAGGCGCCCGTTCAATAGCGACGCTCCCTGCTGTGGCCGTGGGGGGCCCCCCAGACGCGGGGCGGGGCGGTAGGCCCGTGGTAGAGCTGCCCCTGCAGCCGGCCCAAGGCCCGGTAGCCCTGCGGCGGGGGCATGTAGGCGGGCGACAGGAAGATGAGGGGCTGGCGGGGCTCCTCGCTGGCCGGGGGCACGCCCCTCCGCCGCATCAGCGCCCGGGCTGGCGTGTCCTGCGTGCCCCACTTGTGCTTGCCCTGGGGGGAGGGATGGGGGGCAGCCCCCCAAGGGAGAGTTAGTACCATCTGGGAGCACCCCTGTACCCCTTGCCTGTCTCCCCACCCAGTGCCCGCTGCCCCCCAGCCCAGCATCCTCTGCCCCATCATCCCACCCCAGAGTCTCTCTGACCCCCAAACCTCTCCCCCTGCCATGCCCGCCCCCTCAGGGCTCTCCTGCCCATGTCCCAGCAGCTCCACCTACCCCCCAAATCCTTCCAACCCTGTACCCCATCTCCCCTCCCCAGCCCAGCCCCCACCCTCTTACCCCCCCATCTTCCCACCAAATGGGTCCCTGCGCCCCCCTGTATATCCCCCATCCCTGAATCTTCCTGGGGGGGGGTCCCTGCCACGACCCCCCACTCCAGCATTTCTTCACCCTGCCCCAGGGTCCCTCAGCACAGAGGGGTTGGGGGGGGGGCAGGATCCTGCAGTGCCATGCCACCTCTGCCCCCCCCCCAGCCCCAATGGCAGCAAAGGAGAAAGGGAGGATGGCGAAGAGCCAGGGGACGAGGGAGGGAAGGGAAAGACGGGAGGGAAGGAGACACTGGAGCAGGGGAGACGCAGCTGGGAATTCAGGAGGTGGCAGGGCCTGGGGGAGCGGCGCTGCTCCCCCTCTGCCCCACAGCTCGCCCAAGGAGGGCAGAGGCCCCGTGGGGCAGAGCCGGGAGCGGCGCCTGCGTCAATATTGACCCAGGGCGGAGGAGATGTTGCACTAAGGCAGGGCCCAGGGTGCAGCTGGGACCGGAGATGCAGGGGGGGCATCACGCCACCCCCAGCCCCGCCTGGGATGCATGGGAGTGGGGCAATCTCCGGCCCTGGGCCCCCAGGTCTGCCCCCTCCCTGGGATACACAGGAGCCCTGATCCCCAGCCCCCACCTTGGGATACACAGTCCCTCCAAATCCCAAACCTGGGATACACAGGGGACCCCCATATCCTAAAGCCCTGCCCCCTCCCCCAGGATACACAGGGCCCCCAAATCCCCAGCCCTGCCCCCCAGGATATACAATGAACCCCCCAAATCCCCAGCCCTGTGCCCCAGGATTCACAGCCCACCCCCCTCCTGCTCCCTGGCCTGGCACTGCCCGCTCACCTTTGCCTCGTCCCCCGGCTCGAGGCCGTCGCTGGAGCCGGAGAGCTGGGAGAGGCGGCTCAGGTCCCAGAGGGACTTGCTTGGTCTCTGCCCCGCAGCGCCCGCCAGCCGGCCCGGCCGGCCGCCCCGGTCCACGTCGCTCAGGGCGCTGTGGCCCTCGGGGCCCAGGCGCCGGGGCAGGGCGGGCAGCTCGTCGCCCACCGTGGCCCGGGTGACCCGCACCAGCTCCCACTCCCCGGCCCGGCTCTTGGCCACGGGCTGGGGGGCCACGGAGCGGCGCTCGGCTACCCGGTGGGCGCTCTTGGAGAGCTGCAGCCCGCCCAGCTCGCTGCGGTAGGGGGCAGGCTGGCCGTTGGGGCGGCCGTCCCGAGGAGGGGCCGGGGGGCTGGGCGGGGGGGCCCGGGCGGGCGCCAGCGGGCGGGAGGCAGCGTAGAGGGTCCGGAACTCGCGGTCAAAGGCCCCGGCGATCTCGCCCGTCAGCAACGTCACCAGCTGGCGGCTCAGCCGGGCGTCGCTCCATGTGAAGCTGCGGAGGGGGGTGGGGGGATAGTGGGGTGCAGGAGCGAGTGGGAGAGGGGAAGGAGGATAGCAAGATGTGCAAGGGCAGGGAGGAGAGTGGGGTGCAGCAGGGAGGGTGGGAGAACAATGGGGTGCATGGGTGAGTGGGGGGATATCGGGGTGCAGGAGGGGTGGGGAAGGTTCAAGTGGGGTGCAGGAAGGGTGAGGGGGGGATAATGGGTGCAAAAGGGGTGAATGGGGGATAACGGGGTGCAGGCGGGGTGGTGGAGGGGTGAATGGGGAATGGTGGGGTGCAAGTGAGGACAGTGGTGGGGGAGGGGCGAGTGGAGTGCAGGGGGATGGGAGAGGGACCAGAGGATAGCGGAGTGAGGGCGGGGTGCGTGGGGGAGGGGCAAGTGGGGTGCAGGGGGACGGGAGACAGGGAGAGAATGAGAAAAATTAAACGTTCTGAACGAACAAAATTGAAACGTACCCAAGGAAAATAAAATGCTGGGAAATGGGGGACCCTGAACTCCTCCCCCCCCCCCCCCGGGCAAACGGCACCTTCCCCGCAGGACAGCGTCTGCTCGGGGGAGTGTGAACAGTGACGTCGCACCCCGCTGCCCGGTGCTGAGGGGCGACCACCTGGTTCTACCGGGACCCCCTGCCCAGCGCTGCCACGCGGCCCCTCGGGGGTGGGGCGCAGCAACCGCTCTCCTTGTCCCTACGCACTGAGGCCCCGAGGCAGGGGGCACTTAGGGAAGCGGACGGCCACAGGCCCAGCTGAGATTGGGGATCCCCCCACTCCCCTTCCCAGCCCCCATGACTCTGCATGCACCCCCGGACACCTGGGTCCTATTCCCATTTCCAATCCCCCCTGCATGACTCTGCATTCACACCTGGACACCTGGGTCCTATTCCCAGTTCTCACTTCCTGCTGTCCTGTCCCCCCGCCTCGTTTAATCCACCCCAACCCTGCTGACTCCTCACCCGGATCCCCATGGCACCCAGCTCCCCCACAACCTGCGAGGCTGGGGACCCCAGGACCCCCAGCTCGGCGCAGAGACAACCACACCAGCCGTCGCCCTGTGCCAGGGCTTTATTCCTCCAACGCCTCTTCACGCGCACACACACACCCCCGCCCCAGTCTCTCACAGTGCCCCCAGCAGGACAGCCATGCCCAGCACCAGCTGCAGGCCCACGCCAGGTCCTCGCGGGCGGGCGCCGGCCCCGTTACACAGGCTGCCCTTGCAGCACTGGGTGACCAGGCTGTAGGTCACCCCCATGTGGGTGACGGGGTGCTCCTTGCCGCAGCGCATGGCCCGGGTGCAGCCCTTGGTCTGGATGAGGGAGACACCCAGGGCGGCGCCGTGCCCCACGAAGCAATCCTCGTCCGGGGCGCAGCTCATGCGGGTGCTGGGGCAGTGGCGGGAGGATGTCACCTCGCAGAAGAAGCACTCCTTGGGGCTGGCGCTGGGCAGCGCCAACACGAGAGAGAGCGCCAGCAGGGGCAGCATGTGAGCAGCAGGGGGATCACACAGATGGGGAGAGCAGAACCGGAGGCTGGATCCGGGCTGCTCCGGGGACGTCAGAACCAGGTCCCAGCCCTCCTGCTTCAGCGACTTCAGAACCAGAGTCTGGATCCAGGCCGCTCCGGGGACGTCAGAACCAGGTCCCAGCCCTCCTGCTCCAGCGACTTCAGAACCAGGGTCTGGATCCGGGCCGCTCCGGGGACGTCAGAACCAGGTCCCAGCCCTCCTGCTCCAGTGACTTCAGAACCAGAGTCTGGATCCGGGCTGCTCCGGGGACGTCAGAATCAGGTCCCAGCGCTCCTGACCCAGCAACTTCAGAACTGAGGTCTGGGTCCACCCCGCAGAGGGGATGTCAGAATCAGGGTCTGGATCCAGATCTCCTGGATCCAGCAACTTCAGAAGCGGAGTCTGGATCTGGGCTGCTCCAGTGACTTCAGAAGCGGAGTCTGGATCCGGGCCGCTCCAGCAACGTCAGAACCAGGGAATGAGCTGGATCCCAATTGCTCGGATCCAGTCACTCCAGAATCAGGTGGGAGCCGCCAGGACTCGGTGAGTTCAGAACCAGGGTCTGGGTGGAAGATCCGGACTCCCAGCCCCTCCGAACGTGTCTGTCGCTAACTGGGTTGCTCTGGGCTACCGGCCGTGGGCGCTGCAGAGAGCTCAGTGCTGCCCCGAGCCCCTTTGCCCAGAATGAGTAGCCCAGCAGCGATGACCTCACAATAAGGCTGCAAGATTTTCATTGGCCCATTCCAGCCAGAGCCTGGTGATGTCACAGTGAGTGATGTCATCACTGCACCGTGATGTCACAGTGAGTGATGTCACCATGAGGTCTGGAGCCCAGAGAGAGTGATGGAGTCATCAGTTAAAGAGTGGTTAGAGTGGAGGGTGGAGGGGGCTGGGAGCCAGGACTCCTGGGTTCTCTCCCCAGCTCTGGGAGGGGAGAGGGGTCTAGTGGTTAGAGGAGGGGGGCTGGGAGCCAGGACTCCTGGGTTCTATCCCCATCTCAGCCCCTAACACTATCACAAACACATTGCGGGATCTAGGGGACTGGTCCCTTCCCCACGCTCTGCTGCAGGATTCCCCTTCTGCAGCGTGGGGGTGCTGACCCCTCCCCAGTAGGGAGCTCACCAGGGGGCGCTCTCCCTTCTGCAAAGCACAAAGGGGTGGCATATCACACACACACCCGCCAGCACCCACGCTGCCCCGCATCTTGGCACCCGCCGTATGATCCGTGCATCCCAACACCGCTTAAACCGAGAGCTTTTCTCGCCACTCATGAACTGAGTTCAGTACGTTCTCAGCCTCGCTGCCCAGCTGGCCGGGTCCGTCCCCCTCACACAACCCCCCCACCCCCACCCCATTGACACCCAATTGCAGAGACCAAGACCCGGTGCTGAGATGCGGCCCCTCTGGGGTGAGGAGCAGGGGCTGGTTATACGGGGACCCCTCAGCTGGCGTGGAGAAGGCCCCACGGGGCTGGGACAAGACGGGAGACGCTAAAGGAAACCCCCTGGTGCTGCAGGGAGCGGGGGGCCCAGGCGGGAGTGCTCTCCCCTCCCATTCATCCCTGATGCCCCCCCTCACCTGTAGCTCCCCGTTATCACCGTGTCCCCATCGATCAGCAGGAATTTCTCCTTCAGGGTCCCAGTGACCTGTTTGTGCTGTCGGCTCCAGAAGGTGCAGCCCGCAATGACCCGGACCCGCAGGTTCTGGGTGAGGGGGGAGGATGCACAAAATCAGAAGCTGGGGCCAAAGCAACATTTGGGGGATCCCCACCCCCAGGGCAGATAACCAAAGCCAGAGGGGATTGGGGTCCCTGAGCGTAGTCGAACACCCCCCAGATTCATAGATTCATAGATTCTAGGACTGGAAGGGACCTCGAGAGGTCATCGAGTCCAGTCCCCTGCCCGCATGGCAGGACCAAATACTGTCTAGACCATCCCTGATAGACAGATCTCCGTATCCCAGTCACAGAGCAGGTCCCCCCGCTTTTCTCCCTTTGCAGTCCCTTCCCCTCTGGGGGGCCAGCAGGAGGCGCCCTCCCCTGGCAGTCAGGGCTCGTCCCATTGCCCCAGGGCAGCACTAGGGGGCGCTGGGCTGCAGTGGGCCAGGCCTCACCTCCATGTAGCGCACGTTGAGGCAGGCGCCCTCTGCCATGCTGAGGAAGGCGGCCAGGTGCTGCTCCCCCAGGATCAGGTACACGGGGACCCCGCGCTGCATGCCGGCCTCGTGCAGATCCAGCAGGATATCGGGGTCCGTGAAGACGTCCATCACTATGGCAACCACCTGGGAAACACCCCACAAAGAGCTGCTGCACACATCCCGTCTAGGGGGCGCCGGCTCCCATCCGGCCCCAGGGCAGAGACCGGCTGGCTCGGGTGTGGGGGGGGGAGGAGACTGAGCAGGGTAGGTTGGGCTCCCAGCACTCGGGCCTAGCCCTGGCCAAACCCCTCCATGTGTATCTATGGGGCAGGGGGTGTTCAGGGCCGGACTGCGGGATCTGGAGGTTTGTTCTGGGGCTAACTGGTCCGTCACCCCACATCCCACTGGGGCGGGGGGCAGCACCTGCCTGGCAGCCCCTGGCACCGAGCCGCCGCCGGCAGCATCCCGGCAGCATCATTCCTCTGGGACTCCCGACAACAGGTCTAACCCCACTCCCCTCCCAGAGCCGGGGAGAGAACCCAGGGGTCCTGGCTCCCAGCCTCCCTGCTCTAACCACTAGACTCCACTCCCCTCCCAGAGCCAGGGAGAGAACCCAGGAGTCCTGGCTCCCAGCCTCCCTGCTCTAACCACTAGACCCCACTCCCCTCCCAGAGCCAGGGATAGAACCCAGGAGTCCTGGCTCCCAGCCCCTGCTGCTCTAACCACTAGACCCCACTTCCCTACCGGAGCGGAGGATGGAACCCAGGCATCCTGGCTCCCTGTTACCTTGGCAGCCTGCTGAATTTTCCGGCGCACCAGCTCCTTGACCTTGGGGGCCCCATCCCCCGGCGGGTGTGTGTAGACCTCCGCACGGGTGATGCCCTTCCAGTTCCCAGCCAGGGGCCAGCCCAGCTCCAGTTCGGGGATGGGCTCGTCCGAGCACCCGGGCCAGTAGCTGAGGCTGAGCTCATCGGCGTCCCCGTCCCGCTCCCCCGCTGGCTCTGGGACGTCCCGGGCCGCCTCGGCCAGGTGCTGGAGCTCGTCATCGGACAGGAAGGGGCGCAGCCCGTCCTGCGCCAGGCGCTGCGTGTAGGCCGACTGCCCTCCGGCCAGCAGGGCCTCCACAGCCAGCCGCTGCCCCTCCGAGTAGAAGAATTCGGGGCTGGATTCAGTCACCAGGGTACCTGGGGGGGCGTCCTCCAAGCAGTCCAGCTGGGAGGCCGCCATGGGCCCCGTGGCGAGTGGTGCTGGGGTTGGGGGGCACCCCCCCAACACACACACACACACAATCAGAGAGACAGACAAAATAGATACACAGACACCTCCCCAACACACCCTGCTCTCTGCCAGCCAACCTGGCCACCAGGTCAGATGGTCAGTCCTCTCTTTCTGCGCCAGGCGCTGCCCAGACACGGAGTCACTGAGATCGGGGCCCCATCGGGCCGGGCGCTGCCCAAACACAGAGTCGCCGAGTTCAGGGCCCCGTCGGGCCGGGCGCTGCCCAGACACAGAATCACCGAGATCAGGGCCCCATTGGGCCAGGCGCTGCCCAGACACAGAGTCGCCGAGTTCAGGGCCCCATCGGGCCGGGCGCTGCCCAGACAGAGCTGACAGTCATCAGTCCTTCCCGTCTCCTGTCCAAAGCATGGCGCCTAATCCCTGTTCGGTTCGCCGCAAGCCCCCACGTGCAGCACCCTGCACCTCCGGTGGTGCAGTCCTAGGAGGTAGCGACATCTGTAGGGAAACACCCCCACACCAAGGGGTGTCTCTGTCCTGGGGCACCTCACAGCTGGACCCCACCCCTGTCTGGCCTGGGGGGCAGACGTGAGGCTGGGCTAGGGGTCAGAGGGACAGCCTCAGACTGGGGAGACCCGAGTTCAAGGTCCTGCTGCGCTATGGCCCTGGTCTCTCTGTGCCTCAGTTTCCCCAGATACCACAGTGAGGAGTATCTAAAACAGACGGGTGCCTCTGTCATGCTGGCACAGACCTCTCCTGGGCCAATCAGCACCTGTGAGTGCCCCCGGGACCCAGCCCTCAGCAATCGGGTTCCTGCCCTGGGGGGCTCCGCCGGTCGAAGGCCCTAGAGGGAGGGAGACAAGGCTTCAGGGCAAGATCCCAGCTTTGGGGAAGAGAGACACACCCCACCGCCCTGGTCACGGCTGGGC
Source organism: Actinemys pallida (assembly GCA_023634205.1). NCBI lineage: Eukaryota > Metazoa > Chordata > Testudines > Emydidae > Actinemys > Actinemys pallida. The sequence continues at coordinate 3,235,706 of JALMGD010000024.1, forward strand.
GCTGCAGCGGAAGGTGCGATAAGATTAGATTCAAAGGGTGTGTTTTTGGTTTCCCACCTCCATTTCTGTGAGTTATAGGGCTATGGGCTGGACAGGGCATGAGGTGCAATGGTTAGAGCGGGGGGGGGCTAGGAGCCAGGACGCCTGGGTTCGCTCCCTGGCTCTGGGAGGGGAGTGGGGGCTAGTGGTTAGAGAAGGAGGGAGCTGGGAAACAGGACGCCTGGGTTCTATCCCTGGCTCTGGGAGGGGAGTGGGGGTCCAGTGGTTCGAGCCGGGGGCCTGGGGTTCTATCATAGACCATAGACTCTCCCCTTCCCGCCCCCCAGACTCCCAACAAGGAAAAACCTAATCACCAGGGTATAGTTTCCTGCAAACAAACAGAACCAGCCCTGCCAGGGATTAATCTCGTAAAATCGAGGAATGGGGAAGAACAGCAAGAAAGAGCCATAATGGGGCCCAGGCCCCCATTCCCCGCCAAGAACCAAGTCCTGGCTCCCAGTCCCCCTCCTCTAACCCCCAGCCCCCACTCCCCTCCTAGACCCGGGGAGAGAACCCAGGAGTCCTGGCTCCCAGCCCCCCTGCTCTAACCACTGCAACCCACACCTACCTGCCCCAGGGATCCGGGTTCATATCCTCCGCCCGGCGCTCTGTCCTGTCCCTGTTAATGATTCCCCAGGCTGCGCTCCTCCCCCAGGGCTCCGCTGGCCCCGCCCCCCGGCCCCCCAGGCAGGCCTTGGAGCTGGGCCCAGGTGTTCCTTGGAAGTTAAAGGGGAAGGCAGCTGGGCCCTCACCCTGCCCGCTGAGCAAACAGGGCGGGCGCAGGGATGACACCCAGGCGGCGGGTGATAAATGGGGCCGGGGGCACTTCACCTTGGGGTGGCACCAAATAATCACCCCTGAGTTGGCAGCGGAGGTCCTCCAGGGCTGTGCAAAGGAGGCCAAGAAAGAGTCAAAAGGGAACCCAGGCCTCCTGGCTCCCAACCCTCCCCCAGCTCTAACCACTAGCCCCCACTCCCCTCCCAGAGCCAGGGAGAGAACCCAGGAGTCCTGGCTCCCAGCCCCCTGCTCTAACCACTAGCCCACACTCCACTCCCACAGCTGGGGATGCAGGGCCTAGCCCTGGCCAAACCCCTCCATGTGTATCTATGGGGCAGGGGGTGTTCAGGGCCGGACCGCGGGATCTGGAGGTTTGTTCTGGGGCTAACTGGTCCATCACCCCCAATCCCACTGGGGCGGGGGGAGCATCTGCCTGGCAGCCCCTGGCACCGAGCCGCCGCCGGCAGCATCCCGGATCTGGGCAGGTGCCAGGTGCAGGGCCTGGCAGCCGGATGGTTACCAGGAATCCCCAGGCCCCAGCGCCAAGATAACACGAACCTGCCAGACCGGTTGGGCTGCCATGGGATCCTGCAACCCCCGAGCCTGCCCCCCCAAAACTCACCCTCGGGCCCCCTCCCCCGAGCCTGCCCCCTGTGCAGCCCAGCCCCCCTCCTCCAAGCCTGCCTGGCCCCCTGCCCCCAAACCTGCCCCCCCCACTCACCCTCAGGCCCCCTCCCCCAATACCCCAGCACCCTCCAGTGGCTGCTCCGCGTGGAGCCCAACGTGCCCAGCTCAGGGGCAGTTGCTCTCACAGGGTTGGGGGTTCAATCCTGGGGTGCAGCCATTAGCAGGAGTGTTTGGGGCCGGGGTGGTTGTGCTCCCAAGGGGCAGTGGCTTGTCCCCCCCCCCTCCTCCCCCCCCGAGAGATTCTCTGCTCCACATGCCTGGGTCCAGCCTCCTGGCCACAGAGATGGAGGGATTAGAGGGGCCCGAGGATATAGGCCCCCCATGGGGAAGGGAAATGGGATAATCGCTGATTCAGTCTAGTCTGACACCACCCCACGGCTGGACACTGAAGCCAAACCCATCCCGACTGGGGAAGAAGGTGTGAATTGTTCCTAGGGAGGGGAATTAACCACCGGAATGACCAATGGATTCCCCATCAGTGGCCATTTTTAAATCAAGATGGGCCCTTTCCCTAAAAGATCTGCTCTAGTTCGCACAGGAGTTATTTCGGGGCAACCCTATGACCTGTGTCGGGCTAGGTGATCCCAATGGTCCCGTCTGGGCTTAGATTAGATGAAGCCGGGCTTTGACCTATAGAGAAGAAGCAATTAAATGCCATGTTTACACAGTGATACTGTAAACAAAAGAAGCCACCGCCCAAGGCAGCAATAAATAACCCAGGGACTATGGGCTGGTTTAGCAAGCGGCGCGAAAGAGAGCAGAAAGCCAGCGAAGAGTGAGCTTCTGGTGGGCCCAGAACCCACGGGGAAGGTGGACTTGACATTGTGAGGAAGGAGACATCTGCCTGTGGTTGGTTGGTCCCGCTGGAAACGGGATTCGGCACACCTTCCTCGCAAGCAAACGGGACGGCGCCAGGGGGGAAACACAAGATTCAGACCATCTGTTTCTGTTCCCCAGTGAAACAACCCACAGGGCCCCGCCTGGCACCTAACGGCCCGGGCCAAGAAGGGGCGACGGAGGGGTCTCTCTAGAACCCGCTGCCTAAAAGGGGGACGGTGGAAATCTGAGGCCATGCTGCCCACAGCAAAGATGGCCGACTGTTGGGGGGGGACGGGACAATGGCTACAGGGGAAAGAGCCCCGCCCCAGCTTCCTCCCCATCTGCCCCTCCCAAACACAGCCCTACTGCCCCCCTCAGACTCCCAGCTCCTGAACCTGCCCCATGACCATGGGGGAGGGGCACTGCCTCCCCTTCCCTCTGCCTCCCCCCGATCTTCACACACACACCCCGGGCCAGAGCTGCCCTGCTTAGCAGAGACAGTTGGTGGGAAAACAACCCCCCCCCCCAGCTCTGACTCTTTGGGGGGGGAGCTAGATGAGATAGATCCCCCCCCCCCCCGGCCTGTCCACCTCAAACTCCCATGGGGGAGGCTAGGGGGCACCTCAAGCCCCCCTCCCAGTTTGGCTCCCCCCCTACACGTGCAATGGGCAGGGCCTGGAATAGCCTGTGGCTAAATCAAGCTGAGCCCCATGGGGGGAGATTTGGGGGAAGGATGCTGAGATGCTCTGGGAGGGGGGGGGCATGGGACAGATACCCCAGGGATGGGGGGGGGGGGGGGCAGTAAGCACCAAAATTCCTGTGTTGAGGGGGTGATCTGTCTTGGAGGGCTTGGGGGGCAGACGCTGTCTTTGGGCTCAGTGGGCAGAGGGGCTTCTGCAGGGCGGGCGGGGGGGTGGACGCTCTGTCTCAGGCATGGCCCCTGGGGGCGAGGGGGGACGGACAATTGATTCCCTTTCACACTGCCCCTCCAGTGCATTGTGGGAGATTTTGCAAAGCCACACACACACACCACTCCCCATCCCCCAGCTTGGGAAGGGCTTTTCATCAGTACATGTCAAAACAATCAGTACATCTTACCCGGCAGGTCGCGATCATTAATCCCATCCTGCAGCTTGGGGAAACCGAGGCACGGAGCGGCAAAGCGACGCCCCCGCAGTCACCCGCTGGCGCTGCAGAAGTAATTCGGTCGCCGGAACAAAGGCAGAGGCCAAGCGAAGCCGCGGCAAGCGAAGTTACAGGCGCCCGCGACTTCGAGAGACACCGGCGAAACCAAACCACACGGGAGCTTTGGCTGGTGCTTGTTAGAAAATTTAATGGCTAAAATGTCAATGCTGCACGCGGGGCGCAGGCCGCTTTCCCTGAGACGTCGGTGGCTGGCCACGGATTTCGGCAAGTGGCCACCGGTTTGGGGCAACGTTCGCTTGAAAAGCCACGACTGGTTTCCAGAACCAACGAGCACTCGCGATTCGATGGAGGGGGGTCTCAGGGCGGGTCTGGAGTTGGGAGTCCTGAAATTAAGCCACCTCCCCCACAGAATAGCGAGTGGCCACTTCTTTAAAATTGTAAGCCAACATTTTCAAGCCCACTAGATAAAGAGATCAAGTCCTGGGGGGAGAAAAGCCCCAGTGCCCAGGGGGCTGGGGTGGGGAGGCTGAAATGCCCCAGTGCCCCCTGCTGGAGAAATCACAGGGGTTCATTTCCCGACCTCTCCTGCAGAGCTCCGGGCGTTGTGCTGAGTTGGCCGCAGGCCGACCTGCTCCACCCCAGAACCACCATCCCGAGTTGCCAGCGGTGGCTATAGGAGAACGCAGGTGTCGGTGTGGTGTGGTGGCGAGTGGGCCGGTGGGGCCGAGGGGATCCCGGCCCACGGGCCCGGCTGGGTCGTCCCTGCAGAGGGGACCGGCTGGGCCGGATGGCAGCGCAGCAAGGGGTCAACAGGAGAGCCGATATCTCCACCTGAGCCAGGGCGCCCGGTGTCTGGCCAGCCCCGCTCAGGGGTCGCTGAGACACTGGCCTCTGGAGGAGGGAGGGGATCCAGGACCACCCCTGAGAGCTGCTTAATAGGGGAGACGGCCTGGCCCGTGGATGGATCTGCAGGGATAGGGCCCACAGGGGATCCCACAGCCGCTGATGTGCCCTGGTTCTGACCCACGGCTTTAGGGACCGGCTGTGCCCGAGGGGCATCCCCAGCCCAAGGGTGGTCTTGGAAGGGAGGCACCAACTGGACCCGCTTGAGCCGGGCCTGGGGTGGCCCCGGTGCTGCTGGGCACAGGGAGGGCGGCTCTGGGCCTGCAGCGGGGGCCGGGGGGACCTCCCGGGGGGGAGGGTACACGACCGGGCGAGCAGCAGCACCGGGATCAGCCGGGGCGGGGGGGGACTCTGCCCCAAGCCAGAGCCATGAGCTGCTGCCTGGCCCCGATGCCGAGAGAACCACGGGGGCGCTGGGCACCAAGTCGGGTAACTCCCAGCTGGCTTCAGGTCGGGCGGCCTCTGGGCGCTGCATGGCCTGGAGGCTCGGCCCCCATCTCGGAGCCACGAAGGTGGGAGGGGGCTTGACTGGGACTTTGGGGTCCCCAGCCGGGGCGGGAGCTGTGAGGACTGGAGGGATCTCGGGCAGGGTGGGAGGGGGTTCAGCTGGGGTGTCGGGGTCCCCAGTCAGGTCAGGAGCTGCAGGGACGGCAGGGGGCTCAGCTGGGGTGTCGGGGTCCCCAGCCGGGGCAGGAGCTGTGAGGACTGGAGGGATCTCGGGCAGGGTGGGAGGGGGTTCAGCTGGGGTGTCGGGGTCCCCAGTCAGGTCAGGAGCTGCAGGGACGGCAGGGGGCTCAGCTGGGGTGTCGGGGTCCCCAGCCGGGGCGGGAGCTGTGAGGACTGGAGGGATCTCGGGCAGGGTGGGAGGGGGTTCAGCTGGGGTGTCGGGGTCCCCAGTCAGGTTGGGAGCTGCAGGGACGGGAGGGGGCTCAGATGGGTCGTCGAGGTCCCCAGCCGGGGCAGCAGCTTCTTGTGGGATCCACAGGGCGAGACCTTGAAAAACAAACCCAGTTAAATCCCACTGACAGAGCCCGGTGCCACCCCCACAGCTGAGCCGCGCCCCTGCCCCTGCCCGTGGGGTTTGGGCCTGCCAAGCTCAGCGCTAGACGCTGCTTGGGCTGGTGGGGGAGCTCCCTCAGCCGGCAGCGGCTGGAGGGTTTTAGCCTCTGAGCCGGACCAACCAGCAGGGGGCGACCGAGTCCTGCCCCACCCTCGATGCGCCACCTGCCCCAGTGCATTCTGGTAAATGCCCAGCGTGCCTGGGCCAGTGGGATGCAGCGCGGCACCAGCGATGCATGCTGGGAAACGTCCCGCCCCGCTGTGCATTATGCCCCAGTGCATTCTGGGAAGGTCTGGGCTGCTTCGGGTGGGCCGCACAGCAAGCAGTCCCAGCAGGGCATTGTGGGAGACGTCCCGCCACAGGGAGAGCTGGGAAGGAGGAGGACTGGCAGAGCCAGTCACTACGGGACCCTATGGCCCATAGTGCTGGGCTGGCCCTGTTCCTACGCCCACAACAGAGTGGCCGATGGTTCGGGGCCTTAACATCTGGGTGGGGGAAGCCCCATCAACCCCTTTAGGGGACCCAACCTGACCCCCCCCCAATCACACACCCCTTGGGGGGGACCCAGCCCAGCCCCTCAATATCCCCCCCACACCATGCAAGGCAGCTGCCCCCCCACCCCCGTTACGTACCAGGCTCTGCCCCGGAGGGTCCGTCGGGGTCCACTGGCAGCAGCAGCATCTGCACCCCGCAGCCCTGCATCCTCACCACGTCGGGCATCTGCGCCAGCCGCTGCTTGGTGGAGGCCGTGCGGCCCAGGGGCAGCGGGTGCTGGTGGGCGGCGCTGTACGCAGCACGGAACTGGAAGAGGGACATGCCCCCGGGGTGCCCGGCCAGGATGGCCCCCACCTTCCGCTTCAGCTCCCTCAGGTCCTCAGGGGGCTGGGCCCTGGACTCCTGGGTCCCCTCCTCTGCTCGCAGAACCAAGGGGGCACTGGCCTGCCTGGCCCCGGACTCCTGGATCCCCTCCTCTGCTCGCAGGGCCAAGGGGGCGCTGGCAGGCCTGGCCCCGAACTCCTGAGTCCCCTCCTCTGCTCGCAGAACCAAGGGGACGCTGGCAGGCCTGGTCCCGGACTCGTGGGTCCCCTCCTCTGCTCGCAGGGCCAAGGGGGCGCTGGCAGGCCTGGTCCCGGACTCGTGGGTCCCCTCCCCTGTTCGCAGGCCTGAGCAGGTGCCAGTGGGCCGGGGTGGGCTCAGTAACCAGGCTGGGAGGCGGGGGTTGGCCCCTGGGGACTTTCCCAGCTTTCCCTGGGCGGCAGGGGCCCGGAAGGGCTCCCGGGCCGAGGGCAGGCTGGGAAGCAGAGGCCGGTTGGTGGTAGCACTGGGCAGCCGGGGGTTGAGGCAGGCGGTGGCGGGTGGGGGCGGGCGCTCCGCGGCATTCGTTGGGAGGAGGCACCTCTTGGAGCCAGGCAAGGGGCGGGCACTGCCAGGGGGCAAAGATCCAGAGCCTTTCTTCTGCCCTAGAGGAGGGGGGGGGGGAAACTGCCGTCAGGGTGGGTAACAGGCACGTGGCATCCCCCAGCATGCACTGCAGCTACCGCTCTGCCTGTATCCCGCTCCGGACCCGCCTGGACTTTTCCCACAATGCACGGGAGCAAAGGCGGGTTTACGCCATGGGTGAATTGGGGGGGAACCCCGCAGCCTGCCCCACAGCCGGAGAGTCAGACAATAAGGAATCCAGGTCTCAGCTACCCCCAGTGGCCCCATGGAGAGCTGGGGGCAGGGCTCTGGCCTGTGGAATGGAGTTCTGACAGCCAGTCCAGGAGGAGTCAGGACTCCTGGGTTCTCTCCCCTGTTCTGGGAGGGGAGTGGGGCCTAGTGGTTTGAGCAGGGGGCTATGAGCCAGGACTCTTGGGTTCTGTTCCCGGCTCTGAGTGGGATTTATTGTCCCGTTCTCCCCCCCACACACACCCCATCGTACCTGTCCCCAGCCAGACGATACACTTCGCTCCCTTCTCCGGCTGCCTGTACTCCAGCGCGGGCAGGCGCCTCTGCAGGAATCCGAGCACGTCCTCCTCGCCCTGGGAGCTGACAAACCGCTTCAGATCCAGCCCGTGTCTCCCCAGCAGCAACTCCTGCAGCTTCTGCAGCTGCAGGCCAGACTGGTATGGGCGTAGCAGGCACTTGAGCAGCGTCAGGACCTCAGTCGCACCTGCACAGAGGCCGAGGGAAGAAAGATCGCCACGGTCAGGGGTGGGGAATGGGGCCTTTTCCCCTCTGGGGGCACCAGCTCCCACCCGGCCCCAGGGCAGGGAATGGCTGGCTCCAGGGGAAGGGATGAATCTGAGTTTCCCACGTCCTAGGTCGGGGGAGGGGGGGAGGAAACCAACTACACCCCACTTCTTCCAGCACACAAGCAACAATTCCCCTACCCTCCACTAGGGGGCAGCCCCTACACATCCTCTCACTGGCCTCTAGCTATTCCCTGGATTCTGGCCCATTCGGATCCGCAACCTCCCAACTCCGGGATCCGGGGTGATCGGTTTGGCCCGTCATACACACCCGGGCAGGGAGCGTCGCCCGAACCCATTCATCGTTAACAATACTTGTACTGATGGCCAATTGATCCAGTGGGAATAAGGTTCTTGTCCCAGAATCAGGCTAATACCAAGCAGTTCGAAATCTTGGGGGGAACCTCGGGGCGTCTGGCAAGGACACGCGCACCGGGGGCAAAGCAAAGCTGCGGCGATTTTGATTAAGATCAGCAATAAAGCCAGAAAAGCTCATAACGAGATAGGAACAATACAGTATTGGAGATATCTGGAGTACCTACTCCTAAATCTGCATGCTCACACCCTTCCTCGAGGGCCTGGTGGGCAGAGACAAAGGTCTGATGGTCCAGGTTCCTCAATGCTCAAGAGGGACAGCAGATAACAATAGAGAGGAAGGCTCAAGTGACGGCTAGCTAGCCCCCTCCACACGGTGGTTGGCCCTATTACAGGGCCCGAACGCTATCATGAATAACCCTTTGAGGGGTTGCGAGCGCTTTGGGGGACAGGATTAAAATTCAAAACGATCTGGACAAACGGGAGAAATGGTCTGAAGTCAATAGGATGAAATTCAATAAGGACCCATGCAAAGCGCTCCACTTAGGAAGGACCAATCAGTTGCACACATACAAAATGGGAAATGACGGCCTAGGAAGGAGTACTGCGGAAAGGGATCTGGGGGTGGATCACAAGCTAAATACCAGTCAACAGTGTCACACTGTTGCAAAAAAAACCCAAACATCATTCTTGGCTGTATTAGCAGGAGTATCGTAAGCAAGACACGAGAAATAATTCTTCCGCTCTACTCTGCAATGATTAGGCCTCAACTGGAGTATTGTGTCCAGTTCTGGGCGCCACATTTCAGGAAAGATGTGGACAAACTGGAGAAAGTCCAAAGAGGAGCGACAAAAATGATTCAGGTCTAGAAAACATGAGCTACGAGGGAAGATTGAAAAAACCACGGGTTTGTTTAGTCTGGAGAAGAGAAAACTGAGAGAGGAGGTGATAAGTTTTCAAGTCCATAAAAGGCTGTTACAAAGAGGAGGGAGAAAATTCGCGTTAACCCCTGAGAAGCAATGGTCTTAAATTGCAGCAAGGGCGGTTTAGGTTGGACATTAGGAAAAACTTCCTGTCAGGGTGGTTAAGCACTGGAATAAATTGCCCAGGGAGGTTGTGGAATCAGCATCATTGGAAGTTTTTCAGAGCAGGTGTGATAAATGGGGGGGGGGGGGTAGTTCCCTTTTGTGGACACCCAGCCAGCCAGTTGGCTGTGGAATCCCTCTTGGTGGTTGTTCTCTACCTACTTTTCCTGTAAAGGGTTAACAAGCCCGCAGGTAAAGGGAAGGGAGTGGGCACCTGACCAAAAGAGCCAATGGGAGGCTAGAACATTGGGAAAAGACTTCCCTTTGTCCCTGTTGTGTTTCTCCGGGAAAGAGGGGAACAGGAAGCAGTTATGCTGTGAGAAGCTTTAAACCAGGTATGAAAAACCATCAGATCATACCTAAAGATTGCTTATCTGAAACCCCAGAAATGTAAGTAAATTAGGGAATGTCTAGGAAGACGCGATTAGGGTTATTTCTTATTGGCTTGTGGACTCCTCTGGGCTAAACCCAAATGTGTTTTGTTTTGCTTGTAACCTTTAAGCTGGACCTCAAGAAGGCTATTCTTGGTGTTTAAATTTTGTAAGTGGGTTTTTTAAATCTGGCAAAAGCCTGAGTTCCCAGATGTATTTTCTTGCTTTTTGTTTTTAATAAAATTTACCCTTTTTAAGAACAGGATTTGGATTTTTGGTGTCCTAAGAGGTTTGTGCGCATGTTGTTTAATTAGCTGGTGGCAACAACTGATTTCCTTTCTCAGCTCTTCCCCGGGGAGGGGGGTGAAAGGGCTTGAGGGTGCCCCACGGGAAGGAATTCCCAAGTGCACCTTCCTGGGTTTCAAGGGGTTTGCATTTGGGTGGTGGCAGCATCTCCCCAGCCAAGGTCAGAGAGAAGCTGGAACCTTGGGAGTTTAATACAAGTCTGGAGTGGCCAGTGTTAATGTTTTGAATCCTTGCCGGCCCCACCTTCTGCACTCAAAGTGCCGGAGTGGGGAATTGACCTTGACAGCAGGTCAAACACCTGTCTGGGATGGTCAGATAATACTTAGTCCTGCCATGAGTGCAGGGGACTGGACTAGATGACCTCTCGAGGTCCCTGCCAGTTCTAGGATTCATTCAAGTGCTCGGCCTTCCGTGCCCAAATCTAACTTCCTCACCCTTCTCCTCGGGTGCACTTATCCGATAGGTGGGGCCCTACCATATTCACAGCCGTGAAAAACGTGTCATGGACCGTGAAATGAGACCTGCCCCGTGAAATCTGGCTATGGGAGGAGAGGAGAGGGGAGGGGTGGGACCGGGCTGATGGCATTTTAATTCATCACCGCACCAGTCACCCCTGGCTCCAACGGGTTTTGTGGTTACCACTTCCCTGTTCCTGCCACGGCAGCTTAGAGGCAAGTGTGGGGCCGTTTCTCTAAGGGATACGGGCCTGTAGGTTACAGGTGAATATAACAAAGGCAACGCAGCCCTATGGGCTACTCCCCCCCGCTCAGCACAGCCCCCTCACTTCTCTCTAGGGTGCCCAGACATCCCAATATTAGGGGTTTTACCCTCCCCTCTCCAAAAGTTTCCTGATTTTTCACATTTGCTATCTGGTCACCCTACTTCTCTCCGGCGCAGCAGCAGACTCTGGGTCCCAGTCCCCGGCGTCCCAGCTGTCGGCCACCCCTGGCTCCTGGGGGATGCCGGCAGCTGCTTCCCCGGGACAGGAAGCTGTGTGGGGATGCGGGGACCCTGGAGAGGGCAGAATGGGGCCTTCACTGCCCACCCCAAACCCCGACATGACAGCCCGCCTCCCCCCCCCCCGGCCTGCCAGGGGTCGTTTTGGGAAAGGGGTGACAGGGCAGAGTGGAGCGAGTCAGGGTCCCAGGTTGGCGTCACATTTTGCTGCCCTTTGGCCTTTAACCCCACAGGGCTGGTAATGGCAGATTCCTCGTGGTTAGAGCAGGGGAGGCTGGGAGCCAGGACTCCTGGGTTCTATCCCCGGCTCTGAGAGAGGAGTGTGGGCTAGTGGTTACAGCGGGGGGCTGGGAGCCAGGACTCCTGGGTTCTATCCCCGGCTCTGAGAGAGGAGTGGGGGCTAGTGGTTACAGCAGGGGGGCTGGGAGCCAGGACTCCTGGGTTCTGAGCCTCGCTCTGGGCCACACTCCCTACCTCTCTGGAGCCACACGATGCAGTTGTTGCCCTTCTCTGGGCCCCGGAGCATGAGTCCGGGGACATCCCGCAGGAAGGAGACCACGTCCCCGTAGCCTCTGGCCTGGCTGAAGGCCTCCAGCTCGGCTCCATGCTTCCCCGCCAGCAGCTTCCGCAGGTTCTTCACCCGCATGCCAAAGGGGTAGGGGGCCAGGGCGCCCCGGATCAACGCCTCCATCGCGCCGGGCTTTGCCACCCGACGCTGGCCCTGCTTCCGCTTCGCTGGGCCCGCGGCACCCGGCCCCCCAGCTTTGGCAGGATGGGAGGGGGCGGGGGGCGCTGGGGCATTAACAGCAGCATCTGAAGAGGAGGGGAAAAGAAACAAAACAGCCCCTGAATGGAGTGAGAACGCAAGGCCCCCACGGGTCCACCTCCGGCCAGCAGGCACAGGGCCCCCCGCCCCGGGGCAGGCCCACCCATGCGTCCCCCTGCCTAGCATGGCCTCCTCACAGCCCCTAACCCCAGCTGTGCCCTGCAACCCCACCCCCAGGAACCCTCACCCCCCGGGCACATGCCCAGCTGTACCCTGCCCCCCCCCATAGGCACATGCCCAGCCGTGCCCCCCTCTCCCCCCCCCCCCCCCGAGTACAGCCCCTCGCAGCTGTGTCCTCCCCCACCCTCCACACCGGGCAGGGCCCCAGCTGCATCTCCCGCCATAGGCCCAGCTGCCCGGCACCCCCCCGGCCACTTGCCCACCTACCCGCGTCCAGCCGGGCCAGGCAGGCGTCGCCCTGGCCCGGGTCCCGCAGCCAGACGTGGGGCATTGCCCGGAGCAGGTGCAGGGCGTCCCCGCAGCCCCGCTGACGGCTCAGCTCCTCCAGGTCCAGCCCGCGCTCGCTCCGCAGCGCCTCCTTCAGCTTGCCCACCTTCAGCCCCAGCGGGAAACGGCCCAGCACGTCCCGCACCCAGGCCGAGACCTCGGCCAAGCCTGCAACGAGACGGAGGGGGTGGGGGGGCTGTGAGAGCCTGCGCCAGCTGAGAGCCCCCCCACCATGGGGCACCCTGTGCATGTGCACCCAGTGCTGCGGGTGAAGGGTTGTTCGGCAGCCCCCACGGGCCTGAGTCCTCGGGCGTCCCCAGAGCGGGGGCAGGGCCCAGAAGAGCACCCCACATGCTGCCCCCCACTACGCACAGTCCGCTGCCAGTGTCCCCCCCCCCAGCCACCCCCTGTACCCCAGCCACAGGCTCCCTCCAACCCCAGCCCCCCCTTAGGCCCCCCCACCAACATAAACCAGACAGCCTCCCAAAGATTTCCCCCACAAATGGCAATGGTGCCACATACCTGGCCCCCGCCAACACAGCCCTACAGACACCCCCCCAACGCCCCCCAGCCATCTCCCTCCAACATGCCCTGCCCCATAGCCCCCCCAGAGATGGGCGAGGGAAAGAGACCAGCTGCCGAGCCCCACAGAGCCATTCCCCAGGGGGGCAGACAGGAGCTCAGGCTATGGGGCGAGGGGAGGGTGGCATTGGGGGGGCCTGGCTTGGGCTGAGTCCTCCCCGCCCAGGCTCACGCCCAACACGCGGCGGCCTCACTGAGAAGCCGGCTGAGCTGCTCACCGGTCGTCTCCCCTGGGGCTCCCGTCGGCCCCCTGTCGGCATGGGTATTGGGCGGGGGGCTGCTGCTGTGCCGGGCCGATGGGGGAGCGGGGTCTGGGGGGAGCTGCGGGGCAGGGGGCGTCATAGCCTCACCTAAAGGAGGGGAGAAGAATCAAGAGCACCACAATGGGAGTGAAAAGACAAGTACACCCGGCCGCCACACGTCCCCCTCCCGCCACTGGGCACGTCCCCCTCCCCTCCCCCAGCTCCTGCCACCGGGCATGTCCCCCTGCCCCCCAGCTCCCACCCCTCCCCTCCCCTAGCTCCCCACACCCGGGCACAGCCCCCTGCCCTGCAGCAGGCCCACCCATGCCTCCCACCACCAGGAACAGCCTCCCCACACCCCATAATCTCCGTTGTGCCCTGCTAACCCCCCACCACCAGGAACCCCCACTCCCTGGGCACATGCCCAGCCATGCATCCCCCCTCCCCACCCCCCGAGAACATGCCCAGCCGTACCCTACCCCCTCCCACATGGACCAGAGCCCCCCTCCCAGCCACGTACTCCCCCAGCTTCCACAGCCCCAGCTGTCCCCCCCGGCTGCTTGCCCACCTACCTGCGTCCAGCCAGGCCAGGCAGGCGTCACCCTTGCCCGGGTCCCGCAGCCAGACGTGGGGCAGAGCCCGGAGCAGGTGCAGGGCGTCCCCGCAGCCCCGGTGACGGCTCAGCTCCTCCAGGTCCAGCCTGCGCTCGCTCCGCAGCGCCTCCTTCAGCTTGCCCACCTTCAGCCCCAGCGGGAAACGGCCCAGCACGTCCCGCACCCAGGCCGAGACCTCGGCCAAGCCTGCAACGAGACGGGGAGGATGGGGGGGCTGTGAGAGCCTGTGCCAGCTGAGAGCCCCCCCGCCATGGGGCACCCGGTGCTGCGGGTGAGGAGTTGTTCGACAGCCCCCATGGGCCTGAGTCCTCGGGCGTCCCCAGAGCGGGGGCAGTGCCCAGGAGAGCACCCCACATGCTGCCCCCCACTCCTCACAGTCCACTGCCAGTGTGTCCCCCCCAGCCACCCCCTGTATCCCGGCCACAGGCTCCCTCCATCCCCAGCCCCCCACAGAACCCCACCCCACCAACCTGCTTCCTCCATTCCCAGCCCCCCCACAGACCCCAAACTGCTCCCCCATCCCCAGCCCCACACACAGCCCCCCATCCCACCAATCTGCTCCCCCATCCCCATTCTTCCCACAGCCCCCCACCCCACCAACCTGCTCTCTCCACCGCTTCCCCCCACAGCCCCTCCCACACCCCCAACCTCCAAAGGTTGCCAAACCTCCCTCCATCCCCAGCCCTCCCACAGCCCCCCACCCCACCAACCTGCTTCCTCCATCCCCAGCCCCCGCACACACCCCCACCCCACCAACCTGCTTCCTCCATCCCCAGCCCCCCCACAGCCCCAACCTGCTCCTTCCATCCCCAAACCATCCCACCAACCTGCTCCCTCCATCCCCGACCCCCACAGCCCCTCCACCCCACCAACATAAACCCGACAGCCCCCCGAAGATGCCCCCCCAGAAATAGCAATGGTGCCGCACACCTAGCCCCCACCAACACAGACCCCCCCCCAGCCATCTCTCTCCAACATGCCCTGCCCCATAGCCCCCCCAGAGATGGGCGAGGGAAAGAGACCAGCCACCGAGCCCCACAGAGCCCTTCCCCACGGGGGCAGACGGGAGCTCAGGCTATGGGGCAATGGGGGGATGGCGTTGTGGGGGCCTGGCTTGGGCTGAGGCCTCCCTGCCCAGGCTCACGCCCCACACGCGGCGGCCTTGCTGAGAAGCTGGCTGAGCTGCTCACCGGGCGTCTCCCTCGGGGCTCCTGTTGGCCCCCCGCCGGCAGGGGCATCGGGCGGGGGGCTGTTGCTGGGCCGGGCCGATGGGGGAGCGGGGTCTGGGGGGGGCTCCGGGGCAGGGGGCATCACAGCCTCACCTAAAGGAGGGGAGAAGAAACAAGAGCACCTCAGTGGGAGTGAAAAGACAAGTACACCCGGCCCTCCCCAGCTCCCGCCACTGGGCATATCCCCCTCCCTGGCCAGCTCTCCCCACTGGGCACGTCCCCCTTCCCCCCCAGCTCCCCTCACCAGACACATCCCCCTCACCCCCAGCTCCACACCGGGCACATCCCCTCCCCTCCCCCAGCCTCCACTGATGAGCACCTCCCCCTCCCCTCCCCCAGCCCCCACCAATGGGCACCTCCCCTCCCCCCACTGGGCACATCTCCCTCCCCTCCCCCAGCTCCCCCCACTGGGCACGGCCCCCTACCCTGCAGCAGGCCCACCCATGCCTTCCCCCACCAGAAACAGCCTCCCCCCACCCCATAATCTCTGTTGTGCCCTGATTCCCCCCACACACACAGCAGGAACCCCCACTCCTGGGCACACGCCCAGCTGTACCCTGCCCCTGTAGATAAATCTCCGCATTAAGCACCTTTGCATAACTGCGTATCGTTTTCATCATTTTCATATGACTTTTGTATTATGCCTCTTCATACAACCTTGTACACCTCTACCCCGATATAACACGACCCGATATAACATGAATTTGGGTATAACACGGTAAAGCAGCGCTCGGGGGGGGGGGGGGTTTGCGCACTCCGGTGGATCAAAGGAAGTTCGATATAACGCGGTTTCACCTATAACGCGGTAAGATTTTTTGGCTCCTGAGGACAGCGTTATATCGAGGTAGGTGTATTAAGTCTTTCCATATATAACCTCCATTTTCATACAACTTTATATCAAGTCCTTTGATATGGGAACTTTGTACCAAATCCTTATATAGAAACTTTGGGCTGGTCTACACTGCGGGGGGGGAAATCGATCTAAGATACGCAACTTCAGCTACGTGAATAGCGTAGCTGAAGTCAAAGTATCTTAGATCGATTTACCTTGGGTCCACACGGCGCGGGATCGACGGCCGCGGCTCCCCCGTCAACTGCGCTACCGCCGCTCGCTCTGGTGGAGTTCCAGAGTCAACGGGGAGCGCGTTCGGGGATCGATATATCGCGTCTTAACGAGACGCAATATATTGATCCCCGATAAATCGGTCGCTAGCGGGTAGTCTGGACGTACCCTTTGTATTGAGCCTTGGTATAATGTTATAGCCCCTAAGGATAGTTAAGGTAGAAGAAAAATGTTTTTTCACTAGTAGAATAATATCTGCCCCCTTTTAATCAATTGCCCTGTTGAATGAACGAGGTGTGAATGGGTAAGGCGTGGAAGGCAGCACCTCCAGACAGCTGCAACAGTTGGAGAGGGGATGGAAGCCAGACCCAAGAACAAAAAAACTTGTCAAGTGGGCTCATTAAAGAAGATCGGACATACTGAGGGCCTTGGGAGTTAGAAGCCAGCACCTTCTTTGGAAAACACCTTCTTTGAAAATAAATGTGACAACACCCAGAAGAATGCGCCACAGATGATATATATCTTCTTACTGTATTTTCCACTACATACAGCCGATGAAGTGGGGTTTAGCTCAGGAAAGCTTATGCGCAAATAAATTTGTTAGTCTCTAAGGTGCGACAAGTACTCAAGTGTCAGAGGGGTAGCCCTGTTAGTCTGGATCTGTAAAAAGCGACAAAGAGTCCTGTGGCACCTTATAGACTAACAGACGTATTGGAGCATAAGCTTTCGTGGGTGAATACCCACTTCGTCGGACAAGTACGCCTCGTTCTTTTTTTAGATGACCAACGGACAGAGACACAGATTTTGCATCTGGTGTAGATTTGCATGAGAGGGCAGCTGCTATAAATGTGAGGTGTCTTGCAGAGGACCCCAGGTCTCGTCTTGTCAACATGGGAGCATCGATCCAGATCGGCAGAAGCCCGGCTCCACCCCTCCAACTCACCTGGCCAGTGCAGTTAAGGGGAGCAACTCATTGGTAACAACAAGACGGAGTGTGTGTGTGTGTGTGTGTGTGTGTGTGTGTGTGTGTGTGTGTGAGAGTGCATGAGTGTAATATAGATCATATGCATGACACGGTGTTGATTGATACATGTATTACCAATAAACGTGACGCTTTGCCTTATCCCCCCTGAAAACATCCTGTGCAGTACTTTGAGTACAACACCCCCTCCCACACGGAGCAGCCCCCCCCCAACCCCCCAGCCACGTCCTCCCCCCACCTTCCACGGCCCCAGCTGCATCTCACCCCAGCTCCCGCCCAGCTGCTCGGCACCCTCCCAGCCGCTTGCCCACCTACCCGCGTCCAGCCGGGCCAGGCAGGCGTCGCCCTTGCCCGGGTCCCGCAGCCAGACATGGGGCAGAGCCCGGAGCAGGTGCAGGGCGTCCCCGCAGCCCCGCTGACGGCTCAGCTCCTCCAGGTCCAGCCCGCGCTCGCTCCGCAGCGCCTCCTTCAGCTTGCCCACCTTCAGCCCCAGCGGGAAACGGCTCAGCACGTCCCGCACCCAGGCCAAGACCTCGGCCAAGCCTGCCACGAGACGGTGGGGTGGGGGGGGCTGTGAGAGCCTGCGCCAGCTGAGAGCCCCCCCATCATGGGGCACCCTGTGCGTGTGCACCCGGCCCTGGGGGCGAGGGGCCGTTTGGCAGCCCCCACGGGCCTGAATCCTCAAGCGTCCCCAGAGCGGGGGCAGGGCCCAGGAGAGCACCCCACATGCTGCCCCCCACTCTTCACAGTCCGCTGCCAGTGTGTCCCCCCCAGCCACCCCCTGTATCCTGGCCACAGGCATCCCCACAGCACCCCCCACACACACAGCCCGCACAGCCTGCTCCCTCCACCCCCAACCCCCCACAGAACCCCACCCACCTGCTCCCTCCATCCCCAGCCCCCCCACAGTTCTGCACCCCACCAACTTGCTTGCGCATCCCCAGTCCCCACACCCCACCAACCTGCTCCCTCCATCCACAGCCCTCCCACAACCACCTACCCCACCAACCTGCTCCCCCAGCCCGAGCCCCCCCACCCCACCAACCTGCTCCCTGCATCCCCAGCCTCCCCGACATCCCCCTACCCCGCTCCCTCTATCCCCAGCCCCCCCACCCACATGAACCCGACAGCCCCGAAGATGTCCCCCACAAATGGCAATGGTGCCACACACCAAGCCCCCGCCAACACAGACCCACAGACTCCCCCCCCAACACCCCCAGCCGTCTCCCTCCAACATGCCCTGCCCCATAGCCCCCCCAGAGATGGGCGAGGGAAAGAGACCAGCCACCGAGCCCCACAGAGCCCTCCCCCATGGGGGCAGACGGGAGCTCAGGCTATGGGGCGATGGGGGGTGGTGTTGGGGGGCCTGGCTTGGGCTGCGGCCTCCCCGCCCAGGCTCACGCCCCACACGCGGCGGCCTTGCTGAGAAGCTGGCTGAGCTGCTCACCGGTCGTCTCCCCCGGGGCTCCCGTCGGCCCCCCGCCGGCAGGGGCATCGGGCGGGGGGCTGCTGCTGTGCCGGGCCGATGGGGGAATGGGGTCTAGGGGGGGCTGTGGGGCAGGGGGCTTCACAGCGTCACCTAAAGGAGGGGAGAAGAAACAAGAGCACCTCAGTGGGAGTGAAAAGACAAGTACACCCGGCCCCCACACGTCCCTCACCCCCCCAGCTGTCCTCACCGGGCACGCCCCCGCCCCCCCCAGCTCCCGCCACCGGGCACATTCCCCTCCCCCACCAGCTTCCACCACTGGGCATGTCGTCCCCCCCCCCCCCCCGCCCAGCTCCCACCACCGGGCACGTTCCCCTCCCGCCCCCCAGCTCCCACCACCGGGCACGGCTATCCCTCATACTGGGCACAGGCCCAGCTGCTCCTTCCTCCTTTCCTTCCATATTTTTTGGTCAAAAGACTGAGGAGAAAAGCATCACGTTTGCAAAACAAACAGAAGAAAGGGGGGGGGGGGGAGAGATATTTTTGTCCCCCCAAAAAGCGCTAACAGAGTCCCTTTGATGAAGAAAACTGTGGGGAACGGAGGCTTTTGTCAAACATCGGAGTGAAAAAAAAACAACTCGAGTTTGTCCGAAAAACCCTGAGGCCACGTCTACACTACGGGCGCCAGAGCAGCGCAGCCGTGGGGCCGTGTCTGCGGCGCTGTAACCCCGCCGCACCGATTACAGCACCGGAACGGGGGTTTGCTGGGGGAACTCCGCTCCCCGAATAACGGGAACCACGTCGACGGACACATTTATCCTCCGCCTAGTCGAGTCTACACCGGGGCCAGGGCGGCGAGGCTGCGAGGCTCAGGAGCGCGGTTGGTTCACACCACTGAACACCGCAGCTCCGTCGACCGACATTTTACGGGTAGACCAGGCCCGAGGAAACTGAAAGTCGCCGTTTGTGAAGAAAGCTGAGGAAGAAAGGAGCGACTCTTGCCAAAAAAACGCTGTGGGAAAACATTGCTTTTGTTAATAATCCGAGAGAAAACCATTGCACGTGTCAAAAAACATGAAGGGGGAACAAAAGTAATTTTGGTCAAGACAATGTGAGAAAAAAGGAGTGGCTTTTCTCAAAAAAAAAAACAGAGGGGGGGGGGGAAGTCGCTTTTGCCTAACAATGTGAAGTAAAAAAGTCACTTTTGTCAAGAAAACAGATGGAAAAATGTCATTTTTGTCAAAAAGATATGGAGGGAAAAACCTCGCTTTTGTCAAAAATCAGAGAAAAAATGGCTGATGTCAAAAAAAAAAGTGAGGAAAAAAAGTCGCTTTTGTCAAAAAAAAAAGGGGGGGGGGGAAGGTCATGCTTGTCAAGAAAACATGAGGCAAAAAGGAGTCACTGTAGTCCAGATTTTCCATAGAAAATTTCAAGTTTTCAGTGAGCTGTTTCAATTTAGAAAAGTCACTGCGGTGCCTCATGGGAGTTGTAGTTCAGATGCCTTGTGACTGCCATTCTCCTCTACAGCCCAGGCTCCCTGGTCGGACTACATCTCCCACAATGCACCATAGCCTCTATTCTTGGTGGCGGGAGGCGGTGCATGATGGCAGTAGGACAGTGCATTGTGGGAGATGAAATCTCATGGGGGAGGAAGCCCAAAGGGCCATCTAGTCCGTTTGGCCTCAGAGGAAGATGCAGGATGTCCATTGGTGTGAGCAGTGGGATAACCTGCCCTCATCCTACCTAAGACCAGTTCAGCCCTGACGCCTGGACCCCATCCCTCTCTCCTCACCCTTCTGAAGCTGGACAAGACACTTTTCCCCTCTCTCCAGCCCCTGCAGCCTGATCCCACGCAGCCTGGTCAGATAGTCCAGGGTGCTCAGATATCCCTGTTGCTGGCTGAATTCCTCCAAGTTCACCCCGTGCCTCTGCCACATGGCCTTCCTCAGACTGAAGACCCGCAGGCCATTGGGGAAGGAGCCCAGGGTGCTGCAGAGCAGCGGCAGGGGGTCTGTGACGTCTGGCAAGACAGAGACACCATGAGAGATACTGGGCAGCAGGATACAGACAGGCCATTGGCCATGTTTCCCCAGCATGCACTGGGGCAGACACAGCTGGGTGTGGAGAGGCCAGTGTGCCATTGGCCAGGGGCTCTCTCCACATTCAGGAAGGGGGCCGGGCTGGGGCAGCCCTACAAGAAACCATCTCCCCACTCACTCTTCTTAAAGGTACAGCTCAGGACACGACACTTCTCTCCCTTCTCGGGGTTCCAGAGTTCGATACCCGGCATCTCCTGCAGGAAGGACACGACTCCCTGGTACCCCCCGTCCTGGCTGAATGCCAACAGGTCCACCCCATGCTCCTTCCGCAGCCTCTTCATCAGCGGCTTCACCCTCATACCCTTGGGGTGGCATCTCAGGGTGTGAGAGACGTGGGACAAGACTTCACCCAAGTCTGCAGGGAGGGAGGGAGACGGCGGTGCTGACCAACAGGAAGGGGAGCCCCTCCAGCCCACAAGACCCCAAACCTATGCCCTTGGAGAGCACCACCCAGAGAGACAATGTGTGGACATTGGCCAGGTTTTCCCAGCATGCACCATGGCAGTGACGGCTGGGTGGTAGGGTATGGACAGGCCATTGGCCACATTTTCCCAGCATGCCCTGGGGCAGCACCTGCCTCCTTAGGGAGGGGCATGGAGGGAGCAGCCTCTGGATCCGGTCCAGCCCTCGGCCTCTCTGCTGAACCTGTTCTAACTGGACTGAGAATCAGCAACTCATAACATGCAGGATCCTAACTACCCAGAGTCCTCCAGGGTGGGCAGCGCCTACCTTCCCCTGGGGCCTCACCTGGATTTGTCTTTGATGTCGGGGGTACGTCTGTGAGATCCAAGCAGGCAGCAGCCACGGGGGGCAGAGCTGGATCGGGGGCTGCATCAGGAGGGGCGTGCATGTGGGGCCCGGTCCAGAGCTCGGGCGAAGGAAAACCAGCAGAATCCAGAGGTGGTGGAGTGGGGGTAGATCCAGCTGGGAAGAGAAGAGGGGGGAAGGTGGTAAAAAAAGAAAGAAAGAAACAGAAGGAAGGAAGGAAATAAAAGAGAAGAGAAACAACAACAACAAAAGAGAAAACTCAAAGGTAAAAGAAAGAGTCATTTTGGCAACAAAACAACAGGAAAAAAAATCATTTTTGTAAAAAATGAGAACGAGTCACTTTTACCCAAGAGAAAAAGACCAAAGCCAGTCGTTTCTGTCCAAATCTTCCATGGAAAATTTCAAGTTTTCATTAAAAAAACAAAATGTTTCCATTCAGAAAAGTCGCCGGGGTGCGTTATGCCCCCCCGATTCTACCCTACAGCAGAGCCTCCCTGATCGGACTGCATCTCCCACAGTGCACCAGGGTCCCCGCTCTTGGGGATAGGAGGCTGCGCTGTGGGAGATGCGACGTCGCTGGGGAGCGTGACGCAGACGTGCCCAGACAGGTATATTACACCTGCGTCTGGCCACCCTCCTGAGACGTCACCGAAGGGGGCTGAAAGCTAAGGGCTGGCCGATCCTTGTGGCTAGCGTGAGGTGTTTGTACAGGAAGGAGTTTAAGTGATACCTAAAACGTAGGATAATATGTTCCGAAACTGCTGGAGATGAAGCATGTCCCCCGAGGCAGGGCGGGTCTCGGCTAACTCAGTTGAGAATGAGAACAATCAAGTATCTTTCCACCCAGCCCTGCTGCGTTTACAGGCTGGAGCAGGTACACGCCTAAACGTTTACAAAGAAAAGAACCCCCAAGAAAAGACTCTGAATAGGGGACCCTCTGGGCTGAGCTGAAGATAATGAAATGAAAAGATAATGAATGGGACTGTAGGGCTAGAAAACTGTCCGCTTAACTGCATAGCTCAGGGGTGTGAGGACACCTCCCCGAAGCATTGTAGAGTTTCAAACGTAGACACACCCCATCCTACAAGAGAAGAAGAAATGGGCACAAGATGGTATCGTTACAGAGGAGATATTTTGCCAGCCTGAGTGCCTCATGAAATCCCAGCTCTCCGAGCCGGACAAGCGTTGTATGGACGGACCTTTGGGTGAGAAATACCTCAGTAGACAGGAAAGGAACTTGTTAATAAACTAGAAGCTGAAGGTGGCGTGTTCTGTTTTACTTTCCCCTGCAACCTTATGTTGGCAAACCCTTCTTTGAATCGGTCTCAAGCGCCGTTAAATAAACTTCAATTTGGTTTGACTCTAGATGCCTCTAAGGCCACGTCTACATGACAAAATTCTGTCGGCACACAGCCGCCGCCGTTATGTGTCGGCAGTGCGCGTCCCCATCAGGAAAGCTTGCGTCCATTGTACTGTCGGCGTGGGGCATAGTGGGACGGCTCCTGAAAGCCGGTAACATGACGTGAGCAACCCGGCGTCTACACTGACACCGTGTCGACCTAACTACATCACAGACAAGAGTCCCTCATCCTGCCACCAGGTGGTAGCAATTCACCCAGGACACCTCGGTTAAGCCCGAAAAGTGTCCTGGGTCAGCCCAAGACAATACACTCTAATGAGCCTCAGAGGAAGGTGCAGGATACCCATTGGTCCTCGTCCTTAATCAAGACCAGTTCAGCCCTGACGCATGGAGCCCCATCCCTCTCGCCTCATCTTTTAGAAGCTTAACGAGACACTTGTCCCCTCTCTCCAGCCCTGCAGCCTGATCCCACACAGCCTGGTCAGATAGTCCAGGGTGCCCAGATATCCCTGTTGCTGGCTGAATGCCTCCAGGTTCACCCTGTGCCTCAGCCACATGGCCTTCTGCAGGCTGAAGACCCGCAGGCCATTGGGGAAGGAGCCCAGGGTGCTGCAGAGTAGCAGCAGGGGGTCTGTGACGTCTGGCAAGACAGAGACGATACTGGGCAGCAGGATACAGACAGGCCATTGGCCAGGTTTTCCCAGCATGCACTGGGGCAGAGACGGCTGGGCGGTAGGACATGGACAGGCCGTTGGCCTGGTTTTTCTGGGGTGCACTGGGGCAGCGCCTGCCTCCTTAGGGAGGGGCATGGAGGGAGCAGCCTCTGGATCCAGTCCAGCCCTCGGCCTCTCTGCTCAGCCTGTTCTAACTGGACCGAGAATCAGCAACTCATAACATGCAGGATCCTAACTACCCAGAGTCTTCCAGGGTGGGTAGCGCCTACCTTCCCCTGGGGCCTCACCTGGATTTGTCATTGATGTCGGGGGTACGTCTGTGGGATCCAGGCAGGCAGCAGCCACGGGGGGCAGAGCGGGATCGGAAGCTGTGTCAGGAGGGGCGTCCATGTGGGGCCCGGTCCAGAACTCAGGCAAAGGAAAACCAGCGGGATCCAGAGGTGGTAGAGTGGGGGTAGATCCAGCTGGGAAGAGAAGAGGGGGGAAGGTGGTAAAAAAAAAAAGAAAAGAAACAGAAGGAAGGAAGGAGATAAAAGAGAAGAGAAACAACAAGAAAAAATAGAAAACTCAAAGGTAAAAGAAAGAGTCATTTTGGCAACAAAACAACAGAAAAAAAAAGTCATTTTTGTAAAAAATGAGAACGAGTCACTTTTATCCAAGACGAAAAAAACAAAAACAGTCGTTTCTGTCCAAATCTTCCATGGCAGTGATGGCTGGGTGGTAGAGTTTGGACAGGCCATTGGCCACATTTTCCCTGCATGCCCTGGGGCAGAGATGGCTGGGTGGTAGGATATGGACAGGCCATTGGCCAGGTTTTCCCTGCATGCCCTGGGGCAGAGATGGCTGGGTGGTAGGATATGGACAGGCCATTGGCCAGGTTTTCCCAGCATGCACAGGGGCAGACATGGCTAGGCAGTAGGGTACGGACAAGGCTAACATGCAGTTTGCCAGAATTTCAGAGCATGCACTGGGACACCATCTGCCTCCCTACAGAGGAGCGGTGGGAGCTTAGCCTCTGTGTCTGATCCAGCCCAGGCCGAGATCCAGAGACACACAACACCAGGATCCCAGCTACCCACAATTCCCCAGGGCAGGCAAAAGCAGCGACCCCCCACCCCAGACATCACCTGGATTTATCCTTGACATCAACCACGGCGCACCAGGATCCAGGTGAGCAGCCGTCACCAGGGGGTGAACGAAATCGGGGGCTGCGTCAGCGGGGGCATCCGGCGAGAGGATGTCCCAGGGCTCGGCCAAAGGAAACCCGGAGAGATCCAGAGGTGGCTGTGGGGAGATGGAGCCAGCTGGGAAGCGAAAAGAGGGAAGGTTAGAGAAAGGAGGGGGGAAAAAAGAGGAGAAAAACCAGAGAAAAAAAAGGGAAAAGGAGAAAGAGAGGGGGGAAAGAGACGTGTAATGAAGTCTTTTAAATAATGTGGAAAATGTAACTCTTCTCTATTTAATAGTGTTCTAAGAAAACACCAAAGGGAATTTTTCAGCTTTCGGTGCGTGTCTTGTCGACGCTGCTTTCAAAACTTGTAACAAAAATAAAAATCAGAAAGTTGGTTTGTGTCACCTTGGCCTGCAGAGATAACAGGGCAAAAGCCAAATGGGGGATTCACTAGCCAGACCTCCACCTCCCTGGTAAAACAGACAAGGGAGCACGAATCATGCTGGACACACAGTGACGCCAAGAGGAAAAACCAGCACAACCTGTTGTAAGACGCAGGAAAACACATGAACGCAATGAAAACCCAGCGTTCATTAAGACGAATCGTAATAGTGAAAATAAATAAAAAAGGTACCAAGCAACGTTTTAGCCAACTAAGGGGAAAAACGCATCCGTTCAAAGAATTTTACGCTGGCATGTATGGAATTATATTTAAGATACGTTGGTGGAGACAGCCGTTTCAGTGATCTGCGCCTGCCTCATGTCACAAGACACGGGGGATAAAAACGGTGGGTTTGACCAAAGGGGAATAAATCAACGTAAGACTTACACCGGATTGGACCGGCTTCAATCTAACACCAACAGCGCCAGCTATCTGTGCCCTAAGGCTGAATAATTTATCGTCACGCTGCCCTGCTCTATCGGCCTTGTTTCCTTTTTATGCTTAATTAAAGTAGTAACATATTGTCCTAACGTGTGCATATTAAAGCTCAAAACTGGTTGAGCTTGGTAATTGGTGTGGACGGTGTTGTCTGTGGCCAAATGCATCACATGCCCCTTTGCTGCCAGGATAACAGCCTTCTACTGCTACCGGCCGCCAGACCTCCTCCTTTAGCTCCAGTGGCAAAGCCCTGTGCTCTTGGTGCCAAAGATCCCGAGTTCAATCCCTCCTTACCTCCCCCTGGCGTCCCCGGCTGCCCCTGGGAAGAATTGGCGATGACCAGAGACCCTCCATCCCACAGCAAGCTGCTCTCCCACGAGTCCAGGCTCTCGGCAGCCGGGATAGGGGCGCTGAGGTCCCAGGACATTGGGGAATCGTGCCGGAGGAAGAAGGGAAGCGGCACAAAGCCTGCATGTGAGAAGCAAGAACCTCTGTGAGCCCAGAGAGGCCCCCACCCCGCACCACCCTAATAAGGCAAAAGCTTGTCCTAGCTGAGTACAGGACTCCTGGGTTCTATCCTGGCTCTGGGAGGGGAGTGGGGTCTAGTGGTTAGAGCGAGGCTGGGCGCCAGGACTCCTGGGTTCTATCCTGGCTCTGGGTGGGGAGTGGGGTCTAGTGGTTAGAGCGAGGCTGGGCGCCAGGACTCCTGGGTTCTATCCTGGCTCTGGGAGGGGAGTGGGGTCTAGTGGTTAGAGCGAGGCTGGGCGCCAGGACTCCTGGGTTCTATCCTGGCTCTGGGAGGGGAGTGGGGTCTAGTGGTTAGAGCGAGGCTGGGCGCCAGGACTCCTGGGTTCTATCCTGGCTCTGGGTGGGGAGTGGGGTCTAGTGGTTAGAGCGAGGCTGGGCGCCAGGACTCCTGGGTTCTATCCTGGCTCTGGGAGGGGAGTGGGGTCTAGTGGTTAGAGCGAGGCTGGGCGCCAGGACTCCTGGGTTCTATCCTGGCTCTGGGAGGGGAGTGGGGTCTAGTGGTTAGAGCGAGGCTGGGCGCCAGGACTCCTGGGTTCTATCCTGGCTCTGGGAGGGGAGTGGGGTCTAGTGGTTAGAGCGAGGCTGGGCGCCAGGACTCCTGGGTTCTATCCTGGCTCTGGGTGGGGAGTGGGGTCTAGTGGTTAGAGCGAGGCTGGGCGCCAGGACTCCTGGGTTCTATCCTGGCTCTGGGAGGGGAGTGGGGTCTAGTGGTTAGAGCGAGGCTGGGCGCCAGGACTCCTGGGTTCTATCCTGGCTCTGGGAGGGGAGTGGGGTCTAGTGGTTAGAGCGAGGCTGGGCGCCAGGAC
Organism: Actinemys pallida; assembly: GCA_023634205.1. Taxonomy (NCBI): domain Eukaryota; kingdom Metazoa; phylum Chordata; order Testudines; family Emydidae; genus Actinemys; species Actinemys pallida. Next base: position 3,262,096 of record JALMGD010000024.1, read on the forward strand.
TCCTGGGTTCTATCCTGGCTCTGGGTGGGGAGTGGGGTCTAGTGGTTAGAGCGAGGCTGGGCGCCAGGACTCCTGGGTTCTATCCTGGCTCTGGGTGGGGAGTGGGGTCTAGTGGTTAGAGCGAGGCTGGGCGCCAGGACTCCTGGGTTCTATCCCCAGCTGGGGGAAGGTGTGGAAACAAACCCTGAAGGTTTCAGCAGGATCCTTCCCATCTTCGGGGGGAGGGAATACACAAGGGGCCCCAATCCCCAGCCTCACGGCAGCCCCCCACCCTCCCCGAATACACAGGAACCCTGATCCCCAGCCCTGCCCCCACCCCAGGATACACCGTCAGACTCCAAAGTCTAAAAAATTATTTTCAGTGAGTAGCAATTAAAAACAGAGCAGAGAGAGCAACTAACCCTAAACTATATCCGTGTAAACCCCTGCACCCAGGGGTGACTCCAGATTGACCATGGGTGGGCTGAGATCAGAACCTGTCCCTGCCCCAGTGCAGTCGGGGGTGACTCCGGATTGACCCCGGGGGGGCGCAGAGATCAGAACCCAGCCCTGCCCCAGTGCAGTCAGGGGTGACTCCGGATTGACCCCGGGGGGGCGCAGAGATCAGAACCCAGCCCTGCCCCAGTGCAGTCGGGGGTGACTCCGGATCAAGCCCGGGGGGCGCAGAGATCAGAACCCAGCCCTGCCCCCAGTGCAGTCGGGGGTGACTCCGGATTGAGCCCGGGGGGGCGCAGAGATCAGAACCCAACCCTGCCCCAGTGCAGTCGGGGGTGACTCCGGATCGAGCCCGGGGGGGCGCAGAGATCAGAACCCAGCCCTGCCCCCAGTGCAGTCGGGAATGACTCCGGATCGAGCCCGGAGGGCTGAGATCAGGGTCCGGCCTGTACCTGGCTCGCTCGATGGCTGCAGGGTGCAGGGCACGGGCGCAGAGCCCGGCCTCTCGGGGTCCATCCCGGGAACCTCTGGCCCGGGCCCAGCCCCGAATCCTCCAACCAGCCGCTCGCTTCCGATATCGCCTCTTTCCATCCCAAATGGGGGGGCAGGAAGCCCCGGCCGCTCCCATTGGCCGAGGGGACTTTTGAATGAGGAAGCGGTTTCCGCTTTCCCCACCCCTCGCTCCTCCTCCCGGAGCTCCCGCCCTCCCGCCCCAGCGCTCGGACTCCTGGGTTCTCTCCCTGGCTCTGGGAGGGGAGTGGGGGTGTAGTGGTTACAGCAGGGTGGGGGAGTGGGGGGTCTAGTGGTTACAGCAGGGTGGGGGATGGGAACCACGACTCCTGGGTTCTCTCACTGGGGGCCGCACTGACCCTTTCCCCTAAAATACTGAACTTTAGGAAAAACAAACCAATATGCACATGTACCCGTCCAAATCATGTCCTTTATTTATGTAGGGTTGGGGGGGGAGGGTTGTTTTGTTGGGTTGGGTGGGGATTGGGTTGTTTTGCTTTTTGCAGACTCAATAATAAAAATAATGCTGCAAAAAGTGATCTTTGTATCTTTGTTAATATCACTTTTCTCAGCAAGCCCCAGGATAAATGAAGCCGTGGATGGGGGTGGTCGGAGTGGGAGGCAGTGGGGGCCAGGGGTGATGGGGGGGTGAGTCCCACCGCTACACAGCCAGGGGCCAGAAAGCGTGGACGGAGCCCGGAGCGGTGGGTCGGTGCCCGGAGCCCCACGGCTGGAGCCTGCCACTCAACCACCCCAGAACTGAAGCCCGAGCCCCCCAGCACCCCCAAGGTGGGGCGAGAACTCCCTTTGCTCCTGCAGCGTTTGGCCCCATTGGTCTCCAGAGGTGGGGCAGGACGATGCACCCCGGAGCAGCAGGGAGCGAGAGGCTGAGGTGTTGCCCCCAGGAGGCTGCCAGGCTGCTGGAAAAGGCCCTGGTGGCCGTCTTTGCCGCGTAGCTCCCGACTCCAGGCTGGCACGGCGCCCGCTTCCCCCCTCCGCTCTCGCCGGAAGAACCAGGCTGGTGCTGATTAATTCTTAATTTCTTTAATCACACGGAGTGTTACGACCTCTGATCTCCCCAGATGGGAGCTGCCGTATCAGAACCAAGCAGCAATTATACACCCCTTCCACATACATCAGGAGACCTGGGGGTGGGGGGGCTGGGGGGTGTTTGGGGCTTGAGGGGCACCAGGGCTGGGCTAGCAGGGGCTGCGGGTCGGGAGTGAGGGACATCGGCACAGCTATGCTTGCTCCCCACATGGCCACTCGATGTCACGGTGACCCCACAGGAATTCCCAGAGGGGGGGTGACACCAGCAGGACCCAGGGTGACATTTCTCCCCCTTGTTGCCCTGGTAACTGTCACCCCCCTCCCCAGTGATGGCCCCTGGGCGGCCCGGAGGTGCCTCGCTCCCCAACTCCAGCTTCTGGCGGTTACATCCCCCCCGCCCCCATGCGAGCCCCTCGCTGCTGCCACCAGGCTGAGTCTCCCCCGCTCGGTTCCTGTTGTGGGGCCCGAGGCTGGGGCCGGGATCACTCCCAGTTCTGGACTGAGGCTGCTGGGACCAAAGGTACCCTGAGGCTTTCCCGGCCTGCACCGCCCTGTCCCCACTACGGGTCTCTGACCCTGGGGTTGCCTTGCCCTGCGCCGCCCAGCATCCCCACTAGGGGTCTCTGACCCTGGGGCTGCCTTGCCCTGCGCCGCCCGGCATCCCCACTAGGGGTCTCTGACCCTGGGGCTGCCCCGGCCTGTGACCCTGGGGCTTCCCCAGCCTGCACCGCCCGGCGTCCCCACTAGGGGTCTCTGACCCTGGGGCTGCCCCGGCCTGTGACCCTGGGGCTTCCCCAGCCTGCACTGCCCCGTCCCCAGTAGGGGTCTCTGACCCTGGGGCTGCCTTGCCCTGCGCCACCCGCCGTCCCCACTAGGGGTCTCTGACCCTGTGGCTGCCTTGCCCTGCACCACCTGCCCAGTTTCCCCATTGGGGAGGGGATTGTGGGAGGAGGGGAAAGGGACATGGATTGGGGAGGAGGAAGGGGGCATGAATGGGGGAGGGGAATTGTGTGGGTCGATTCCCCCCACCCCCTAGCAGGGCTCGCCATCGTCTGGGTCGCCGGCATCCCCGCAGCGCCCCCCGGCCAGGCCGGCGTAGCCCCCCCCGCGGCCCTTGCGCCCCCCGGCGATGGGGCGGGAGCGGCCGGGGGAGAAGTCCAGCGAGTCGCTGACGCTGAAGACATACTTGTCCCACAGGAAGCGCTGGAGGTCGGGCGCCAGGCCGGGGGAGCGTGGCCCGCGCTGGCTCTGCTGCTCGCAGATCTGCCGGCGGTGCTGGAACTCCAGCAGGGTCTTGGTGTAGGTGTTGAGGGTCAGCACCGAGGCCGACATGCAGAGCGTGAACGAGAGCCAGGCCATGCTGCGGGCAGCGGGGGGGGGGGGAAGTGGGGTCAGCCCAAGGGCCAGTGAGTGGTACGCCCCAGCCACAGCCCCCCACACTCGCCAACTACCCAGCCCTGCGCTCCCCACCTCTTCCCACCCACCCCCAGCCTCTTCCCTACAGCCAGGTACCCGCTGCCCCTTCCACATAACTTCCATCTGTCCGTCCATCCACCAACCTATCCACCGACCCAGCTACCCATCCACCCACCGACCAACCCAGCTACCTACCCACCCATCCATCCGTACACCCACTAATCTACCTACCCACCCACCCATCCATCCACCCACCTACCTACCTACCTACCTACCCACCCACCCATCCACCCACCTACCTACCCACCCACCGACCTACTCACCAACCCATCTACCCATCCACCCACCGACCCACCGACCCAGCTACCTACCCACCCACCCATCCACTCACTGACCTACCTACCCACCCACCCATCCATCCACCGACCCATCTACCCATCCACTCACTGACCCACCGACCCAGCTACCTACCCACCCACCCACCTACCTACCTACCCATCCACCCACCCAGCTACCCATCCACCCACCGACCGACCCAGCTACCTACCCACCCATCCATCCGTACACCCACTAATCTACCTACCCACCCACCCATCCATCCACCCACCCACCTACCCACCCACCCATCCATCCACCCACCCACCTACCTACCCATCCACCCACCCACCCACCCCTCCATCCACCGACCTACCCACCAACCCATCTATCCATCCACCCACCGACCCACCGACCCAGCTACCTACCCATCCACCCACCCACCCAGCTACCCATCCACCGACCCAGCTACCCATCCACCCACCTATCCACCTACCTACCTACCTACCCACCCATCCATCCATCCACCTACCCACCCACCTACCCACCCACCCACTGACCTACCTACCCATCCATCCATCCGTCCACCCACCTACCTACCCACCCATCCATCCGTCCATCCACCGACCTACCCACCGACCCAGCTACCCATCCACCCACCAACCCACCTACCCATCCACCCACTGACCCAGCTACCTACCCACCCATCCATCTGTCCACCCACCGACCTACCTACCTACCCACCCACCCATCCATCCATCCACCCCCCACCTACCTATCCACCCATCCATCCGTCCATCCACCGACCTACCTACCCACCCACCCATCCATCCATCCACCAACTGACCTACCTACCCACCCATCCATCCGTCCACCCACCGACCTACCTACCCACCTATCCATCCACCCACCCACTGACCTACTCACCCACCCATCCATCCGTCCACCCACCGATCTACCCATCCATCCATCCGTCCACCCACCGACCTACCTACTCACCCACCCATCCATCCATCCACCGACCTACCTACCTACCCACCCATCCATCCGTCCACCCACCGACCTACCTACCCACCCACCCATCCGTCCACCCACCGACCTACCTACTCACCCACCCATCCATCCGTCCATCCACCGACCTACCTACCCACCCATCCATCCATCCACCCACCGACCTACCTATCCACCTATCCATCCGTCCATCCACCGACCTACCTACCCACCCACCCACCCGTCCGTCCACCCACCGACCTACCTACCCACCCATCCATCCATCCATCCATCCATCCACCCACTGACCTACCTACCCACTCAACCATCCATCCACCCACCCAGCTACCTACCCACCCACCCACCCAGCTATCTACTCGGCCATCCGCACCCACCCACCATCCACCACTTAGCGATCTTCCCATCCAGCAGCTCTTCCGCCATTCCCTTCCCAGCCAGCCAGCTAGTCACCCTCTCATCGGCCCATGTATTTCCCACCCACCCTTACACCCAGCCGCCCCACGTCCCTCTGTCCTTCAGTCTGTCCGTCCCCCAGGCCTGCCCCTCCCCAGCCATGCACCTATCTGTCCAACATCTCCGGGGCTCTTCCAAAGGGCCAGGATGGAGTCCACCATGCGTCCCCAGAACAGGGGGAGTAGCAGGGCACTTGGGGGCCATATGGGAGCTGGCGCCCCCTAGAGGGGAAAGGCCCGATGTCCCCGGGGTCACTCACCCGAAGGACCAGCCGTAGAACCAGGTCTGGGGTCTCCAGTCCTTGGGCCCCAGGTTGACGGCCACCTGGAAGACGGTCATGTACATCATGTGGGCCACCATGCCCAGGAGGCCTGGGGACAGAGAGCCTGTGACGAAGTGGGGGATTTTCTTGGGGTTTTTTCGTGTTTTTCCAGTGGGTTGCATGCAGAGGGAGTGGGACTCAGTTTCCCTGGGTGTTACTGGTTTAACGAGGTGAGGGGAGAGGGAGTTTGTTGTTACAGAGGACCGGAGAGGGAACTTGGGACCCCAGCTAATGGCCTGGAGGATGGAGACCCCAGCGACTGGTGACCTGACGACCTAGAGACCCAGCTCAAGAGTTGCAGCCGGTTCTGGCCAGTGGGAGGACCATGGGCTGTGAAGAGAGGACCCCAGTGACCTGACCAGCTGGTTCCAGCCAGAAGGGGCCAGAGGACAGAAGAGGGGAGAGGAGGCCCAGGGGACCTGTTTACCTGGAGAGAAGACAATGGACAGAGGCGGGGCTTGGGGCCAGTGATCTCAGATCCCAGCTGGGAAGCAGGGGGGCTCGGGGCTTGAGAGGGGGAGCAGGCAGAGCCCACCTGGATGCAGGGGAGACTGGGATGTGCTGGGCTGAGGGAGGCCAGGCCTGAGGGCCCGGAGAGTTTCCTGTGCTGTGTTCAACGCTAAATAAACTCTCCTGTTTTACGCTGGCTGAGAGTTGCTCCGGGCTAGAGATCAGGGTTGCATTATTCCCTCTGGGAGTGGAGGCCCCAGGGGTCCAGAGCGAGTGGACTCCCTGAGGGGGCCCATGGTGAGAGACAGACGTGCTAAGGCTCAGAGAGGTGCGGCTTCAGGAGGTGGAGGGGCTTAACCCCGGGAGAAAGTGGACCCCCGGGAAAAGGGCTGTCTCACTGAAGGGGGTTCCTCCCACGGACCGCACGGGGCCAAGAGTGGGCGCGACCTGTGAGTCTGTGACAGAGCCCAGTGAGCATGGGGGGCAGGGGGGGGATCAGGGAGGGCAGTGGCACTGAAGGGGTTAATGGGGGGTGATGTCTGGGGGCCATGGGAGTTTGGGTGGGGTGGCACCCAGCAGCACACTGATGAACGTAGGGGGTGGGAGGCTGGGGGGGGGAGCAGCAAAGACATTGGGGGGATGTTGATGGGCAGGGGGGCAGGCGGGGGGCAGAGGGGGCACGGGGGAAGAGTGGAAGGCAGGGGGGCAGAGGGCCCGGGGGCGGGGGGCTCCGTATCCCACAGCACAGTGATCACCATGGTGAAGGTGTTGGGGGGCAGGCGGGGGGCTGGGTTGCTGGGGGGCAGGCGGAGGGCCGGGGGGGAGGCGGGGACAGGCGGGGGGCTGGGGGGCAGGTGGGGGACCGGGGGGGCCGGTACCCAACAGCACGGTGATCACCGCGGCGAAAGCGTTGGGGGGCAGGTGGGGGGCAGGCAGGGGACAGGCGGGCGGCTGGGGGACGGCGGGGGGACGGAGGGGCAGGCAGGGGACAGGCAGGGGGCTGGGGGGCAGGCGGGGGGCTGGAGGGCCGGGGGGGAGGCGGGGCCAGTACCCGACAGCACGGTGATCACCGCGGCGAAGGCATTGGGAGGCAGGCGGGGGGCAGGCAGGGGACAGGCGGGGGGCTGGAGGGCAGGCGGGGGGCTGGAGGGCCAGGGGGGGAGGCGGGGGGGCCAGTACCCGACAGCACGGTGATCACCGCGGCGAAGGCGTTGATCTTGAGCCCGGCGATGAAGTCCACGTAGCAGGTGGCGTCCAGGCCCATGAGCACGAAGCCGACGCTGAGCAGGGCGATGTACAGGAACTCCGACGCCACCGACAGCCACAGCACCCCTGGGGGGGCACCCCACGGTCAGCACAGCCCCCCCATCCCGCCCCCCCGGCCCTGCCCCCCGCTGCCTCCCTCCCAGCCCCGCTCTGCCCCAGACGGGAGGGGGGCTGCTGGGTGTGTGTATCGGGGGGGCTGCTGGTGTGTGTATCAGTGGCGAGGGCTGCTGGTGTGTGTGGGGGGGGGGGTTGCTGGGTGTGTGTGTCGGGGAGCTGCTGGTGTGTGTGTGTCAGTGGGGGGGCTGCTGGGTGTGTGTGTGTTGGGGGCTGCTGGTGTGTGTGTCAGTGGGGGGGGCTGCCAGCTGGAGCCCCCATCCTGGGGGTGCCGGGGGGGGAGCTCCCAAGCTGGGCCCACCACATGCCTCTGGCAAGGGCCTTGGCTGGCAGGAGGGGAAAGTCCCGTCCCGGCTTTGTCCGTCTGTCCGGCCGCTCACCTTTCTCCGACTCAGGGGGCAGCTCTATGAAACTGCGACAGATCTCGTCTGGGGGGCAGGGTAAGGGAGAGAGAAAAGGACAGAGTGTGAGATCAGCGGGACGGAGGGAGCACAGTTCAACCCCCCCACCAAATCTTTATTGGGTTTACCTTGGCGGTGGGCTGAGACGCGGCCACCTCAGGGGACCCCTCGCCCGACACTGGGATGTGACCACCTCTGGGGTGGGGCGCGGGGGCTGGGTATAAAGGAACCCCTCGCCCAGCACTGAGATGTGATCACCTCTGGGGTGGGGCGCGGGGGCTGGGTATATGGGGACCCCTCGCCCAGCACCAAGATGCGACCACCTCTGGGGTGGGGTGCAGGGGCTGGGTATACGGGGACCCCTCGCCCGACACTGGGATGCAGCCACCTCTGGGGTGGGGCGCGGGGGCTGTTCCTACCTCCGTGGTGCTCCTCGCAGGAGAGCCAGAAGCCGGTGTGGAAGTACCGGAAGGCGTACTTGTCCTCGCCCGTTTCCCAGATGTACTGCACCACATTGGGGTCCAGGGTGGCGTTCCCGGCCTCCGTCTCGTTAGCCCCGACGGGCACGCAGTTGCCCTTCCTGATGGCCGACAGGCACGGCGGCTTCACCACCTTGTGCGTCCCCTCGCACCAGTAGCTGGTGGCGAAGGCTGACACCGCGAAGCAGAGGGCCAGCGAGTTCAAGGCCAGCGCCAGCAGCGAGCGCGTCTTCCGGCTCAGCTTGATCATCGTCCCCCGGCCTCCGTCGCCACAGACCTTCGACTCCCTTCCTAATGTGCCTCCCCCCACCCCCCCGGGTCGTTCTCTCTCCCTCCCACTCACAGCCAAGGATTCAAATCTCTCCGGGAAAGAAAGTTTCTTGGATTCCAGACGGCGATTTCGGCTCCCATATGGCCCCTTCTCTCCCTCCCTCCCCAAATTGGACGGGCAAGGCCGATGCTCCACGCTCTGCAGACTGATCGTTTAATCCACTCTTAGCGTCTAGCCTGTCTTGGAGGCAGGAATCAAATCTTTTCTCCTCGCTGCTCCCTAATCCAGCACTGGGTCTCTGTCTTCCCTGCAAAGCTGCGGCGAATTATGTAGCATCCAGCTCCCCGTTCCCCCCCCCCCCCCCCAACCCGCTGCTTTACTGGGCGAAAGATCAGCTGCTCAGTTCGGGGTTGGAGGCACCTTGGGGCCCTGGTAACCCACACACCTCCTGGGTGTGGTGCTCTGGCCCCTCGAGTGGCACGGAGACCACTTAGAGATTAATGAGTCTGCTCTCCAGCCAGTTGACTTTTAGCTCATGCAGTGAAGGCTCATGCATTTAGCTCCCGAGGTCCCCGGTTCGATCCCGCCCGCCCGGGTGTTACACCGTCTTCAGACCGGCGCTGGTTCAAAAGAACAAACTCCAGCGGTTGTGGAGATCGGGGCGGCAAACGAAGCAGCATTTGGGCTACCTGCAAAAAATCGGCGTGTGACTGGCCCGATTTGCCGCCACAGGGCCAGGATGAGCGGCGAAGAGCCAGGCCGTCGAGAGCCTTAGATGGATGCTGACTTACTTGGGTGGAGCCCACAGAAGAAAATTGCAAGAGAGTCTGAAATCCAGTGAATATCCGTTGCTGAGATCGGGGAGCCGGACAGGGTTGGGAGTCTTTGGCTCTCACGCAGTCTTAAACCAGGTGAATTTCGGGACGCAAAGTTTTGGGCGCACGACGGTCCTTCATTTGGTCCCCAAAGATTTAATCCGTTCAAAAGAACAACACCCACACCCCCCCTTGCCAGACTGAGTCTTCAATCCGGAGCATGTATCAGGGAGTGCGACTCAAAAGAGGCCGTTTTGAAGACACTTTGAGCCGGGCCTTTCCCTTCAAAGGAATAAAACTCCAGCAGAGTCTGAGATCCGGCTCACCTCAGCTGTTCAAGCCAGGGAGCGGGGCCGGGACTGGATTTTGCATCGCTCAATAAAAACGACGCGGCTCTTCGACCGGGCGATGTTGGCTACTGGGCTTGCGGGATGCAAAGGAAAAGTGGATCCGCGAGGAATTGCTCCGTGGATTGGAACAGTCTCAAACCGGACCCGCCTCCACTGGGATCCACACCCACAGGACGCAGCCTGGAGTCTGGCTGGCTTCATAAAATCCGGGGTCTCCTGCCCCTTGTGTCCCGTGAGCCCCCCGAATGGCCTCTGTGCCTGGCTACGACCCTTGATGCCTGCTGGGCTGGGAGCTGGGGGAACCACTTCCCCCAGGACTGAGCCGCTGGGGGGAGGGGACGACACACCGCGCGGCTGATTGAAAAGCTCTTCATTAGCGCAAAGGCACCCTGGTGCCGAGGGCTGTGGATTAGCATCTAATCAATTGGGGGGGGGGATACTCAGCTTGATCCCCTCGGCCCTGCACAGCTGGAGGGGTCAGCAGGGGGCAGAGAGAGGGAGAGAAGTGTAGGGGGTGGAGGGATAGATAGATAGATAGATAGATAGATAGATAGATAGATAGATAGATAGATAGAGGGGGTGTCTGGGGATAGATAGATAGAGGGGTTGGCTGGGGATAGATAGATAGAGGGGGTGTCTCGGCAGAGGGGGTAGGTGAGTGGATGGAAGAAAGAGACTGCCGATGCTCAGGAGACAGACAAAGAAGAGGGATAAGCATCGTGATGGATATAAACTGGACATTAGGAAGTTTAGACTTGAAATTAGACGAAGGTTTCTAACCATCAAAGGAGTGAAGTTTTGGAACAGACTTCCAAGGGGAGCAGTGGGGGCAAGAGACATATCTGGCTTCAAGACTAAGCTTGATAAGTTTATGGAGGGGATGGTATGATGGGATAGCCTCATTTTGGCAATTAATTGATCTTCGACTATTAGCGGTTGTCACGGACTCACAGATCGTGCCCACTCGTGGCCCCGTGCGGGCCACGAGGGGTGCCCCTTTCAGTGCGACAGCCCTTCTCGGGGGTCCACTCTCTCTCGGGGTCAGGCCCCTTCACCTCCTGGAGCCGCACCTCTCTGAACCTTAGCACGTCTGTCTCTGCCGTGGGCCCCCTCAGGGAGTCCACTCGCTCTGGACCCCCCGGGCCTCCACCCCCGAAGGGGTTGATTTAACCCTGTTCTCTAGACCGGAGTGACTCTCAGCCAGCATAAAACAGGAGGGTTTATTGAGAGTTGAACACAGTACAGGAAACTCTCAGGGCCTCAGGCCTGGCCTCCCTCAGCCCAGCACATCCCAGTCTCTCTGCATCCAGATGGGCTCTGCCTGCTCCCCCTCTCCAGCCCAGAGCCCCCCTGCTTCCCCGCTGGGCATCTGAGCTCCCCGGCCCCAAGCCCGGGCTCTGTCCATTGTCTTCTCTCCAGGTAAACAGGGTGTAAACTGGGGCCTCCTCTCCTCGCTTCTGTCCTCTGGCTGGAACCGGCTGGTTAGGTCACTGGGTCCTCACTCTGCAGCCCATTGTCCTCCCACTGGCCAGAATCGGCTGCGTCTCCTCAGCTGGGCCTCCAGGTCGCCAGGTCACCGGTCACTGGGGTATCCATCCTCCCGGCCATTGGCTGGGGTCCCAAGTTCCCTCTCCGGTCCTCTGTAACAACAAACTCCCTCTCCCCTCACCTCGTTAAACCAGTAACACCCAGGGAAACTGAGTCCCACCCCCTCTGCATGCAAACCATTGAAACCCCACAGAAAACAAGAAAACCCCCCACTTCATCACATCGGTAGATGCCCAATGGTCTGTGATGGGATGTTAGATGGGCTGGGATCTGAGTTACTACAGAGAATTCTGTCCTGGGTGCTGGCTGGTGAGTCTTGCCCACATGCTCAGGGTTTAGCCGATCACCATATTTGGGGTCGGGAAGGAATTTTCCCCCCGGGCAGATTGGCAGAGGCCCTGGTGTTTTTTCGCCTTCCTCTGCAGCGTGGGGCACGGGTCACTTGCTGGAGGATTCTCTGCACCTTGAGGTCTTTAAACCACGAGTTGAGGACTTCAATAACTCAGACATAGGTTAGGGGTTTGTTACAGGAGTGGGTGGGTGAGATTCTGGGGCCTGCATTGTGCAGGAGGTCAGACTAGACGATCATAATGGTCCCTTCTGACCTTAAAGTCTATGAGATGCACACGACAGAAACGATCCCTGAACGCGGATCCATGTGTGTGCATATGTGTGTGTATGTATCTGTGCGCACACTCCCCCTGCTGGGGGGGTATCTCCTCACACTCCCTGCTGCCCCCTGCTGGGGGGTATCTGCTCACTCTCCTCGCTGCCCCCTGCTGGGGGGCGGTATCTGCTCACACTCCCCGCCGCCTGGGTTGAGGGTGCCAGCCAGCTCGGGTCTGTATCGGGCCCCACAGCTCCCCCTATGTACGGAAAGGGACCGACCGGCTCCTCTGCACTGGGGGGAGCAGAGGTCAGTGGAGGGAGGGGTCCAGACACAGGCCCCCCCCACCCCTGTTTCCCAAGGACAGGGGAGGGGACATGGAGTGCAGGAATAGGGCAGGGCAGGGATAGGAGGTATATGGGGAACCAGCTGGGTTACAAAGG